>CM053161.1:58610770-59890625 GCA_028571685.1 Heterohyrax brucei | reverse complement strand
CATTCTTAGCAACAGAAACTATGAAAAGTCTGAGGGATATGTGGTGGATGATGTATCCTCACTTAATAAAGCAGGTTATTAGATTTCCCAAAATAAGTAATCCCCAAAGAATGGCTATATATTGCTAACTTCATGAATCACCCTTAAGACCCACTTTCTATTTAAAGAGTGAATCTCTTGGATTAGAAGATTTGCATTTAAATGGTCTTTTCTGCCCTGTTCAGCTACAGGTTTCTGCACGGGATAATGCTCCTCTTCCTTTGTGCAGCACCAGCATAGAGAGTCCTAATAAATCCCACTATTGTGATGGACCTAGTGTTTGTCAAAGGCTCTTTAAGCTCTTCTAACAGACTCCTTTGAAATAGGTTTTCCTGTATCTCCTTTGGGGAGTTTTAAAGAATATTTAGGATAATTAGCTATTTCTCTACAGGCCATCTTTATAAGCATGAGCAAAATGACTTCCTTTTTCTTAGTGAATGAAATGCAAACATTACTTGAAAACTAACCACTACTTTCAACAACAAAGCAGAAAATGTTTACCACTACAAAAGTTCGTTTTCATACATACCTCTTGGCCATTTACTTTGAGAAGGGAAGTGAATATATATGTAACTAAAGAGAAAACTCTGACGATGTAGTGCCTAATTGCTTCATCTGCTAACAAAATGGTTGGCAGTTCAAATCTACCAGGCGCTCCTTGAAAACCCTATGGGGCAGTTCTACTCTGACCTATAAGGTCGTTAAGAGTCAGAATTGGCTCAACAGCAGTGGGTTTGATTTCCAGTTTAGGTTTAAAGAGAATACAGCTTGGAACTGTGATGTTAAAGGATGCTGACATGGAACCTAGGACCCCTAGAAAGCTGAGGTTGGAAATGATCTGGGGCAACATCCTTGTTAGATAGTTTGTCCAATTTCCAAAAGAGAAAACTGTGGTTAAAATAACTTAAAAGATGGAGGAAACGTTGCACATGGTATAAATATTTAATCAAAATTGAGTGCTTTCAAGACCTTTCTGAGCCCTTGTTCAATGTGCTACTTACTTATCATGACAAGAGGCAAGTATTATGGAAGTGTCTAAAAAGTGCCGACAGGAACAGAGTCCTGTCCATATCCCATTTCATTTGTGTATATGTATGTAGTATAAATTGCTCTCAAGTGACAAAAAGCAGACTTGAGCAAATGGAGAGACATAGCTCTTGTTCTTAGTTAGAATGTCACTAAAACATCACAATTTTAGTTTTCTCAAAGTTAAACTTATACATTTATTGTGATTCTAGCAAAAATATAAACAATATTTTTCTTTCTTTTTTTAAGACAAGCTGATATACATTGTGTCACTTAGACAAAACATAACCAAGGATTTTTAGGAAAACTCTGCATAGTGAAAAGCATGATGGATGTTATTCTCTTACATATAAACTATACTTTGGATATTCTTAAGCTAAACTTTGTGGTACTATTAGAAAAATAGAAGTAGGCAGAAGAGTAGAGCATAATAGAGAATCCAGAACTAGGTGAAACTGCCTATGGAAATTAGTATAGAGCAAATATGTCAAGCATTAATGCAAAGTTGGACTTTGTAAAATAGATGATGATGGAAAAATGAATAGCAATAATGAAAACATATTAAATTCGATCTGTGTCCTCACTCTATTGGAACAGTGGTTACGAGCTCAGTAGCTAAACGAAGGATCAGCAGATGAAATCCACCAACTGCTCCTTGAAAACCCTATGGGGCAGCTGTACTCTGTTCTCTAGGTGTGCTGTGAGTCAGATCCAACCTGAATGCAATGCTTGTATTAAGACTTAGAGACTTAGAAGGAGAAGGATGAAATAATACTCAAATTATTGGAACAAGATTATTATTAGGTGTCTTCAAGATGATTTTCCACTCACAGCAACCCCATGTAACAGAGTAGTATTGCTCCTTAGAGTTTCCTCAGCTGTAATCTTTATGAGACCAGATTACCAGGTCTTCTATCCCACAGAGGCCCTGTGTTGATTCCAAGTGCCAACTGTTTGTTCTGCAGTCATGCACTTAACTATCGTGCCACCAGGGCTCTTTGTACAAAAATTTAAAGGAAGTACTAGGTCTTTTACAGCCTAACCTAACGTAAATCCATGCATCCAACGTGATGCGTAAAACTCATACTAGAGAGTGAAAAGGAAACTTGATTCCTGTTCATTGAATGTTTGCTGGAAATGTGCCAGGTGCTTGAGAGACAGAGAGCCGCTGCTGTCAAGTTGATTCTGACTCACAGTAAACTTATAGGTTACAGTAGAACTGCCCATGGGGTATCCAAGGAGCACCTGGTGGATTTGAACTAAAGATCTTTTAGTTAGCAGATGTGGCACTTAACCACTATGCCAGCAGGGTGTCCTGCTAGGTGCTTAGCACTGATTGTTCCTGATAATGCTCATGAGTGATCAGGATACACTTACTGAGAAGAAACCGATGCTCAGAAAAGTGAAATAACCTATCTAAGTACCACAGTTTCTTTCAAAATGTATTGCTTTAGACATTTAGAATAACTTTTGGATTATAAGTTTAAACTGATGACTACTTTTCTCCTTGTCATTAAAATGTGAAAAACTGATTCACTTATGTTAAACAGATCTGTCTTAGTAAATTGGTCAACAGCGCTATTCTTGGCTCCCTTTAAATTGTCTGTGGAGTGGTAGGAACCCTGGTAGCATACTGATTAAGTGCTACATCTGCTAATCACAAGGTCAGCAGTTCAAATCCACCAGGTGCTTCTTGGAAACTCTATGAAGCAGTTCTACCCTGTCATCTGCAGTTGTTACAAGTAGGAATTGATTCAGTGGCAGCATTTGTTTGTTTTTGGTGCTTGTGCCTACTGATTATGATCTCACTGCACAGAAAATAAACCCCCAAACTAACAGTTCTGTATGAATGTATACATACACAACAGTAATTATCATAGACTATTATCATAACACATGTGGATTAGAAAACCAACACACGAACGATTATATAGGACTTTTTTTTTAAATGTATGTCTACAAAGACACCAGATAAATTCTTAGTAGATCACTGTATCCATAGAGAAGATCTTCGTGATGTGTGATTTAAATATGAAGAAAACATGAAATATTCTTATTTGAGTGGAAAAGTAAATCCTCTACCACATTTTGAGAACAGAATGTATTATATTGGTATGTACATTGAAATGGATTTCAAAACATAGACTTAATTGCCAACATAGTATTTAATTTGAAAAATAAAAAAATTCCAGTTTATATAATTTAGCTCAATTCCTTTTAAAGTTATGAACTCACTTCTTTTGACTTTGCTGTCAACGTCTTAGTGAAATGTTTCAAAAATTTACATAGTGATTTTTCCTATTAAAATGCAAATCCATTTTCCTTAGTGACAAAAATTAAATTAAAACCTTAATATCAAGTAGAGAAGACACGCCTTAGTGGGTACAAATTTAAATCCAATGTTAAGATCTGAGTTATGGGATTCTATCAGAAACAGAGCAAAGTTTTAGAAATGGTTTCTTGCATTATTCCCTACTAAATTATGCAGTGTTAACTCCTCAAAGAAGTATTTCTAACATGGAGCATATTGTTAATTATTAGCATTGACAGATGGTCAATTAAAAATAGAATATTGAAAACAATATTTGATTTTGTTTTATGTTGTATGTACATTATTATAAATTTGATAGAAAATATCAAATACCTTGGCATAGAAATTTCGTATTTCTGTGATTTAATGGAACCTGAGATCTTCAAAGCAGAGCAAGTTTAATAATAATAATTTGACTATGATATCTTGTTCCCATATGTTATTGACATTGTTTATAGTGTTCTTTAGACACTTAATAAATGCAGTATGGTATTCTGGAATGGCTACAGAATAGATAAAGGACACTAGTGAAAAATGGGTGAAATCCAAATAAATACAGAGTTTAGTTAATAATAATTACTCATATATCAGCCAAAGTGCTTATAATTAAAAGCATCCAAAATTCCACACAGTGTAACTAGGGAAATGGAGTAATTATAAGACTATATTAATGGGAAAGCCAGACATAGTATATTATAAACCTCCTCCCTTCATATCCTTGTGCATTTCTAATTTTTGCATGCAGAAAACAAGCCTTCTGGATTTCACTACAACGGAGGCAGAGCCAAGGTGGCAGAGAAGTTAGATGTTTTCTGTGATTCCTCTAACAAAAAGATCAAAAACAACAAATGGATGGATTACATATGACATTCTAGGAGCACTGAACATTAAAAAAAAAAAAAAGAGGGATCGAACTGAGCAATGGGGAAGGAAGAGTAGGTCCAGAAGTACTTAGGACTGGCCAGATCTGACCAGCTGGAAATCAGCTTCAGCCAGCATGGTGAGAAGAGCAGTGGTGTTCAGAGGTCATCTACCTCAGTGGGAGAGACTGAACAGCAGAGAGGCCATTCACACATCTAGAAATAGTAAAAAATGACATTTGATCATCAAAAGTTAAGTAGTTTGTGTGAGCTCCATAGACTAACTCATTTCTGGGACAGAAGTAAGATCCTTTAAGTACACCTTGAGTCATTTTTCCAGATGTGAAGAGGGAAGAATTTAATAAAGAGGAGGAAGGAGGGGGGAGTTGGCCAGCTTCCCTAAGCTAGGAACTCAGGGCAGAAGCAGTTCCTTTACCTAGGCTCAGGCATAAGGAGACACATCTTACTCACACACACTCAGAATGGCTGTCAGCCCCCTGCCTTTCTCAGTGTGTGTGGTCAGATTCTGGTCCCTGCACTACTCACCCCTGCCCATCTAGGTCTGTAGGGGAGAGGCTGTGCACTTGGTGACTGACTACCTAGACACCTGAGCTGAATCCATACAAGAAAAGTAAATGGACTCCTGTGCTCATAGGCTTAGTAATAGCTCTAACAACCTAGTGACAGGATGATAGAGATTTAAACTGGAAACCCTGGTAGTATAGTGGTTACGTGCTACATCTACTAAACAAAATGTTGGCAGCAAACCTGCCAAGTGCTCCTTGGAAACTCTATGGAGCAATTCTACTCTGTCCTGTAGGGTTACTATGAATCAGAATTGACTCAACAACAGTGGGTTGGTTTTTGGTTTGGGGGTTTGGGTGGGAGTAGTTAATGATTATTAACTTGGTTAAACTAACACACACAACCAACCTATTTGGATATTTCAGAACAAAACAAGGTGTAGCACAGTAAACCCAGTGCTGTTGAGTCAACTCTGACTTATAATGACCCTATAGGACTGTAAGAAAACATAAAAGGAATAAATACAACAACTTACTGATGACTTGGAGACAACAGTCAATACTGAATCACTTAAAGAGGCAAAACACAATGGCTTCAGAAAGCTACCAAAACAAAGAATCAAATTTTTTTCTAGGTGAAGAGAACTGTCTGGAATTATAAGAGATAGTATACAAAAGATTGATATTTAGAAGTCTTCAAGAGATCACAAAAGAGATGAGACAAAATGCAAAAGAGCGTAATGACAGATTGACCAGGCAAGAAAACATATAGATATAGAGGCAAGAAGTAGAAATTCAGAAGATTAATTAAAAAAATTACAGAAATGAGACAATTCAACAGAAAGTCAAAAGACCAGAATTGAGGTAATACAAATCCAAATTAGAGGGACTGATTTTCACTAAGAAGGCCATTATTAACCCAACTTTGAAATTTATGTGCTTAAACCTCCAAGGAAAATATTATATCTCTGTCTTCCAGTGTCTATTTAATAGGTGTGCGTTCAATAAAAGAGCTGAACTACTAAAGCCTGTTTTGGCTACTCACTCATTGATGAACAAACTGCTAACAGTACTTATTTCAACCAACTAAGATCATGTGAATCAACCAGAACCAAATAGCTTTCAGAAAACATAAAATATTGTTCTGGGAAAATACAATTTATTTTTGCAACCATGCCACCAACCCTTTTAATGTCAGATGGGATAGACTGATTTTATTTGCCTTATTCTCCCATAAAATCTTGCATATTTCTAAGTTGAATTATTCTAGCTCGTTGTAGATCTGTATCTTTTACAAGATTACTGGTGATTTTAATTATAAAATATTGCCTTATTCATCCCTGCCCCCAGGTTTCCATGATATCAAGAATTGCGTTTGTTGAATAGCGATAGCAAAAATGAAAAAGAAAGAAGAAACTAGTCCAAGGCAATTAAAGAAAAAAAATGGAGTTGCCATGGTAACGAGGTCATACTACTATGTGCAAAATATTTATGCTTATTTTTACTTAGCTTCTGGATTCCAGTTTCATTCCAGTTTTTGTAATGATTTTGTAGAAACCCTGGGTGTGGGGCAGGAAAGTATCTACAGCAACCAAGCAATCTGATAATTTCAAAGAGATTGTACAAGAGGGAAGTATCTCTTTATACTTAGTGGTATCTCCTTCTTACCACACTATACACAGAGAGAGAAAGAGTGTCTGTCTCTTTTGCACACATACACATTCCATTATGATTCCAACAGAACCACTGAATGATGGACTGCTTTAGGTTTTTAGATAAAGGCCACCTTAGTCTCTGTTCTCTGGATACTGCCATCTTTTATTTTTATTTTTTAAGTTTTGTTAAGGCCAGTTAACCTTTATCATTGTTAGCAGTTCCTCTGCCAGCACCACTAATTTTATTTGTGGTTTCCAAATTCCATCAAGATTATATTCCACATTCTTGTTGTCATAGGTTGAACTGTGTCTCCACAAAATATGTGTCAACTTGGTTAGAACGTGATTCTCATTATCTTGTGGTTGTCCTGCCTGTGCTTAACGAGGATTAGGGTGGGATATAGATTCCTTGCTCAGATTACATCCCTGACCCAATGTAAAGGGAATTTCTTTGGGGTGTTGTTGATACACCACCTTTTATCTTACAAGAGAGAAAAGGAAAGGGAAGTGAGCAGAGAGTTGGGGAGCTCATACCACCAAGAAAGAAGCAGCTGGAGCAGAGCACATCTTTTGGACCTGGAGTTCCTGTTCATAGAAGCCCCTTGTCCAGGGGAAGACTGATGGGAAGGAACTTCTCACAGAGCTGACAGAGAGAGAAATGCCTTTCAATACAGCTGACATCCTGAATTTGGACTTGTAGCTTAACTGTCTGTGAGAAAATATTTTTTTCTTTGCTAAAGCCATTTCTGTTATAGCAGCACTAGATGATTAAGACACTTGTTTTGGAAATCTTGTTAGGTGCCACTGAGTTGGTTCCAACTCAAAATGACCCCGTGTACCACAGAATGAAACACTTCCCTGTCCTATGCCATGTTCACAATCATTGTTATGCATGACCCTGCTGTTGCAGACTGTGTCAATCAATCTCATTGAAAATCTTCCCCTTTTCTACTGACCCTCTGCTTTAGCAAACGTGATGTCCTTCTCCAGGGACTGATGCTTCCTGACAACACGTCCAAAGTATGTAAGGTACGATCTCCCATCATCCTTGCTTTAAAGGGGCATTCTGGTTGTACTTGTTCCAAGACAAATGACGTGTTCTTTCTTTCTGCAGTTTGTGGTATATTCAATATACTTCACGAACACCACAATTTAAAGCTGTCAGTTCTTCTTTAGTCTTCCTGATTCACTGTCCAGCTTTTGTATGCGTATTATTCTGTTGAAAATAATACGGCTTGGGTAAGATGCCTTAGTGTTCAAAGTTTGCTTTTCAATACTTTAAAGAGGTCTTGAGTAGCACATTTGCCCAGTACACTTTGTTTTTTGTTTCTTGGCTACTGCTTCCAGGCATGTTGACTGTAGATCACAGTAAAATGAAATCCTTGACAACCTCAATCTTTTCTGCTTTTATCTTGCATTGCTTATTGATTTATTTGAGAGGATTTTTGTTTTCTCTATGTTGAGGTATGAACCATACTGAAGTCTGTGGTCTTTGATATCCATACAAGTGATGAAAATTCTTCTCACTTTCAGCCAGCAAGTTTGTGTTATCTGCATAACACAGGTTGTGAGTGAGTCTTCCTCTCATCCTGATGTCCCATTTGTCTTCATGTGGTCCAGCTTCTCAGATTATTTGTTCAGCATACAGATACAATAGGTACAGTGAAAGAACACAGCCCTGATGCTCACCTTTCCTGACCTTAAACCACACAGTACCCCCTTGTTCTATTGAAACAACTGTCTCTTAATCTGTGTTCAGGTTCCTCGTGAGAACAAGTAATTGTTCTGGAATTCCCTTGACAAATCCATAATTTGTTATGATCCACAGAGTCGAGTGTCTTTGCACAGTCAATGAAGTACAGGTAATTATTCATGTAATGTTTTCTGCTTTCAGCTAGGATCTATTTGACATCAGCAATGATAGTCATAGTTTCCTGTTGTTGCTTTTCTTTTAAATCCTGTAGGTAATTTTTGTCAATGCTGTTCTACAAGATAATTGTAGAAAGATTAGTTTGTTTGTTTTAATTGTTGTTGTTTGTTTTTCTTTTATTAGATTGCTGTTTGTTTTGACTAGACTGGCTTTGCTCCTCGTAGGGAGTTGTGTTATGAAGTCCTTACAGTATCTTGCTGGTTGTACCATGCACAGTGTCCCTTTTGGAAGAATACATAAATAGATGAAAAGAATGATGGAAAATGTAGGCATGATAACAATTACACCACATGTATAAATATAGGGCAGCTGCTTCATGAAAGACACTATTGATAGCCATTAAACATGCATCAATGTGCTAATCATGAACCAAACCAAACTCTTTTGTTTTTGTTTCACCATGACTGGAATCTAACAGCAGGAGAAAGCCAGATTCGTAGTTGGGGTGAACACACTGTGAGAGAGAAGAGCTGACAAGAAGCATACAGCCGATGGAGAGGGTGTTGAGTTGGGTTTATCTGGTTGTCAAAAGGAATGAGCATCGGTTTATTGAATACCATTCTGCAAAAATCCCATTTCTGACAAATTTGCAAATGAGATGAACTTTAAATGCTGTCCTAATGCCTTTGAGGACAGAGACTACAATAGATCAGCATGCAACAATCTGAAAATTGAGTCAATGGTCCCAATGAGAACTTTTATTGTTACTTGGGAGATCAAAATGTTGCAGTGAAACACTTGTGAAAGCTGAAATGTGAAAAGGAAAAATATCAGTGGTGGTTAGCAGTAATGATTTTCCAGTCAGCATCATTAAGCAAACAGATTTCTGAAAGAATGAAGGGATAAATGCTGTTGTAATAGCACATGACTTTAGAAAGGTATTTAGACTGAAGGAACAAAAAAAGAAAGAAAAGGATATTGACTGGCTGATTGAAGAGTTCAAGCTCAAAAACATTGATTTTAAACTTTTAAGTACATGAACTCTACTGGGAAGACATATGGAAAGAACCATTGATTTGGGTCCAGATTTGCAGCACGTTCTTTTTCTCTGAGAAGTTGGACTGAACTCTGAGCTCATACTGAATTCACAGGAGCTTCAAGGGAGTTCAGATTAGCACAACAGGGGGTTAAGCAAGATCAGATTGTGGCCTTTTAATGCTCTCTGTGTTCAGTGCCTCAGAAGTCAGTGGGAATTCTCAGTGTGGAGAAACTCAATAGGAGCAACGAATGAAGAGAGTGCGTCTGTATCATTTTTGGCCTGTGTGGCAGACCAAACTCCCATGTAATGAATGAGCTAATTTATCATTTGCAACTCATTATTAGAAGCCACTGTGTAAGCACATTATTAATGATTCCAAGTTAGTAATCTTTATATAAATCCAAATGGTGCTCATTTCACCGTCTTGTTTTGAAGTAGTCATATGAACCTGTTTCAAACTAAATTGATCATTTCCTAGTTTTGAAACATTGTATTGCTTCCTAATTCTTACTTCAGTGCTCTTTTATAAAACAGGAATCTTAATTTTTATTGCCCAAGATAGTCATGAATATTCGATGTAATAATGTATTTAAAGTGCCTACTGGTATTCAGGATTAAAGGACAGCTCACCAGTGCTTAGAAGCTTTCCTATTAGGATTCAAGTGGGCATTTCTAATACCAGCAAAACTAAAACATGACAATTCCTTTACAATCAGAAGGATACAGGAAATCTAAGTTCGATCTAGTTAATCATTTTGGTAATACATTAATTTTAAATCATGTAGCTATATCAACAACACCAAATAACAGCAACGACAATCCATATATTGTATTGCTAAGGTTTTTAAAAAAATCTTTTTATAAAATACATATCTTAAAAAGTAGTCAATTTGATGGTATTAAAATTTATCATATCCATCAGAGTGAGATGTTTTATGAAACACAGCATTTGTAAGCATTCAAATTGGTTTTCTGGTCTTATGATTCTGAGAATTAATATATAGTCTAGAAACCCTAGTGGTATAGTCATTGAAAGCTACAGCTGCTAAGCAAGAGATCAGCCATTCGAATCCACCAGACACTCCTTGGAAACCACAGAGGGGCAGTTCTGCTCTATTCTGTAAGGAATCTATAAGCCTAAACCAACTTGACAATGTTTTGTTTGTTTTTTTGGTTTATACATAGGCGAGTGACTACTAAATGAATTACGTGATGGACAATTGTACTTTTTTAGTCTGAATCTTTTAACACATAAGACTGAGGAAAATATCATGGTAATACTGCCTTGATGAGATACAAAACAAGGATGGTGATGGTGGTGAGAAAGAAAACTGACTCAAGGAAATAGGTAAAATTCTGTAATGCCGTGCCTTCCTTTTCTAGCTGCTTCAGTCATGGTGAACTTCAAGACAATGAAGAAGTGTACTTAGTGGATGTGCTTATGTGGCTTGCACAACTTTATCTGGAAGTTCTGCAATAAAAATTGAATCTCAGAAGAGGTCCAGAAATGATGGAAAGGAGCAGAAATTTATCAGCATGGTCCCATCTAACCTGCCAATTAAGATGGGTCACAGTTCATCCTACAGGAAGCTGACTCCACAGAATCTGTGTCATGAGACTTGATGGCTTCTCCAGAGGATCTGGGACTCTCTGTTGTTGTTGTTGTTGTTGTTGGTTGCTGCCAATTCATTTCTGACTCTTGGCAACTCCATGTGAATAGAATATAGCTGTTCTATCAGGTTTTTGAGGCTATATGAACTTTCAGAAGCAGACTGTAAGACCTGTATTCCCAGGTGCCTCTTAGGGGTTTGAATCACCAATCTTCTAGCTGTTAGTCTACTGTGATAAAAATGCTTGCACCACTATATTTGTCATAGATTGAATTATGTATCCTCCAAAATGTGTGTCAACATGGTTAGGACATGATTCACAGTATCATGTGCTTGTCCACCGTTTTGTCATCTGATGTGATTTTCCTAGGTGTAAATGCTTCCTCTAAAATGTTAATGAGGGGGGGTTACAAGAAGTTATGTTAATAAGGCAGGGTTACAAGAAGTTATGTTAATGAGGCAGAACTCAATCTGCAAGATTAGGTTGTGTTTTGAGTCACTCTCTTTTAAGATACAAAGAGTGAAGTGACCAGAAAGGCAAGGGTACTTCATTATCACCAAACAAGAAGAGTCAAGAGCTCATATTGTGGACTTGGGTCCCTACACTGAGAAGCTCCTTGACTAGGGGAAGCCTGATAACAGAATTTTCCCTTAGAGCTGACAGAGAGAGAAAGTCTCTTGCAGCTGACATCCTGAATTCACATTTGTAGCATCTTGGACTATGAGAGAATAAATTTCTCTTTTCTAAAACTATCAACTTGCGGTATGACTGTTACAGCAGCACTAAATAACTGAGACAGTATCTAAGTTTAAATATAAATGGGACAACTCTGCATGAATAGAATTTGATATGTAGGGCACAGGGCTTATAATTCTCAGTAAGTCAGCTCACAGAACTCAGAAAGAGGACCAGTCACATATTTCCAAACTATCAGTTTCCAGCGTCTTTAACCACCTCTAAAATCTTATCATGACATCCATGGTCAAAAGAAATACCTAACTGCTCATATAATTACATAATGGTGCCAAAACAGTATTTATTGAAAATACGCATACACTGAAAGAAGAAATAATGTGTTTATTTCATTCTTAAATAACCACATTACTTACTGGTAGAGTGTACAAGCTTGTTAGGTGGTGTGCGGTTCCTCAAACCTTGGGTTCGTATTGTACACTACCATCCTCATTCCCTATTTTACAATGATTTTGGTGATACTGTTGCAAATAGTGATTTGAACCCCCTGATACTCCATGGCACAAAAATGTGATAATCAGGTTCCATCAAGGTAACAGCCTTGGGAACCCTGTTCTATTCTGTCCTATAGGGTTGCTGTGAGTCAGAATTAATCCGATTGTGATACATTTTGTTTGCAAATATATAACATAATCAAAACCAATATAGAATAATGTTTAAACCATGAACTAGCTCAGAGGGGTAGTTCAGAAAATCTCTAATAGATATACTATTCACAAATTTAAAATCTCCTCCCGAATCTCTATACATTTTCTGCAGTATCCCGGGGCACCTTAGCATGTAGTTTGGGAATCTTAGGGGCCAGCAAGGCAATGGAAGCAGGTGGCATCTTAGGAGAAAAAATGGAGTGGATAAATAGAAAGTGAGGCTATTGAAAGCGTTATGTCCCAACATAATTGTCTCCATAGTTTTAGACCAGGACACTCGAAATGTCACGTAACTGAAAAAGCCAATTATAACGCTGTATGTAGAATATAGACTCAGCTCTGGATTCTGACTCTTTCAATAAAATCTTAGTTGTTCGACTATAGGAAAATGACTCAAAGCTTGAGTTTCCTCATGCATGAAATGAAGATCATTGTATGATCTCCTTCCTGAATTCACCGGAAGTATTAAATAAGCCATTTGTGTAGAGGGCTTTACATAGTCCTTATCTGACTGTAATTTCTCGTGGCTATTGCTCTGCTGCTGCTGTAGATGATCACATTTTGAATATGCAAAGAGTCCAGTTCATTTCACATTCTAAGCAGTAATCATTTCGTAGACGCCTCCTTGAATTAATGATATTTCCACCTAGGAGTAAAAGTAAAATTATTGTGAAGATTAAGATAAAAACACATTCTTGAAGTTTTGGAGAGGTTTCTCATCACATCGGGGGCTATTTGGCCAGTGTTGGTGACAACCGTTTGAGGTTGTTTGAAAACCCCGATTCTTTTAACTAGAACTTGTTACATTTCCGCCAAAGAACACACACAATTTAGTTATCCTTGAAAGCCACAGATATTTCAGCATCCTCAGTATACTTGCCTCCTTGGTTAGTACCAAGTGTTTACATCAAATTTCATCCCTAATTTTCAGCAACTAATCTGGTTCTTTATCCCATTTGTTAGAATATCACTCACTACTGTTTTTATTGGTGCTATTTCTCCTTGTTTGTTTGCCTAAATTGCTCCATGTTGGTTTAGCCCTTGGATTCTATAAATGTTGGAAAAATTTTCTTGTCTAGAGCTTCAGCTATATATTACCACTACTTCTAATCAACACTGTTCAGTTGAGGGATATGACTCTTATCTTAGCTATTTTGTACTAACAGAACAGAAATACCAGAAATAAGTGGCTCTAAAAAGCAGAAATTTATTTTCTTATAGTTTAGGAAGCTAGAAGTCAAAATTCAGAACATCAGTTCTTGGGAAAGGCTTTCTGTCTCTGTTAGCTCGGAGGAAGGGCTTTGTCTCTTCCTGATTTCCTGAAGTACTCCATGTGTCTTGGCATCTATTCTACCCCATGTTTGCTTGTTAGATTGTGTTTAATGTCTTTTTATATCTCTAAAGAAATGACTCCAGACAAGTCTTACACTAATGTCTCCTTATTACCATAACAAAGACAACCCATACCCAAATGGGATTATAACAATAGGCATAAGTTGCTTGAAAAAACCCATTGCCATAGAATCAATTCCAACTCATTGTGACTCTGTAGGACAGAGTAGAATTGCCCAATAGAGTTTTCAAGGATCCCCTGGTGGATTTGAACTGCTGATCTTTTGGTTAGCAGATGTAACTCTTCAGCAGTATTTTATCAGGTTTTCAATCACAAGCCTAAAGGTCAGAATTTACAGCAAATATTTTCAGGGAAAATAATTCAATCCGTAACAACAATTTGTTGCCAGAAAATACACAGTGAGGGGTTCATGGTGACAGATATTATCATATAATCTCATTTGAAGGGACCAGAGATGATGGAAAACTCAATACTGTCAATGAGAACAAGGCCAGGTGCCCATTGCCACACAGACCATCAACTGCTCATATTCAAGTTCAAACTGAAACTGAAGAAAATTAGAAGTCCCCAGAAACCAAAGTATGTCCTTGAGCATATCCCAGCTGAGTTTAAAGACCCTCACAAGAACAGATTTGATGTGCTGAACACAAAACTAATGACCAAAGACAGGTTGTGAAATGACATCAAAGACATCATCCATGAAGAAAGCAAGAGATCATTAAAAAGACAGGAAAGAAAGAACAAACCAAATGGATGTCAGAAGAAACTTTGAGACTTATTCTTGAACATCAGGTAGCTAAAGCAAAAGAAAGAATTGATGAAGTAAGATAATTGAACAGAACATTTCAAAGAGTCCCTCAAGAAGACCAAGTATTATAACAACACGTGCAAAGAGCTGGAGATAGACAACCAAAAGCAAAGAACATGCCCTGCATTTCTCAAACTGAAAGAACTAAAGAAAAACTTCAATCCTCAAGATGCAATAGTGAAAGATTCTACCAGGAAAATATTAAATGATGCAGGAAGCATCCAAAGAAGATGGGAGGGATATACAGAATCATTACGCCAAAAATAGTTGGTTGATGTTCAACCATTTCAAGAGGTAGAGTGTGATCAAGAACCGATGTTACTGGAGGGGAAGGTCCATTAAGGGCATTGGCAAAAAACAAGATTCCAGGAATTGATAGAATATCAGTTGAGATGTTTCTACAAAGAGTTGAAGTACTGAAAGTGCTCATTCATCTATGTCAACAATGTTGGAGGATAGCTACCAGGCCAGCTGACTGGAAGAGATCATATTTACGTCCATCCCCAAGAAAGGTGATTCAATAGAATGTGGAAATTATTGAACAATGTCATTACTATCACACACAAGTAAAATTTTACTAAAAATCCTTCACAAGTAGCTGCAGAAATATATTGACAGGGAACTACCAGAAATTCAGGCCAGAATCAGAAGAGGATATACAACCAGGTACTGTTGTCAGAGGGATCTTGGCTGAAAGCAGAGAATGCCAGAAAGATGCTAAGTTGTGTTTTATTCAGTACGCCAAAGTGTTAGACCATGACTTATAACAAATTATGGATAATACTGCTAAGAATGGGAATACTGAAACATTTATAATTGTGCTTATGAGGAATCTGTACACTGATCAAGTGGCAGACATTCGAGCAGAATGAGAGGACACTGCATGGCTTAAAGTCAGGAAAGGTGTGTCTCAGGATTATATCCTTTCACCATACCTATTCAATCGACGCAATGAATGAAGAATCTAAGAAAATGGACTACATGAAAAGAAGGGGACATCAGGATTTGATGAAAACTCACTAACAACCTGCACTGCGCAGATAACACAACTTTGCTTGCTAAAAGTGAGGAGGACTTGAAGCACCTACTGTTAAAGATCAAAGACCATAGCCTTCCGTATGGATTACACCTCAACATCAAGAAAATAAAAATCCTCACAAATGGATCTTTAAGCAACATCAAGGTAAATGGAGAAAAGATTGAGGCTGTAAAGGATTTCATTTTGCTTGGATCCACAATCAACATGCATGGAAGCAGCAGTCAAGAAATCAAGAGATACATTGCACTGAGCAAATCTGCTGCAAAAGACCTTTTTAAAGTGTTGAAAAGCAAAGAGGCCAAGTTGAAGACTAAGGTGCTCATGAACCGAGTCATGGTAATTTCATTTGGCATCTTGTTCATGTGAAGGCTGGATAATAAGTAAGGAAGAGGGAAGTACTGAAGACTTTGAACTGTTCTGTTAGAGGAATATTGAATATACCATGGGCTGCCAAAAGAACCAGCAGATTTATCTTCGAAGAAATACAACAAGAACACTCCTTAAAAGCAGTGATGGTGAGACTACATCTTGAATACTTTGGATATGTTGTCAGGAAGGATTAATCCCTAGAAAAGTACATTATGCTTGGTAAAGTAGGGGGTCAGTGAAGAGTAACACCATCAACAAGATGGAGCGACACAGTGGCTGCAACAGTGGGCTCAAGCATCGCAATGATTGTGGGTGTGGCATGGGTCTGGGCAATGTTTCCTTCAGTGGTGCGTGGTGTTGATACGAGTGGAAATCTACTCAACAGCACCTAACATTAGCAACAGCAAGGGTCACAGGTCAAAGCTGAACTCAATTCTGGTAAAAGTCCCTGAGTGCAACCAGACATGCTTAGTAAGGGGAAAGGCAATGATATGCCCAGTAATTAAAAGAAATGCCTTGCAGTTAGTGATAAATTAAAAGATGCGGTACTCCAGAATCTGTTGCACTAAGAAGTTGCTTTAAATTTGCCAATAAGTAATGATCTCATCTCATTCTTCTAGAATAGAGACTTTAAACTTAAAAAAAAAAATTAGGTTGTGTGTATGTGTGCATGCCTGCGTGTACTTACATGCGCAGATAAGAGAAAGAAGGAGAATGTCCCCTTTCCATAGAGGAGCCCTTGAAAATGTTTTCAAGTTGATCTTTTACAAGAGTCCAGAGGAGACAGACTCAAACTGGAAGAAGCCACGCAGAAGCATGTTGCAAATCAAGCTCTCAAAGATATTTTTTCTGGAAATACTATCATTCTATTTTGCCTGGAACACTGATTTGAAGAACAACTGCAAGAAAATTTTTCTGATTCCTTAGGAATAGCTGTTTGTTTTTAAAAATGTTTATTAATTCATAAGAAATAGTCAAGTAAACCGATTACACTAGTCAAGTAAAATTTTTTATGAAAAATATCTTTCTAAAAAGGTTTTATGCATCTATAGGATGTTGTCCTATTGGCCTCTTACTGGAGGAGAGTGGAAAGGGTGCAGAAGAGGGGACAGGAGATTGTTCAGAGAATATGACTTGTACAGAACAGAAAGGAGGAGCATGCCGTCACCAGGCAAGGAGAGCAGTACAAGCTGCACATAGGCGGGCATGCGAATTTAAACTGGATTGTACACTTTCAATCACAATAGATTAAAAAAAAAGAAAAGAAATATCAAGAGCAATGCCATCATTTTACACATGAAACTCTGCTTAGTGTCTGGTGAATATCTAATATTTGAAGTGCATTGTTTTATAATTTGATTTGTTGTTGAGAATATACACAGCAAAGCATACATAAATTTAACAGTTTCTCCACACACAGTTCATTGGTTGATATTGATGACATTCTTCAAATTGTGTAATCATTCTCACCCTCCTTTTCTGAGTTGTTCTTCTGTTAACATAAACTCTCTGTCCCCTAAGGTTCTTACCTAAATTTTTGAATTGTTTTTGTCAATTTCATCGAATATAGATAGATCACAATGAAAAAAAATGCATAATGCTCAAGGCAGACAGTTTTTGCCTATTAAGCAAAGCTATCCTCAGGTTTTAAGAAGACTTCAGGGAATTTGGGGGTTTAAGTTTTAATGTTTATTTCAGCAATAGTTTCAGGGCTTGGGAATAAATTCTTACCTCCTCCAATCTTGATGTAATCCTAGTAATCTTATTCCAGTGAAGTCTACACACAGGAGCAAAATGAATTGTAGATTGAGTTTTCACATTTATGTTCTTGCTTTATTTCCATTTTACTTGAATTACGGTAGACTAAGTAATTGTCTTTCCCATTAAACATGTAAACCCCTGAGAGAAGGGACTATCTATCCCCTCCTCCTTAAAAGGCTTTTCTTGCTATAAAGGAGAGTGTTGTTCATTTTCAGCTCTGAATCCTTCATGGTGACCCAATGTACAACAGACGAATATGTCACTCAGTCTTGTGTCATCTGCACAATTCTAGGTTTGCTCAAGTATATTGTTGTGTCCACTATGTTTTTTTAGTGTCTTCCAGCACTTAAAATCAGGTAATATTCAGTTATAACCCATAGGATTTTCATTGCCTAATTTTCAGGAGAAAATCACCAGGCCTTTCTTCCTAGTCTCTACTAGTCCAGAAGCTTTGCTGAAGACTATCCATCACTGGGGACCTTGCCACTGTTTGCAATACCAATGGCACAATTTTTGACCTTATAGTAGCATGCAAGTCACCACAGTACAGAAACCGAAAAAAGTGGTAGTTAAAAAAAGATAACATTCTCAGAAAAGAAAATGTTTGATGTATAACAATTATGAAATGATTGTTGTAAATTAAATATTTAATATTTATATTTGATATTATGAACCATAGAATGTGTCCTATTATTGTAATTTCACAGTTTTGCAGCTATCACTCACAGAAACCTTTCATAAGTTTAATGAAAGAGATAAATGCAAACTTATATTCCTATATTCCAAGTTCAGTGTACATGTCATTGTACCATCTTTGTCCCCACACTCATAGTCACAGTCCTGTCATATATGCCTGTATGCAATGACCATATGTAAGTATACAAAGCAGAAATTTAAAAGAATTCTTACAGTGTTATTCTAAGAAAACAAAAACTCTATCAGATTTAAAGAAGAGACCATTATTTTCAGACATGAATCCACAGTAAAGACAAGGAAGATATTAGAAGGGGCAAACTGCCCTTGCTTTCACTGGTATAATTATGCATTAAATATGCAAATCACTTCTTTCCAAATATACATAGATTTCAAAAACATAAGTGAATTTTCAAGAGCAATTTTAATTTTCCTTCTTTTCAGTCTAATTGACAACATTCATAGGAGTTTGAGCAGTAAAAAAAAAGTCAGGAAAATTAAACAGAGACAGCTTGAACTGTATAATACGTCTTCTCTTTCATTAAAAGGATGAAATATTGTCAGTGCCCTTTATAGTTTTAATTAAGTATGTCAGTGTAATACTTAAATGAGAGAAATATGTAAATGATGGTTTCTTTATAAGGCCAAAGCTAAATAAACACAGCATTATGCAAGTACCTATCTCATTACATGTATATACAGAAGTCTTGTACAAAATTAAGTTATTACAAGTCATTATACCTAGAAAGCTATTCTTAACTTATTCATACTTTGGATGTGTATCTAAAATGGTAGCAAGTGTGTAACTTTTTTTCTCCATAATTTTTTTCATGCAACGTACTTCTTGGCACAAATTTGTATAATTCCAGTGGCCAATGTATTCCATGTTTGTGATCTGGTTTTTGTGAAAAGCGACTATGAGAGCTAGGTCAAATTGCTTTTTCATCTTTTCTTTAGTACTAATTCAGAAAGTGAATACATCATATCCTTTTAGGTATTAAGAACAAGATGACATATGAGACATTAAACGACTCTCAGGACATGAAAGACAGGAATATTACATACACCTCAAACTCTAGCAGTATCTTTCTTCTGCTTCTTCTCTCAAATATCCTTTGGTCCACTGTCACTATATCCCTTTCTCTTTTTGAGTGTTTATATTTCTTTGCCTACCTTCTATGCATATGCCATTATCTCTTACGAGATAACTTTTCCTTCTCTGTCTCTTGAAATTATAATCGTATTTTTAAATACAATTTAAATACCTTTTTACTCTCAAAGTCTTCCTTGATATCTCATGACTTCATGCTCACATGAACACCTTAGTGGCATAGTGGTTAAGTGCTATGGCTGCCAATTAAAAGATTGGCAGTTCAAATCCAACCAGGAGCTGTTTGGAAACTCTGTGAAGGCAGTTCTGTTCTGTCTGATAGAGTCATTATTAGATGGAGGTGACTTGACAGCAACTTCTTTTTAATAACTTATTTTGCCTTTTACACTAATCAGTGATTAAGTGCTTGGCTGCCAACCCAAATGTTGGTAGTTTGAACCCATCAGCCACTCCACAAGAAAAAGATATGGCAATCTGCTTCTGTAAAGATTACATCCTTGGAAACTCTCTGTGTTCCTATGAGTCGGAATTAACTTGACAGTAAAGTTTTGATCATTTTTCTGAGTTCAATAACAGTTATTATAATACCTGCATTGTAATTAATTGGTTTTCTAATGCAATCCTCAACCTCTCTACCCTCACCCCCAAAACTGTAGTTCTTTTGTTACCCTGAACCTATTGTTATTCATGCTTTTATGGCACATTCCCTTAGTCTCATGCAAACTTAGCAGGTATTTAATAAGATTGAGAATATAAAAATTTTTTGTGTGGCATTATTTTTACTTTCTAACTGTGTAAGACACATTATGGGTAAGGATTATATTGGGTATTATTTTTAACGTTTTAGTGAAATGTTGAAAACATTTGTTGGACATTAGGTTCAACAGGATTAAAGTGATGATTCTTATTATGCAGAGGACCAAAGAAAATATGCTTTTGATCTTGAGTGCTTTAAGCTACTGGTGGCAATTAAAAACCTTCCCAAACGTTTTGTTCAAGATTTCCCAATCTTTTTCTCCCCCCTTCCTTTTTTTTTTTACTATGATTGAGTGAAAATGTACATTCCCATATAAATTTGTGTGCCCACCTGTGTGCAGCTCCCACTGGTCTCCCTGCCCGGTAACAGCTCATTCTTGCACTCCATTCTATACATGTCATATTCTCCTAACATTCTCCTATTGCCTCCTCTCCACCCTCTCCCATGCCTCCAGTAAGACACCAGCAGGACGACATCCTATAGTTGCAAAGAACCATAAAGTGCATACACGATATGGTCACTGTGTCGCGAAGTCCCATCCATTCCTGTCGGAAGAGTTGACCCCCACTCTGGTTTATGGAGAGGGGCAGCATCAGGGCTAGGGGCCATGCTTCCAGGGGAACCCCAATGCCTTGGGACCATCAATTGCAGTCTCCTAGTGGAGATCTTAGGGTGTACCCCTTTTTATTCTTGTGTTGCGGGCAAGACTCAACTTTGTGAGCCTGATCACAGCTATCACTGCTGATGGCCAGGCACCATCTGGTTCTTCCACTCACATGTCGATGTAGTCACCCCCTCACGTGGGTCTATCTGTCTTCTGGGTTCTCTTTTCCCCATGTCGTTTTAGTCCTTGGTGATCATCTGTTTCTGCTGAGTTGGGACCATTTGGTATACCCTTGGATGGCAGGTTGGCAGCTTTTAAGACCCCAGATGTCACTCACCAATCTGGGGTGCAGAAGGATCTCTTAGAAAAATGCTAGTTGTACCAGCTGGCCTCGATTTCCCTGAGAGCATGGTCCCTGGCCCCCCACCCCAGCTACTCTGTCCTTTCAACATTGGGTTAAGATGGTGTCATGGGTTGAATTGTGTCCCCCCAAAAGTGTGTGTAGCCACGTGGCTGGGACATGATTCCCAGTATCTTGTGACTGTCCTCCATTTTGTGGTTTCCCTAAACTGTATGTTAAAGGATTAGGGTGTGGTCTTAAATTCCTGCATAGGATTACTTCACTGCGCTGCTGTAAAGGGAGTTTCCCTGGAGCATGGCTTGCCCCCTACCCTTAATCCTTTCAGCCTGCAAGACATAAAAGGAAAAAGAAGCAAGAAGAATTGGGAACCTCGTTACCATCAAGAAAGCAGCACCGGGAGAAGAGCGCGTCCTTCAGACCTGGGGTTCCTGCGCCAAGATGCTCCCTGGACAAAGACTGATGCAATACCAGACTTGCCTCCTGAGCTGACAAGGGGAAAGCCTTTCCCTGGAGCGGACACCCTGAATATGGACTTGCAACCTACCGGACTGTGTAAGAATAAACCTTCCTTTGTTAAACCCATACAGTCTGTGGTATTTCTGTTAGAGCAACCCTAGCTGACTAAAACAGATGGGAAGAGTAATCATGTTATGTTGAATTCCAGTTAAAACTGATCTCCTATCTAATGTGTGCTGTCACTGATTTCACCCAATCAAATTTCTATCAACTATCTAATTTAAACTCTACCCTCTCTCTCCCTTCCTTCGCACCCCTGCAGCTGTCCAAGAATCTTTTCTTCTATGCATTAGTCTGTTTTTAAGTTCTTATCATGGGGTCTCATACAATATTTGTCCTTCTGCCACTGACTACTTTCACTCAGCATACTGTCCTCCAATTGAAACCAGGTTGTGAGATGCTTCCTAAAATCGTCATTGTTCTTTATCATTGCATAGTGTTCTGTTGAGTATATATGCCATAGTTTACCTATCCATTCTTCTGTTGCTGGGCATCTGGGTTGATTCCATCTTTTTGCTATTGTGGACTGTGCTGTGATAGGCATTCGTGTGCATGTGTCAGTTAGTTGTGAATGGCCTTGATTCCGTAGAATATATTCCAGGCAGTGGAATTACTGGTTCAAATGGTATATCTATATCCATTATTTTAAGGTAGCACCAGATTGCTTTCCAAAGAGGTTGCACCATTTTGCAATCCCACCAACAGTATAGGAGAGTTCCAATCTCTCCACAGCCTCTCCAGCATTTGTTGTTTTGCAGTTTTTAGACCACGGCCAACTTGTTAGGGTGAGACAGTATCTCCTTGTAGTTTTGATTTGAATTTCTTTGATAGCTAATGATCATGAGCACGTCCACATGTGTTTTGTGGCTGCCTAGATCTCTCTTTAGAGAAGTGTCTGTCCATCTCTTTTGCCCATTGCTTAAATGGATTATTTATCTTCTTCTTGTTGGTATTTTGTAGTGCCTTACAGATTATAGAGATCAGGCATCGGTCTGGCATATAGTTGCTAAATATTTTGTCCATTCTGTAGGTGGTCTTTTAATTCTTTGGATAAAGTCTCTGGATAAGCAAAAGTGTTTGATTCTTAGTAGTTCCCATTTATCTATTTTGTCTTCTGATGATTGTGCTTTCTTTGCCAGATTTTGAAGTCTGTCTACGTCATGTATTAAACCAGGCAGGGAGAGCATTGGGAGCTGCATATAGGTGGACATGCAAATTGATATGAGAATGTACATTTTCACTCAATCATGATAAAAAAATTAAATAAAAAATAAAAGGGCAGAAAAAATAATATGAAAATAATTTTATTCAAAATGAATATTAAAATGTCATCTTGTATTTAATCTAAAACAGATTAAAACAACAAGAACAAAAACTTCCATTGTTGATCCTATTTTTTTCTTGGATGAGCTTTATTATTTTAGATTCGATATTTAGGTCTTTTATCCAGTTTGAGTTGGTTTTTATATAAGGTGTGAGATATGGGTCTTGTTTCAATTTATTACAGACGGATATCAAATTTTGCCAGCATGATTGTTGAAGAGATTGTCTTTATCCCAATCTTTTTCTAATCAGGGAAGATGACGCTAAAATACTATGCCTTAAGTGCATTTGGATGAAGCCTTGGTGGAGCAGTGGTTAAACATTTGGCTAGTAACTCGAAGATGGGCAGTTCCAACCCACCAGCTGCTATGCAGAAGAAAGATGTGGTAGTTTCCGTATGATTACCAAAACAAGACACTCACCGGTGTTGAGTTAATTCTGACTTACAGAGACCCTACAGGTTACAGTAGAACTGCCAGACAGGGTTTCCAAGACTAAGTCTTTTCAGAATCAGACTGCTGTATCTTTCTCCCAATGAGTGGCTAGTAGATTCATATCATTGATCTTTGGGTTAGCAGTCAAGCACGTTAACTGCTGTGATACCAAGGCTCCTTCCCTAATGGTGAGAGCTTTGCAAATATGCTTGGTAGTTTTGCTCTCTGATAGGATTACACTGAGTCAAATGACATGACCACAAGGGATGTGAATTTGGTAAGGATTAAAGAAGGGACTCCCTGGGTGGTGTAAATGTTTGCATACTAGACTGCTAACCAAAAAGCCAGCAGTTCGAATTCACCAAAAGGCACCTTGGAGAAACACCTGGTGAACAACTTCAGGAAAGTCAGTCACTCAAAACCCTTCAGCCAACAGTTCTGCTCTGGCACACACGGGTTGCCATGATTCAGAATTAATGGACTGGTTTGATTTTTCTGACTTATCTGAAAGAAAGGTAGGCATTATTTACCATCTAACTAAAAAATAACACACCTATTTACCAACTTGTATAAAGATGAATCACTTTGTTAATAGTAACTATAAGTAATTACTTACAATCTTGTTCTTTGTTGTATCCTGTTTATCTTTGATAAAAATATCTATTGTATTATTTCTGCTAAGACTGGAATAATGGTTTCTGGAACAGGTTCCATTTCCTAAGCTAGGTAAGGATGCCTCATTGTGTGCAATAGAACATGCTCTTCTCTCCACCTTGGTTGCTTCTCTGATCCTTCTTCACCTGATTTACACTGTTTCTGTCAAGACATCATTGCTGTTATCCCGACTTGATAAGTCTTCTCTGACTGCCCTAATTTTTCAAATAAATGCCCCCATCTGTGGCCCAATCATGTGCTCTTCATTCATTATTTTTTCTCATTTATTAATCCCTCTAGTCAGCATTTGGCTGGCTTTGGCTAGTCAGCATTTACTGAAGACCTACTTTATGTTTGGAACAAGGGCTACAATCAGTCCACAGTGACACCCATGATCCCTTTTCTTCTAGAGTTGAGTCTAGGTTGGGAATTCATCTGGTATCACATATTTCAGACAACATTGGTTGTGTTTAGCTTTTACTCCCCTGCAAGATTCTGAACTCTCTTTAGGGACCAAAGCTGAGTTTTTTATTTTGCCATCAGAAAAGGGGGCACTCAATAAATTCTTGTTTGAATAGGCATGCAATGCACACTGGCTGTGGCATGACTTCTCTGTATCTCAGTTCCTCCGTCAGTTGAATAGAGCTAACAAGAGTATCTGCCTCATATGATTGAGTCCATATTTAAATGAATTCCATGTAAAGTGATGAGGATAATGACTAGTATATGGTAACTTGGATCCCAAATCAAGCGCCATGGAAGGATCAGTGAAGAAACAAAATGATATATTACATTAGGAAAATCTGCTGCAAAAGACCTCGTTGAAGTGTTAAAAAGCAAAGATTTCACTTTACAGACTAAGATATGCTTGAAACAAACCCTGACTATTTTCAATTACTTCACATATATGTGAAGGATGAACATATTTCAACTAATATTCACACAGTATTAAAGGGCATAAGCTTAAAGAAGACTTACGAATTTGAATTAAGGTATTGGTGAAGAATATTGTACATACCGTGGACTGCCAGAAGAATGAATAAATTTGTCCTGAAGTAAGTACAGCCGGAATGCTTCTTTAGAAGCAAGGATGGCAAAACTTCTTCTCACATACTTTAAACATCTTATCAAGAGGGACCAGTCCCTGGAGAAGAACATCATGCTAGGTGAAACAAATGTAAGTGACATTGAGGAAGACCCCTGGTGAAATAGATTGACACAGTGACTGCAACAGTGAGCTGAAGAATAAAACTGATTGTGAGAATGGCACTGGACCAAAGAATGTTTTATTTTGTTGTACATAGGGTCATCATGAGACAGAACCAACTCAATGGCATCTACTGACAACAACATATAGGTATGGGTCATTGTTATTATTGCTATCATTGTTGTTAATTTTGAAAAAAAAATGGAGGTAAATCCATTATGGCATTAAAAAACTTACTTTTCCTTAAAAAATTAAATGTTGTGACTGATATTACTCTGCTTTACTATTATCTGCAGTGAATCTGGCTATGATACCTATAGCTGAAACAGATAGGGTGGATATCTTATGAAAATATAATTCAGATGGAAAAGTTCAAGATAATTCAAGATACAAATTTGCCATCAAGGGGTTATTGAGCTAATATTCAATGGCACTTGACATATATATACATATACGCATATATATATGTGTGTATGTATGTATGTATACACACACACACACACACACACTCTTTTTACGGAGTAACCATCAGAGTATTATGTTATCCTTGATGTCCTGAATGCCATCAAAATGTCTTACTTTCAATATTTCCTTTATTTTTAGATAAAGAAAAAAGTCTTGGGGGCCAAATCAGAGGAGTAGGGAGGGTACTCCAATACAGTTATTTGTTTACTAGATAAAAACTCCCTCACAGACAACTATACAGTTAAGTTTGAGAACTTGCCACTGTGCCACCACTCATAAATGGCCATTCCAGAAAGAGTTCCAAAATTACTTTGAAGGGTGGGCTAGGCAATGGCATCAGTGCACAGCTTCCCAAGGGGTATACTTCAAAGGTGACCACAGTGATGTTAAGCAATGAGATATGTAGCACTTAGAACAGTTAAGTTCATAGACTTAATGTCAGACCTCATGTAAATACACATACATGTAGGATAAAAAGGAAAATCCATTGCCATTGAGGTGACTCCAACTCATATTCATAAATATGCATGTATATGAATAAAGATATTCTGTGGCTCTTAAGAGACAAATATTCCCATAAATTAACTGAGAAAATTGAGGCCATGTAACTGGAGGTACATAAACAACATGACTTAATGAGGCTTCAACCGTATTAACTAGAAAGTGTGTTTTCATTTCCTAAACTCGGATTCTTCTTCAAAAAGAGAGCAGTAGTTTCTACTTTACACAGTTGTTAAAAAGCAAAGTTGTCACTTTGAGAATAACGGCAGTTCTGAACCAATACATGATATTTTCAAATACCTCACATGCATGCAAGATCTGGACAATGAATAAGGAAGATCAGAGAAGAACTGATGCCTTTGAACTACGGTGTTAGCAAAGAGTGTGGACCATAACATGAACTGCCAGAAAGATGAACAAAGCTGTCTTGGAAGAAGTACAGCTGGAATGCTCCAAAGTGGTAAGACCTTGTTTCAAATACTTTGGAAATATACCATGAAGGCCCAGTCTCTGGACAAGGGCATCATGTTTAGTAAAGTAGATTAGCCAAAAAAGAAGAAGACATTCAGTGAGATGGAGGGACGCAGTGACTACAACATTGGGCTCAAACATAGCAAGGACTGTGAGGCTGGTGGAGGGCTGGGTAGAGTTTCCTTCTATTGTAGATAGGTCCTTCTATTAACAGTATAGGTGTTAAAATGGAAATTAACATAATATATGTAAAATATTTGGCATAAATCTGATGCGCATTCAACATCCTGCCATTGTTTTGCTCCTTCCTCCTTTTTCAAAAATATTACCAAATAAATAAAACTTGAAGTCTGATTTAATAAGTATTAACTATTTTTCTCATATTTTAAAAAGTAGGCATGCCACTACTTAAACATTTTTAAATTATTCTGTTAAGAGATATTTTAACAATCATATATATTGTATACAGTCATAACTTTTAAAGGTAATTTATTTTCATTCATACATATTGAATGTTAGGGGCTTACTCAAGTAAAACATCATTGTAGTTTGATCTAACAGTGATGAATTACTGGAGCAAATCCATGCAAACAGGGAAATTGAAATTAAATTCATCACACCAAGGAAAACACTTCCTACCCATGTAAATTAGCAGCTTTTCCGCTAAAATCAATTTGTTTTGGTAAATTATGCAAAAATCCTCAAAGGGCTTAGGTATGTAATTTATTATACTCTTGGCTGTTTCATAATGTTAGGAAATAAAATGTATTCACACAATATTAAAGGGCATAAGCTGAAAGCTTTAGTGACAATTTTTGTTTATTACAATTAATCTAATTTGATAGCACTGTCAGAACACCCACACTATGTGGGCTGTATAATTTTTGTGCTGGGGCTTAGAAGATATTTCATAAGAAAACAGCTCCTTCTTTATAGAGACTTTATTATTTCAGGAAACATTTTATGGCAACATTAAAAAATTTCAATGGAATCTGCTTGAATTCTGTAGTTCCAATCGGGGGAGATCTTACTTCTAAGCCATCACGAGAATACAAATTTGCGAAGGTGATTACAGTATATTTGGCTTAATTCAAAGGGCATGTGTTGTTTTAGCAGGATTTTTTTTTTTATTGGAACATGTTTAAATTTAATGTGCACCTATATTTTCATGATGTACTTCTTCAGAGACTAGTTCCTCCTGAAAACATGTTCCAAGAAGAAAATCACACTTGCTAAAGTAGAGAGTCAGCAAAAAGGGAGAGGACCATCACAGAGATGGATTGACATAGTGGCTGCAACAGTGGACTCAAGCATAGCAACAACTTTGTGGACAGTGTAAGACCGACAACATTCAGTTCTGTTGTATATTCTGTCAGAAATGACTCAGTGGCACTTAATAAAAATAACAACATATTCATGTGGAAGATCAAAGACATTTATTTTTGCAGTGGGATAGAGATATTATATAATTTACCTTTTACCCTTCATCCAGTATTTTTGGGTATGTGAATTTCATGAGTTCACATTTATCTACTACTCTCTACCCCACTCTGTATTTGTTTAGAAACATCATTTCTTAGCCAACAAAACAAAATAGCCACTTAATGATCTTGTGCCTCTTCCTGTATACTCCAGACAAGGACAGAGTGGCATCTTTTATAGTAGCCTGAGCAACTACGGCTGGGAGAGAGAAAGGTATTCAATAATTTTTGACTGAATGGGCACCTGATGAATTTTTGACATAGCACGATTTTTTGATGCCTCGATTCATTCTTCAGCTGAATACCAAGTGTACTACCTCATAGCATTACAATGAAGTAATGATAGTGTTCAGTAGTTTCCACATTCAGTTGAAACATCTTTCTTGGAATTAGGCATAAACATGGATGTTTTCCATTCAGATGGCCAGGTGGCTGTCTTCTAAGTTTCTTGGCACAGGTGAATGAACACTTTCAGCACTGCGTCCATTTGTTGAAGTAGTTGAGATTCTATCAATCCCTGGAGCTTTTTTTTTTTGCCAAAGCCTTACATGCAGCTTCCATTTCTTCCTTCAGAAACATCAGTTTCTGAATATATGCTACATGTTCAAATGGTTGAACACCGACCAGTTCTTTCTGGTATAGTGCCTGTCTATCCCTTCCATCTTCTTTTGATGCTTCCTGAGTCCTTTAATATTTTCCCTGTAGAATTCTTCACTATTGTGACTCAAAGCTTGAATATTTTCTTCAGTTCCTTCAGCCTGAGAAATGTAGAGTGTGCTCTTCTTTTTTGGTTTTCTATTTCCAGCTCTTTGCACACGTCATTGTAATACTTTGTCTTCTCATGCTGCCCTTTGAAATCTTCTGTTCGCTTCTGTCTGTTCTCTTCTGTTACTTCATCATTTCTTTTTTTGCCTTAGCTACTCAAAGTTCAAGATCAAGTTTCAGAGTCTCTTCTGACCTTCAATTTGGTCTTGTTTTTTTCTTTCCTATCTTTTTAATGACTTCTTGCTTTCTTTGTGGTTGATGTCTTTGATATCATTCCACAGTTCATCTGGTTTTTGGTCATAAGTATTTACCACATCGAATCAGTTCCTGAGATGGTCTCTAAACTCAGGTGGGCTATACTTAAGGTCATAATCTGGCTCTTGTGGACTTGTTCTAATTTTCTTCAGTTTCAGTTTGAACTTGCATATGAGCAACTGATGCTCTGTGTCAAAGTCAGCACCTAATCTTGTTTTGACAGCCAATATGGAGCTTTTCCATTGTATTTTTCCACACATGTGTTCGATTTGATTCCTATGTGTTCTATCTGGTCAGGTCTATGTGTGCAGGCACTATTTGTGCTAGTGAATAAAAGTATTTGCAATGAAGAAGTCCTTGGCCTTACAAAATTCTAACCCTAACCCTATCCCTGATACATGCATACATATCACAAAACCATGATTTGCAACAGAAAAACATATTTGATTATCATCCAGAAACTTCATCCTGGAACAATTTTAGTTTTTTCACAAATCAAGATTATATGACCCGTGTTATCCGGTAATCTTGCTAGCAGATTTCCATGTGCATTTGAGAAAATCATTTTGAAATTAAGTTGGCCTACTGTAAATGACTCAATGGTTTTAAACTGTATTGGTATCCATCTTCTGTATGATCCTTATGTGTATAGAGGGATTATGTTCATATGAGATTATTTCTCTTCCACTCCCATCCAGGACCATCAGGAAACTTACACTAAGTGAAAGTGATTTACACACTCAAAGCCATTTTTCGAAGTATCAGATCCTATGTCCGCTCTACTCAACTAGGAAGCCATATTCAATCTGTGAATTTGACCTTACCTGAGCTATATGCTGTTAAAAAAGTCAGTGGAATTTTGGCAAATGTAATTGAATTGTGTTGCAGTAAAGAAGCTTTCTAATTTGAGGAACGATTTGGTACATTCTTAAGCAATATGGAAACCCTGGTGGTTAAATGCTATGGTAGCTAACCAATGGATCAGCAGTTTGAGTCCATCAAGTGCTCCTTAGAGACTCTAGGAGGCAGTTCTCTTCTGTCCTATAGTGTCACTATGAGTTAGAATTGACTTCATGGCAGTGGGCTTTTGTTGTTGTTTGTGCAATAGAAATAATTATTTTTTGTTAATTGGAATGATCAAAACTTATATTAGTTTTGCATATACAATATTTTATGCATAGAGCTTACTTAACTTGACAGAAATGTTAAAATGGCAATTTTTATAATTCAATTAGCCTGGATACAAAGGCTAGTTGCTCACCAGTGTTTGCTGTTAATGCCGTTTGTTATATGCCTATTTTTGTTGCTGTGTTTCTGTCTGCTTTCTGATTGAATTTACTAGGCAATTAATTATTGTTTTCTTTACAATGCCACTTTTTACTAGGCCCTTCTAAGAAAAGTTTAAGACCTTCTACCCTTTATAAATACTACATCTAACATTAAACATAGTAAATTATACTCTCAGTTATATGTGTATATATGTGTGTATGGAAACCCTGTGGTATAGTAGTTAATTGCCACGGCTACTAATCAGAAGGTCAGCAGTTCAAATTGGCCAGGTGCTCCTTGGAAACCCTATGGCGCAGTTCTACTCTGTTCTGTAGGGTCAACATGAGGCAGATTCAATGGCAATGGGTTTAGTTTGGTAAATATGTGTATACAGATATGTGTGTGTGTATTTACATGTTGAATCTGATTGCTTCACGTAGTGTTGTATTTTAAACATTTAAAGAACCTTGTATTTGTTTTAATTTTTTTAAAGCCATCAAGTCTCAAGCCTTGTCAAACTTAAGAATCACAAATAATGGATCTGAAGTGTATAATTAGAAAAAAAATACACAAAATCCCTGGTTTTGTCCAAAAGACTCTGATATTAAGAGTTAAGTAACTTTTCTATTTAAATAGTCTAGGAAGTTTGCTAAAAGCCAACCCCCTGGTTTTATTCCACATTTCTGGCATTCTCAGCTTCTCTCATTAATCTTGCAGTAAATGATGCTAAAACAGGAGTTACAGGGTGCATCAGAGTCTGCTTATTCTCTGTTTGTGGTCCCCAGTGGGTGTGACGTTGTAGCAATTAAGGCGATATGTGTGCTGTTTTGAGGCACCACAAAGATAGATTAATTAGGTTGCAAATGGTCCTGGTGACATTGCCAACTGAGCCTTTGATGGGCCCGGGCCAAGGTGATTGAGTCCAAGGATATTGATGGATAGCCAAGCCAAGTGCTATCAAGTCGGATCTGACTCATGGCGACAGTGGGGGCCAGGGTAGATAGACAAACTCCAAAGAAGGGTACTGAGTCTGAAAAGCAGTGGAAAGGTCTCTGATACCTGTAACAATCAGCAGGCCATGCTACAGATGCCAGGAGATAAAAGCTCTTTTGTCTCTAATGAAATGATTTTTGCAGAAAATAACAAAAGATTTATTGTTCACTTGATAGTAGTGTTATCTTACAAACTAGCTTAAAGTAGTAACTAAGACACCTAATATAACTTTATGGTTAATAACTATTGTGACTTTGTGATCTTAAATATGCTTATATGTCCACAAGAATGTCACTCCATGTGAAATAAGCCTTCACAAGCTCAGCCACTTATTTCTGCAAGACACATATTGCCCTGGTCACAAACTGATCAGTGACCTCTAGATCATTGCAAATGCAAAGATCTAGAAGGGCCATTGTGGCAAATGTAAAGGGTAACTTTTTGAGTGTGGCCTGTTAGTATACAACCCCTCACCTGAACTAAGAGGCAGCCTGAACTTGGAGTATGCCAAGATTTGGTTTGTGACACAGGCCTGAGTAACCCTAAAGGATCAAAAGACCATCTAAAGAGGCCTGTAACAAAGGTATGGCAAACTGTAATGCAGAAAGAAATTATATGCCCACTGATGCTCGATAAATTATGATTCTAGTATAGCGGTAGAGAAAGAAGGATGAAGAAAATTAGAAGAGTTAGTAGATAAAAGACTTCTGCAGAGGCAATGAGATACCAGCAGAACAACTTCGGTTGGAGATGACCCCCAAGTGCCAGATGTCAAGAAGGTGGTTCTAAGCAGCTGTCTAGGTGACTTACCACTTATTTCTGATTGTTGAATGCAAGACATTGACAGCACAGGATGTTTTCCAGTCTCCCCTCATAACTCCGTAAGAAAAGGAGTCATTGCTAAATTCCTAGTGGGCCAGATTGTGGAATGGCTAGCTTGTAATGGTGACAGCAAAGTAATGTCATAAATGTAAATACTCAGAACCTGATGAGACTAAAAAAATGGAGACACACACAGAGAAAACTAGAGAATGGACAGTAGGAAAAGGAAGCAAGAAAATTAAAAAAAAAAAAACTATTGGCCACAATGTAGGCTTTCTATCTACAGTGGGACAGAATCAGGACAGTAGAGAAGACACTGCTGCAGATGAAGAGCCAAGTTCTACCACACTTTACTACGTATTTTCACTGTTGAACTAATGTTGCAGGGACTTGAAAGTGACCAGTTGGCTTATTATCTATGAGTGAAATGATAATCCACAAAATTCCTCCTGAAACTTCATACCGCATGTGCTAGCTCCAAGAAAGGACTGAAAGTTCAGAGAAGAGAAAAGCAGAATTACGGCAGAACTGCCGGCAGAACTGCATCTGAAGCACTAACGGAGCAGTTCTAGTGTCACAGAGTGGCATGTTGTTTGGGACACTGTAGAGTCAAGTTCAACTCGTAGTAACCCCCTGTGACAGAGCAGAATTGCTCCACAGGGTGTTCTTGGCCCGAATCTTTATGGAAGCAGACAGCCAAGTGTTTCTCCCCTGGAACCACTGGGTGGATTCCAGCCACCCACCTTTGGGTTAGCCTCTGGGCACTTTACCATCGCCCGTCCAGGCCCACTTATTCACATACACAATACCAGATGAAAATTTAGATGTACTTGATAGTAAAGATGAAACTGGAAGAAAAGATTACAAGAACATTTAAATGTGTGGTAAACATAAAATGATGATTTGATGTATTTTTTAAATTATTTAAAATTAATTGGCAGTTTAAGCTAGGATAATAACATACATAGACCGTAAGAGTACATACAGGTAAAAACTATAGAACAGTTATATGTTACAAGTGGCTTGCATTATATTTAAATGACAATAATTCTGATAATGATTAAAGTAAACTTGACTACGTGTGTGTGAGTGTGTATTAGTAGTGGTAGTTCTGAGGAATTCCGTATACAGCTTTTATTCCAGTCAACCTTGAGTTGGCTGTAGTTTGTATATATGTGTATATATGTAAATAATTGATACGCCATAATATATAACATATAATTATAATACATACTATACATGTCATATAGTATATAATTTTATAAGGTAAATATACTTCTATATGTAATTTTACAATATCTATGTATGTATATTACATAAGTATATATCATAGGTATATACCTATGACAATAAAAGAGAGGATGAAATCTTAATAAATAGATTGTTGTCAGACTAAAATAAAGTTACCACAGTGAAGGTAATTTGGTATTGTAAAATGACAAACTAGTGTTAGGATGCCTAAAAATAAATCAAAGATAAATGTTCAAATATATTCAGTGATGTCACCAAGGTAATTTAATAGAGAATGGAGAGCTTTCAACAAAGAATACTTGGGGAAAAATGAATAAATATACAGGGAAAAATAAATCCCAACTAGTCCTCACATTCAGAGACAGGGTTATCCAATAAACAAGATGCCCATGGGCTTAGTTGTGCTAACTTACTAATTTTTCAACATATCAAAAATGTGAAATTGCTCACTACAGACGGGTAAGTAAACACAAGTAAACCTGTACATACCTTTCTTAATGTAAGCCCGTGTGGGCCTTGTTTCCTGGTTAATCTTCTCCTGCTCACATCATAGGACAACTGAGAGAAAGGGCTTCAAACTGGTTACTTCTGGTTCAAATCCCTTCTGAGAATTTATTTCCACCCCAGATATACTGAATCAGAATCTACAGTTTAACAGGATCCCTGGAATAGACTTTTGTCAACTAGGGATCTTGTTAGATTTCATCTCTTCAGAATTACTGTACTAGAGCTATGCTGTTACGGTTACCAATAGCTGCACGTGACTGCGGCAAATTTGAAATGTAACTAGTTCAAACTGATAGGTGCCCCTAGTGTACAGTTCACATTGGATTCAATAACTTAGTTAAAAAAGAGGTAAAGTATCTTCAGGAATAACTATGTATTGGTTTAATGTATAGTAATATTGTAGATATGTTTAATTGACTAAATTATGGTATTAAAATTGATTTTACCTTTTTGTTCTTGTTTATTGACTTTGTCATGTGGCTGCATTAAAGTGGCCACATGATTTAAAGTCAAGAAAAATGTGTGTCAGTATAATATCCTTTCACCATAACAATTCAGTCTCTATGCTGAGCAAATAATTCGAGAAGCTGGACTACATGAAGAGGAATGAGGCATCAGGATTGGAGGAAGACTCAGTCACAATTGGAGATATGCAGATGACACAACCTTGCTTGCTGAAAGTGAAGAGGACTTGAAGCCCTTACCGATGATGACACAACACCAGAGCCTTCAGTATGGATTGTACCTCAACATAAAGAAAATAAAAATCCAAAAAACACAAAACAATTAATGTTGGAAATGCTGTGAAGAGATTGGAACTCTCCTTCACTGTTGGTGGGATTGCAGAATGGTGCAACCTCTTTAGAAAGCAATTTGGCATTAAAGTAATGGATATAGATGTACCATTTGACCCAGTAATTCCTCTGCTCAGAATATATCCTACAGAATTAAGGCCATTCACACCAACTGCTACACGCACACGAATGTTCATTGCAGCACAGTCCACGATAGTAAAAAGTTGAAATTGACCCAGATGCCCAACAACGGAAGAATGGATGGATAAACTTCGGTATATATACTCCATGGAGTACTATACACTGATAAAGAACAGCAATGATAGCAGGAAACATCTCTCAGTTTGGTCTCAACTGGAGGACACTATGTTGAGTGAAACTAGTCAGCGACAGAAGGACAATTATTATATGAGACCCCTATGATAAAAACTTAAAAGCATATTCATACATAATAGAAAAGACTCTTGGATGGCTACAAGCGTGGGGAGGCTGGGAGGGCAGAAAGGCAAGGGGCGAGGGTTTAGATTAGATAGTTCTTAGAAATTGGTAACAATACACATTAGTAAGAAGATCAATATTATCGGGACTTCGACACAACTTGTGTACTCCTCCTCTCTTAACCCAGTATTGTAAGCACAGCGTATGTACACTTTCATTTTTTTATTTAATAAAAAAAAATAAAGAAAAAAAATCTTCAAAACTGGACTGATAAGCAACATCATGACAAATGGAGACAAAACTGAGATTGTCACAGATTTCATTTTTCTTAGATCCTCACTCAATACCCGTGGGAATAACAGTGAAGAAATCTTCAAATAAATCAAAACCCAGACACACTGCACTAGGCAAACGCGCTGCAAAACATCTCCTTAAAGTGTTAAATACCAAAGATGTCACCTTGATGCCAAAGGTACACTGACCCAAGCTATGGTGTTTTTAATCACCTTATATGCACGGGAAAACAGGATCGTGAATATGGAAGACAAAAGAATAACTGATGCTTTTGAATTGTGGTACTGTGAAGACTAGTGAAGATACCGTGGACTGCCAGAAGAAGGAACAAATTAGTCCTGAAAGAAGTAAAACCAGAACGCTCATTAGAAGCAAGGGTGCTGAGACTATGTCTCACACACTTTTGGACGTGGTTTCAGGAAGGACCAGTCCTTGGAGAAGGACATCAGGCGCGGTAAAGTAGAAGGCCAGTGAGAAGGCAGATCCTGAAGGAAACGGACCTACACAGCACCGGCAACAAGGGGCGCAAGGACCCCAGGGCTGCGCAGAGCTTCCCTCCATCGTGCAGAGGGTCCCTATGTGTTGGAACTCACTCAACAGCCCCTAACTACAGCTATACTAACAACGCTTGCCTATGTGGCTTACCTTGTTGGCTCACATCGTATATCTGTTGGGGAGCACTGTTCTACAGTTCTTGCCTGCTTCACTGGTTGCAGCTCTCAGATGAGGTTCAATCTTAAGTGATTCTCTGCACTAAAGAATTGGAAACCTAATTTTTTGTGGTTCTCCCTCTCCGCTTGTTCAATTAGGGACCTCTATTTATGTTAAGTCACAAAGTGCTATGGACTACTTGGTGACTAAAGATTCTTTATGTTAATTTAAGGTCAAAGCTTACTCCTCAGCTCCATCTTTTCTAAAAGAATCTCTACCATCCTCACAGGCGGTCCTCCTTTCCTCCCAACTTCTTTTCCTCCTTTCTCTTCTTGTTCATACTCTTCACCTCATCTGAAACATTTTCATGTGAAAATCCTAGTCTTTCAAATAATAACTTGGCCTGTCTGTGAGCAGTGCACACTGTACTTCTGACCCACCAGCCTGATCCCAACGCTAGGCTTGTGCCTCTAACACAGCACTAATTTCAGTCTTATCTAGATCTGTTCTGCGCTAATGACTTTTGTTACTGCTAAGACTATGAACCTTTCTGCTTGCATCAGTTTTAGCAGCTAACCTAGTTTGCACATGATAGCTGCTCATGGCTGGTTTGCAGAATTCATTTTTATTTTTGTGCGAATGTGTGTGCATTTGTTAATTTATAAGAGCAATTTGTGAAGATGTGCTTTATTCTTGGTCTTTATTTAAAATGCCTCTTTGGAGCTGGGGTTGCCTCATTAGCAATTCAGCAGAGTACTAATTGCATGTGACATCGCGGATATATGATGTTCTGTTTTCTAAATCCTGGGTGGAAATAGAGACCAGAGTTGCATCTAAAACAAACACAAAATATACAGACATTTCGTCCTCATGTGAATGGGTAGAGTAGAATTATCCTTCCCACCTCAAAAATCCTATCCAAATTATGTACCAGAAATAGTGTCACCCTGAAGTCTGAGGCTTTTAGACTCAATTTGGCTGAAGATGGTTTCCTTTAAGCTAACATTAATGATTTTTACTTCAATGTTATTACCTAAACATACCTGTAGACACATGGCAAGGTCTGATGGCATTTTCTGGTTGTCACCTAGGAAGTGGGCATGTTATAACCATCCAGTGGGTAACGGCTAGGGATGGTGCTAAAAACCATTTAATTCACACAGCAAAGACTTACTGTCCCCAGTTGTCATTAGTGCCACTGCTGAGAAACCTCTCTCTAGTGTGATCAGTATGATGGACAGATGAGACTCAAGAGTGTCGTTAATGCGTGGAACATGTTTAAGTCCACAAGGAAGAATAGATAGATGTCTTTCAGTTAGCAAGACAGAAACAAGATTTCCCCACCCCCATGCAAGATACTGGCAGTTAAATTCAAATTACCTAATTTATGTACAGACTGAAGCAGAGGTAAAATAAAAATAAGGAGAAGAAAAGTGGAGGCAGTTTAGGAGACAGTTACAATGGCTAAGGTGAGAGGTGGCAAGGCTGTTGTAAGTAAGAACAATAAGTTACTAATAATCTTATTACTATAATCAAATCACAGGAAATACTTGAGTATATGAAAAAACCAAATCCGCTTCTGCTGAGTTGATACTGATTCATAGCGATCCTAAAGGATAGAGTGGGACTGTCCCATAGAGTTTCCAAGGAGCACCTGGTAGATGTGAACTAGTGACCTTTTGGTTAGCCAGCGTAGCACTTAACCATTTCAGTATATAAAAAACAAAACCAAACTCACTTCCACTGAATCGATTCTGACTCATAGTGACCCTATAGGACAGAGTAGCCTACTTGAATTTTAAAAATAATATATGATACAATATACCTCATATTATGGTACTACAGCACATCTGTATCTAATATCTAATATATGTGGGGAGCCTCTAGTACATTTTATTCTGAAATTTCCAAATAAACATTTGTGTAATGAATAAATGCACATGTGTTCACACGCACGCACACACACACAGACACAGGCACGCACACACACACAATTTTCTTTTTAATCAACTGATGTCATTTAGTGTTATGCCAATGTAAGAGACTGTCATTGTTCTGTTTGAGTGTCGCTTGGTTCTCAGTTTTTACTCTGGCTTTTGAGAGGATACCAGCTTTGAATGTCCTTTTTTCAGTCTGAAAAAGAGCTGCATGGTAGTGTCCTGCCCACAAGATGGCACTGACAAGACAGTGTTTAAAAATAGAGGTTACTGGTGCCTAGCATTTAAAAAAAAAAAGAAAAAAATTCTTGTTTGGTAATTCAATTTGTGTCTGTCTATCAGAAGAGGATAAGGGGATTTCAGAGGCAGACGGCAGGGGAAAGAGCATTAGCGGTATAATTTCTTTATAAAAAACAAAAAAATATAGAGCTGCTTTTCCACGTACCATGAACTGTGTCCTCTCTTTCTCCAAGTGAAAATGTTTTCACATAATTCAGTACTGTATTTAATAGCTTCCCTTAGCTGAGCCGTGTCCTTACCAAGGAAATCCCCATCCCGCTGACAATCCACATAAAAATATTTGAAAGTGGAATTTTTGTTTGTATTTTGTTTTTCACTTTACTACTCAATTACTCCATTTTAGTTTAAAACTGTATATACTAATAAAATATTACATATAGTTGCATACATAAATTATGTAAATCAAAATCAAACTCTTTGACTTTGAGTCGATTCTAACTAACAGCAAGCCGATAGGACAGAGAAGAGCTGCCCCATAGGTTTCCCAATGAGTGGCTGGTAGATTGGAACTGCTGACCTTTTTGGTAGTAGCCACTGCTCTTAACTACTATTCCACACGTGATAATAATACTGCAGATGGATCACTATTTTTGATTCATCTTTAGTAACATGTTAGCCATAATGATCATTTGGCAGCCAAGCCAGCCAAGTGCCGTTCATTCGGATCCATAAGTATTAACATCAAACTTCTCTCCTCTGTTCAAGACATATATCAAATTTTCAATACATTTTAAGGTTGCTTTAGCCTATGTATTAGCCAAGCATTTCTACCAGCTTTGCTTTGCCTAAAACAAATGGAAACACTTGTGCTGTGTTTATTTTCCCTACATGTACTGACTACAGTACTACTAGCTAAAATTGACAAGATATGTCAAGTGCTGTGGCTGCTAATCAAAAGGTCAGCGGTTCAAATCCACCAGGTGCTCCTTGGAAACTGTAGGGGGCAGTTGTACTCTGTCCTCTAGGGTTGCTGTGAATCAGAACTGACTCAATGACAGAGTTTTTTTAATCAAACGTGTGGCATGTTGTAAAGTATAAAACATTAAAAAAAATCAATGCATGAATTAAAGAAAAAAGAAGAAATCAAAATCTATTGCTATTGAGTTGATTTCAACTCACAGACTTCCTGTTTAAGCAAACAAACAAGTAAAACTGCTGTCCAGCTGATTCCAACTCAAGGTGATCTGTAGGACAGAGTGAAAGTGCTTTTTAGGATTTCCAGGTAACGACTAGTGGACTTAAACTGCCCAACTGTTGGTTAGCAGCCGTAGCCCTTAAGCCCCGTGCCACCAGGGCTCTCAAGTGTGGTGAAAGAGATCAAATCGCTTTCAAAGATTGTTAAGATGCTGCACGAAGCTAGTTTCTGTCACAGTGATTAAGTGCTTCTAAACTAAAAGGCTGGCAGTTTGAATTTACTGGGCACTCCTTGAAAATCTTATGGGGCAGCTCTACTCTGTTCACATGGGTTACAGTGAGTCAGAATTGGCTCAACAACAATGACGTTTTTTCTTTTTCTTTTTAAGTCCATTATGGATCTAAGAGTCTGCATACACATTATTAAAATGTGTGAGTGTGGAGATCTACATGGATATATAGTTGACTTCCCAAGACATATTCTGTTCTTAGATGATATTACAAGCATGAAATATTGCTATTGTTTTAAGAAGACATTGGGTGCCCAGTTTGAGGAAGACTTCACTTTATTCCAGTACATAGATGATTTCCTTCCCTTTTGTTTCCTTCAAAACCAAGGCTTTCAGCAAGTTCATTTCAGTTCAAACTTCTGCTAAGAATTTGCATTTTCACTTCAGATATACAGAATCAGAATTTCCAGTAGAACAATATCCCCAGGTGATTCTTATGTGTAATAAATTTTGAGAACCTCTGCTCTACTATTGGAAACCGTGGTGGCTTGCTATAGCTGCTAACCAAAAGGGTGGCGGTTCAAATCCACCCGCTGCTCTTTGGGGAACTACTGTGGGGCAGTTCTACTCTGTCCTATAGGGTCACTGTGTGCCAGAATTGACTCTATGGAAACCACTTTATAAAGGAGATAGCTTTGGACTACGGACAGCTAACAAAAACAAAAGGAGAAAAAAGAGATAAAGAAAGGTAAAACAAAGCCAAAGGCACAAGAAGCAGAGAAAATACAACATTCAGATACAGACACTCTGGAAATGAGTGATCTCGTAAATTGATTGACTGTGGCCACAGAGGATGCGAGGGAGACTGGCCAGTGTGCCCTGAGAAGGCCTAGCTTTTTACTTCTAAAAAATCAACCACGGAAAACACTCCAGAATACAGTTTTATTCTGATATAAATCTGTCACCATGAATTAGAGATTGGCCCAATGGAAACTGTGTGTTTGTTCCTTATGTAGCTTAAGTTTAAAAACAAAATAGTAGACTTCAGGGTCAAATTTGAGACATATAAAGATATCTAGCTAAGACTCAATAATGTCTTGGTTATATTTTTATTTTTATTATAGCAAGTGGTTATCACCAATTTTCATAGTGATATGGAGCTCAGTTTAAAAAACAAATCTATATAGGTTAAAAATTAGTCAGTATACCCTGAAAGTATAGCCCCTAGACACCCTCCCAGCTCAGTGATGAAGTCGATCCTCTTGCTTTACAGAGATTGGGAAACTGAGGCTCAGAAACCCTAAAACTGGTCAAAGTTCCTGATACTGGAGAAACCCCATGAGTATAACTACTGAATACTCTTAGCTCATTAATGTGGTCACTTCTAAGATTCAGTCTTCAGCCAAAGACTGGAAAGGCCCATAAAAACAAAATAAGAGTAAAAGGGTACCCCAGCCCAGGAGCAAGGACTCAAAGGCAGGAAAGAACAGGAAAGCTGGTAATTGGTGATTGAATATTGAGAAGGAAGAGTCTAGACATGTTGTGAGGCTGTTAACTAACATCATAAAACAATATGTGCACTAACTAGTCAATGAGAAACTAGTTTGTTCTGTAGACCTTCGTCTGAAGTACAATGAAACCTAAAAAAAAAACAAAAAACTGACTAGTCGAAGTCTCTATGTTTGGACAGTTTTAGTTACAATGATGAGGCAAATTAAACTAGTTATGTGGGTAATTAAGGCTAATTCACCTTAAAATATATTGATGAGACAAAAAATAGCCAATATAGAGAAAAATAATAAAGGATAAATAGAATGGAGAACCCATGAAGGTGGGGAAGTCAGTGAACAACTGAAGCCTAGTTAGAATGCTGGGTCAGAACAGCTGTTCTCCCCCATAACTGGGCATTAGAACCACCTAGGAAGCTGTAAACATATACATGCTAGGATCCCTTCCAGGACTAATTAAATTAGAATCTCTAGGGAGTGGATCCTGGACCTTGATTTTTTTTCTTTTCTCTTAAACCTCCCAAGTGATTTTAATTTGTAGCTAGTGCTGAGAACCACTGAGCTAGAAGATGATGATTTTAAAGAATAAAGAGGAAACACTCTAAACCCACTCCGAAAAGCCAAAGGGCAAGACATAGCCACAGAAATTCTTACACATAAATAGACATAATAACACACTCGTATGGAGGCTTTTTTTTTAAATTATTTAAAACATCCTTGAAAAATTACAGTAGGTAATACACTACCTTCTCTTCCTCTGCAGACAAAAATGTCTGGGCTTTTGACACTGTGCTGCAGGGATGAAGTTCAGCTTTAGTCATTAGTTTAATTTGTCACCTTGAGCAAGCTACTTGACTTCTCTGTGTCCCAATTTCCATTTTTATGAAATAAAGGGAGAGAAGATGTTTCACACAGATGATCCCTAAAGACCCTGACAGCTGCAAAGCTTTGGAGTTCTACATTTTAAATGAAAATTATCTTACAATCTGTGTTTCCTGCTTGATTTTCCAGTAATGATGATCTTTAAAAATAAAATTGTAGATGTCATGTATGAGATTTTATTGTATTTTATTTTTTTTATTCTATTGTATATAGATTTTGAAAACTACTTTTTTCTCTCCTTGAACTGAGAGTTCATCCAGAAAGTAACCTTTTAAAAGCCTCAATCAGAGCAATGAAATCAGTCTGAGTACGCACAGGGAAGGCGTGGTTGACCTGGTAGTGAGGGTTGTGTAAAATCTGTTGATTTTCTTTTTCTGACCTCTCTTCCCATTTAACCATTTGTCAATACTGGAGAAAGATGTAGAATGAAATTTTTCAGCAACTGCAAAAAGACAGCTTATCTAGAAGAAGTAAGTTGTGATACAATTTTGACATAGAATCAGATCTTGAAATAGAGTAGATTTTTCTTATGTTTTGTGCTAATACACATCTATGGGTTCAAACAAGCAGTCCACATCCAGGTAGTCCTGAATGTCTCACTGGTCTTTCTTCACTTTTGTCTCCAGGCCAAGCATAGACTCTCTTTCTCTTTTTGCTCTTCTCTTACTCCCAAATGTCCTTTAAACAATAGCTTAGAGCCACTTCTACAACGTACCCTCATAATGAGTCTAACCTACCACCTGTTTGTTTCTCATTCTGTGTGGTCTTGGGTGTTTCTGTTTTGCTGAAAGCTCTATTGCCAGTATTTTAAATACCAAATGTCACCTCTGGGTAGACAGAATTCAGGAGAGGCTTGCAGACCAAAACAGACTAGGAAAAGGCTTAACAATCTACCTCTGAAAATTAGCAGATGAAAACCTTATGGGTCACAACAGACCATTATCTGACTGGCTTCTTTTGATGTATCTTGGTAAGGGGTCAATTACTGAAAGAGAACAGTATGTTTGATGAAATAGAGGGCCAGTGAGGGCAAGGCAGAACTTCAGAGGGATAGATGGGCACTATCACTAGCTACAGTGATGATCTTGAAAGATCTGGGAGAGTAAGATGACATAGGACTGAGCAATGTTTGGTTCTGCTGTGCACAAGGTCACCATAAATTAGTGGTTACTCAATGGCAACTATGTACCTATCCATCTGTTTACCTATCTCTCCCAACAAAATCGTCATCCCTCACCTGGTATTCCGTCAACAGGGTGTTAACAACATCACATACCTACGAGTACTCTATTACCCATGTCATAGTCTCACAATGACTCATTGTGTACCTCATGAGACAGCGAAGACTCTGAGGTTAGGCATATGTCCTTATTCATATTGATCTCTCTAGGAAATGGCATGGGGTCTGGTACATAGTGGAGGCTTATGAAGCAGTATATTAAATATAGACTGCTAGACTGCAGCCTTCAGCATGGATTTTGTCTCAACATAACAGCATCAGCAATGCAATCCTCAAAAATGGACCAAGAAGGAGCATGACGATAATTGGAGAAAAGACTGAAGTCATTAAGGATTTTGTTTTTCTTGGATCCACAATCAACATCCATTAATCAACAGTCAAAAAAAAAAAAAAAAAATCCAAAGATGCATTGCATTTGCCAAATTTGTTATAAACGTCCTCTTTAAAGTGCTAAAGAACAAAGATGTTACTAGGGGGACTAAGGTGAACCTGACCCTGGCCATGGTGTTTTAAATTCCTCATATACATGCAAAAACTGATTAGTGAATAAGGAAGACCAAATAATTGATACCTTTGAGTTGTGGTGTTGGCAAAGAATAGTGAACATACTAAAGAGTGCCAAAAAGAACGCATAAATCTGTCTTGGAAGAAATATAGCCAGAATGTTCCTTAGAAGAAAGCATTGTGAAACTTAATCTCACATGCTTTGGGCGTGTTATCAGGAGTCACCAGTGTCTGAAGAAGGACATCAAGACTGATAAAATAGAGGAGGGTCAGTGAAAAAGAGTAAAGCCCTTAACGAGATGGACTGACACAGGGACTGCCACAGTGGGTACCAGTATAACATCGGCACAAGACCAGGCAATGTTTCAATCTGTTTCACACAGGGTTGCTATGAGTCAGAACTGACTCGGCAGTGCTTGACAACAACAACGCTTGTTAAATATTTTTCTTTGAGATACAAATGCACCCCAGTGTCCTAGTCTCGCATGGTTTGTTTCTACTGGGAAAGGACTCCAGCTGTTTGACAATTTCGTTATAATTTATTCTCATGTCCATATTCAAGTGATGGAAATGCAATTTACTTTCTCTAAAAACAGCAACAGGAAGTAAAAGGCAAAAAGAAAGCATAGTTTGGGCCAACACTGATCAGCTAACTGGTCATGCATAGCTGGAGTACGGGGTTTAAAAAGATTTTGAGACTCTATTTGGGTTAATCAAGAAATAACTTTTGATCATTAGCAGTGTGCACTGTAAGTACTGGTAAGAGGACTGTCAATAAGCAGTCTTTGTGTTTTTTAAGCAATTCATGAAAGCAAACAGAATTTAGATAGCTGAGAGGTATTGATATCAGTAGCTGGGCAGGAATTTTAGAAGTAATACTATTAGAGAAAAAGTATTCTAATAATGTAGTTTACATATTTGGGCCTAATATAAGTTAGATGTGGTAATATCCTCCCATTTGAACTATCTTCCTTAAATTTATTTTCACTAGTAGGGTGTGTGTGTGTGTTGCAGTTAAGAAGGTTAAAAGACAAGGAAATATATTTGTGCTAGACAGATGACATTTTCGCGGTTCGGCATGACCTCTTCAAAAGCTAATATTTTAATGTAAACACAGGTGTCAACGACAGCCCCCTTTCCCGCTTCAGGGTTAGTAGACTTCAAATTAAGATTCCTCGTGATGTGAATGCTATCTTGTTACCTATCTGCCTTTCCTGTTGGAATACGACCTACTCGAGATCAGACACTAGAAATCTTCTTCCTTTTGGTTCCCAGTGTGTATACAGATGTGTAAGTGTAGGCGAATGTGTGCATGTAAAATAAGGAATGCGTATTATGATTTCCTGAATGAATGAGGACAAAGGTAGAGTATTACATCCCTCCAACACGAAAACGTCTCTATTTTACATGGGGGCTGAATTACCAGTAAGCATGAGAATCACGGATTTAATTGTGTTTGCTTACTAATTTGCAGTGCACAATTTCATCAGGGTCTCACTAGGAAAGCCATGTGAAACTGCGTACTGTACATTGGGAAGGGAGCACAATTAATTCTCTGGGCACCTAGCTTACTGGAGAATCCAGCTCTGCTTTTACTTAAATTCAAAATGTGACTTTGACAATTAATGTGTTTCAGAGTTACAGAGATTTTCTTTCCAATTTTATTCAGAACTTCTTCAAATCTCACATGATTTTTATGTTATGATATTGACCTACTTTAGGCAAAAATAGTATGCAGGGCAGAAAATTCTAGTTTGGCTGCATCTAAGAATGGAAAATGTAGAAATTGTAGAAAGCATTGCAAATAATTTTAAATAGGTATCAAGGCTGAACAGAAATTTAAAAGAATATTATACTTCCCACTTCCAATGAACACAGACACATGTCATAGATATGGATGATAGTAGATAGGGAGAGAGAAAGACAGACAGACAGGCAGACAAACAGACAGAAAGATATAATGAGTGAATCCTGGGGTTCCAAGGTAATTGTAAACCATAATGACATGCATGACACTCAGGTGGATTACACTGCATTATTTTTATTTCATAGTGAATGTTGTTGAAACAGGAGTGTGGTGGGGAATATATCCCTGTTACATCTGCCAAGAAAGAAATACAAAGCACTTACCATTGTGATTAAAAACTAAAGAAACAAAAGCTAAACCTGCAAGACCGTGTTCTAAATTGTGGTGCTGATTTTCAAAAATAGATTTCTACAGTCAAAAAGCTAAAGATAGCCATGAAACTTAAACTGCATCGTACCTGTATCATTACAATAGCGTGAACGATGTTAATAGGATTAAAATATCAAGGATCACTTGCATTTAAAGGAGCAGAGCAGACCCATAGGATTCCCAAGGAGTGGCGAGTAGATTCAAAGTGGTTGTCTTTTTGGTGCAGTATGAGCTATTTATTAACTATTGTGCCACTAAAGCTTCAGTAAAGTCTACTCTAAAGAAATACTTAAAAACAAAAACAAAACTTTTCTTACCATGTAGATTAGATTCTTAGACCAAAGGTTTGTCTTTTGTGTTTTATAGAGTTTAATCTGTTAATAAAATACACCTTCTCTTTACTTATTGACTATCTCAGTATTTAACATTTTACATGACTATAGTAAAATATCTACTATCAGACTATTTTGTACATTAGAAACATGTCTGGGTGTAATGAATGCCAAAGTACAAGGTGACGGTAGTGCTAGTTTTGATGGTTATGTGTCAGCTTAGCTGGACTGTGGTTCTTAGTAATTTGGCAGTTTTGTAAGGATACAATTTGGCAGATATTTGTGATCTAACATGCTTACCCTCCATTTTCATGTAACACTGATCTTTGGAACTTAACTATGTCCCAAAGTGAGGAAAGGGTACAGTTAGCAAATTTAACTCTGTTTACATTTTTCTGTAATCATCTCTGTGTTCTCTGTGAAGATTATTGCTTGCTTCTCCATTACTTAAAGAAAGTAGGCATTTTATTCTTCATAATGAGATTAGAGACCAAACAGATATGTGATTATTAGAAAACTCGCTGGCAATATTGGGGTTTCAAATAAAAGCTAGAGTGCATCTTCAGGTACAGTGATTCTACAGTGTTCTTTTTCTGAGTTCCTATGCCATGATGGTTAACATCTGAGTATTTAAGAATGTGTAAAACTGAATTTTTCAAGAAAGCATGAATTTTTTTTCTTTATTTGTTGAATTCACAATTTTAATTCCTGTGTCATAGATGGTAACGAGCAGTATACAGGCAATTATTGACTGAATAGGTGCGTATAAGTAAACAAATGAGTGACAGAATGACCTGAAACAAAAAGAAAAAAGCTTCATCAAAAAGTTGAATTACTTAATGGGAACTAACCAGACTTGAAATGTAAATTAATGGGATTTTTTTGTTTTGCTTTTTATTTTTTTAAAAAAGCTATTTTTTTCTGAGTTTTGTATATTTTTCATTGAGAAGCCAGGGAAGATAATAGTTAATTGTTGAACTTAGAATATGACACATACAATATTTTATGCAATATGGATAACTTTTCTCAATTAATTTCAAGGATTTTTGTTGTTGTAGTTAGAAGCCGTTGAGCTAACTCTGATTCATAGTGACTGTGTGCACAATGGAATGAACCACCGTCTATTCTTGTGCCTTGCTGTCAATTGTTTTTAAGCCCATTGTTGCAGCCACTGTGTCAGTGCATCTTCTTGAAGGTCTTCGTCTTTTTCTCTGATCCTCACCTTACCAAATGTGATGTTCTTCTTCAGGGACTGGTCACCCCTGATAACATGTCCAAAGTATGAGAGACACAGTCTCACCATTCATGCTTCAAGCAGCACTCCGGTTGTACTACTTCCGCAACAGATCTATTTGTTCTTTTGGGGGCCTGTGGTGTGTTCAACATTTTTCTGCAATATCAGGGTTCAAAGGTGTGAATTCTTCTGTTTTCCTTATTCATGGCCCAGCTTTCACAGACATATGACGAGACTGAAAATACGATGGCTTAGGGCAGGCACACCTTAGTCTTCAAGGAGACAGCTTTCGTTTACAATTTGTTGTTGTTCCAGTGTTGTAATTGCTACAGCAGTAGGAACAATGCTTTCTTTGGCTTTCACAAAAACTAACAGAGAGTCAGTATTTAAGCCTCCACAGTACGACAAACTAACAGACAAGATGAATCTTGGCTGAAGGCAGAGAATACCAGAAAGATGTATAGCTATGTTTTGTTGTCTACGGAAGGGTACTTGAATTTGTGGATCATAACAAATTGTGGCAAACAACTCAGAGAATGGGAATTCCAAAACACTTAATAGTGTGCTTAAGGAATCTGTACATGGATCATGAGGCAGTCATGCAAACAGAACAAGGTGACACTACGTGATTTAAACACAAGAAAAGTGTGCATCAAGGTTGTATCATTTTACTATGTTTTTTCAATCTGTATGCCAAACGAATGATATGAGAAGCTAGTTTATAAGAATAAAAATGAGGAGTCAGATGTGGAGAAAGACGACAGCCTTCAGTATGAATTGCACATCAACATCAAGACATAACTGTATCAGTAAGCAACATCATGATAAATGGAGAAAGGATTGAGGTTGTAGTGGGATCTTGTTTTACTTGGTTCCACAGTCAACACACATGGAAGCAGCATTCAGGAAATCAAAAGACACGTCACGTTGGGAAAATCTGCTGCAAAAGACCTCTTTAAAGTACTGAAAAGTAACGGTGTCACCTTGAAGACTAAGCTGTGCCTGACCTAAGCCATGGTATTTTTAATCGTACGTTATGCATCTAGAAGCTGGACAATGAATAAGGAAGACAGAAGAAGAATCAATGCCTTTGAATTGTGGTGGTGGAGAAGAATATTGAATGTACAGTGGACTTCCAAAAGAAAAAACAGATCTGTTCTGGAAGAAGTACAACCAGACTGCTCCTTGGAAGCAAAGCTGGTAAGACTGCATCTTACATACTTCGGACATGTTGTCAGGAAAGATCAGTCTCTGGAGAAGGGTGTCATGCTTGGTAAAGTGGAGGCTCAGTGAAAAAAAAGAAAGACTCTCAGCAAGATGGACTGACACAGTGGCTGCAACAATGGACTTAGGTGTAAAAACAATTATGGGCATGATGCAGGACAGTGTTTTGTTGTTGTGCATAGGGTCTGTGAGTCAGAACCAACTTAACGACACCTAACAACAACATCAGAGAGTACCCCCAAAGCAACCTTATCATTTAGCATTTCACAACTCCATTTCCCAGGAAGAAGAGGCTATAAATAAGCCTCACAGTGGGTCCAGTGGGTCCAGTGGAATTCTCTGTTTTCTGCTTTCAGTAGAGGTGGTACATAAATCCATCACAAATGTCAGTGATAACAGATTGATAGTGATTGAGTGGCATGCTGTTTGGAGAAATATTCTGTTATATTTCAGTAAGGCAGGGAAATAGGTCATTTGCGACTTGTGCCCTATGTGAAAATGAGAGGAAGAGGCATAAAATAAATAAGTAAACACAACCACTACCATCAAGTGAATTCTGATTCATAGCTGAATTCTATAGGACAGAGCAGAACTGCCCCACAAAGTTTCCAACAAGTATCTGGTGGATTCAAACTGCTGTCCTCTTGCTTAGCAGTTGTAGCTCCTAACCACTACAACACTAGTGCTTCTGTATGAGGTATATACATAATGTGTTTCCCTCCTGAATGACATCTTTTTGCATCTTTCCTGGGACAAATGCATCTCCTACAGACTTCTGTTTGACTAAGCCATCACTCATTAACTTTTAAATCTTCTCTTTCTAATGTGGATAGGCTAATAAAGCATAGGTTAAATGAGATAATTCTACTAAGATGAGATAAAAGTCACAGAAATTTGTTCCAAACTAAACCTCAGCACTGACTTTAGTATTTACATCTGTGGGCTCAGACAAGTTTCTGCATTCAGATAGTGCTGAATGTTTGACTGGCCTTTCCTGATTTTGTCTGCAGGCCCCCTCTATACTTCCATTGGGAGTTTGGGTTAATTTGTCACTAGGACTGAGGACCAAATACCATACCTGTTCAATAATAGACTTAGTAATGGGTATCCCATTGCTAGAAGAGTTCATATAGGGTTATTTTTCTGATTTATAACACAGACATGGTGGAGAAAATATCAAGGGCCGTTGTGCCATTGAATTCACTGTCTCTAGTGTCCTTCTCAGCTGTGTGATCCTGTAGTTAAATATATTTATTTGTGACAGCTTGTGCAAACTGTATGTTCCTGGGTTTCTAGGCACTGTTTTCTCTTTGGAACAGTTATCTTCACATGCTAAGTTTTTTAATAAATTTAGTCTTTGATTTTCTATGTTTTTCTGTTTTTTGCAAGAGTCCCATATTAAGACTATAACTGATTGATCCCTTCCTTAAGCTAAATGCCTGTCACAGTGATACATACAGGGACTACAACAGCAAATAAAAGCAGATACTATCCTTGATTCATGGAGCTGGCAGTCTTTGCAGTTTTAGAAAGATATTAATCAGCAGGAAACCCATAGAATGTGAGTGCCCCAAACTTTTATTTGGGGATCATTGGTTGAATCAGCCCACCTCTCCTGATATCAGCTGATACCACACAGTAGTCTTTCTGGTCTGGTCAGCCCCTACCTTTGCCAACCAATTACCACAAACTCTCACAAACTAGTCTGGAGGCTAAGTGAACAACCAAACAACAACAACAACAACAAAAAACCCACTGCTGTCGAGTTGGGTCTGACTCACAGCGACCCTCTGGGTCTGCCTCATTGGGTTTCCAAGGTGCGCCTGGCAGATTTAAACTGCTGACTTTTTGGTTAGCAGACGTAGCACTCAACTCACTATACCATCAGGGTTTCCGAGTTAACAAAGGCAACTCAGTTACTCAGGATATCCCAAGATTTTATGGTTATCACTCAGGAACCAAAGATAAAGCCCAAATTACCTGAGGTAACTTAAGTGCTTACTTTCTCCAAACAAATTTGTACACATTGCCTAGTATTTCTTTTCTGTTTCCTTTACAGGACAAATATCAATCACACTCATTCTTCAAAAAACTTACACATTCCATTATTTGCATTCCAGGAATCCGTTAACAGCCCTAGGGAGCTGAAGTTGCCCAAGAACTTCTGAGAAAATAACTGGGGAAAACTAGCATAGGGATAAAAGTTTCACTAAGATATGGGTAGCTTCACCACCTCCTTCACCATCTTCAAATCTAACTGGATTCCAGCGGATCTTCTTAGGTTACTTGGGTCATTCTGTTGATGGCTTGGTGACTAACACAAACAGGTGCTGTCTTAGTCATTTAGTGCTGCTATAACAGAAATACTGCAAGAGGATGGCTTTAACAAAGAGAAGTTAATTCTCCCACTGTCCAGTAAGCGAAAAGTACAAATTAGAACAGCAGCTCTATGGGAAAACTTCCTCTCTGTTGCCTCTGGAGGATGGTCCTTGTTATCAATTTTCCCTTGATCTTGGAGCATCTGAATACAGGACCCTTAGGACCAAAGGCCTCACTCTGCTCCTAGCTTTGCTTTCTTGGTGTGAAGTTCCTGCGTCTGTTTGATCATTTCTCTCTTTTGTATCTCAAAAGAGATTGGATTAAAATACTATGCAATCTTGTAGGCCTCATCAATATAATTACTACTAATCTATCTTAGTAAAGGACAGTGATAGAAATTATAATGTGCAGGAAAATTACATCAAATGACAAAACGGTGGGCAGTTGTACAATACTGGAAATCACGGCCCAATTGTATTGATACACACATTTTTAGGGGGACAGAATTTGGTCCATGACATGCACTGATGCAGTTTTATCTTTCCTTATCAAAGACTGTACATGACTGCAAGTAGGGACTGTAAAAGAAAAGGCAATGAGTCAATGGGTGAGTGATATTTAAAAATTCCCAATGCTGTTAGTGAACCACTATTCTAGATGTTAATAGAGACCCAAAGCGTGGTCTTGGCTTAAGGAAAAATTTATAATAGAGTTGCTTTCATAATTACGTAGCATGCTAGGTTATTGTGTCGTGGTGAGCACTCCAAAGGAAGATCCAAAATAATCTATTGACTTGCCCATTGGCCTAACAGTTGTATAATAAATCATACCATTGATTATTTAGTCCTGTCATTTATTACATTTTTATTAAGGTCTGCTCCAGGGAAGGCTTTGTACTAGCTGCTGGGGGTACACTTGTGAGTTCTTTGCTCCAGTAACTCACAGCCTAATGGTAATACCTTCACCCCAAATCTGCTGAATATAATGGTAAGATATATATTATCAAAGGGGAGATTCTACTATTTCTGAAATATAATGAAGTGAAAGATATGGTGTATATATGTGTTTACCTGAAATGTTTGGGTAACTGTATGTATTTGAAATATGGCACCTGTATTGCAGCCGGGATGATTATTACCATACATATCACGTCAGTCCACTGACCTCAGCACATAGACCAGAGTTCACAGAAATTTGGAATTAAGAGGGGGGAGAAATAAAAAAGCAACTACTTCAGGTCCTCTGTTGGGTCCACACACAGCGTCTCTCAGGAGTCCCCTTTGGAGTTGTTCTTTAATTACTGTTAACTTATTCATACCCATGTTAGCCATCATAACCATCCCACCTAATTAAAACCGGTTGCTGTTAAGCCAAGTCAGTTACGACTCATAGTGACCCTATAAAACAGAGTAGAACCGCCATATAGAGTTCTCAAAGCCGTAATCTTTGCAGAAGCAGACTACCACATCTTTCTCTCTTAGATCAGCTGGTGCGTTTGAACTGCTAACTTTTCAGTTATGAGTACAGCACTTAACCAGTCTGTAACCAGAACTCCTTCACCTTATAATTACATGTAACCAAAGTTATCCCAATCTAGCTAAATGGATTTATTCATTCATACATCCACTAATACACCATTGCGTATACAATACAATCATACCCCACCACACACAGATAGCTGAATTTGTATCTTCTATAACTCATAATGGGAAACCTGGTTGCATAGTGGTTAAGTGCTACAGCTGCTAACCAAGAGGTCTGCTGTTTGAATCTACCAGAAGTTCCTTGGAAACTCTATGGGGCAGTTTCTACTCTGTCCTATAGGGCTGGAATAAGTTAGAATCAATTTATAGCAATGTTTTTTTTTTTTTTTATGACTCATGGTCACATGAGCATTTGCCAATGTAATTAACTTTCTTTTTCTAAACATTATATTTAATGACTAAGTTTTTTACTAATGACTACTGTCATTTATTCTCAATCTGGCTATATAGGTTATTACATTTTAAAAATAAAAATAATGTACCAAGATTATACCGTTATATATTTAAGACTATTTTTATTTTAAAAATTCACAATGCTGGAATTCTTGAGACAAAATGCAAAATTGTTCAAGATGCCTATTACACCTGGCAAAACTATTGTCTAAAATTGTACTGCTAATAAACACTTGCCAGTGCTCACCTGTTAATGTGGATGATTATGTACAAATCGCCATTAACCAAATTAAAACAACTAATTCAGCATCTAAAATGTTATATCTCATTGTTATTTACAGTTAATATTTTTTTCAGTCCCTTACCCCTATAGGTAATAATATTGAAATGTCCTGATATTTATCCTTCCACAGTTTTCACTGTACTCATACATGTACATGTATATATTGCCATCTTTGTTTTATTTTACATTGTTAATATTAGGATGGTTAAACAGATGTATGTGTATGCTGTATTTTGTATGTATATACTTGAATATAAATGTATTATGTGAAAATATAAATACATATATTCAAACACCCCCCCCAAAGAAACCTGCCTAGTCAATTCCACATCATAGGGACCTTATAGAACAGAGTAGAACTGACTCACAGGGTTTCCAAGGAGGTCCTGATAGATTTGAATTGCTGACCTCTTGTTTGGCAGCTGTAGCTCTTAATTACTATATCATGAGGGTTTTCATGTGTGTGTGTGTGTGTGTGTGTGTGTGTATGTCTATGTATACATATGCATATACATATATATAGCCAAGCCAAGTGCTGTCGAGTTAAATCAGACTCATATACGTATAGATATACATATACACACACACATATATGTGCATATATATACATATGTATGAGAAAAGCCAGTTAGGTTCTCAAACTCATCCTAGAAAATGTGATACATATCTCATTGCTGAATATCAATATGGTCACCTTCGAAGTATTCCCCTTGGGAAGCTAAGCCCCAATGCCAGTGCCTAGTCAAAGCAATTTAGGAATTCTTTTTCTGGAATGGCCATCAGAGCTGTCCTATTACCTTGATGTCCTGAATGTCATCAAAATATCTTCCTTTCAATATTTCCTTTATCTTCCAGTAAACAAAAAAAAAAGCCAGATCAGGTGAATAGAGAGGGTGTTGCAATATAGTATTTTGGCTAAAAATTCCCTCACATACAACTATACAATTATGTTCATGAACTTGCCACCATGCCACTGTGTGCAATGGCCATTCCAGAAGAGTCCCAAAATTGCTTTGAAGGTTGGGCTAGGCTCTGGCATCAGTGCAGAGTTTTCCAAAGGGAATACGTCAAAGATGACCATAGTCGTATTCAGCAATGTTCAAGGAATTAATTGTAGGACCTCATATATATATATAATTTTGGAACTTTTTCTGGAATGGTCATTGCACTTGGTAGCAAGGTGGTAAGTTCACCAACTTAACTGTATAGTTGTCTGTGAAAGCATTTCTAGTCAATAAACAAATAACTGTTTTGGAACCCCTTCCCTACTCACATGATCTAGCCCCCAGTGATATTTTTCTTTACTCAAAGATAAAGGAAATATTGAAAGAAAGACCTTCAGAGCACCAAGGATAATACGACAACAGGTCTGATAGCCATTCCAGAAAAAGAACTTCAAAATTGCTTTGAAAGGTGGACTAGATGCATCAGTGCGTGGCTATTCAAGGAGAGTACTTCGAGGGTGATGGTAGTGATATTCAGCAGTGAGGTATGTAGCACTTTTTCTAGGATGAGTTCACACACTTAATCAGCGGTCCTTGTATTTGTGTGTGTCTGTCTGTGTATGTATATGTAAGACAGAGAGACGGGGGAGACAGAGAGGACAACTTATTACTTTTCTTCTTTTATGAATAAGATCTACATGTCTGTAAGGTTTTGAAACACCTAAACAAATTCTTAGACATTATTTCATTGAGAGTTAGTATGTTAGTTATCTAGTGTTGCTGCAAAGAAACATCATAAGTGAACAGATTTAACAGAAATTCATTCTTCCACAGTTTAGGATGCTAGCAATCTGAGTTGAGGGCATCACCTCCAAGGGAAAGCTCACTCTCCCTCTTGGCTTAAAGAGAAGGTCTTTGTCTTCAAGTTTCCATCTGTCAAGGAGCCTCTCAGCACAGCAAACCTGGGCACAAAGAGTATATTCTGTTCCTGTTTTTTCTTGATGGGTAATAATGAGATAACTCTTCTCTGCTTGATTCTCTTTCTTAGTCCAAAAGAGATTGACTCAAGCTGCCACTTAACCTGTAGTTTGAGTCCTGCCTCATTAACATAACTATCTCTACTCCTGCCTTATTAACATCATAGAGGTGAGGATTTACATCAGCTCATAAATTGGAGGGCAATCATACAGTACTGTGAATCACGGCCCAGCCAAGTTGGCACACATTTTGGGGGCCACAATTTATTCTGTAACAGATGGCATGTATGTCTCCCTCACTTTAAATTTGGGATTGTCTATCAAAGTATCAGCCAATAAAATACAGAGGCAGTGATGCCAGCTGAATTACAGTTCTAGATTGTACTGTTGTAGACTTGACAAGCCAATATTAAATAGTTTAACAACATCACTATGGCAGAGAGACTACATTTAGGTACTCTGGTCAAAAGTATAATTTGAGTTCATCCCTAGGATTGCTGTGAGTCAGATCCGACTCGACGGCACTTGGCTGGCTTCAAGGACACAACCCAGACACCAAACATGTCAGTGAAGAAATCACCGTAGAAATAGATCCACAGCCTCTGCTATTTCAGTCTTCCAGTGACTGAATCATCTCTAGCCTTTCCAGCACATTTGAAAGTAGAGAAAACTTATCTCCATGTGCTCTTGCCAAATTCCTGACTCAAAGAATCAGTGAATAAAATTAAACTGTTGTTTAACAACAGTAAGTTTTAAGGTTGTTTGCTAATGGAATAATGTCCTGACCCTGGTTTTACACTGAAATTTTCCAACAATTTCCAGTTTGATATCCTTAAAAAGATTCTTCTCTTAGAATAAATGGCCCGATTTGGAAGTGTGACTGACATTTTTCTACAGGACTCTAAATTATAAAGACTACTCTAAATATCTTCTTCAAAACGTTGAAAGATAAGCAATGTATTCTTGGACATTTCTTTGCAAGTAGTGGTAGATGTAAGGAAACAACATATATTTACTGATCCACCAGCCAACATGGAAGTCCCTCGGTGGTGCCAATACTTGACACTCTTGACTGCTAATCTAAAGGCTGGAGAAGTCCACCCAGAAAGACCTCAGATGAAAACTGTGGCAATCTACTTCTGGACAACCAGCTATCGGAAAGGCTATCCAGCAAAGTTCAACTCTGACACCACATGGGATTGTCATGAGTCAAATTTGACTTGAAAGTGTCAGCTCATTGGTTGGTAGCAAACATGTCCTAATCAGTACTGTGAAACCTAATTAGATGCTTTCAGATTTGCAGTATTTTTCCTTAGAGAAGAAATAGTATGGTAGACATTTTGAAGAAACTTAGTCTAAAAAAGACAACAAGCAAAAGATAACAGCACCGTAAAATAGAGCAGAGATCTCTGCAAAACACTGTCACATGATTTAAAAAGCGTGGAGTTCAGGACTGGAATAGTGAAGTTGTCTTGCACTGGTATAAATTCAGAATACTTAAAAGTAGGAAACTACAGAATAGGGTCATTGATTGACAGTTGAAGGGGAAGAAGTTTAAATTTGTTCTAGTTAGTTTTCTCTCTCTTTCTATGAATCTATTTTTGTGTCCTGAAGTTCACAAGATGATCTGCATACAAGCCAGTGGATCTAACAACTGAGTGGAATTCCGTGTTTCAGATACTAAGTGGAAACACAGTTACAGTTTATTAAGAAATGCTCTAGATCCCTCAACACATGGATTCTGCACAGACGTTGTGAACATCAATGTTATTTCTGACTTTCTCTTAATGTGTGTAATTCCCTGCATTCATATCTTTGGAAATAACTTCACATTTCATCTTAGTCAGTAAATGAAAGATCCCTGAATCAGTTGTTTTTTTTTTTTTTTAATATACTGGTACTCTATTATAATGACATCAGCAGATATTAGTAACTGTCAATAACTCATTAATCTGTGAGCACTTGGGTTAGACAAGGAGCCCGGTGGTGCAGTGATTAAATCACTTGGCTGCTAACCAAAAGATCACTGGTTCAAACCCATCAGTGTCTCATGAGAAGAAAACCAGTGGTCTGCTTCTGTGAAGATTTACACTCTCGGAAACTGTACTAGGTAGTTCTACTCTGTCCTGTAGGGTCTCTATGAGTCAGAATTGACAACGGCGGTGGTTTTGTGTTAAGGCAATAATTACCTGCCATTTTCACATTAATATGTGGTTAGTTAGTTTCTTTTTCTGGTAAATAAAGGTAGCCAAGCCAAGCCAAGAGGTAATAAACTGAAGTGAAATGGACCGTGAATTATATCTGTTTCTTAAGTTGAAACTCACTTTGTTATTAAATGATAAGCTTCAAAACACATTACAGATTAAGTTTCTAGCACAGGTAGACTGCACCGAGTTCTTTGTCGAATCTGAACCACTGACTTCCCATCTATGCATCACATGATGAAGTAATCTACCAGATGATGCAAGGCCTAAGTAAATATTCTGCATGTGGAATACACATTCTAGAGATCAAGTTGCTTTATTGCAAATATAAAATCCAAATGCCATGTTTAGAAGGAAAAACAAATGAGTGGAAAAATAGTAGTGCCGGGGTAGTTTTTAAGACTACTAATTATGTGCCTCAAGAAAGCTCCCTGTCTTAATTATCTAGCACTGCTATAACAGAAATACCACAAGACCATGGATTTAATAAACAAATTTATTTTTCATGATTCAGAAGGCTCTAAGTTTCAGTTCAAAACACTCATCCTAGGAAAACATTTTATCTTTGTGTCAGTCCTGGAAAAAGTTTCTTGTTTCTTGGCTTTTCGATGATAGTCACATGGCATGGCATTCGCTTCCCCTGTCTCTGCTTGCCTACTCATTGCATTGGGAAAATGTGATGCAAGAGACTTCTGTAAAATATTGAAAAGTAAAGATGTCATCTTGAAGACTAAGGTGTGCCTGATGCAAGCCATGGTATTTTCAATCACATCACATGCATGTGAAATCTGGACAATGAGTAACTAAGACAGAGGAAGAATTGATACCTTTGAATTGTGGTGCTGGAGAAGAATATTGAATGTACCATGGACTGCCGAAAGAACAAACAGATCTCTTCTGGAAGTACAACCAGAAGGCTCTTTGGAAGCAAAGATGGCAAGACTACATCTTACATACTTTGGACATGCTGTCAGGAGAGATCAGTCCCCTTAGAAAGACATCATGCTTTGTGCAGTTGGGGGGTCAACGAAGAAAGGAAGACCCTCAACAAGATGGATTGATACAGTGGCTGCAGTGATGGGTTTAAACACAAAAATGATTGTGGGCATGACACCAGATGGGGTAGTGTTTCATTCTGTTGCCTATAGGGTAGCTATGAGTTGGAACCAACTTGACGGCACCTAACAATACAACTCTCTGCTTGTCTAAACTGCCCTTTGTATATCTCATAAGAGATTGACTCAAAACACACCATACACTAACTCTGTCTTATTAGTGTAACAAAAGCAATCCCTTTCTTAAATGGGTTGACGACCACAGAGTAGACGTAAGGATTTCACACACATGTAGCTAGTGAATGCAACTCAATCAAACATCAGCTAATCACTCTGAAATGTCACTTTTCTGTTACAAGGAAAATGATATTATGTGTCCATTTTACAAGGATAAATTTCAATTAAAAATTGCTGTGAAGTTAGCTCCCACATAGCATTAGGAACAAGCAGCTAAATAGAGAAACTATAAGAAAGTGGGTCATCGATGTTTTATTCTGGATGTGTGTGTGTGTGTAGTTTTAGATGTAAGATCCTAGATACAGATTATCCAAAATAGAGACTACCTGTTACTTTTTTATATTCATGTGATCTCTCACCCCCTCTTCATATACTTTACAAATTGATAAATAGGTAATAGTTGGCTAGATTATATGACCTAAATTGAATTGGAACCTATAAAAAGTTCTCTTAGGCAATTACAATATAGTACTAACAGAGTATTTCAAACCTCTTTTGCCTACAAGATCCTAAATATTGCATCCTATTTTTCAAGATCCTTTTTAAGACTAAAGATGATAACAATTATTTATCTGTCTTTGTTAGAATAACATGAGGGAAATTGTGTTGTACTTTTAATGTGTTTGTTGCACTGAAACAGACTAGACATAAAAAATTACTTTTCCACTGCTAGGTATAAACAGAGAAACCCTACTGGTGCGGTGATTAAGCATTCAGCTGCTAAACAAAATATTATCTGTTGGAATCCACCAACTGCTGCATGGGAGAAAGATGTAGTAGTCTGTTTCTGTAAAGATTTACGGCCTTAGTAACCCAACAGGGACAATTGAAGTGTCCTGAAGAGTCACTAAGAGTTGGAATTCACTTCATGGCAATGAATTTGGTTATGGTTTTAAGTATAAACACCATTATCAGATGATATATAGATCATCCCAAGCATCTTTAAAGCAGAATCATGTATGATTCCTTCAGGTCACGCTGGTGCTCTGCTTTTTGCCATGTGCTACTCAAGTGTTCCAGTCTTTCTCTTCACAGCTCTGCTCTTGGCAGTGAGCATAACCCTCTGGGCTGTTTTCCATGCACAGGGTCTTAGTCGGGGTTCTCTAGAGGAGCAAAACCAGTGAAGCATATACAGAATTATGTACACATGCCCCTCACTTATTGACTGTCTCTTGAATCTGACCCTTGCCATTTATGACAGAAGTAAAAAGTCCACTGTCTGGCTATTTTGCATATTAACAAGGTGAAGGGCATGACAACGATTTTTGCGTAATTAAGGAACGCACCATGTCCTTAAGTGAGGAGTGGGTATAGAGATTAGTTCCAGAAAATGACCTACACAATTGGAAGGGCTGCCAAGCTGAAATCTGTGGGTCAGTCAGCAGGCTGGCTTCTGCTAGCTTGTGTTGTTTCAGGAGCTGAGGAACCCCAAATCTGCAGGTGAGGCTGTAGGGTGGAAGTCTCTGCTCGGCTCGCGAGGTTGTAGTGAGTGGCAAATCCAAAATCTGCAGGCTAGGTGGCAGGCTGAAGATTCCTGTAAAAGGCTGAAAGAAAGTGGGAAAGATATAATTAAGGTACAGCAAGTGGAGCGCACGCCCCGAGTGTTGCTTAAGAAGGGGCACTAATGAAGTGTTCCTACTGGTCATCGTAATTTCCATGACCGACTATGAGAGATCATTCAGCAATTTCAAATGCTTTGCCATAGCTTCTATTCCCATCGTCAGTCACCTGTTGTTGCTCTGTCGAGTCAATTCCAACTCATAGTAACCCACTGTACAACAAGCCCGTTGCTGTGCCATCCTCACAATTTGTTACGCCTGACACATTGTTGCAGTCACTGCGTAGACAGATTTGTCCATTCCTAGGATATCAGTGGTTATGTGTTCCATTTCATTTTTAACAATTTCCAGTTTTCTAGATTCATACTTCAAACATTTCATGTCCTGATTACTAATGGATGGTTACAGCTGTTTCCTCTCACTTTAAGTGATGCCACATCAGCGTATAAAGGTCCCCAAAGCTTGACTCCATTCCCATAATTAAGGTCAACTCTATTTGGAGGAGGCAATTCTTCCCCAATGGTCTTTTGATGCTTTCCAACCCACGGGCTCATCTTCCAACACAATATCAGGCAATGTTCTGCTGCTATTCATAAAATTTTCACTAGCTAATTCTTTTCAGAAGTAGAATGCCAGGCCCTTCTTCCTAGTCTGCCTTAGTTTGAAAATCACCTAAAACTTGTCCACCATGGGTGGTCCTGATGGTATTTGAATACTGGTGACATCGCTTCCAGCATCACAACAACATATAAGCCCCCACAGTATGACAAACTGACAGTTTTGGGGGAGGATATGCCTCTAAGAGGGACTTTTTCCAGGACATCCATTTATCTATAGGAGGTCTGCCATACCCCTAACGACACTCCTGTTTCAACTGATTGGCTGCTCACATCAGATCACTAAATGGAAAGTGATTACATGGTGTCTGCCAAGCCACTGAGAATCATAGCCTAGTCAAGTTGACTTAGTGGAAGAGCATAGACCACAGAAAGCCACCTCTTTTCCTGGAGTATGAACAAAGCTCCCTAAATGACTGATTAAAACTTGTTCTGCCTCCAAAGCATGGACTCAATAGCAAAACACAACAGCTGTTTCATTTCCTGACAGATACTGAGTTCTCTAGTGTTTTCTAGTCACTACTGTCTTTGTCTTACACTGTTTGATACAAGTGCCCAGTCATGTCTTGCTCTTCCACATCTCTGTCGCATGTTTTTCTTTCTATGTTTCCTTCCTCTGCCTTTTTTCTCTTTGAATTTGGCTTGTCTGTGACCCTTCCTACTGGCAACTAATATTGCATGTTAATGTGTCCTGTAGAGTTCTAAAAGATACCATAATCGCTGCACCAGCCTTTATGTCAATTATTCAGTTCAACACAACTTTTCTGTATAGCTCGTTATGTGCTTTGCTTATTGCTGCAAATATGATGTTTGCATTAATTAATTCCACAAATGTTTATTTAGAGCCTACTAAGTGCTAAGAAAGCTTCTAGATTCTCAAGATCTGGTAAAGAAAATAGATACAAATACCCTTCCCTCTCTAAGCAAATGTTTTTACAGAAGAGATAGCATAAATAGCAGAAAAGTGAATATTAAATATAATAGATATTAAGGTATCCAATGCAGATATGGATAGCTGAGTAAATACTATTTTTTTCTCCTTTCAAGATCCTGAAGTCAACTGGACAAACCAGATTTATGACAATTCAGGTAAATGAAATATGTCAAGTCTTATTGCAAAGTAACTATGCGATAACATAAAAAGCCAGATGAGAAGAACATAAACTATCTACAGGTTCTTGGAGGTGACAATCATGATGAGTTACAAAGCTGTGAAAAAACTGGCTAGGGTTGAATGAGAGAGAAAAGCAGGCCAGTCTATGGGACCAGCACAAGCAAGGGTCTGACAGCAGCCTCCAGCATGTGATGAGGGGCTAAAAGAATGATTTTGTTAGGGGAGCAGTATTTAAGAGGCAAGATGGAGTGTGTTTGCAAATATACAATGTGAATGCTTGTGCCAGAGTATGGCTTAATTTTCAGATATCATATATAATCAGTATAAAAATGAACATAAAATTGGTTTTTGTGCTGTTATGTTATAAATATATATATATATATAAATGGAGAAAGAGGGAGAGACTGTGTGACAGAGAGACAGTTATTTCTTCTCTATTTATAAAATCTTTCAGTTCAACCTCAGGGATTTTACTTCTCTTGCATTCAGAATAGGCACAGCAATCTAGCTCAGGAAATTTCTGTTCCAATTTCTCTTGCCACAAAAAGTTAATTACTTGTCCGTTGCTGTTTGCTTATATGCCATTTTATAAACATGTCTATAAGCAATATATCTCCTTCTCTATCTGTGTGAAGTAAGATTGAATATAGCTATCACTTAGAATACTTAAAATTTACATCATTTATTGTTTTCTCCAATCTTATGTATCATTATTCAAATTGAACTAATGAGGGAACGCAGGCTCCCAGAAAAGAATCACAGCCATAATTATAAGAATAATAGCTCCTGTTTATTGAATAATTAGTATGTATCAATCACTTTCTAAATGCTTCATAGATATCATCTCAGTCCTTACCACAATTCTACCAAGGAAATAGTGTATCTAATTTATAGAGGAAGATTCTGTGCATATGATTTGTCCGAGGATGTAGAGATGACAAATAGTGAAATGTAGTCAAATCCAAGACTTTCTGGCTCCAAGGGCAATGAATGCCCCTTCTAGTATTATTTTGATTTTGGTAGAAGACAGAGAACCGAGTGGGCAGTGGAGGATTGCATCTGTCTTCACATCAGTACAAATTCTTCAACACATAAAGGAAGGGAAGCTGCTGCATCCTTAATAAAGTAAAAACTCTGCATCTTCAAGTTCAGCAGTGGAATGCAGTGGAGGACTGCATGGCTCACACTGTCATGCCCCAATCTCACAGGTGCACTATGTCCTCAGGATCTCTGATATTTGCTCTTACCACCAACTGATCTCTAGGGGAGAATCTTTTTTCCTTCTTTCTTTCCTGTATTCTTTTCTTTCTGTCTTTCATCTAGACTTTTAGGCCTTTCTATTTGGGTAGCCATGAGTCGATCTGGCTCGATGGCACTTGGCTTATTTGGGCAGCATAAACAAACGGTTTTAGAGAATCAAATTAAATATTGTGTCAAGGATAGAGAATAACAAGAGGGGAAAAAATGACAGTGAGAGGTCTATCTGTGTATAGCATCTCACCCATGAAATGTTGCAGACTAATTTCTGTTCTTTCCTTCACATGGCATGTAACGACTTTGCCTGAATTAAACACCAAATGGACTCCTCTCACACAAAATTAGGATAAAATTTAGTTTAAATGCTCTTTCTACTTAACCAGAATTCACAGTCACAGTTATAGTCAGTTGACTAGACGTTATCCGAAGTAGAATACCTCATAGCGTTTCCAAGGTGGTATTCTCGATGGAAGCAGACTGACACAACTTTCTCCCACAGAGCCGGTGATAGGATCAAACCTCTGACCTTACTGTTAGCAATGGAGCATTTGGCCACTGTGACACTAGAGTCCTTAATGTGATTGTTACTAAGAATGATTTTAATCTTCGATTGTCTTCTTCTCATATTTGATTCATTTTGTTTTACTTATTCATCCATTAAACACTTCTGGTGCATGGTGCACAAGCCTCTGTGTTTAACACTCCAGGTGCTAAGGAATAAATAACATGTTCTCTTTCCTTAAAATCCGACAAAGGACAAACACAGTGCCTTTGGGCCAATTCTGCTTCATAGCAAACCGGTGGGACAGAGCAGAACCGCTCCATAGAGTTTCCAAGGAGCACCTGGAGGATTCAAACTGCCGACTTGTTGGTTACTAGAGTTAGAACTTAAACACTACGCCTCCAGGATTCCCCCTTTCCTTAGGAGGCTTAAAGCAATAAGCCTTAATCTACCTTCTTGAACAAGATCTCCTCCTCAGGTGTGTGTAGCAAGACCACCCCAGACTATTATAGTATCTGTGAGTGGTGTTTAGTAATAAAGGATAACTAAACATTTTCACAAAGGAAACAATGAATGGATAAATAAATGAAAGAACGCTTTGGTGACTCAGTAAATGGATAGTAGCTTGACAGTACAGAGCGATGTAGAAGTCATTTCTATTGATTGAAAACTCATTCATGACATACACGCGCGCCTTCCAACCACCTGGGCCACTCCTCTCTGCCGGAGTCAGCCACAGGTGGTGCGGCTTTCTGTGTCGTCTTTCTGAATGCGTCCTCATCTGCCGACATCACCAGCTCTTGCTCCTGGTGTGAGCAGCCTCACCCTCTGGCTGTGATCATTTGCTTCCCGTACATCCTGTTTTTCTGCTTGTCAAGTAGACCAGCATTACTACGCTTGCATAAAATGAATAATCAGCACTTTGAGAAGACTTTTTTTTTTTTGCTCTGAAATGAATTTATTACGGGTTTATTTTTCATTGCCTATCAAACAGATGTTGCCTGCTCTCGGAGGAATTTTCCGCACTTCCCAGTCACTCTCGCTGGGTGGATTGCCAGATGCTCGCATGCTTTGCAGAACTGCTCATGAGTGCCGGGGAGGTGAGTAGATCTGCCTCAGCCGGAGGAAGGGAAATCGAAGTGTTGCTGAGCACGGTGGGGCAGGGGGTAGCTGTTGCTTCATAATGGAAAAATGCAAACAAGTAGAGAACAGATGCAGACAAGTTCCAACTGCTGTGGAAGCAGCTTGATACAATGGAAAGAGCATCGCATTTGGAATCAGATTGGACTCCGGTGAAAGCCCAAATGCTCCATTTTCAGGCGCTATGACTTGAGTTCTTTGCCTCACCTGCAACTTGGAGATTTAATGGCCATATCACAGAATTGTAGTTGTGTTGCAAATAAATGCTTTCCTTTCCTCCAAGTATACCTAGAGTCTATATTTATGATTATGAGAGTCTGAGTCTGAAGTTACTAAAGAGTCTGGGCTGCCTACTTCACAAGGAAAATAAGCTTTCTGCTTTCCTAAAGCACCTTCTGCGTCCTTTATGTCCCTTAAATACTATTCAGTCTCCTTCCAGGTGTGTGACAAAAAATACAAAAAAAAAAAAAAAAAAGCACCGTTGATTCCAATTCATAGTGACCCTATGTCTCTCTTGTCCTCATTCTTAAGCTAACAGCAGTTACCATTAAAGGAAATGACATAGGTAATATACTTAGTATATCTCCTAGCACAAATACACTTTAAAGGAACGATAATTATAACAGTGTTATTATTAAATTGTATTGCTGTCACTGTGATAAGATAATTTGCTGATGTAAGACTGATCAATAACCAGCCAGACTTCACTGGGAGGGATTTTAACACTGACGTGTGTTCTGCACAATCATTATAAAACTAGAAGCAATGTTCTGGGAGAACAGAGGCTAGAAAGACTATTCTTCTATATGGGGCTGCATAAAGTTGAAAGTAGTTGCAGGACATATGAACAGAGAGGCCAGGAAGCAACTGGATAGATTTTTCTGGGGGTTGGCTTTGCATGAAGCTACCTCAGCAATGGATCTAATGTCTTTAAGTCTCACAATCCTCCTGGTTTAAAGATTCAATGTGTTTGAAAGCAGCCCGTTTTTCCTGGCACGTGTGTATTGATACAAATGAGTATCCAGAGTCCAGTAAAGTTGATGAGGTGTATAGATATAGCAAGCAAAGAAAAAAAAAAAAAATACATGTTCCTGGCTCCTCCAGATATACACAAATTTGAAAAGTTACTACACAGTAAAAGTCACATCATTAAAGTTAGCGTAGAGTCCTTACCCTCACCAACCTCCCTCTACCTCATTAAGTCAAAGTGGTAACATCTGTTCTCCAGGCAGGTAGCTAGCACTTTCCATGTAGGGCAATTGGATCCCCACCAGGTGAACAATTCAGCTGCCTGGTATCTCTCTCAAATGCTTCTCTATCCACATCCCATTGCTATGTAGATGTAGAAATAAATTTCAGTTCCCTACCGATAAGATACACTTTTTTTTCTTTCTCTACCTCCTCAACCCCTCAATCTAGCCAAAGTCAGTAGATGCGTACTATTTTAGCTAAATCGTTCTTCCACTGATTCTTCCTTATTCAGAGGACAGAAACCAGTTTCTCTGAGATTATTCCAGTCAACAGAAATCCATAAGATATCTTTAACACAATTGTAGACAAAAGAACATAACTTTATTGGAACTGTATTGCTGTCTCATGGATTTCATGCTACGTAATATTCTGAAGGCACTACAAAGGAACCCTAGTGCAGTGTTTGAGTGCTCAGCTGCTAACTAAAAAGACAGCATTTCTAATCTACCAGCACCTTGGTGCGAGATACCAGACCTGAAATTCTGCTCCAGGAAAATTACTGCCTATGAAACCATGAGGCAGAACTGACTCAGGTCAATTCAACAACAACAGGTCACTACACCTGTCATAGAAATGAGGTGTGAAGTAGTTTTTCAAGTGTGACACCACTGATTTCTCATTGTGCCCTTTGATTTCAACTTATCCTTCACTAGATACATTTGCCAGTGGTTTCAGCAATGATCTAAGTGTTATCTGTTTGGTCTGCTTTTTTGGATGATAGTTTGCCACATGTTCACTTCATAGAATTTGGATGTACAATTCTTAATTTCTACACAGAGCCCTATTTGAGAGCTTGTAACTCAACAGGAGAGTCTTTCACGTGTTTCCTTAAGCCCATTTTAACTGTCCTTGTTTGGTTGCTCATTATCTCTACCCTGAAGTCCTTGTGGGAGGTCTGAGTTGTTTAATTTTACCATCCCTTGCAATGCCAACTACTAGTTCTAGAAAGTCTGAAATTTTCTTCCAAGTGAGAGAACTGCTCTTTGTAGCAAGTTTATGTTTAAAGTAGTGACTCCTGAAAGCTGGAAGATTTTCCATACTCAAGAAATGGCAATTATATTGTTTTTTGATTGGCTTTCTCATCTCCACTCTTAAGTGGTCTCCTACAAGTACACAATGACTAGATTAAGCTGCACAAAGTGTGACTCCTGGCTGTCTATGTAACACTTTTGGCTACAGATTAAGTTTCTGCTCCCTGAAACTCGTTATCTAAATTTTCTCCAACTCTATAGTCATTTCATCTCCTTTTCTTTTGTACCATATATATTTAGAAACTTGACTTGCAACCTTTGTGTCAGTACAAAAATATTTGATTTTTTTGGTGACACTAATTAATTTATAATTTACCTATTTACAAATTTTATTTCTCATTTATATTCCCTACATGACTGGAAGTTTGTGATTACAGGTTGTGTTTTTTCATCCTTGTGGTCACCATGCCTGACTGTGGTCATCCTCAGAAAGGATGAATAGCACACTAACATTGGATGTGACTCATTTACAAGTTAGGTCATGTGGTCATGGCCATTTTAAGCCTTAAAAATCTATGATGTAGTTACTGTATCTACTTTACAGCAAGGAAATCAAGGCACTGAACATACAGTGATACATAGAAATCAATCCCAAGTTTGTCTGAACTCACCATCTTTCCGTTACGCTGTAGGTTAATCACAAATCACTTTGGTATTACAGGCACTCCAGTAAAATTTCCTGTATAAAAGAAAACTGGGATTAATATCCTGGTTATTTCCCCTCTGATGATTGCCTTCTAAATTATGTTGCAAATCTACAAATTTCCTAAATACATAACAAATCTGAAAGCTGGAAAGAGGCTATTTGTATCATTCTGTCACTGTGCTCATTAATGCAAACTTTCTCCACACTCAGCCAACTTGGTCTTAAAAGGAAAAGACAGGTAATAAAATGAGACTTCTGCTAGTCTGTGGCTGCTATCCTAACTGCAAATGTAAATGTTTCCAGGTGTTCAACTCGCTTGTTCTAATAAATAAATAATTAAAAAACATGATTAATACGAAGCTTTGATGCCACACTGTGCACTGTGTTCCCAGAAAGCAAGAAGGGAAATTGGTTGGGAGGGCAGAGTGAGTATGCCCTGGCTTGATGGGATGCTTTTGAGTGAACCTGGGAGAAATGTATCACATGTCTGCGCAGAGCACAAGTGCATCATTATTTGGAGCTGGAAAGGAATTACGGACTTGGAAGAGGAAAACAAATACTTCCTTGACAATTAGAGGTAGAGTTTGGAAAAATCACCACCTGAAATTGCTGATAGATCATGTCCTAGGTCACATTGAATTTTGTACATGAACATATTACTTCCGAACTATATAAAATGTGACAAGCCAACCCAAGTACCGTCAAGTCAGATCTGACTCATGGCAACCCTAGGGGCAAGAGTTTGTCCTCTGTTTCATCAGTTTTTGAATGATTATAATAACACCTGTCTCAATCATAAATTTAGAGCAAAATTATAAATATGCAAGTGTCTAGAACAAAAGGAAGCCTTCCTAAGTGCCAGTCACTTAGCCTTTCTTTTCTTTATCTGCTAAAAAAAAATGAAAATTAAGTTCTGAAAACAGTACCAATTATATATTCCTCTGTGGGAAAAGGACAAAGATCATCAGCATAGCAATAACCTCTCATAAAAATTCCTACAATACTGAAACTTACATAATTTTAACTTAGCACTCAACAAACTTATTGACCACGTCAACCTGAATCATTTTTGTAAATAGAGTTTGGGAAATATTTTCACATTTCATGCAAGGCTCCAATGAATAATTACTGTAAATAAACAGCTATAACAAATTCAATAGTTGCTAGGAGCATCTTTCCAAAAAAGTCATGTTAATTAGTGAGTCAAAGGCAGATATTAGAACAGAATTCTGCAAAATCACCATGGATTTAATTAGTAGCTTATTATATTCTGATTTCCGTATTCAGTGTCCCTGTTGCTGTGTCAGGTTGTGACAAGGAGGAATATGGGGCCTGGGGGCATTTATCCAATTCCTTTTGGAGGAAAAAGATACAAATCAAGTTACAAGATGATCATTTTCTTCACAGAGCAGTGTATAAGATTCCTTGACTTAAATGACCAAAATAGTTCCTCCCATCCCTGTGTAAAGTGTCATCCTTTGTAACACTGCTGCTTCTTCCATCTAGAGTTGGAAGTTGTGTCTTTAACCCTTGGATACTCGTATACTCTTTGCTATGTGACTTGCACAGGCCAATGGAATGTTAAAACATTATGTATGTGCTTACCTATTGCTTAAACAATCGACTACATCATAAGCTCTATACCAACAGGAATCTAGTTTGTCCTGTTGATTGCTATATCCTCAGTGTTGGAGACAAAGTCAATGCTCAGTCAATATTTGTTGAGTGAATGAATGAGATAGGTTATTACTGGCCATCTTGAAAATAAAGGACTAGGCAAACAAAGAAGCTAGTAATACCTGTTGTTATTGACAACCTTCTTATGAGAAATAACCAGCCTGATGATTAAATGGTACCATGTGTTACGAGTAATAGATTCTAGGGAACCTAAGGTATTGATCAAAGGCTGAAGCTTTGGTTCTACCCATCCCGGGTCCTACACCACCTGTGGTATTCCCCAAGGTGTGCTTAAATATATTTTGTTTCCTACCTATTTGTTGTGCATGTGCTGATATTTGTATCTGAAGGGATGTCAAATTATTTCATTCTCTTACAGGAGTGTTTATTGTACTCGATTTCAGGTTCCACATGTCTTTCTCTTCCTGTAGATTATGAACTCTTCGAAGATAGATATGTAGTGCTTTGTTACAATGTGAGAGCTTACTTTTAGGACTGAACACAAAGTGTTCCTTAAATGTATACGAACGTTGTTTTGTCTCTACTTGGAAATATCTAGGGCTTATCTAGATTTTGACTTCTTGACTGTTACACACTCAGAAGTGCCAGTTCCCAATCTAGTAGTGACCTTTTCAGACTTCAGTTTTTGTTTTTTTTTTTCTTTTACCCCCTTGTGTTATGAACTTCAAATTTCTAATTCTGCATATAACAGTGTAACTTCTGGGAGCAACTGTCCTCTGTGCCACAAGGCTTGCTTTACATTGTGTCTAGCTGTTGTCTACAATAAATAAAGACTAATGCTGTGCACGTTGAAAGCAATCAAGTAGATTCCTTAGCTAACTGTTATGCAGATGAGTGGAAGGGATAACTTCCCAGTTACAAGTAATTTCAAGACATTCACTGTTTATTACATGGCAGAAAATGTGTTGGAAGAGTAATTTAAAAGCATACAGCGGGATCACTTCTTTAGAATATCTTGCTTATTATCATTCAATATTTGAATGCCATCTACGTGTTTATGAATCAAATGATTGACTTAATAGAGATTTTGAAGCCTTGTTTAATTCTGCCTGTTAGAAGAAGGAAAAAAGATAATAAAGACATAATTGCTCTTTTCTATTGTCTTCTTTGAGAATTTTTAAAGTATAGTAACAAATATATTCACCATCATCACCATCATCATGGTAATCTCAAATAGATCTAGGGAATAAATAACCATTTCTGTTATTTATAATATTTATATCCCCAGGGGAGCACAGAGTAAGTGCACAGACTATTCACTGAATAAATGAATAAATGAATGAAGCATGATTGTGGTTACACTGTTACCTTATTGCTTACAGCTGGATTTTTATGCAGTTTACAGTGTTTTAATGATTAAAAACAACATAATGCAATTTAATTTTAAATAAAAAGCCCTAGGGAATTTTTATTTAAGGAATAATAAAATACACTTAGCATTTAAGAAACAAAGATTCAGATAAATTAAGCAATTTACCCCAAATTACATAGTTTAAAATCTCAGAGGCAGATCATGGACTCAGATTTTCTGATTTATAGCAACAGATGTATAGAAACAGCACTTTTGTGATTGTGAATTTTTAAGGCAAATGCTGTCATTATATTGAGGGAGAATATTGAAATGGAGACAGAAGAATTAGAAGCTAAGAAACATACAGAACTACAAATAGAACTTAAGGGATAAGTCGATATATACATATAAACAGAAAAAAGTGGATTTCTAGATAGAGAGAATAGCTTCAGACGAGAAATTGAGATGGGAGAGAATGGTACAGTTGGGTCATTCATTTATTTACTATGAGTGAAACTAAATAAGTCTTCTTTTTTAGTTGGTAGAATCCAATTTATCTAATTTTAAATACTTTTATTGCCATGCTTTTGTTGTCGTATCTAAAAATCCCTTTCTACTTCCAAAGTCATTAAATTAAGTTTTACTCCTAAGAGTTTTATTGCTATAGAGGTCACACTCATTTCACTGAGCCATCTTGGATTAAGATCCAACAGCATTCTTTTGTTCATGAAAATCCATTTGTCTCTTCACTACTGGTAAAGGAAACTATACTTTATGCATTACATGTCCTTGAGACTGTTTCCAAAAATTGAGAGGCTATAGGTATATAAGTTTACTTGCGTACTACTCAGTTTTAATCCACTGGTTTATGCCTCAACATTTTAATAACTGTTCCTTTGCAGTAAGTGCAAAATCAGAAATGATGAGTCTTCCACTTCTGATTTTCTTTTTCAGTATTGTTTTGGGTATTCTGGGACTCTGGCAATGCTGTACAAATTTGAGGATCAGTTTTTTTTTTTATTTTGGTTAAATAGTGTATTTAAATTTTAATAATGATTGCATTGAATCTGTAGATAACTTTGGATGGTATTATCTTAACAATAGTAAGTCTTTGAAAACCACAAAAACAAAATGTCTTTCCATTGATTCAGACTTTCTTTAATGGTTTCCAGCAGTGTTTTAGTTTTCAGTTTTATAAGCCTTTCACTTACTGCCCTGGCTAAACTCGTTGTCATGTACTCTATAATTTTATATGTGACTCTAAATTGATTTTTTTTAATTTTCCTCATAAGTACATTAACAGTACATAGATGTACAAATGATTTTTCAATGTCAAATTTGTATGCTTCCACTTTGTACAGTCTTTTTAGCTCCAATAGTTTATTGTTGTTTTGTTTTCTATGTATAAGAGAAAGTAGGGAGAATTTTAATTCTTGTTTTCTGGTTTGGATAAATTTTATTTTTCATTCTTAATGGCTTTTGCTAGACTTTTCACTGCATGTTTGACAGAAGCAATAGAAGCAGACATTCTTTACTTGCTCTAGATCTTAGGGTAAAGGCTTTCAGTCTTTCACTGTTATGGATGATTTTTTTGTAAATACACACTGTCAGGTTGAAGATAGACTCTTTTATTTGTTGTTAATATTAAGTACATTTTTAACCAGATAAGCAGGTTTTTCCTTTTCATGCTGCCAATTTGTTATGTGACAGATGCCAAATAGCTTAACTTTCTGGACTCAAGATTTTTTCCAATACAAAATGTTAAGTAAATGTCAAGAACTATTATAGAATATGAGATAATCACCTGGAATTCCGACTCGACGGCACTTGGCTTGGCTTAATTTCATTTATCTTCAGAGCAAAAAAATATATATAATATTGAAAAGATTTATGAAAATGTACCATGCAGACATATCAAATGGGCATAGAAAGAAAAAAGAAAAACAGAAAGAAAGGAAAGAAACAAGGAAGAAAGAGAGAAGAAAGGAGTCGAGGAGGAAGAAAATTGAAGATGCTTGGCCTCCTGTCAAGGAATCTTATTACCACCAAGCAAAAAGAGTCAGCAGAGAGCGTCCTTTGAGCCTGTGGTTGCTGCACAGAAAAGCTCCTAAATCAGAGAACGATCGGTGATGGGTGCTTTTCCTCCAGAGCTGACACAGAGAGAAAGCCTTTCCCAGAAGAACAGAGAGATGGGAGCCCTGGTGGCACAGTAGTTAAAGTACTGGACAGCTAGTCGAAAAGCTGGTGTTTAGAAACCACCAGCGGCTCCCTGGAAGAAAGACATGGCAGTCTGATTCTGTAGAGCTTTACAGCCTTGCAAACCCTATGAGATTGGCATGAGTCAGGATCAAGTTTTATTTGGTTTAGATTCACATCCACCCCCTGTCTGTCAGCTTGTTGCAGTGCAATGGCTTGTGTGTTGGCAGTATGATGGAGGTTATGCTACAAGTATTTCAAATTCAGTATATCTCCCAAACTGAAAAAAAGAGTAGGAAGAATGTCCTGGCAATCTACTTCTGAAAATTAGACAATGAAAATCCTTTTGATCACAAGAGAACATCACCCAACATATTGCTAGAAAATGAGCCCCCTAAGATGAAAGATACTCAAAATACGCAGTATCCGCAGCAATAAACTTGAACGTACCAAAGATAATGAAGACCCTGCAGGCAACGTTTTGTTCTAGTGGACATGGTGTTGCCATAAATTAGAGCAGATTTGATGGAAACTAAGAACGACACTTACCTCTATAACTACATTTTTACCAGCAAGAACTCAGAGAATTATCCCCTTTTTATAATGATTTAAGGAACAAAATTTCAGGGGGAAATATATCTGTGCCTCATATAAGAAGGATTGTTTTTTGTTGTAATGAGAGTGTAAGATGATTATTTTGGAAGCTTAAACATTCATTGTTAGTGACAGAGGGGTATTAGTCATTGTCCTAAAAATTCTGCATAAAAATAAGCATACATACTCATTGGCATATAATAATTCATTAATCATTCATATGTCAAACTTCTGTGGCTTTTCTCTATGTAATTCATTTCAAACTCAGACTAGAAAAGCAACAGATACGCGTGTGCCTGCACACACACACACACACACACGCACACGCACACACACACACACACATTTTTTTAATGGAAAAATAAATACTGAGGAGAGAAAGCCAAAATACACATGCAAATTTAACAACTCTATTAACATACCATTGTTCTAATCAAGAAACAAGGCAAAATTCACACTCACAGACTCTTGGATATATGTTATGCCATCACAGCAATGGCAATGTTATGGAATATACAATTTTTTTTTCTTTTTTGTGATTAAGTAAAAGTATACACTCTCAATCAATTTTGCATGCCTGCCTATCTGTGACTCCATCTGCTATCCTCATACTGTGACAGAACACTCCTTTTCTTAACTCTTCTAGTATTCTCTTAATGAACACCTATCTTCTCCTCCCCATCCTCTCCTCTCCTATCTAAAAAGAAACCAGTAGAAGAATTTCCTATAAATGTATAAAACCTTCAAGTACACACACCACATGGTCACACTGTGTTTCCCAAGTCCCATCCATTCTTGTCTGAAGAGTTGACTGTGTTACGGGTTTTAGGTCAAGACCAACAGCAAGTCTAGGGGCCATGACCCAGGAGATCTTCCAGGTGGTGGGACCATCAATTGTTATGTTTTAATATAGTTCTTGAACTGCACACCTATTTTTCTCATGCTGCATCAGAGACTCTACAATGTGTCCCCTATCATGGCTGCCTTTGGTGGTGGCCGGGCAACATCTGGTTCTTCTGGTCTCACGCTGATGCAGTCTCCCATTCATAAGGCCCATCTGTCTCCTGGCCTCATTTTCCCTCCTATCTTTGATGTTCTCTGTGGTAATCTGATCCGGATGAGTCGGAACCATCTGCTGTACTACAGCTGGCAGTTTGCTAGCTTGTAAGATCTCAGATGTCACTCAGCAACACAGGTGCTGATGGCTTTCTTAGCAAAACACTAATTATGTCAATTGACCTCAATGTCCCCTGAAAACGCGATTCCCAGACCCTTATCCTTCCTACTCTACCCTTTGAAATATTGGATTGAGTTTAGCAAACCCTTCAGTTTATGGTGTAGTACAGTTATGCTAATCTGCCCTCTACTGAGTGCTATCATGCCCTTCTCCCAATCAAATTCCTATCAACAACCATCTAATCTATGACCAACTTTCTACCTCCCTCCCGACACTTGTACCCATCAAAAAGTCTTTTCTTCTGTGTGTAAGTCTATTTTTAAGTACTTACGCCAGAGGTCTCATACAGTACTTGTGTTTTTGCCACTGACTGATTTCACTCAGCATAATGTCTTCCAGTCGAAACAAGGTTATAAGATACTTCCTAAAATCATCATTGTTCTTCATTATTGCTTAGTGTTCCATCGTGTATATGTACCATAGTTTGTTTATCCATTCATCTGTTGGTGGGCACCTAGGTTGATTCTGTCTTTTTGCTGCAGTGGACTGTGCTGCAATGAATATTTGTGTGTGTGTACCTGTTTGTGCACCTACCTTTATTTCTGTGGGATATATTCCAAGCAGTGGGATTGCTGGATCATGTGGTGTTTCTGTTTCTAGCTTTTTAATAAAGTGTCCAATTGCATTCCAAAGAGGTTGTAACATTTTGCATTCCCACTAGCAGTGTAGGAGATTTCCAGTCTCTCCACAGCCCCTACAGCATTTGTTGTTTTGCATTTTGGGGGTTATTACCAACCTGGTTGGAATAAGATGTTATAACATTCTGGTTTTGATTTGGATTTCTCTAATAGCTAATGACCATGAGCATTTCCTCATGTGTCTTTTGTCTGCCTAGATGTCTTCTTTGTGAAGTGTCTGTCCATACCCTTTGTCCATTGTTTAATTCAGTTATTTACCTTTTTCTTGTTGATATTCTGCAGTACCTTGTAGATTACGGAGATCAGACATCAGTCTGTATGTGATTGACAATTTTTTCCCCCCTATTCTGTAGGTAGTCTTTTAGTTCTCTTAGAACTTTTAATTCTCTTAGAACTTCTGTTGTTGTCCCTATGTTTTTCTTGCATGACTTTTGTTGTTTTAGGTTTGATATTTAGGTTATTGTTCCATTTTGCATTAGTTTTGGGGTAAGGTGTGAGATATAGATCTTTTTTCAGTTTTTTGCAGATAGATATCCTATTTTGCCAATACCATTCATTAGAGACTGTTTTAACTCCAGTTTACAACCTTCAGGCCCTAGCTGAATATCAACTGTTCATAGGAGGATAGTGACACTTTTGGATCTCTGTTCTGTCCCATTGGTCTATATGTCTCTTTTTGTACCAGTACCAGGCTGTTTGGTCTCCCACAGCAAAGCAGTAAGTTTTAAGGTTGGTTAGTTTGAGGCCTCCCACTGGGTTCCTCTTCTTCATAATGCTTATCCAGGGTTTCTTACCTTTCCAAACAAAGTTGGTGATTTGTTTCTCCATCTCATTAAGAAAGTGACACTAGAATTTTTATTGGGATTGCATTGTATATGTAGATTGCTCTGGGTAAAATAGACATTTTCACAAGACTAAGTCTTCCTATCAATGAGCAAGGTAGGTTTCTCCATTTATGTGAGTCTATTCTGGTTTCTTGCAGTAGGGTCTTGGAATTAGCCCCATATAGATCTCTTAGTTCTCTAGTTAGATTTATTCTTAGTTGTTTTATCTTCTTGGGGACCATACTAAATGGTATTGGTTTGGTGATTTCCTCTTTGATAAACTCTTCGTTGGTGTAAAGGAGTCCTATTGATTTATTTATGTTTATTTTATATGTTGGTAGTCTGCTGAACTCTTCTATTAGTTCCAGTATGTTATTTATAGATTCTTTCGGGTTTTCTGTGCACGCTATCATATCATCTGCAAATACGGATATTTTTACTTCTTTACTGATAAAGATGCCCTTTATTTCTTTGTCTTATATGACTGGTCTGGCCAGAACCTCTAGCACAATGCTGAATAGACACAGTGACATTAGGCATCCTTATCTAGTTCCTGTTTTCAGGGGTAATTCTTTCAGTCTCTCTCCACTAAGGATGTTAGCAGTTGGCTTTGCATAGATGTCCCTTACTGCATTGAGGAATTTCCCCTCTATTCCTATTCTGCTGAGAACTTTTAGCATGACTAGATATTGGACTTTGTCAAATGCTTTTTCTGAGTCAGTTGACAAAATCAGGTGATTTTTATGTTTTGTGTTATTTATATGTTTGATCACATCAATTGTTTCTGTTGTTGAACCAGACTTGCACCCATGGTGTGAATACAACTGGGTCATGATGAATTATTTTTTTCATATGTTGTTGAATTCTATTGGCTAGGATTTTGTTAAAAATTTTTGCATCTACGTTCATGAGTAATACTGGTCTGTAATTTTCTCTCTTTTTTTTTTTTGGTGGGATCATCCCCTGGCTTTGGTCACAGGCTTATGACAGCTTCATAGAATGAATTTGGTAATATTACATCCATTCTTATGTGGTGAAATAGCTTCAGTAGTATTGGAACTAATTCCTCTCTAAAAGTTTGGTAGAATTCTCTGGTAAAACTATCTGGGCCAAGACTTTTTCTTGGTTGGTATTTCTTTTTTACATTTTCAATCTCTTCTTTAGTGATGGGATTGTTAAATTGTTCTACTTCTCCTTGTGATAATTTTGGTAGGTGAAGTCAATCTGGAAATAGGTCCATTTCCTCTAGCTTTTCAAGTCTGTTAGAGTACAATTTTTCATAATATTGTTACAATACTTTTAATTTTGGTTGGGTCTATTGTGGCATCTCCGATTTCACTTCTTATTTAGGTTATTTGTTTTCTTTCCAGTTTTTCTTCTGTAAGTTTAGCCAGTGGTTAAGCAATTTTGTTGATCTTTTTGTTGTTTTTTTTTTTTAAAAAAAAAAAATACAGCTTTTGATTTTGTTAATTCTTTGAATTGTTTTTGTAGTCTCTAGTTTGTTTAGTTCTGCTTCAATTTTTATTATGTGTTTTCTTCTGTTGTTGTCTTTTTACGTGTTCAAGTTGTAGGATTAGTTCTTTGGTTTGGGTCCTTTCTTCCTTCCAGATGTGTGCATTTATAGAAATGAATTGACCTCTGAACACTGCTTTTGCTGTATCCCATAGGTTCCGGTAGAATATGTTTTCATTCTCATTTGATTCTATCAGTTTCTTTATTGCAGCTTTGATTTCTTCTGTAAACGATGAATTGCTGAGTAAGGGGTTGTTCTGTTTCCATGAGTTCTAATTTCTACCCATTTTTTTTCTGCTATTAATTTCAACTTTTATGGTTTTATTGTCTATGAAGATGTTTTGCAGTAGCTCGATGCTTTGGATTTTGCTGAGACTAGCTTTATGACCTAATGTGTGGTTTCTCTGGAGAATGTTCCACGTGCATTGGAAAAGAAATTGTGCTTATCTGTTGTTATGTAAAAAGTTCTGTATGTGTCAATGAGGTTTAGTTGGTTGATTGTCACAATAGGATGTTCTGTATCTTTATTGAGCTTTTCTTTGGATGATCTATTACTGAAAGTGGAGCACTGAAGTCTTCTACTATTATTGTGGACAGATCTATCTCATTTTTCAGTGTTGTCAGTTTGATGTATTTAGATACTGTGTTATTTGGTACATTTTTAATATTGTTTTACCCTTCTTATGTACTGAATCTTTCAGCAATAAATAGTGATCATCCTTGTCCATGATGGTGGATTTTACTTTAAAATTTATTTTATCTGAGATTAGTATTGTCACTCCCTCTCTTCTTTGCATGTTGTTAGGTTGGTGCATATTTTTCTATCCTTTGATTTTCCATTTGTTCACAGCTTTGAGTCTAAGGTTTGTTTCCTATAAGCAGCATGTAGATGGATCATGTTTTTTGATTCAAGTTCTCTGCCTCTTTATTCGAGCATTCAGTCCATTTACATTCAGTGTGGTTATTAATAGGTATGTGTTTAATGCTGTCATTTTGGTGTCTATTTTGTGTTGTTGATGTTTTCTTTGTTTCAGTTAATATTCCTTTCCAGGTCATTTTTCTTCATGGATTTTCTTTTCATCCTTTTCAATGTTGTCATTTGTGTATGTTGAGACTCCTGTATTATGTTTGTTGTTTTGCTATATAGTAGTGTTGGTTTGCTTTGTGGTTATCCTGTGTTCCCCCTTAATATTCTAAGTTTAAACCAATCCTTAACTTCTGTGTATTTCCTTAACTTACTCTCCATCTGAAAGAGCTATAAATATTGTAATATACTGCACTTTTTAGTGTGTCAATACCATAGTTTACATGTTAAGCTATCTGTTTTCCTAATTTTAATATTTTTACTTTGATTGAGCTTTGTGACTTCCCTACCTGAGTACATCTCTGGATGCTGTATCCTGAATTGCATCCTTTAGTAAGCATCTGATGTTATTGATTTTCTAGTCAAAGGGCTTCTTTCAATATTTCGTGTGGTTTTGGTTTGGTTTTGCAAAGTCTCTAAGATTCTGTTTATCTGAGAATGTCTTTATTTCAGCATCATATTTGAAAGACAGTTTTGCAGGATATATAATTCTTGGCTGGAAATTTTTCTTCTCCAAGATTTTTTTGTGAGTCATCCCACTGCCTTCTTGCCAACATGGTTTCTGATAAGAAGTCAGAGGGCAGCCCACAAAGCTTCCCTTTGTATCTTAGTTTTCTTTAAGCCTAGCTACTTTTAAGAGATTCTCTTTATGTTTTATTCTTTTAAGCTTGATTATTATATGTCTTTGTGTCTTTCTTTCGGGGTCTAATTTTTGTGATATACAGTAAGCATTGTTAATATCTATGTTCTCTTCTTTCATGATGCCAGATTGTTTTCTGTCAGTCACTCTTCAACAATTCTCTCTGTATTTTCTGCTATCCCTCCCTGTTCATGGACTACAGTTACTTGTAGATTGTTCTTCTTGATAGAATCCCCCATCATTCTTAATGCTTTTTGATTTTTCTTGATTCTCTTTCCTGGTTTCTCCTCATAAATGCTGATGTCAATTGCTTTATCTGAAGTCTCACTAATTCTGCATTCAGTTCCCTCAGTCCCGCTCTTTTGGCTTTGCATTGAGTTGTCTAGCTCTGTAATTTCATTATTGAGCTGTTTAATTTCAGATCAGTGATATTCTAGCAGTTCATGTATCTTGTTTACTTTTTCATTTGGTTCTACTTATCTTTGTTTAATCTCTAGAAGGGCTCAATACATGAATATTTTGTATTCTATCTCTGAAAATTTAAAGAAGCCTTCTTCACCTGGGAAGTTTTTTGATTCTTTATTTTGGGAGTTTTCTAGAACCATGGTGGTCTACATCTTTAAATGATTAGATATTGATGTATTTGTGCTATCAAAAGGCTGTTCAAAACTTCTCCAGTGTTCCACCACCAGAAGCTGTGGTGTACCTCTAAGAAGGGAGTAAGAGCACTGCTAGACTTGGCCTTCAAGTGCTACTGCATTTTCTAGGTGCATCTGACTTATGTATAGCTTCTCTGGTGAGAGAGACACTCTCTAGCCACACAATGCTGCTAAGCTTGGTGGCTGACCCCAGCTTGGCCCTCAGTGGTTCAGGCACTGTCTCTTGGCTGATAAAATGGTAGCCTACTTGTTCCAACTCTTTGGAGCCACACCAATAGACACTATGACATAGCTCAGAGATGGGAGGAAAGTAGGGTGCCACCAAATTCTGCCACCAGCTACCACTACATTCTCTGGATGCAGTTATCTTAAAAAACTGTTTTTCTGTCAAGAGAGGCACTGTCCAGAAGCAGCCAGTAGCAGCCTATCCCTCAGGGATGGCAGATCCTATCATCTGGCTGACAAAGATTGCACCCTACTTATGGAGTCTCTCAGGGCCCTGTCAGCAGATGCTATGGCATGGTTCAGTGAAGGAGAGGGGAAATCACACTGCCACATCCACTGCTGTGTTCTGCAGATGGAATTTTCTTCAGAACTGCTTTTCTGCTGTGAGAGGTGCTGTCCAGCAGCAGCTGGCACCAGTTGGGCCCTCAGGGGTGACAGACCCTGCCTCTTAGCTGATGGTGACCTACTTGTGGAGTCTCTCAGAGGCTGTATCTCCAGATGCTATAATATCGTTCAAAGAAGGGAGAGGTAAGGCTGCCAGCCAACACTGAGTTTGCTAGATAGAATCATCCTGAAGACAGGTTTTCTGTAGGGGAAGGCACTGTTCAGTCAGTCACTGTTGCTGAGCATGGCACCCAGCCCCAGCTGGGCCTTCAGACATGGCTGACGCCACCTTTCAGCTGACTAAGGTGTTGTCTTGCCTCAGTCACCTCTCTTTTACTGAGCCAGCAGTATTTATGGTGCAGCTTGGAAAAGTGAGGGGGAAGGGGCATTGGTACCCTCTGTTGCGAGCTGCTGCTGGGTTCTCTAGATGTGACTGTCTTAAGCACAGCCTCTCTGCTGCAAGAGACACTGTTTACTGGGCACTGAAGCTCAGCATGGCAACCAACCCCTGCCAGGATCTCAGGCTCTCAGGCTCAGTAGTCGCAGTCTGAGTCTCCTTGTTAACAAAGATAGCGTCCATACGTATAATCCTCTCAGCTGCTGTGCCCACAGAAGTGAGACTCTATGTGCTATCATTTCCCTCTCTGACAAAAGTAGTTTTCTCCCTCTTATCAGCCAGTATGATCTCACAACCGTACACTTGATCCTGGGGCTCCTAGAATGCCCAATCTGCTCCTTTCAGTTGTTTTTCTGGGCCTTAGTCCTCAGAAGGAATTGAGGAGATGTGTGACTAGTCCATCATCTTGGCCCAGCTTCCCTCAACAATATTTCTAAGGAATCTTGACTAAAAATTCACCACACATGATGAAAATTCTAGTATTACTGTCAAAGTAGCGAGAAAACTAATTTTCTTTGTGTCAAGTGTAAGACCAAATCTGTGACTTAATTAGTAAATTATTTTGGATTAGGCATAATTTCAACCATGTATGAGGACTGAAAATTAAGTTTGTGTACTCATCGAAGAAAGAGTGGTACATACCTCATTGTTGAACATCATCACAGTCACCTTTAAAGCACTGCCCATGGGAAACTATGCACCACAGCAGTTCCTAGTAAACCCTTCCAAGCAATTTTGGAACTTCTTTCTGGAATGTCCATCAGAGCTGTCATGGTATTTCTCTTGATGTCATGAATGGCATCCACATGTCTTCCTTTCAATATTTCCTTTATCTTCAGGTAAAGAGAAAAATAATTTGGTGCTAGATCATGTGAGGAGTGAGGGTGTTCCAATACAGTTATTTGTTTACTGGCTAAAAACTCCCTCACAGACAACTATACAATTAAGTTCACGAACTTGCCACCTTGCTGCTATGTGCAATGCCCATTACAGAAAGAGTTCCAAAATTGCTTTGAAGGGTAGACTAGGTGCTGGCATTGATGTATAACTTCCCAAGAGGAGTACTTTGAGGATGACTGTAGTGATATTCAGCAATGAAGTATGTAGCACTTAGAACAATTAAGTTTGCAGGCATGCATCATAAAGAAAACTAATATTTATTGATTGTTTATTATACTCTCACAAATGCAGTTGAAGAGGAACATGTTGCTGGGGACTGTTTCTGTATGAGTGGAAAATGCACATGTAGAGAGAAAGCAAATAGAATGTTTCCTAACCCGTCCAAATGCAATGAGAACTGAAAGGAGTTTCAAGGGAGATAGTTATAAAAAGGCACTCAACAGAATTGAAAGGTTTGTGCCCTTCTTTTTGACTCTCTGTCTCCAAATGAACAAGCTCATTTCTATTTTTTGTTCTCTTTTATATTTTAAAAGAATAGAAAGACTTGTATGCCCTTGCAGGATTACTCTAAAGATGAGAGTATATGTAAGCACCACGGGCTGATCTCTGGAGCCTTCGTAGAAAATCCTCCATTTAACTTGATGTCTGGGACCAGTGCCTATTTTTGACACTGGAAACCTGCTGTGATTGATGTCTGTAAGTGCAGAAGTCACTGCAGTGTGTCTAAGGGATTCCGGGAGTCCTGAGCAGCATCATAACACTTAACAGTAGCGTAAATTTATGTCATTTCAAGCTCTCAGATTAGAAGAGTATCAGCTTTACAGATACGTGTATACGTGTGTGTGTATCTTTGTGTGTGTGTGTGTGTGTGCATGTGTATGGGAACCCTGGTGGTATGGCATAGTGATTAATGCTACATCTGCTAACCAAGAGTTTGGCACTTTGAATTTCCCAGGTCATCCTTGGAAACTCTATGGAGCATTTCTACACTGTCCTATAGGGTCGCGATGAGTCAGAATTGACTTGACAACAATGGCACATGTACACACACACACACACACACACACACATACCCCACAAAAAGAAAAACAAAAACTTGTTTCTATAGAGTTGATTCTGATTAATAGACACCCTAAAGGACAGGGTAGAACTGACCTATAGGGTTTCCAAGGTGTGGTTGGTGGATTTGAACTGCTGATCTTTTGGTTAGCAGCCAAGCTCTTAGCCACTGCACCACCAGGGCTCAAGTATGTATATATACATATACACACACAGAATTTTGATATTTTTGGAGAAATTCAGAGGCTAGGCTTAATGGGAAACATATATAGCTATTTATAGTTTGCCAGTCACATTGATAAATGTGTTGACATAAAGAATGAAATGTAAAATGTCAAGGCAGCATGAAGACTTCGTATTTGGCACTCTGTCTGCCAGCCAAACTAACATACGTCCGTAAACAGTAGTGATAATGATGATTATCTAATAATAGTTCACCTTTTATTCAGCACACTGAAATATCTCTTTTAGTATCTCAAAACTGTACATGTGGCCTTTGAACTGATTCTGTCTCACAATCTTTTAGTTTAAGAGTGTTGCTGTTAGGTACCCTCAAGTTGATTTCCACTCATAATGACCCCACGTGACATCCATGTGAGAGTAGAACTGTCCATTGGATTTTCTGGGTTCTAAACTCTGTGGGAGCTGATCACCAGGTCTTTTATCTGCAGAGTTGTTGGGTGGGTTCAGATTGTCAATTTTTTTTTTGGTTAGCAGGCTATGGCTTAAATTTTGGAGCACCCAAACCAAATCAAATCAAATTCCTTGCCATTGAGTGGGTTCCAACTCATAGTGACTCTATAGGATAGAGTGAGTTGCCCCATGGTTTTCCAAAGAAGTGGCTGTGAATTCAAACTGCTGACCTTTTAGTAAGCAGTGGAGATCTTAAGCACCATGTCACCAATGCTCTTTAATTTAGAATTAATATATCACTTGTAATATACCACTCTGAGAATCACTTTTCCAGTATCATGCATGTAAGACAAGATATTAACCACTGCGCTACCAGGATTCTTGTGCAAGGCTGAAAAATCCAATGTGAGAGATCTTGTTCTGCTGGGCTATGCCATGGGCTGCAGTTTAGTCTTGTTCTCTTACCTCCTGTTACCACGTATCCTTTTTTCTCTGCTGGTTAATCTCTTCCTCTACCTTCCTTCAATTCTCCTGCCTACGAGTGTTACAAACATTGTCTTCTGTAATGGATTGCCACAAACCTGGATTGATTGTTCCATTTGCCTGTTAGCTTTTCTGTGTCTCACTATAAAATATGAATTCCTTGAGAGAAGGAATTGTGTCTTACTCACTATTGTCAACTCTTTGAATAAAAAGACTAATAATGTATACCTCTTAAGTAAATTATTGCCATGAGTGATGATGCCCTCTTTATTGTATTCCCTTGAGTTGATTCCAACTCATAGTGACCCCGTAAACAGAATATACCTTCCCCACCAGGTTTACTAGGTTGTAATCGGTAAAGGGGTGGATCACCAGATGTTTTCTCCCAGAGAGTGTCTGATAGATTACAAACTGACCTTCCAGTTTGTGGCCCAGTGCTTAACCACTGCACCACCAGTGATCCTCAATGGCCACTCACACATAATAAATATTTCCAGTGATTCAAGCAATTGCTATATTCGTCTCTTATCCTCATGAAAGTTCTGCAAGAAAGATATTTTTATTATTGACACTTCACAGATGGAGAGGAAGCTCAGAGAGATTAAGTTCTCACTCACAGCAAATAATTGACAAAGCTAAGGCACACTTTGTGACTACGACTTTGTCCTGTATTAAAGTAGTTTTTGGAATTGCAGTATTAATGCAAAGTGATGAAGCCGTGATGCTCTTGAATTTTTCTTGCGCTGTTTCGGTTGGCATCTATCTTTATCAGACCCCAGTTGGTGCTATGAAGAGAGGAGAAGAGAGAATCTCTGCTATTATGAGAGGTTCTGAGAGAGCAGTGTGATTTTTCCTCCCCCTTCAACTCTCATTTGCACAGTTGTTTTGACTCTGCTGCCTCTTTCAGATTCCTTTCTTTCTGCCTAAAGTTCAAGAGCAGAGGCAGATGCCCCTGCGTGCTCTCCATTCAGGAGTAGCTCTTGGCCACATGATAGTTCAGGGGCTTTTGTTGTGCTCCTCTGTTCAGGAAGCTTGGCTTTACCAGGGCTCATTTACTGGTTAATTACATTCTCAGATCCTCAAAGAAGGCCGGCACACCTGCTCTCCACTTCACCATCTCTTTTGATCTCACTAGAAATATCCAACTTTGATTATGTGAAAATTGTCTGTAACAGTAAAACGTGCCTAGAAAGCAAGTGAAAACCATCATTGTGACTATTTTGACCTGAAAGAGAGAAAGGCTGTTTTAGGGCTTCTGTATAGTGACAAGAAGCAAAAAGAAGAAAAAGAAACCAGACTTTGTGGTCTCTTCTGTGTAATCCAGTTTAGGAGACAGGATTTGACTCACCTGATGTTTGGCAGATGTTTAACAGATGTTAGCTGAACATTAATGAAATACACCATTAATGAAAATTATTTTGAACACCAATCTATTTTTATTTGCTAAGATATCATTTATTACCGCTGAGAATTTAATAAGAGAAAACAGCAAATGTAACTCCATTTCTAAATAAATGCTGTTCTTAGATGCCACCCAGGCAGAGTGAAACGCTGCCTGGTCCTATGCTCCCCTCGCAACGTTTGTTAGGTTTGAGCCCACCGTTGCAGACCCTTCTGTCTAATCCATCTCATTAAAAGTCTTCCTCTTTTTCACTGACTACCAAGAATGATGTCCTTCTCTAAGGGACTTTTCTCTCTTGATAACATGTCCAAATTATTGAAACAAATTTTGACTATCCTTGCTTCTAAGGTATGTACTGGCTATACTTCTTCCAAGACCCATTGGTTCAGTCTTAAGGCTGTTGTTATCACTGGCACCTCACAAATGAGGGACTGTAAGCTCAGAGAGATTAAGTAACTTCTCTCTCACACCGCTAATACATGGTGAAGCTAAGACACATTGATCAGACGCTGCCATCTGTGATTGGGACTTGGTGCCTTTTGAAGCAGCTTTTGGATCAGACCTATCAATACCAGGTAATGAAGCCATGATGCCCTTGAATTTTGCTTGAGGTACTTCTGCTGACATCCATCTTTAGCAGTCTCAAGTTTGTTCTTCAATAACACAGTTATTCAAAGGCACAAATTCTTCCGTCTTCATTATTTATTGCCCAGCTTTTGCATGCATATGAGATGAGCAAAAACACCATGACTTGAGACAGACACACCTTAATTCTTAAAGTGACAAGTTTGTTTCTTTTAAAAAAAGATGTTAAAGAGGTATTTTGCAGTAGCTTTCCCCAGTGCAGTGTGTTACTTAATCTCTCTAATGCTGCCAAACGTGATGATTGTGGATGTGAGTAAAATGAAATTCTTGACAACTTCTGTATTTTCTCCATTTATCATGATGTTGTTTATTTGTCTAGTTGTGAGGATTTTTGCTTCTTTTTTTTTCATGTTGAGGTATCATCTATATTGAAGCCTATGGCCTTTGATCTTCATTAGCAAGTGTGTCAAGGCCTCTTCGTTTTCAGCAAACAAGGTTTTGTTTTTGTTGGCATATCACAGATTATTGATCAGTGTGCTTCCAACTTAAAGCAACGTTCTCCATATAGCCAACATTTTCTGAGTAATTGTTCAGGATGCAGACTAAATGAGTACCACGAAGTCATGCAACCCTGATACATATCTTTTCTGATTTTAAAATAGGCAGTGTCGCCTTGTTCTGTGTGAATGGCATTCTTAGTCTATGCAATTTCCACATGCATAGTTACATGTTCTGAAACTTTCATTTTTACCATGTTATTCATAATGTATTATAATACACTCAGTCAAATTCCTTTGTATAGCCAACAAAACACAGGTGAACATCTTTCTAGTAACCTCTGCTTTTAGCCAAGATCATCCGACATTAGCAAATGCTATTGCTCATTCCACATGCGTTTTGAAACCAGCTTGACTTTCTGGCAGTTCTGTCAATACACTGCTGCAACTGCTTTTGAATATCTCCAACAAAATTTTACTTGTGTGTTATGTTAATGATATTTATTCAGTAATTTATACATTCTGTCAGACCACTTTTCTTTGAAATGGACACTCATATGGATCTCTTTCTGATGATTGGCCAGGAAGCTGTCTTCTAAGTTTCTTGGCCTACAGGAGAGAGCACTTAGAGCTCAGTATTCATTTGTTGAAATATCTCAACTGATACTCCCTCACTCTCTGGGGGGCTTGATTTTGTCAAAGATTTGACAGTATCATAGAAGTTCACCTTTAGTATCACCAGTTTTTGATCATATGCTCCGTTTTGAAATGGATAAGCATCCATTAATTGTTTTCACTGTAGTGACTCTGTGTATCTCTTCCATGCTCTCTTGATGACTTCTGAATCATTCAATATGAGGTTTTTTGCCCCCTACTACCAAAAAACCTTCACTATTGCAGCTCAAAGATTGAATTTTTCCTTCAGATTTTTCAGCTTGAGAAATGCCCAGCATGATCTTCCCTTTTGGTTTCCTAACTCCAGGTTTTTGTGCATTTCTTTGTAACACTTTACTTCGTTTTCTGGAGCTACCCTTTGAAATTTTTAGTTTAGCTCTTTTACTCCATTATTTCTTCCTTTTGCTTTTGCTACTCTAGTTTCAAAAGCAGCTTTCAGTCTCTTCTGACATATATTTTGGTCTTTTCTTTCTATTGTGTCTTTTTAATGATTTTTTTTCTTTATTTATGTATGATGTTCTTGACATCATCTCACAACTCATCTGGTCTTTGGTCATTAGTGTTCAGTGTGCCACATCTATTCTTGAGATAATCTCTAAATTGAAATGAGACATACTCAAAATCATACTCTGTCTTTCATGGATTTGTTTTCATTTTCTTCAGGTTCGACCTGAACTTGCATACGAGCAACTGATGATCTGTTCTGCAGTCAGCCCCTGACCTTTTCCTGACTAATGATATGGAGCTTCTCCATTGTATTGACACAGATGCAGTCTATTGGAATATTGTGTATTTCATCTGACAAGTGTCATGTGTATTATCACTATGTTGTTAAAGGAAGGTATTTCCAATGAATAGGTCGTTCATGTTGCAAAACTCTATCATGTGATCCCTCGTATCATTTTTATCACTAAGTCTATATTTCCCAGTTCAAATACTGATCTTTCTTCTTTGTTTCTGACTTTCACATTCCAAAGAAATGTAATTATCATTGCATCTTGGTTGCATGTTGGATCAATTTCGGACTGCAGAAGTAGGTAAAAATTTCCAATTTCTTCATCATTGTTGTTAGTATTTGGCATATAAATTTGAAAAATGGTAATGTCAACTGATCTTCCTTGTTGGTGCTTGCACATTTTCTGATCACCGAAGGCATTGTATTTAGAAAAGATCTTGAAGTTTTCATTTTGGATGACGAATGCCGTGCCATTCCTCTTCAATTTGTCATTCCTGGAATAACAGACTATACAACTGGCTGATTCAAAATGTCCAATATGATTTAAATTCAGCTTACTAATGCCTAGGATATTGATGTTCATGTGTTCCATTTAATTTTGATGACTTCTAATTTTCCTCGAGTCAAACTTCACGTATTCTAATTGTTAATGAATGTTTGTAGATGATGAGCCACGCAGCATCAGCCAATGAAGGTCTGAAAAGCTTGTCTCCATCCATATCATTAAGGTTGACTCTGCTTTCAAGAGGAAGCTCTTCTCTAGTCATATACTGAGTCCCTTCCAGTCTGAGGTACTCATTTTGTCGCACTGTAAAAAGCAGTGCTCTGCTGCTATTCGGGAGGTTTTCACTGGAAAATTTTTTCAGAAGTAGACCTCCAGGTCCTTCTACCAAGTCGGTACTAGTCTAGAATCTGTTGAATACTGTGGGTGACCCTACTGACACTTGAAATACCAATGGGATAACTTCTAGCATCATAGCAACACAGCAGCCACCATACAGTGTGACAACCTGCCAGATGTGTAGGATATTCACCCAAATATCTTGGGTGAACTTCAAGTATTCCAATTTGAAGATATCTGTTTACTTCACACACACACACACAAACTTCTTTAATGGTACCTACTATCTCCAGTTTTTGTTTTAATTGGTCATGTTTGGCTCACCTTTCTTTTGATCTCTTTTCGTACATCTTCTAGACCAATATTTCTTTCATTGTATGACTTGTTTCTTTTTCTATTGTAATTTTTGAAGCCATTTTTTTTCTTCTTTCTAGTCACAGGGTCTGATAATGAAGTAGAATTCCAATTATTGTTAGGGGAGCATATTGATAAACATATATTTATAAAAATTAAATGTATATTCATTCATCAAAACATTTTAAATATCTATTATACACAGAATACTGTGCTGAATTTTGTTAGTGGTTATTTCTGATAATGATAAAAGAGAAATCTCTGAAAAGGAGTCATGATGTCATCATTTAAGTTTCACATTGTTTAATCTTAACCCGTTGGGTAAACAAGTCTTCACATATAAATATACAATTACCTCTCTAGTTACAATCAGTCAGTGATATGACTGTAACAGATACAGTGGTATTTTGGTGATGACAGTTATAGCCTGGGGCAAATATTCCATGAAAAAATATATTTTTTTCTTATGTGGTGACTCATAGATGCATTAATTTAAGGAGAGTAATTTTTTTATATGTACCATTTGGGGAATACTTTAAAAATGACATAAGTTTTGTCTTTTCCCAGGTCTTTGGAAAATAAAGGGCTTTTTGTTGTTGTTTTGTCTTGATTTTTAACAATTCAAAACATCACTGTATTAGAAGAGACTTAGGAAAGCAACAATTACAACTCCTCTTTGATATTCAAATTCTGACCAGTTATTTGAATAACAATGACAGTCAATATACTGAGTTATGATTCACCTTCTTCCAGTTGATGTCAGCTTGTTTGAGAGACATTTTTATCCCTTTGTTCCAAGTTCTAATCTTTAAAACACCGGTACTAACCTATAAAGACAACTTGTATACTTGATTAGACACTGCACAGCACAATGAACCTATGGCAGCAAAGATCATAATTTTTTTTTATTAAATAAAAAATGAAAGTGTACATACTCTGCTTACAATATTGGGTTAAGATGGGAGGAGTACACAAGTTGTGTTGAAGTACCATTAATATTGATCTTCTTGCTAATCTATATTGTCACCAGTTTCACCTAACCAAATTTCTAACGACTATCTAATCTAAACCCTCACCCTTCTCCCTCCCACCCTTCTACCCTCCCCACCCTCATAGCCATTGAAGAGTCTTTTCTGTTACGTATGAGTATGCTTTTAAGTTTTTATTGTAGGGGTCTCGTATAATAACTGTCCTTCTATTGCTGACTAGTTTCACTCTACATAATGTCCTCCAGTTGAGACCAAATTGAGAGATGTTTCCTGCTATCATCATTGTTCTTTATCAGTGCATAGTACTCCATTGAGTACATACACCAAATTTTACCCATCCATTCTTCTGTTGTTGGGCATCTGGGTTGATTCCATCTTTTTGCTATCATGGACTGTGCCGCAATGAACATTTGTGTGTGTATCAGTTGGTGTGAATGGCCTTGATTCTGTAGGATATATTCCAAGCATAGGAATTACTGAGTCAAATAGTATATCTATATCCATTATTTTAAGGTAATGCCAAATTGCTTCCCAAAGAGGTTGCACCATGACTCCAGATTATTTTTGATAAATTTCTTTTCTTTTACAAAGAAAAGGCTATGTTTTCTAGCGGGCAACAAAGATCTTACTTTGCTCAAACTCCTAGCATACTGAGACAACCACTAATGGGACTTCAGGAATATCTAAACTTTAGACAATCAGATTTCTTAGAAAGTGACTATCCAAAGCCATTAGACTTCTCTAACAGAAAATCTAATTTTCAGTCCAGACGTATTGCACCTTGTTTCTGTCTTGGCACTTGGGTCTCTCTTAATCTATTTAAGCCATCTATTTCAAAATTAGTCAACCACTGGGATTGGATCTAGTTTTGCTTATATTTAGTTATCTGTCCTTTCATTTCTTCTATTTTCTATCAATAATATTTTCAGTATGGCTTGTTGCTGGGAAAATCTGAGATCATTTACTTCCAAAAAAAGAGATTTTACTCAAATACAATAATGCTATAGTGTGAAAGCCATTCTGTTAAAATACAGGTCTTCACATTTCTTATTCATTGCAAAATTATGTGTAAGGGAGTCTACCAGGTTATATGCAAAAGAAAAGATTGAATGCTAGAGGCCTTATACATAACATCAAGTGTATGTATGAGAGAGCTGACTAATTTTTAGTTGTTCATCAGTGAACTAATTCTCCCATTTGTTTAAATGTAATCTAACCTTCCATGTAAATATTATTTAGAAAGCATTGGAAGTTACTTAGCCTAGCTATATGTTTATATTTACTCCATGTGTAACTGAAAGAGCTTCAAACTGAGATTTGTATTGCCTGAGTATTACAACAGCACCATATATTGCCCTTGGTTAAGTCACTTCAAACTTTGGATCCTTGATTTCCCAGTAACAAGAAAATAGGTAACCTCACTATTTTTCAGGGTTGTTTAAAGAATTATATCAGATGAAATAAAGGAAAAGAAAAAAAGAAAGACAACTCTGCAACATATAAAAACCTCTACAATCTAAATTTTGGGGTACCATGGAAAATTATAATTTTTATATTTTGAAAAATAATTTTATTTTTATGGAAATTTGTCAGTTTAAAACAAAAATTTATTTTATATATAAACAAAACAAAAATTACCGGAAAACATCACTGTCAATTTGATTTTGATGCATCATAACTCATAAATTTTCAAGTGTCCTTTCAGGGTGTATAAAAAAGGTTCACCCAACTATTATTATCCAAGGAAGAAGCAGTACCCCCATCCTCACTGAATTAGTATAAATAGTCCTCAGGTGGTGCAAATAGTTAGATGCTAGACCTCTAACCTGAAAGACTGGCTATCCAAATACATCCAGGAGCATCATAGAAATCATACCTGTTCATATGCTTTTGCAGAATCAGCCATCATAACCCTATGGAGCACGGTTCTACTCTGATACATGAGTCAGAATTGACTTTAACTAGACTGCAATTATTTATTTTTACTTTTTTTTTCATTTCTTTTTTTAATTAGTATAAAAATATAGTCTGGAGTTGTTGTGAAACTGACCACTAGATTTAGTTGTGGAGTCTTATAAAATATAGAAACTATAGGCTACTGATAAATATTGAACATGCCAGGAACTACTAGAAGAATAAACAAGTCTGTCTTAGAAGCAGTACAGCCAGAGTGCTCTTTGCAAGTGAGAATGACAAAACTTCATCTCATGTGCTTTGGACATACTATCAAAAGTGACCAATCCCTGGAGAAAGACATCATGTTTGGCAAGGTAGAGCATTAACAAAGAGGAAGAGACCTTCAACAGGATGAACTGACGCAGTGGCTGCAACAATGAACTCAAACATAGCAACTGCTATGAGGATGGCACAGGACTAGGTGGTCTTTGCTCTGTTGTATGTGGAATGGCAGTGAATCAGAAGTGACCAAATGCTATAAGATTATGATCTTGTACCTTTTTAAAAAGGTATCCCTTTTACCTCAGACCAAAAAAAATTCTAAAATCTTGATGTTCATAGAATTATATCCGTTCCTTGCAACACCTGAAACTATCGATTTCCTTTAAATGTGAATTGGTGTGAATGAGTGGATTTACCTTTGCAGATGCTACTAATGTCAAAACTGGAAAAATGTTTTCAAGTATAAGCTCTTCATATAAATAGCCTAAGTAATTCCACCCTTGTTCCATTTAGGCTAAATGTGTCAGTGGGTCTGTCCTGATTCTCATATATCACAGGGTTATCTGTGGTTGCAGACCTTCTACTATGTAGATGTTGCCACTCTCCATTTCTCAAAATGTGACTGATTACAACATTTCAACCAATTTGCACAGGACCTTCATTATAGAGGGACTCTAAGATGGTATAAACATCTCTGGTATTAAAACTCTTTTCTTAAGCATTCAAAAAGGTAAAGAGAATAGTATAATTAAAACCTATGTACTAGGGATTGGAACAAAGTGGTGAAATATGTGGATGCTTCTATTTAGTCTCCCAGTAACTAACTCACTAAACACTGAAGGTGGAAAATAAGCACAGACTGAAATCTTAGCTTTCCAGACAGTAGCTAAGATGGTGTCAAATTGAGGAGAGTCTAGAAGCAGGGAACACTGGAGATGGCACAGAGGCTGAAACCCATTAACACTGGAAGTACTCATTCATGACACCCATTTTAGTATGCAGCTAGACAGTACCTTACCACAGAAGGAGATGTAATCTGAAGAAGCTGTAGCCTTATTTTTTAAGGCAGCACAAACTAACCCTGCGAACCTGCAGGCCATGTATCCATGAGGGGGTAAAAAGAGTTCACGGCGCTGTGAGAAAGAGCTGTCAAATCTTGATGAGGCATGAAAGGAATAGGTACTGGAACCAAGAGGGACTGCAAGGGCAGCAGCAGAAAGGGAATACTTCAAGCTGATGGGCAGCACAAGAGGGAAATGGCTGGATCCTTGGCCACAGTGAGACACCATGGGAGAGCTTGTTTGGAGGTGCCTATGAGGACAAGACGCAGAAAGCTCCCCACTTTGGCCACAGAAAATTTGAGCCCCATAGCTTACATCATCATCTGATACCAGCTAAACTCCAGTGTCCCATGCATGCATATTGACTTCCAGAATTCATGCATCCTGAACTCCTGGATTAGCACTGTGGTAAAAGCCTAAGGAAAGAGTGCTCTACAGTACTCAGGGGAAGATACCAAGCTCATAGCCACTGCATAGATTCTCAGTCATAGGGACATTGTAGGGTGAATTGGTTCCCAGGGATGTGAACTTTTGTGGAGGAGAGTTGCATACCCTCCAGAGCAGCTGATTGGTGCAGACACTAGTCATGTGGTTAGTTGCCAAGTATTTGACCATTGTTTCTCCAGGTCACCCAATCGGAAAAATTACACATAAAAACCAGAATACAACATGTATAGTGAAGAAAAAGAAAATGATGTGAGTTCAACCAAAAAACCAATAAAACACAATATCACAAGAGAAAAACAATGAGTCAAAAGCAAAGCATGAAGAAAAGGAAGTTTCTCCTATGTAGGCCAGACTATTGCAAGTAATTGATAATTTTCAGACTATTATGCTAAATGTGTTAAAAGAAAGAAAAATTAAAAAGGAAAACAAATTAGCAGACATCAGGAAAGAAATACGAGAACAAAATAAGAGACTCAATAAGAAAATTGGAAACATAAAGAAAAAATAAAAGAGAACAAAGGTGTCTGAAGAATAAAGGAACTGAATTAGAAAATTCAAGAGAAGCACTCAAAAATAGTGTAAGACAGAAGACCAATAAACAAACCAGAAGACAAAATAACTGAACTTACTAAGTTTAAAGAAAAACAAAAGAACAAAGAAAAGTGAACAACCACAAAAGGAAATGTTAGATTAATTGAAATCTCAGATCACCATGACATTTAAGGTATAGAAACATTTTTCCAAGAGATAATTGTAGAGGATTCCCCAGACTGAGCAGAGAACCAAGCCTATAATACAGTAAGCTACAGAAACCCCCAAAAGAAGAGACTGAAAAGATCTATTCCGTGTTGTATCTTAATAAAATTTTTGAAAGCCAAAGCCAAGGAGAGAATTCCAAAAGTAGCAAGAGAAAAATGATATGTAATATACCAAGGACCTTACTTAAGAATAAGTTGAATTTCATCTATAAATTCTAAAGATAAAGTTAGTGGTTTTGTTCTTCTAAGCTAAGAGATTCTTTCAGTATTTCTTGTAGCTTTGGTTTGGTTTTTACAAAGTCTCTGAGCTTCTGTTTATCTGCAAGTGTCTTCATTTCATTTCCATATTTGAAAGATAGTTTTGCAGGATATGTAATTCTTGGTTGAAAGTTCTTCTCCTTCAAGGCTTTGAATGTGTCATGCCACTATCTCTATGCCAGCATCATTTTTACTGAAAATCTAATGAAAGCCTACAATGTTTCCCTTCAAATGTTAGCTTTGCTTTGAGTCTTGCTGCCTTTAAGAGTTTCTGCTTATGTTTCATTTTGTTGAGCTTGATTAAAATGTCTTGAAGTCTTTCTTTTGAGATCTATGTTGAGTGGTGTTCGATGTGCATCTTGGGTATCTATAGTCTCTTATTTCATAATTCTGGGAAGCTTTCTGTCAGCAGCTCAGCAACAATATTTTCTGTGTTCTCAGGTGTCTCGCTGTGTTCAGGAACTCCAATTAATCTCAAATTGTTACTCTTAATAGAGTCCCACATTCTTCTTAATGCTTATTCATTTTTCTTGTTTCTTTCTTCTGATTTCTACTCACAGATGCTGGAGTCAGTAGCTCTGTCTTCCAAGTCCGAAAGTCTCTTTTCCATTTGTTTTATTCTGTTTTCTTGGCTTTGAACTTAATTTTCTGTCTCTTTGATTTTGTTCTTGATCTATTGGATTTTAGAGTACTGGTGTTCTATCAGATCAAACAGCGTACTTAATTTTTCACTTTGTTCTGCTGCATTTTATATAAGGTCTAGGAGGGCTCTCTATATAATCTTTTTGTATTCATCTTCTGATAGTTTTGAAAAGGTTTCTTCATCTGGGAAATTCCTTGGAGCTTTCTTTTGGGGCCTTCTAAAGCCATGGGTGATTTCTTGGTTACACTTTTATACAGAGTTTGTTGGTTTTTTTGGCATCATGTGAGTCAATAGTGGCTGGGAGAGATGCTGAGAGGATGGACCACAGTTGTTTCTCTAGGCTGTCTTAAAATGAAAGGTAAAAGATATCTAACAACTTCCAAAGTCAGTCAGGTTTTCAGGTATACAGGTCCCTCTTCCCAGCTGGCAAAGTAAGCATCTCTATATCCAAACCCCAGATGTTATAACATAGTTGAAAATACAGAAGGGCTACTGCCCTGCTAGCCTCTGCTGTTGGTCCCCAGCCATAGGTGATACTGTGTAGAATATTGCTTTTCAGCTAGAAAAGGACTCTCCTCTGGGCAGGCGCTGCCTCCCAGCCTACGAATTAGGTCCAGCTGAGGCCTCTGTATGGGTATATCTAACTCCCAGTGGAGCAAGATGGCATCCTGCACAGGCTCCCCACCTGCCTTAGTACAGGCTAGTCCATGGTGGCAGTGGAAAGAGAGGTGAAAAGTGCCAAGATGCACAGAGGTCAAAGCAGGCTCTCAAAATATGGCAATTTCACCTGCCGATCCCAACCAGCAGTGCATCAGAGATTAGCTGCTAGTCAAGTCCCAGCTCAGCCTGCCAGCTAAGACAGAGAAAAAAAAAAGTTAAGATAGTGAGCTATCTTTGGTTTATGAAAATCAATGTTCACCAAGAGTGGGGGTCAGTGAAAGAGAGGAAGTTTTCTGTTCAGTGGCATGAAGTCCAAATTAACAGCCCTATGCTGTGTCCTAGGGCTCACTAGGTACCCAGAAGGCTCTGTTTAATTATCATATCAGGTCTTGGTTTCCAGAGGGATTACAACTCATGACAACCACATGAGTACAGTGTAGAACTATTCCATAGGTTTTCCAAGGTTGTGACCTTTCTGAAGAAAATTGCAGTCCCGTTTTCTGAGAGATCATTCAGTGGGTTTAAATCATATATGTACCTTTCAGCTGGTAGTTCAGCATTTAAGCATTTGTGCCACCAAAAATGCTTGGTATTACTAAATGCTAAAATATGCTTTGCTCTTGTTAAGGTTGCCTTGAAATGTAATTCTGGAGTAGTGATTTAATACCTACAGTCTATCAAATTTAGATGAACCAATTGCTAGTTTTGTAAATATGATATGTTTTTATATTGCCAAGTATAAAAAAAGCTTGTCAATAGAGCAGCAAAGTGAAAAATGAAAGCTTGCGCTCTTTAGTCCCTTTTATATAATATTCATTAAGATTTTAAGTGCCCATGATAGATTTCTTTGTTAGCATTTTTCATTATCTTTTCTGTATGGCCATTCTTCATTCAATTTTCAATCTCTGTGGTAGTACTTTCAGCTAAAGTAATTTGAATTAAATTTTCAAGCAAGGTCTTTGTTGTATGTGTATGTGAATTGCTATCAACTTATTTTATTATGATCAAGGTATTTTCCATCTACTCTATTCCTTTATCCACTAATTTAGGGAGTTTATCAAAAAAGCAATCAAGTTTGTCTGGCATAACGTGTTCTTTATAAATTTAGCATGGCCCCAGAGAATGTAATCTGCTATTTATTAACAAAGCAGGCAACAGAAAAACACTCCTTTTCTACCAGATTCCTCCAGGGGCCTATTGCAGAGACTGATTTCTGGTTTGAAAGAGGAATTCACAGTTTGTTCTCTGTGAAGGGCTAAGACCCCTGAGGCAAGGGGTGAGTCTCATGAAATTCACAGAAAAATCACAATTTTTGAAATTGGATTGATTTACAAGGGGCTATATCCCTGATGTGAAATCAAGGGCCTTGAAGTATCATGGATGTGACATCTGAATTCTGAAAGCTGGTCAGAGAAGCAGCTCATGGTCAGAGAACAGCTCACAGTCAGCTTTTTTGAAATTCTAGAGGGTCAGAAAGTCCCTGCCATCTGCCATGTATTTTAAGTATTAACCTAATTGGCTCATCACATTTTTCCCCTGAACTCATTTAGCTCAACTTTCTTGAAGAGCAAAAATAATAATAATTTTTAAAAATTTCACTTTTTGTTAAATAAATTTTGCAAGCCACATCTTTGTATTTTTTAGTAGACTAAAAACATAATTAAATACATACATACAAATAAACTATTTTGAAAATACCTGGTGAATCAAGTAGGTTTGTATGTAGATTAAATGAGTTGATTCTTACTAAAAAGTCTGAAACATTCAAGTATAATTCTCTAATCTGTAGAGAATTATTTGTTAAAAATGCAAAACACAGGGTTCCACTTCCACAGATTCTTATTTGCTGAGTTAGAAAACAGGAATCTACCTTAAAAAAAAAAAATCTGCTTCTGTCAATCTGATATACCAAAAACCCAGATGACTCTCACTCATAGTGACTGTATACCACAAAGTAGAGTTGCCCTGTAGGGTTTCCAAAGAGCAGCTAGTGGGTTTGAACCACAGACTTTTGGTTAGCAGTTAAACAATTAACTGCTGTGCCATCAGGGCTCAGTATCTAATATAGATCACTTTAAAACTGCATTGTAAGAAAAAAAAAATTCCAAGACATCCATGGCTATCAAGTCAATGACAACACATAATGACCCTATAAGTCAGAGTAGAGTAGACTGCCACATACAGTTTCCAAGGAGTGTCTGGTGGATTTGAACTGCTGACCTTTTGGTTAGCACATAGAGAACTTTACTACTACGCCACCAGGGTTTCCAAAGTGCTATTGAATTTGAAAAATTGTTATTGATTAAATAACTTTAAATTTAGAAAATTCAATTCTAAATATCATTTATAATGACCACTCCAAAAAATGTATATCACAAATTTGGTCACTATTATTTTACCCAGCCTTTGTTCTCTGAAAAATCACATCTTTGCAACATGTAAAACATATTCAGCCCACCTCAGCAAAAGCTGAGGTCTCATGGATTGAATGCGTTCACTAAAAACCTGTAACAATTTGGCTGTGCGATAATTCCTAATGTGTGATGTTCCTTCATGTTGGAATTCCTGTCACTATGATGTTAATGTGGGTGGATGGGAAGCAGTTGTTTTCACAGAGAAAGATTCAATGTGTAAGTTTGTTTTGTGCCTTGAGGAGGTCTCTTGAGCTATAAAGGAGAAAAATATGGCAGAAAGATTTGGGAACCCAACACTATCAAGAAAGCAGCACCAGGAGTAGACTGTGTCCTTCAGACCTGTGATTCCTGTGCTAAAATGCTCCCTGGACCAATAGTACTTCAACACAAGTACTTTCCTTCAGAGCTAACAGACATCCTGCAACAGACATCCTGGATTTGGACTTGTAACCAATCAGACTGTGTAAGAATAAACTTTCCTTTGTTAAAGTCATCCACTCTTGTGTTAGAGCAGTATTAACTGACTAAAACAGAATTTGGTACTAAGAGTGGGGTACTGCTCTAACAAATACCTAAAACATGGAAGCAGTTTTGAAACTGAATTGATGGAAGACTCAGAAGGACCTGAAGAAAACAGTTAACACTGAAGAAGGCATAGATGATAAGTGGCAATAGCAGAGGACATGCAGCAGTAGCAGTAGCAGAACCAGAGGCAGCACTAGAGCTGATCCATGGAGCAAGAGAGTTGAGTGTCTCTGCACAAAGGTTTCCTGACAGAGTGGGGTGCCTCTGGGCACTTGAATTGGTAGAGTTAGCCTTGCTGACCCAAAGAGTGAGAGGGCTGAGTACCTGTGTGCAGGAGGCTTCTTAACAGAGTAGGGTGCCTCCAGGCACTTGAATCAGTGGAGCTCCAGAGCTTTGGAACACTTGCTCCAGCAAGGCAGGTGTGGGCCTAAGGCCCAAGTCATGAGGCCGTAGGAAGCAGAAGCTGAAGAAACAAAGAACACAAGAAGCTGAGCTGCCTCAGTCTCAAAAGGTATGGTTATGACCTCAAAGATTTGAAAGGCTGGAGCCAGGGCTTTCTGTGTTTGTAAGGGTTCAGTTGGCACTCAGTTAGGCTTAGGGTACACCTAAAGCTGATGGGGTAGAGTTGCTGTCAAAGAAGGCCTAGGAGGCAGAATTGTAACACAGGACCAGGGGTCTCCATTCGGAATCCAGACAGTGTGGCCAATACCTAGAGTCTGGAGGGCAAAATTCTTGTGTAAAATGGCTCAGAGAATTGAAGATTATTTTCAAAGCTTTGAGAGCTAATGTAATGTGTTCTGATCACTTTCTTGTTGCCTGTTAATGCCATCTTTCCCTATGATTTCTCCCATTTGTAGTGGAAATATCTTTAACTTGTGCCTGCCATTGTATTTTAAAAGCAGATAACTTGTGTTCTGGATTTCACAGTTAAAGAGGAATTTGTAGATTTGGGACTTGGACTTTAAGACTTTTGCTGTGAAAGGACTAATATGTTTTACATGTTGTAAAGATGTGATTTTTTAAAGAACAAAGGGTGGAATGTTGTGGATTGAATGTGTTCCCTAAAAAATCTTTAACAGTTTTCCTGTGAGGTAATTCCTTATATTGTGTAATGTTCTTCCACGTTGGAATTCCTGCCTCTATGATGTTAATGAGGGTGGGTGGGCAGGAGTTGTGTTGGTAGGGCAAGATTCAATATGTAAGTTTGTTTTGTGTCTTCAGACAGTCTCTTGAGCTATAAAGGAAAAAATCTGGCAGACAGATTTGAGAACCTCACACAATAAAGAAAGCAGCACTAGGAGCAGAGTGCATCCTTCAGACCTGAGGTTCCTGTGCCAAGATGAACAGGACTGATGCAACACAAGGACTTTCCTCCAGAGCCAACAAGAAGGAAAGCCTTCTCCTGGAACAAACATCCTGATTTTAGACTTTTTGCCTTCCAGATTGCGTGAGAATAAATTTTTCTTTGCCAAAGCCATCCAATTGTGGTGTTTCTGTTACAGTAGCACTGGCTGACTAATACATAACCTAGCAAAAAGGACAGACTCAGGAAAATTACATTTGTAATTGGTTACAGAGAATATTTTTGAGTTAGTATCTGAGAAGACCCACATAAAGACACCTTAGCCAAATATTTGCTTCTGTTCTCATTATTAACATTTATAGGAAGTCATGTGACATACAACTAACAAAGTTGCATATATGTAAATGACACGAAATGATTCCATTATTTTTTGGCTAGAACCAGGTCATACAACTCCAACCTAATTTAAGAGGAAAATGGGAAATATCTTGCCTGAACCTGGGAAGATGATTGATGAGCAGTCTTCCCAGTGTCCACCAGCATATGGGAGAAATTAAATCTATATAACACTAGAATTTAGATCTAGCATATTTTCTGAGTGTTAGATTAAAACCAGAACAACTACAGAATTAGGAAACTTTGACCTTACTATACCCATATGATCTTTAACCTTTTATACTGCCTTGACTGGGAAATGATTCTCAGTTGGCTTAGCAGTTATGATGATGTGAACACTTCCATGATGGGATTCAAAGTAATGGGAGTATCTCTATGATGGGATCTACTATGAATAGCTAAATGGTTGAACTGGAGTGTCCTTTGTGGTGTGGCCTTCATCAAATATCAGTGGACTTTCTGGCAAAATTTTTCAGATTTTGCTGGCTGTAGGTCCCACAGCAAGTTTCTACTTGTCTGACCTCATATTCTTTGAACTGGATCTAGCAGCTTGCCTATCATCTAACCAAAAGACCTTTGCAGCTTGCAAGCAAGAACCCTGATTTCTGACCTGTCAGTCTTACGTTTGCCACAGTTTCTGGCTATGTGAATCAGGAAATGCTTTTATCCTGACCCACAAACTTGTACGTTCCAGCCTCTATAATTGCCTGAGCCATTCTCTTGAGATAAATCTCTCTCTGTATATATTAAATGCTTGACTGATTTTGCTTCTCTAGGAAACCCAACCTAGGAAAATCCTTTAGAGGTAATCTTACCAGATGCAAAAATTTGAATGTTGGGTTTATCTTTTCAATAGGTGAGAAAGGAAAACAGCCAATTAATATCACAGAGTAAGTAGCAAACAAATCAACAAACAAAACAGGACAAGAATATCTAGGGCCATTGACTATATTTATTCTTTAAAATGCAGACATAATTACACACTTCTTCAGGGCAGGCAACTTGGAAAAGTTAAGTCCCTAAGTTTAAGTACTTTGATAAACATAATGGACTTAAATTCTATAAACTTCCTGAGGTAGATTAAATTTGTGAATGGCAGTTTCTGAACACTTACGAGAAAAACAAATGGAACATTTTTTTTTTTTATTGCTAGTTACATCTACAAGGAATATAATATATAATTAAAAACTGAATTGATTCCAAAATATCGAGACATAGGCAAATCTAGAAAGATACAGGCAGATTTGCTTACTGGAAGCAGAAACTGCTAAATTTGTTACTGGTACCCAAATCCAAACTAAACCCATTGCCACTGAGTCATTCCTAACTCATAGTGAGCCTACAGGACAGAGTAGAACTGTCCCATAGGTTTTTGAAGGAGTAGCTGGTGTACAAACTGCCAGCCTTTTAATTAGTAGCTGAGCTCTTAAACGCTGTATACAGAAAACTGGAATGGTAATTTTGATGAATTATTAAAGGCTAAGTGCAGAACTAGTCTGATTGAGAAACTCCTGAGAGCTGCTGTCTTAGGAGGGCCTCCACACTTCCCTGAACTTTACAATTGGGAATTTATTCATTTCTTATTGTGAAAATCACAGAAAGATACCCTCATGGCTCTGGCAAAAGGAGAGAGTAATCACTGTGAAACACACGAAGGAACTTTCTCTTTAGCAAAGGTATATTCTGCAGGAGAAAGACTTTCCTACATCTTGCCCAAGTTAGGAGGTCTGAAGTTAAGTCGAAAAACTTAATTGTTCTAAGTGCTGCATACCTTATTGCTGAGTAACACCAAGATCACTTTCGAAGTACTCCCTTGGGAAGCTATGCACTGACGCCAGTGCCTAGTTCACCCTTCAAAGCAATTTTGGAACTCTTTCTGGAATGACCGTTGCACATAGTGGCACAGTGGCAAGTTCGAAAACTTAATTGTATAGTAGTCTGTGAGGGAGTTTTTAGCCCATAAACAAAGCTGTGTTGGAACACCCTCCCTACTCATCTGATCTGTCCCCCAGTGACTTCTTTATCCAAGATAAAAGACATATTGACAGGAAGACATTTTGATGGCATTCAAGATATCAAGGGTAATACAATAATAGCTCTAGCTCTGATAGCTATTCCAGAAAATGAATTCAAAAATTATTTTAAAGGTTGATCTAGGTGCTGGTGTCAGTGCATAACTTCCTAAGGGGAGTACTTCAAAAGTAACTGTAGTGATATACAGCAATGAGGTATGCACCACTTTTTGTAGGATGACTTCACAAACTTAACGGACAGACTTTAGTAAGATAATTCCTTCCACACCACCTCTTTCCATCTTTTCTGTATTAACCAGTAAGAAGAACAAAAAATAAGTCTTCCATCCTTCAAGGAAATAGGTAGAAAACACCAGCTCCCAGGGAAAGGAATAGAAGACAAGAGAAAAAGGTGTCCCACTGGAGAAACACTTGTGACCATCACAGGTCCATGAAAGGAGCCTACTAAAAGATTGATATTTAATCAGATGATTATAGAATGCACCAACTCCGTATCTCACTCTTATATAAAATGAGTTCCAATATAATAATAGTAAATTATAGATGAAAAAGTTGCAAGATACAAATTGTCCCTGTGAGGGAGTACCTTAAGAATCTGAGTGTCAAGGTGGGAGACAAAAGAGGAGTTTGAAGACTTTGGAACCTATAACTGTACCAGACAGTCACTATAGGCCAATTTATGTTTAGATTTCAACAAAGACAAGGCTTACCAAAGGCAAAGAAAGAAACAAAAAGTCTACAGAAATCATCAGAAGCAGATTCAAACATGACACAATGTCACAAAGGACAGATGGGAAGAATTAGAAATAGTTATAAAACTATTAACCATCTATGAAGTCACAGAGTGTGATTTAAAGATGGGCCTAGGTTAGTTAAAAATATACATTATAGACTTAAAAGAAACTATTAAGAAGTAAAGGAAAACAAATACAGATACACCATTGATACACTAAAAGAAGAAATAAAATGAAATCATATAAAATGTATAATTAAAATCAGAAAACCAGAAAACAAACCTGTTGCCTTCTAGTCAGTTCTGACTCATAGCAACCCTATGGGACAGAATGGAACTGCCCCACATGGTTTCCAAGGTGTCCCTGGTAGATTCAAACTACTGACATTTTGGTTAACAGCTGTGGTTTTAAACTACTGTAACATGAGAGTTTGAGAAGGTAGAAAAATAGGGGACAGCAAGAACCATTACACACGGATAGAAAAGAGTTATAAGCATAGTAAATATTGATCCAATTACATCAGCAACCATTTTAAATGTCAATATCTAAATATGCTGTTAAAAGAGATTGTCAGAGTTGGTAAGAATAAACAAAGTGATGCAACTAAAAATTCACTTTCAATACAAACAGTTGGCTGAAAAAGATATGTTCAATCAAAAGAAATCTGGAATTGCTCTAATAATGTAATAATTTCAAATAACTTGAAAACAATGAAGGACATCTGAGATAAAGAGGAGTAACACATAACAATGAAAGGATCGATTCTCTAAGAAAGCATAGTAATTCTAAACATGCATGCACCCAATGTCACACTGTCAAAATATACAGAGCAAAACCTGGTAGAATTGAAAGGAGAAATTAACCAAATTTATTATGATGGTGGGGGATGTCGTGACTCACCCTTTCATAATTGGACAGATCAAACAGAAAAATTAGAAAGAGTATCGCCAAGTGCCAAGTGCCGTGGAGTCGGATCCGACTCATTGGAAAAGTATTATCTAGTAAGTTGAGCTAATTAAGTTATAAAATATTTCATCCAACACTAACAGAATTCCACATCCGTCTCAACCACACATGGAACGTTCACCAAGATAAACCACATTCTGAGTCATAAAACCCACCTGCAAAAATGTAATATACAGAAGTCCCACCAAGCATGTTCTCCTAAATACACAAAGGAATTAAAATATAAGCCAATGACAGACGATAGCTGAAAAATCCCAAAATAATTAAAGATAAAATAATACACTTCTAAGTAACTATGAATAAAAGAAGTCTAAAGCTATTAAAGTTAATACTAATCTGAGCATATGCTTAACTATATTATTTCAGTTGCATATTATTACCAACAGCACCAATCCATATTTACTGCAAATTTAATAGCATGAGCCATGCAACAAAAAAGAGAAATAACCAAACATACAAAAGAAGCTTCAAGATCATGTATACAAGTTTGCACATGTTGGTACATCAGTGAGATGAAGGTTAAAAAAATCATGAAGTGCTGCTAATTCATTCAGATGCCAAGTGTGTAAATTCAGAAAAGATTGTCTCTTCAAAGGAAGCTCTGGGATTTCTGAAATCACAGAGATAATTTTACTTACTGTGTTTGAGTCCATATGGCATACACAGGCATATTCAGCAGAGGGAGATCCTGATAAGAATAACTGCTCTCAGATGATACGAGTATCATGGCAGCATATAAAGAATGGGCATCAACATAACATAAATGCCAACACATAATATGTTTACTTTTGACCTAACATTCGGCTCTGATTTGTAAATATATTGCAGGTAGTCCTCAAGTTAGGATGTATGAAAATTTCAATGAACCACACTTTTTTTTTTTCTGTTTTTTCCCTAACAACAAAAAAAATTTGACTTACATCGGATCTGACTTACCAGTGTCCTCCAAACAAAATATGTCAGGCATTGCCTGTATTTCATTTTTAAGAGTGCTGGAGGGTGTATGTATGTCTATGCATGTGTTGTTTGCCCAACTACCCAAACATGTGCTGCTTTCGAACTCTTTAAAATAATGTCACTTTGTGAAGTCCCAAATGACAAACCAAAGTAATTCTATTTGCCATACAAAAGTGTTACTTCTTGACCTTATTAACTAATGCAAAAAAAGGTATTTGATAAATTCATCACCATTCATAATTTTTTAAAAGGGTAGCACAAGAGAAACCTTTGTGTGATGGAATAATATGTACCTTGATTGTGTTGATGGATGTACAAATTCACAAATATGATAAAATGACATAGAACTATACATATAGAATGTTCCAATGTCAAATTCCTGGTGTTGATATTGTACTGTTGTTATGTGATTACCCATATTTGGGAATACTGTTCAAAGGGGACCTAAGATGTTTCTGTACTATTTTTGTAATTTCCTGTGACTCTGCAATGGTGTCAAAATTAAAATTTGAAAAATATGTTAGTGAAGATTTAATAAAATAGTGCATAGTATAGAACATTGAAATATTGAAAGGGTACAGGTGAAACAAAAGGAGGGGGTAGGGCCAGAATAGTGGTCTAGTCACACATCTCCTCAGTTCCTTCTGAGAACTAAAGCATAGAAAATGAACTGAACTGAGCAGAGTGGATATTCTGGAAGCCCAAGATTAGGCTGAGGGTTGTGAGATCAGACTGAGTAACAGAAAGGGGATAACTAGCTTTGTTGAAGGCAAGACAACAGCACAAAACATTCCACTTCTGATGGCACAGCAGCTGAGAAACTTACAAGTATAGCCACCATCTTTGTTAACCAAGAAACTGGGACTGGGACTGTTAAGCCTGAGAACCTGGCAGGGGCCAGCTACCATGCTCAGGTACAGCATATTAGTAGACAGCATCTTTTACAGCAGAAAGGCTGCCCTCAAAATCTATTTTATCTGAGATTAGTATTGCCACTGCTGCTCTTCTTTGTATGTGGTTGGCTTGGTATACATATTTTTAATCCTTTGATTTTCAGTTTGTTCATATCTTTGAATCTCAGGTATGTTTCTTGTAAGCAACATATAGATAGACTATGCCTTTTGATTCATGATGTCACTTGTCTTTTTATTGGAGTGTTCAGTCTGTTTACATTCAGTGTATCGACAGCACTTGGCTGGCTTGGCATTTATAAGTATGTGTTTAGTGCTGTCATTTCATGTTGTTGATTTTGTCTATGTTTTTTCTTAATATTCTGTTATGGGGTCATTCTTTATGTGTTGACTTTTCATCTTTTTCAGTTTTGGCTTTGTGTTTGATAAGATAACAGTATTATGCTTCTTGTTTTGATATGTCACATTGTTATTTTGCTTGCTATTATCCCTATAATCCCCTTTGCTATTCTAAATTTAAACTAGACTTTAACTTCTGCATATCTTTTTAATTTCCTCTCCATCTGACAGGCTTGTACCTACTGTAATATACCCCTCATTTTAGTGTAGTGGCATCATCTTTTTTGTGTTATGGTCACTGGTTCCCTGCTTTTAATAATGTAGTTTTGATTGAACTTACTGACTTCTATAAGTGAGTAAGATTCTGGATGTTGTGTCCTGAATCGCCTCCTTAAATATACACTTAATGTTTCTGTTTTTTCTAAGCAAAGAACTTCTTTCAGTATTTCTTCAAGTTTTGGTTTAGTTTTTTACAAAGTCTTTAAGCTTTTGTTCATCCATGAATGTTTTAATTTCACATCATATTAGAGAGACAATTTTACAGGACATATAATTCCTGGTTGGAAATTTTTCTCCTTTAGGGCTTTGAATGTATCATTCCATTGCTTTCTTGCCAACATTGTTTCTGCAGGGAAGTCAGATGAAACCTTACAGTGTTTCCCTCTGAGTGTTAGCTTTGCTTTGAGCCTCACTGCCTGTAAGAGAATTTGTTTATGTTTCATTTTATTAAGCTTGATTATAACATGTCTTGGTGTCTTTCTTTGGGGATCTAGTTTTTGTGGCATTCGATATACATCTTGACTATCTATGTTCACTTCTTTTGTAATTTCAAGGAAGTTTTCTGTCAGCAACTGAACAACAATATTGTGTGTTTTCGGCTATTCCTCCCTGTTCAGGAACTCCGATTAATCATAGATTATTCCTCTTAATATAGCCCCACAAATTAAGAATTTCTTAATTCTTCTTCATGTTTTCTTATTTTATTCCTCTGATTTCTCCACATAAACGCTGGTGTCAGTTGCTTTATCCTCAAGGTCACTGAATCTGACTTTCACCTCTTCACTTCTGCTGTTTTAGCTTTGGATTGAATTGTCTAATTCTGAAATTCTGTTACTGATCTGCTGGATTTCAGATACTTGATGTTCTATCAGTTCAAATAGTTTGCTTAATTTTTCATTTTACTCTGCTGCATTTTGTTTAATATCTAGGAGGGCTCTCTATATAATTCTTTTGTACTCAAGCTCCAATAGTTTCAGAAAGTTGTCTTTATCTGGAAAGTTTTTTATTTTTTATTTTGGGAGTTCTCCAGAGCCACGGTGGACTGCTTCTTTAAATGATTAGCTGTGTTGTCCGTGTGCCATATAGAAGCTGTTTTATTTATCTTGTGTTACCTCAACAGGAGCTGAGGAGTAATTTTAAGAGGGGAGTTGGTCACCACCCATCTCTGTACTCTAGTGATTGGCTCCAGGTGGACTTTCTGGAGTTCCAGGCTCTGCTTCCTGACTGGCAAAGACAGCACCCTACCGATGGAGTCATTGGGGGGTCATCAGTTGACCCTATGATGTGGGTCAGTGAAGGGTGGTGGAGTTGCTACCAGGCCTTTCAGGAATCAGCTATCCAGGTAGTTTTATTTAAAAATGGTACTTTATTTTTGAGCAGGGATCTGTCCAACAGCTGCTATTTCTGACTCTATGGCACTTGGCTTGTCACCTAGACAATGCAGTGGCAGCTGGCAGCCAAGTCTATCAGTGCCCTTACTCCCTCCTTAGAGATACCCCATGGTTTCTGTTGTTGCAACACTGAAGTAGATGCCAGCTTTCTTATGGTGCAAAGACAACAATTAATATCTAACTATTTAAAGAAGCAGATGACCATGGCTCCAGAAAACTCCTAAAATAAAGTATTAAAAAACTTCTCAGATGAAGTCTTCCTGAAATAAAAAGAAATATGCATACAGCCCTTCTAGATCTTAGGACAGAGATTAAACAAAGTTCAGCAGAACAGAATTAAAAATTAAACAAGCTATATGATCTGCTAGAATACCAACAGCCTAAAATTCAGCAGATCATAATAAAGCTACAAAGTTAGACAACTCAATGAAAATTCAACAGAGAAGAATTGAGGAAATGGAATGAATAATTAACAAGACTGAAGATAAAAGAACTGACACCAGCATTTATGATGAGAAACCAGACAGAAGAGTCAAGAAAATAAAGAAACATTAAGGATCATGTGGGAGTCTATTGAAAATACACACACACAGACACACACATACACACATACACACATATGTAACTGGAATTCCAGAACAGGGAGGGTAGCAGAAAATACAGAGAGAATTGTTGAAGAGTTGGTGACAGAAAACTTCCCTGACATCACAAAAAAGAAGATAGTTATTCAAGATACACATACAACTCCCCAAAAGGTAGATCCCAAAAGAAAGACACCAAGACATATTATAATCAAGCTTAACAAAATGAAGCATAAGGAGAGGATCTTGAAGCCAGCTAGTCTTAAACAAAAACTAACATACAAAGGGAAGCCTTGTAGAATGTCCTCTGAATTTTCAGCCAAAAACTTGTTGGCAAAAGGGAAGTGGGATGACACATACAAAGCCTTGAAGGAAAAAAAAAAAAAAAAACTTCCAACCAAGAAATATATATTCTGAAAAACTGTCTTTCAAATATGATGGTGAAGTTAAAACACTTTCAGACAAACAGAAGCTTAATGACTTTGCAATAACCAAACCAAACCAAAGCTACAAAAACTACTGGAGAAAGTTATTCAATCAGAAAACCAATAATACCAGATACATACTCAAGGATGAAAAGCAGGACACAGCATCTAGAGTCCTAGCTAGTCAGGGAAGTCACAAAGCTTAATCAAAGCTAAAGTATTAAAATTGGGAAATAGCCCTACATAGAAGGTATGATGACATTGCACTATAAATAGTGATACATTACAGTACTCACAACCCTTTCAAATGGAGAAGAAGTTAAGGAGATATGAAGAAATTAGACTATTTTAAACCTACATCATTAGGGAGAAAGAAAGCAGTAGCCACAAAACAAACTAACAATACTACTTATCAAAATAATAAACATAATACAGAAGTCTAAACAGACACAAAATCAACATTGAAAAAGATGAAAAGAAAACACATGAAGAAAAATGACCCCGAGCAACATATTAAGTGGAGCAAAGAAAGTGTCAGTAACACAAAAATGAAGACACCAAAAAACAACAAGAAATACACATCTATCAATAATTACACTGAAAGTAAATGGATTAAATTCTCCAATAAAGAGACAGAGAGTAACAGGTTGGATCAAAAAACACAATTTGTCTATGTCTTGCTCACAAGAAACACATCTAAGACTCAAGCATATCAACAAACTGAAAATCAAAGGATGGAATAATATATACCAAGTTAACAGCATGCAAAGAAAAGCAGGAGTGGCAATATTAATCTCAGATAAAAGTGACTTTAAATTAAATCTGCCATTGTGGACAAAGATGGTCACTATTGCTGAAAGATTTAATACATAAGGAGGATATAACTATTATATATTTATGCACTCAATATCAAAGCATTTATATACATTACCCAAATGCTGACAACATTGAAAAATGAGCTAGCTCATTCCACAACAATAGTCAGAAACTTCAATATTCCACTTTCAGTAATAGACAGATAATCCAGAAAAAAAGCTCAGTGCAGACACAGTAGATCTTATTGTGACAAACATCTCAACCTCACAGACATAGATAGAACTTTTTGCCCATCAACAGATAAGTACACCTTCTCCACTGCACATTGAACACTCTCCAGAATAAACTGTGTATTAGTCTTTTAAGAGAGTCTCAACAAAATTCAAACAACTGAATTATTGCAAAGCATCTTCTCAGACCATAAAGCTGTAAAAGTTGAAAACTGTAGCAGAAAACACATAGGTAGAAATTCAGACTTCTAGAAACTAAAGAACATCTTGCTCAAAAACTCATGGATTATAGAAGAAATCAAACACGCAATAAAGAAATTTGTGGAATCAAATGAGAAGGAAAACACTTCCTACCAGAACCTATTGAATACAGCAAAAGTGGTGCTCAGAAGTCAATTTCTCTCTATCAGCACATACATCTGGAATAAAGAAAAGGCTCAAATCAAAGAATTATCCCTACAGCTTGAACCAGTAGAAAGTGAGCAACAGAGGAATCCCTCAGGGAACAGAAGAAAACAGGTAACAAAGATTAGAGCAGAACTAAATGAATTAGAGAATAAAAAAACAACTGAAAGAATTAACAAACCTAAAAGCTGGTTTTTTGAAAAGATCAACAAAGTCGATAAACCATTGGCTAAGCTTACAAAAGAAAAACTAGAGAGGAAGTAAATAACCAAAATAAGAAATAAGAGATGTCACAACAGACCCAACTGAAATTAAAAGTATCATAACAGTTGTGTGTGTACTTTATGGTTCTGTGCATTTAGAGAATGCTGTGCTAGTGGCCTCTTAATAGGAGGGAGAAGGAAGGGTAGAAACGAGGGAACAGGAGATTACTAAGAGGGTATGATATATATATAATTAAAAGAAGTGTGCTGTCACCAGGGAAGGAGAGCAGGAGCTGCAGATAGGCAGGCATGCAAATTTGATTTGGATTGTATATTTTTACTTAGTCTCACACACACACACACAAAAAAAACACCAAAACAGAATACTATGAGAAAGTGTACTCTAACAGATTTAAAAACCTAGAGGAAACGGACGAATTTCCAGACTTGCATCACAACCAGAATTATCACAGAGAAGTAGAACAACTTAACAAACCCATCATGAAAGAAGAGATTGAAAAAGTAATAAACAAAACTAACAACCAAAAAAAGGCTTGGCCCGTATGGCTTCACTGGAGAATTCTACCAAACTTCTAGAGAGGAGTTCATTCCAATACTACTGAAGCTATTCCACAACATAGAAAAGGATTGAACATTCCCAAGTTTATTCTATGAAGCCAGAATAACTCTGATACCAAAGCCAGGTAAAACCCTACACAAAAAAGAAAATTATAAACCAATATCACTCATGAACCAAGATGTAAAAATCCTTAACAAAAGCTGAGGCAATAGAATTCAACAACATATTACAAAATCATCATCCTCATCATCATTACCAAGTAGGATTCATACCAGAGATGCAAGACTGGTCCAACATCAGAACTACAATCAATGTGATCAACCATGTAAATAACACGAAGTACAAGAATCACTTGATTCTACCTCCTGATACACAAAAGGCATCTGACAGAGTCAAACACCCACTAATATTAAAAACTCTCAGCAAAGTATGAATGCAAGAGAAATTCCTCAATGCGAAAAAAGGAATCTGTGTGAAACCAACCACCAACATCATCCTGAATGGAGAGAGACCGAAAGAATTACCCCCGAGAACAGGAACTAGACAAGAATGCTGACTCTCATCCCTTCTATTCAACATTGTAACAGAGGTTCTGGTCAGAGAAATCAGACAAGACAAAAAATAAAGGGCATCTGCCCTGGTAAAGAAGTAAAAGTAGTATCCCTATTTGCTGATGACATATTCATATACACAGAAAACCCTACAGAATCTGTAAGTAAGTTACTGGAACTAATAGAAGAGTTCAGCAAAGTATTAGGATATAAGATAAACATCTACAAATCAGTAGGATTAGTTTACACCAACATAGAGACCATCAAAGAAGAAATCACTGAATCAGTGGTTTCCAAGAAGATAAAATACATAGTGATAACTCTAACCATAGGTGTAACAGACCTATATGGAGAAAATTACAAGGCCCTGCTGCACGAAATCAGAGACTTACATAAGCGGAGAAACCTACCTTGCTCGTGGATAGGAAGACTTTATATTGTGAAAATGTCTATTCTGCCCTAAGCAATATACATGTGCAATGCAATCCCAATACAAATTCCACTGTTGCTTTTTTTAATAAGGTGGAGACATAAGTCACCAACTTTGTCTAGAAAGGAAAGGAACTCCAGATAAGTAAGACACCACTGAAGAAGAGGAAAACAGTGGGAGCCCTCATACTGCCTGACCCTAGAACTTTCTACACCGCCACAGTAGTCAAAACAGCCCCCGGTTCTAGTACAAAAACATATATAGAGACCAGTGGAACAGGATAGAGAATCTAGAAATATCACCATCCTCTTATGAACAGTTGATATTTGACAAAGGCCCAGAAGTTGTAAACTGGGCTAAAAAACAGTGTCTTTAGCAAACGGTGTTGGTAAAACTGGATAGCCATCTGCAAAATAACTGAAACTAGATCCATATCTCACATCTTACACAACAAGTAAATCTTCATGGATCAAGGATCTAAACATCAACTAACAGTGACGATTATGGAAGAAAAAGTAAAGACAACAATGGAAGTTCTATTACATGGCTTAGACTACAAAATCTTATCAAAAATGTATGAACAACACTAGAAAACACGTAAATGAAAACTACTAATAATCAAACACTTATAGTCACCTGAAGACTTTATCAAGAGAGTTAAAGACTGCCTTCTCTGGAACTAATAGAAGAGTTCAGCAAAGTATCAGGATATAAGATAAACATCTACAAACCAGTAGAGAAAGGTATTTGGCAACTACATATTGGATGGACATCTAATTGCCATAATCTACAAGGTACTGCAAAATATCAATGAGAAAAAGACAAATAACCCAATTAAACAATGGACAAAGGACATGGACAGACACTTCAACAAAGAAGACATGCAGACAGCCAAGAGACACATGAAGAAATGCTCTAATCATTAGTTATTAGAGAAATCAAAATCAAAACCACAAGATACCATCTCACCCCAAAGAGGCTGGCAATAATCCAAAAAACACAAAACAAATGCTGGAGAGATTGTGGAGATATTGGAAGTCTCCTGTGCTGCTAGTAGGAGTGCAAGATGGCACAACCTCTTTGGAAAGCAATTTGGCACTTTCTTAAGAAGCTAGAAATAGAAATACCCTATGATACAGCAATTCCACTGCTTGGAATACATTCTACAGAAATAGGACTGTCACATGAATAGATACATGCACACGAATGTTAACCGAAGAACAGTCTACAATATCAAAAAGATGGAATCAACCTAGGTGCCCATCAACAGATGAATGGATTAACAAACTATGGTGTATATACACTATGGAACACTGCAATGATAAAGAACAATGCTGATCTGAGGAAGCATCTCAAAATCTGGTATCAGCTAGAAAGACTTACACCTTGTGAGATCAGTCAGCTGCAGAAGGACAAGTATTGTATCAAACCATTATTATAAGGACTTAAAAAGGACTTATGCACAGAAGAGAAGACTCTTTGATGGCTACAGGGGTAGAGAGGGAGTAACTGGGTTGTTTATAGATTAGATAGTTGATAGTAACTTGGTTAGGCAAAGTGTATGACAGCTCTCATTAGAAGGGAAGTCAGCATAAATCAACTACACTATAAACTAAAAGGTTTTCCAAATGCAACACAGCATTTCAAAGGATAGAACAGCAGGAACAGGGGCTGGGAACTGTTTTCAGGGGATGTCAAGCTCATTTGGCATAACTATGCTTTTGCTAAGAGAGTCTTCTACACGTCATATTGGTGAGTGGCATTTGGGGTCTTAAAAGCAAGTAAACTGCCATCTGAGGAACATTGCTTGGTCCTAATCCACCTGACAGATGATGACGGAAAAACATCAAAGACATGAAGGAAAATGAGCCCAGGAGACAGACTCATTTAATTGGGAGACTACATCAACACGAGACCAGAAGAATCGGATGGTGCCCAGCCACTACCAAAGACAGCCTTGATAGGGTGCATGACATAGAGTCCCTGATGTAACGTGTGAAAAAGAGGTGTGCAGATGAAGAGCTCTTCTAAAAGACCAGAACTGATGGTCCAGCAACCAGGAGGGTCTCCTGAGACCTGAAACCAGTACTGAGGTCAACACTCCAGCCAAAGAATGGACTGGACTCAGAGATACAGAAGGGGCATGTGATAAGTGTACTTCATGGTTTTATACATTTGTAGAAGGCTGTCCTACCGGTTTCTTTTTAGAGAGGTGACAAGAGGGTAGAGTGGAGGAGACAGGTTTTCACTGAGAGGACACCAGTAGTACAGAGTGAAAAGAAATGTGTTGTCACAGGGAGGGGAGAGCTGATATAGTTGCAGAAGGGTGGGTATGCAAAACTGACTTGGATTGTATACTTTTGCCTAATCATAATAAAAAAATAAAAATAAAAAACAGATTTTTATCATCTTTATTAAGTTTACGTTAATGATGTTGATATATTTTTCTTGAATCTTTCTAGAGTTGGCAATATCTGTGGTTTTGATTTGATTAAAATCAGAATTCATTTACTATGAATTTACTATGGATGTGTCTGCACAAGAGATGAATAATTTTTTTGCTTTACAATAACCAATGAAAAGAGTCAAGCCACTAAAGGATGTATTACAGTTGTTTTATTTGCATCTATGCTTATTCAGCTAAGATTAAGCTGGGCATGTCACACGCTTCTCAGACTGCAAATGCCCAACAAGATTTGGTCATGTTATAGTCCTTTTATTTTACTTGAACTTAATATTTCCTTGTTTCTTATTTCATGAATCCATTATATGGCATGTGGTTGCATAGCTTATTTATCCTGGACTTTTTTACTAAATCATTATTATTGATGGGATAAGTTTTACCTGATTAGGTTTTATAAAGTGAGTATTTTCAAAAGTGCCTTTGCACAGTTCCATTGTATATTCTTTTTCTAATATCTAGAGTTTATTTATGGAAGCTTCTGCCTTTTCCTCTTCATAACTCAATTGCATAGTGCTTTAAAATCACATATGTTTTATCAGGACTTCAAACCTTCGTCAAGATAACAAAGAAAATCCTATCTCCAAATGGGATTATATCCACAGTCCTAATTTAGTCTTGAACCCCTGCTGAAAATTTGCATTTCTAACAAGTTTCCTGCTGAGAATTGCATTTCCATCTTAGGTATACTGAACCAAAATCTACATTTTAACAAGATCCCTAGATGATTCTTAAGTATAACTTCCTGAGAATTTCCCAGACATGCAGGTTCTCAGCAGGGGTTCAAGCTGGAACAAACCAGTTTGAAAGCCTGGTTTTAATCAAATAACTCTCTTCTTCCTGTCATAATTTCCATATTGTAATTTATTTTTCTTTTTTCTTCCTTGTTATCTTCCCTCCCTTACTTCATCCTTTTATGCTTCTCCTTTTTCTCCTTTTTTTCCTTCTGTACAAAAATATTTTTTAAATTACCATTGTTAATAATTTTGCTACTATTTTTAGGAAACGTCGATTACAAAAAACCTTGTGGTTCAGTTGATTACAGCCGACAGTGGTAGTGATAGGATACAGTAGAACTGCCCCTATGGAGTTCACAAGGAGCAGCTGGTAGATTAGATACACTGGCCTTTTGGTCAGCAGCCAAGTTCTTAACCACTGTGCCACCAAGCCCAAATTTTTATAAGAGTTTAAAATAGATATGATTTTTTTCACAAGAAATACACCTTTAAAAAAATAAAACACTCTTTAAATGTCTATGACATTTCAACATGACAAAGTTGTTCAAAATTGATTAAATTGCAAATTAGTATACAAAACAGTCCGTTGTAAGTGTTATGTAAAACCGGTTAGATTCTCCCATGTGCTGAATTATTATTCTTGAAAACTTTGTTTCAATACTCAGATATTCATATAATACTTAATGCATAGTTTCCTTGAACACACGTGTTGAATAAAATAACAATGAAAATATAAAGGTTCCTAGAATTTTTTAGCTTATCAGTTATAAGTTGTCATCTAGCCTTGTTACCCTCTTTTGAACATCTACAAGATCCATCATCAGGTTAGATTTCTATCTTTCTCAAAACTTTAGTTTAAAATAAAATAGCATTCGTTAGGGATTTTGCAATGTTTTGTGCTTTATTAATATTTTCTCATCATTTATTTCTTATAATTTTTTAATAAATTATGATGTTATTGCTTTCTCCACACTACAGATGAGGAATCTTAAATTCAGATAGCTTATGGTCTCTGTCTTAGTTTTCTAGAGCTGCTGTAACAAAGATACCACAAGTTGGTAGCTTTAAAGAAGGTAAATTCATTTTCTCACAGTTCAATAGGTTAGAAGTTTGAATTCAGGGTAGGGGCTATAGCAGAAGACTCTCTGTTGGCTCTAAAGAAAGACCTTTGTCTCTTTGAGCTTCTGATCCTTAGTTCTTTGGTGATCTCTACATTGCATCATTGTTCTCCTGTTTGTGTTGCTTGTGTCTAGATTTATACTGCTTCTTACATTACTCAGAAGTAATTAGGTCTTGGAAACTGTGGTGGTGTAGTGGTGCTCCTTGGAAATTCTATGGGACAGTTCTGCTCTGACCTATAGAGTTGCTGTGAGTTGGCATTGACTGAACAGCAGTGAGTTTGGTTTGGGTTTTAGATCAGTCTCGGACACACCTTGCCCTGATAGGCCCTCATTAACATCAGCAAGAAATTTTTATTCCTAAATGGAATTACAATCAGTTATAAATGTTGGGATTTCAACTCGTATTTTGGGGGAACAGAGCTCAATCCATAAAAGTGATCAAGGTCAAAGAGCTACTATTCCATCAGGACCAGATGATATGTTCTTAGAGCTGACTGACAACCTGTTGGGGTGAATCACACAATAAAGTTTTCCTGCTATTTCAAAGACAGTTGTTTGTCTAGTGTAATAAATATTTGTAGAGAGAAAACCAAACAAAGCATTAAACCTCTTGACTGACAAGCTGGTATACATTCTGACTTCTGGTTTACATCAAATCCATCTGAAGATTGTTTGTTCTTTGGACTGAATTCTGAGAGAGTTTTTCCATCACTTGCTATTTTACATGGATGGACAGCTTCCAAAGAGCACACTGTATCTCTCACACCTTGCACGTTTACAGGCTTCCTTAGGTGTTCAGCATTTTAATGACTTTAGACCAAACACAAAGCAGACATAATAACATTAACAACAGATGTTTTCCTGTAAGGTCTTTTGATTAAATGAGAGAAAATTATATTATCATCTTTTTTTTTTTTTTTTTTTTTTTTAGGTTTTAAGTCAACTTATTTTTTGAAAGAAATTGCACTCTAATACCAAATCCTGTTTGTCATTTTCAGGGAACTCTTTTGTACTTGTTGTGTCATTGTAACTACAGTACATTTTATTCTGTTAAATGAATGATTTAAACCAGTTATTTCATGTAAACCCAATTATTAAAATGAGGTGGGTCTCATGCAACACCATAACTTAATGTTCGTATTGTGGTTGAAAGAAATGATATAAAATAGTAACTAAGGATGATGCATACTTTGCATAATGCTTTTCAGTGCCTCCGAATATTGTATTCTGAAAGGCAAACACACAGATTTTTCAAACAAATACAATAACAAATTTCAGTACTCTTTGTTAAGTTACAGGCACCAAAGTGACACAGATTATAGGGAACTTTTCAAATCAACTTGCAAATGTAGTCAAATGACACCTTTAGGGAAATAAACACTGTACACTGACTGGTTTTTAACAGTTGTTCTACTTTCCTGGATTTCCTCAAATCTCAGAGAATGTACACACAAGGCAAAATAATAATATTCAATGCAGGAAATCCACTCCATGGCCTATGAGCCAGTGGGATTTCTGAGAAATACCAAAGGGATCATTATTTTGCTGAGTTTAAATGTTATCAGTAAAACCGTGTCTGTTTATGCCACAATTAAAAGAAAGAGAAAGAAAAAAAAAATCTAGTTTTCCCTAAAACAAGCTTAAGTGTCAAATAACTATGGAACATCTTTGCACTCGATTTATGACCATCTTCCTGAGCCTACTTAAGGGCACTGCTCATCCAAGATCATATGATGAAATTTTACACATCACAGCACAAATGTGACGACAAAAGTCTAATTATTGTCATTTTGCTCTACAACTACTAATCCATTCTCTAGTTACAGATGAGAAGGATGCAGACATTTTTAAAAGTATAAATTATTCTGACTCTTATGGTTCACTTTATATATATATTTTTGATCCCTTCTCACCCAGTATTTATAGTTTTGATAATGTATTTATATCAGTATGAAGTTATAGTATTTATTTACTTTTGGACATTCTTCATTACTATCATTGTTATTTTACTGCTCTTTTTTTCCCCTAGCTTTCTTTCAGCTTCCCATTGAGCAACTGTGTCCTTTTAACATGTCTTCGTTTTTTTAAAACAGTTTTCATATTTTCCTTGTTTCAGCTCTGTAATCACCTGTTTCCCGAAGTTGTCTCATTCCCTTTGCTTTGGACTGGTCTTTGGAAACCATAGGAAACTCTGGTGGCCTAGTGGTTAAGTGCTACGCCTGCTAATCAAAAGGTTGGCAGTACAAATCTGCCAGGTGCTCCTTGGTAACACTATGGGGCGGTTCTATTCTGACCTCTAGGGTTTCTATGCATCAGACCAACTCAGTGGACATGGGCTTGGTTTTTGGTTTTGGAAATCATGACTTGGTTGACTAGATATACTCATTGCTGTTGAGTGTTTCTGCTTCTAGGCTTACTGGAGAACAAAACTAAGGAAAATAATGTACTTACACACATTATCTATATTTATTTTGTATGCATATGTCTATATGTTAAAATAAAAATGAGTTCATGTTGATTATCTCTGACTTGAACCCAGTATTAATGTACTCATTCTGGAATTTCCCTTCCTTACTTGCAGTGTTGTTCTCTGACAGTGAAAGACCTGTAGGTCACTATCTACAGTACATTAATTTATTTCCTAAACCTTAATATAAGCATTGTTTCAGAATTACTAAGCAATAAGACTGATAAACATGTTTATAAGTAGAGTAGAATATTCATCTACAATTCTTTTTGTTTTTAGCCTTATAGTTATTCTGATTACCTGCTGTCTTCCCCACATCTTTCACAGAGCTTATGCCATGTATTTACTATATACAGTTAAAATATGAACTCTAATCTAGTGATTTTTTTCTTTGTTTTTTAGTTCTAGGAGCATTTTTTTTTTTTTTTTTGTAAATTACGTGTGGATTTTCTACATAGAATACTATGCTGTCTGCAAATACGGGGAGTTTTTATAATTCTTTCCAACCTACATGTTTTATATTTATTTCTGTATATGAGCACACCTTCTTTCTGCTTGGTTTTCGGTGTGAGTTTCTTAGTAATCTACGCTGCTGTAACAAAAATACTGGAGGTGGATGTCTTTAACAAACAGAAATTCATTCTCTCACAAACTAGTAAACTGGAAGTATAAATTTAGGTATAAATTTAAGGTGCTAGTGTTAGAAGTCTTTCCGTCTCTGTCAGTTCTGGGGGAAGGTCACTGTCATTTATCTTTTCTGATTTAGGAGATTTTCTGATTATTTCATTTTTGGCAGCCCCTTGTCAATATACTGTTGCAGTCACTTTTGAGTGATCTTGAGCAAAATTTAACTTGCATGTGATACTGATGATATTACTTGGTAATTTTTGCATTCACTGGGATCACCTTTCTTTGGAACGGGCATAAATATGGATCTCATCCAGTCAATTTTCTAGGTAGCTGTCCTCCAAATTTCTTGGCAGAAATGAATGAGTACTTCCAGTACTGCATCTGTTTGTTGAAATAATCTCGATTGATATTCCATCAATTCTTGGAGCCTTTTTTTTTTTTTTTTTTTTGGCCAGTATCTTCAATGCAGCTTCATCTTCTTGCTTCAGGACTATCAGTTCCTGATCATATGCTGCCTCTTCAGATGGCTGAACATCAACCAGTTCTTTCTGATATAATGACTCTGTGTATTTCTTTCGTCTTCTTTTGATGTTTCCTGAGTCATTTAAGAGTGTCCCGATAGAATCCTTCACAATTGCAACTCGAGTCTAGAGTTTTTTCTTCAGTTCTTTCAGTTTGAGAAATGCAGGATGTGTTCTTCCCTTCTGGCTTTCCATTTCCAGCTCTTTGCACACATCATTACAACACTTTCGGATCCGACTCGACGGCACTTGGCACTTGGCTTACAACACTTTATTTTTTCTTCTTGTGCTGCCCTTTGAAATCTTCTGTCTAGGTCTTCTACTTTGTTATTCCTTCCTTTGCTTTAATTGCTTGATGTTTGAGAGCAGATTTCAGAGTCTCTTCTGACATCCAATCTGGTCTTTTCTTTCTTTCCTGTCTTTTTAATGACCTCTTGCTCTCTTCAGGGATGATGTCTTTGATGTCATTACACAGTTTGTCTGGTCTTCAGTCATTAGTGGTCAACACATCAGATCTGTTTTTGAGACGGTCTTTAAACTCAGGAGGGATATCCGCAAGGTCATGCTTTAGCTCTCGTGGACTTGTGATTTTCTTCAGTTTCAATTTGAATTCACATAGGAGCAGTTGGAGCAGTTGATGATGTGTGCTGCGGTCAGCACTTGGTCTTGTTCTGACTGCTGAGATGGAGCTTTTCCATCATCTTTTCCACAGATGTAGTTGATTTGATTCCTGTGCATTCCATCTGGCGAGGTCCATGTGTACAGTTGCCGTTTGTGTTGTCAAAAAATGTATTTGCAGTGAAGAAGTTGTTAGTCTTGCAAAACTCTATCATGCTTTCTCCTGCATGATTTCTATCACCAAGACCATATTTTCCAACTACCGATCCTTCTTCTTTGCTTCCAACTTTTGCATTCCAGTCACCAGTAATTATCGATGCATCCTCATTGCATGTCCAATCAATTTCAAACTGCAAAAGCAGGTAAAAATCTCAGTCTCTTCATCTTTGGCCTTAGTGAGTGCTGTGTAAATTTGAATAATAGTCACGCTAACTGGCTTTCCTTGTAGGTGTATGGAGATTATCCTATCACTGATAGCAGTGTACTTCAGGAAAGATCTTGAAATGTTCTTTTTGATCATGAACACAGCGCTGTTCCTCTTCAAGTTTTCATTCCAGGCCTAGTAGACCATAGTACTGTCTTATTCGTTTCTGCTCACTAATGCTTAGGATGGAAACCCTGATGCCATAGTGATTAAGTGCTGCAACTACTAACCAAAAAGTAGGCAGTTCTAATCCTCCGGGTGCACCTTGGAAACTCTATAGGACAGTTCCATTATGTCCTATAGGGTCACTATGAGTCAGAAGTGACTCAACAGCTGTGGCTTAATACTTAGGATATCAATGTTTATGTGTTTCATTTCATTTTTGACAATATCCAATTTTCCCTAGATTCACACTTCCTATATTTCATGTTCTGACTACTAATGGATGTTTGCAGCTATTTCTTCTCATTTTGAGTTGTGCCACAACAGCAAATGAAGGTCCTGAAGGCTTTACTCTATCTACACCATTAAGGTTAACTCTACTTTGAAGAGACAGGTTTTCCCCAGTCATTTTCTAAATGCCTTCCAACCTGGGGGGTTCATTTTCCAGCATCCGATCTGACAATGTTCTGCTGCTGTTCATAAGGTTTACCCTGGCTGATTTTTTTTTTCAGAAGAAGACTGCTGGGTCTTTCTTCCTAGTCTGTCTTAGTCTGGAAGCTCAGCTGAAACCTGTTTAGCATGGGTGATCCTGCTGGTACCAGTGGCATGGTTTCCAGCATCACAGCAACAAACAAAACTCCACTGACATACAAGTGGGGATTACTCTATCTTTATTCTATCTTTGTAGTCACTGGATACTGTTCTAACAGAAATACCACACGTGGAAGCTTTTTAAAAGATATATTTTATTCTGTCATTGCCCAGTAGGCTTCAGGTCTAAATTCAGGATGTCATATTCAGGAGGAGGCTTTCCCTGTTGAGTCTGGAGGAAAGGCTGTAGTCAGTCTTCCCCTTGACTTACAGCTTCTGAGGCACAGAGACATGGGTTCTTTTTCAAATGAGATGTTCTGTTTCTGGCACGGCTTCTTGATGGAATGAGATCACCTATTCTGGACTCAGAAGAAGATGTGGACTCAAGTATGTCATTGATGATGTCAGATGGATCTTAGCTGAAAGCAGAATTCCAGAAAGATGTTTATCTATGTTTCATTGACTATGCAAAGACATTCGACTGTGTGGATCATAACAAATTATGGCTAACATTGCATAAAACATGAATTCCAGGACACTTAATTCTGATCTTAAGGAAACTGTGTGTGGATCAAGAGGCAGTCATATGAGCAGAGCAAGGGGACACTGCATAGTTTAAAATTAGGAAAGGAATGCATCAGGCTTGTATCCTTTCATGATACCTTTTCAATCTGCATACCAAACAAATAATCCAAGAAGCTGGATTTTATGAAGAAGAATGAGTCAGCAGGATTAGAGGATGACTCATTAACAACCTGCATTAAGCAGATGAGGCTACCTTACTTGCTAGAAGAAGATTGGAAATACCCATTGATAAAGACTGGAAACTCTGGTGGCATACTGGGTTATGTGTTACATCTGCTAAACAAAAGGCTGGCAGTTCAAATCCGCAGGTACTCCTTGGAAACTCTATGAGGCAGTTCTACTCTGACCTATAGGGTTGCTATGAGTCACACCTGACTCAATCGCAGTGGATTTTTTGGGGGCAGGAGGGTTACTGACAAAGATCAAGGTCCATAGCCTTCAGTTTGGATTGTACCTCAACACCAAGAAAACAAAATCCTCACAACTGAACTAGTAAGCAACATCATCATAAATGGAGAAAAGAGTGAGATTGTCAAAGCTTTCATTTTACTTGGGTCCACAGGCAACATCCATGGAAGCAGCAGTCAAGAAATCAAGATACCCTACATTGGAAAAATCAAAGGATCTCTTCAAAACACTGAAAAGTAAAGAGTGCACACTGAAGACTAAAGTGTGCCTGACCCAAGCCTTGTTATTCCCAATCATGTCATACATATGTGAAAGCTGGACAATGAACAAATAAAACAGAACAACTGATGGCTTTGAATTGTGGTGCTGGAAAAGAATTTTGAATGTCCCATGGACTCCCAAAAGAGCTGTTTTGAAAGAAGTCCAGCCAGGGTGCTCCTTAGAAGCAAAGATGGCAAGACTGAGTCTTACATACTTTGGACATGTTGTCAGGAAAATCAGTCCCTAGAGAAAGACATCATGCTTAGTAGAGTGGAGGGTCAGTGAACAAGAAGACCCTTGATGAGATGGATTGACACAGTGGCTGAAACAATGGGCTTAAGGGTAAAGAAGATTGTAGACACTGCGCAAGACCAGGCCTTGTTTCATTCTGTTGTGTATAGGGTTGCTGTGAGTCAGAACTGACTCGATGGTGCCTAACAGTGACAATATCTGAGCAGGAACCCTAGGTCCAAAAGACAAGCTATGCACCCCAGCACTACTTTCTTTGTGGTATGGGGTCCTTATAGCTGTCCATCTGTTTAGATATATCTTTTATATATAAAAGTTAATGGCTGAAGACACAATCTAATCCTGTAGGTTGAGTCCAAGCTTGTTAATAGAACTGCTACTAACCTTACCTCATTAACACCACAGAGGTAGGATTTAAAACATAAAGAAAAATCACATGAGATGACAAAAATATGGGAAACCACACAATACTGGGAATCATGGCCTGGCCAATTTCATATACATTTTGAGGGGACACAATTCAATCTACAACAGTGGGAATTTATGTTAAGCTACTTGTTTGTTAGACCAGATACACTGTTTTGTTGAAGTGGGAGAAGGGTGAAGTCTCTGGTCTGACTTTTGGGTCCTTGCTAACTTAAAGATGTCTTTATCAGGCATGCAAAAGATGAGTGCAATGCTTTCTATTTCCTCCCATTAAGGGGGGGGTGGCTATTACCCAAATCTTAAATCTATGCTGAACTTCTGACTTACTTCAGTCAATGAAAAGGAAAAGTTATGGTTCTAGGCCCCAAGAGGAGTCCCGGATGTGCAGTGGTTAAGTGCCCAGCTGCTAACCAAAAGGTTAGTAGGTCAAATCCACCAGCCACTCATTGGAAACCCTATGCGGCAGTTATACTCTGTCCTCTAGCATCCCTATGTGTCAGAACTGACTCAATGGCAATGACGCTCTACAACCGCAAGCATATGTACGAGCCCAGTTTAGCCTGTTATATGATTAAAGACACATACCTTAGTTTGTCTGTTCCCTGGGCAATGGCCAGCCAACCGTTAGCCACCTGTGTGATATGTGATGGAGACTTTCACATCTTAGCCAGTTGATTGTTGATTAAACCCCACCCAAGACCCGCAGAAAACCTGTTCAACTGAGCATAAATCAAATTGTCAATTGACAGAATTGTTAGCCAATAAATAATTGTTTCAAGACACTGTGTATCAGCTGATAGACTACATCTAGCACAGCCTTTACTAGGCTCAGTCAAGTCCAACTAGATGGTGCCTGGCTACCACCACTGACTGCTCCGACAAAGATCTCAATAGAATGTCCTGGGCAAAGGTGAAGAAAAATGTAGACAAAATTCTAACGCAAAACAGAGACAGATCTGACAGAGTCTGGAGGATGGCCCTGTGGACACCCTTTCAGATCAGTAATGAAGCCACTCCTGGAGGTCATCCTTCAGGTAGAAATCAGACAGCTCCACGAACAAGAACTAGACTAAATGGGTACACAAGCCTGGGGACAAAGACTAGAAGGCAGGAGGGGACAGGAAAGCTGACAACAGGGAATCCAAAGTTGAGATGGGAGCATGTCGACATGTTGTGGGGTTGTTAATCAATGTCATAAAACAATGTATGTCTAACTATTTAATAGGAAATGGTTTGTTCTGTAAACTTTCATATAAAACACAAAAAACAAAAACACTGTACCTCAGGGTGGTTTGCTATAGCTTTCCTCCTATCTTTCATTTTGAAGTTAATGTCTGCTGACTGTTAGCTTGCTCCCTTTACATTTTGTGGTGTTGCTTTAGAATCTACTGCTAATGACCATGGATTTCATTATGGCCCCCAATTCACAGGAAAACAAAACTTGTAACATCTGCTTTCTGAAAATCAGTCTCTGTCAATCTATCAGACTCCTCAGTACTTAGTGACTAATTTGAGGACAAAAGATCTGAAATTACATTGCTTTCCCCACCGCAGGCTACAGTGCATGAGAGTCAATGATTCTGTCCTTGTCTGACCCTCTCTGGTGATTTTATTATCTTTCCTTGAGTGCCTGGCAGCTTCCTCAGACTGTAGTCTTGAAAGTAGAATAATAGATCCCTGGTACTCATGACAAGACTATCGTTCTACCTCATCTCAGGGTGTGATTCCATCATTTCTCCCAGATTTGTCTACAGGGGTATGGGGTAGTTGGAAAAGACATTTTCCTTTCCTGTTTCTCCTCCTACTTTTAGTAGTCCAGATCAGAAGAACTTTCTTCTTGTTAGTAGATAGTAGATCCACTTATGTTTTATCTTTCTTTCTCTAACGTATGGCATATTGTAAAATTTCTACCATGTAAGTTCTTTAAGTCCCGGAGAAGTCTTGTCTCTTAATTACCGAGAAAAGACTTTATGATTTAGAAAATCCTGGTGTTTCTCCACAAAGCTTGGCTTTTAAGACTCTATGCTCACAGTGGACAAATCTATCCACATAGTCTAAATTCGAGATATAAGCAATGAACCATTTGTCTGAGGCTAATGTCAAAAAGTAGTTAAAGAATTGATTTCAATGGGTGGAGAAAGCTAGGAATATATGGATTAGTGATCCAAAGAACACTGGTTCAATATTATGTGAGTATGATCCCTGTTATCAATGACTAACCACAGTAGTTCTCATTCTTTTTTGTGTCATCCATCACTCATTCGTAGCTTGCCGTTTTACTCTCTTTCGCCTAGCTTAATCTTAACATGGGCTGTTACAAAAATGTACTCCCATGTAGTCTAAAATAGTGTTGTAGTGTCTGAAATGATTCATGGTTAATAGTGTCTCTGCTGCCAATTGTATTTTCTCAATTTTATACTGGCACTTTTAATGCCAAATATTTGAAGTAGTTTTATTGCTGTTTTTGCTCTGCTTGATAGAAACTCCTGCAGAGTGTATTTTTTGTTACCTACAAAAACGTCCGTTAAGGAGAGGGGTCATCAGTATGGAGCAGTGTATCATGGGAGGGTATTTCACAAATATCTATTCAGTCTCTGCTATGAAACACACATTTTTCCATCAAAAGTTGCACATCAATGTTAGGATCAAATCCATACTGCTTATGTTGTGAAGCCCTATAACGTGAGGCTTCTGACAAAGTTACTGAGTTCATCATTACTTTGTTGTTGTTGTTGGGTACTGTTGAGCTGATTCCAACTCAAAGCAGCCCTACAAGTCAGAGTAGAAGTGCCCCATAGAGTTTCCAAGGACTACCCGTTGGATTTGAGCTGCTGACCTCTTGGTTAGCAGCCATAGCAGTCCTGGTAGTGTAGTGGTTAAGTGCTATAACCGACAACCAAAAGACTGGCAGTTTAAATCTGCCAGACACTCCTTTTCCTCTGAGTTGGCATTGATTTTAGGGCCATGGGTTTCATCATGGCTTCAATCCCATTAACTCATTTCTTAAAAACACACCCACTCTTCCATCTCCAAAAAGAGTGACATGATGTATCTCTTTTATCGTAGGGTTATTCTCTTCCTTGTTTTACTGGACAAAGTCTGAAAATATTTTAAAGATAGGTTTCTTCACACTCATTCATTGACCTCCCCAGGCTTTTAATAAGCTATTTCTTTCTTGATGACTTTTGGATATTTGCACATAACTCCATTATATCACAGCAAATTGCAGACCATGCATCTACTTACATTTAGTTCACATCTGTGGGACCGTTTTGAGGACACAGGTCTTCTGACAATATTTGTATTACTTGTTTATGGAGTACCCGGAACAATACTATAAGGTTATAAGGACCAAGGTCATATCAACTCTACCGTTGGCTCACTTATCATCTATCACATGTCTTTGATATCTAATAAAGGCCTAGTAAATCTAGGTTTGATCACATGGTGATGTTGGAGAATGGAAGAGAAAGAGCAGATGGAACGCAAGGCCTCTTGGCTTATGCTTGCAACTGGTCCAGTGGCACTCTCGCCACATTCTACTGGTCAAAGTAGAAGTTACAAGTTTGACTACGATGGAAAAGAATGAGAAAATTCAGCTACACTGGTAGTAGGAGCTAAAAAGTCACATACAAAGACTAATAAATATAGAAACATTTATGAAAATATACTGCAGATTATCAGTCCACTAAACAAAAGCTCTGGAGTTTTCTAACAGGAAATAGGTCTCTTATTTACAATAGGAAATAAAAGCAAAAGAGAAACAATTTTTATTTTTTAAGAACCACCTTCTATCACAAACTTTTAGTAAGCATCAAATGCATTGTACAGGGCCCATCTTTAGCTCCAGTTTGTTGACATAGCATTGACGTAATCTAACAATGTTATAATTACTGAAGGCTGTACTGAATTTGTTTCTGCCTCCCTAGGACTTAGAACAGAATTTGCCAAACAGTAGGTGTCCAGCGTCTTAAAGCACTTAGCTCATAAACAAAAGGTTAGCAGTTCAAACCAATCACCTGCTCCATGAGGGGAAATGTGGCAGTCCGCTTCCATAAAGATTTACAGGCTTGGAAATCTGTGAGGAAATTCTACTCTGGCCTCCCGACTGACTGTGAGTAGGAATTACCAAGAGTGGTTTTTTTGGTGCCTACATATCTGACCAAAAGATGTTGTTCAGTGAATTTAGGTTGCATTTATTATGAGATTTGAAAACCTTCAAGTACACTTTTAGTGAACAATGTAGTCATTCCCTTTGCCTTTGCAATTAAAATGAATAAGAAACTATTAATAACGTTACCTGACAATTAAAATCTAAAATTGCATTAAAATTTAATCTAAAGGAAAAGATACTTGGAGGATAGTCAAACAACCTTATCTATGAAATAGAAATTGCCACCAGGCACATTTATTAATTATAGACAGTTAAAAATATGACAAGATCCAAACACTCTCAAATGAAGTCCAAGGGTTAATTGTTCTCTGCTTCCTTGAACAGCTCTCCGTGTAACTGTACTAGATGTTTCTCATTTTGCATTCTTATTTTCATAGAAATTAGCATCTGTCCTTCTCTAATTAGGCTACTCTACATTCTGTACACTTGCAGACTTTTAATATTTTTACCCAAGCTCTATGCTGATTGTATTTTTTTAGCTCCATACAGATGACTTTTATTAAGTCTATTATCCTTATAGTGTTATATCCTTGGAAGCATTTCTTTTTCTTTTAAAATTGAGTAGCCTTCTGAGATGGTTGTACTGGTGTTAAGTGGAGATAGTGCCTACCAAAGAATTATCTAGGGGACGTTCATGTATAGAATATGAAAGGAAAAAACAATGAACAGGAAAAGTGACACTCTTAATTTGTTTAAAAAACTTTGCAATCAGCGGTGACAATGATGGCTCCAACATTTAGGGTGTAAACTAAACCTGGCATTTTATTCCACGTGGATTATTAAGCATATCTAAAATGAGAATATAGTCATGAGAAATGATTTAGCAGAAATAATTAAATAACACGCTTTTGCCCATAAAACAGAAATTTGAGTTTTTTGATTATATTTTTAATGATTTTTTAAAAATTTCTTAGTTGTGTATGTGTCTTAATAATCTAGCACTGCTATAAAAGAAATATCAAAAGTGGATGGCTTTAACAAAGAGAAGTTTGTTTCTTCTTGGAAAAGCAGGCTAAAAGGATAAATTCAGGGCATCTACTCTAGGATTATTCTTTTTTCTGTTGACTCTAGAAGAAGGCCCATGTAATCAGTCCTCCCTGGGATCTGGATCTGAGTAACGGGGACACCAGGTCAAAAGGAAGACCCAGCTCCAGCACTGATGTCTTTCCCGATGGAATGAGGTCCCCAACTCTCTGGTTACTCCCCTTTCCTTCATATTTCGAAAGATTGCCTCAAGGTACAATACAATTTTAAGGATTGAGTCTTGCCTCTTTAACATAACCATCACGGATTCTCCCTCATTAACATCATAGAGGCGGGATTTACAATTTAGGTCACATCACATGCTATACACATTTTTAGGGGCAGACAATTTAATTCATGGCAAGACAGGGAGATTGCCAGTAAGTTTGTGAACTCATCTTAGAAAAATTGCTACATACCTCATAGCTGAATATCACCATGGTCATCTTTGAAGTACTCTCCTTTGGAAGCTATGTACCCACATCAGAGCCTAGTCCGCCCTCCAAAGCAATTTTGAAACTCTTTTTCTAGAATGGCCATTGAGAATGGGTGGCAGGATGGCAAGTTCATGAACTTAGTTGTTTAATTGTCTGTGAGGGAATTTTTAGCCAGTAAACTAACAGCTGTATTAGAATACCCTCCCTACTTACCTCATCTGGCCCCCAGTGAATATTTTTCTTTACCTGTATGCTTTATCAAGTCAGCAGGGGCTGAGTACATACAGTGTACATACAGTGTTCATTCATACAGTTTCTTTGATTTTTTATAAGGGCAGTGCTCAGTTGTAGAAAAGTTCATCTGAGATAAAACAAGGAAAATCAAACCGAGGGGAACGGAGACTAAAGTTTTTATTACAAGAAATTGCCTTGAGAAAGCATGTTAAAATTAATAAGACAAAAACGAAGCCCGAGAGTTGGCATGGGATCGTCACGTCACAAGCGCATAGCGATGGGCATTGTGGAATCAGATCATATTGAAACACAACAGTAGGCTTCTGGTTCAACAATCACCTGATTGAAAAGCTAGTTGCTATCAATTCCACCTCTGCGTGACTCTTACCAGATTATCACCAAAACAATCATAAATATTAATAAAAATTAGATATTCACAACTGAAAAATAAATATTAATGTCCCCAAACAAGTACTAATAATCCAACACCAGAAACCCGTGGAAGTCAGTTGAGTAATAATATTCCTAAATTACTCTGATAGTGCCACCTGGACTCAAAGCCTGCCACAGTATGATGGGATGGTCATTCACACATTTCCCTACCACCTACTCCTGGCAATAACACAGAGAGTGAAGCGTGGTTCTACCTCCCACAGCAGGTTGTTGTGTAAGTTGCCAGAACTCTGTTATATTTCCCCTCGTCAGTCCATGCTGGTGTCTTCAAAGACAAATTCATGAGAAAGGCATGAGCCTTCACAGCCACATTGTTTCATGGAAGAGATGCATGCAAACCTGAGTCTTCCTTATGTCAAACTGATACTGCTGTAGACTGTGACTCTTTCTGATAATTTACTAATGATAATAAAAATGCACCAGTTGCCACTGAGTTGATTTATATTCATGAAGATTCCATGTGTGTCAGAGTAGAACTGTGCTCCGTGGAATTTTCAATAAGTGGCTTTTTAAAGTAAATTGCCAAGTGTTTCTTCTCAGGCATCACTAGGGGAAGCTGAATCTTCCAACCTTTCAGTTAGCAGCCAAGCACATGACCCGTCTCATCCAGAGACTACTAATATAATAACAACAATAATTTTGTACATACACTCTTATCCAAAATGCATTCAGAAACATAATAGGCATATATAGTTGCTATCTTCATCTGACTTCCCGTGTTAAAACGAGCCCCATTTTCTTTGGGAAAAAAAAAAACATAATAACTGAACCACATAGAAAAAGACCGGAAGTACTTATAAGCACCCTATTATCCCTAACAGAAATACCAAGTTTCAGCTCATTAATTCAATATTCTGTCCTTGTCCAACTTTCCAGCTCAGAATTTCCCATCCAACTGCACGCAGCATGAAAGTTTTCAAGTTAATGCAGAGATTATAAAACAGATGACATTTAAAGACCTACTCCAAAGTAAATATTTCATTTGAAAGGAGACACAGAAAGAAGGTAGAGACACAGGTGACTGATAGTTTAAACACATCCTTATGCCCACATCTGTTTACAAATGTCACCATTCATGTGATCCATAATCTTTGGAAGTGAGATCCTTATTCATCTATTTTGTTTCATGCACTGCAAGCTATCCTGACCACCCAATGAATACTTTCACTTCCTTTGGCTAGTGATTGTGCTGGCGGTCTCTGCAGTCAGGTTGTACATATTCAAATAACAGCCCCTCCCCTTTCTACCTGCAAAGCATTAGGAGAAATCATTTAACCTACCTGAGTCTTGTCTCCTTCATCTGGAAAAGGGAGATAAGAATAGACCTTACTTCTTAGAGCTGTCGTGAAGATTAAAGGATTTAATATTTAAAGCTCACATGATGTCTACAGGTTCCCTATAAAAGTTATTACTTTTATTTTCAATTCTCAGAGCCCAGAAGAATATCTATTATTTATTTTCTCTTTTTGCTTTTCAATTTCATTAACTAAAAGACTCTGAGTTGCTTTCCCATCTTTCCTCCACTTCTGCAAGAAACAGGAGGAGCAACGACATTGAAAATGAAGACCTGGTGGGGACTGATTGTGCTTGACACCGAGCAACAGTCAAACAAAGAGAGTTTTAGAAAACCAAATCACAAAACCAGGTAAACTTGACTGACTGTTTAATCTGAATGTCCTGTGAAGATGCAATTTTTCAGTTCTAAGCAAATGGGGTAAAACTTTGCAGAATAAGCGAATATGCCAAGTCAGCCAAGTGCTGTCAAGTCCAGCCATGCTATTTCTTTAGGTGTAGAATGGGGACAACACGTGGAGGGGGCTGTGGTTTCTGACAGCTTACTCACAAGCTGGAGGAAGACATAATATCTCCTCATTCAGTAAAGGCTGAACAGAACAGATTTGGGAGTTTGATGGAATGAGAAATACGTTTTTCTCATGTCAGTGTCTTACTCAGAGTGCTTAGTACATAGCCCAACACATGTTAGTAGCCCTGTGAATGCCTGCACAACGAATGACTTGTGTCATTATGAATAAGTCCTTAATGACTCTGGAGCTCTTGGTGACTTAGTTAGTAAAATTCTTGTGCAGCCAGCCCAAGATCTAATCATTGATGGTATCAAAAGTTGACGTTAGTTGTCATTGAGTTAATTCTGACTTTTAGAAGCCTCACGTGTGCAGAATAGCATTGATCCATGGGGCTTTCAGGGCTGAGACCTTGCAGAAGCCAGCCACCAACCTGTCCTCAGTGATGCCTCTGAGTGGGTTTAAACCATTTACTTTTGAATAGTTGTTAAGCATGCAACCATTGTGCCACCCAGGGACTCCATAGTAGCCAAGGTACCTGGCCAATATCCATCCCTGCTTCCTGCTATCTAATGTTTTCCAAAATCACTTCTCTTCCTTAGTAGATTTAGCTTGCTGTCACCCCCAAACTCTCCCAAGTTGGCAGGGAAATAGTAAACAACACCAGCATCAGAGTGGAAACACTCTTGTTCTTAATTTTACCTGAAGTTTAGGATTAGTTTTTAAATCTTCGTTCACGGCATTGTAACTTCCGATAATCAGAGTTATGGTCCAATGGTTTTATTTTTTCCTCCAGTCAGCCTTGTAACACAAATGCAATGCATCTAATCCAGGAAGACTTCAAGAGATTAGCATAAAAAAGATATGTCACATCCTTGTCTGATATTTATTACATGCAAATCACCAGTACTAAGAAGGAAAATACTACAAAGTTACTCTGTAGATCTGGAAGCAAGAATAAAGGCCAATAAAATGGATAGTAAGTCTATCAGGTTTTCTTAATTTAAATTAAAATTGATTGTTTAAATAAAAACAATAACAAAGTAGTTTGAGGTTACAACACAGCTAATTGAAAGAGTATGCATGCAAGAGAAATCGTATAAGAAGAAAAAGGGAACAAGGTGTGCAAGTACATGCTTAAGAAACAGGAAGAGCGGATAAGACCCCAAATAAGCAGAAAAGTAATACTGAAGATTAACATGATCGTCACTGATATAGAAAATGAAAAACAAAAAAATTAGAAAAATCAATGAAATTAAAGCAGGTCATGTAGGAAAAAAACATTAAAACTGAGAAAGATACCACGTAGTCCTGCAGTTTCTTTCCTAGCTATACATCCCTCAGTGTAATCAATCACTTTTGTGTGGTCTTTCTTGTCACGGTCTTGTAACCTCCACCCAAGTGATTGGTTGGAATCATGCAAATAAGACGATTATGGACCATCAAAGCGATTGGTCGATTTTGCTACCCCACTAGGGTTCACATGAGCCATCCCAGGGATGGGAAGAGAGAACAGAAGAGCCAGGAGTGGAGTACATCCTTTTGATTCTGGATTCCTTTACTGAGAACTCCTAGAACCAGGAGACACAGAGAGAGAGCACTATAAGTCCGAAAACGATGAGAAGCAGCAGCAGAGAAATGGCAGCAGGAGAGACTGGCAGGAGATAGTGTGGTGTGCTTCCTAGCCCAAAGAGTTAGAAAGCTGAGGGCCTTTGGACAGAAGACTTGCTGACAGAGTAGGTGCCTCGGGGCAATTGTTAGAGGTAGGCTTACCAATCCATGGTGCTGAGCAACTTCCGGCTGAGGCTTTCTGAAGGAGAGGGGTGTGCCGGGGCACTTATCGGCAGAGCTATAAGAGTTTCATGGAACTTACCTGAGATGGGTAGAAGCCAAGGGCCAGAGAGAGGCATGCCTGTTGGCATGGCTGAGAAGAGACTGCCCTCACGGGAGGGTCATATCCTGAGCATTCCAGATCCTGGACTGTAACTGGATAACTTCCCTTATAGAACCCAGAATTGTGAGGACTGTCTGTGAGTTCTATGTGGCCTGTAACGTTTGGATTATCAAACTCAGCAGAGAACTAGAAAGTGCCACAGGAGGTACGGCTGGTATCAGAATTGGTAAGGATTGCTGAGAGAGGAGGCGTATCTGACCTCTGCCTCATAGGAATCAGCCTGGGGCTGTTGATTGTGATTCTCCATCCCCCTTACAAAGCTACAGGAGGTCAGATGATGTCCCTGCAATGCCATTTTTATAACCTCAATTAAAAGGAGAAACTACAATGCATACTTATACACTAATGTTACAACATAATTCGTAATAGCTAAGAAGTAGAGCACACACATACGTATAAACAACTCAAATGCCCATCAACACGGAATGGCTAAACAAAATGTATATGTACATACAATGAAATATTATTCAGTCCTTATTCAGTCATAATGAGTAATCAAGTTCTGATACACGCTATGACATAGATGAGCCTTAAAAACCTTATGATACATGAAATAAGGGAAAATGTATGATCACACTTATATGACATATCCAAGACTAACAAAAAACATTGCTGTCAAGCAGATTTTGACATATGATTACTCTATCCATCTGTTGCAAAATAGAATTGCTATAATGTTTATGGAAGCAGATCACCAGGTCACTTTTCTATGGTACTTCTGGGCGGGTTTGAACTGATAATCTTTTGATGAATAGCCGAGCACAAACTGTTTCAGCCATCCAGGGACCACTAATAGGCAAATACATAGAGATGAAAATCTGTGAGCAGTTTCCAAGGACTTCTTGGAGGGGGAAATGCTATAACTTAGATGAATTTCAAAATAATTTAAAAATAGTTATCCTGAATAAAAGAAGTCACACAAAAATTAGATACTGTATCACTTCATTTACATAAAATACTACAAAACATAATCAATACATGGGGACAGGAATCAAATCAGTAGTTTCCTGGGAAGGTTGTAAAAGATGGAAGGGGAGATTATAAAGAGGAGAAAGGAAACTTCTGAAAGTGAAGGAATTTTTATTATCTTGATTATGGTGATGATTTCATAACCGTATATTCATATTAGAACTTACCCTATGTCTTAGTCATCTAGTGCTGCAATAACAGAAATGCTGCAAGTGAATGGTTTTAAAAAGAGAAATTTTGTTTGTCACAATAGGCTGCAAGTCCAACTTCAGTATATGAGCTCCAGGGGAAGGCATTCTCTGTTTGCTCTGGAGGGAGGTCTCTGTTATCATTCTTCCCCTGGACTGAGAGCTTCTGAGGTGCGGGGACCCTGCGTCCTCTTCAGAGGCTGTGGTCTGTCCCTAACACTGCTCCTGGGTAGCATGAGGTCTCCAACTGTCTGCTTGCTTCCCTTTCCTTCATATCCCAAGAGACTGTCTCAATGCACAATACAGTCTTACACACTGAGTCCTGTCCCACTGAGGCAACTGCCTCCCAGCCCTCCTCATTGATATCATGGAAGCAGAATTTAAAACGTGAAGGAATGTTACACGTTACCAGGAGTCATGCCACATTCAAATTGCTGCACATGTTTTTGGGGGTAAACAATTTGGGGGTAAGCAATTCAATCCATGATATTTTATTACGTACTTAGAGTGTGTGTAGTGTGTTATATGTAAATTACACTTCCATAACCCTGTTAAAAATAATACAAATCAAAGCAAAACATATTTTGGTTAATAAATTGAAGGAGTTAAGGACCAAAGCAAGATAGTTAGTTAGAAAGTAAATTTAGTAGCCCATGCAAGGAATTATAGTATCTCAGACCAGTATGGGAACCTTTGAGGTGTGGCACAATGGTGAACTGTAGACAGATTTGATAGAGGAACCAGTATGATTTCTGGAAAACCTGGATGTGGAGTGTGAGATAAAGAAGAGCCCAAAATAACTTCAATATTTCTGCATGAGCATTAAAAAATAAGAATGTTGCCATAGATGGAGAAGACTAAAGAGATTTTCTTTCTTTGACAGTTATTAGAAATTCAGCTTTTGAGGGATTAATTTTAAATATCTGTTAGATGTTGAGGAAACCCTGGTGATGTAGTGGTTAAGAGCTGTGGCTGCTAAGCAAGAGGTGAGCAGTTCAAGCATACTAGGTACTCCTTGAAAAGTCTATGAGATAGTTGTACTCTGTCCTATCGGCTCTCTATGAGTTGGAATTGCTCAGTAGCAATGTATATTAGATATTGAACTGGAGATACTTGTAAGATTCATACATTTGAAGTTTAAGAGTGACGGTTAGATGGCAGATATATAATTGGCCATTGGCACACAAATGTTTTAAAATATTAGTGATAACGGTACTTTTAACAGCTGCTAGCAATCACTGCTTAGTGCCAAGTTAAATGCTTAAAGCTCATTAATCTAATATCTCTGCAGTTTCATAAAGTTAATACAGTAAATGGCCCAAATCTTGTTTTTGTTAATTGCTGTCAAATTGACTCCAACTCATGGTGACCCCATATACAAAAGAAAGAAGCGTTTACCTGTTCTGTGCCATCCTTATGATCTTTGGTACATTTTAGTTCACTGCTGTGGTCACTGTGTATGTTGAATAACTTTCACTCATTCTAGGGGGTTCATTTTCCTGCAGCATATTGGCCAATACTCTGAACCATGTGGGTTTTCATTGACTAATTTTGGGAAGTAAATCATCAGACCTTTGTTCCTAGTCTCTCTGAGCTGGAAGCTCCCCTGAAACCTTTCCACCAGAGGTAATCCTACTAGTATCTGAAATATTCATGACATAGCTTCCAGCATCACAGCAACAGGCACATTACTACAGCATGGCAAACTGACACATGCATAGACTTATGGATAAATGAGATGTGTGCAAGAAATAATTCAAGTAAGTGTAAATGAAACAATTGATAGCAAAAAACACCATGTGTTTTAACGACATTAGAGAATAGATGATTAATTCCAACTGAGGAGGTTTGGAAAGACAAACTAGAAAAAGTTAGAGCCAGCCAGCCAAGTGCCGTTGAGTTGGATCTGACAAAAAGTTAGAATGGACATTAAAAATAAGAGGTTGTTACTAGACACAGGAAATGCACAATGTCACTACTGGTGATGGCACAGCAAAAGCAACATCTTGAGACACTAAATGGCCTGTCAAGATCAAACACAGAACAGTGAGAATCAGTAGAAAGTTAAAAACAGAAAATTGGTGGGAGATGCATTTAAAGAGATCTGAGGAAAGCCAGTCTTGCAGTTGCTGGCATGACAACATCTTACAGTATCATGTTTGATACAACAACATGCTTTACTCTGATTTGCTGAATCCTCTGCTGGAATTAGGAAGCGAGTGGATCTGAACACACTGCTACACTTAGAGAATACGATGGAATAAAATACATGAGCAAGCCACTCTTGAAAACCCAGTGAAGTTCCCCGCAACCATCAGCCACTGAAAGTTTATTGATAAAATTAGGTGACTCTGCCAAATATAATGTGTACCTTTTAAGATTTCTGATTATAGTTAACTGCAACTGTAATTACTATTTTCATATGGAAGAATATGTAAGAATTTCAATATTTTACAGCTACTTATTTGAGTTAATTCTTTCTTTGTAATGCAGCAGAACTCCAATTATTACATCAAAATGTTTTAGTGAAAGAAATCATCTCAGGATATTAACCAACTAAACGTTTATTTTTTCAAGTTTTCCTCATTTTTAATGTAACCGTGCTGAGAACCAAGAAAAGTGTTAGTGAACTATTACTGAACTATCCCGTCAAACCAACCATTAGCAAGCGGTGAAAATCAAGATGCCTTTTCTTGGTTTTTTTGAAAGAGAATTTTGTGTTCTATTTAATTTTTTACATTGTAATTAAAAAAATTATTATGATTAAGTGAAAATACACAATCAAAGTCAGTTTTGCATACCTGCCTCTCTGCAACTCCTTTTGCTCTCCCCACCCTGTGACAGCACACACCTTTTCACTTTTTATTCTTTGTATCTTCTCACAAACATTTGTCCCTTTCCTCTCCACCCTTTCTTCTCCCTTCTAGAAAAAATACAATAGGCCAGCCTTCTATAAATGTATAAAACCATAACGTACACACACCACATGCTCACTCTGAGTACCCGAGTCCAGTCAATTCATTGTCTGAAGTATTGAACTCAGTACTGGTTTCAGGTCTGGGGCAGCTGCAAGTCCAGGGGCCATGTTTCCAGGGGACCCTCCGGGATGCTGGACCATCAGTTATGGTCTTTTAGAAGAGTCATTCATCTGTTCACCTCCTTTTCTCAGGTTATGTCAGGGATTCTATGTTGTGTCCCCCATCAAGGCTGTCTTCGGTGGTGGCTGGGTACTGTCTGGTTCTTCTGGCTCGTGCTGATGTTGTCTCCTGATCACATGAGTCCTCCCATCTCCTGCGCCCATTTCTTCTCATGTCTTTGATGTTCTCAGTCGTCATCTGTTCCAGGTGGGTTGGGATCAGTTGATGTTCCTCAGATGACAGCTTGCTGCCTTTTCGGATCTCAAATGCCACTCAACAATATGAGGTGCAGAAGACTCTCTTAGTAAAAGGCTAGTAATGCCAACTGACTTTGATGTCCCCTGATACCACAGTCCCCAGATGCCTGTCCCTGCTACTCTATTCTTTGAAATGTTGGGTTGAATTCAGAAAATCTTTAATTCATGGTGTAGTCCAGTTATGCTAACCTGCCTTCTACTGAGTGTTGTCATACCCTTCACCAATAAAATTCCTATCAACTAATCTGTGACCAACCCTCTCCCACCCTTGTAGCCATCAAAGAGTCTTTTCTTCTGTACATTATTCCTTTTTTAAGACTTTGTAATAGTGGTCTCATACAATACTTGTCCTTTTGAAGCTTACTGATTTCACTCAGCATGTCTTCCAGCTCATCCCAGATTATGAGATGCTTCTTAAATTCACCGTTGTTCTTTATCATTGTACAGTGTTCCATTGTGTATATACACCATAGTTTATCCTTTCATCTGTTGATGGGCACCTAGTTTGCTATTGTAGAATGTGATGCAATAAACATTTGTATACATGTATCTGTTCACGTGACATCCTTTATTTCTGTAGGACATACTCCAAGCAGTAGGATTACTGCATCATATGGCAATTCTATTTCTAGCTTTTTAAGAAAGCACTAAATTGCTTTCCAAAGAGGTTATACCATTTTTGCAATCCCACAAGTAGTGTAGGAGAGTTCTAGTCCCTCCACAGCTTCTCCAGCAATTGTTGTTTTGTGTTTGTTGGATTATTGGCAGCCTTACTGGAGTGAGATGACACCAGGTAGTTTTTCTCCAAATTTCTTGGCAGAGATAAGTGAGCACTTCCAGTGCCGCATCTCTTTGTTGAAATAGCTCAGTTGATATTTTTTCAATTTCTGGGCCCTCATTTTTCACCAGTGACTTCCATGCACTGCCAACTTCTTTCTTCACTACCACTGGTTCCTGATTGTACGCTACCTCTTCCGATGGTTGAATGTCCACCATTTCTTTTTGGTATAATGACTCGCTATATCCCTTACTTCTTCTTCTGAAGCTTCCTGAGTCGTTTAATATTTTCCCAGTAGTCTGTGTTACGTACTATACCATAAAATTTCCAGTTCTTATGTTCACTCTTTAGAATTACAGATATTGCATATTTCAAATTTACAGGAGTTTTATGATGTATGTATTTTTACATATTCTCACTGTATGTAGGAAGACACTGAGACTCTGAAAGATTTTTAACAAAATGTTCCTAACCTCATTTGATCTCACTGTCAGTAGGTCTACAGAGCCTGATTTGTCTAAAGCCAAAAACTTTGCCCTAAATTACTATATATTATGGATCTCTTTTTTTTTTCTTTTGGAGTATGGACTTCTTAACAGCCCAGTTTAAAAGATAACCACATTGGGTTACTCAATATTCTATTATACTAGTGTGTACTCTCTGAATAATAATAATGTTTTGCATATATATATACATGTATACATACGTATATATACATATATATATATACACATACACACACATACCAGTAGAAACGAAACCAAAACTCACCACTGTCCAGTCAATTCCAACTCATAGTGACCCTGCAGGAAACCCTGGTTTGATAGTAGTTAAGAGTTACAACTGCCATATGGGCTATTTGGAAACCTTGTGGGGGAGTTCTGTTCTGTCCCATAGGTCGCTATCAATATCCACAAAATTTACTAGTATAGGTTATTTTATGTCTACTATTTTTAGCAGCAAACATCCCAAATCTCCAATCTCAGTGATTTGTTTAGATTTGTCTTTCATGAAAACTACCTTTGTTGCTTCTTGAACAATACCAAGCATGAAAATACTATCCCGTTCAGGCTAATGAAAACAATGTGGTATGATTATTGGGGGAGAAATACATAAAATATCATGAAATGAAAATAATGAGAAAAGATTAATGCAATTTCTAAACTGGTTAATTAGTAAGGGCAGTGATCTAAAGATATTTGTATCAGCTCAAAGTAGGACACAGAGGTTATATGAGTTTTTCTGAATTAAAATTGAGGTATCTTCAGTTTATTCATATGCAATGCATAAATAGAACAGAGGCAGAGACAAAGACTTTTCCTTAATAGCTTACAGTGAGAACATGGGATGGGATGTTTCTTACGCATCAGACTCCAACACTGACCATAGTTACAGACTGGCAGAAAGAGAGAGTTCAACTGAGTACTTAGTCTGAGCATAAAGGAACACAGGGACATTACAGAGAGAAGGCAAGTGGGGAGGAGGGTGAGAGGAGAGAGTACAGAAAGGAGGTCAATACAAGAAATGTGAGTGGGTAGCAAGAGAAAGATTTTATAGTTGTTGTTGATGACGATGTCTTTTGCCTTTACTTAAAAGCAAACATAATGATAACCTCCCCAAAGAAATTATTATTCTAAACATATCAGACCACTTGAGGGCACTGTGACATTGCATTTTGGCCAAGTGACCTTTTAGGGCTCAACTCAGGGAGTAAAAAAGTAGTTTTTAAAAATCCAGGAGGAGCACACACAGGTGCTCTGGTGTCACGCCTGTACATGAGGGTGGGCATCACTGTATGGTTATATAAATCAGTTAGTGCCCCAGTGAGTCAGCACCAAGGCCAGAGATTGCTTTCCATATTCCGGCATTTCTGTATGTTTCAGAGATTTCCTATTGGCTGCTCAGGCTGAATTGTGATATTATGATTTTCCAATTGCAGTGATAATGGATCATTTTTGGCATTTCCCACTCATTAGAATCTGTGCCAGTGTGATGGATTAATTTAGGTGCATTTTCAGTCCTTGGTATAACTGTTGGGAAGGAAATGAGAATAGCTGCTGCATTGGGTAATTACAGCGGAGTCCAGGACTTCTGTGTTAAAAAGCAAAGAGAGGGAATGAAGCAGAGAAGGAGAGAGAGATGTTTTGTGTTCACCAGACTTAACTGAGCAGAAGTGAAATCTCTTGCTGGCTGGAATCAGAACCAGTGGCAAGTCACAAAGAAATGTAGCCCTAATATTGGAAGAGGTTTAAATGTATGCAAATAAAGCTGGATTTTCTCATGCAGTGATGTCTTTTTTTTTTTTTATTAAAAATCAACTGACTGCAATAAAAATCACGGATCTTTTATGTCTGCCATTTGCATTTTTTTTTTTACATTTATAATTCTTGTAGAAGAGGAAGTAGCAAACGCGAGTTTCAGTTCTGTGTCTAAAATATCCTTTATCATTAGATTTTGTGGGTAAATACATATTGCTCCACTGTATTCTGCTTTGCATCTCAATAAGGGAAATTCGGAAAAGCTAAAAAACTGTCTGCCTCAACCAGGGTAATTCTTTTTATGAATAGAAATATTTGTTAAACAAATGAAATACTACTACAACATGAATTGGATTTATACAATCTTAGGCTCTTCATCTGTTAAGTTTCTTTATAAACAAAGACGTATTCATTTTATATGTCCTCGTTGTGAGGACAGGAAACATCCTCCAACCTAATCCTGTTAATAATAAATGTTACTCTTTGCTTTAGAAAGTCTCACATGGCACAGTAAAATAGTTGAGTATCCCATCACATTTTTACTTAAGTGTGTTGAGATTTCAGCAGTAATCCTGTTGCCAGAAAAAAAGGAAAGACAAAGTATAAAATATGACAGTTAAAAAAAAGTGAGAAAGAAAGGCTTATTTAAATATTAATAAATGATACAAAACTTTTAATACAGATTCACATAAATGTGGAATAATGACGACACTGATGGCTCTGTTACATAGGTCTGTATATCATAAAACATGGAAAATGAAACGTACGAAGATTTAAGTGACAGTCTCAGAACGTCGTTAATGAATGAGGAGAAAGAAAACAGAGGAAGCTGGATACATGGGCTGTTACTGACAGCTTTGGTAAGTCTTTCTGCTTCAAGTAAGAAGACTCTATAAATTACAAAGAATAAAAAACGATGAATCCATAATAGATAAGGACAGGTTATTAGAAACAGCAGCTAAAAGGAAACCAAATTAGTTAAATGAATTTTTAAAAGGAATTGTCCAAAGTACTATAAATAAGCTAAAAATCAATAAGCAAAAGTCAGAATAAGGCAGAATTTCTTTCTTTTTTTTTTTTTTTCAAATTGTTCTTCAGAAATCTCCTCAATAGATACTGGGAATGTTGTTATTGACAATGTCCAAATAGCCTTAATTCCAGACATGATAACTAGACTCATTTTAAGGTAATTAGTATATTTTAGCCCCTGTATCACCATGCAGGAAACCCTGGTGGTGTAGTTATTAAGTGCTACATCTGTTAACAGAAAGGTCAGCAGTTGAATACATTAGGTACTCAACAGAAACTCGATGAGGGCAGTTCTACTCTGTCCTATAGGGTTGCTATATATCTCTACTCAATGGCAGTGAGTAGGTAGGTATCACCATGCTTGACCCCAGAAGGATATTTGGCCAAATTTGGTTGAATAAGACTTATTTTATTTTACTATTATTTTAAATAACGACAGAGGAACTCTCTAGCTGTTAGTGTTGTCTAGCCAGTAGGTCATAAACCTGTATCTGCTGGTGCCTGTCTTTCTGTTGCGAAGGTACAGCTTGTAAAATCAAAACAAGAAATCAAGACCAAAAGAAGAAGCTGGGCAGATACAATTCTCTTCTTAAAATGGTTTGATCTGGGTGTTTTGCTATTGGCAACCCCAAATTTTATGGCAAAGAAACATCTTGTCGTATGTTTTGGCCTGAATTTGATTTTACACAGAGATATAGTGAGTGAGAATGTTTCACCTCAACAGTATTGTCCTCTACCAACATGGCTTCTTAACCGTGGATCACTCTGACCAAAGAGTTTCCACTCTCCATCTGCTATGGATTGTGGGATACCTCATACCACTCACTCTGATGATCCTCATTCCCTCACTGGGGTGCTATGAACCATTTTTTATGGTTTACTGAAACATACCTTTCTTGTCTGCTGAATTACTTATAATTACCTTTCTTAGTTACTGAGCACTGTATATGACCTGCTGCATCTTCAGAGCTACTCATAAAATATTAACCTGATTTTTTTCTACAGTTCCTACACTTCCCAGGTACTCTTAACCATACTTCAGAACCCAGACAACCTACCGTTGCCAACACTTAACCCACTCAATGACAACCTAGTCCAGTTTTCAATTTCAAGAATTCGTAGTTTTCCTTTTATAATTGCGATTGTATGTTCCACCTTTTTGGTGTAGGTAATATATTAAACCATTAACTCTTTATGGAAGAATTTATGATATTTTCATTCTTTTTTCACTTTGTATTATTTATTTATAATGTTATAATAAGCACTTCATTCATGTGGTCTCTCTTTTTGTTGGAGTGGGTATCTAAAATAAGTAGTAGAATAACATGATTGATAATTAAATCACTAGTGTTCTTGCTGCAAATTACAGTATTGCTTTACAAAAGAGTATCCACCACACAGTGAATATGCATACTAGAATATTTTCTCTTTTATTATGATTGAATGAAAATGTACATTCCCATATAAGTATGCATGCCCACCTATATGCAGCTTCCACTGCTCTCCCTGCCCGGTGACAGTACATTCTTCCTCTCTGCTCTGTGTGTGTCTTATCCTCCCATCAATATCCTATCCCTTCCTGTCCACCCACTACCCTTCCTCCAGTAAGAGGCCAGCAGGACAACATCCTATACATGCATAGAACCATAAAGTGCGCACACAATATGGTCGCTCTGTGTCACCAAGTCCAATCCATTCCTGTCTGAGAGTTGACCTCCATTATGACTTATGGGCAGGGGCAGCATCCAGGCCAGGGGCCATGCTCTAGAATATTTTCTTAATATCACCAATATTGGGTTGCTTTTTGAAATTAGCACTTTTGTAGGTCTAAGAAAATGTATCTGTTTAACTCTCATTATTTATTTCTATTTTGGATGCATATTTATCTGCTGTAACTCCTCATATGGAATAAATTAGATTTATATGTGATGTAAAAACAAATGAAAAACCAATTAAAAATAAATAACAAAGAATCCAGCAGAAACACAACAAATTAAGGAATACAGTTTTTTATGTAGGTAGCAAGTCTTACTTAATTGGATTTGTTGATATGCTATTCTGTATAAAGTGAATCAAATTATGCACAATAACTATTTATTAATATTAATTTGGAACTTTTACAGAATGTAAATCATTTTTTAATATGTTATAGTTGTTAGGTACTATCTATTAGATTCTGACTCATACCAACTCTGCACAACAGAACGAAACCCTTCCCAGTCCTGAACCATGCTCACAATCTTTGCTATGTTTTAGTCTATTTTTGTAGCAACGGTTTCAACCCATCTCACTGAGAAATTTCGTCGTTTTTGGTGACCTTCTACATTTCCAGTCATGATTTCCTTCTCCAGGGATTGCTCTCTCCTAATAACACATCCAAAGTACAGAGATGAAGTCAGACCTTCCTCAGTTCTAGGGAGCACTCTTGATATGTTCGTTCCAAGACAGATCTGTTCATCTTTCTGCTTGTCCATGGTGTATTCAAATGGTATATTGTCCACGGTATGTTCACCAGAACTATAACTCAAAGGCATCAACTCTTCAGTCTTCCTTATTCACTGTCCAGCTTTTGCATGCATATCAAGTGATTGAAAACACTGTGACTTGTGTTAGGTGCGTTGTCATCCCCAAAGTGACATCTCTACTTTTAAATACTTTAAAGACACCTTTTGCAGCTGACTTGCCCAATGTAATATGTCATTTTGAGTTCTCAACTGCTGCTTACAAAGGTGTTGATTGCGGCTCCAAGAAATATAATATGGGCTTTATAATTTTTGTAGTTAATTTCACTTTTTAACACAGCTATCGTCTTTATGACAACGAGAACCAATTAACTATGTTTGGACAGTGATAAGGCCGATGAGTAATTATTAATACATAAGACATGAAGAGATGAAGACTGTGACCCATGTTACTGTTCCTCTACCATTACCTTGAGTGTGAGATTTGAAGAAAAGTTAAAGGTTGATCTAGGATGTGATCAGTTAGTTGTGCCAGACACGGCTTGTCAATTATATATAACCTTGCATAGGGGAATCATGGAGAAGTGTTTTCTTCCCTTAACCAACATATTCTGGACACATTTGATAAGATTAGTGTCACCCACCATATGGTGTGCACACTTTATGGTTCTATCCATTTTTAGTCATACTGGTCTTTGTCTAGATGGGAGACAAGAGGGTGGAGAGCAGGTGGGGGGCAGGTGCTTGTTTAGAGGATACTAGATATGCAAAGAGAAAAGGATGATTATGCTGTCACTGGCTGGGGAGAGAAGAGGGAGCTGCAGATAGGTGGGCATGCAAAATTGATTTAGTTTGTATACTTTCACTTAACCACAATTAAAAAAAAAAGATTAGTGTCATACATTTCTGTAAATGTGTGTTTTTATTTTTGGTTATTCAATTTGAGCTCTGTAGTGAGTTAAATGAAAGGAGAACATTGCTTCTCAGACAGAATCCTGCAGATGTAGAGGCCTGAACTAGAAGTCAGATGGTCTGAATTTTAAACTTGACCATGAAGCTTACTGTCTACCTACACTGGAAACAGTGACTGACTATTCAAGGGTATCATGTCCTTAAATATTGAATGGGGGATGAGATAAGAACTGTTCATGGGCCTCATTTTTTGGAGTTTTGAGGCTTACATCTATTTGCGTATTTGCAACTAAGACTCAATAGGAACACAAATATTTCTAACTTTTTGCATATCACATCATATGGACTGAGGAATAATTTTGTCCATCCATGTTTAATGGAGAAATATCAATTGAATTCATTAAGTCAGACTGAAGATATCTTTATATTTCTTCCCAGGAAACACACCCTTTTAGCTGTCTGACTCTAAGAAAGCACTTCTCTATAAATAATTGTTGTTGAAACAAAGGGCCTTTCAACTAGTAGAACTACAATTGCGTTAGACAAGTATGCCCTCCAAAATGCTGTCGTTGTTAATCAGACCTTAGAAAGAGATGTTGAATACTGGAATTTTGAAATAGGAGGAAAAAAATGCCTTTATATTCTGATAGGCTTCTTCTCAAATATGAATGCGAGCATACATTTGCAGACAATATTATCAAAAGTTCATGAGCAGTAATTGTAGTCTTCACTTGATTCCTCATTTTGCCAGTTTCTCTCAAGATTAAATGTGAAAAATGCATCTCAAATATATTTAGTGTTCTATATACAAACGTTGTGGAGGACAGATTATTTAAAACTGTTCTCAGGCTCATTTCATGATATACTACATAAATGTGTATAAATGATTGCAAGTGATTGCAAGACCTGTCAAGAAATCCATTATTGACCTTCTCTGTATGTAACTAATAATTAATTATCTGGCTATTGCTGTGAATACATAAACATACACAGTCTCTCTCTCTCTCTGTTTCTTATTGCACCATACACATGAATATGTTTGTGTGTGTGTGTGTACACAAAAATATGTGATATATCGTATGAGGGCTGCCAATTAATTGTGCTATCTCATCCTAGAAAAAGTGCTACATACTTTACTGCTAAATATCACCACACTTGCCTTCAAAGTATTCCTCTTGGGAAGCAATGCACTGAAGCCAGAGCCTAGTCCACCCTTCAAAGCAATTTTAGAATTCTCTTTCTGGAATGGCCTTCAGAGCTGTTATGGCATTACCCTTGATGTCCTGAATGTCATCTAAATGTCTTCTTTTCAATATTTCCTTGTCTTTGGGTACAGAAAAAAAGGTATTTGGGGCCAGACCAGGTGAGCAGACAGGGTGTTCCAATGCAGTTATTTGTTTACTGGCTGAAAATTCCCTCTCAGACAACTAAACAATTAAGTTTGTGACTGGCCAACATGCCACCATGTGCAATGGCCATTCCAGAAAGAGTTCCAAAATTACTTTGAAGGGTGGACAAAGTGTTGGCATTAGTGCATAGCTTCCCAAAGGAGGTACTTCGAAGGTGACAATAGTGATATTCAGTCATGAGATATGTAGCACTTAGAAAAATTAAATTCACGGACTTGTTGTCTGACCTTGTATACACATACAAGTTTACACTTGATTTTTTTAAATACTTTGACTGCTGGTTTACCTTATTGTTATTCTCTACCATTCTGATCACTAGGTCATTTGAATAACCCAAATCTTTGTTGATGGATTTATTTAAGTTATTCTGTAAGGTAAATAGGAATTCTGGTGGCATAGAGGTTAAGAGTTACAGATGCTAACCAAAAGATCAGTAGCTCAAATACATCAGGTGCTCCTTGAAAACCTCATGGGGTAGTTCTTCTCTGTCCTATATGGTTGCTATGAGTCAGAGTCAACTGGACTGCAGCAGGTTTGTTTCTTTCACTTTGGAAAGCTAAATAAAATGTAACTTGTCTGGACAGTGAGTCAGATCCTACTTGATGGCACTTGGCTTGGCTGGCTGTCTGGACAGATCCAGTTTCTGAAAAGTAAGACAATTATAGATGTCTTCATAATGTGGTATAGCTATACCAACCTCTAAGTCTGAATCAATCAAATATGTAATCAAGATGTTTTGATAATTACTAGTAATTGGAATCCGACGGTTGTAAACGAAAAACTGGCACTAGCTGGGAAATACAGCCTCCGTGATAGAACCATTGGAGATCACAGGACAGAATTTTACAATACCAACAACTTCTTCATTGCAAATCCTTATTTTCAACAATGTAAATGGTGACTATATACGCAGACTTGACTGGATAGAACACACAGGAACCAAATTAACAACATCTGTGTGAAGAGACAATAAAAACCCAACCGACTATCATCGAGTTGGGTCCAGCTCATAAGCAGACAATGGAGAAGCTCAATATTATCATCAGAACAAGGCCAGGAACCAACTGCAGAATAGACCATCAAATGCTCATATGCAATTTCAAATTGAAGCTGAAGAAAATTAAAACAATCCATTAAAGCCAAGGTGTGAATTTCAATGCGCACATCTCATGTGAACTTAGAAAACATCTCAAGAACAGATCTGATGTACTGAACAGTAATAAACAGTAATAAACAGTAATAAACTGAATAAACAGTAATAAGACTGAATGACTTGTGAGATGACACCAAAAATATCATACATTAAGAAAGCAGATGTTATAAAAAAGATAGTAAAGAAAAAAATCTGATCAAAATGGATATCAGAATAAACTCAGAAACTTGCTGTGAACAATGAATAGCTAAAGCAAAACAAAGAAATGATAAAGCAAGAGTTGTACAGAAGACTTAAAAGAATGGCTAAAGAAGACAAAGTATTATAACAAAATGTGCAGATCTAGAATTTGAAAACCAAGACAGAATAAACTGTTTGACATTTATCAAGCTGAAAGACCTGAAGAAAAAATTCCAGCCTCAAGTTGTAATAGTGAAGGGTTCTATGGACCAAAAAATTGAACAACATAATATATCAAAAGAAGATGGAAAAAATAGTTTCGTACTGCGCCCTCCCACCCTCCAGTTGGTTGTTATCCTACCATTTCAGAAGGTAGCATATAATAAAGACCTCACAGTACTGAAGGAGAAGTCTAAGCTCCACTGCAGGCATTGGTGGAAAAGCAAGGCTCCAGAAAATGAGACCAACTGAGGTGATTCCACAAATGCATACAATGCTGGGATTGCTCATTCGTAAATGCCAAGAAATGACCTGAACAACGGACCAACTTACTCGGAGAGATTCATATTCCCACCCATTCCAAAGAAAGATGACTCAGCAGAATGTAAAAATTGTAGGGCAATATCATTAACATCTTGTGTGAGTAAAATTATTATGAACATAATTAATAAAAAAATTGCAGCATTACGCTGATGGAAAACGGCCAGAAATTAAAGCCAGATTCAGAAGAGGATGTGGAAAAATGGGTATCATTACTCAGATCGGATGAATCTGGGCTGAATGAAGAGAATACCAGTAAAAATGTTTGCCAAAGCCAAGTGCCGTCGAGTTGGATCCGACTCATGGCGACCCTATGTTTTATTGATTATATGAAAGCATTCAACTGTGTAGACCGTAGCAAGTTATGGATGAAGTTGTAGAGAATGAGAATTCCAGAATCCTTATTTGTATCCATTCTAAACTTGTACATAGACCAAGAAAGGGTTCTTTGAATAGAATAAAGGGACACTGCTTGATTTCAAAGCAGGAAAGGTATGCATATGGTCTCTATCATTTCTCCATATTTATTCAATCTATTTGCTGAACAAATGAGGACCTGGATTATATAAGGAAGAATGTAGTTTCAAGATCAGAGGAAGACTCATTAACAGCCTGTGGTATACAGATGACCCAACCTTCCCTGCTGAAATCAAAGAAGGCTTAAAGCATTTAGACTACAGCCTGTAGTGTGGATTATGCCTCAACATGAAACAAAAACAAAACAGAACAAAAAACCTTACATCTCGATCAATACGGAACATCATGATGAATGGAGAAAATATTGAAATTGACAGAAATTTCATGTTACTTGCACCCGCAATTCATGATCACGGAAACAGTGTTCAATAAATCAACAGGTGCAGCACATTGGGCAAACCTGCTGCAAGACCTCTTTAAAGTGTTTTGGACAAGCAAAAACGACACCTTGAGAGCTAAGATACCAAGCTATGGTGTCTTCAATACGCATGTCAGTATGCATATAAAACCTCAACAGTGAATAAGGAAGACTGAAGAAGAACTGATGCCTTTGAATTATATTGGCAAATAATATTTAACACACCATTGTCATAGACTATTCTCTAGAGAAGGTGAATCAGTGAAGTGTATAAATATATAGAGAGGGAGAATTATGTGGTTATAAAGACTGCAAAGTCTCCAGTCCATTGGTGAGGCTGGAGGAGCCTCCGACTCGCAAAATTGCAAGGACTGTTTAAGGCAAGATTGACAGGTCAGATAGCAGACCCCTGGCTCAACAGCAAATGAAGCTGAGGAATTCTAAGATGTGCAGGTAAGCTGACAGTTCAAGTCCAAAGAATCAGAGGTCAGATGAACAGGATCCAGCTGCAAGGATCCAGAACAAGCAAAAGCCAATTAGCTTTGCAAGAAAGTCCACCTTTGTTGGAAGCAGGCCACACTTCCAATGAAATTCTCTTTCAACTGATTGGCCATTCCTAACAGGTCTGATCATGGAGATGATTACATTACTATGCCACTACCAAACTACACTGTAAAACAGTCAGACCACTGAGAATCATAGCACAGCCAGCTGGAAAGAAAACCTAAGCCATCCGAGCCATGGACTGCTAGGAGAATGAACAATTCTGTCTTAGAAGAATTACAGTCAGAATGTTCTTTAGAAGGGAGGATGATAAGACTTTGTCTTAGGTACTTTGGACATTCTATCAGAAGGACCAGTCCCTGGAGAAGATACCATGCTTGGTAAAGTAGAGGGTCAGGGAAAAGAGGAAAATCCTAAGAAAATGGATTAACACAGTGGCAGCAACGATAGAGTCCAACACAGGGTGTTAGTGAGGATGTTACTGGACGTGGCCGAGTTTTTTCAGTTACACCCAGGGCCATTGAATCAGAACAAACTCAACAGCACCTAACAACGTACAAAGTATATTGGCAAGCATTTTTTTCTTCCTTCAGTAAAACAAGAATTAGAAGTTCACTCTGGCTAAAGCTGTGAGTTGCTGTTGTGTACAGAAAGAAGAGCAATTAGCACTGTATTGGTTGACTGAATTGTAAGGCAGTTTACATATATTCACTGATATTTATATCTCTTCTTCTAACTCAATTTCTGTTTTCCTCATTTCATAGAAGATTAAGTAGAATCCTTAGACTCAGTTCTCTAAGATCCAACAGTGAACAAGAATGGGGCTATGATTTAAATGTGGGTGTGTTTGACTCCAAAGTTCACTATAAGTTATTGCTTTCCCCAAAGTGTAGATATGATTTTGTACCCTGGAGCAGAAGAAATGAAGCACAGAAAATACAGATAAATGAGGTACATGATTGTAATGTTTATGTACCACACTTGCACCTACTGCCTATGCCAAAGACTGGGCATTCATCTTTTTTACATATTGGGCTCTAGCATAAAAATTCAAGCAACCAACATGCCAATCGACCAGTCTATTGAAACCCATTGGGTTAAGTGGGTTTCTCAAATCTTTACAAATCCAACAATCCTATGAATCAATGAATCCCTAAGTAAAAGACAAATATTTTTCTCAAATATTTTCTCTAAGGAGTCTGATCTTTTATTTTTGAAGGTAAGCAAAATACATTAAATTTTTCATTCAATAAATGGACATTTGCTGAGTGATACGTGTACTAGATACAACATGTTTGTGATCCCACCCCAAATTTGTCTCCATCATCTTTTGAAAACAAAAACTGGAATTATTTTCTCTGTAATCTAAAACATGAGAAGATGTCATAAAGTCACTTAGTGAATGAGGAAATTTGAGACAGGAATATGTGGTTTTTATTCATTTTGTCTGTCGGTTAATATACTGATTTACAAATGCTGGCAATAAGTTTCAGTATCATGCTGAAAATAAATCATTCTGTAGACTAGGCTGTATGCAGTTTAAGGGACTTTATCTTCCTGGGGATAATTTTAGCCCAACTGTTTTTTTGTTTTTAACAATTATATTCCCAGTGCTTTAAGCACACAGAAACAAATCAGTAAAAATTCAGAGAATGAGTGGCTGAAAACACTAATGTACCAAAAATTTTGAACAACCCAGCTTGGTCTAATATATGCTCCTTAACAAGAACTGGAGATAGTCAGAGGTGATGGCAGATAGGTTTCTCTCTTCTCGGGTGTCATCTAGAAACACTCCTCCATTACTTTCTAAACATCTGTTTTCAAGAATAGAACCCCAACCATGGAGATCACGCTAATGGCCAGGTTGGTACCAGGAAAAAATAAGATTTTTTGGCAATCAGGAAGTTGTAATTATTTTTTTTCTTTTTTTTTAATTCTGCTAAAAACAGATCTCAAAATTTCCTCATCTGAAGTTATTCTACCAGATGCTTATGAACTAAGATGGAATAGCAAGCAGGTAGCTTTGGGATGGGGAGTCTAGAAACAGGAGAAGGAAATGAACTATTTCCCTGTAGTTGTGTTTTCTTTTTCTCTCCACTAATATGTAAAGATGTGTGCAGAATACTTTGTTGGTACAGCTATAATGAAAATACTACAAGCAAATATTTTCTCACAGTTTAGGAGGGGAGAAGTCTAAATTCCAGGTATTGGGAAGTCTCTTTCTCGTTCTCTCTGACTCTTCCTCTCTCTCTCTGTCTTTCTCTCTCTGTGTTGATTTTGGAGGCAGGTCCTTTTAGGTTCTGCGGCCCTGGCCTTCCTGGCTTGCGTGGTGATTTCAGTGACATCCATCCTCCCCAGTGTATGCTTCTTGCTCCTGTGTCTTAATTGCTGTTTCATAACTCATGAATGTTCAGGTTTAGGATATACCCTGCATTGACATGGCCTCATTAACATAACAAAGCTAGCTCTCTTCCCAAAGGGGTTTACATCCCCAGACATAAGGGTTAGGGTTTCAACACATATTTTTGGGGACAATTCAATCTACAGCAAATACTAATTTCTTTTTAAAGCGAACTTTTCAATTTTAACAAGATAGTACAATAACAGATATACATTAATCTCTTTTCATGATTGTGCTGGTGTTGAAACATATATATACATTAGGAACTACTTTCATGATTGTGAGAGAATGTGTTGCATGTTGTGTTGGGCATGTGGCTGCCTTGCCTGTCACATAACTGAATTCAGGGGATCTGGATCCTGTCACAAACTGGGTGACTTTTCACAGAATATTAAGTTTCTTTGGGACTTCACTATGTTTGACTGAAGACGAGGGACTTGAACCAGGTGATCCAAGTTCTTTCAGATTGTGTGATCCAAATCCTTTCAAATGAGAATTTGCATACATATATGTTTTGCTTCTCCATCATCATAATATTATTCTTTCTGAAAAAGGATATGTTTCATAATCTATGTATTTATCGGTTCCATTAGTCCATTGGCCCTCATTCCTTTGGCATTCACTGTTGCAGAGACAGAGCATTCATAGATGTAGTAGTGGCTGTGACAGTACTGCTAGTGTCAACAATGACCACAAATGATCGTGTAGATTTCAGAAGCTAAAAAAAAATTATACATGATAATATATATAACAGCAGTGGTATTTCTCTCTCAACGTTCAGTATTTTCATCTCAAAAAGAGTTCAGATTTGAACTGTATAGCAAACCCCTGCCTCTGTTATCTTTTTTTTTTTTTTTGAAGATAAGGAAATAGAAGTAGAGGTAATCTTTCCAATATTGTAGTTCTGTTTAATACTATGAAATGACTGAGCTGGGGTTTATACAGAGTCACCACTCTTAACCCCTCTGATAGCACCATTATGGCATTTTAAACATTTGTCTTTTATTTTTTAAATAAACTTTTCTTTAGGGTACTTTTAGATTTATAGTGTCTCCTTTCTAGTGCTCTGTTTACCTAAGAAATTTGACTGCAAGATCTTAAACTAGGACTTCCTAAATGAGAGGAAGCATAGCAATTCCCCCAAACACAGTAGAAAACAGAGGTCATTATTTCTTTTTTAATATTATGAAATACAGATGCACAGACAAATCAACAATGAACAACATTGTATATATATCATGGAGACTGTTTTTCCCTTAAAGCAGAGACAAAGCTGATGACTGACAGCCACTAGGATGTTCTAGACGGTGAAAGAGAGCCTCTGATTGGAAAGTTAGGTTGTGGGTATTTCTGAGCATGGGATCAGTGGGGGGAAGGGCCTGCATACTCCATCCTAAAGGGAGAATTAGGAGAGGAATACATAAGCTGTATTTGATAATAACAATTAATTTATAATTTCATAGTTTTTATTGAGGAATCTGCTCGTATTAGGTTTATTAGGAAGCATGCTGTCTCATTACTGAGCAGGGTTCAGTTGACTAGGCCCTTGGTTCAGAGAACTGGTACGTGACTGCTCCGTGCTATGTGTCAATTGCCTCTCCTGCAATTCATTTTAATGATTATATTAACCACATCAAGAGTGTTCTTACAATTTGCCTGCATTCCCTTGCAATTTATGTCATTGTTATAAAGGGTGAAGCCCAATACAAACAGAGCATGTTTTATCATTTTTCAATCAATACATTTTCCTGGTATCTTTCAAGCATTTCATTTATAAAATCAGCTTTTACGTGGATGCCAATATTTCTAGCATTTTCAGTAAAAGCAAAATGGCTCTGACAGGCAGAGAATCTCAGGTATAATCTATAAATTTTAGTGTCATTCTCTCCCATAATTCATTATTAAAGTTAAGCAGTTTTTTAAAAGCACTTAGAAAATGATTTAGTTCTTGAAAAATCTGACTGTAACTCACTTGGTATATTATTTTCAACATTTTGACAGCATTAAAAAGTAGTGTGAATTCAAACATTAACAGTAAAATGTAAACGGTGAGAACTTAAGTTTTAGGTTTCAACAAAATAGCAAAGGAATACTATGAAAGATTTGACTTAAAAATAACAAACAAGAAGAGAAAATCTTTATTCTTAATTTTTCATTTTACTAGCTATGAGGAGTTGGATGTCCTTAACCTGTTTGTTCGTCAGATAATTTTTGCATGGATATTCTTTACTCTGTATATATTGTTTCATATACTTTCTTGATTATTATACTTTAATACCTTTCTTAAAATCAAGCATCCTTAGCCTTTCAGGATCAAACATTGGTACTTGCATTTGATAAGACAATCAAAGGTGGATGTTGTGAGATGATTACACGATGAATTAGTATCTAGCATTTTCAAACTGAAGTATTTTGTGTTACAATGTTAAAAATTGGAATAGAAAATCTATTTTATGATTGAGTCCTGATAGTGGTACCTATATCCTTAGCTAGATTTTGAGACAAAGTTGATTTAGGAAAAAGAATTTTAGGGCACATGAACTATTTTGTAAATAATATGAAATATCATTATCATCTCCCTAATATTCACTGGAATGTAAACAATACAAAAGACATTGAGAAGACTCATTGAATGTGCCATGTTGTGCCCTTCACTAGAAATTTCTTTCTCAATAAATTCCAATTAATAGCCAATTAGTTATGAGTAATAAAAACGGGAGTCAGGAGTTTTTTTTTTTTTTAATAAAACCTAACAGACTGTTCTTTTGTTATTATGCATTATCAAGTCATTTCAACGCTATATACAACACACAAAGTATTCCCCTTCCCTGTACCACTCTCACAATTGTCGTTACACCTGAGCCCACTGCTACCCTTACTGTGTCAGTCCACCTAGTTGAAGGTCTTCCTCTCTTTTGGTGCCTTTCTACTTCACCAAGAACCATGTTCTTCTCCCGGGATTGTCCCCCCGATATCATGTCCAAAGAATGGGAGAAGAACTCTTCCCCTTCTTGATCCTGAAGCGAATTATGGCTGTACTTCTTCCAAGACAGATGTGTTTGTTCTCTGGCAGTCCATGGTATATTTGATACTCTTAGCCAACGCCATAATTAAAAGGCATCAATTCTTCACTGGTCTTACCATTAGAGTATAATATAATTGTATTGCAATGCATTTTAATATCACATCATTGTTGATAACTCTTAAAATACAGGTGTTGTGTTCTCATTATTCTAATCCTAGATTGTTTTTCTTACTACATTGTTTTTTTTTTTTTTTTTAGTTTTATTTTTCCCAAATCGATACTACATGGGTTATGTTGGGTTACAATGATATATAAGTTCATTTGAAAATTGAAGTAGGACAATTGGTCTGGAATTTAAAAACTTCTTTTTTTTTTAATCTTTTTTATTGCCTGAGTTACACAATTTAAATCTTCTCTGTAAAATGTAAGAAAGGATAATATTTAGCCTATCTCAGAGGTTGGCAGCTTGAATCCACCAACCACTCCTTGAAAACCCTGTGGGGCAGTTCCAATCTGTCCTATAGGGTTGCTATGAAATGGGTTTGACTCACTAGTAACAAGTTTGAGAGGGATGCTGTGGTCATTATTTAGTGGTAACCACTAAATTCACTAGGGGTTACCATTTACAGTTCCCTCCTTATTTAGAATCTCTTGTCTAATTTTGGGGGACAAAGAGAGAGGAGGCTTTTATTCCCAACATTATCATCACAAATTCATCATGCACAAATTTTAAAGAAATCAGTACAAATAAGTATACATGTTTCAATCCTTTACTGAATACAGAAATTTAGAACTTTAGTGAGATAGACTATTTTCTACAACTTTAGCATTATGCTGATTTTCTTTTTCATTATTCAAACCCAAAACTCCAGCAAGTTTTGATGTGAACCATCCTCTTTGCAAATCCTTGTGGGAAAAAAATAAAAATGATGAATCCCCCTACAAGTAAAGATAGGAATGCAAGTTCTCATCCCTGTAGTCTACTAAGCTTCAGTATGATACTATGTTACATCATGTTATGTGATATCAGGATATATTTGTATCAGATCATCTTTCATCGGATCACCCTTCTACTTCAAATCTTCTAAATTAGAGCAGAAATTTTGGGGTGGGCAAAAGATGATCCACCAACATATCATTACATGCCCATAGTAAGATAAGCAAGATTAATTACTTAGCCATGTTTATGAATTTCTTCCTCAACAGACTGGTTTCTTTTTTATTTTTATTGGATTTTCAAAAGTATCAGCATGCCATTAAAATAAACATTGAAAAGCAAAACAGAAAACTAACTTGTCCTTCACTGCCGAAAGTTTGAGAAGCATGGCTTTGACTGATACCCACAGCTCCTGCCATATAAAGCCCAACTTCCATTGGAAACTCTGGTGATGCTTTGATTAAGTGCTGTGGTTGCTAACCAAAATGTCAGCAGTTCAAATCCACCAGGTGCTCTTTGTAAGCCCTATAGGGCAGTTCCACTCTGTCCTTTATGGTCACTGTAAGTCAGAATTGACTCCATGGAAATGGATTTGATGTGGTTGCATCTGTCTCTTATGGTAACTTTGCCTTCTGCTATTGCATCCCAACTAAGATGCTCTTGCACTGACCTGTCCTTCTGTTCCTTAAATCGTATTCCTGCTATTTAAGTCATGGCACCTGAAACATAATAGACACTCAATAAACATTGCTGAGGTGGTCAGTGTTGAAAGTTTGAGTAGCTTTTAACATTTCAAAAAGCAATTGCATATGCAGTATCTCACCTAATCTCATGAGCCGTAGGAAAGCGATTTCAATTTGAAATAATATGATAAGAAGTCAGGTTTATTTAGTTATTCTCCATTAAGACTCTGCAAACCATTTACTTTTATTGTAAATGAAACATATTTGAATAATTAAAAGGTGAAAGAGAAAAATAACGACTGGATTACAAAGAGAGTAGATGAACTCAGAGCTACTTGGATAACAGTGGCTACGAGTTGGCATCAATGATAGTCGGTTTCATTTCAGTTTGGTTTATCAATTATTATTTGGGCTTCAACAAATACCCTTCTCCCTGTGAAGCCCAGAGCCTTTATCTGTAAAAGTGAGAGCTGTGTCCACATCTCTAGGTTCTTAGGAGGGTTCAGAGACATCACATCTAAAATTATCAAACACAAGTCTTGACTGCTGTTGGTTTCTATTCATCCTGATCCTATAGGAAAGAGTGGAACTGCCTCGTAGGGTTTCCAAAGCTGGGATCTTTATGGCAACAGGAAGGCCTTCTGCGAAGTGGCTGGACTTGCTTGTTTTCGGTTAGCAGTTGAGTGTGTAACTACTAGGCTACAAGGTATGCTTTTTCAATTCTCCTTAGTTAGAAAGGATAAAACTTGTTATTATTATAAATCAGTAATGTATTTATTAACATATATAAGTTACATACAAGTGATTTGTTTACACATTGTAATTTGTCTCCCTTTCAATCAAACATATACATATGCGTGTGTGTGTGTACACACATGCACACATAAATGTATATATATCCTGAAAACAGACTTTATTTATCATCAAACTCTAATTTCACCTTCTGAGAAATCATTTCTCAACCTCAAGCAATTTTTACTTTACTTTAAAAAGTTTTGCTCACTGTTGGGGCCATAATTGTAAATCTAATTTTCTATCCAGCATTCTTAGGGATTTACTGACTATTTAATTTGATAGTTTGGGACCTATTCATAATTGTAATAAAAATATACATGTTGAAATTTGTTTCTGAATAACACAGCTATTTAATGACTACCATTACCATCAGCCAGAAAGAGTATTATTGTCGGCATTTGGCGAGGATTTATGGACTTGCTGAGTATGATGCAAGGAGAGAATGTAATCTATATGAAATCTCAGCACATCTACCCCCGATCCCTGTTTTACATCTGAAACATCACGCATTTTCTGATTCATATTTTTATTAATTTATTTCATATCCTGAACTTAAATCTAATTTAACAGTTGTATTGTTAAAATCAAGAAACTGGAAGTGAAGGGACCTGTACTGAAAATATTTATGCATTGGTTAGATTTGGGAAATATCCCCCTGGTGGGTATTTTAATATGACTAGGTTAAATAAAAGTCTACAGAACTGCTTTCTCAAACTGAGATTTGTAATGGGAAATGTTTTTTATGAAAAACAAATAAATTGTTGTGCTAAGTTTCTCAGGAAAATTGTATATTTTTATATATTGGGGAAATATTAAGTAGTTTGGACTTATTAGAAAAATAAAATATCTATGCATCACAGACAAATGATTCATGAGTTTTGTACATATCTTAGCAGAAAAGAAAAGAAAAGAGAACAGCTGTCATCAAATTGATTCTCACTCCTGGATATCCTGTGTGTTCCAGTGTAGAACTGTGCTCTCTAGGATTTGATGACTGGGACTTTTTGAAATTAGATCACCAGGCTTTTCTTCTGACATGCTTATGGGTGAAAGTGTACCTCCAATCTTTTTCTTAGCGGCTAAGTATGTTAACGCTGCACAAAGTATTCCTGGATACAGAGAAGAGTAATCAGGCCTGACAGTGCTTAGCTTCTGAGATCAGGTGTGTTCAGGGAGGTATGACCACAGGCCTAAACCACTTTGTACTGAGGTAAGTCATGGCAGCAGATGAAACAATACCTGACATGGTCCTGGACCTTTTTTCAAGGGTAAGTAAAAGCTGTACTGTCTTTTGCGACATCAACAGGTGCTCCCCAAATGAGTGTGATAGGAGGGCATGAGAAACTATTCCAAGAAATGTAACTATAAATACTTCAGGCACACTGGAGAATACAGCAAGTCAAATCTGGCCATACAGACAGGAAGCAGATGAAAATAGAGTATGACAAAAACTAGCTGTAGATTCTCCCATAAACTCAGATTGAGAATGGCATGATAATATTCTCAAAGCAAATAGAAAAAGTTAGAGAAAGGTCTCGTATGCCGTGACTAGGAGTTTCAGTTCTTAATATGAGAAATGAAAGAACTTGGCTTATCTAGGGTAGCCTTTTAGAACACTCCAGTAAGGTTTGTAATTACTCTGTCTCGTGTTCATCCTTTAGTATAAAATGGAGGTCTAGGAATTTGTCACTCACAGGTGTCCTGTCATATCTGCCTTGTTCTTGTAAAGACTGGAGTCATTTTCCACTCTCACAGTCTTCCTTCCTGCCCTTCTCAAATCTATCACGGCTTTTGGGGGAAAAAAAAGAAGAGTTATTGCATTTTCAAGAAGACACAAACTTTCAGCCGTCCTTTATCTCATCAGAAAAGTACCATGCTGTGGGAGAGAATGGGGAGCCGGTTTCCAGTGCATCTCAGTAGCTCCATTGTGACATTTGCCTTGATGCATATCAGAATGTGTCTGCCTGAGATTACAGTAGGGTCAAGGACAGACTGAAAAGTGTGTACTGTCTGTGTTACCTTGTATTCTCTCCTTTTCAATTTTCCCTACTGGAGAGTTTGTTCTTATTCTCCCTGAAACAGTGTGTGTATGTGTGTTTAATAATTTAATATTCTTAAAGAGCTCTGAGTATAGAGAAAGTCATACATATATACACATATATGTGTGCATATATGATGTCATCACATAATTTATAATAAAGAAATAGATCATGAAAGACCTTAATGATTCTATCTGCTTCTTGCTCATTCTCATCATCTTTTACACACATACACCTTCACACACACACAGCAGCAGAAGTGAATGCGTTGCTGACCAAGCATTTAAATGTTTGAAGACAGTACGTGGACTTTTGTCAATGAATGGGCAGGAACCAGCTGTCTAGAAGCAGCCAGTTTGCAGTTGGCGCACAAGTACTGGGCAAGTATCTTGAGTATTTGAGTACCAATACTCAAAGCAGATTAAGCCCTGCAGAACGTTACCAGTGATGCTTTCACATTTGTGTATTTTAAGTTTTGAAGTCTCTGAATTGATGTGTAGAGCTAGCACTCATCTCTGTACTAACAGAACAGATGTAAACAATGACTTTAAAAAGTTAGCTTTCATCATAATCCATTTTTCTTCTACCACCTGCATTGTTAAGTGCTGTGTCTTTGCTCATAGACACCCAAATCCTCTAATTGTTTCTTTTTGGCCAGGGCCTAGTTTCCCAAAATACTGAAACCAATCACCTTTGAGGCAACTCAAGACTCATAAAGACCCCATGTGTGCCACATTAGAACTGTGATCCATGAGTTTTTCAATGGCTGATTTTTGGGGAAGTAGATTGCCAGGCCTTTCTTCTGAGGTACCTCTGTGTGGACTTAAATTTCAATCCTTTCTGATAGCAGCCAATTGTGTTAAATGTTTGCATCACCTAGGAAGTCCCAAGAAATTCAAGGATCCCTAAATGTCATGGGCTTAAATCAAATACGTTTTATAAATACTTTCTTCAACAAAATACCCCCTGCTTAGAAATTTATGATCCAGAGAAATACAAAAAAAAAAAAAAATCAATAAACAGCTAACTTTGCTTTAACAAGTAATTTTCAAATTTCTTTGACAATATAATCTGTCTATTCCCAAAATGGTTGTAGTCACATCAATGAGTGTATCCCTATTTGCTACACATGTGTAATCACATACATGCAAAAAGCATTAAGTGCTGAGAATCCATTTTTAGGAACACTGACCTAAAGAAATAGAATGATTCCAAATATGGCATTGAAGAACTCACATAGGCTGTTTTAAAACTTCTATCATAACATCTTTCCTCCTGAGATTTCACAATCTGGGAATTGATCTTTCCCTTAGAACTTCCCAAGTCTGACATCTGAAGGCTAGCTCAACACTGCCACATTCCCAGGCTGCCTTATAGTGTCCCAGTGCAAAGTGACCCCTGCAGCCTGAGACCCTTCACTGTCCCGTCCTCACAGCCAAACTGCTGCCTCTTAGGAAAGTGCTCAAGATAAAAGTTCAATAGAATAGGAGAGGCTTTCAGAAGACTGTTTGGGAAGCTTCTGCACTCCATAATAGGTGAAACTAAAGCCAATCCGGACCATCTAGGAAAACAAACAAACAAACATATGTGTTGCAAAAACATACTCTCCCATATGCAATTGTGAGATGATATGATGTGCAATAGATGAAAAGACACTTCAAACTGGACTCCGTCCATTACGTGTCTTGCCACCTCCTATATAAATTGTCATGGGTGGGCTTATCCTGTTTGCACTATTCTAACAAAATCTTCCTCAGAGAGCTGCTTTTTAAATCAGTTCAGATCAATGGTATGAATGAGAATGTCTCAAGTTGTACGTAAATATATTTTATTATTTCAAACTAGAACATTAGTAACCATGGTAATAATAAGCATTTATTGTGATTCACTATGCGTGAGCTCGTATTCTCAAAGCATATTGAACACAGTTTCACATCAAATTCTACTATGATACATTTGTATTTCACTGAGAAAATCATCTCGGAAGTTAAATGTCTTGTTCAAGGTCATAGAACAAGTAAGGGGTGGAGTTGAGAATCAACGATAACGTTCTCAACCAGTAAGCTTTATTGAACCCTACTGCAAGTGGCCAACCTAGTATATTGATTTTTGTGTCCCCACAAAGCATTACACAGCACTGGGTATGTCCTGGTGATCAAAGAACTAACAGATTTATTTATTCACAGAGAGGCAAAGTCTTACTGGAAATTCTAGACAATAGAAAACACAACAATTGGCATCTATTTAGTCATCTGTTAGTGCTAATTAGTGACAATTTGACACTAAGTCCATTGTTTCACATCACAGCCTAGTAGTTCCCAGAATAAACAAAATGTTCTCATGTTACATTTGCATTCGGGTCCAACATTAATCACCAAACACATTTATTGTGTGGATAGTGTGACAAAGTCTTATCTATGAGTTTTTTAAGATTTCTTTCATGAGTCGGATCTGACTCGATGGCACTTGGCTTGGCTTTCTTTTTAATACTAATGCTAAGGCTATTTTAACAAAAATCTCTCTTTGAAGCTTGGAGAAACTTTTAGACTTGTTTGTAGATGACTGTGGGGACAGTTTTGGCCTCTGATCTTTGAAATACAGATGTTGGCAAGATAAACTAGAAGGTCAAATAAATTGTTGGGTGCTCTATGTTAAGCAGGATGTCTAGGTCATCTGGGACTATGAAAATGAACTACCGACTAATTAAGGCCAAGCAGCCCAGCATCGTGAGCCATGTTCTTCACACGTTCCTTTTTAATGAGCAAGTTTTGCATGTTTTATTGCAGTTGTCATTATTGTTGACCTGTCATTTTTGTTGTTGTGTTATTGAGCAATCAGGAAGATGCTGAGATTTTACCTCACAGAAACTTTCTCCATCTTAATCTTTCTGCAACTTAAAGATATCAGGCCTTCAAAAGTAATTTAACTGTGTCAGTGTAAAAGAAACCTGAGACCTGTTAACGAGGAGGAAAAGATGGTTAATAGATACTTAACCCAGCCAAACCAAAACCACCACAGCTGAGTTGATTCTGACTCACAGTGACCCTATAGGACAGAGTAGGATGGCCCTATCGGGTTTCCAGGGAGTATCTGATGTAGTCAAGCTGATGAACTTTCGCTTAAAGCATCTGTGGTTCTTAAGCACTACACCTTCAGGGCTTCTGGTAGATACTCAGAAAGAGTAAATAAAAGAGAGAAAACCGAGCTGAGATACTTTGATGCCCATTTTCTTTTTTTTTTCTTTTTGGCTTCATTATTTTATTTACTTTTTTATTATGATTGAATGAAAATGTACATTCCCACATAAGTTTGCGTGGCCACCTATATGCAGCTTCCACTGCTCTCCCTGCCCGGTGACAGCACACTCTTCCTCTCTGCTCCATACATGTGCCATCCTCCCAACAGTGTCCTTTCTACTTCTCTCTACCCACTCCTCATCCTCCAGTAAGAGGTCAGCAGGATGATATCCTATAGAAGCACAGAACTGTAAAGTGCATCCAAGATACGGTCACTCTGAGTCACCAAGTCCAATCCATTCCTGTCCAAAGAGCAGAACTTCCTTATGATTTATGGGCAGGGGCAGCATCAGGGCCAGGGGCTGTGCTCCCAGGGGAACCCTGAAGCCCCTGGAACAACTTTGATGTCCATTTTCATCTTTATACACACATGTACATATACACATAATATAAATGAATCAATAATAGTGGCTCCTCTTCATCTTTCTTGTCTTATTAGTGGAAATATCTTCATCCTCATCATCATCATTAATAAATATAGTTAATGATTTTTACCTATGTAGTATGTACTACACTAAGTCTTTTTAGACATCAGCTTATTTAATCTTCACCATTGTTAAATACTACACTGGAAGTGTTGCTAGAAATGTGTTCTGTAACCTTTTCACAGATAGTTTAGGTAGATTCAAACAACTGAAGTGTGCAAGAGTTCCAGAATCTCTGGATTCCTTTTTGGTGTAAATGTTGCATCTGGAGCAAGAAAAATCCAAAACAGGACTCTGGGACTAGATCAAGAGAGAGAGGGAAGGATAGGGACTCAGAAGGTTTCTAAAGAACAGTAAAAGACAAAGGTAAGATGATTGTGAGGAAGGATACAAGTTAGTCAGATCATTTGTTAAATCACCCACCAACTAAAATCAGAGGCCAGTGAGGACAGGAAAGAACAAATGCACAAGGGATGCAGTCCTGCAAAGCAGATGGGGTCTAGAATATACCATTGAAATCGACCATGACTTCACCTTGCTTCCAAGAGGTCAAATGATTCTTCCCACACTCAAAAATGTGTTATCTTAGAAGTCAGACTATAAACTAGAAATCATGGATACTCAACAATCATCATCAAAAGCCCAAATAGTTCAACTGGATATTTAGTTTGATCACATCTCTTACTGTATGTATAGTGTGGAGTTGAGCTGGGAAAGCTGTACACATCGAGAATGTCAGTTCCCAATAGACAAATTATGTAAAGTATACTGTATGTTCCTATTCAAGTTGGATTATGTGTTGTGTCCTACTACTTGGGAATTTGTCCAAATGCCAACCATGTTAACCATGCATTATCACAACACATACATGTCCAAAACAGATCATAGCTCATGGAAATTGTTGTCGTTAGGTGCTGTATAGGTGGTTCTGACTCATTGGGACCTGTGTACAATAGAAAGAGACACTACACCGTCCTGCATAATCCTCACAATCCTTGTGTGCTTGACCGCATTGTTGCAGTGATTGTGTCAGTCTATCTTCCTTGTTAAGGGTCTTCCTCTTTTTTTGCTGACCATCTACTTTACCAAACATGATATCCTCATTGAGGGACTTCTGTCAACTAATAACGTGTTTCAGCTGTGTGAGACATAGCCTTGCCATCCTTGCTTCTTCAGGGCATCCTGATTGTACTTTTTCCCAGACAGATTTGTGTTTGTCCTTTGGCAGTCTATGGGTCTATGGCATATTCAATATTCTTTGCCATCACCACAAAGCAAAGGTGTCTGTTCTTCTGTCTTCTTTATTCATTGTCCACCTTTTGCATGCATACAAGGCAACTGGAAACCATAGCTTGGCTTGGGCATACATTAGTCTTCAAGGTGACATGTTTGCTTTTCAACATTTTTGCAGCAGATTTTCCCAATAAAATACACCTGTCAATGTCTTGAGTGCTGCTTCCATGGACGCTGATTGTGGATATAAATATGATGAAATCCTTAACAACGTCAATCTTTGTTTATCATGATGTTGCTTATTGATCCATTTGTGAAGATTTTTGTTTTCTTTATGTCGATGTACAATCCATGATGTTTGATCTTGATCAGTAAGTGGTTTAAGTCCTCTTCAGTTTCAGCAAGGTAGGTTGTCTCATCTATCAGCATATTGCTGGTTATAAATGAGTCTTCCCTCAATCCTAAAGCCCATTCTTCTTTGTATTGTCCAGCTTCTTGGATTGTTTGTTCAGCATATAGATGGAATAAGTATAGTGAAAAAATATAACCGTGGTGCACACCTTTCTTGATGTTAAGCCACATAGTATTCCCTTGTTCTGATAAAACAGCTACCTCTTGATCTATGTACAGGTTCATCATGAGCACAGCTAAACATTCTTGAATGGTCATTCTTTGCAATGTTATCCGTAACTTTTTATGATCCACACAGTCGAATGCCTTAGTATAGCCAATAAAGCATGAGTAAATATCTCCCTGGTATTGTCTGCTTTTAGAGCCAGGATCCACCTGACATCATCTATGATATTTCTGGTTTCACATCCTCTACTAAATCTGGATTAAATTTCTGATAGTTTCCTGTCGATAGGCTGCTATAGCTGCTTTTGAATGATATCCTGCAAAATTTCACCTGTGTCATATTAATGATATTTTTAGGTGATCTCCACATTCAATTGCATTACAGTTTTAGGAATAGGCATAAATAAGACTCTTTTCTAGTTGGTTTGGTCAAGTAGCTGTCTTCCAAATTTCTTGTCATTGAAAAATGAGTACTTTCAGTGCTGCATCCACTTGTTGAAACGTCTCAGTTGGTATTTCATCAATTCCCAGAGCCTAGTTTTTCACCTGTGCCTGCAGTACAGCTTAGACTTGATCTTGCAGTACCATTGGTTACGTATCATGTGCTACCTTCTGAGGTGGTTGAATGTTGACCAGTTCTTTTTGGTATAGCGACTCTATGTATGTCTTCCATCTTGTTTTGATGCTTCCAGTGCAGTTCGGTATTTTTCCTGAAGAATCCTGGCTAACGCAGCTGGAAGCTTGAGCTTTAGTTTTTTGAGCTTGAAAAACATCAGGCATGTCCTTCCCTTTTGGTTTTCTACCTCCAAGTGTTTGTACAAGTCATTATAACACTGTCTTCTCAAACAGCCTGTTTGAAATCTTCTGTTCACCTCCTTTACTTCATCATTTCCTCTTTTTGTTTTAGCTACTCAATATTCAAGAATAAGTTTTAGAATCTCTTCTGATGTCTTCTTTAGTCTCTCCTTTTTTCCTTGTCTTTTTAATGACCTCTTGCTTTCCCCATGTATGATGTCCTTCCACAACTCGTCTGGTTCTTTGGTCCTTAGTGTTCAATGAATCGAATCTATTTTTGAGGTGGTATCTAAATTCTGGAGGCATATGCTCAAAGTCATACTTTAGCTCTTGTGAAGTAGTTTAATTTTCTTCAGCTTCAACTTAAGCCTGTGTATGAACAGTTCATGGTCTCCTCCACAGTCACCCCATGGTCTTGTCCTGACTGATGACACTGAGCTTCTCCATTGTCTGTGTTTGGAGATGCCGTCAGTTCAATTCCTGCATATTCCACCTAAAGAGACCCACACTTACAGTCGCTGATTATGTTGGTGAAGAAAGGCATTTCCAATGAATGTGCTAGCAGGATTGCAAAATTCTATCACGTTATCTGCAGCACAGTTTCTGTCACCAAGGCTGTACGTTCTAACTACCAATGTTTCTTCTGTGTCTCTACAACTTGTATTACAGTCATCAGTGATTATTAATGCATCCTGATTGCATGTTTGATCCATTTCAGACTGCAAAAGTTGATAAAAAAAACTTCAGTTTCTTCATCTTTGACCTTAGCGGTAAGTGTGTAAATTTGACTAATAGTCATATTCACTGGTATTCCTTGTAGGTATGTGGGTTATTTTCCTGTCACTGACAGCATTATACTTCAGCATAGATCTTGAAAAATTCTTTACAAGGATGAATGTAATGCCATTCGTCTTCAATTTGTCCTTCCTTGCATAATGGACTATATGATTGTCTGATTCAAAATGGTCAGCATTACCCGACCTTGACTCAGTCATGCTCAGGATATTGATCTTTATGCATCTTATTTTATTTTGATCATTTTCAGTTTTCCTAGATTGATATTTTGTACATTCCAGGTTCTGGTTATTAACAGATATTTGTAGCTGTTTCTTCTCATTTTGAGTCATCCTACATCAGAAAATGAGGAAATAATTATGGGAATCAGCTACATTTAGTCAGCATGATTTCAAAATGATGAGTCCTGTATTTATTTATTTACTTATTTATTTTTCTTGTAAGTGTGTCTGATTTGCTGTAGGAACAATGTTGATACTTCTCAGTTAATGTGGATGAAAATAATGTTAATGATAATATCAGAAAACTAAACTCGTTCACCACATATCCCCTACAACTCCACATTTAAGAGGAATTTAATTATTATTTGAATTATTTGAACCAAATTTTGGAGTATTTTAACAGTAAGAGATAAGTAAATTACCCACAACTTTACACACTTATGTGATCATCTCTGGACAGATCTTGTAGAATCCCTGGTGGTACGGTGGTTAAGTGCCATGTCTGACAAGCAGAAGGTAGGCAATTCGAAACCACAAGGTGCTCCTGGGAAACTCTGTGGAACAGTTCTCCTGTGTCCTATAGGATGGCTACGAGTCAGAATTGATAACAGTGAGTTTGTTTTTGGTTTGGATATAGATGTTGCAGTTCGTACCAACTGACAGAATTTCCCTGTGAGGTTTCAAACTAGTACATTTCGTAGGTGATCCTTTTGGTCGATAATTGTAAAATAGGCCCGACTGATAAGTAATTACCCACGGCTTCTCATCTGGAAGCACAGCAGTCTTCTCTAGATAGAGAAAACTGTATGGTAACAGCTAGATGACCTACAGGGGTTCGTTCCATACACCCCTTGATTCCATCAATTTCCATTTTTACGATGCACCTTCTTTATCTGTCATCACAGCCAATGACACTGAGTATTTTAGACAATTTGGGCTAGATTTTAACAGGCTGAGCTGAATAGCCTCTAGAGAAGCCATAGAATGTTGTGTATCACCCGTAAGTTATTCCTATCCTTCAAAGTCATGCACAGCAGGGTTTCAGAGTCTCCATGACTTGTCCAGAGTAACTCAGTTTAAATGTGGCTGAGACATATCACAAAGTCAGGTTGTCTGATTTTAAATCACTGGTCATATTTTTACACAGTAGCTGTGGCTCTTAATTGGAAGGGAAAATAAGTCTCTGTGTTTCTGGGTTCCTAACACTTCCAAATGGCTCAAGCCTTGCTTCTCCCAAATTGACAGTAAAACGGTAGAGCCGAAGTCATTGAGACCTGCCTCCTGTCCCAGCCTGCGACAATGCAGTCTCTGTGCCTGCTTCTGAAATATCAGTGAACATTATGTGAAGTAATTTTTTTTTCCTATATGGAATATTATTCCCAATGAAGAAAAGTAAACTAAATTAAAGAAGCTAGTTTTTTTTTTTAAATCCTTTTTGTGCATTTCAAATTTTAATTTGTTTATATAAAAATATATTTTTTGAGCCAGGTAATCTTTTCCTTTGAGCACTTCCAATTTCATTGCTCTCAACAGTCTCAGTATACTTACTTTTCTATGTCAAAGCATTTGTTTAATCTGCAACTTTCCTCCAGTCACATTAATTACTTCAGAGAAACTTTACCCTTTTATCACCCAAGTAATTTGCATGTTCTCTGGAGTTTGACTTAATAATGTCATTGTTTTTAATTTTAACAAAATGATTTAAGTTAGATTTTGCTTTCAATTACTGTTTCTGTCATCTGTATTTCTCTCTATATTTACTGTTTCTCAGAAGACACAAATTTGCTTTTTACTAGGGTATGGAAAATTGTTTCCTTATCTGAATGGAGATTTATTCATTGCAAGCTAATTTGTTGTTCATTTAATCATTCATTCATTCTAAAATATATTGAATGCCTGTACTGAACATATACTGTGGGCATATCATTGTGAAAAGAGGAATAGATTGATAATTGTGTCCTCCCTTAAAAGGTTCACTTTCTAATTCAGTAATAAGAACAGATGAAATATTTCAAAATATTGAGTAGATATTTACTTCTATAAGAAGTATAAAAGAATGTAGCAAAGAGGTAAAGTTTAACTGAACTGGTTGGATTTCAGGAAGCATTTATATTGATCCAGACTGAGTTGGATTATAAGCAATGAGTAAGAATGGGTAAGCTTAGTATAAGTGTAGCGGGACTAGGTAAATGACACAGAGAACTTGGAGAATGGTATCATCAATCAGGTCAAGAACTCAAAGAAACCTCTGGATACCTTCTTCATTTCTTAGTATTTTAGCACTATCTTTTCGAGTGAGTAGTGAAACTCCTTTTATGTGACTGAGTATTATTAGGTTAGTCATATCCATATCATGACTTCATTAATTAAATTTATCTACTGAGGGTTTCTTTAGTAAAGATAAGTTCTCTCTCAATTACTCAAATAAGGGTTGATAAGTAGAGAGAAATCAGTACTCACAAAATACTTCATGGGAAAAAAAATTCTTCGATCAGTTTTACTAAACAGTGAACTGAACCTTTGAAAGTCAAACTGTGCCCAAGGACAAGGGATTCATCTGGATGAAGACAAGACTTCTCTCTTGCTTCTCTACAACGAAAGCCTTTACAATTTCTATCAAACTGAAGTGGCGGTGGGTTCAGAGCTTGGCTGCTAACCAAAAGGTCCACAGTTTGAATCCACCAGCCACCTTTTGGAAACCCTTCAGGGTAGCTATACTCCTCTCAGTAGGGCCACTGTAAGTCAGAATTTACTCAGCAGCACTGAGTGGGGAAAGCAAGGGAGGATCAGTCACAACTGGATTTTGGGTGTCACCACAAGCACAGAGCTCCCAGCTGGTCTGCTGTTTTCAGGTGGGATGTTTCTAGTATTCTGTTCCTTTTGTCTCAGTGTCTTCCACGAAGGTTTTTCCATTTCTCACTCCACTGGGCCATCTTATTTATGAATGATCTCTTCTCCTATTAAAGCAGCCATTACCTCCAAGCTTCAGTGTGTCTGTATATAATTTTAATAGATAGACCCTTTTTATTTTATTTATTTTTTTGTCTACTATTAAACTCGTCTCTCCATTCTAAGTATTCAAGTGACTGAAACCTATCATGGGAATGCTTAGTTGTATAAAATAGAGCAATAGACACAGGTCATAAACCTCCCAAATAAATGGTGTGCAAATAAAATGTGCATAACAATTAAAGTTCTAGATCACATTTATTTCTAAGTTGTACTGTGTTCAGAGCAGTTCCCTGTTGTTCATGTAACGGATCCTTATTTGTTTAATGATAGTGATTAGATGTCTTAAATTACCAGAAATAAAAGCTACTTCCCTCAGCACTGGGCATATGTATGGGAATCTTCAGTTGTGTATTCTCCAGGCTCTTTTTTTTTTTTTTATAATGGCACTAAACACATCTAAACCAACATCTGTTGCAGTAGTTTAATGTTTTCTCCTTATGCGGTACGTGTATATCAAAAACCAAATGTGTTATTTAAAATATTAGTTATGTTCATGTATTAGAATCTTTATTTGTGATGAGCTAGCACATAAAAATTGCAAAGCAAATGGAGCAGAGCATATCTTTCTGACTCAAATACTAAGAGCTTTGATTTTATTATGTGTGTTTTGTGTTTTTCTCTCAGGACTGTGTTTCAACTCACAGAGAAGCCGCACTGGTGAGAGGTCATGCCTCTCGTTGGTTTAGGTGACTTTAAAGAAATAATCACTTTTTCTTAAGCTATCCGGAGACTCAAATACAATTTTGACATTTGTTGCCTTGAAATAATGGTGCTGATTAAAATTAAAATTAGAATAGAAATTGAAAATTAGAATGACAAAAAGAAGGCCCTAGAGTTCAGAAAAATGTATATAAAATAGAGTCAAAGACAGAAAAGATAGTTAGGGGAGATAGTGTATTGAAAGGGATTTTTGAAATAAAGCATTAAGTATAATGATGCTTATATATTCCATGTAAAATGAGGTGACTGTCACCCCTGTTATTTTGGGTGAAGTGAAACTTGATGTGTAAGAAATTAGATGGAACACAAATTTAATGTTCAGCTGAAGAAAAGTTCAGCATATAGACATTATCTGAAATTTCTTTCATTAATTTTGCTGCTTACAAAGTCAAGTGGGATTGCAGAATAAAGTTGATTTTATAAAAGGCCATTTGACCCACACCACTGAAAAATAGTAATTTTTACCCTCTATCTCCAATCTATAACAAAGTGATTTGCACTTGAATTAGACAGTAAATGACTTTCACTCCTTCTTTTATTTTTTACATTTTTACAGACATAGATTGAATGCCTATGGAACAAAATATACTGAAGACTGGCTTCCAAATGATAACTAGTTGAATTTTCATTAGTTTTTCAAAGGATACACCAATTAGTAAATGAATGTCATACCTTCATACAAATGCAATTTTAGCTACATCCAGGGATTCTGTCATTCTTTATTCTGATGATTTGAAGGATTTCATTAGTTTATTCTTATTATTACTGTATAAGAAAACATCAAACCACTAGCAGCTTAAAAAAATATACATTTCTTAACTCATAGTTTTCTGCACATGAGAAATTCAGAGGCACTGTGGCTGAATGCTCTGCTCACTTGTCACAGAGCTACTGTCAAGGCGGTTCACACACTGCATCTCATCTGAGGTTCGGGATCCTCTAAACTCATTCATAGGTGGGCTGAAATCAGTTCCTTGGCGTTGTAGTACTAAGGTCCCCCATTTTCTTGCCGAGTGTCAATCAGCACCCCCTGCCAAGTCATAGAAACTGCCCTTAATTCCTTACCACGTGGTACCCACGGGCAGCTGACAACCATACTGTTTTATCCAGATCAACAGAAGTGATTTTCACTTGCTTCTGCCTCTGAAACCAGCTGGAGGAAAATCTTTTTTTAAAGAGCTCATCTAATTAGGCCACGTTCACCAGAAATAATCTTCCTATCTAAAGATCAACCGAAGGGGGCTGAATGGGGCTCAAATAAGAGTCACTTTACCCTACGCCATTCCACTCCTTGAAAACCCTGCAGGGTAGTTATGCTTCTCCAGCAGGGTCACTATGAGTGAGGACTGACTAGACAGCAGTGAGTAGGGAAAACAAGAGAAGATTAGCCACAACCGGATTGGGTGTCACCGTAAGTGCAGAGCTCCCAGCTGGTCTCTTGTTTTCAGTCATGACATTTCCAGTACTGTGTTCCCTTTGCTTCAGTGTCTTCCTTGAAGGCCTTTCCATTACTTAGCCTACTGGGTCATTTTATTTATGAATGGGACCTTCAGTACATTTGCAAAAGTCCTTCATGCTAGTAGCTTTGTTAGTTTTTGAAGGAGTATGTGATATAAAAGGTACATACACTGGGATCTAGAATCTTATGGGGTATCTGAGAATTCTACACAGTACAAAGATGATTAATAAAGGCTCTTTCTGTAGCAAAGAGGCTTCATATTAGCCTCTTATTTGGAAGAAGCATGGCCTTGACTGAAACTATACTGTCAACAAGAGTCAGAATTGACTCAGTAATTGGTTATCCCTTGGGATACACTTTTTACGTCTTTGAGAGTACAACCTCACGTTGCTTTCAGATGGAATGCTAGAAAAGTTCCAATTTTTCTTAGATGTTATTGCTATCTTTTAAAAACATATCCTAGTTTGTATAATAAATCACATTGTATCTATGGGGTAGTTCTACTCTGACCTCTATGGTCCCTGTGAGTTGGACTTGACTCAATGGCAGTGGATTTGTTTTTTGGTTTTTATATACATTTACATTGTAAGATGATAATGAGAAAATGTGTATAAAGCATTTAGTTGTTTGGCAAAAAGACTCTAAATATTTATAGATTTATGCATGTAGTTTTATAGAGAGAGAGGACCAAAACTATTGCCATCAGGTCAATTTCAACTCATGAAGACCCTATATGACAGAGTAAAACTGCTACAGACTTTTCAAGGAGTGCCTGAATAGATTTGAACTGCTGATGTTTTCATTAGCAGCTATAACACTTAAATCACTATGCCACCATGTTTGCCATATAGATATCTGTATCTATGTGTACATACATATATGTGTGTGTGTGAGAGTATATATACATGATTTTTCAAGAGCCTGGATTTGTGTAAATGCCATAGTATATATAACAGGAGGATAAACTACAACCAGTTCGTTTATGATGTCAGGCAATCAAGAAATAAAAGCAAAAATAAGAAGCACAAGTTACAAGTTATTTTGAGAATATAGAAGTAGTGTGATCATTTCTTGCATGGAAGGAGAGTATTATAAGGGTTCTTAGAAGATAAAGAATGTGACATATTGGGGGGCGGAGTCCAGATGGCGGACTAAGCCCATGTCTCCTTATATCCCTCTGGAAACCAAGACCTGAATTGACAATCAAACAGAGCCTTCTGAGCACCTAATCAGCCTCAGGACACGGCACAGAGCTGTTAATTGGGACTTTATACCATTCAGCGAAATCTTTCACTGACTCCTGCTCCTGGCTAGCCCCGGCTCTCATGGAGGGAAGGTAAACGCACCATTGTGACTTTTTTTTCCTCGGTCTAGGCTGGCGGGCGGAGCTGGGCCTTGCCTGGCGGCTGGACTCAGACGCGCTGCTGGGGTATAGGCAGGCGAAATTCCCATATTCTGAGAGCCAGGCTCGGGACTCTGTTAATCTAGCCACGCTGAGCCTTTCGTTTTGTAGCTGCCTCAGCAGGGTTTGTGCAGAGCTCCGTGGTCAGTGTGCGGGACACCATGTTGGTACCTAGATTTTAGCAGGACCTCGTTCTTAGCCTGGGAGCCAGCGCCTGCAAACGGGACAGTTCTTCTCCATCAGAAAAGTAGTGATTTTGCACAGTGCTGCCTACGTTGGGGGCCCTGCAACAGAAGCAGAGGAATCACTGCCTCTCAGCACCTTTGGCCCCTCTGTCTGCTGCCTGTGTGGAGGACGCCATCTTGGATATGGTGGCTGCAGCTGGACCTAATTCTTAGATTGGGAGCCAGAGCCTGCCCACAGGAGAGCGCTTTCCTATCACAAAACCAGTACTAGATGCAGTGTTGGACAAGGCTAGGCCCTGTCATCAGAGGCCACCAGGGCACTAGCAGTGCTGCATTCTGAACTAGTTTGTTGTCATCTGGTGTTGGATATAGTGGTGCTTACTTTGTCAGATGAGAAGAGGGACCTCTACATCTGAAAACCTAACTGACTTGTGAACTGGTCAGGTACCTTTTGCTTTACATTTGAAGACAGCCTAGAGAAACATTTGCAATCCATCCTGACAGTACCTCTTCCAGCCTCTATATACTCACATGGGACCCAAAAAGCAACAGACAATTGTGGCATACAAGCAATCACTCATGGCTTCAGAAGGCTCCCAAACAAAGCAACCAAGGAGTTTTCCAGATGAAGAAACTTTTATGAAAGCATCAGGAAGTGAATACAAATTGATTATATACAGAGCCCTTCTAGACCTTATACAAAATGCAGCAGAACAAAATGAAAAATTAAGCAAGTTGTTTGATCTGATGGAACACCAGTATTCTGAAATCCAACAGATCAAGAAGAAAATCAAAGACACATGCAAAGCCAAGAAAACAGAATGGAACAAATGGAAAAAAGAATTTCTGACTTGGAAGACAGAGCTACTGATGCCAGCGTCAATGAGCAGAAATCAGAAAAAAGAAACAAGAAAAATGAAGAAACATTAAGAAGCATGTGGGACTCTATTAAGAGGAACAACCTTCGATTAATTGGAGTCCCTGAACAGGGTGAGACATCTGAGAACACAGAGAGTATTGTTGCCGAGCTGCTAAAAGAAAACTTCCCAGAAATCATGAAGGAAGAGAATATAGACATCTCAGATGCATATCGTACGCCACCCAATATAGATCTCAAAAGAAAGACTCCAAGACATATTATAATCAAGCTTAACAAAATGAAACACAAGCAGCAACTCTTAAAGGCAGCAAGACTCAAGGCAAAGCTAACATTCAGAGGGAAACCCTGTAGGCTCTCGTCAGATTTCTCAGCAGAAACCATGCTGGCACGGAGACAGTGGCATGACACATTCAAAGTCTTGAAGGAGAAGAACTTCCAACCAAGAATTATATATCCTGCAAAACTGTCTTTCAAATACGAAAATGAAATTAAGACATTCCCAGATAAACAGAAACTCAGAGACTTTGTAAAAACCAAACCCAAACTGCAAGAAATACTGAAAGAAGTTCTTGGCTTTGGCTTAGAAGAACAAAACCACTAACTTTATATTTTAGAACGACACACTTCTCAATACTCATTTAGGGAAGGCTCCAAAGTAAATCACAGCTTTGATATGGAAAGAAGCAATCCAGTGATCATCATGAAAACTATGGTGTCATCATAATAAAAGAGGGATGTACTACAGTCGTTATAGTCCTTCCAGATGGAGAAGAAGATGACCAGACTGGTAGTGACTAAAATTGAGTTTATAAATAGTTTATTAAGGGGGTTCATAGTGGCAGCTGTAAAGCACAACAAAGATGTATCATACCATTTCAGGAAATCTACCACACGAGTCTCAACAACTATAAAACCAGCTCTGAAAAAGGTGAAGAATCAACTCACAGAAAAGAGTGTCCCAGAACAGACTAATAGGATCAACAGAGAAAACATCAACATAAAAATAAACATATCACAATGGCAGCAGTGAACACATACCTATCAATAATTACATTGAATGTGAATGGACTGAATGCTCCAGTAAAGAGACACCGAGTGTCATCTTGGATCAAAAGACATGACACATCCATATGTTGTCTACAAGAAACTCACTTGATACCTAAAGACAGGAACAAACTGAAAATTAAAGGATGGAAGAATATATATCAAGCTAACAATGAACAAAGAAGAGCAGGGGTATCAATTCTAATCTCAGACAAAATCAATTTTAATGTTAAATCCACCATCGTGGACAAAGATGGTCACTATTTATTGCTGAAAGGTTCAGTACACAAGCAAGACTTAACTATATTAAATATTTATGCACCTAATGCCAGAGCACCTAAATATGTTGAAGAAACACTGACTACGCACAAAAGAGAGTTAGATGACTCCACAATAATAGTGGGAGACTTTAACACTCCACTCTCGTCACTAGACAGATCATCTAGAAAAAAAAGCTCAGTAAAGATGCAGAAGACCTCATTGACATAATCAACCAATTAAACCTCATTGATATATACAGAACTTTCTACCCATCAGCAGACAACTACACCTTCGTCTCCAGTGCACGTGGAACATTCTCCAGAATTGACCACGTGATAGGCCATAATGCAATGCTCAACAAAATCCATACCATTGAATTACTGCAAAGCATCTTCTTAGATCATAAAGCCATCAAAGTTGAAATCAATAGCAGAAAAAACATAGACAGAAAGTGGAACTCTTGGAAACTGAACAACATCTTGCTCAAAAAAACATAGGTTATAGAGGAAATCAAGGATGAATTAAAGAAATTCATGGATTCCAATGAGAACGAAAACACTTCCTACCAGAACCTATGGGATACATCCAAAGCAGTGCTCAGAGGTCTGTTTATCTCCATAAATGCACACATCTGGAAGGAAGAAAGAAACTAAATCAAGGAACTAACTCTACAGCTTGAACAAGTAGAAAGAGAACAACAGAGGAACCCCTCGGGCACCAGAAGAAAGGAGATCATAAAGATTAGAGCAGAGCTAAATGAATTAGAGAATAGAAAAATAATTGAAAAAACTGAAAAGACTAAAAGCTGGTTTTTTGAAAAGATCAACAAAATTGATAAACCACTGGCTAAACTTACTAAAGATAAGCGAGAAAGGAAACAAATAACCCAAATTAGAAATGAGAGGGGAGTTGTCACCACAGATGTGACAGAAATCAAAAATATCATAACAGAATACTATGAAAGACTGTACTCTAACAAATTTGAAAACCTAGGGGAAATGGACCAATTCTTTGACTCATACCACCTACACAAATTATCACAACATGAGGCAGAACAACTTAATAAACCCATCACAAAGGAAGAGATTGAAAAGGTCATCAAAACACTGCCAACCAAAAACAGTCCAGGCCCAGATGGCTTCATGGCAGAATTCTACGAAGCATTTAGAGAAGTTACCCCCAATACTTCTGAGACTATTTCACAGTATAGAAAGGGATGGAGTACTCCCAAACTCATTCTATGAAGCCAGCATAACCCTGATACCTAAGCCAGGGAAAGATCCAACAAAGACAGAGAACTACAGACCGATATCACTCATGAACCTAGATGCAAAAATCTTCAACAAAATTCTTGCCAACAGAATACAACAACATATCAAGAAAATAATCCATCATGACCAAGTGGAATTCATACCAGGGATGCAAGGCTGGTTCAACATCAGGAAAACAATTAATGTGATTAACCACATAAATAACACAAAAGACAGGGATCATCTGATTTTGTCCATTGATGCCGAAAAGGCATTTGATAAAGTCCAACACAATTTCATGCGAAAAACTCTTAGCAAAATGGGCACAGACAGCAAATTCCTCAACACAATAAGGGCCATTTATACAAAGCCAGTTGCCCACATCATCCTGAATGGAGAGAGACTGAAAGACTTTCCCTTGAGATCAGGAACTAGACAAGGATGCCCTCTCTCATATCTCCTTTTCAACATTGTGCTAGAATTTCTAGCCAGAGCAATTAGACAAGACGAAGAAATAAAGGGCATCTGCATCGGCAAAGAGGAAGTTAAAATCTCCCTGTTGGCAGATGATATGATTGTATATGCAGAGAACCCCAAGGAATCTATAAGTAAGCTACTCAAACTGATAGAAGAGTTCAGCAAAGTCTCAGGATACAAGATAAACATAAGTAAATCAGTAGGATTCCTTTACACCAACAACGAGACTGTTAAGGAGGAAATTATCAAATCAATACCATTTACGATAGCCCCTAAGAAGATAAAGTTCCTAGGAATTAATCTAACCAGAAAAACAACAGACCTTTACAAAGAGAACTACAAGCCCTTACTACAAGAAACTAAAAGAGACTTAGATAAATGGAAAAACCTACCCTGCTCATGGATAGGAAGATTTAACTTTGTAAAAATGTCTATTTTACCCAAAGCAATTTATTTATATAATGCAATCCCAATACAATTTCCAGCATCATTTTTTAATGAGATGGAGAAAGAAATCACCAATTTTGTTTGGAAAGGGAAGAAGCCCCGGATAAGTAAGGTACTACTAAAGAAGAAGAACACACTGGGAGGCCTCTCATTACCCGATCTTAGAACATACTACACTGCCACAGTGGTCAAAACAGCCTGGTACTGGTACAAGAACAGACAGATCGATCAATGGAACAGAGTTGAGACCCCAGAGATGACACCATCTACCTATGAACAGTTGATATTCAACAAAGGCCCTAAGACATTAAACTGGGGTAAAAACAGTTTCTTCAAGAAATGGTGCTGGCAAAATTGGTTATCCATCTGCAATAAACTGAATCAGGATCCATATCTTACACCTTATACAAAAACCAACTCCAACTGGATAAAAGACCTAAATATCAAACCTAAAACGATAAAGCTCATCCAAGAAAAGGTAGGAACAACATTGGAAATTTTAATACACAATGCGGACAGACTCCAAAATCTGTCAAAGAAACCTCAATCAACAGAAGAGAAAGTAGATAAATGGGAACTATTAAGAATCAAACACTTTTGCTCATCCAAAGACTTTATTAATAGAATTAAAAGAACACCCACAGAGTGGGAAAAAATATTTGGCAACTCTATGTCAGATCGACGCCTGATCTCCATAATCTATAAGATACTAAAAAATGTCAATAAGAAGAAGATAATCCATCCAATTAAGCAATGGGCAAAGGAGATGGACAGATACTTCACTAAAGAGGAGATCCAGGCAGCTAAAAAACACATGTGGACATGTTCACGATCTTTAGTTATCAAAGAAATTCAAATCAAGACAACAATGAGATACCATCTCACCCCAACAAGATTGGCCATGATCGAGAAAATACAAAACAACAAATGCTGGAGAGGCTGTGGAGAAAGCGGAACCCTCCTACACTGTTGGTGGGGTTGCAAAATGGTCCAGCCTCTTTGGAAGGCAATCTGGCGCTTCCTTAAAAAAATGGATATCGATATACCATTTGACCCAGTAATTCCACGACTTGGAATATATCCTACAAAATCAAGGCCTTTCACACCAACGGACACATGCACCAGAATGTTTACTGCAGCACAGTCCACGATAGCAAAAAGATGGAATCAACCCAGACACCCAACAATAGAAGAACGGATAGATAAAGTATGGTACATATACTGAATGGAGCACTACGCAATGATAAAGAATAACGATGATTCCAGGAAACATCTCCTAACCTGGTTTCAACTGGAAGACATTATGTTGAGTGAAAGTAGTCAGCGACAAAGGGACAAATACTGTATGAGACCTCTATGATAAGACCTCAAAAACAGACTTGTGTATAGAAGAAAAGACTCTTTGACAGCTGCAAGGGAGTGGAGGGAGGGAGGGGGAGGGGGGAAGGTTTTAGTTTAGATAGTTACTAGAAATCTAGTTGGGAGAAAGCAGTGATAGCACACATTAGAAACAAGAACAACATTAAGTGGACTTCAGCATAACTTGAGTACTCCTTCCATCTTAACTCAATACTGCAAGGATAGAGTGGCTGGGGAAGGGGGTGGGGGACCACGCTCTTAGGCAAATTCCAGGCCAATTGGCACAACTAGGGTTTTGCTAAGAGAGCTCTCTGCACCCCACATTGGTGAGTGGCGTCTGAGGTCTTAAAAGCTGCCAAGCTGCCATCCGAGGACACAGCAAATGGTCCCAACTCAGCAGGAACGGATGCTCACCGAGGACCAAAATGACATGTGGTAAAGATAACCGAGAAGATGGAGAGACCCACAAGAGTGGGTACCTACATCGACTTGGGACCGGAAGAACCAGATGGTGCCCGGCCACCACCAGTGATAGCCACGATGGAGCTCACAGAGAGGAGCCTCACTGGCAACACAAGAGTAAAAAGGGGTGCATCATGAGATCTCCACTAAAAGACCTCAATTGATGGTCCAGCGGTTTTGGGGTTCCTCTGAGAGCATGGCCCCCGGCACTGATGCTGCCCTTTCCCATAAATTATAACAAAGGTCCACTCTTTGGTCAGGAATGGATTGGACTTGGCAATGCAGAGTGACCACATATTGGAAGCACTTTGTGGTTATAAACATCTACAGGATATCACCTTGCTGACCTCTGGCTGGAGGAAGGGGAGTGGACGGAGAGGAGGGGAAAGGAGGTTGTTGGAAGGATGAGACATGTATGGAGCAGAGAGGAATAGTGTGCAGTCACCGGACAGGGAGAGCAGTGGAAGGTGCATATAGGTGGGCATGTAAATTTATATGTGAATGTACATTTTCGCTCAGTTATGTTAAATAAAAAATAAAAATAAAAAAATGTAAAAAAAAAGAAATAATAAATCTGTGATATGACAATGGGAAAAAAAAAGAATGTGACATGTTTCCTGCAAGGTAAATAGAATTTCTATAGCTTAGGAAGAAGGGAAAATCATTCCCAGTTAGAAATAAACAAATTATATCAAGAAGATGAGCAGCATCTGGGTTAGAAATTTCATGTGGAAAGAATGCAGAATGACAACAGTATTCTGTGACATATGAGGGCAACAAGGTGAAGTTCATTTTAAATTGTAAAGGATTTTGACAGCCAGTCAAGGAGCTTATATCATTTCCAAAGTAACTGACACAGTATGTCGAATGACTAGGATAGGGCAAGAACTGAAGTGAAAACAGGGCTGGGAGAATTTCCCAAAATTTTTGACAAAAATAATAGTCTTGAGTCAAGATAGTGGCCTGAGGAAAGAGTAAGTGCAGACAAGCGAAAAATGGGTAAAGATATGTATTTGTATTGCTATGTGCTGTATCTTGGAAACCTGGTGTCACAGTGGTTAACATCTGTGGTTGCTAACCACAATGGTCAAAGTTCAACAGTTTAAGTCCACTGGGCACTTCTTGGGAGCCTCTGAGGCTCTTCAACTCTGTGCTATGGGGCTCCTATGAGTTGGAGTCAACTTGACAGCAATGGGTTCTTATACTGTATCTAAGGACCTCAGATGCCTCAGTGGTCAAGCACTTGAGTGCTAACTGAAAGGTCTGCAACAGTTCCAATGTGCTCTATAGAAAAAAGATGTTGCAGTCTACTTCTGCAAAGATTATAGCATTGAAAACCCTACATGGCAGTTCTACTCTGTTCTATAGGGTCACTATGAATTGGAATCAATTCATTGGCAGTAGGTTTTTTTTGGCTTTTGTATGTATAAACCTGTCTGTACACCTGTCTATCTGGATCTACTTATCTATCTGTCTATCCATGATAGTGCCCTACCAGTTCAACCAGTTAACCAACAACCTAATAGAGTAACCAGAGAATAGGAAAAAGTCAAAGAAAATACCTCTTGATGTCCGACGGGGATTTAGCCTCAGTTTAGCTTAACGTGGAAGTAACTAGCTTAGTTTCTTCTTCTTTTACTGTTACTTAGGCTTTTGGGCTCTCCTAGAGCAGCAGTTTAAGAGATAGTCAGCACTGCACATGCACTCTCAATCCTATCTATTTGGCTTACTATTTTTCACATCGTTACTTCCACTGATCCACAGAGAATATAGGATTCAGTAGCATCCTTGACATTTTTTTTAATACTCCTAGGAAGTGTAATGGCCTCCCTCTGCATCTCATAACTGATACTATTAATTAGACCTGACAAATTAATGATAGGCTACATCAACCACATTTGTCTAAGCATTTCAAAGACATCTCCTGATTTCAGTGGGATTCATTTAGGCTAACAAAAAATATTTAGACTCTCGGGTTCTCCAATACAGTCAGTTTCATAATCTCCTACATACAACTCGCAAGTATTATGCATACATGAAAAGAATAATTGGGATATCTAAATATGTTGGTGCCAAAAGCACTGTAAAGCAGATTGCTAAGTGAAGAGAAAAGGGCCGTCATGAATACTAGACAAAATATAATCTCATGTCAAACAAAAGATAGATGGTGATGTATGTGTATACATACTTCTTCCATACACATAGACAGGTACAGCAATATACTTGCGTAGAATGGAAGGTGATGGAATGTGTGCTAGGCTATTAAATGTCCTGACCTCCGGAGAGAAGTAAGACATTTTAAGAAATAGATGAAACTTGCATATCTTCTGTGGTGTGTTTATGCAGTTTAGGGTTAAACAAACAAGTGACAAATAACGTTAGATCTCGCTCCAAGTTTTCACATTAATGAAGACTATGAACATACATCTTGCCAGATGGAATACATGGGAATCACATTGACTACATCTGCAGAAAGAGAAGAAAGAGAAGTTCAATGACATCAGTCAGAATAAGGCCTGGGGTCAAATGCAGGACAGATTATCGGTTTCCCAAGCTGCAAGTTCAAGATGAATTAAATAAAATAATAACAAGTGCATAAGAACCAAATTATAACATTGGTTATCTGCAGCCTGAATTTAGATATCGTCTCAAGAATAGATTTGATGCAGTGAACACTAATGACCTAAAACCAAACAAGTCATGAGATGTTACAACGACATCACACATGAAGAAAGCAAAAGTCATTAAAGAAAGAAAAGATCCAAATGGATGTCAGAGGAGAGTTTGAAACTTGCTCTTAAATGTAGAGTAATTAAAGCATATGGAAGAAATGAAGTTAAGATGCTTGATAGGTAATTGCAACAGTTAACTCTGGATGACAAAGTAAGGCATTTTAATGACATGTGCAAAGATATCCAGTTAGGAAAATCAAATGGAAAGAACATATGTGGCATTTTTCAAGTTGAAAGTACTGAAGAAACAATTCAAACTTTATGCTGAAATTTTGTAGGATTCTGTAAGTAAAATATTAAGTGATGCAGGAAGTATCAAAAGAAGAAGGAAGGAATACACACAGTCACTGTAGGAAGAATTGGTCAGTGTTCTATTATTTCAAGAAGTAGCACATGACCAACAATTAATAGTACTGAAAAAAGTCCAAGATGCCCTGAAGACATTGTCAAAAAAGTACGGCTCCAGGAATTGACAGACTACCAACCGGGATCTTTCAACAAACTAATGCAGGGCTGAAGGTAGTCATTCATCTAAGCCAAGAAAATTGAAAGACAGCCACTTAACCAGCCAACTGGAAGAGATCCACATTCATGTCCATTCCAGAGAAAGGTAACCTAACAGAATGTAGAAATTATTGAACAAAATCATTAATATTTCATATAAGGAAAGTTTTACTGAAAATTAATTCAAAAACAGTCATAGCAATATGAAAGATATCATTTCTGATGTCAGAAGGATCTTGGCTGAATGATGAAAATACCAGAAATCTATTTACCTGTGTTTTGTTGATTTTTTCAAAGGCGTTTGACTATGTGACTTTTAATAAATTGTGGATAACATTGCAAAGAATGGGAATTCCAAAACACTTAGTTTTACTCACGAGGAACCTGAACACAGACCAAGAGACAGCTGTTCTAACAAAACAGGGGATAGTATGTAGTTTAAAATCTGAAAAGGTGTGCACTGGGGTTGTATCCTTTTACTGTATTTATTCAATCTGTATGCCGAGTAAAAATCCCAAGGAATTACACTGTGTGAAGACGAATGGGACACCAGGATTGGTGGAAGACTTATTAACAAACTGAAATACGCAGTTAACACAGTCTTGCTTACTGAAAACAGAGTAACTGAACAATTTACTGATGAAGATCAAAGCCTACCATCTTGAGTATAGATTACATCTTAACGTAAAAAAAGTAAGTCCTCAAAATTGGACCAATAAGCAATGTCATGATAAATGGAGAAAACACATACACTGTCAAGAATTTCCTTTTCTTTGTATCCAAAATCAACACTCACGGCAGCAGCAGTCCAAAAATCAATGTGTTGCGTAAGGCAAATCTGCTATGAAAGATCTCTTTCAACTGTTAAAAAGAAAAGATTTCACTTTAAGAACTAAAGTGTGTCTGACCCAAAATGTGATATTTTTAATCAACTTTCATGCATCTGAAAGCTGGAGAATACAGAAAGTAAGACCAAAGAAGAATTGAGTTTAAGTATGGTGCTGGAAATAATATTGCATATACTATGGACTGTCAGAAGAACAACAAAAATCTGTCCTGGAAAAAGTATATGGCCAGGGTACTCGTTAGAGGTGAAGTTGGCAAGACTTTGGTTCACATGCTGTGGACATTTTATTAGGAGGGATTATTCCATTGATAAGGACATTATTCTTGGCAAAGAGCAGGGTCAGGAAAACCCTCAGTGAGAGGGGCTGACACAGTGGGCACAACAATAGGGTCAGATAACAAACGATTGTGAAGGTGGTACAGAACTTGAAAGTTTTGTTCTGTTGTATGTAAGGTCATTATGAGTAGGAACTGACTGGATGGCACCTAACAACATCATGACCTCTGTTAAACAAACAAACAAATAAACCTGTGTTCTTATTATTAAATACATTCTACGAAATTTACTTCTGGAACAAAAACAATTACAATAACATTAGTAGAGCACTAGAATATCAAAACTCTGTCTCTAAGTTGATAATGAAATTGTCAGTATGATCAATGATCATGTCCCCATTTTCTATTTTACATATGTGAAAAATTAGGTTAGCAAGCCAAATGACACAGCAAATATGGGTTGTAATTCATATTTGGAAAGATTGTAGAATGTTGTTAAGAATGTTTAACTTACAGACAACTTATATTTGCCCTTTAAACCTGTTACTCTTAAGTTGATTCTGACTCATAGCAACCTTATAGGACAGAGTAGACCTGCCCTATAGGCTTCCAAGGGGCAGTTAGCTGATTTGAACTGCTGCCTTTTTGGTTAGCAGCCATAGTTTTCAACTACTACTCCACCAGGGTGCTTTTGTGATATGTAAATTTACCCTCACTTTGAAAAGATTGACTTAGCTCCTACTAGCACTAAAAATTCATCACAATCACCTTCACTTGCTACTCATGTAGCTTTTAAATTATTGAAAAGGCTTTGAGCTTTGCCTTAGAGGAAAGCTAAATAAGAACTGCATGCATCTGTTCTGACTGACCTTCAAATTCGACTTGAAAACTTATACAGGAATGGATGTTGTTGGTAATCTGGACTCTTCTTTATCTCAGGTAGAGTTTGGGGAGCAGATGGGGCTAAAATCCAGAACAGGCTTTTTAAGTGAAAAGCAGTAAAAAATCTATAGATTAGCCAGTTTGAAATTCTGTCATGTATGTTAAAAATCATCACTAGTTCTCCATTACTGACCAAATAAACATCATTTTTCTTAGCCAGACAAGGCAATTCATGTTCCGCCTTTTCTAACTTTTATCTATTTCTTTTCCCACAATTTATATTCCTGTCAAGTTGAATTACTTGCTTAGCCATGACTATGCCTTGAGGAGTAATATCCATTTGAAATTGATTTCATCCAGACAAGCAAGGTTTGGTTGCAACCTCTTAGTACATCCTTACTTTATATCAGGAAAATAGAGCAAAGCAGAGAATATTCTTTTACTTTCCCATGTTCTTCCAATGGCAAGCCATTGGTAGTGTGGACAGAATAGCTGGAAACATTGGTCTTTCATTCATCTGGTCAATAAACTACACAATAAGTATCATGTCAAGCCTACGTATCAGCAGCAAGCAGCAAGGTTGATCAAGGACACTCACAGCATGCAGAGGGGCCCAAATCTCTAATTGCTTGCAACAGGTAGCAGGGACACTCAGGTTTAAGGAATGAGGAAGTAAAACTTAAAAGGGCAAGTGCAGGCTCTGACAACCCTTGCCTAAGAACTTCAAAGGAGTCCACACAAAACTGGGTTAGAAAGCGAACATAGCGAGAGAACATGTCCCACAATTGTTAAGTCATATCTCTTCCTGTTTTACCCCAATGTCAGGATCAGATCAACATGTCTAGAATCTACTACTAGGTGTCATAAGTGATTCCACAGACAAACAAAGACAGCCTCATGCTTAAGGGAGCTGCCAGCAGTGGTGGGTACTGTTTTACCCCCTAAAAGAGCTTAGACATAATTTTTTAGGAATAAGACAGCTGAGTAGCTTTGGGATATTCTGAAGCCTTTAGCCACAACATATACATATATATATTTATATATAGTAAAAGTATACAATCTAAATGAATTTTGCATGCCTGCCTATCTACAACTATTTCTGCTCTCCTTGCCTGGTGACAGCACCCTCCTCCCTTTCATTCTATAGTTGTCGTATCCTCTTAATCTCCTGTCCACTCCTCTCTGTCATCTGGAAAGAGACCAGTAGGAGTTCATCCTACAAATGCATAGAACCATAAGGTACACACACCATATGGTCACATTGTGTCCCTGAGTCCAGTCCATTTTTGTCAAAGAGTTGACCTTGGTAGTGTTTTCAGGACAGGGGCACCAGCAGGTCTAGGGGCCATACTCACAGGGGTTACCCCAGGCTGTCAGACTGTCAGTTGTGGTATTTTAGTAGGGTTCTTGAGCTGCACCCCTCTTTTTCTTGTGTTGCCACAGAGACTCTGCATTGTGTGTCCCATCACGGTTGTCTTTGGTGGTGGCTGGACACCATCTGGTTCTTCTGATCATGTTGATACAGTCTCCTATTCACATGGGTCCTTCTGTCTCCTGAGTTCTTTTTTCCTCATGTCTTGTTCTCAGTCATCATCTGTTCTGGATGAGTTGGGACCACTTGTTGTACCTCAGACGGCAGCTTGCTAGCTTTTTAGATCCCAGAGCCCACACACCAATATGTAGCTACAACATTTACTAAGGTGCACCCAATATACTCCAGATTCACCAACTGCATTGGAGGCAGTTTGAAGAAACAGAAAAAAAGAATGTTATCTACCTATAAAGATGGCTGATTACAAGAATTTCTTTTCCGTGGTATTCACGGGCCGATCGTAAGGTTCCAAAAGCGGTTGCTGTTCAAAATTTTCTGTGTTGAATGTGGTTAAACTGAGGCATAATTCAGCCTGTGTGAGTGTGTGTGTGTCTTTGTAACTGAGAATGCCATTTTTTTTTTTTTTTTTTTTTAACAACAGAGAGAATTGGAGTGCGCAATGAGATGGATCCGACTTGACGGCACTTGGCTTGGCAATCAGAACTAATTATTTACCTATCTTTTTAGGACTGACTCTTTATATGTTTTTATTTTCTAAAATTCCTGGTGTAGTGGGTTAAGATCTACCATTGGCGACCACAAGGTCGGCAGTTCAAATTCACCAGGCACTCCTTGAATACTCCGGGGGTCAGTTCTACCCTGGCCCCCAGGGTCGCCATGAGTCGGCTCCGACTCGACGGCACTTGGCTTCTAAAATTCCTGGCTCCAGAAATCACAAATTAACTTGTAGGAGCCAGCTGAGGGACACTTTACTGAGATGACAATCAAGAATGTCCGAACCCCAGCTTCTGAAGGCTGTCTTTAAAAGACTCCTGTGGTTCTCTTTCTCCCACCCCCGTTGCTGTTTCACTGGCACTTAGACCTGCACCTGCGTGTAGCCTGCCCTCCCCTTATATATCTTGATCTTGCCTGACGATTTCAAATAGACTTTGGTGGAAATCGTCCCCACTGTTTTCTGTGTTGCTAGTACACAGAAAATAAAAAGATGATTGCTTATCCGAATACCTGTCTCTGCGATTGGCTTATGGGCGACTGATAGCCAGAAACATGCAAACGTTTTCTGTTAAATTTCTGGCGAGCCAGCCAGAAGGAAGGACCACCTTGGCTCAACAGTCCCCCAACAGAATAAATAACCTGCGGGGCCCCTTAAGTGGCTGCAAGTTTCAGGACCTCTCCTGCCCCACCCCCCTTCCGTCAGGGCATTGCCGACTTCTAATCACCCCCTATAAGGGTGAGTGATGAACAGTTTTTTGAGTAAAAGGGAAGTTTTTGTTAGGATTTCTTTTTTGTGGTCCCCCAAAAGGAAAGGGGCGGACACCTGGTTTCTGGATATCTCGTGTTACCCTTCTCTCAGTGCTGGGTACTGGAATTTGCCATAGTATCTCCCTGCTGGACAGATTTCCAACCGGCAGGTTTTAAGACACTTTTCCTTAGGGAAATTTTCCCGTGCACCGGCAAACAGATTTTCCTTGTTCTCCCTAAGGGTTTAACTCCATGAGGAGACATGTTGGCCTCTGGCAGGGCAAACCCTCTGTATTCCAGGTATGTGAATGTGTGGTATAAAGCCTATTTTAAGTGTGTGTGTATTAACATGTGAATGCTAGAAGTTTGCTTAAGTGAGTGACTGAGGAGGACTGATGAGCCAGGTCGTGATGCTCAGACTCCTCCGAGATCCCACAGTGCCAGGCATACAGCCTGAATCGCAACCATATCTCCGTTGTTTCCCAAGGAAAACACTTGCCCACGACAGGGCTAGGCTGGCCAGTTGTGAATTATGTGAAGAAAAACTGGGGAAGACGTTCTAGCTCAGAGACTGGGTATTGTTAAAAATCTGGAGACAGCACCACCCAAACCATCAACTCAACCCAAGACTGCAGGGACCACATGAAGTCTCTTTAACAACCCACTCCTCAACGAAGGTGGCAGGAGTTGCCCCATGGACCCTTCACATCTGGTCAAAGCAGCACCCGAGAAAACCCCAAGCAAACTGAATTTCTCTTCCATCCACATGGGAGGCCTAAAGTACAAATATATAAAGGACTTGTCCTAATCACTCTCTTTCTCTTTCCTCTAGCTGACAGGGCAGGAACAGGGGACCAGCCCACAGACAGGCCAGGAGAAATGCCTGAATTAATCCCCTTCACCCACTCAGGTAAAAATGACAGTTCCAGGTCTCTCTGACATCATCCATGTTTTAGTCCAAAGGACAGAACAAATCCTCCTGGCCCAACAGACCTCTCTAAATTCACTGACCAGGATGATACTAACAACTTCCCGGCCTTGAATTTATTTCTAGAGACAGCTGGAGGCATTTGAAGCATTATTAATCAGATTTGCTGTCCATGGGTCAACAATTCTGACGAAGGAGAAATAGACCTAAAGCATCTTCTCCAGGCAGGTGAGGGTATGATTACAGTCACCAACCGAACCTGTTGGTGGGCCAGCTATCTGAATGGCTTGAATCTATAAGTTCCTGGGACATTTCTCTCTTATTTGGCATTATAATTGTTTCCTCATCTACATCTCTAGGCCCTACATTTTCAAAATAGTAGCTAAGGGAATTGTCCAGACTCTATGAGCCAGGGGAATGTTTGCTCTTTACAGACTTTCTTCAAAGTCCACATAGTATGTGACGGGATTGACTTTTCGTGCTTTCAATATGCCTCCCACTAACTGATAACTTTCCACCCTGACTATTCCCCAGTTCAGCAGGAAGTAGCCACAATGATATACACTCCTTTCCAAGATCATGAAGGCAGAAAACAACAAGGAGAGGGTTATAACTGAGAATACTTTTTTTTTTGTTTAACAATGGAGTGAGCAGTCAGAACTAATTCTCTATCGATTTTAGGGGGACTACTTTTTTTCCCCCTAACATTCTTGGCCCTGTAAATCACACATTAACCTGCAGGACCCTGAACAGGTACCCCCTATTCTGATGACAATCAGGAACATCAAGATCCCAGCTCCTGATGAGTATCTCCCAAAGACTGTTGAGGTCCTCAGACAGATGCCGTTTTTCCCCAAACACTCACTTTGTTGCCCCATCTCTTGTACCTGCACCTGCAGGTAGCCTCTCCTCATCTTAAATATCCTGACCTTGCTTGATTGTTTCAATCAGACTTTGGTGGAAATATTCCGTTCTGTTCCCTGCACTGCTAGCACACAGAAAATAAAAGGCTTTTGATCACTCATCTGAAAACCTGTCTCTGTGACTAGTTTATTGCCAACAGATAGCCATGAACATCAAAACCTTCTCTGGTAATGCCTTTGCTGGGTAAAATTTAAACTTTCTCTTCTTTAATATAGGAAAATAGTGGACCAATTTGCCATGAATATTAAATAAGTTGGTAACATGGAGCAGAAAGTGCTATTGATGCTATACTTCATATCCGCTGGCCCATTTCTGAATTTGTCTGTAACTAGGATGGTATATTTTTTAGCATACTGACAACTTTTTAATTCAAGTGTCTGTATCTCTCTGCTTTTCAACCCAAGGTTTTCTCCAGAATCTCTGAGACTTTCTAAATTATATGTAGTCTTTTATTCTGAAATATGGGAAATTAACACTAAAGGGAAAACTCTTGTGTGCTATTTAATCAATTCTAACTCATAATAATCCTATATAATAGAATAGAACTGCCCAAAGGGCATACTAGGCTGTAATCTTTATGAGAGATTAACAGGTGTTTTCTCCCTTGAAGATGTCTGTGAGTTCAAACCACTGACCTTTTGGTTGTCAGCCAACAGAGTTGGTATATACATGGACCAGTCTCCAGTCCCCTGGTGCCATGACTCTGAGCAGGCTCCATACTTCCGCAAAACACTGTTAGTGTACTTAAACCTCATTTTTTTTACAGCAGTAAGTGTATCTTTTATGGCTTTTTTTTTTTTTCTTGTTCCCTAATTTCACCTACTCAGTCACTTTAAATTCCTGGGATTCCACCTCAAATGAAGCACCTGTACTCAAGACCTTATGTCAGTTTTTGCTTTGGGGAGAACCCAAAACGAAATAGTGTTATGTTCATCTCCTCTTTTCCTAAAGCACTATAAAAATTTTAGTCTTAATCAAATATTTGATTCAATATTTTGTTGCCATTGATTTACATATCCATCTACTCTACAAAAAACCCAACTTCCTTAAATATAAGGACAAAATTGCATTCAACAGTCTAATTTTAACAGTCGTTACAATTGGTAAATGGTTGTTGAAGGGATAAATAATTGAGCAGATGGATGAAGAATGCTGAGATATAAAATCATGAGTTGTTCTACCCTTACTGAGTATCTCTGTGACCTACTTAGCTTCTTCAGATGGTATGTCATTTTTACTGGGTGTGTTGAGTTGATTCTGACTCTAGCAATGCCGTGTGACAGAGTACAGTTTCCCCATAAGATTTTCCTGGCTATAATCTTTTCTTTTTCTCTCTCTCTTTTATTTATTGTTGTAGAGAATATACACCATGATACACATAGGGATTCAACAATTTCTGCGATACCAGTTGCATTCTTCAAGTTGTGTTACCATTCTCATCCTCCTTTGTTGTTCCTCCTCCTCTAACTTAAACTCACTATCCCCTCTGATTCCTGTCTAATCTTTTGAGACACTGTTAATGAAAGGACCCCCCATAGGGGAGACCCCTCCTCAAGTCACAGGTGACAGCGTAACCCCAATCAGTCACAAAGTCTGCAGCTTGATGCAACAGCAAGAGGCTTTTATTCCAGCACGCTGGGGCTCAATCCATACTCTTGTCAGAGTAGAGGGAATGAGCCCCGAACAAGAAAAGTACAGAGTATATAAAGGCAGGGTCTTACATTCTTGGGGGAGGTGGGGTTGGGGAAGGTTCCGCGTGGGGTTGGTTTGTATTAGCTCGGGGCTAGGGCGGATATTTCGGATGCATTTACTTCCCGGTATTTCTGAAACTAGCCTTTTTGGGTAAGTTCCTTCTTGTTATTCCCAAAACCAGCCTTTTTGGGTAAGTTCCTGGAACTCTGAAGGGGGATTGGTTCTATATTGTCCTGTTGTTTCTAAAACTAGTTCTTGTGGTTAGGGAAGTGGCCCTTCTCATTTTCGTTCAACAGTCAGGAATGTATGGGCTGAGTGCTCAGGGGGGTAACTAGAGGAAAGTTGTAAAAAGATCTTTTCCTTACAACAAATTTTTTCATGACATTATCAATTTGATTCCATTTAGATAGATCTTGAAAGAACATAAAGCTCACAGTAGAAATTCTTTACTTGTCAAATTTATTGAATTCTGCAGGTCTGTATTGCCTGTGGCTGATCGGTGCTGATGAAGAATGCCATGTATGAAACATTGGTGGTGAGGAGGGAAGCTGGTATCTCTGATGCCCCAACAACTCTTGGGCATCAGGCAGCTCCCTTTTGTTTAGTGAACAAAACCTGTAGGTGCAGTAAAGCAGGGGTTAATTTGAATAGGATATGGGCAGTTCCTCACAAAGTAAATGGGTGTCTTCCTGTTTAACTAACATAACAAAGGCCACTTCCTCAGGTAAATTCACCTCTCCAGGATGTAAAGGCTTAGGACTGGACACCTGCACAAAGGTCACATTCAGGGGGCCAGACCCGCCCTTTGCAAGGGTCTGATGTCATATATCCTAGCCATTTGTGACTGTTCTGTGTTCATTCATTCCAACTCACAAGCCCAGCATCCAGGCAGCAATATTTGCCCTAACTGTGGCCAAGTTGTCCACAAAATTAAACTATTATTTGATTTTAAAAAGACTTCAGGGGATACTTACTTTTGGTTTAATATTTAAAGATTTTAGGAATTCATGCAGCTTTTTGGTTCCAGAAAGTCTGAAGTTCACGAGAATTTGAAATTCTTTTCTGCCTTCTTTCTCGTTTTGATCAGAAGCCTGCTATCGAACCTTTACTCAGTAACGGTGTTCTTTGCAATCTTTACAAAGCAGACCACCAGATTTTTCTCATGTGAAGCCTTAAGTGGGTTCCAACTGCCAACATTTTGGTTAGCAGCTTAGTGCTTGACTGTTGTACCACCAATACTACTTAGTTCAGATGACTATCAGATGGAAGTTTCCATATCATCTGAAGATTTAAACTCTGGTTCACCACAAATCACAGTTCAAGAAATGTTAACCTCTTTCCTGGAAATGAAACTAAAGCAATTAACACTGAACCGTAATAGTACCATAAATATTTAAAAACTTTAGCTAGATGCAATTGAGTATAATTAACCAGAAAGAACATCTGACAATTGATCTTAGGTTATTGGAAAAGATTGGACAAACCAAATGGACAAGATTACTTTGGGTGCCTACATTTTATTTTCTTTTTTACTGAGCTTTAGGTGAAAGATTACAGAGCAGATTGGTTTCTCATTAAACCATTGATACATATATTGTTTTTTGAGATTGATTGGGTGTCTACTTTTCTACTCCAGGTGTTAGGATGACCGGGACTTCAAGACACGATGCAGTTTCCTTTTAAAAGTTAAGTTTTATTAAAAATGTGCCCAATTAAAAAAAGCTAGTGCACCAGGGATGCACTCCAAACTACGCAGAGCAGGTGGCAACCCAAGGCTTCCTTCGTGTGCAGTATTTAAGTCGTAAAACTGCAAAGTAGGGAGGGGGAGCTGGTTTTTGTATTGATTGGTTCAGGCCATATGGAATTTCTGCAAATTGTAAAATGTAGCTGTTGGTGAATGTTTCAACCACATGGAATTTCCGTAAGTTGTAAAAATGGATGTTTCAATACCTTGTGGTTAGGGCTGGCTCTACGCTTTGTCTTTTGCAAGATAAAGGTGAAGCCACTCTAGGGTATTTCCTGTTATTTTCTGCTAAGTTATTTCCTAGAGCCTTCTACCCTGAATTTTCACTTCACCCTTCCTCAAAATGGAGTCACTTATGTCTCATTTTAACACAGGAACTATCCCACTATATGGAGGTGCTTTCTACTCTCTGACATATTTGTTTAACAAGTTGTAGCTGACAGTAAACTAAATGTTTTACTGCCATGTCTCAGGTAACTTGATGCATTTCATGCCTGAGTAAGGGCAAAATGAATTTTTAGCTGAAAGAGGCGGTATAAAAAATGTCTCTTCATAGAGCAGAGAATAAGGAATATGTGTCCCATGGAGAAATTCATGGTAACAGTGTGTCTGATTTGTATTTTAATTGCTAAAATAAAATCAAATAGCTGTAAGTTCAGTTATACCAATAAGGAAGAAGAATTGACTTTTTTTCCCCCTTAGCCTATTGAATTTGCTAGAAAGAAAAAAAAACTTTGTAGATGTAAATATTATCCCAAGGTGTTAGAAGCACTATAACTTTAGATTAACACTGAGTGGCATTTTTAAAGATACTTTTGAAATGACATTGATTCTTTGACAACATGATTTTCCCCAAGAACATATGTTTTGTGTTGAAATATTCTAATAAATTCTTTTAGATTGAGACAGAATGTAAGTATGATTTTTGATGAATTGTTTTTAAAAATAGGCTTGTACAGTCTTTGCTTTCACTTTTACCACATGACTTGCTGTTCTCACCCTCTCTACCCTTACAAAGATTTTTCTATCTTATCCTACTTATTAAATAAATTTTATTTTCATGTTTATTAATTATCAGCATAAACGAATTTGTAACCACCAACTAACATTATAATTTCAGCTTAAAATTTAAGCATTCTCTTACCAACGTATTAGATAGCCCATTCAGCCCAATGGTGGGAACAAAGCACTACCTATTTTAGGCTAGTTTTGAAATCATAACAATGACTCGTACATTTTTTTTCATCAAAATCCTATTTCCAAAGATTTTGTTAATGTTACAGCTTTCATCACTGTCTGGGAACAGCAAACATGGGTTATATTTTGGACATATTGTTCACAAAATCCACAATGTTAATTATACAAGTATTTAATGAATGTGTACTTTTACGGACTCCCAAACTCAGATAAGTGATATTCTTTTCCAAGAAGACTTCTCTGGGTTGATCAGGTTCAGGAGATTGAAAGAAGATGAAAGAGCAGCACCTTGTCTGCAAATTCATAGACCCAATTCCAGCTGTGATCCGGAGGGGAAAAAGAAACAGTGGAAGTTTACCCTGCTTTCCTCCTCCAAGACTAAAGTGTGATTGATGAGAAAAATGGAAGATAATTCATATTTTAATAATGCTATTTCTTTAAACTCTGATTTGAAATTTTTACTTAAAAAACTCAGATATAGCTACTTAGTAATCCACTAATGATCATGCACTGCTACTTTTTAATCAATAATAAGAAGAATTAAAGAAGAGATGGTAGAGCCTATAATTGTATTTGCTTGTGTTTTCAATGCTACTATAGTAATGCTGTTCCCACAGGAAGTACATGAAAGATGTAGGCTCAAAAACTGTAAAAGTAAATACATCTGAAAGAGCAGACAATTTATTAGTTGAATGGAGCAATGGAGGTTTCTATGATAATCTTAAATTTGAGAAAGGTTCTGGTGGAGTCTGCTTTGTTTGTTTTTTTATATCAAAGGAGAGTTCAATTTGCGTGCATCATACAGTAATTATATAATATTAATTCAACAAAATGTATACATGTGTATATGTAGCACATCAAGTACTTGATAGACACTAGAGGAACAAGAGTGATGTTGTCTAAGGCCCCATGGTATCTTCTCATTTTAGGAAGAGAGGAGTGAACTGACAAAAATGTGAAAGTATAAATAAATATTACATTCAGATAATGTTAAGTAACATTAACAGAATCTAACATCTAATATTCAGAATGAATTGTATTTAAGCAATGGATCGGGGGAGGCAAGAGTGTGTCTGCAGGGTATTCAAATATTCTAGCAGACTTAGGAATTAGGAGTTGGAGTTTGTTCTTTGAAGATAATCTTAAATTATACGGAGACAATGTGAGTTGGAGTCATGGAGGTTTAAACAATTCCTCCAACAACCGTGCACAAAATGAGAAGAGGGGTCAGGACACAAATCCACACATAGTGGGACGGAAAGATCCCAGAAAACCAAGAAGGCATAGCCCCAGACTTGGCGAGAAAAGTAAAAGATGAAAACAAAACAAAACAAAATGTACACATCTCTATATTGTCGTTACCTTACTTAGATGAACCAATTGTTTGTTTAAAGTGAGCCATAAAATCTATCCATATGAGCAAGAAAAAACTTAGTATGTCACTAAGATTCCTTTCTGCTCATTTTAATAAAAGAATAGGAAATTTATTAAGGAATTTTCTTTACTAAAAAACTCTCCAGAGCCAAACAAGAAACTAACAAAGCATATGTATGCTTGTTACAGGTTCAGGATTACAGTCTGGAGAGCAATAAAGAAGGCCATTAGGAGGTGGAATTGTGTTCTCTGCATGTCAGTGTCCAGTAGAGGAAGAAAAAAAAAATCACAATACATTATGAAGATTTCCTTGTGTACCTTTGGCTGATAAGAGTGGTTTATAAAGTTTCATATTGTAGATAGAACATCTTCAAAAAAGTCATTCAAATTGAAAAAAAATTAACTATATGTAATATATTTTGCAACAATCTTTAATTTCAGCAACTATTTACTATTCTCATTATTGTTTTAGCAGTATTTTAGTGGAAAAAGAAATTCGCTTGCCAGATTATTAGAATGAAAAAATCAAAACACTGTATTTTTTTTTGCAAATTCAGCACTGAAATTAACATAAAAACTAAAACCAAACTGCCATGGATTCAATTGTGTCCCCCTAAAAATATGTGTAGCCATGTGGCTGGGCCATGGTTCCCAGTATCTTGTGATTATCCTCTACTTTGTGATTTTGCCGTGCTGTATGTTAAAGGACTGGGGAGATCCTTCATACGATCACCTCCCTGCTCCACTGTAAAGGCAGTTTTCCTGGAGTGTGGCTTCCACCACTCTTAATCCTTTCATTTTAGAAGAGACAAAAGGAAAGGGAAGCATGTAGAGAATCAGGAACCTCACACCCTTAAGCAAGCAGCAGGGAGAAGAGAATGTCCTTCAGAACTGAGGTGCCTGTGCCAAGGTGCTCCCTGGACAAAGACTGATGCAATGCCGGACTTTCCTCCCCAGCAAACAAGGGGAAAGCCTTCCCCTGGAGCGGACGTCTTGAATTTGGACTTGTAGCCTACTGGACTGTGTAAGAATAAACTTTCCTTTGTTAAAGTCATTCACTCTGCAGTATTTCTGTCACAGCAGCACTAACTGACTAAAACACAAACCCACTGCCATTGAGTTGGGTCTAACTCATAGTGACCCAGAGGTCAGAGTTGAACTGGCCAGTAACAGTTTCCAAGGAGCACCTGGGGGACTTGAGCTGCCAACTTCTGGTTATCAGATGTAGCACTTAACCCACTATGCCACAGAGGGCAGATAAAAATAATAATCAGAGATTTGAAACATTAAATTTTATTTTTTTAAACTGATAATACATGTGTAAAATAAGATGCACTTAAATGTGTTGATACTAAAAAATGAATTTTAAATGACCTCACTTTTTGAAGTATAAGAGACAGACAGAAAAAGATGAAGAAATAGTTAATATGATATACAGGTTGATTACTTACACATAACAGCCACAACTCAGATCAAGAAATAAGACACAACCTGTTAGAGATTTTTTGGGTGCGGTAAATTTCACTTAACCGAAAGTATGTAGAGGAAAAACCAGAGAGAGGAGGAGAAAAAAAAGGAAGAGTTTATTTGCGTCCTGGGTAGCTTTACAAGAGTTCTCAGATGGGAGTCTGCAGAATCACACGCTGGCTAGGGGTTTGGGGGTTTATGAAGGGGGTCAGCGGACCTTGTTGAGGACAGTGCTGAAAACGGCGCCTGTGAGGATGAGAATGGTGTCCGTGGCAAGCAGCCTATGGGGTCGTGGATGATTAGAGTTACTTAATTAACATAAAGGGGTCTCATTTCAGTGGAGTTGAGCCTATGGGAAAGGAGTGATAGCTATTCAGGCCAGGCAGCTCGTCTCATTTGAATGGAATTTCAGGAATAGCTGGCAGATAAAATGTTTTGACTAGGCTGACTCGACGGCACTTGGCTTGGCCAGGCTGTGCCACTCCGGGAACGGTAGGGGAGGGGGCTTGGGTTTCAGCCTAACACAACCTATACCAGTGTATCCCCATACTGTGTCCTCTAGGCCCTAGACTGTGCCTCATTCTCTCAAAACAATCTGTTTACTATTTTCTTTTGCTCAATACTATTTATTTTTTGTATTTGAATTGTTATTAAATAACACAATAATTCATTTATTTCCATTACAAGTAGTGGATGATGTCAAGGATATCATACACGAGGAAAGCAAAGTATCATCAAAAACAAAGGAGAAGAAAATGAGTGCCAGAAAAGAACTCTGAAACTTGCTATTAAATGTAGCACGGCTAAAGCAAGAGGAAGAAATGCTGAAGACCAAGAGCTGAACAGAGGATTTCAAAGCCAGGCAAGTGCCATCGAGTCGGATCCGACTCATGGTGACTCTAGGGGCCAAAGTAGAAGATTTCAAAAGATGGCTCAAAAAGACAAAGCAAAATATTATAACGATATATTCAAAGACCTGAAGATAAAAAAAAAAAGAAAGAAAAAGAAAATGGCATTCCTGAAGCTGTAAGAAATGAAGGAAAAGATTTAAGCCTTGAACTGCAACACTGAAGGATTCTAAGGGAAAAATTTGAATGACACAGGAAGTATCAAAAGAAGATGGAAGGAGTACACAGAGTCACCACTCCAAAAATAATTCTTTGACCTTCAGCTATTTCGGAAGCCAACCACCACTTCTTACTCTTGAAGAGACACTGGTAGTTTCTAATCAACAAACTTTTGGTTAACGTGCAATATTTTAGCCACTGTGACACCAGTCTACTTACCCCAGCTATGGCAACCATTAATCTATATTGTCTCTGTTGATTTGCCTATTCTAATGATTCCTTACAAATGTGTCACACAATATGTAGTCTTTAATAAATTCTTCCACTTAGTGTAATGTTTCAAGGTATACCCTTTTGTCAAAAAATCTTCCTTATTTGAATATATCCTATTTTATTCATCAGTCAGTGGATATTTGGATTGTTTCTACTTTTCAATTGTTATAAATTATGGGGGCTGTGAACACTCATGTGCCAGTTTGGGTAGCCATATGACTCTGTTTCTTTTGGAATTAGACCTAGGAGTGAAATTTCTTGATAATCATAGACCAGCAGCTGGAGCCTTGATAGCACAGTAGCTAAGAGCTCAGCTGTTAACCAAAAGGTCAGCAGTTTGAATCCACTAGCAGCTTCTCAGAAACCGGGTAGGAAAGTTCTGCTCTGTCTACTCTGTAAGTCTCAATCAACTCAGTGTTCATGAGTTTCCCAGACTAGGAGCTAGGAATTAAGTTTCCTCTTCTTGTTCATACCCCCTGGAGTAGAACTTCTGTTAACTGGTTCAAAGAAAGGTAAATAAGAAGTGATTCATGGCTGAAGTGCCAAAAGCCCTCACTGTCCTTACTGTGATTAGTAGCTTTTCAAGGATAGCATACCAACCTATCCACATAAATATGTATGTGTAAATATGTGTGTATATGTATACACATACATATACGTATACGTAGTGTATGTAGTATGAATATATATATACATATACACATGTATACATATACATATATAGTATATATATACTTTATTGTAAGTATGCAAAAATATTCATTCTCCGGTTATACTTGTTTCTGTGGAGAGCAAGTCAAATGAACTTCTCCAAAACCATTTTGGAAATTACGTCAAGGCATTTCTCTTCTCTCACTCATTTCTAACGTCTCTATATGTGCACAGAGCCTAACACCTGGTAGATGCTCCAGAAACGATTTGGTGTATAAAAAGAAAAATAATGTTCTTTAACAGGTTGTCGTTACCGTTAGGTACTTCCAGGTAAGTCTCAGCTTCCAGCTACCTTAAGCACAAGAGAACCAAACACTGCTTGGTTCTGCACCATCCTCCCAGTCACTGTTACCCTTGACCTCATAGTTGCAGCCACTGTTCCAGCCCATCTAATTGTGTGTCTTTTTTTTCTTTTTCCTCTGACCCTGTACCTTACCAAACATAGTGACTTTTTCCAGGATTAATCCCTCCTGATAACACGGCCAAAGTATATGAGACATAGTCTCTCTGTCCTTACTTCTAAGGAACATTTTGGCTGTACTTCTACTGAGACAGATTTGTTTATTCCTTTGGCAGTTCATGGTATATTCAATATTCTTCACTCACACCACAGTTGAAAGGCAATGATTCTTCTTCAGTCTTGCTTGCTCATCGTTAAGCTTTTGCATGCATACAGGGAGACTGACAACGACACGGGAGACTGACAACGACACGGACTGGGTCAGGCTCACCTTGGTTTTCAAGGTGCCATCTTGTAATACCTTAACATCTTTGAATACTGTAAAAAGATCTTTTGAATACTTGCCCAATGTACTGCATCATTGGATTTCTTGACAGCTGCTTCAAGGGTTGTGGATCCAAGTAAAATGAAAATATTGACAACTTCAATATTTTCTCTTTGTCATGATGTTTCTTACTGGTTCTGTTGTGAGGATTTTAGTTTTCCTGATATTGCAGTGTAATTCATACTGAAAACTGTTTTTTTCTCTTCATCAATAGATGCTTCAAGTCCTCTTCACTTGCAGCAAACTAGGTTGTGTCATTTGCATAATGTAGGTTGCTAATGAGCCTTCCTGCAATCCGAGTGCCCCATTCTCCTTACAGTTCAAGTTCTCAAATTATGTGCCCAGTATACAGATTGAACAGGTATGGTAAAAGAATATACCCCAGATGTAGACTCCTCTGACTTTAAATCACGTAGTACCTCATGTTCCATTGAAGTGACTGCTTCTTGGTCTATGTACAGCTTCCTTACAAGGACTGTTTAGTGTTCTCGATTTCCCATTCTTCTCAATATTATCCATAATTTATTATGATCGGCTGGCATTGTGATCTACACAGTTGAATTCCTTTGCATAGTCAAAAAAAAAAAAAAAAAAAAAAGAGAAACCAAAAAAAAGCACAGTTAAATATCCTGCTGGTATTCTTTCCTTTCAGCTAGGATCCATGTGACGTCAGCAACAATATCTCTGGTTCCATGTATTCTTCTAAATCCAGCTTGAATTTCTGGAAATTCCCTGTAAGTATACTGTCATAGCCACTTTTGAGCATCTACAGAAAAATCTTAAGATATTGTTGACATTGTTTGATAATTTCCACATTCAGTTTCATCACCTTTCTTCAGAATAGACATAAATACGCTTTTCTTCCAGTTGGTTGACCAGGTAGCTGCCTTCAAAATTTCTTTGGTAAAACAGAGCATTTCCAGCACTGCATCCTTTTTTGAAACTCCTCCTCAGTTGATATCCTTTCAGTTCCTGGAGTTTTGTTCTTTACCCGCGTCTTCAGTATAGCTTGAACTTCTTCCATCAGATTGTTAGCTACTTATCAGATGCTACCTCCCGAAATGGTTGAACATCACCCATTTTTGTATAGTTATTCTGTGGTTTCTTTCTGTTATAGATTGAACTCTATCTCCCTAAAATACATATCAACATGATGAGGCCTTAATTTTCCCATATTGTGTGGTTGTGCCTCATTTTGTGATGTTGTTATGTGTTGAGTTAAAACCGACTCCACAGAACCTAAAAAAAACAGCTACATGTTATAAATCATAATCTCTGCTTGTGGTTAAAAGGGTTAGTGGAAGATATAAAACACTTGTTTAGCTCATATCTCTGATTTAATGTAAAGGGAGTTTCCCTAGGGTATGGCCTGTACCACCCTTTATTTTAGAATAGATAAAACAAAGGGAAGAAAAAGCAGTGCTGGAAGCATAGTGTGTCTGTTAAACTGGGATTCTGGTGCAGAGCAAGTCTTAGTCCAGGAGAAGATTTATGACAAGGACCTTCTTCCAGAGCTGACAGAGAAAGCCTTTCCCTGGAGCTGATCTCTGAATTTTGACTTATACTCCACTAGACTGTAAGAAAATAAATTTCTGTTTGTTAAAAGCATCCATTTATGGTACTTCTGTAGAGCAGCATTAGATATCTAAGACGCTTTCCATTTTCTTTAGATGCTTCTTTGTCATTTCTTATTTTCCCCATAGAATCTTTCAATATTGTAACTTGAGGCTTAACTTTTAGCTTGGTTCTTTCAGTTTGAGAAATGCCTAGAGTGTTCTTCCTTTTTGGTTTCCTACCTCCACGTCATATTTTGATTTTATACCCACACGTCATTATAATGTTTTACTTTGTCTTTTTCAGCCACTCATTGAAATCAGCTATTCAGTGCTTTATCATTTTTTTTTTATTTTCCTTTATCTATTAGACTTTCAAGAACAAATTTCTGTGTCTTCATTTTTTGTCTTTTTTTAAATTTCCTATCTTTTTAGTGATCCCTTGATTTCATCATGTGTGATATCCCTGATGATGGTCCGCAACTCATCTCATCTCCAGTTATTAGTCTTTAACACTTCAAATCTGTTCTTGAGATGGTCTCTGAATTTGGGTGGTATATACTCAAGGTTGTACTTTGGATTTTGAAGACTTGTTCTAATTTTCTTCAGTTTCGACTTGAAATTGCAGATGAGCAATCAATGGTCTGGTCTGTAGTCCTCCACTAGCCTTGTTCTGACAGATAATGTTGAGCTGTTCCATGGTTGATTTTAATGTTTTCCATATGGTGAGGTCAATTGTGTCAGTGAGAAAAACAAATAATTTATAATGAAGAAATCATTAGTCGCACAAAATTCTATCAGGAAAAAACAGCATCATTTCTGTCACCAAGGTCATATTTTCTGACTATAGATCTTTCTTCTTTGTCTTCAACTTTTGATTTCCAATTAACAGAAATTATCAACACATCCTGATTGCATGTTCCATAAGTTTCAGACTGCTCAGGTTGGTAAATATTTTAAATTTTGGCTTAATTGTTTGATAGATAAATGAGAATAATAGTATTAACTGGTCCTCCTTGTAGGTGGAGGAATATTATCCTATCACCAACAGCGTTGTACTTCAGAACAGATCTCAAAATGTCTTTCCTCTTCCAGTTGACGTTCCTGACATAGTAGACCATAATATATAATTCATAATGGCCAATACCAGTTCATTTCAGCTCACTAATGCCTAAAATATTGATGTTTATGTGTTTGATTTTATTATTGAAGACTTCCATTCTTCCTGGACTCATACTTTGTACAGCCCACATTCTGATTATTCATTGATATTTGTAGCTGTTCTTTCTTATTTTGAGTTGTGCCACATCAGCAAATGAAGTGAACTCAAAAGTTTTGAGTTCATCCAAGTGATTAAGGTTACTCTACTTTGAAGCAGCTGTTCTTTCCCAGTTGTCTTTTGTGTGTCTTCCAACCTGAGGACCTCATCTTCTGACACTGTATCAGATAATGTTCCACTGCTAATCACAAGATTTTCATTGGCTAATTCTTTTCAGAAGTAGACCATCAGGTCCTTATTCTAGAATGAGGAATACCAAAATGTTGATAAACTTGAAACATTAGTGAATTTGACTGTTTCCAAATACAGGGGCCCAAATATATATAAAACGTACACATGTATGTTTGAAAAGTATATATTTGGTTTCAGTTCTAAACACCACTTATAACTCAGAAGTTAAGTATGCTGTGAGTGTGGATTTGGTAACCATGGAAACAAGATGTTTCCTATCTTATTTGACCAGTAAGTGTATTTCAACATAGATGACACTGTGCTTTCCAGAGAAACTGGCTCGTTATCAATCCAAAGATAGCACAAAAGAGAACGTATATTCCTCTCCTCAAAAGTCATATTAACCCAGACTTTACAATAAATCTGTCATCAATTGAATTGTGTTGCCACAAAATGTGTACAGCTATTTGGCTAGGCCTTGATTCCTGGTATTGTATGATGTTCTTCCACACTGTAAATCCTGCTTCTATAATGTTAATGAGGGAGGATTGGCAGCAGTTTTGTTGGTGGGGCAAAACTCTGTGTGTAAGATTGTGTTGTGCCTTGAAGCAATTACTTGAGATGTAAAATAAAAAGCTAACAGAAAGCTGGGAACCTCATACCACCAAGAAACAGTGCCAGAAGCTGAGTGCATCCTTTGGAAAGGACCTGGGGTCCCTGAGCTTCAGGAGCTCCCAGTTCAGGGGAAGCTAGTGACAAGGACCTTCCTCCAGAGCCAGCAGAGAAAGTCTTCCCCTGGAGCTGACACCCTGAATTTGTACTTTTGGCCTACTGGACTGTGACAGAATAAAGTTTGTCTTTTTAAAGCCAACCATTGGTCCTATTTCTGTTAAGGCAGCACTAGATGATTGAAAAAAAAAAAATCTTTATAAAGAACTGCAGAGGAGGAGAAATTTTATCTTCATACCTTTGGTGGAAAGCATCTTTCCCTCCACTAAGTTCCCAGCATTATGTTTTCTCACACCCACACATCTTGAGAATTAAAACTGTAATATAATAAATAAAACAGTGAATAAGTTAGGAGGAAACCATGGTGGCATAGTGGTTAAATGTTACATCTCCTAACCAAAAGGTTGGCAGTTCAAATCTGCCAGGTGTTCCTTGGAAACTGCAGGGCAATTCTCCTCTGCCACACAGGGTCATTGTGAGTCAGAACTGACTCAATGGCAGTGAGTGGGTGGTGGAATAAGTAAAGAAGCCTGACGTCTAACACAAGGTTATTAATGAGGAGTGAAAATATCTTTTCTGTTTCGTTCCAGTTACAGCTGCTCTTGAATATGTGGTATGGTGAATGCCTATATATCAGAACAGAACTCTGCTCTATCTGGTTTTCAAAGACTTTTTTGTGTTAAGGTCTTTCTTCTGAGGTGTCTCTGAGAGTACTGAACCCTCTAAACTTTCAGTTAGTAACCTGGCATGTTCATGGCTTGCATGGGCCAGGGTCTAGGGTCACGTGTCTTTTCTGTAGTTACTTTTCTTTTGTCTCAGCCAAGTGCCATCAAGTCAGATCCCACTCATGGCAACCCTAGGGCCAGGCACTCTTATAAATGGTGAAAATACAATAAATCCATAGTGTATTGAAATATGTATTTTTAGTCTTCATGCTCTGCTTCTGCAGGCAGCCTGTAAAAATGGGTTTTTTAACCTTGAGGAAATCCTGGTGACATAGTGGATTCAGTGCTATGTCTATTAATAGAAAGGTCAGCAGTTCACATCCACCAGGTGCTCCTTAGAAACTCTATAAGGCCGTTCTACTTGGACCTCTAAGGTCACTATGAGTTGGTCCCAACTCAGCTGCAGTGGCTGTTCTTGGGGTTAAGCAGGCAGTGTTTAACAACTTTTTTTTTTTTTTTTGGCACTTCTTGTTTTGGTAGATATTGTTCATTTGAGTTTATCTGATTATTGTTTTCCTTTAGCTAATGGAAAACAAAAACAACTCAACTGCATTTTTATTTTTGGTCCTGGTAAGGTAATGAGTAAATACATTTGTAAATAACATAGTGAAGCAGAGAATGGACTTGATATCATGTGTAACTCACAAATCCTGTTCTTCTACCTTCTGGCAAGGATCATGAGTAATTACTTTTCTGAAACTTCAGGATAATGCTCTGTATTTTAATTTCCATTAATGTAAGTTTGGATTGTTTATCTTTTTCTCAAACTTGTATGTGGAGACTTGATTTCTGAGCAATCCCTACGTGATGGGAGAGATTGGTCAAAGTAAATGTGGATTGTTTTCTTCTGTCAGAATCATTGTGTAGTCACTACAACACGAGTCTAGTCAGAGTCTGTAAAATCCTAGGACACAGCACTGATACTAGCTCAATGGTCAGCACTCGAGTAGTAATTCATTAACAGTAAGCAATTGGGTGTTTACTTGCTTTTGAAGCAAAATAATCCCATTAATTTTGAAAAAAAAAAAACAGGATTAAAGCAGTATTTCCAACGTATATGTTTTTAACTGTGTGTGCATGTTTCTCTGTATGATTGTTTCTAAGTAAAAAGGAGAATTTCCTCCTCTCAAGGCACATGAAAGCATAAAATTCTCTTGTGTCTTCCATAGTCAGTTGAAATTCATTTCCCAATTCACATTCATGGCCATTTGATGAAACACTGGAATAATATTATACACAACTAGAGTGAATCACAAATACAGTCTTTGCTATTTGTATTTTTGAAGTCACAAAATCTGAGTGATATATCCTTTACAAATAGTGAGTACAGTGTCTACTGCATAAATTTTGTAAATCACTCTTATGATTTCCTTTGTTTATACTTTGTAAATCACAAATACATTTCATGTTACTCAATTAGCTTAGAACAAATAGAGCATGTCCAAAAGAAGGATATAAGGGTGTGAGGAGATTTTCAAGCAAGCACTACAAGCACTCACTGAAAAGGATCTTTTTCTTTACTTTGTAGAAAAAGAAAATACACTAAATAAGGATGTACCCTGAGATCTCCACTAAAAGACCGCAATTGATGATCCAGCAGTTTTGGGTTCCCCTGAGAACATGGCCCCTGGCCCTGATGCTGCCCTTGCCCATAAATCATAATGAAGGTCCACTCTTCGGACACGAATGCATTGGAGTTGGTGATGCAGAGTGACCATATATTGGATGCACTTTACGGTTCTGTGCATCTATAGGATATCATCCTGCTGACCTCTGGCTGAAGGATGGTAATTTTCTTAAGACATCACATATGTTTTCATGGGAAAGAATAAAATGTTTCTTTTGGTCTCTAGAAAACAGGGAGTAAAACTCATATACGTGCAGAAGAAGATACTGATCCCAAAGAAAGAGAGCATTTATAACAACTAGCAAAGGAAAAGATCTAGAAGGTTGTGATTAGGGATGTTATCAAGGTGCATTCCGTGGTAAGTCCTTTTCTACTCTGAGATCCTAGAGTTCTCTGATCTATCATTTGCCATTTTCATTTTGAGGTGTGATCTGTGTGGTACTTCCCCGCCCACATCTGCAATCCTGAGGTAGAAGTTGTATGGCTTAGAAATTCAGACTAAAAACCCCAAAATCAAACAAACCACCATCCAGTCAATTCTGATTCACAGTGACCTCATTGGGCAGAGTAGAACTCCACCACAGAGTTTCCAAGGAGCACCTGGTGGATTTGAACTGCTGACCTTTTGGTTAGCAGACACAGCACTTACCCAATACACCACCAGGGTGTCCATAAGTTCGGGATAAGGTATATCAATTCCAACTTTTTCTTCTTTTCTCTCCTTCCTCTAAGAATTCCATTTTTTTTTTTTTTACCTTTTCTCTTTTCCCCAGTTTACTGTAACATTTCCACTCTCAGCTTCTTTCCTTGGTCTTGCTTTCTCTGTGAACAGCATCAAAACTTGTGAAAGAGTACTATTCCTTCCATGAAACCTGGATCCTGAACTCTTTTAGATAAATGACTTACCTACTTTCTTCCTGTGACATTTTCTGACATCAATTGGTTTAAATTACATCAAACATCATCTTTATATTTAATATAAAGAGAACAGAATATGTAGCTTCACTTGGTGTTCAGAATAGTCACAACTGTCTACCAAGTAGGCTTATACTAACCGTATTTAATTGGTATAACAACCATGCAAAACAGAGATTTTTATCTTTCTTTTAACATAGGTAATACAAAGGGTCAGCAAGATTAAGTAAGTGCAGTAAAGGTAGCCTTTCAGCAAATGGTGCTGGAATAATTGGACCTCCACTGGTAAAACTGAACCTTGACCTGAGTTTTATACCTTATACAAAAATAAATCACAGACTTCAGGAAAAATAGAAAAAGAAAAGTTTTAACAAAATAAAATAAGAGAAAACTTGGGGAGGGTGGTAAGATGAGTAAGATCTAGGGCTATAGTTTGTGAACATGATCAGAAGCACAAAAAGGAATAATTGATTAATTGTCCATTATCAAAATGAAGAATTTCTGCTGTATGCAAGAACTTGTTAAAAGAAAGAGAAGACAAGCTTCAGACTGGGAGAAAATATTTAAAAACCTTGTGTCCAGTGAAAGAATAGTATTTAAAACATGTAAAAAAAAAACTCTTGAAATCCAAGAGTAATACATACATGCATACATACATGTATACATATATACATACAATTAGAAAATGGGCAGATAACACAATGCTTCACCAAAGATGACATACAGATGTCAAATAACCACATAAGAAGTTCAACATCATTAGCCATTATTGTTGTCAATTACAGTTGCATCAAGCCCTGACTCATAGCGACCTCACATGCAATGGAACACAGTGCTTTCTGACCTTGTGCTATCCTCAGAATTCATTACAGGTAGGATCATTGCTGCTTAATTTTAGAAGTAGATCACCCAAAATTTCTTCCTAGTCCCTCTTAGTCTAGAGGCTCTGCTGAATCTCTTCCACATCGTAGCAACTCTCAACAGCCCACTAATAGTTAGTGAGTGTCATGATGTGCATGGTCCAGGAGTTGAAAATTAAAGCCAGAAAGTAGTATCACTAAATACCTATTAAACATTGCTGTTGGGTCAATTCTAAATCACAGGGGTGATATAGGACAGAATTAGAACTGCCCCATAGGATTCCCACCAAAGAGCTGGTAGATTCAAACTGTGCTTTTGGTTAGCAGCCAAACACTTAAATCAGCAGAATTCTAAATAACCTATTAGAATGGCTAAAATAATTAAAGAAACAGAAGCAGTAGTGATTATATCAAATGCTGGCAAGGATACAGAAACACTTATTTATACCTTACTGGCAGAAATTTAAAATGGCTCAAGCGCTTTAATTTCTAAAATAATTAGAAATATAACTATCGTACCACCCAGCAATTATACTTCTGGGCATATATCCTGAAGAAAGGAAAACTTATGTTGATACTAAAATTGGAAGCAACGTGGATAACCTTCAACGGATGAATGGTAGAACAAAACTTCTGTATATTCAAACCATGGAATGCTATCCACTGCCCTTGAGCAGATCTGATTTATAATGACCATATAAGACAGAGTAGAACTGCCCTATATCATTTCTATGGAGCAGCTGGTATTGCACTGTGAATATTTTTGTTAGCAGCCGTAGGCCCTAACCAGGGCTCCAATGGAATATTAAACCAAAACCAAACCCACTGCTGTTAAGTCCATTCTGACTCATAGTGACTCCATAGGATGGAGTGGAACTGTTCCATAGAGTTTTCAAGGAGCAATTGGCAGATTCAAACTGCCAACTCTGTGGTTAGCCAACATAGCACTTACTGCTATGCAGCCCAGGTTTCCTTTGGAATATTAGTCAATAATAAAGAAGTATCAAACTGTTTATCAGTAGACTCTTGCAAGTTGCTACCATGTGAAACAGATTTCAGCAGAGCCTCTAGATTAGGAGGAACTAGGAAGAGAGTGTTGGTGATTTACTTCTGAAACTCAGCCACAGTGATCCATCATAACCAATTCAGAGGACAGCACAAGCCCAGGAAGCACTGTGTTCCATTGCATGTGAGGTCACTATAAGTCGGGGCTGGGTGGATCTCCAGAGAATTATGCTGAATGACAAAAAGTCAGTTCTGAAAGAGCACATGTAGTGCAGTTCTATTTATATAATATTTTGAAATAATTATGAGTCAGAACCAATGACAGTGGGTTTGGTTTTGGTTTAATATTCCAAAAATAGAGAAAGAGAGACAGAGATGGAGAAATAATAGTTGTCAGGAATCAGAGACTAGAAACAGCTGGGAAGCGAGTGTGACTTTAAAAGATCAAATGGAAGGCATTCTTGTAGTGATGGAAATGTTGTGTATCTTGACTACCTAAGTGGCAATATGTGGTCAAGATGTTGTAATATAGCTGTGCAGAATGTTTTAATTAGGGACACTGTGGAAAGCGTAGGTAAGACCATTCAGTATTATTTCCTTCAACTCCACATCATCAACAGCTGTTTCAAAATGAAAAGTTAATTAAAAAAGATATTTTTAAATACTTTTCTTATTTTTACATGATATCTCTAATTCATGAGACTGAACAGTTTCTAAAGACGAACATTATTTAGAGCTCTTATCATTTTATTTTTCTGCTTCATTTTCTTAACAAAAGCCAGTCTTACAAACACATATCACTGGGCTGCCCGTTATAGAACATCTATGGTTTAAATTCAACCTTAGTCTTACACTGCCTTTTAATTCATGATTGACTTAGATTCTGTAGTCTAGCATGAGTTATCCTCTGCTTCTTCAGTAGCATCTCCCTCATTGTCGTTTTGTTGCTGCTTTAAGCAAACTGAACTGTTTTTGATCTTCTATGGTCATTCCTAGTTTAGGTCTTCACGGCCGAGTCCTGCGAACACTACTTTCTCTTCCTGGTATATCTTTTAAAGCTTAGACTCAGAAGAACAAACTTGGTTGTGTGCTACTTAAGGTTATAAACAGTGTGCAGTGGAAACAGAGGAGATTAAAAACAAGTCTTCCTGGGGACGCAGGGAAGGTGGGAAAACAAGCTTATCAGGGATATCATAATTCAAATTAATTTTAAGAAACCTGTCACATAGTGTTGTTATTATTGTTGCTGTTGTTGTTGTGTGCCATCGAGTCTACTTCAACACACAGCAACCAAATAAGACTGGGTAGACCTGCGCCCTAGGTTATCCAAGGCTGTCATCTTTCGGGGAGCAGATCTCCAGGTCTTTTCTCCTGTGGAGCCACTGGTAGATTCCAACAGCTGACCTTTGGATTAGCAGCCAAGTGCTCAATTGTTATCCCACCAGGGCTCTTAGTCACATAGTTTCCTTTAGTTGAGCAGCTTGGGCTGTATTTTGGAAAACTAGCTCATGATTTTCTAAAATACTAGAAATCTGTGAAAATTTGTCACCTCTGAAATCTCCACCAAAACCAGTTGCTTCCAATCAATTTTTACATGTGGCAACCCCTAGTGTCACAGACTGGAACCGTGCTCCATAAGGTATTCAAGGTTATGGCCTTTCAAAATCAAGTTACCAGATCTTTCTACGGAGGTGCCTCTTAGTGGGTTCAAACCACCAACCTTTTAGTTAGTAGTCAAGAGCTTAACTTTTTGCACCAAGCAGGGGTGCCAAATTCCCCCAAAGAGCCTGAAATGCCAGAAATACAGTAACTTTAACTGGTTTAAAAAAAGACAAAAGACAAATGTATTTAGCACACTTTCTAAAAATCAAACAATTTTGACAGTCCTTAGAACTTATGAGACCTCACTATTTCCTTTAGCACACCTTCCCCCAGTCCCTTGTAACATGTTACTGATGGAAAACTTCCCTTTGACTGTAATATTTCTTGCCAGATATTTTCTAACCTTCAGAGCGTGGGAAAATCCCATCACCACTGCAGCCGTGGCTCGACCTGTCGGCTTTCCCCAGGCCTCCGTGCTCCCGAATCCACGAGGGGAGATAGAGGGAGCTCTGAGAGCACCATTTCCAGGGTGGCAGATTTTCCCTGTCAGAGAGCTGTAGTCTCTTCCCCCAATGACAAACAGACTCTTTGTGAGATCTACTGTGATTAGTGAGGGGAAGAAAAATTGAAGTAATCCAGGTAACATCAAGAATACGGCAATGGTGGTAACACTCACATTGTGCCCCACCTTGATGGAGATCTTTGACAGCACGGTTTGATAAAATACTGTTTTTACACTATATTCCACCCCATCCCCATATTTTTTCTGTCTTCTTAAATATCAAGCATAAGCTTCAAAAACAATTCTTAAAAAATACTTGGTGTAACACTGTAAAATGTAATTTGTCTCTCTGATGGAAAAGGAGATTGAAATAACACCCCCTCTTCTCCACTCTTGGCCCTGCTCATCTGTCCTTCTGATCAGTAGAGTTTTTGATTTCCTGGTTTGGGACTTTAATTCTAACTTAACTCTTTTGCATTCACAAAAATATCCAGTCTATCATCGTGTTGACTTCCCACCTGCCTTTTCTGATCACAGGATAGTAGTTTTATGACACAAAGAGCCAGTGACCTTCTCTGGAATGAGTCCCTTGGAAACTTGTCTTCCGAGGCTGGTACGAGTGACAGAAGGAAATTCACAGCCGTTGCTACTAATGACATCTGGCAGCAGCAGAAGCATCAAGGCAGCCCTTTGGCACAGCCAAGAAAGATCTTTGAGAAGGCACCATCCCAAACACCGCTTTCAAATACCAGAGATGTTTCCTGTCATAAACCCAATTACCCAGCCCTCCCCATCCCAGAGTGCTTGTACCTACTCATCAGCAACCACAGTTGGACTGTAGCCACCAAGAGTGCCACTGAGCTAAAGTCAGGAGAGGCATGACATTTAGGTTTTTAGACTTAAAATGAATGAGTAGATTAAATTGACACTTTGGAAAACAAAACAAAACAAAAACACAACAATTTCATGGTTCTACTACTTCTTCCATCAAGACTTATGAGATTATTTTAGCTGGCTCTGAGTCTCAGTTAAATCTGTAAAACAAGGATAACCATATTGTAAGCCTTTGCAAGAATCAAGGATGGTTTATATGCTGTATAATACAGTGTTTTCCACACTGAAAGTGTTTTACTAAATACTAATATGTTAATTGCAGTCTTTTATGTCCTGATTTTACTGAGTATTTTGGTGAAGTCTCAGAATACCTGTTTAGCTCTTGCTAAGGAACTCTGGTAGTGAAGCACTTAACTACGAATGAAGAGGTCAGCAGTTTGAACCCTCCAGTTGCTCTGTGGGAGACACATGCTACTTAAAGATTACAGCCTTGAAAACCTAATGGAAAATTTCTACTGTGTCTTAGAGGTTCATGATGAGTCAGAATGGACTGGACAGCAATGATGTGTTTGATTTTTCCATTTTGTTTTGTGAGATGAAACCACCACATGTCTACAAGTTCGTGAGACTCTAGTGGCTTGTGTATTGCTGTGATGCTGGAGGGTATTCCAACAGTATTTCAAGTAACAGGAGGGTCACACAAGATGGATAGATTTCACTGGAGCTTCCAGACTAATCAGATGAGAAAGAAAGTCCTTCTGATCAGATTTTGAAAACTGGCTGGTTAAGACTCTATGGAACATACTAGAATATTGCCTGATACAGCACTGGAAGCTAGGGATGGAAATGGGCTGGGCATCATTTTATTCTATTAAATATGGGGTTGCCATGATTCAGAGTTGACTCAACAGTAGCTAATGACAGCACAAATACCAGATTAAATGACTAGTTTTCTTGTATGTGCTCATTCTGTGACCTTCAGATTCTTAATGAAGTGAGTGTCATCAAAAACTGTCTCCAACTACAAACTAAAATAATTGCGTTTGTGTCATTGAGTCTATTCCAACTCATAGCAACTGTTTGTACAGCAGAACAAAACACTGTCTAATCCTGTGAGATCCTCATAATCTTTGCAGTGCTTTTAAGTCCATTGTTGCAGCCACTACGTCAGTCTCTCTCACTGGGGGTCTTGTCTTTTCTTCCCTGATCCTCTGGTTTACCAACCATGATGCTCTTCACCAGAAACTGATACCTCCTGATGACATGCCCTAAGTGTGTGAGACACAGACTCATCATCTTGTCTCTAAGGAATATTCTGGTCTTACTTCTTCCAAGAAAGATTTGTTTGCTTTTTTGACAGTGTATGGTATATTCAATATTCTTCACCAACACTAAGATTCAAAGGTGTCAATGTTTCAGTCTTTGTTATTCATTGTTCATTGTTCATTTGCATAGGAGACAATTAAAAAAGACCATGGCTTGGGTCAGACGCACCTTAGTCCTCAAGGTGACATCTTTGCTTCTCAACACTTTAAAGAGGTTTTTTTTGTGGTAGATTTTCCCAATAGAATGCACCTTTTGGTTTCTTGGCTGCTTCCATGGGTGTTGATTGTGGATCCAAGTAAAATGAAGCACTTGAAAACGTCAATATTTTCTTCATTTGTCATGATGTTGCTTATTGGTCCAGTTGTTAGGATTTTTGTTTTCTTTACGGTGAGGTATAATCCATATTGAAGGCTGCAGTCTTTAATCTTTGTCAGCAGGTATTATAAATCCTTTTCACTTTGAGCAAGCAAGGTTGTATCATCAGCATATTGTAGGTTGTTAATGAATCTTCTTCCAATCCTGATGCCCTATTCTTCTTTGTGTAGTCAGATTCTTGGATTGTTTTCTCACCAGACAGAGCAAATAGTTATGGTAAAGACGTACAACCCTGATGCACAAATTTCCTGACTATAAACCACATAGTATTTCCTCATTCGGTTCGAACAACTGATTCTTGATCTGTGTGCAGGTGTCTCCTGAAAACAGTGAAGTATTTTGAAATTATTCCACTGACTACTTAAGTTAGTAAAGATACTGAGAAAAGTAGCCCTGGCTAGAGTTATATACAGAGCAGTAGGAAAAGTGGAAGAACTAATAAGCTCTAACCCCAAAGCTGGAAACCCTGGCAGCATAGTAAAGTGCTACAGCTGCTAACCAGCAAGTCCGCAGTTCAAACCCACAGGTACTCCTTGGAAACTCTATGCGGCTGTTCTACTCTGTCCTGTAAGGTTGTTATGAGTCAGAATCAACTCAATGGAACTGGGTTTGGGTTTTGGTTTTCAACCTCAAAGCAAAGCTAAGAGAATTATGAGATCCATCCCAAGAACTTAATATTGAAGCCAGAAGTTGAGGAAAGTCTTCATTTTACTCTAGGAAATTCACAAAGTATTTGTTAGATTAACATATATATATGTATATATATACACACACATATATATGTATATATATATACCCACCCACGTGTAATAATTTTATTGCTTATATTTTGTCTCCTTCACTGTCAACAAATTATAACAGTGAGTTTTCCTGCAAGAGATTTTAGAAGTGGGGAAACAGAGAGCCAGCATGCTTTGGTAGCTTAGAAATCCTGAACAAGCAGAGCTTTAGTGTCTGCATTGTGTATCACCCTTAGTTCTGGGAGTATTAAAACAAATAATACATAGTCTCAATCTTTAAAATTTTATAAGTCAGAAGTAAGGAGGTTTCAAACTGCTGTTTGCTAACACCGTGATTACAATAAGGTGTAATACAGTCAAAACCTCTCGCCTTAGAGTTGATTCTGATTTATAGTGAATCTGTAAGACAGAGTAGAAATGCCTCATAGGATTTCCAAGGAGTGGCTTATGGATTCCAGCTGCTGACCTTTTGGTTAGCTGCTGAGCTTTTAACCATTGCACCACCAGGATTCCATAAGGTATAATAAAAAAACCTACTGCCATTTGCTTGATGCTGACTCATAATGACTCTACAGCACAGAACAGAAATACCCCATCTAGTTTTTAAGGAGTGCTTGGCAGATTTGAACTGTCAACCTTATGGTTAGCACCGTAACACTTAACCACTACACTGCCAGGGTTTCATAGGTATGGTAAAAATTGTTTTTGGTAGAATTCACGGAGAGTTAATATTTAAGAAGGAAATTAAAACAAACAAACAAAAAAATGAGTAGAAACTGACTAGGTGTACAAGTCAGGTGTGGAACTGAATTGTGGCAGATGTTGGATGTTTACCAAATCATCACCATTTTCGTCATCATCGTCAGACATCACCATCTCTGTTTCTCTCTCTCTCTCTCTCTCTCTCTTTTTGTTATTGGTTCCTCTTCCTTTGAAAAACTGTAGAGACTTTGCACCCAGACTGATAATAGTCATTTTTGTCAGTGTTGTTGTGTTGATTCCAGTTCATAGCAACCCTATAGCACAGAGTAGAACTAACTCATAGGATTTCCAAGGAGTAGTTGGTGGATTTGAACTATTGACTTTTTGGTTAGCAGCTAAGCTGTTAACCACTATACTACTAGGGCTTGTAATTGGTGGTATATCAAAGACTACAGTGTAATAAGGCAGCTATCAGCTACCAGGACACACATAGGCTGAAGTCTTGACACCAGTTTCAATGAAAGTTAGGAAAGTAGCGATGCTGACTTGGCAATGGGAAATAACCCTCAGTGGAAAGCAGAAAGGTTTGTGGCCCTTACCACCAAATATTTGTTTTTCCTCAAAATCATATTGCTAGCTATTCTTGTCCACAGAGGACCTTGGACTTCTCCTGGAAAAGTTGGTTTCAACATCTTTTTGAACGATGTTGTAGAGTGAGAACACAGGGCAGTGTGGGTCATGCCATCTGTGGCAGGAGATCAGGCTATCTATTTCGAGCAACTTCTGAATAACTAACAGTAAAGAAATCCTATCCTGGCCCTTATATCAAATCTATGTATTGACTATGCTGGGGTTTACGTGTTGTATGTTATTCTGCCCTAGTAGGCCGAGATCTACAAGAGTAGAGGCTTTTTTTACTTAATTTAAATGGCAACCCCGGGGTCACTATTGCACTTTTTAAGTTTTAGTACATGAATGAAAATTAGGAATGCGGGGGCAAGTGGAGAGTTATCAGCATAGTGTTCATGTTCTAAATACAGGAGACATCATAGTAAAGACTGAAGCAGATACAAAGTGCAAGGTGTTATGATCAGGAGTGCTGGTGTACATGGTCAGCAGAAATTTAGCATGTGAAGCAGTAGAAGTATCAGAAACATGTTTAAGAAACACAGCTGTTTAGCTGTGGTAAACCAGTGCCAAAGAACCGACTATTTCCAGAAGGCTGGATCCATCAATATCGGATCAGGAGCAGTTACAATGGCTCCCAGCACCACTAACTACAATGTAAAAAACCCAGGCTTAAGGTTGTAGAATGAAATTCTAATCCTAGTTTTGACATAGTACGACTTCATAACTGTAAGCACTTATTTAAGATAACTGACCATTTGGTCCTTGACCAATAAAATAGAGACTAAGTGTTTATGTGGATCAAGAGGCACTTGTGCCCATAGAACAAGGGGACACTGTATGGTTTAAAGTCAGGAAATGTGTGCATTGGGCTTGTATCCTTTTACCATACCATTTCAATCTGTATGATGAGTAAATAATCTGGGAAGCTGGATTATGTGAAGAATGACAAGGCATCAGGTTTTGAGAATGATTCCTTAACAACCTGCATTACGTAGATGACCCCACCTTACTTGCTGGAAGTGAAGAAGTTTTGAAATACTTACTGATGAAGATCAAAGACCACAGCCTTCAGTATGAATTACACTTCAACATCAAGAAAACAAAAGTCCTCACAACAGGACCAGGAAGCAACATTGTGATAAATGGAGAAAGGATTGAGGTTGTCAAGGATTTAACTTTACTTGTGTCCACAATCAATGCTCATGGAAAGAGCAGCCAAGAAGTCAGAAGATGTGTCGCTTTGGGAAAATCTGCTGCCTAGGACCTCTTTCAAGTATTGAAAAGTAAAGATGTAATCTTCAAGACTAAGTTGTGCCTGACCCAAGCCATGATATTTTCAATCATATCATACGCATGCAGAAGCTGGACAATGAATAGAGAAGACAAAAGAAGAATTAAAGCCTTTGAACTGTGATGTTGGAGAAAAATGTCGAATGTACCACGGACTCTTAAAAGAACCAACAGATCTGTTCTGAAAGAAGTATAACCAGAGTGCTCCTTGGAAGCAAAGATGGCAAGACTGCATCTCACATACTTTGAACATGTTTTCAGGAAGGATCAGTCCCTGTAGAAGGACATGATGCTTGGTAGAGTGAAGAGTCCATGAAAAAGAGGAAGACTGTCGACAAGATGGCTTGACACAGTGATTGCAACAATGGGCTTTCGCATAACAGTTGTGGGCATGGAGCAGAACTGGGCAGGGTTTTGTTCTGTTGTTCATAGGGTCACTTTCGGTCAGAATGGACTCAGTGGCACCTAACAACAACAACAACAACAAACATTTAAGCTTCCAGAGGATTACAAAAGTTGACAGAAAGTATGCTTTACATAGTGTGGGGATCTGACGCATACTCTACCATTTCTGGGATGCTGAGATGGAGATGGAGAAACTTTGAAAAGGAAATAAAACCCACTGTTGTCCAGTCAATTGTTACCCATAACAACCCTATAGGCAAGAGTAGAATTGTCCCGTAGGGTTTCCAAGGAGCACCTGGTGGATTTAAACTGACAGTACTCTTGTTAGAAGATGTAGCGCTTAACCACTATGCCACCAGGGATTCTACTGAAAAGAATATACACACTCACCACATAATCTCACTTCCAGGCCGCAGGACAGATGAGTCCACCAAGTGGGACAAATTAATATTTAAAATAGTACTTCATGTGTGTTGGGTACTTAGTAAACATTTGATAAAATAAATTAATAGATTCAGTCTCTGATAGGAGGATGTTAGCAATACAGATTTTTTGAATACAGCATTGTAAGCAAGTGCTGTAGAAATACTTCTCTTTTTATACAGAGTGAATGGAGATGGGGAGGATGCATGTCTACTCAAGACAACTAATTACAGGCAGGGCTCACATTAAACCCTCGTATTAGACTTTTTGCTTGTTCTCTTCTTAGGTTTTTTTTTTTTTTTAAATGAAGTAGGTTTACTTGAGTAAATAATTTAAGAAGTTCTTGAGGAAATATTTATTTTTTATATGATTCCAGAGTAGTCAGTGACTTTTCTTTCAAAAAATTTCTTAAATTCAGTGCTCTAGAGTCATTTCTGGTTTATAGCACCTCCATGTCTTACAGAATAGAAATATCTGTGGAATTTTCTGAGCTGTAATATTTGTGGAAGCAGATTGCCAGGCTTTTCTTCCACAGAACTGCTGGGTGGGTTTGAACCACCATTAGATTAACCATGGAACGCAAACTGATTGCACTGCCTACAGATCTTTTCTTCATTCAGACCAATGGGTCTCAAAATAGAGTATACAGTACGCATGCTTGTGTGCACACACACATACACACACACAGCACACACGTGTGCGTGTGCATGCACACCCCCCCCACTACATCTCGGAAATGGTGCTTTCTTTGTGTGGGCTGTGTGTGTCCACATATGAGTGATTTTTCCTAGAATTGCTTTCCACAGATGCTGATTTATTTAATTTGTGGTCTAACCAGGCAATCGGCATTTTGTGTGGACCAGAGTTAACGCTGACTCTGGTAGTTTGTTTTATATTGGAGTAATACTGCTTGCATTCCTTAATTGATCTTTCAATCTTTTATCCGCTTTACAATTACTTTAAAATAATAATATAATAAACATCTGAGTGCCACAGCCCAGTTAAATAAAATCGTAAGATTTTACTGTTGGTTTCATGTGTATTCAAATAGAATTAAAACTCTCTTTGCAAATTTCCCCTGATGCTATTCCCTTCTCCCTACTCAGAGATAAGCACTCTCCTATTTTTTTTCTATTCCATTCCTACAAATGTTTATTACATTATTATTATTTATTTATGTAGCTATAATCTGTGTTTGCAATTGCCTTTCATGTTTTCAAACTTTACTTAAATGTCATCATACAATATGAATTATTCAGCATCCAGCTTTTTGGTAAATATTATAATTTGGGGATATCGATGCATATAATTCTAGTTTATTCACTTTAATTTCAGTATAGGGCTCTGGTCCATGAATATCTCATGCTTATTTTACAATCTATTTCTTACTGACATATATTCAAGTTATTTCCATTTTTTGTTATTAAAAACAATGCTCAATAAAAAATCTGGCAAATGCTAGGTCTTATTTTTTAAATTTATGCCTAGAAGTGATAACTTTTCTGTATGATAATATACTGCTAATATCTAAAAATGTACTTGAGATAATAGTGAGAATTTGGGCAGTTCCTTTACTATAAATCAGCTTGATTCCTTCACCGCAACTGAAGATAGTCCCTCCTACAGGCTTTCATAAAGATTAAATAGGCCACCTTTTGCAAAATTCACTGTCATATTGTGACAACAAATGATCTCTCTCTTTCCTTTCTCATTCGAAATCATTTCTACGACAGAGGACAGAAGACACTGTCACTGAGACAGTCACATTCCATGCATCTGTCTAAGTCAGAGAAGGCGCCCATATAAATGAGAAACATCTGCATTCTGTCTGAATTTGTCTGAGTAACTTTTCCTTTGATATTCAGAATCGTCCTTTTTGAAAGTTTGAGTTTGTGACCTGTGCGTGTGGGTGGTATAGATGTATTTCTCTAGTTTAAAAAGAAAAAACAAAAAACAGTGCTACTGAATCTTATTTCATATTCTGTCCCTTTTCTCTTTCTCTATTTTGTATTCATTTGCTTGTCCTTGCGGAATCTTCTCAGGCTTTTCAACCAAATGCAAACATTAAATGGTTTTCCTGCACTTTGAAAGCAAAGCAATTTCCCTGAAGGCAGAGAAGGCAGTTGTTGATTGTCCACAGACACCGTGAAGCTCAGCAGGCGTATTTGGAGGGAGTAAAAGTGGTCTGAGCCAAGAAGAGAAAGACAGGACAGTGATGCTCTCTAATACAAGTTGCTGGGACAGGGAGGAAAGGACGTCAAAGCATAGAGACTGCTCTCCTACTATGAGACACTAGTCATTCAGTGGTTAGGCTTCTGTATGATTTCCAGCCAGTGTGCCTCATTGACAGTCACCTCTTGCCTGTCAGTGAAGGATTTCATATTGCTATGAGGCTGGACAGTGTTTAACAAAGCTTCGAGTAAAGTAATGGACTAGGAAGAAAGCACTGGCAATCTAGTGCCTAAAATTGGCCAGCGAAAGCCCAAGGAATCACAACAATTTTATTCACAGCAAATTGTGGGGATGACACAAGAATGTGTATGGGTGGCCATGAGTTGGGGGCCCTAGCAATAACACAGACCAGCCACAGTTCTGAGCTATCTTTATCACTTTCCAAAGGAGGACACAAGGCTACCTATGTTTGGGGATTTCAAGGTCACAGAGAATGGTAATGCCACTTGTTTATCATTTCCATAAAGAACCAAATGTGAGATCCTACTTTCTAGCCACTGAACTAGAGCTAAAACGCATACTTTTAAGAATATAAATTTGTGATTCTTTTTTTTATGAATAAACAGATCATAAATACATTGTTACACTTTGACCTTTGGATTATACTCCTAAAAATATAAAACTATAATACTGTAAAATCAGGAGAAACATTAATATGAAAAAATATATTTATTTCAACATTCTCTGGACTCACAACTATAGAGATTATACAATACATGAGAACTAGAGAATAAATAACTGAAGTAGCCAGTATTCAGAGTAGAGTATACCATGCAGTCATTAATCTAAGGCTTTCAAAGAGTTTGTAAATGTGAGGAAAAAAGCTTATAATATAAGGCTAAGGGAAAAAGTCTACATGCAGTCATGTTATAATTTTGTAAGCATGGGTATGTTATATAGAAAAATACATAAAATGATTATAATTAAATGTAAATAAGAATTAAAAATTGTTACTCCCCCATGCCTTGACTGTAGTACTGTTTTCACTAATTTTTGAAATAAAACTTTATTGTATTTTGGGTGCAGGTCTACACTGCATTTTAGGTCTCATTTGACAATTTCTGCACAAGCTATTCGGTGACACTGGCTACATTCTTCACAATGCATGGACATTGTCACTATTTTGATACCGGTTATTATGTTTCTGTTCATCCAGATTCACTGCCCCGTTATATTATCCCCTTTTTTTAAAAGTAAGCGTTGCCAATTTGGTCTCTGTCTTAGTCGTCTAGTGCCTGCTCTAACACAAACACCACAAGGAAATGGTTTTAACAAAGAGAAAGTTATTCTCTCAGTGTCTGGTAGGCTAGAAGTCCAACTTCAGAGTATCATTCCCAAGGGAATGCCTTTGCTCTCTGTCAGCTTTGGAGAAAGGGCCTTGTCATGAAGCTTTCTGTGATCTAGCTACACAAATCCCTGGTCCAAAGGACACCCTCTGCTCCCTAAGCATTCTTGGTGGTAGGAGATACTCTCTGCACCATTCTCTTTCCTTTTACCTCTTGTAAGTTAAAACGGTGGTGGAGGCCACACCCCAGGGAAACTCACTTTACTTTAGAACAAGGATGTGACCTAAACAAGGTGTTGCATCTCGCTATAATCCCCTTCAGCAACATCTAATCTTGTCCCATTAACCACAGAGTTTAAGATTTACAACATAGGAAAATTACATCAATTACAAAATGAAGGATAGTCACACAATATTGAGAATCCTGGCCTAACCAAGTTGACACCCACTTTAGGGATATACAGTTCAATCCATGATGATCTCATACAGGTAAGTTTTTGAAAGTGCACAGTTGGGAGGATGAGACATGTATGGAGCAGAGAGGAATAGCGTGCTGTCACCAGGCATGGAGAGCAGTGGAAGCTGCATATAGGCGGACAGGTAAATTTATATGGGAATGTACATTTTCACTCAGTCATAATTAAAAAAAAGTGCACAGTATTTATAGGTATTAATATTTTTTGAGCCAAACTGTATTTAGCTATAAGGCAACATCAAATGTTAGTTTCGGTTCAAGGTTTTAATTGCATCCCAGAGCAATCATTTCAACAGGTCCTCTAGTCTCAAAGAGTCCAATAGGATTTTTTTTTTTTTAGTGACAGTTGATATTTGAAGTTCCACGTTTTCCTGTCATTCTGCTGTGTCCCATCTATTGTGTCCCTGATTACGACAGTCAGCGGTGGTACCTGGGCATCATCTATTTCTTCTGGCTTCAAGGTTAATGAGGCCGTGGTTCAGGTAGAATATTGGTCCTGTAAACTAGTTTCTTTTTTGAATCTATGGCTTTCCTTCTTTCTCTTTTGCTCCAGGTGAGGAGAGACCAATAGTTGTTATCTTTCTTCACATTTTTTGTGTATTTTTCACTGTTTCTACAATAAGTTGCATTGACACAACATTTGCCATAATGAGCTCAGACGTAACAGTAGGACAGGGCAGGTAAGTGCTTTACTCTGTCACACATGAGGTCACTACGTGCCAGAGGTGACGCAACAATGGCATCTAGCAACAAGGACAACTGCAATAGGTGTGTGACTTTCTTATAGTTAGAAAAATGCTTATATATAAAAATCTAAAACCAAACCTAGTGCCACTGGGTCTGTTCCAGCTCATAGCAGTTGCATAGGACAGAGTAGAACTGCTCCACATAGTTTCCAAGGAGCGCCTGGTGGATTCGAACTGCCAACCTTTGGGTTAATAAATGCAGCACTTAACCACTACACCACTGGGGTATTCATGTATATATATAATGTCAGAAAAAAATATATTGCCTTTAGTTACAATTAGTTTTTTCATCTGTTTGCTTTTTTTTATAAGAAGATTCAGAGTCGAAAAGAAAAAAGAGAAAAAAGTTTTGTTATCCAAATGTTGGTTACGAAGTCAGTTAGATTTTCTGGATTTCAAAATAGTGAACCATAACCAGACACACCCATGCTCCAGTGGTGTCCAATGGATGAAATGAGGAAATAAGATTGACATGCTTTACAAACATTAATTATGAAACAGATGTGTATACTATCTTTTGCCAAAGAATTTCTGCTTTGTCGTGTGGAGTAAGAGAACGTGTTTTATTCATTGTACAGTTCCTCCCCAACCAGAAAGTGTCAAACAGATGAAGGACAGAGCTGATCTCTCAAATGTGGGTTTTGCTAGCAAGTTGCTCCGGAAAATGTGAGCTTTAGAATGAAACACACCTGGTAATTTAGATGAAGGTTTAATGTCTCTGAACCTATTTTCTCATATATAAGGTAAAATTGACGTCACTCATTTCTCAGGGTTCTTTGAAGATGAATGTTGACAACATCTGTGAAACACCTTTAGAGCCAGGCCTGTCACAAGCAAGGCCTGTCACAAAGCCCTGCCTCATGCGACGCTGTTTTCCAGTCAGAGCCTTCTGCCTTTTCTGTTTCCATGTCAGCAAGTGATTAAGTGATATGCAATTATGTAAACACAATTGAATGAAAGAGTAAATAAGGAATCAGCACTTAAAGTAGTGAAATCGTAACATTGAAAAGAGAAAGAAAATTAAAGCTACCACTTCCAACTGCTAGAGGTAAAGAAGTTTTGAGTTGACAGCCACAAATTGTAGTAAAAGTTGTCAACAGAGAAGAAAGACCTGATGCAAATGAACATGATTCCCTTTTAGTCACAAAGAAAAGCGCATGTGTTCCATGAGGCTGGCACAAAGATGTTCGTTTTCAAGTGTTTTAAAAGTGAAACCCTGGAAAGCATTGAATGACTTTCCAAAGGGGAATGGATAAAAATTACTATATGTTGTGGACTGAATTGTGTCCTCCCAAAACGTGTGTTACAAATCCTAATTGCTATACTTGTGGTTATAATCCCATTAGAAAATGGGTTTTATTTGTTATACTGTAAGGCGATAGTAGTGAAAGACGTGTCATGAACCAATCTCTGTTGACACATAAAAGAGCAGATGCAGAACACTGTACAGATGGGGGAAGGCAGATGCCACACCGCATGAGATCCACAACAAACCAATAAGCAGGAGTTGAAAAGACCTAAGGGCCTTCCCACAGAACCAACAGAGCCTGTGTTGTGAGCCTGACTTCTGTCCTCCTCAATTGGGAAAATGTAAGTTTCTGCTTGTTAAAGCCACCCAAGTCACTGCTTTCAAGTCAATTCCAACTCATAGCGACCCTATAGGACATAGTAGGACTACCCCATACAGTTCTCAAGGAGTTTCTTGTGTATTTGAACTGCTGACCCTTTGGTTAGCAGATGTAGCACTTAAGCACTATGCCATCAGAGTTTCCAAAGCTCTCTGCTTGTGATATTTCTGTTGTAGCAAGCAGCACCAGATAGCTAGCAAATATATTACTATTAGAGGACAACTACTCAGTAGTTAAAGTAATGCATTACTTCTTTAGAGCAACATAGATAGATGAGAGAAAATATACAACGTATAAGCAAAAAAACCCTCAAAGTCTTAAAATATTACATTTACATCATAAACTACACACACAAAAGAGGGACACTGAGTTAAAGTCCTATGTGGATTGTTATAAAAGTAAATCACTACGTCATTTCTAGCAATTGAAGAATGTCTGTTGTAACCTCTAGAGGTAATAATAATAGTGAAAGAATGCATAGCTAACAATCTAAGGGAAGGAAATGAATTCATAAAATGAAATAATAGATGAGTCCAAAGGAGACCAAGAAAATGAAAATAAATAGGAACAAACAAAGGCAGTCATCAATATCGGGGTGAAAATGAAAACTTACTGAACACTCTAAAGACCTTTCAAAATTAATAGGAAATTGTGTGGAATATACAATGACAATTAACTTGAAATTATGGATTCAGTTTTATATCTTATATTTTTTTTAAAAAGTTACCTAAACTGTGAAGACATATTTGGGTTGGATTCAAAGAGCTCTCTCTTTCTCTCTCACTTTGCCTTTTTGACTCTCTCTCTTCCTCCCTCCTTCCTGTCGGTCTTTCTCTCTCCATACACCTACCCACATACACACATACATACATACCTGTGCATGTGTGTGTTTGTGTGTTTTAAAAGTTTTGAAGAGTCACACACCATTTAGATCACAAATTGCCTTGGGTGAGGTTTTACTGGGACAATATGCGAGACTTTTGATATTTTAAGTTGCTGGAGTATCAAGTTTGCATGTTTACATGTAATACCATGTGCTTCCTAGTTTAGCTGGCAGACCCTAACCCTAAACATTTGCATGTCCTGACTCCAGGATGAGGATAGCCTACTTTTAGTATTATTTAGAAACAATTTTCTCATCTGCAACATGCGTGGATGGAAACCTGGGTGGCATAGTGGCTAAATGCTATGGCTGCTAACCACAAGGTCAGAAGTTTACATGCACCAGGTGCTCTGCGAAAACTCCATGGGGCAGTTTTTCTTTGTCCTGTAGGGTCGCTATGAGTCAGAATCAACTCAACTGCAGTGGTTTTGGTTTTGGTAACATGGATATGCAGTTTCCAAATTTAGGATGTCATATAAAACAAATTCTGGTGGTGTAGTGGTTAAGTGCTACAGCTGCTAACCAAGAAGTTAGCAGTTCAAATCCACGAGGTACTCCTGGTAAACTACGGGAAAGCTCTACCTTATCCAAAAGGGTTTCTATGGGTTGGAATTGATTAGATGGCAAATGATTTGTAGGTAATTTTTTTTATAAAACAAAATGATAAGATGTATGTTTGAAATCTAGCATATGCTAACATTGAGTTCACTGATATTTCTTTCAACTGAAACGTTTTTCCAAAAGTTACCACTTGGACTTTTCATTCCCATACTGACATGTGGTGATCTGAATCTCTTGGATGACAGAAAATCATCCAAAATTATGAGAACAATGTTTTTCTTCCTTTTTTTAAAAAAAAAATAGGAACAGCCAGGACAGTGTGTGACTGCTAATTCCTCACTTAGTTCCTGGACAACTATGTATTATGTTACAGTTGATCAATAATAATTAACTGGTATGTAAAAGTAAGCTCAATTGAAATGTTAAGAGAATATATTTCCAGCTATGACTGTAGCCTGACTGAGTAATGCCCAAAGACATTTTCCAAAAACTATTTTTTTAGTGGAGGGGAGTTCAGTATTTTTTTTAATTGGTTGTATAGTATAGGAAACCCTAGTAATACAACGATTAAATGCTGTGATTGTTAACCAAACGATGGTAGTTGGAATCCACCAGACACTCCTTTGAAACTCTGTGAGGAGACTTTAGTCTGTCTTTTGAAGTCACCGAGAGTTGGAATTGATTCAATAGCAACAGGTTTCACTTGGTTTCTGGTGGCCATTACAGATGGATCACACTGTTTTCTGGTTTGAGTACAGCATGATATACTTAAGGGTTGCACACCATGACATTAGGTATAGATTGTAATAATTTCCCTTCTTTCTTTCTCTAGATGAGTGATTTTGGACCAAATACCTGAACACTGAAAGACTTAGTTTCTTTATCTGTAAAATGGTTTAACAAATACTTGATTCACAGATCTGCTAATAGACCTACTTATTAAGGTAGAAATGGATTTATTAGAGATTCCTGAATTAAATTCTTAACTGAAGATTGTAAAAGGGCTTAATATCCTCCAGTACTTTCACACATTGTCATTGGATGAAAGCTAATTTCTGCACTAAAATTTTCACCAATACTGTAGTAATCCTCTGATACCCATTTACAAATACATTATTTTTAAATACATACATGACATGCACATATTCTTACAAGTTATTATTATAAGAGTTGAATGTTAGAAAAGATTTTTCAGACAAGCAATCTAAGGGTAAATTATCAAATAAAGAAATGAGGAAAGTACAATTATCCTGAGCTATCTCTTGTCCAGATTTCTTATTTCACAGATGATAAAGCTGAGCTCTAACACCACACAATGACCAGGATGTCAGCTGAACTAGAGATTATTTAATTTGATGACGGCAGAGGGAAGTTGAATTCTCTTTCTTGTGTGGACTGTCTTTTATTTATCTGTAGTAACACTTAAAAAAAAAAATCGACCAAAAAAAAAGAAAAAAAAAAAAAAACCTCTTGATCAAGATAGTAGAGTGGACACTTGGTGAATTTTAGTCTCCCCATAATAACAGATGTCAGACTTGGGACTGTATTTCTTTTTGGTGCGGGTTTTCCAAATGGCGGGGCTCTGTGTCCAGAAACCTCAAACACTCTTCATAGATATTAGCAGTCTTCTCCAAGGAAGAGTTATGATGAGATGAATATGTTCACTGATTATGCATCCAAACAGAGGTTGGTGACACTGAAACATATGCTGCAATTTCTACAGAATTTCAGAATAAGTTCTCTAGAAAGAGGCCTGGCAAAGCTTGATGGTTCATTTAATGTATCATTAATAGGTATGATAGAAGGTAGAGGGGGAAAAAAAGGGTTCTTTCATCAAATGAGCCTGGAGAAATTTTGCTTAACATGCCACAGGATTTTAGGACCTTTAATATATTAATGAGTCTTTTGACTCTTCAAATGGGCAATGCTTTAGCCAGAGCTTTCCAAACTCATTTTCTTGAACATATATTTTTTATTAAGAGAGCAGTGCTTGGACAGTAGAACTCCCTTATTTTACAGGTGAGACAATTGTGTTGGCTCAAGAACTTCAGCATCACAGCAAAGTCCCCTAGTTGCTATAATATGTGGAGCTGACATGGTCAGACAAATTAAGGGTCTTTGTTGATCTATTTTTCCCTGCTTCTCCTGAACAGATATGATGACTTCTTTACCATGGAAATGCTTAAAGAGTAACAATTTATTCTCACCTCATGAGCATGGGACAATGTCACGACCACCGCCATGTCTTGAATCAAGCCCTGATGCCCTAACAGAAATATTTTTCACTACAAAGTTGAGTGATTACATTTTTTGCTAATGTTTAGAAGTGTATTGAGTCGTAATGCATATGTTACTAACCCTGTTCAAGCTTTGTAAATCAGCATTTCATCAAAATTAACTTAGTGAGCTTACACGACTTGCCCCAATGACCTTACTTGTCAGCACTATTTGCCCACTGATTTTGTATAAAGATGCCATTTTTGAGACTGGTGGTTCTATGGTAGTGATGAAAAAAAGTGCACTGATTATGAATTTATCTTTTTACTTACGAGCAGAATTAATTAAATTCTCCTGCAATCCTCTTTCCCTTCTTGCAGAGTCAGACATATGCAAAGCTGCTGGGTCTGTCTTCTTCCCAGGATCAAAGAAGACTAGAAAAGGCCGCCCTTAGTAAGGATCAACATTTTGAAAGAATTTGCCCATCTGTTAGAAGAAAAGCTAAATATGATTCAGCTTCAACATAACACGTATACTCCATTTCCAAAGCAAATCATTCAAGGTATCATTCAAGGCAGCTAACTCAGTTTGAATTATTAATGTTGGACCATGAACAGAGAATATATTTTATTTTTGAAATGTCTTATAGATTCACAGCTTGCCCTTGACAAAATGCCTAGGCCTAAAACTCCACGTAGCTATGTCAAGAACCACAGAGGAATGTTTGTGCTGTTCACTTGGGCGGTCAAGACAAACAAAAATTTTAGAGACTTGGGAAGTTTTCTTGGCAAAATCTTTTATGTATTAGTTAAGCTAGCAAAGGCATAAAAAATCACTTGTTAAAATAAGTTTATTTAAAAAAAAAAAAAAATGAAGGCTACTGGGTATAGTTAAATGGCAAGGGAATAGCATTAATACCCGAAATGGTAACACTGTTAAAGTTCAGGAAAGACCAGCAGGCAAAGAATCAAGAAAGCTGTTACGTATATTACTTTTTTAACTTAATGGACATTTGGCAATGAGTTATTTAAATAGTTTATCTGATTCTCATTTTCTCCATCTGTTAGATAAAACCCAGAAAACTAAATCCACTGTCATGGAGCCAATTCTGACTCATAGCTACCCTATAGGACAGAGTAGAACTGCTCCATAGTTTCCAAGGAGCAACTGGTAGATTGAAACTGCCAACCTTTTGATTAGCAGTCATAGCGCTTAATCACTGCATCACTGGTGTTTCCATCTGGAAATACCAAAACCAAAACCCAAACCAAACTCACTGCCATAGAGTCAATTCCAACTCACTGCAACCCTATAGGACAGAACAGAACTGCTCCATACAGCTTTGAAAGACTGCCTGGTGGATTTTTAGTGCCAATTTTTTGGTAAGCAGCCATAGCACTTCACTACCACACCACCAAGCTTTCCATCTGGTAAATAGGTATAGTGAAATATCAGTTTTGTGTATACTTTAAATTGAATAATATAATGGACCTAACATAGTTTCTTGGATGCAACTGATGTACAGAAAATGGTTTCATCTTTTACTCTTTCACAGTAAAAGTATTCCTTTACAAAATGCACATCAGTTATTGTACAGTTCAAAGCTATAAAAAGAAAAAAAAAGCATTTGCTCTTATCTCACTAATTCCCTCAAACAAGGTTATATTGGGTAATAAAGTAAGATATTGTACGTTATTTATATGCAATGTTTGAACCTGATCCACTTCACATTACACAAAGCAATAGCTACAATATTCTTGAGTCCTTAAATGGTATCTAGTGGTACACAAAACATTCGGCTTTATTAATATAATTTAATTTTTTTTTGACTATTTAAAATACTATTCAGGTTCTTTTACTTCTGGACCGGATGTAGTAATGAAAATCTGACTTGTATTCCAACCGTAAATAAGAGGAAAGCAGGGCAAATATATGTAATAGCTATTTTCAGAACTTAGATAGCAGGCAGAACAGGAATGATACCTCTGAGATAAGAGAAGCAAATGAATCAGCCCCTACTATTGCCCTGGTTTTCTGCCTAGAGGCACATTCTAGGCTATAATGTAGGATGGGAATTGTCAAGCTGAACACAGTGATCTCACTGAGTTTAGGAGACATATCAAAGTTCAGGGAGTTTGATGTACATAACAAGTCAGAATTTTGGAGATGACAGACCTACATAAAGAGCTCCAGACATCTTCAAAATGATATACTGACTTTTCGCAGACTACTGACTTGTATACATAAAATGGCATTTTAAGAGGCCTGGCAAAAAATGACTAGGGTGCTGTAAATTGAATATTTCTCAGAGATTACACTGGGCAGGTAGACTTTCAAGAACAAATTATTTAAAACAGAGATTTTTCATTGATGGCTTGAGCATTTCAGAGATATCTCAGATGGCCCATACCTTTGTAGTAGTGTTAAACAATTCCTAGAATAGTATTAAAGCTGATACATTGCTTTTGTTATGAGGTGCCATCCAGATGGTTCTGACTCACAGTGACCATATGCCCAACAGAATGAAACACTGTCCCATACTGTACCATCCTTACAGTCATTGTCATGCTTAAGTCTGTTTTTGCAGGCATTGAATTAATCCATCTCATTGATTCTTCTGCTTTTTCACTCACCTTCTACGTTATCAAGTATGATGTCCTTCTCCAGGGACTGATCTCTCTTGAAAACATGCTTTATGTATGTGAGACAGTGTCTTACCATCTTTGCTTCTAAGCATTCTGGCTGTACTTCTTCCAAGGCAGATTTGTTTGTTCTTCTGGCAGTCCATGGTATATTCGATATTTTGTCCAGCGCCAACACCACAATTCAAAGGCAACAGTTCTTCTTCACTCTTCTTAATCATCATACACCTTTCACATGTGTATGAAGCAACTGAAAACAACACGGCTAGGTTCAGGCCTACTTTAATCCTCAAGGTGAATCTTTGCTTTTCAAATTTAAAGAGATCTTTTGCAGCAGATTTGCCCAAAGCAATGCTTCTTTTGATATCTTGACAGTTGCTTTCATGGGTGTGGATTCTGCATCCAAGAAAAGTGAAATCTGTGACAATTTTTCAATGTTTTCTCCATTTATCATGATGTTGCTTAGCAGCCCGACTGCGAGGATTTTTGCTTTCTTTATGTTAAGGTATAATCCATACTGAAGAATATGGTCTTTATGAGGGAACTCTGTCCTTGAAATTCTGGGAGCTCATCTTGTCCAAAGATCAGAATTTGGCATTAGCTCAAAACAGCCTGGTATGCATGTCCCATAGGGATGACCAAAAACAGCTTGGCATGCCTCAGCAGCTATAATCATAAAACCATAAATAACTTTATGCTGATCTTCCTGATCTTCCTAATTGAAAGCTCTTCCTTTATCAAAATCTTGGCCATAAACAAATCTTACCCCTCCACCTTCTAATCAACACTTCTTCCTTATTGGACCATACATCCTCTAACCAGAATTTCTTGCTACCCTTTTTTTCTTCTTTCCTTATCAAACCATAAACCACCACACCCCACAGTACCCCATCGAAACTTTAATACTATAAAAAACTTGGCCTCCTGGGGAAACCAGGCTGATCCACTCTTGACTCAGACCCCACTCTGAATAAACATCACTGATGCCTTGGACTGATGTGTCTCTGCCTCTGTTTTGGGCCACCCTCTCCCAACACTTTGACCATCAGTAAACGTTTCAAATATTTTTTACTCGAGTAAGAAAAGTTGTGTCCTCTGCATATTACACACTGTTAATGAGTCTTTCTCCAAGTCTGATGCCCCATTCTTCTTCATATAGCCCAGCTTCTCAAATTATTTGCTCGTTACACAGATTCAATAAGTATGGTGAAGGGATACACCTCCAATGCACATCTTCCCTGGTTTTAAACCACTCAATATCTTCTTGTTTTCTTCAAACGACTGTTTCTTAATCCCTGCACAGGTTTCTTATGAGCACAATGAATTCTTCCGGACTTCCTGTTCTCTGTAGCATTATTTGTAATTTTCTATGATCCACATCAGTGAATACCTTTGCACAGTCAATAAAACACAAGTAAATACCTTTGTAGTATTCTCTGCTTTCAGCCAGGATTCATCTGACATCAGCAATCACCTGAAAACCTTTTTGCCTTGTTCTCTTTTAAATCTGGCTTAAATTTCTGGCTGTGACCGCTTTTGAACGATCTTCAGCAAAATTTTACCTGTTTATGATTTTAATTATATTATTCAATAATTTCTGTGTTCATTTGGATCACCTTTCTTGGGGATAGTTGTAAACGTGCATCATTTCAAGGCAGCTGGCCAGGTATCCATCTTCCAAATTTATTGGCATACGTGAATAAGCTGCATCCATTTGTTGCAACATCTCCATTGGCATTCCGTGAACTCCTCAAGGCTTACTCCACGTCAATGCCTTCAGTGCAGCTTGGACTTCTTTGAAAAAACTTAATTCTATCAGAGTTCCCTAAGTCTTCAAAGTAAATGTTATACACTCCCTCTATTCTTTTCCTTGGCCGACTCTAATGAACTCCCACAAACTGGCTCGTCTATAATAATACAAGTATGCTGCCTCACAGTTCTGGAGACTGAAAGTCTGATATTGGGATATTATCAGTCATATCAATTCTTTCTGAAAATTCTGAGGGAGAAGAAGTTCCACCCCCCCCTTTCATTCTGGCGATGAGTAGCAATCTTTAGTGTTCCTTAGCTTGTATATGTCCCTCCACATCTCTGCCTCTTTTTTCACAGAGCCATCCTCACTTTTATGGGTATTTCTGTGTATCGGCTCCTTTTATTTAAAGATGTAAGTCATATCAGAGTGAAATACACCCTATTCCAGTATGATTTCATGTTAGCTGATACTGTTCTCAAAGACTCTATTTATAAATAAGATTACACTTACAGGTACCACAGGTTAGAAATCTAACACATCTTTTTCAGCAGGATGATTCAATTCATAATGCTCACCAATATAACATTTACAATGAACAGCATCCAATCAAAATTTGTGATGCATGACAATAAAAAAATGGACTAAACCAGAAGAAAATAACTTAATAAAGGCAGACCCAAAAATAACTGACAAGATAGAATTAACACAACTTTTATAAATATGCTCAGCATGCCCAAGAATGAAAGAAAACCATGTAAAGAACAGTAAAGGACATATATATGTGTGTGTACATCAACATATCCAAAAGAAGAATACAGTATCTGCAATTTAAAATTTCACTGGATGAGACTATCCATAGAAAGACACTTCAGAACAAAAAGACCGGTGAAACTTGAAGACATTAAGAATAGAAAGTAAAACTAAAAGAGGAGGGCACTGGCTATGAAAAACAGAACAGCTCTAGTGATCCACAGAACAGTATTAAGAAGTCAAGAATTAACAGATAAAGCCAAAACAAACAAACTTATTGTCAGCAAATTGATTCTGACTCATAGCAACCTTATAGAACAGAGCAGGAGTGCTCTTTTGGTTTCCAAGGCTGAAAATTTTTCCAAGGCTGTCACATATTTCTCCCAGAAAAGAAATTGGTGGCTTCGAACCACCAATCTTTCAGTTAGTAGCCAAGCACTTAAACTTTGGGCAACCAGCTATGATGACACTAGGTATGAAGAAGATAAAATCCAAGCCAAATGAACAGAGTAAAACCATATCAAGGTACACTGTAATCAAACTACTGACATTCAGTAATAAAAAATAACAATTTATAAGTAGTGAAGAAAAGGCACACTAGAGACAGGAAATCAAAGGTAAGAGTGAGTTCAATTTTCTCATCAGGAATTAGACAAGTTACAGAATAATTAATGCATCTTTGTTAAAAATAAACTACAGTCATACCAGGAAAAAATATCTATCAAAAATGAAGTTGAAATAAAGACTTAGGGCAGAAGAAATGAAATGCAGTTGGGCCAGTAGACCTGCCCAGTAGGAAATTTCTTCAGACATAAATAAAATGATTAAATGTAGAGACTTCGGCTTACACAAAAGAAAACACAGCACCAGAGATAGTAACTAGACACTGTGAAGACTTCTCACATCATGAAAAATCATTAAATAATTTAATTTTTGAAGCAAAAAATAATGTTTGAAAAGGGGATATGAAAGTATAGTGCTACAAAGCTCTTATGTTAAATGTAGATGGTTCAATGTTGGTGAAGACAAAGTATAGTCGATACTTTTTTTAGATATTTACTGTGCTTTAAGTAACAGTTTATAATTCAATTTGTCATACCAAAACATACACACACATTGCTATGTAACTCTCGCTGCTCTCTGCACACTGTGACAGCACATTCCTCCTTTCTCACCCTGTGTCTCCCATTTACATTCAACCAGCTCCCCTTTCCCTCTGCCTTCACATCTCTCCTTTGGACTGGAGCTGCCTAGTTAGCTTCATGGCTCTACTTAAGCCAAGAAACACATTTTTTGCCAGTATCATTTTATGTTTTATGGTCCAGTTCAATCTTCTTCCAAAGAGCTGGCTTCAGGAATGATTTCAGTTCTGGATTAACAGAGAGTATGGGGCCCATGCTTTCTGGAGATCCTCCAGTTTAGTGGACTGTCAAGTCTGATCTTTCTAACAGAGTTTGAGTTCCGCACATCCATTCATCTCTTGCTGTGTCAGCGGCTGTATGTCGTATTCCCTGTCAGGGAGTCACTGTTGGTAGTGGGGCTCCACCTGGTTGTTATGGTCTCATGCTGGTATAGTCTCTGGATTATGTGGTCCTTTCTGTCTCTTGGGATCATATTTTCCTTATGTCTTTGCTGTGTTTTAGTCTCCTGGGCTCCAGGTGGGTTGCAACAAATTGATGCTTCTTATAGGTCCACTTGCTAGCTTTTAAGACCTTAGATCTCACTTACCATGGGATGCAGAGTCCTTACCGTGGGATATTTAATGTGAGGTACAGAACATTTTCTTCAAAAACTTGTTATGCCAATTAACCTACATGTCTCCTGAAACCATGGTCCCTAGACTTCTTTGCCTGCTACTCTGTCCTTCGAAGTGTTGTATTTATTTAGGAAACCTCTTAGGGTTTGGTGTAGTCCAGCTGTGCTGACCTCCCCGCTACTCTGTGCTGTTCTTTCCTTCACCTAACCCAATTCTGATTTAACATGTAATCAGTGAATATCTCTCTACCTCTGTCTCCACCCCTGTAACCATCCAAGACTGTTTACTTTGTGTTTAAACCTTTTCTCGTCCTCATACTCATCTCATACACTATTTGTCCTTATGCAACTGACAAATTTCACTCAGCATAATGCCTTCCTGATTCCTCTGTGTTATGAGATGTTTTCCAGTTTATCATTTTTATTGTCAATATTAATGAATGGTGAGAAATTGATATTTTCAACAACTTGAACTGAAACATCTGTGTATTAAATTTGGAAAAAAGCTGAACTTCAATTCCTAACTTATCCATATACCACAATTATCTGAAAATGAAACAAAGACCTAAATATAAAAGATAAAATGACAAAACTTCTAGAAGATACCATAAAGATTATATTTGTGAAATTGGTTTAAGAAAAATAAAAGAAGATATCATAAAAGAAAAAAAGAAACAGAGGAATTCCTCAATTGAAATATTTTTCTCTTACAGTAGTACTACTGAGAGGGGGGAAGTCAATAAAAGACATAGGAAAGAAAATATTTGTAATATGTTTAACTGACAAAGGTTTGTATCCAGAACACATTAAGAATTCTTTCAATTTAAAAATTAAGAAAATAGGTAACATGATGAATCTGGGGAAATAGTTTGAAAAAAATTCATAAAATAAAATATTAAATAAGTACGAGAAGTGTTGAATACCTTTTACCATCAGAAAAAATGCAAATTAAAAGTACAGTGACATTAACCTATAAACACTAATGTGAATAAAATTTTAAAACAACACTACAAAATACATGCAAACTGCTAGTGGTAATGCAAAACTGTACAAAAACATGTAATATTAAACCTTTCTTATACACTGAACTACCTACTTACAATGTGACTCGAGACTTTAATTTCAAGATCTTTTCCCAAGAGAGAGGAATGCATACATCCTCTCAAGCAGTTTGAATATACAAGTCACCCCTTGGATGCTGTGTGGGGCAATTCTATTCTGTCCTTTAGGGTCCCTGTGAGTTGGAATCAACTTGACGGAGATGAGTTTCCGCTGATGTAGACACAAACATATGTGTGCTGCCCGTGGCCATCGGGTACACTCTGAATCATGATGACTCAATAGGACAGAGGGCAATGGAGACACAGGCTGGTAAATTCAAACCGCCAACTTTTTGAGCTTTTGGTCAGCAGCCAAACTCTTAACCACTGTGCTATGAGGGCTCCAGACATAGAAATAGTTGCAAATAAAAACACAGATACACACACACACACACACACATAGTGGATATGATACAGATATGCATCTGGACAGAGAAATAGAAAGTGGCACGTGCAATGAACAAACTTTTCTAATAGGTTAAATATTGGAAATTAAGGAAGAGGTGTTATCAGATATCACTAATAAACTTCTGTCTTGAGAATGTGAAAGATGATGGTTTATTTTTAAAATTTTGGATTAATGGGGAAAATTACAGGGGAATTAAAAACTTTTGTTTGAAGATCTCAGAAACACAATCCACGACAACAAAACTCTAAAGTGGGATCTGGGAAGAAATAAGGAAATAAGAAAAAAACTCAATCAATTTCAAGCGTTTCAAGTGTCCCAAGAATAGTAGTTTCCCAAATTTTCTATGGAGATGATCATGGTTGCTCATACAGTTTGGATTCCACTTCTCAAATCCCTATTGATAAATCAAATTAAGGATATAGTTGAGTACTGAAATTTTTGCTTTTATGCTTATGTGCTTTGGATGAGCCTGAAATGCAATCAACACCATTTCAACGAAGGCTTGGATTTTTGTATATTCTGGTGTAATTAGGACTTCTTTTCTATTAAATTGTTTTTAAAAATGCCTATTAAAAATCAAGTAAACATCAAGAAGAATACTGGCTTTACCATAAAATGAAAGGAAACTCAGAATAATGAACAGGCTTTGTGAAAATTGAAAAAGGACACACAGATTTCTGGAATTTCTGCAAAAGTGTAGCATCTAATCTCAGCAATATTAAGGAGCATTTTCTATAATCATCAATCTTTTTTTTTTTTTTTCTATAGAGATGGGACCACTTGCTACTCTCTAGCAACTTAATGGACATTCCAAACCTATGATTCCAGAGGTAGTGCAGTTTGGCTGTTTGGAAGTGACTGAAATGATTTACCATTTACTTAAGAAGTTAGAAAACTTTTTCTTCAATCACAGTTGAAGTATCATGAAGGTCCTAAGAAAGGCACCTTTGCAGACAAGTCAACAGAAGACATCAGGAGTCACAGGCTCTGGGTTCTAGGCCTAGTTTCCTGCCTTTCGAGGACAAGTTGTTTCCTAATCTTGGCCCTCATTACATAAATGACAAAATAAACATAACAAGGTTTACTTCTTATGGGAGGTATACAAATTAAAATATAGTCTGTGTCTCAATAGTGTTTTGGAAATTAAAACTCCACATGCCAATCTTTCCATTTATTAACTTGTTTAACAGACATTTATGGAGTTAATACTATGTGCAGGTCATATGGTGATGACCAAGATACCAAAGCTTCTGTTTGTTAGGAAATTACAAGATAGTGAAAATATACAATAAGCAGCAGCTGATTGATTACTTCAGCAAAAATGCAACAGAGAAAAATAAAGGTGATAAAATACTTGTAAAAGTAAACAGATTTATTTTTAGGTAAGCTGGACAAGAATACCTTTTCCAAACAAAATATAAATACAATGAAGGATTGAGACTAAGTTACACACCGTATTAAGGTAGCAGGAAAGCATTAGGGAAGTAATAGTCATCATTTGAATGATTTTTCTGATACTTTATATATATACTTTGTATAATGTATATATTATATAATTTACATATAATATAATGTGTTTATAAAATTTCAGAAAAGTCATTCAAATAATGACTAGATAAACATTCAAATAATGAATATGTATTATATATAATTTTTCTAAAGTAATGTACATGTCTATAAAAGTGTATATATATATACACACACACACACATAGTTTTTCTAAAGTATATGACACCAAGTCAAGTACAACTCATAACAACCCTATAGAACAGAGTAGTACGTCCTGTACGGTTTCCAAGGTGCGTCTGGTGGATTTGTGCTATCTATCAATCTTGTGATTAACAGCTGAGTTCTTAACCACTATACAACCAGGACTCTCTCTCTATGTATGTGTGTGTGTATATGTATACATACATATTTGTGTATGTGTGTATATATACATACATATACATTACAGATATATGCACACATACAAATATATATATAAACAGAAACTGCTGATAGGATTAAGTTTGAAAAACACACAGAATTGTATTCGCTTATGAGATATTTTAACTTAACCAAGTTGTTAATCTTTTAGTAAGAAAGAAAGTAAAAAAAACTGAGCTCACAAAGTAGTTTTCACAGCTAAGCTATTGTCTAGGAAGTTCTGGAGAATTAAAACAATATACATTACATCATCAGAAACAAAAACTCTATTGTTCTCCAGTTCTCCAACCCATAGTGACCCTATAAGATAGAGAAAGACTGTCCCATAGAGCTTTCAAGCAGCAGCTAGTGGATTCAAGCTGCAGACCTTTTAGTTAGCAGTTGTAATGCTCTTATAACCTCTGTGCAACCAGGACTTAGTATATGTTAGATTTGGTTATATAAAAAACAAACACACAAAGGTATAAGTGCATAATAATATTTCTCAAGCTATGTATAATTTAAAAAGTTATTATAATTATAAAATTAATACATGTTCATTTGGTAAAATATTTAGAAAAACAACCATAAATTTACCTTACAAATACAGCTACTTTTAATAGATGTGCACACATGAAAGAAGTTTATAGATATGAAAGTATTCAACCCCATTAGGTATTTGTTAAACAGAAAATATGAATACTTATGTCTTTACATGCACAAAAATGGAATCATAATATCTAGTCTATCAGTTCAGTACATTTATCCACTCATCTCACTACTCTCTCATCTTTTCAATTAAACTTTTGTAAGTTAATTGAAAATATAAAAATATAGTACCTTTTTACTGTCAATGTGTTCAGAGACAAGTCTTTTCAGTGTCCAGATAGCCTGACAATTTATAATACTCATAGTCTTCTCCTCCATCTGTGGAAACCAATAAATTGCTTTATAGGGTGGTGTATCTTTAATGAGATTATAGAGTCACTGAGGAAGAGAGAGAACTTTGATGCTAGTAAAAGATTAGGGGAAAAAATATAGCCTTTTTTTTTCTTGTTAACATTCACTCAACCTGAGAAATTCATTGTAACATAAAAATTTTAAAAACCCTGCAGATATTGAAGGAGAAATTTCATCAAATGCTTCCTTTTGAGTAATAGCACATGTAAATAGATACACCTATCCAGAAAATGCTAAATATCAGTGCAGCATATTAAGAAAAATAAAAACTGTTGCCATCGAATCAATTCTTTAGTGGCACTATGGAAAAGAGTACAACTGCCCAGTGAGGTTTCCAAGGCTGCAGTCTGTACAGATTCACATTACCACATCTTTCTCCCACGGTGGTCTCAGACCTCCACCCTCTAGGTTAGCAGCCAAGTGCTTGACCACTGGATCACCAAGCTCCCCCACAATGTATACAAAAAAACCCAACAGATTGCTGTCGAGCTGGGTCCGACCAACAGCGACCCTAGAGGTCAGAGTAGAATTGCCTCATAGAGTTTCCAAGGAACACCTGGAAGATTTGAACTGCCAGTCTTTTTGGTTAGCAGACATAGTGCTTAACTCACTGCCCTACCAGGGTTTTCTTGTATAGTTATTCCAAAGTCATTCATTTTATATAAGATGTGAAGTCTTGATCTTCCTTCTAAATTAGCTTTGATGTTCTGGTACAGATTGAATTTTTTTTTTCACTAGTGTCTATGCATGTAGAGTTAACAGCAGAGCAGATCTTATCTTTACACTGCGTGTGTTACCCAAGACAAGCTCACAGTGAGTTAAACATACATATATTTGTGTAATCCAGTATTTTTGTATTTTAATTAAGTTCTTTCTCTGTGTGTTTTATTGTGTCTGTACATATGGCTAGCCATTATAAAGAAAGAGAAATGAAGCTATAATTTTTGAAAAGTCTAATTAAGTAAAAATGAATATTACAGAGCATGGAAAGTCTTAGTGTTGACTAAGCTCCATCCTCTCTTGTTGTACGCTGAGGCGTTGAAGACTAACTGATAGTGATATGGACTGGGTTCAAATCCTAGCATCACTGAACAGTGTATGTCAATTTAAACTCCTGCAAACTGAGTTTGGTCATTGGTAATATGCGAGAAATATTAGCTCAAAGATTTTGTACAAAGCTATTAACTAGAGAAATACTTTCATTTATTTAACCAGTGTTATATGTATGAATGCAGCAATGGGTTTACATAAGGCAAGCATTCCTAAAAGAAGCAGTACTTAAATCATGACCTTAGGGATGATTAGGAATTAGCTGGTATGGTAAAAGATGTTGTGGAGGGAAGAGGTATTCTAGACATTAACAAAGGAATTAAAATACTAGATCCTAATGTGTCCATATGTAATATTGGTACTGTATGGTCATAAATAGAGTTCATAGAACAAGAGAGATTGCAGTCATAGGTAGTAGTCATCCAGAATGGACATTTGCCATCAGACATGTTAAATTCATTAGCAAAGGTCATATAGCTCTGTAATATAAAAGTCCAAACTTGGTAATAAAATGATTGTTTGTTTTGATGTATGCTTGCATTAGAAACATTCTTGGGCTTCATATAAGACTCCCCAAATTTGGAAATTAATATACAAAATTCTGCTGCTGTTTTTATTTGCTTGCTTACTTATTTTATAATCAATATTCAAAGAGTTCCTGGTAAAATGTCTTAATTTCTGACCATTCTAGGTGATGTGTAACCATACTCTTATATCGTCCTTCTAAATGAATGTGTATCTGCTGTTCTCTGTGAAGCCAAAATGCTCTTTGTTGGTCGAAGACAATCATTTCCAGCAATTCTTAGTTCAATTTTCCAACTTTGATCAAGATTTTATTTCTGCCCACCATTTCTTTTTAAGGGCAACAAAGCCTAGAGTTTAAGGGCAACTGGATACCCCCAAAAGTATTTCCATCTAACAGTAGTGTATCTGCAGAGATACACTTCAGTTGCTTTATTGACACTTTCAAGTTAAGTCACTTTATTATTTTCTTCTTTGAAAACAAAATTCAAAAAGTCACAGGAATGGTGAAATAATTAAATATACTCAAGTTTAAATAACGACTTTAAAAGTGTTTATTTCCTGAGTAGTTCCTTCTGTTACATGCTGGTGCAATTTCTCTGTGATGAAAGATAACATATCACCAATAACCCAGTAGGAAGAGAACTGAAAGAGCTGAGTGCTTGGATACTCTCCCATCTGAAATGACTTTAAAATCACTCAAATCCATTCAAGAAATATTTGAGTAGCTGTGCCTGTGTTTGCAAATTTTACAGAGACTAAGATTTAGCTTTCTGCCAACTGACATGCCTTCAGTCACTCATTCATTTTCTAATGTATTCATGGCTCACGACACAGTAGAGAGTGAGAAAGGAGAGCTAGATTTAGACTAGACTGAGAAATCATTTGTTAGAAGCTTAGAACTCAGACATTTTGATCTTCTATAGATAGTGGGGCAACAGAAATACTCTAACAAAGCTAATTTTTTTGTTTGTTTCTCAATCAGACTACCCTCACAGAAAGATGGAAAATAAATTGAGTGATCTGGAAATGAAGATGGAGATGTGAAATGAATAAAAGGAATATGAACGGAGAGAACTGTGAAGACTTGCCATTAGGTAATGACAGAAGGGGTAAGGAGGAGAGGCAGGATTCAAAACATCTGTGTAATAGAATTCATGTAATGTGGAACTATGAATTGAGAAATAGAAGAAGCACAACAAGCTTTGTGTTGACTCTTCTCTTCAAATACCAGATGATAATATTTACAGACCTATGGAGCCATACAGTTTATTTATTCTATGAGGAATGTTAGGAAGGATTTGTCTGTGGAGTAAAATATCTTTATTTTTAATGAGCAATGACTTGATTTTTTTTTTTAACTTTTAGACTGCAGAAGAAAAAGGTCCCATTTGATGGAATGTAAGAATATGTAACAATGAAACTAGGGTTAGACTAGATTGGGCAGATCCGCAGAGCAATGTGCCTGTGACTCTGATGAACTTTCTTTTTTAAATTACAATGTAACTTCATTGTAATGGTGGGCCCACAAATTCAATCACTCCTGGATGCCAGTTTGAATTTTAAGACAATCTGGTCAACCAGCTAATTTCCTCTTACCAATTCCTCCAGAAACACAAGATGAAAATCTTGATGCCTGTTTTCCAGAACAGAAAATGTTTAATAAAGGAAGAAGAGGCCAAAGGAAAATGAAAATCAGACTAAATCAGGATTCTGCTGTCCATTTTGAATCTAAGCTTAATTTTCCTACCTTGCACCCATGGAAGCCCTGTGGTGCAGTGGTTAAGTACTATGGTTGTGTGAGTTGTGAGGTCCACAGTTCAAATCCACCAAGTGCTCCTTGGAAACACTATGGGGCAGCTCTGCTCTATCCTATAGCACCCCTGTGAGTCAAAATTGACTCTATGGTAGTGGGTTTGGGTTTGGTTTCGTACATTCATATAGATGGTATGAAATTATTCCAGAACCAGAATCTACCGGTACTGAGTGTTATATGTATATTTGCCACCTCCAGAGAAATAAGAACCCCCTAATGTGATTAATTATAGACCAGCCCAAAGAGTTTCAGAGCAGCAAAAGTGTGGTTGTAGAGAATCTCATTTCTGAATGCTACCCTCATTTTAAACAGCATGGTAACAGCGTTATCGTCAATGTTTCTGACAAAGAGAAACTTCTCATAACTTATCTCAGTAGTGTCATTCCACAGTTCATTTTGACATCACTAACATTAAATTTGTAACTACAAATTACGTCTCACTGTATGAAAAACATGCCCATGTCTCTCCATTCCCTTCTTCCCCAGGACCTAAGTGGTACAAAACATCCATTCTGGGTCCAACTTACAAATCACAGGATTTCACAGACATGGAAGCTCAGTACACACTTTGTGTCTTCTCTACTTCCTCCTGGGAGATATAATTCCAAAATACACTCTGTTTACATTTCAATTACCCAGAAGCTCAAGACTCCATTCTTTCTGTTGATTATTTTTTCCACACAAACATTTATTTATTTTTTTATTTTTTTAGTGCCTTCATCAAGACTATACAGTTCATAATAAGAGGTGGAGAAGGTTTTAGCAATGACTGGGAAGGTGAAAAACAGTGTTGAGCCTTTCTTGAACTTCATTTGATGAAGAAGAGAAGGTTTGAGAGTTAAACTTTGCTTAAAACTTAATTTATGTAGACATTATTTTACTTTAACTTTGCATCTACTCCCATAAGGCTTGTATCATTATTTTCCAGGTTGTGTAAAGGTCACATAGGTAATTTTTGGATTGTAAACCAGAATGGGTCAGCTGCCTAGCACAAATGCTTCACCTTCACGGTAGGTGAAGAGGGAATGGGAATTGGCCACGTGGTTTACATTGGATTTCATTCCATTTAGGTACCATGACTGTAGAAACCAACTATTCAAGTAAGATTGATACTACAGAGTCAAGCTGATATCTGGAGATACATTTCTTGGCAAAAACCAAGGCAGGTTTCTGTGTGATCCATCCTACCCTAAAGGATACAATGGTATTGTTAGCTCTCCCACTTTCTCCAGCTTCTGGGAAACCATGCCCAAAGGAGTCAAATTCTGTCTGGTCCTATGTCATCCCAGTTCTCAGATTGACGTTTCAGTTACTGTTACAAGTACAAAGGGTACACACAGCTATATGAACTTGTCATCAAAATTTGCATCACGGGTGTGGGACATGTCAGATATTAAGAATTTTAATTAGGGTGGAGTCAAGATGGCAGACTAAATGCATGTCTCTCTAAATCGCTCTGGAAACCAAGACCTGAAATGATAATTAAATGGAGCCTTCTGGACACCTAGTAAGCTCTGGGATGCAACACAGGGCTGTCAATTTGGACTTCATACCACTGTGTGCAAAACCTCCTCTCTTCCACTGACCCCACTAGTGGAGAGCAGAGGCTTGCACAAACAGAAGGTAACTCACTATTTCATTTTTCTTTCCTCTGTCTTGGCTGGTGGGCAGAGCTGGGACTTGACTAGCTGCTGGTCTCAGATGCACTGCTGGTGGTACTGGCAAGCGTAATTACCAGGTTCTGAGAGGCTGGCTTTGGACTCTATACACCTTGGCTTCCATGACCTACCTTTCTGCCTCCTCCATGTGGCAGCCGTCCAGATGTGCTTGTGCAGGACACCATCTTGATCCCCTGGGAAATGGAGAAGCCCTGGCCAGACTTGGTTCCTAGGCTGGGACATGGCGTCTGCTGGGGGGAGAGGGTTTTTCTGGATGGGAGAAGGTGTTTTGCACAGTGTTGCCTGGGTCTGGGGCCCAACAGCAGAGGCTGTGGACTGTGGGCATTTTGACACCGTTGGCCTCTCTTTCTGCCGGGAGTTTGGGCCCGGCCAGCTGGCGAGCTTGTGTGGGATGTAATCTTGTTTTGTTGGGAGGTGGAGTCATTGATACAGAAGCCTCAGCTGGACCTAATTCCTGGGCTGGGAGGCAGTGCCTACCCAGAAAAGACCTCTTTTCCAGCAGAAAAGCAGAATTCTACACAGTATTGCCAACAGCTGGGGTCCCACAGCAGAGGCCAGCAGGCCAGTAGTCTTTCTGTATTTTAAGCTAGTTTATAACACCTGGGATTCAATATAGAGGTGCCTACTTTGCCAGCTGGGAAGAGGAACATATACACCTGAAAACCTAACTAACTTTGGAAGTTGTCAAATACTTTTTACTTCTCATTTTAAGACAGCCTAGAGAAACAACTTTGGTCCATCTTCACAGCATCTCTCCCAGCCTCTACTGACCCACATGAAGACCCAAAAGCAACAAAAATTGGAGAAGACGGTAACGCTCAAGTCACCCATGGCATCAGAAGCCTCCCCCAAAAATCACCTCAGAACTTACCAGATGAAGAAACCTTTCTGAAACTATCGGAAGGTGAATACAAAAGGATTATATAGAGAGTCCTCCTAGACCTTATACAAAAATGCAGCAGAGCAAAGTGAAAAATTAAGCAAGCTATTTGATCTGATGGAACATCAGTACTCAGAAATCCAACAGATTAAGAACAAAATCAAAGACACAGAAACTTCAATTAAAAGCTAAGAAAACAGAGTGGAACAAATGGAAAAGAGAATTTCTGATTTGGAAGACAGAGTTACTGAGTCCAGCATCTATGAGGAGAAGTAAGAAAAAAGGAACAAGAAAAATGAAGAAGCATTAAGAAGCATGTGGGACTCTATTAAGGAGAACAATCTACTACTAATTGGAGTCCCTGAACAGGGCAAGACACCTGAGAACACAGAAATGTTGCTGAGCTGCTGACAGTAAACTTTCAGGAAATTATGAAAGAAGACAATATAGATATCCAAGATACATATCAAACACTACTCAATATAGATCTCAATAGGAAGACTCCAACACATATATAATCAAGCTCAACAAAATGAAACAGAAGCAGAAACCCTTAAAGGCAGCAAGACTCAAAGTGAAGCCAATATTCAGAGGGAAACCCTGTAGATTTTGTTGGATTTCTCAGCAGAAATGATGCTGGCACGGAGACAGTGACATGCCATATTCAAAGCCTTGAAGGAGAAGAGCTTCCAACCAAGAATTATATATCCTATAAAACTATCTTTCAAACACGAAAATGAAATTAAGACATTTGCAGATAAACAGAAACTCAGAGATTTTGTAAAAACCAAACCAAAGCTACAAGAAATATGAAAACATTTCTTGGCTTGGAAGAACAAAACTGCTAACTTTATATTTTAGAAGGACACATTATCCAGAATCCTACTTAGCTAGGGAAGGCTCTAAACACAATCAAAGCTATAATAGTTAAAGAAACAATCTAGTGATCATATCATGTAAACTATGATATCCTCATACTAAAAAGAGGGATGTACTACAGTCATTGTCATCTTTCCAGATGGAGAGGAAGTTGACAAGACTGGTAGCAATCAAAACTGGGTTTATATATAGTTTAGTAAGCAGGATCATAGGGGCAGCCATAAAGCACAATAAGGAAGCAACATACCATATCAAGAAATGTAATACAGGAGTCTCAACAACCAGAAAACCAACCCTGAGAAAAGTGAAAAATCAACTCACAAAGAAGAATGTCGCAGAACAGATTAATAATAACAACAGAGAAAACATCAACACAAAAATAAACATATCACAATGGCAGCACTGAACACGTAACTATCAATAATTACATTGAATGTGAATGGACTGAATGCTCCAGTAAAGAGCCATCAAGTGACATCTTGGATGAAAAGACATGACACATCTATATGTTGCCTACAAGAAATGCACCTTAGGCTTAAAAATAGGAACAAACTGAAAATTAAAGGATGGAAGAATATGTATCAAGCTAACAATGAACAAAAAAGAGCAGGTCTGCAATTCTAATCTCAGATGAATTCAATTTTAATGTAAAATCCACCGTTGTGGACAAGGATGGTCACTATTTATTGCTGAAATGTTCAATACACAAGCAAGACTTAACAATATTAAATATTTTTGCACCTAATATTACAGCACCTAAATATGTCAAAGAAACACTGACTACATTCGAAAAGGAGACAGATCATTCCGCAATAACAGTAGGAGACTTCGACACTCCACTCTCAAAACTGGACAGATTGTCTAGGAAAAAGCTCAAGAAAGACATAGAAGACCTTATTGCCACAACTAACCAACTAACCTCATTGACATATACAGAACTTTCTATTCATCAGCGGACAACTACACCTTCTTCTCCAGTGCACATGAAACATTCTCCAGAATAGACCATATGTTAGGACATAAAGCGGCTCTCAACAAAATTCATATCATTGAATTAACGCAAAGCATCTTCTCAGATCATAAAGCCATAAAAGCTGAAATCAAGAATTGAATTAGGAAAAATTTGAGGTTCAAAGAAGAGCATTCGTAAGCAATTGACTATTTGTTATCCCCTCTCTCCAGTATCTTTTGCAACTTTGGGGAAGTTAAGTAGTGTGAAGCACACGGTACATCCAGAGTAAACGAAATTGAGTTTGTACCTTATGCAACTTACCGAATGCAGGGTTATAGTCAGTTATTTGAGCCTCGTTTGTTTTGTTGTCATTGTTGTTACTGAAGCCAAGGGTAATAACACCTAAACTGTCTTTCCTGGCACTGGCTGGGAGACTTTTGAGCTGTGTTGGTAAAATCCTATGTAAGTGTGATTTCCTCATCTCCATGATTGAATAATATAGCCTGTTTTATTTTTGCAAATGTGATTGAATGCCTGAGCGATGGTTCATTGTTGCAATGAGCACGTTTGTTTGTGAGTCCAGCCTTCTAAATATACCTTAGTGTTAATTCCTTCATGTGGTGAGGTTTCATTCCTGGAAGTATTTATGCTAGTATTAATCATATAATCACTTGAAAGCTTTAAGATTTTGAGAGCCATGGGATAAAAATGAGACTGCTATATATTTCATGGGTTGATTTTTCAAGCAGAAAGCATTTATCTTTAGTTTTAAAAATGACTGCGTGCAATTGATGGTCCAAGGACTTCAGGGTTCCCCTGGAAACATGGCCCCTGGTCCTGATGCTGCTCCTGTCCATAAATCATAATGAAGGTCAACTTTTTGGACAGCAATGGATTGGACTTGGTGATGCAGAGTGACCGTATGATGTGGGCTCTTTATGGTTCTAGGCATTTATAGGAGGTCGTCCTGTTGACCTTGTACTGGAGGAAGGGGAATGGGTGGAGAGGAGAAGATAGGAGACTATTGGGAAGATAAGACATGTATGGAGCAGAGAGAAAGAGTGTACTGTCACCATGCAGGGAGAGCAGTGGAAGCTGCATGTAGGTCAGCATGCAAATTTATATGGGAATGTGCATTTTCATTCAATCATAATAAAAGAAAATGTATATGTGTGTGTGTGCACGTGCATGTCTCAGTAGAGTGTTTGTCTATATTTGAGAAAGGGATCATTTGTATGTGCATGCATATGAAGCTATAGTTTACAGAGAATTCTTTTAAAATCAGTCATAATAAAGGAACTGGCATATCATTAGATAAACATGTACCTAACACAAATCAGTATCCCTCTTTAAAAGATGTATACAGAGAGGTTTAAGAAAGATGTTGAAAACTATAAGATGAATGTTTAAAATTATTCAGATGGCAGACACTGAAGCCAATCACTGTTGGACTAGTTGGTAATTGGATTGGCTCAGAATAGGAAAAGAAGACATTTCTAGTTGAATTATGCACACCCTAAGGAAAAAGCCATCCTGGACCAAATGGCTCCTAAGCCCCACACCGTTTAAATACTGCATGAGTATCATTCAAGGGTGCTAGTTCAGCAGGAAGCCTGGGCAGAGGAAATGGCTTCCTTAGGTAATTTGATGAGCTCGTTTAATCATTTTCCATATCCTTGACAGGGATTAATCTTCCATTAGGAATGAGAAAACTCCTCTAAACACGTGGTAGAGTATTGTCTGCCATTTCAGCAGAGATTTCTTCCTTTTTTTCCAGCATCAAGTGCCTCCTATATTAACACTGTATACTTGTACAGTTACTTGCAGCATAATCAAAACTAAATTATATTATTATGAGCAATAATAAATATCATTTATTGAGCACTAATTATATGTCACACACTGTGCTAAGCACCTTGCATGCTTAATAGTATTTCAAAATGAATTGTTATTAGATACTATTAATATACGAGCTTAGTTACCTTGCCCTAGTTTGCAGTGCTAGCACACAGCAATGCTGGAAGGTGAATCCTCTCAGTTTGCCCCAAAGGTCATGGTCCTAATTAAGTTATTACTATCAGCTTTCTTCCTTGTGAAGTCACAGTATAAATGAAAGCATTTGCAGCACTGAACTCATAACATCTACATTTGTATCCTGATTTTAACATTTTTTAGTTCCATGAATTTGGTTACTTCTAGAGAAACTCAAGTCTGCTTCCTCACTTGTGGAATGGCCCTATAGAAGCTAAACCAAAAAAAAAAAAAAACAAACTGCCTGCCACTGAGTCAATTCCGACTCACAGTGACCCTATAGAACAGAATAGAACAGCCCTGTGGTTTCCAGAGACTGCTTGACAGATTTGAGCTACTGACTTCTTGATTAGCAGCTGTAGCATTAACCATTATGCCACCAGGCTTTGCAAGGAACTTATAAATCTACATTGTGCATGTTTGTATGTTGTTTGTATGTTGATATTAAATTACTTAATTTTTAATAATGTTTTTTCACCTTTAAAATAGCCAAGCCAAGTGCCGTCGAGTCTATAAACAAAAATGCATTTTGCTGCCTTGTTATATAGTCAGACAACAGAGAGAAAAGTACTTAACACAGTGCCTGGCATATTATACTCATCAATAAAACCTTAGTTTACTTTCTACTTCTTTGAAACTACAGACAAAAAAATAATCCAAAATCTATTCACATATATGTTTGGGGATCAGACACATCATGGTCTTTTAGTGAACCAGATCAAAAGAAAGGAAAAAAAAAAAAGACAAAAGACAACCATTAAGTCACTTCCAACTCATAGCAACCCTATAGGAAAGTAGAACTGCTCAATAAGGTTCTCAGGGAGCAGCTAGGGGATTTGAATTGCCAACAGTTTGTTTAGCAGCCAAGCTCTTAATTACTGCACCACCAGGGTTCCATGGAGAGAAACATACAGGGCACTAGATCAGAATCAAGGTGTTTTCATTGTGATACAGATCTGTGGACTAGATACAGGGAAAACCCAGTTTAGAAGGAGAAGAAGACAATAGACAAGTTCATGTAACTTGAGCTTTAGCATGTTACCCAGGGATTTAGTCAGTTATTCATGGAAGACCTTCTTATTGGAGCTAGTAAAGCTGCAAAGTGCAGCAAGAGTCATGTGGGTGCTGAGGAAGGGCACACTACACGGGAGAAAGAAGCCTAACAACGCTCAGGGAGGATTTATTTTGTTGAATGGGACTGGGAGGGTAGGATCACATCAATGACATCTTGAAAGAAATAGGTATGATGTGTTTACTTTCTTTGTACTTTCTTAATAAAACAGCTGCAAAATTGTCACTTATGTTTCTTTTAGTACTGTACCTCAATATGGCACAGAAACATATACACAGAAACATAAGCACACTTATGCACACATGCACGTGTACACACACACACACACACACACACACACACACACACACACACACACACACACACACACACACACACACACCTTCTCAGCTTCCTGTAGCACGGATTAGAGGATCAACCACTTAGTACACAGATCCTCAGACTGTTTGATGGGGGAAAAAAAAAACAAGAAAAAACAAAACAAAAAACATGCTCCTTGTCATGGAGTCAATTCCAACTTACAGTGACCCTCTAAGACAGTGTAGAACTGCGCCATAGAGCTTCCAAGGAGTGCCTGGTGGATTTGAACCATCAACTTTTAGATTAGCAGGCAGCCGTGACATTTAATACCATCAGGGTTTCCCTTAACAGGAAAGGCAGCTGCTTAATATTTTTCAATTTTCAGCTTTTTTACTGCTTGTTCATATCAAACTGTCTGTGGTAGTAATTTTTTAGTTTTGCTTTGCAACTATAAGAAAATTTAGGTTGTAATGTGAAGAATTAGAGCAAGACAATACATCATGGAATAAATTTTCCCAGGGAAGCTTTTAGACTTCTGTTTACTTCTCTTCAATACCTAGGCAAAGCCAATATTAAGGGAAGTGTTCCATAGTGTCAGCCTCAGATTAGGTGAGGTCCCTGTGTTTTGCCACAGGTCATCCTGGACTTTTACTTCTGATGTTGCGTTCCTCTGGTTACCAATGTACGCATTAAGTAATCTGTGCATTCGATCGGGATTTGTAGAATGATCAGTCACCCTTTGGCACTGTACTCAACGTGACGGCATTCTCAGATTCAGTGGTGAACAAAATTGAGACACCACTTACCTTCATGAAGCTTGGGCACGCAGAGGAACACTTAGCCCATGAGTTCCCTAAGGCTAAAGACAACTCATTTTTCATGGCTAAATTACCCAAGTCAAGCTCATTGTCAGACACATGACAGACGATCTTTATTAAAAGATGATAGAATTTAACTAAATGATCCCTCAGGACTGTCCCAGCCCTGCTCTTCTAAAGTAATGAGGATAGTGACAACAGAAATGATGACGCCAACAGTGATCCCAGCTTGATGATAATAGCTAACACTTTTAATATTCAGTAAATGCTAAGATTTCTAATTACCTGAATCCGTTCATGCAATGCTTGGGCGAGAGTATGACTCAGGTATTATTATTTCCTGACCTTTATGATGAAGGATGGCAGTACTAGGTTAGAGAATGTACACAAAAGTCTGTCAGAAGAAAATAGCAGAACTAGGATGCAAACTCGGGGAGCCTGCTCACCCTTCATTATACGATACAACCTCCTTTCTATAGGAAAACAATTACAAGCAATAGATAAACATTGCTGTGACAAACCATAGCATCAGAGGACAAATGCATTCTCTAAATAAAGCTTTTAAAGACAAAAACAATACCTGCTAGGTACAGTTTGGGAATTTTCTTCTCTCCATCACTCAGTGTGGTTAAAAGTTCAGGCAACTTTTCACAATCTCTCTTCCTGTTTAACTTAACCTCTCCACAACTTTGGCAAAGGCATCACCATGGCAACCAGGCTCTTCCAATTCCGTTTACACTAATGTTTCCATTTGAACTACTGACTGTAAGAGTATACTCTAATTCCCTCCTTACAGTGTGCTCAGAGGGCAGAGTAGTAAATGGTAAGAAATCAGAAGCAAAGAGGACTTCAAGTACAGCCCTGAATGACATTTGTTCACAGAGAAACATTAGTACCACCAGTGACAGTAATAATAGCAGCTGCCATTTATTAAATTTAAATGACATACCAGGCATCTGGGAAGAATCTACATATGTTCCTCATTCAATTTTCTGAACACACTTCCGAGATAGATATTATAGATGAGCAAACTGAGGTTAGGTAACTTTTCATGATCAAATCATGTCTTAGTAACTGATACATTTCTATTCAAATTTGTTGAACTCTATACAGTGTCACTATGAGCCAGTGTCAACTGGACAGCAGTGTTTGGTTTGGTTTTATAGTCTATGCAATCTTTATTAATTAGTGGTTTGGGGGTGTGACAGCCACTGCTGTTGAGTCAATTCCAACTCAGAGTTACTGTATAGTTCAAAGTTGAACTGCTTCATAGGTTTTCCAAGGACTGCCTGGTGAATTTGAACTGCTGAACTTCTGGTTAGCAGGCACAACACTGAACTGCTAAGTCAGTAGGGTTTCCCTTCTTTAAATAAAGTGAGTTAGTAATTTCCATGACAAACTCAAAACCAAATCCAGTGCTGCAGTGTTGATTCTGACTTATAGTGACCCTCTAGGGCAGAATAGAACTGCCCCATAACTTCCAAGGAACATCTGACAGATTTGAACCATTGACCTTTTGGTTAGCAGACATAGCACTTAACCCACGACACCACCAGGGTTTCCAGTGATACTTCAGTTAGTTAAATTGGCTCATCTAGAAGCAGAGCCTAAGAGTGAGGTTCTTGTTAAAATGATCATTGAAGGAGTGCTCTTAGGAAAAGGTAGTAATGGTGTGCTCCAGATCCAGTCTTTCTCTTTCTCTCTCCCATAAGCACACATACCCACATATGTACTCGAGTTTTTCTTTTTTTTATTCTTTAATTATGTCTAATAATCTTAGTGTTTCTTTGTGGATTCAGGCCAGGAGGGGAAAAATAAAGTATCACATTTTTGTCCCAAAGAGAAAAGTCTGAATGGTTCAGTTTAGATCAGATATTGAACTCTGGTTCCATGAGACCTGGCCAAGAAGACAAGGTCGTGTTATAAAAACACATGGGTGCCAGTAGAACATTTTAGGTAATGGTGAATTTTTAATAAACAGACGGGCAGCTATCCAAAAAAAAATATTCTTCACATTTGACCTAAAATAAATACTATATGCATATGTGTGTATATATATACATACATATATCTCAAGATTACAGTCACCAGCATGATAGACCTATAGCCAAGCCAAGTGCCGTATAGACACCATTAATAGCTTTAATGTGGTTTGTATTATTTAATAACCAGAGTGAACTAGTGAGGTGGACATGATTTTTCTCAGGCTGCAAATAAGAGCTCAGAGGCTGAGAGGACGTGCCCAAAGTCACAGAGCTGCTGCCATGCCAGAGATATGTTTTTCTGATTTCAGATTTCGAAGCACTTCCCACAGCGTCCTGCAGCCTCACATCCTGGCTCCCTTAACAGATCCAATATTTCCAGGGGAACATCTGTGGGAGTGTGGGAATGTGGGAGTGTGAAAGTTTGTGTTCCTTTAATTCTTCACCCTGTCCTACCTCCCTCGTTAAGAAAGGGTCAAGAAAAGTGGCTCTGGCCGTAGCAGGATCCTCTTAAGTAATAACACCAGGGTTCCCTGGAAACCATTCATCTTCCCTCCCACACTGGGAGACCATCCAGAGCCTGCCACTCTCCCTGCCGGAGTGTTTAGATAAATACTTCACAGATCTTCTTTTTCTTATTGGCACCTCCGCCCTTCTCCCTTCTGCAATTTCTAAAGAATTAATCTTAGATAAGGGTGAGAATTCTGAGATGAGAATTTCCACAGATTCATTTAAAGTCCAAACAACTCCTTGAAATTCAATTTCACTACTGAGTCCAAAGCAACAGTCACAGGCCAGGCACCAGGGTAAGATCTGAGGATGAAAAAAGAAGTAGAATGCCTTAATACTGAGAAACATGAAGGAGATTATGTATATGTATATATATATATATGTATATATATATATATGTGAACCACCGTAAACAAGAAAAATGTCATTTTTAAAATAGCGAGGAGCGGCTGAGGACTCACTGATTTCCTGCACTGTACTCTCTGCTTTACAGATGCTTTCTTCTCTAACACATTTAACAATTTTATTATGTAAGAATTTTTATTCTTATTTTTCTGACAAGAATATTGAAACTCAGGGTAACATGGCTATACCACAGTTCCATGTGGGATCAAAATATGCATCTGTCTGACTATAATAATTCTTTTAAATACTCCCCTTTTATCTTTTCAAGAGTTCAGTGAAATATAATAAAATATAGAAGAGTAGGCATATAAAACATACCATCTTCAAATGCAACACAAAACAAAGAAGTGAATCAAAGATCGGGTTTGACTGAATGACTGTGACACCTTGTCATTTGCCATGCTCCGTGCAGTGGAATTGGTCAGAGACTTCAACGCAAGTCATAGGTCTCATGCTGTCATCCGTGTGTAAGTGGCTATAGTTTTATAATCCAGAGAAGTAGGAAAAATTAAAAAAAAAAAAAAAACCATTGTTTTTGAGTCGATTTTGGCTGATAGGGACCCGATAGGACAGAACAGAACTCACATATAAGGTTTCCAGACTGTCACGTCTTTCCCCAGAGTAGCAGCTGGTGGATTCCAATTGCTAGCCATGTGCTCAGAATTTGAGTGCTTAACCACTATGACACCTGGGTTCCTGAGGAAATAGGGAACGGGTATAAAGAGTCAAAATAGAAATTATCGGGGGGTACAAGGGAATGAAATTGTCCCAACCCATCAGGAAGACCCATTAAGGTCACAACATCCATGGAAATTGCCAAAGGAGAAAACAGAAAAGCAAGCTGGCAGCTGAGCACATCAGAAAATACTACAGAATAATGTTTCAGAGCCTAAATTCTGAGCTTAAAACCCTCCAAGTTCAACTCCTGAATCTGTGTCTTGCTCCCTCTTTGGCTTGTTTCTAAGAGATTTACCACTTATATCTGCAGTTCCCTCATCTTGACTTTTATTATGAGCTATCACACATAAATCATGGTATCCAGCCTTGGGTATGTGTTCAAAAAATATAATCTGAAGCACATGGAATAAATCTGCAAATGGAGCTGATGCTTTGTCTCTACTTCACTTGCATTCGAGTCCGTCTTGCTACCACCTGTTGATAGTGTAATGCTTCAAGATCTTTTAAGCGCCAGTGGCCTTGGAGAATGGAAGAAACAGAAAAGTCAATTGCTAAAAGTAGAAGGTAAGAGTGCATACCTAGCACGTTGTACTAAGTTCCCATTTAAAGACTTCTAAAATGTTCACAGTACATTAGCTTGATCACTGGGGAAGCAGACTCACTTGTCTTGGCTTCCTCCTTGGACTAGCACTGCTTTCCCTAGGCCGACCATCTGTACCTCCTAAATAGAAGGACTCTCACTTTGACAAGGGTGGGAGTTGTGACAGAGCTGTAAGCCATGCTGCAGAGCCCATCGGAATGCATTGCAACAGCCGCAGGTGGACATTGATGGATTTGGCAATTAGATCATCCCAACATCTAATGTGTAAAAGGAGCATATTTCTGTCTCTCTCAAAGACTTCCTGGGATGCTGGCCACAGCTCAGGCTCACCTCTGTCCCTGTAGCAGTACATGTCAGGGGGAATAGTAACTAGGCTTCCCTGAGTTGGCTTTATGATAGGACTTTTTTTTTTTTTTTTTTAACGGTAGCCATCGAATGCATACAACATCTCTCATGCAGTGGCCTCTTTCTTCTCACACACTCTCCAGAGGTGCCTACTGAAGAATCTCTGACTTGGTGATGAAGCTCTGGTCATCTTCTTCATCACATTGCCTAAAAGCTGGGTGCTTGTTCTTCCAGTGCTCCTGGGTTAGCAGTGGTTGGGAAGTCACCAGACACATGCTGAGTGCATGCATGCATCCATACACTGTGGGAAGGAATTCGGCCCAGTCTTATGTCATCCTGTGACCAGTTGTAGTGGGAGGACATGTGGAATGACTGAAGAATTAAATCATACTTAAAGGATTTCGAGAGAGAAAATCTCATCCTTACTAGAGTAACTTACTAGAGTAACGACGTATTTTCAGTAGTTCAACAAGTGTTATTAAAACTAGAACTTGGATCGAGACCACGAGTACACTGCTTAAAATGTTAAATGTCTGTTCTTTTGGCTGGAGTTGTGTCAACTCATTGTGGACACACTGGTTGTCTCCTGCTGAATCAGCTCTGACAGGCTGTAATAAATGCCTTTGATTAATAAAACATTAGGAATCAAATTAAATATTACTGACTACATGTAGTGTCTCCAGTAGAGACGATCTTTCAATATATGCAGCCTCTTCATAGGTAGAAAACAGTAACGGCTAATAATAAAAGATAACTTTTACTGGGCACTTTTTGTGTAATAGACTATTCCAAAAGTTTTACTGGTATTATCTTTTTAATTCTTGTAACAAACCTTTAAGACAGGTTCAATTGCTATTTCCATTTTACAGATGAGGAATATTTAGTAATTTGCCCAAGTACTTGCAGTGAGTCTGGCTCAAGATTCTGTGCTCTTAACCACTATATTTTTTAGATGTAATAATATTAGATCTGCATAATGCATTCACCTGAATAATGGCTGTGCAAATACATCAGGTTCTAATCCCTGAGACTGTAAATGATACTTTGTAAGGACAACGACTCTTCGCAAGATGTGATTCAGTTAAGCTTTGAGATCTAAATCCAATCACAAATGTCTTTACAGGAAGCAGGGGGAGATTATGCATGCAGAAGTTGAGACGGCAGTGTGAAGATGGAGACAGAGACTGAAGTGATAAGGCCACAAGTAAACAAATGCCAGCAGCCACTAGAAGGTGAAAGAGGCAAAGAATGTCTTCTCCTCTACAGGCTTCCAATGGAGCATGGTCCTGATGATTGGTTGACTTCAGCCTAGTGAAAGTGATGCTGAACCTCAGGTCACCATAACTCTGAAGGAAAGAATAAATTTCTGTGGTATTAAGCCACCTAAACATTTAAAACCAGTTGTGGCAAGTCAACTGTGATCCATGGCCACTGGTAGAACTGTATAGCAGAGTAAGGTTTTCAAGGGTTATTGTTTCGGTAATAGATTGCCAGGCCTTTCTGTTGAGGTACCTCTGAGTGAACTTGAACTTCCAGCCTTCCAATTAGCTGCCAAGTGTGTTAACTATTTGCAACACCCATGAACTCCTTAAGTTACCAAGTTGTTGTAGTTTATTGCAATAACAGCACAAAACTAAGACCACTTGTGAAAGACAGTTAACAAAGAACATATGAAACACTTCATTTTATGTCTTTCAGAAAAATAATATTAGAACTAGTCATCAATGATCACTCACAGAAATAGAAACCAGACGTATTCACTTCCAGCCAAAACCTCCTTGTAACTTATCACATCAAAGCCCCCTCTTCCTCCAAGGACCTCTTCCTGACTGATAGTAGCCTCTACATTACAGACAGAACTCTAGTGGAACAGTGGGTAAGTTTGCCACTTCTAAACAAAAGGTCAGCAGTTGGAAACTACCAAGCTGCTCCATGGGGAAAGATGTGTCTGTCTAGTTCCATAAAGATTTATAGACTTGGAAACCCTATAGAGCATTTATGCTCTATCCTATAGACTCACTGCAGGTCAGAATTGACTTGACAGCAATGAATAGTTCTGTTTTTTAACTCGGAGGAATAGTAGAGTGCTTCCTCCATACCTCACTCAAGAGTCTCACAGAACGTGTTGTTTAGACACCTAGGCTGCTTTTGAAATAAATAAACACATCAACTTTTAATTAGCTAAAATGAGGGTATTTCCTGTTGACGGATTTGCAGAATTACTTACCGTCGATGATTTTTGTGCATATTAAGTGGTCCAACATATGTAAAAGCTGATCCCTAAGTGGAGTTCATCTATTTTGTTTTGTTTTTAAATACTACCAAATTTCCTGTCAAATTATTGTCACTCTTATGGTAAAGAAAATAGCTAAATTTTCCTGATAGATTATTATTATTTTTTCTTGCCTCATTTGCACCACACTTTCTTTTGAAATTCATCAGAGATCCATGAAAAGACAGCGTACTTCTCAAGGGAGAACACTAGGCTTCAGGTGGAAAATTTTTTGCTTTATCACAGTGTTTAACATAGGATAACATTAGATGAGGCTTCACATCCCTTGATCCTTGGCTTCTTCATCTCTAGTGTGGAGACGACTGTCATGACTTCGTCTTCCCCAGCAGAGTTTTGTGTATGTGCCCAATACATGGGGGCATCAAATAAGATGATAGATGTGGCTGCACTTTTCAAAAACTGAAATATCCTCTATATACATATGAAGGACTGTAGTTAAGATGTTTAAATTCACAGTTTTAAGGAAATATCTTATTTGTGCTAACCCTCCATGTGTCGATGCAAGAAACATGAAATCTTTAAGCCACTTAAGAAGCATTTTCAGCACTATATTTAGGGTTGTTAAAAAAAAAAGTCTGAATCTTAGGGATAAATCCTCAATCTGTAGCATTAAGATAAAATAACCAGCACTTTCTCACTCTTCATTCTTCTGTTTTAATCTGCTGATATTTTACTCATTTTTCGTGGCCTCATTCAGTTTTTGTCTTTTTGGTGAAACTTTTACCAATTTTCCAAAGTAGAATAAGTATCTTTCTGCTCCCTGCCCTATAATGCTTATCCCATGTCCCAATTATAGCACTTAAAGCTGTACTGTGATGAACTCTTTCTCAGGTCTGCTTCTATTGCTAGTTCCCCGATCTTTGTCACTTTTTTAAGCCAGAATGCAACACTTAACTCCCAAGCACACAATCAGAATATTAATGCATTCAGTCATGATGCTCAGAGATATCTATAAAAGCTAAATTCTAGCATCACTTTTCCATCCAACTCTTTCCATAAGAGCATTCAAAGCTTAGGACCTTAGGAAAATTAAAGTATCATGCCAGACATTCTTATTAATATCTCATCCTCCTATAAAGATATATATTTACCCGATTTCATTGAAGATACACTGAGCACCAACTGCGTGCAAGGCACTGGAGATAGAGTTCTAAACAAAACACCCCGCAAGTGCTTATAGTCCTAGAGGCAGACAGTGGTGTAAGTGGACTTTTACAGCGCTCTACGAAAGTGTTGTGTGAGTGTGTGCGCGTGTCTGTATGGAGGAGGAGGGATTCTCAGATGTCAAAGAAACAGAAGAGGAAAATCTATCACAGACTGGGAAGAACAGTGTAAGAGTAGAGTGTGGAAGGACATGACTCCAGAAGGAAGACCAGGGCTTACACAGATGAAGAGGAGGGAGGAAGTAATCTGAAACCACCTTTTCACATTTTTCTTTATTTTCAACACTCTTCAAGGCATATCAAACATCCTGCATTATTTTAAACAATATGCTCATCATCTTCTACCTCTGTCCTCTTTCTTTTGACTGTGGTGTCTTCAGTTTACAAAATCCTCCCTGTAGTCGGACAGCATAAGTAATATAGCAATTGTATCTCAATATTACTAGCTATAAAATCAAAAAGATGTTATGCTCAGCCTGTTGTGAAAGATATGAGTTATTGTTAAGAAAAAAAATTTAATATAGGACTTTTGTGTTTACCTCCCACCCCAACACACACAGTTTGGGAACAAGGGTGGTACAGTGGTGTAAGTGCTGTGGTTGTTTATCATAAGGTTGTCAGTTTGAATCCTCCAGGTGCTCTTTGGGGCAGTCCTACTCTGTCCTATCAGGTTGCTCTGAGTCAGCATCAACTCACTGGCAGTGTTTGTTTCGTTGTTGTTTACATGCAGTTTTATTCACAAGGCAACCTGAAGTGGTTTGTGTGATAAATGACTTTTGATTGCCCTCAGAAGGAGTAATCCATTGAAACCCACTGCCACTGTCAACACGACTTACAGTGACCCTATAGCACAGGATAGAACTGATGAAGTGCTTCTAAGGCTGTCACCCCTGTGGAAAGAGACTGGCACTTCTTTCTTCCACAGAATATTGGTGGCTTCAAACCACACTTAATCACTGTATTCAACCACTGCACAACCAGGGCTCTTTACTCAGACCAGCTAAAAGGCAATAAGGAAAATAGCAATAGCCTTGACTACTTTTTTTGGTGTCTCAGATCTTCTGCTACAATCTTTATACAAATGCATGTATAAAGCTCAACTTGACTGGGTGGGTGGTATTATTATTGCTATTCCCATTTCTTGTATTAGAAAACTGAGCTTCCACCCAAAGATCATCATCTGTTTTAGTCATCTAGTGTTTTTATAACAGAAAATATCACAAGTGGTTGGCTTTAACACAGAGAAATTTCTTTTCCCGTAGTAAAGCAGGCTAAGAATCCAAATTCAGGGTGTCACCTCTCAGGGAAGGCTTTCTCTCTGTGCCAGTTTTGGAGGAAAGTCCTCATCTTCAATTTTCTCCTGGTTGAGAATCTTCTTATGCTTAGGGACCCTGGTTCCAAAGAATACATCTTGCTCCAGGGGTTGATTTCTTGATGGCATAAAGTCCCCAGCTCTCTGCTTGCTTCCGTTTCCTTTTATGTCTTAAGAGATAAAATGCAGTGCAAGCTACATCCCAGAGAAAAGCCCTTTACACTGAATCAGGGATGTAACCTTAGCAAGGGTGTTACAGTCTCACCTAATCCCTTTTAACATAACTTTACAACCACAAAACGAAGGTCAACCACACGGCAGAGGGAATCATGGCCCAGATAAACTGATACACAAGTTTTTGGATGACATAATTCAACCTATGACATCACCTTAGTTTGGATTCTCAGCCAATTTTATCTGACTCTGAATGTCAGATACTACATAAGAGGAATGTCATTTTCTGAGCCTCTGGTTGTTCCCCGACTACATAATTTATATCAAAATTCTACTCTGTTCTGTTGTTACAAGAAATAAAATAAATTAATTTGGTAAAGGATATAAAACATAGTATGTACTCAATAAAGAACACTGATTTTTCTTCTAGACTCTTTGGTAACTGATAACATACTTTATCATCTAGTATAATGACCAGTATAAGCCAGATGCTTAAGAAACACTTTCTGGTTAAAGAGATAGATGAGAATGTGAATAAGTAATAAATCAAAGAATAGATAGATGGATAGCAGAATAGACTGAAAACTATCAAAAGTCTTTTTTTTTTTTTTTTTTAAATCCCACTCAAAGATTTCTAGATTTATGATCACTTTAGCCTTCCTTCTACCACAAGAGATGATTTGGGAGACAAAGGTTAGCAACCATGCTATATTCCCTGTGTGAAATGGTGTGCTAATAATTTTCATTCATTTGCACTTTTTATCATGTTTGTCATTAATACTGGCTCCCTGAAGCACCTCCCCCCTCAAAGAAAACAAACGAGAGAGTAAAAGGCAGAGTGGAAAAGATACTTATTTTCAAAAAAGTCCATTACAAGGGTAACATACAGCAGTATCTCTCCATGAATTAATTATCAAGCTTATACTGAGTCACTACCTATATGCCTGGGGGTACTTACAGATAAAAAAAAAAAAAAAAAAAGATGAGAAAAACACCCTTGAAATTGAAAAATAATAATAATATTTTCCTACCATTTTTATCATCCAAAAATAAATAAAAACATAAAAAAGTATATCAACAGATGAAGGATACATTACGTATGAACTGCTATGCACCCATAAAAAGAATAATTGGGATATCTTTATATGCTAGCATAGAAAGCAGTGTAAAGCAGATTGCTAAGTAGAGGGAAAAAGGCATTCACAACTAATACGCAACACACAATTTCATTGATGTCAAACAAGCAGTACACATGAAGCAGGTATCTATATACCTGCATGCATGTAACATGCTTGTCTGGAATGGAAAGTCATAGAATGTATGCTGAACTCTTGAATGTCCTGATTTCTAGAGTGAAGAGATTTTAATAGGTAAAACTCCTGCATCTTCTGCTGCCTATTTATGCAGTTTAGGGTGAAATAAGCAAAAAGATGGTATTAGATTTTACTCTGAGACTTAATGTTTTTATATAAGAATGATATGGTATATGGTGATAAAAATGACATTAAAAGAAAAAAAAAAAACTACCATTGCCATCAAGTTGATTCCAACTCATAGTGACCCTATGGTACAGAGCAGAACTGCCCCATAGAGTTTCCAAGGAGAACCTCGAGGATTTGAACTGCTGACCTTTTGTTTGGCAGATTTGGTACTTAACCACTACACCTACAATCTCTGTGGGGGGGGGGGAATGTATTTTTATTCATTATACACACCTTACTTACAAACTTTACTTGTGAAATAAAAACAATTATGATAGCAAACAAATGAATTAGACATATCACTTGAATGCAAACTCAGTCTCAAAACTGGTAATGATATTGTCAAAACTGATTGAGCTCTCTCATTTTCTCATTTTCCATATGTGAAGACAGGCTCAGTGAAGGATGGCCACTAGGACAATTTGCACAGTAAATAGAATGCAGTTTCAGCAATATTTGAGTTGGAATCTGTATTTGGACTGACTATTTGGGAGTTTATTTTGATTTCCAAGTTCAGGACAGTGAATCTAATTTGATATGTGATACATTAAGAAATTAACTTTTCTAAGTGTCTCTGTTGCCACTGAGTCAATTCTGACAAAGCAGAACTAACAACTACCTCATACAATTTCCAAGCAGCACTTGGTAGATTTGAAATGCTGACGTTTTGGTTAGCAGCCGTAGCTCTTAACCACTATACCACCAGGCCTTCCAGTATGTGTTTATTTTATAATACAGAATAGGCAGGGATGATATTCAACAATTAGTAAACTCTGAGTCAGTATTATGCTTTGCTCTTAGCATTAGGCTGCTGAACACACCTCTCCCTTTCTTTGATCTCAGCCTAGCAATTCAAAAGCCATAGAGATGATAAATGATCATGGAACGCAGACGAAGATTCCTTTTGTATGTACCATTGAATAGGAAGATGGTCAAATTGATCCATCCTCAGAGTATAATGATTTGAAACAAATACAAGCCTCTTTAATGTAGCTTCCGGTGCCAGCATCATGAAAAGAGATCATTCTTCTGACATCCAAGTTAGTGAATGATTAGATCTGTTTGTGAATGGTCTTCCTTAATTGCTAACTGGTAATTTGTCATCCTGACATGAGTCTGTGCGAACCAGGATCCCTCTCTCTGCACAAGGGACAGAAGATTGAATGCAGAAGAATGAATGAGAAGAGAGCCCTCCAAATTACAAATAATTAGAACAGAGACCAGGCAATGAAAGAAAGCTACAGAAATTATACTGTCTGTCCTCAAAGAAATGACATGATTCATGTGAGTGAGAGAGCAGCCAGATATCTGACAAGTGTGTATTTGCTTTTAGGAAACACCAAACAGAGGCTATGGCTGAGGAGACATTTCTGTTTATAACACAGGTAACATGGAAAAATGCTGAGCCCTCCTGATATTTGGGAATCATCAGACCACAAACTAAAACCCAAGATCACCTGAGCTTATGAGTGAAGGGCACCAGAAAAAAATTCAGGAAATAGGAAACAGTTATTAAAAAATAAAATTTTCGAAGAAATGGATTTTAGAGTTAGAGGATGTTGTTTCAGGACCCTGCTACTTGTATTTTCTAACTGCTCTCTACTGACCCAATTAGTTAACATTTTGAAAATCATTGTCTCATTCTCAAGAAGATAATGGAATCACAAGTGATTCTGTGATGAGTAGAAGACATATTAACACATTTTTCAGCAAGAAGTACTGAGTAGTTGTTAGAATCTACCCTTTCTTGTTGTCTTTCAGATAGGAGCGCTACATGCTTGATGGATTAACATTTTACTAAGCGTTCATGGCCAATAGGCAATGGTAACTTACTCCTAAACACAGAACATGACGGTCCTCTGGGGGATCTCCTGTGTTTTCTTGAGTTTTAGATAGGCAAAACCTCAGTGATCATCCCAGATGCTTTGCAGCTTTTTATAGGACACACTCTCAAATCTGTCATCTCTATCTCTGTATTTTCCTCAAATTTACTGAATATTTTCAAAGGTGGATGTTCTATGACTACAAATTGGGGGAAAAAATTTCAATCACTATCAATTTTTCCTGTTACATTCCTTGTTTGATTGATTTATTCATTTACCCTTTAATTCAGGTGCCCTGATGGTGCAGTAGCCGGAGTGCTCAGCTGCTAACCAAAAGGTCAGCCACCTCTCCATGAGAGCAACATGTGTCAGCTGGCATCCCTAAAGATTTACCATCATGAGAAGTCTGTGGTGCAGTTCTCCTTTGTTCCAGATTTCTCTCTGAGCTTGGAATAGATTCAACTACAGTGTTTTATTTTGGGGGGGAGGGGGTAACCATTCAATTAATTATTTCAAAAGTGCTTGCTATGTACTAAGGACTGTGCAAAGGACAAAAAAAGGTACGTTTCCTACTTGTGGGTTTATTTATTTATTTTTTTTGAAATTAAAAACAGCACTAGATAACTGAGACAATGGGGGAAGACTTAATAGTCTTTTGTTGATGTATGAATTTGACCTTTGTTTAATGTTTTCTGTTCTCAGATGGTCAACTGAGTTATTAAGCTGCATTATTTATGGTAAAAACAGCTCCCGATTGGCACATTGTATCTAGATTGTAATTATTATCTATGGATAATAAAAATTTCATGTGACACCATAGATTCACACTTCCTTATGGAGGAGACTCTGGTAACTGGCATGTCCAGTGGATGCATGCTGACAAATAGCTTCTAGGGTGCTGGCTGATCGAGCTGGTTCACGCTAGCTCTGAGGCTTCTGTATCAGCCTAGAACCCACCACACCGGAAAAAGATACGGGTTTTTTTTCTATCACTTCATCTTTCACTTAATGGGAGTACAGGGAAGCTGGGAAAGAGAAAAAAATAACATGATAACTGTACCAACAACTGTTTGGAATTCAGCAAGGTCATTGACAGCTTTGTGTACTGTACTTTCTGAACTAAATTCTGAGTAGACAGATGAGATGTGACTTGTAATAGTCTTGTGAATCTTCAGATTTACTGCAACCTAAAAAGAAGAACCCCTAGTGTATGTCGCCCCTGACATTAAAACATATGCTTTTTCAAATTCTTCATAATTTTGGGCCTCCTGTCTCACACTGTCTCTTTCTCTTAAAAATAACTCCCACCCTTCTCCCCCAGATAAACCATTGCCATAACCCATCCTTCAAGGCTTAAAATAGTATTCAACTTTCTATTTCTCCCTCAAGGGAGAAACAGCACCCTATACACACTTTCATGTGAGTGATTACTCCATTGCAGTCATCTTTTAAATTGTGTTTCCTCTTCAGGGCACGGTGTGTCTTTGCATTTTGCATATCTGTGTCTCGCCAATTGCTGGAATAGAAGAAGTATTCAGCTGTTTGCTAAATGCCACTATATTGCCGGAGCTGGATGACTTGGGTTTGTGTTAAAATTATACCACTGCTTAAAAGTTTAAGCAATTGCTACTTCATTAAGGGATTCTTCATGTGCCTCACCACTGGGATTTATTCTCTTTCTTTTAATGACTCATATTGCTCCCAAATTGTTGTGTAATTATATTATCATCACGACTACATGTAAAGAAATTATCGTGTGACTAATTTCATATCATACCCTTGAGAGAAGGAGACATATCATCTTAATCATTGCATGGTTCAAAATACCAACACTAAGAATTGAATGTCAAGTACATGCGATGGAAAGTTTGTTAAAACACATTAAAAACTGCGGTGTTAGAATTTAATGATTTACCTTATTGTTGGATAGCAATCTGATTACGTTGTTTGTTAAATGGGGCTTGATTTTACTAACTTCAGAAAGACACATTTTGCTTTGTTCTGTAATCATTAGCTCTACTTAAGTAAAAATTGATAGTTCACATACCACTTTCGTATGTGTTATGCTTTCTGGTGCAAATATTGGTATTTTGTAAAAAACAGAGTAGATGTGGATTAAAGGTAAAGTGCTGATTTAGAGCTGTACAAACACAAGGACACGTCAGCTGGCCCCTGAGGCCAGTAACTAAGATAGTCATGGACAACATCTTTTAGGGCAACTTTCACATAAACTAATTCAACAGAATGCAGAAGACTTCCCACTCTTCTACTATTGTTGTACCAGTTTGAAGATGTTATTGGCTGGCTGTCTTTACTGAATCCTGCACAAATGATTGTTATGAAAGGCAATTCAAAATGTAAGGTCACAGTTTCTAACCAATCTGCCTCAAAGGTGAAGCTTTCGGTGATTTTACCCATTTCTGATCATTCTGTAATTTTACCCTGCATCGCAGGTAAGGTAGTCACCCCCTCTCACCAAACACAAGTGCAAGCATGCACATGCATACACGCGTGCACACGCACACACACTCACACACACACACCCCGGTCACAGTTTGCGTTCTTTGTATCTTCCTGCTATGACCACTCATACACTTTAGTGGAGGTGTCATTGCTGTAAACTATTGACTTTTCATTTATTATTGTTTTTAACTTAAGTGTAATATTCATTGATGCTTCAACAGTTTAATAATTATTGTGGGATAGAGAAGAGGAAGATGGAGATGATTTTAACATAGTTGCCACACATTATCTTGAAACTGCTCAGCTAGTTCTGCCATTAACATTTTTAAAATGAATGAATACAAAAAGTAACTGTCTCTACTTATCACCCTCTGCAACATTGTTTTCTGTAGATACTGAAAGTTTATTTACTTTCATTGTTCAGTTTCCCATTTGTCTTTTAATTAAAGGTTCCCCTCTGGAGTTCTCAATTATGTGGAAGGTAAACTCTCCTGGTAGCCGTCAGGCTGAAAGTCTTACGATACTCCCCATAAACACTGAACTCATCAATTATCAGTTTATGGCTCTCATTTTAATTTATAGAGCTAATGTGAAATCAGAGTGAATCTAAAGAGTAAGGTTTGATTAAATGCATTAAACAAATGCCTGTTACGTGTTCCTCCAGTTCCTTTGTGTTTAAATCCTGGCCAAAAATAAATCAATAAATAAGAGTGCCTTTCACAAAATAATACAGGAGCAACTTTAAAGAGTTCACTATCTATTGCTCACATTAATTACAGCTATTCTCTTTTCCTTTTTTTACTTCAAGTACTCTATATCAATGATAATTAATTGGAAAAGCCATTGCAACTCACCTCGACAGAGGTCTGGAAAGGACACTTGATTTTGGTTTTACCTCTGTACTGGAATTCAAAAGTAGCAGTTTATATTTCTCTTTATGCCTCGTGATTTTAGGAAAGTGTGTCTACTTTGTACTCCATACTGTATGTGCACAGAGTAATAAATCAGAATTTTTTTATGTTTGAAATGTACTTGAAATAAGAAAAGGAAAGAAATAAGAAAAGAAAAGAAGCATCTACTGATGTGTTTCTTAATCCAGAAACACTGGCAGTGAAACTGCTCCCATAGTGACTTCTCTCATGGAAAACACTGAGCCTTCTCTGACGTTGCTCAAGACCGAAGCCATTTGGTTACGCAAAAGAGATGTCAAGTGTCCACAGTTGTATTGTTCCTTCCTCCCTTAGTTCCTTCTCTGTTGTTTTTTCTATTATTTCATTTTTGGTCAACATCATAGTTTCCTCAAAATACTGTGTCTGCTTTTCGTCTTGTCTACAGCCAAGAAATAAACTACCTGTGAAGAAAATGATATGTTTATTTGAATAGAAGGAAGGATGACATATTAGTTAACTATTACAATGTGACAAAGCATCCCCAATGCTCTAAAATTTAAAACACTTATAATTTATTACAGCACATTTGTCTGTGGTACAGCTGGGGATTGACTGAGACATTACGAGTTTCCTTGTTTACGTGTCTAAAGTTTATACAAGGCTGCGATCTCAACGACCTTGGCTGAAGAGGGTTATCTGGGGCAGCTTTGATTCTTGTGTCTTTTGTCCTTCTTCTGGGACTGTCCTTCTTCTGGGCCAGCCCAGGCATGTATGTCTCATAATGAGCACAATCACATGAGTGCTCTTCAAGTTTTCATTGTAACACTTCTACTGACATTCCACAGACCAAGTAAGTCATACAGCTGGACTCGGAATCAAGATAAGGGAAAATATACACTGCTTCTTACAGAGGGAACTATGAAGTCCCACAGCAAAGTACATGTATCTCGGAAGCGATCAAGGATTGGTGGAATTAATGAAACCTACTCTTCAGTGTTGAGGGTAAAGCTTCCAAATGTCTCCCAGTTTTCACTATGGTGAACAGGTTTCCTTTGTTGTCCATGAGTTTGGACTCCACCATTTGGCACTTAAATACCTGCATTGTGCTTACCACTTTAGAAAAGACATTCCCAGGAAAATCTGCATTAAAAAAGTGAAAACAGGCTTTGACTGTAAAGCCAGAGTCACCCAGGACGGCTCACACGAATCCCATGCTCTGCAATTTCACTTTGCATTATTTTAGCACTGCAGCTGGCTGTTTCTACCCAGCGTACCACCACCATGTTAGTATCTTAATTACTACTTAGTTATATGACTGTGATGTGGTTTTTCCTTGAGACGCCATAATTTTAGCTGTAGCTTCCAGATATTTCTGTTGCTTCCTATCATCACATCCAGTGATCTTTTTAAAAATTCTTTGCCTGCCTACTGTTCTGTGTCCTTTTTTAACTTGTCCCTCCACCTAATTTGATGGCAAAATAAGAGCAAGAATATAAAGAGATTCATCCTCCAGCCATTGAATTAATTGATATCTGCGAGTAAAGCAATGCTGTCTAACAGGACTGAATTTTGTGATCAGTGAAAAATGCTGATTTTCAAATACGTTTTATCTAACCATTTGAGCTGCCTTGAAAATTGGTATAATTACACAGTCTGAGCCTCTAAGATATGCTAATTCTTGATTCAGATATTTCATTTCACAGGAGAGGGAATGAGAAAGCAAAGCTCTATGTGAGTGATTTCAGTACCTATTGACTGTAATGGAGGAGACTTTCCAAACACACATGAAAGAAGCATAAATTACTAAATCACCAAAAGCGATTCTGAACAAGTAGGCCCACCCTAACATCTCCTACTATGAATAAAGGCTTTATTTTTTTCTTGGAAACACAAATTTCTTATTCAAAAAGATATCAATATTCAGAACAAAAATGGGATTAGAAAATTGGTAGTGATTAGAAAATGAGAGGAAATAAGTTAAATTCCTAATTCATTGTGTTACTTTATATCCATTTCAATTCATGGGTGGGCTTCTCCACCTTACCATATGAAATAAAAGCAATTTTAGAAAGACATTTTACTGAATGATTACAAGAATATCACTATAAAATCAAACCAAGAAAACCTATTGCCCTCAAGTCAATACCAACTCATAGACACCCTATAGAATTACTGAGGGCTAAAAATTGAAGTAACTTGTGGAGGTGTGTGTATATATTACATACTTTCATGCACTTTATATGTGTGAGTGCAAAAATATGAGCCCTATTACCAGATGAGGAAACCAAGTTTCATGTGCCTTTAAAAAACTGGTGCTGTCCAGTCAATTCCAACTCATAGCACCCTTATAAGATGGACTAGAACTGCCCCGTAGGCTTTCCTAGGGGCAGTTGGTGGATTTGAACAGCCAGCTTTTTGGTTAGCAGGCAGGCTCTTAATCACTGCATACCAGGATTCCACCACGTGCCTCTATGACCCTATAAAGTCAGATAAAGCCAAATTATCTTTCTTTCAAAAGGAAAATCTTTATTTAATGTGTGCCCACAATGATCCAACAATTGAGTTAGTTAAGGGCTATCAAGCTGGTTCTGCCTTGGTCTTTATTTACACAAGGGAATGTAAACACCCAAAGGAAATTTATCAAATAGAAGATATATACATATAAACAAGTTAGTTCACTATATTGTAAAATATAATAGCAATATATTTACCTCATCTATTCTACTTTAAGAATCTTCTTCAATCTAATTTTGCCACATTCCCATCTGCTTTCCACTTTACCACTTTCTAACTTTCTTTCTATTATTCTACCAGAGTAATTATTTTTCTGTGACATGAAAAGCTGGTCACATACCTCCTGAAAGCTTATTTTGGAAAATCAAACCTGGTTATGAATTTTTCTGAAACGATGCAGGCATTGTTGATAAATCACAAACAAACAAATTGCAAATTTCTGGTAGAAATAACTTTTTCCCATTGCCTTGCTTTTCAGTATTGGAAAATGATTTTGTGTGAGGTATTTGATATACTGATTAATGAAGCAAGCTCTTGATTTCTATCCTCACTAACAACAGTACTTATGTGATAACACAAAGAAAAAAAATGCCAACTGCTTGTGAAAAAAGAAGAGCAATAAATAACTATGGGGGATTTTATATATCTAAATATATGTATGAATGAATGCATTTGCTTGTAACTATACACATACATGCATACACACACATACACATGCACATGTACATGCATATATTTACATGAACATATGTGCACATCTGTAAACACATGTTTGTAGATACATACATGTATGTGCACATATACTTGTTCTGTGTACATATCTATAAATATTACACACATGCAAAAAAAGTTAATAACACCATTTTTAGAAATGTAAATAAAACTAAAATGAATCTTCGAAAAAGGCAATCTTTATCTTTGTTGCTCAGTGACTATGTGTTTGGCTGCTAATCAAAGAGTCAGCCATTCATATCCACTAGCCACCCCTCAGACATCCTATGGGCTAGTTCTTCTTTGTCCTATGGGGTCCTTATGAGTCAGAATTAACTCGAAAGCAATGGTTCTTTTGTTTTGTTTTGCTTTTACTTAATATTACATCAACAGATATAATCTTACCAGGTGTATATGATAATCTCATTACTGTTCAAAATAGGAAACCTAGAACTCACCTTTGACTTGTCTCTATATGACCCTCATGGCATCACAGAGTCCACAAATATTTCATTACTTTCCTTCCTCTTCTTTTGTTTCCTCTTCTTCTTCTTCTTCTGTTGTGATTGAGTGAAAGTGTACAATCCAGTTTAAGTTTGCATGCCCGCCTATCTGCAACTCCTTCTGCTCTCCTTGCCCGGTGATGGCTTTCTGTTCTACACATGTCATATCCTCTTAACAATCTCCTGTCCCCTCCTTCCCGCCCTCTCCAGTAAGAGGCCAGTAGGACAACATCTTACAGATACATAGAACCATAAAGTGCACACATGATGTGGTCACTCTGTGTCCCCAAGTCCAATCCATTCCTGTCCAAAGAGTTGACCTCATTAATGATTTATAATCAGGTGCAGCATTGGTCTAGGGGCCATGGTCCCAGGGGAACCCCCCAGGCATTCAGACCATCAATTGTGACCTTTCAGTGGAGTTCTCAGGGTGCACCTCTTTTTTATCTCGTGTTTCCACTGGGACTCAACATTGTGAGCTCCATCGTGGCTGTCATTGATGGTGGTTGAGAACCATCCTTCTTCTTATTTTCTGTAGAAAGTGTATAAAATGTGTTTTCCTATCCAAGTCAATGGATATTAATGTGCATATACTTATGTGCACTCATTAGTTTGTGCTAAATCACATCAGTGGTATATGTGTGCTCATTACCTTATGCTAAATCACACAAAAAATGAAAAGGCAAGAGAATATCCTTGTCAACAAACAATAAGGATGAGAAGAAGAGGTAAATGGATCACAAATATTTTGTGTGGATAGAAGACTAAGAATCATCTTCTGGTCTACTAAAGCTTACAGAATAAACAAGACAGAACAGGAGTCTATTTCATTCATCACATTAAAAATGAAATGAGGATAATTTTCCACACGAGCAGTTTAGCTTAGGCTCTCAACAAAACCAAACCAGATCCATTGCCATCAAGCCAGTTCTGACTCACAGTGACCTTGTAATACAGAACTGTTTCACAGGGTTTAAGTGCTAAGATTTTAAGAGGTTTTGTAATTGGAAACAAATATGCCAGAAAGTTGTGAGATTCATTCCTGGAGCATCATATGTATTGTATAGGCTTTCACTATTTTGAGTTTCATTGTATTAAGTATTTAATTCATCCCTCTCTAAGCCTATATACATTTCTATGAGCATTTACTATATGCCAGTGTTTGGCACATATACAAGTACCTATTATAACTTCAGTGTTCATTTACTCACTCAATTGTTTTTTTCAGAAATATTAAATATGCTTCTATTGCCTACCCTGGCTCCTAGGGTTGCCATGAGTCAGATCCGACTCGACGGCACTTGGCTGGCTTTGGCTCCATTGCCCACGTGACAGTCGTTTTACTAGGTGTCAGGGCAAGCAAATATGTATTTTAAAAAAGAAAAAAGATCTGTATTTGATAATTAATAGCTTATGGGAAACATATAAATAAAAATTGTTTCAGTGTAGAGTAATATATAATAAAACGTGATTATATCAATGGTGGCACATGGAAACAACTGTTAAAAGCATTAAAGAACATCTCACAGGAGCAATGACATTTGAGTGAGATTATGACAAATGCATAGAGATATGTTCAATGAACAAAATAATGTAGGTGTAAATAGTTATTAAGTTCAGAGCTATATGAATCTATGAAATCAGGATTTGAAGCTGTGATTCTGAGCCAAGGACCATCGTGTGCTCATAAACATTTGTCAGTGTCTAGATTCCTTCTGTGGGAATTGGCTCGAGGGCAGTGGATTTAATTTTTGGTTGGAGATGTTTCTGATAGATAGGACAAGATTAGCAGGAGAAGAGGCAATGCTATAGGCAGCTAATGAATAGAAACTGTGGCTGCTACTAAAAACCCTAACACTTACAGGATAGCCTCCCCAAAACAAGACTATACAGCTCAAAATGTCACTAGTGATTTAAAATAAATAACTGATACTTCAAGAGGAAAAGAAGGAAGAACATCAACAGATCAGAACATGGAATTTTCACACTGTCCTATGGGTGATGTAAGGAAGTGATATCATTTTAGCAGAATAATTATACTTTTCATGTTTAGACTATAAAAAAATATTTACATGAGGTGATGCTTGGGAGCTAGATTTGTTGGTGATGAAATTAAATGCTGTAATAATGAGACTATTGAAATAATTATGGTATTAACCCTGCTAAGTAATTACGGGTGTATGATAAAGACTATAGAGACAAACATAGAATTGCAGATTGTAATGGAACACACAAAAGCACTTAGTGCAAAGAAAAGTAAAAAAAGTTCAACGTGAGGTGCACAAACGGATTAACATTTGAAGCAAGCAATAAAGGAATATGTGTACTTGGTATCACAGTCTAACTTAGTTTCAACTTCCTTACCTGGCTATTTTTTCACCTTATTATTCTTCCAAAATCCTTAACTTTTAAAGACTCCAGGTCCCTGACAATTCTTTAAGTTTAATCATCACTGATGGTTCCAGAATTTAGGAACATTTTCTCATGTGATTAACTCCAAACTGGGCTCGTTAGCTTAACATTATTAAAGAATTTCTTCCACAACTCACTGCCTAACATTCAGAGTATATTGCAGGTCCATAAACAGTTAAATCTTCCAAAGACAAAAATAAGTGCCCAAGTTTCTGTATATTTTTAATATTTTGTGAGCTCTTTAAAAAATTTTATTTAGTGTGAAATTTTGAAACTCTCTTTTCTTCTTTCATCTGCTTCAGCAGAGTGTGACTTGTTTGATACATGATTTACAGATGGACAGAGCCTCTGTTTTTGCTTTAAACAGAACCAAACGCCTGGCTACATTTGTACAGCAATGAACATTTATGCAAATCTGTAGAGTAGGCAGGTGCAAGAGCAAATTTCTTAATGCCATTTGCTCTGAAACTTATATAAAGCTTCTAAAGCTATGCTTTTTATAGTAGCTAAAGGAGTTTTGTTTGGTATTTTTAAACAATAACACCTGCTCCAGACAGAAAAGTAAGGGCTCAGATAGCAGGAAGTAGGTAGCTTTGGGTGAGAGAGAGTAGTTCCAGAGCTTGTCTCCAATAAGTAACAAGACAATAAAATAGCATGTATTTTGAAAAAGGCTGGAGTGGGAAGTGGAGGTAGAAGTGGGAAGGTGGGAGGGAGGCATTTTGCTTTTGCACTGACAGATGTAGACAAATGGCAGCCATTCAGCCCAGACAAGGAGATGGCAGGAGTCCACAGGACTCCATCTGGGGCCTGTTTCTTTGGCCTGTGAAGTCTGGCAGAGCCTTCCTGTGGTAGACCTACGGTTCCCTCGGTCTTTCCATATTGGTTTAAAATGACAAGGTCTCTGTGTCAGACTCTGATTGTTTATTCTGAGCCAGTGCCTGCTGTTTCTCTTTTGCTTGACGAACTTCTTGCAATACTTTAAACAACATACACTGGAATTGGTGGCACGTACTTAAGATTCAATGAGATTTGTTCCTTTATCAAAGCTGAATTCTCCCTGATGATGTATTTTGGTGAACTCCTTGTTTCCAAACAGAAGAAAAACAGAATATCTGGTTTTCTTCCTTTAACATGATTTTAATATATGGTTTCTTAATAGTTACTGCTGATGGGAATGCTTGTGGTTCATGCATGTTTATCATTCCCTTAAAGAGGTTTTATTGTATGTTGGTAAGAGATAATGGTGCTGGAAATGAATAAATTTATTTGATTTCTCCTTGTGCTGTTAACTGCCTTCATAAACACAGTCATTAATGTACTGTTATTGATTTACCTGAATGTAATATGGTCGCCATGAGTCAGATCTGACTCGACAGCACTTGGCTGGCTGGCAATATGATTTTATGGCTATGATGGAGCCCTGGTTGTACAGTGGTTAAGAGCTTAGCTGCTAACCAAAAGGTCTGCAGTTCAGGTCTACAGTCATTACTGATAAACCCTGTGGGGCAAGTCCACCGTGTCCTGTGGTTCACTATGAGCAGGAATTAACTTGACTGCAACAGGTTGTTTGCTTGTTTTTATATGGCTATGAGGACCACCTATTCTTTCATCTCCACGGTTGGTCAGCTGTTCTGCCTCTCTGGTTTGGTCTTCCATTGTCTTTTATGTATCTATGTATAGCCCTCAGGAAATTATAATGCAAGATAAGAAAGAATAGCATATCACAGAGAGGAGACAAATTATTTTTGGCAAAGGATATTTTCTGTACCCTGGACTGCGCTAAGTGCTAGAAATAGTACGATTGGTAACATTTAGGATCTGCTGTTAGGAAACTCAAACTATTTTTTCAGATATGAATATGAAAACATACAGTAGCAGTGAAATAGAAAATACTTATTTATCATATCAGATCATGAGATAGGTATTCTTTTGGGGAGATTCTCTACTGCAGCACAACTTAATAACTCTGTGGTCTTGGGCAAAAGTACTAGTTTTCTGGGCATTATTGTCTTTACTCTTAAAAAATGTGGCAACTTGAGGCCACAGAGTGAGCATGTCGTGTGTGTACTTCGTGGTTTTATACATATGTGGGAGGCTGCCTTACCGGTTTTTTCTAGAGAGGAAAAGGAAAGGTGGAGAGGAGGGGACAGGTGCTCATTAAGTGGATGCTGGAGGTAAAGAGTGAAAAGCAGGAGTGTGCTGTCACAGGGTGTAGAAAGCAGACAGAATTGCAGAGAGGCAGGCATGCAAAACTGACCTGTGTTTTATACTTTCACTTAATCATAATAAAAAAAGACAGGGAAAATTTGCTCATACACTGCTTATGCAAAACAAATGAAAAGACTTATATTAAGGCAGTAGAGGAGCAGTATCTGACACAAAGCAAGCATTCAATAATCTCTGCATATTTCTTGTTATTTAGAGAATTTTATTTTACATTCTATATATTGGACATGGTTCTCTTTAAGATGTATACTGTCTATCCATATTGCTAAATCTAGTCAAAAGAAAAGAGAAAAGGAGGCAAAGCTTCATGAGCGGATTCTCAAGGAAGCAAGAAGTGAATTTTATTTTCTTAATAGAAGTGAGTTGTGCCAAGTTATCTTTGTTTGCTCCTCCTTATCCACTCTCGCTTTTACTCTCAACCTTCTTATATTTACTACTGCAGGTCTTTCCCTCCAGACAAATGTAGAACTAGCTGTTTGCCTCAATTAATGACTCCGTCCATCTTCAATGTGACCTTCTCCGTCTATGTCTCTCCTGTATTCTTTTCCTTCACTTTTGGACCAATGGTGGCAACAATTCTGCTGTTAATTTGCCCCACAACACAAAAAGAATATCCTGGGTATTTTCCACACATGCTACATGTGTATTTTCAAATATTCTCTTTAAAGACCTCTTCAAGTTACAATAAATTGAATGCCATCAATTTACTCCTGGTTCCTTAATGAATATACAGGTCAAGCTGAAAGTAGGGAAGAGCTGTTCATGAAGGGGGCATTATTCCAAAAGATAACATTTCAAAGGCTACATGTACAGAAAAGTGGAGAACCTCAAGAGAATCACTAGTAGTTTGATGACTTAGATTAGGTTCTTGGAGTAAACATCCCAGAGGCAGAGATTTGCAAATTCAGAGTACCTTTAAGATTCACATCTGTAACAGAATGAAGCCACATGGGTGATTTCGATTGAAACGTCAAACTGTGATGATTTTCAAAGATTCAGACAATCTCTTGGGGGTACTCTAGAGCCAGTTTGGTCCTTCAGAGTTGTCCTTACTGGAAGAAGGCAGTCAGGTTTCCTTACTGGCCTGTCATTGTGTACACGCTTCACTGGAGATGGCCTCATGTCGGATAAAGCGACATTTTCCTGGTTAGGGTAATTGGCAAATTGGTCAACTACTGCTGGGTAAATCTACATAAACCCTAAAGAAGAGACCAAATGATTAGCATGCTATAACATTCAATACATTTGATATAGAAACATCTCAGAGGGCAAAATGAGAAACATTAAAAAAAATTGATTGCAAAGATCTTGCTAGCCAAAGCCGAACCCATACTGCTGTAGTTCAGTTGTTCTGGACTCAGTGACACCAATACAGTTTCCAAGGCCATAAATGTCTATGGAAGCAGACTGCCACAGTTTTCTTCCATAGGATCCACCAATGGTTTTAAACATCTGACTTTCTGGTTAGCAGCCAAGGGCTTTCAACACTGTGCAATCAGGGCTCCATGGTCTTGCTAACAGAGTTTACTAAGTGACTGTTAACAACTTATCTATTCTGGGATTCATGCAATCACAGAAAGCATGGGTAAGTATATCTCTAAGACTTTCAGGGTTTTAATTTATCTGAAGGTGCTTAGTTTGTGTTCTCACGCATGTCCTTGTGGAAATGCTAGTTACAAAGTCAAGTGCATTCATGTCTAGCGCTCTCCTTGAATGGAACTTGGGTAACCATCCCAAAGAAAGAAAAGAAGAAGTAGCATATGTTACTGACTGATTCATCTAGGTTGAGCACCATGCTAATTTCTGATATGCTTCTGAGTGTGTTGCCCCTCGATAGAGAGCACGTTGTTGAGTCCCATTGTATGGTCATGCATCTTCGCAATACCATGCTGTTGAGGTAACAACACTTTCAGCGAGATTAGCTTGGGATCAGATGCATTTTCTAGTACTTTATAGTTATGGGACCTCTGAGAAATTTCTTATAAGGAGTACTAGTATTGTAATTAAGTGTTTGGATGCTAATGTAACGGTCATCTTGTCCTAATCTGCCAACCACTCCATGAGGTAAAGATGTGGCAGCCTGCTAATGTGAAAACTACAGCCTTGGAAATTCTGTGGAGTAGTTCTATGGTGTCACTGTGATTCAGAATGAACTCGATGGAAACAGATTCTGTGTTGACAAATTCACTAGGTTAACTCAAGCTCAGTTTCCTTATCCAAAAATGGAGACCTTTTCTTTCTTCTAAATTATGCTGTTGATATTATTTGTCATTAGGTGCTACCTACTTGGATCCAACTAGTAGTAAGCCTAAGTATGACAGAAAAAAACACCATCTGCTTCTGTGCCATAATTATTGCTACATTTGAGCAAATTGTACTCACTGTGTCAATCCACCTCATTGAAGGTATTTCTCTTTTTGATGACACTTTACCAGGAAACCCTGGCATCATAGGGGTTAAAAGGTACATCTGAGAGGCAAGAAGTCTATAGTTTGAGTCAGGCCGATGCTCCCTGGAAACTCTATGGAGCAGTTGTACTCTGCCCTATAGGGCTTCCAGGAGTCAGAATTGACTCACTGATGATGGGTTTGGATTTTCACTTTACCAAGCACGACCTCTTTTTTCCACTGACTGATCCCATCTGACAGCATACCAAAAGTACTTGAACCATCTTCACTTCTAAGGAACATTCAGCGGTGCTTCTTCCAAGACAGATTTGTTTGTTCTTCTGGCAGTCCGTAGTGTATTTACCAAAACATAGTTCAAGTGTATCACTTTGTCTGTCTTATTCATCATCTGGCTGTCCCATGCATATGAGGTGACTGAAAATACCATGGCTTGGTCAGGCACGCCTTAATTCTCAAAGTCTTTGTTTTTTAACATTTTAAAGTGGTCTTTTGTGGCAGATTTGCCCAATGCCGTGTTGCAATGTGTTGTTTGATTTCTTGACTTCTGCTTCCCTGGGCCTGGATTGTGGACTCAAGTAAAATGAAATCCTTGACAACATCAATATTTTCACCATTTATCATGATGTTGCTTATTGGTCCAGTTGTGTGGATTTTTGTTTTCTTTATGTTGAGGTGGAATCCATACTGAAGATTGTAGTCTTTGCTGATCATCAGAAAGTTCTTTAAGTCTTCTTGACTTTCATAAAGTAAGGTTGCACAATCTCATTTTGCAAGTTGTAAACAAGCTTTTCTCTAGTTCTGAGACCACACTGTACTTCATGCAGTTCAACATCTTGGATTATTTGTTCAACATGCAGTGAGGAAAATAAACAGGGCGAAATAAAACAACACTTGCACCACCTCTCTTGATTTGAAACCATGTAGTACCTCCTTGGACTGCTGGAGTAACTGCCTCTCAGTCTATGAATAGTTTCTGCATGAGCATGATTAAGTGTTGCAGAATCTCCTTTCTCCACAATGTTATCGATAAGTTGCTATGATCCACAATGGCTCTGCATAGTCAATAAATCACAGCTAAATATCTTTCGACTCAATGGCACTTGGCTTGGCAAATATCTTTCTAGTATTCTCTGCTCTCTGCTGAATATCCATCTGATATCAGTATTGATATCCATCATTCCATGTCCTTTTCTAAATTCAATTAGAATTTCTGGAAGTTCCCTGCTGGTATCCTACCACAATTATTTTAGAATTAACTTCAGTAGAGATTACTTGGGTGTGGTTTTAATGATACTGTTAGATAGTTTTTATATATATGATTTTTGGATCACCTTTCTCTAGGATGGACACAAATGAGTATTTTTCCATTTGGCTTGTCAGGTAGCTGTCTTCCAGATTTCTTGGCACTGACAACTGAGTACTTGCAGTGGCGCATTCATATCTCAATTACTGTTCTGTCAGTTTGTTAGGCTTGTTTTTCTCCAATGGCGTCAGCACAGCTTTGGTGTCTCTTTTCAATACTATTAGTTCTTAGTTATATGCTACCTTCTGAAATTGTCAAATGTTGACTAATTCTTTTTGATACAATGACACTAAGTGCTTTTACTGCTTCTTTTGATGCTTCTTGTGTCAATTTTTTTTTCAATATTTTACCCATAAAATTCTTCAATATTGCCACATGAGGCTCAAATCTTTGTTTCTTTCAGCTTGAGGAATGACAGGTATGTTCTTTCAATTTTCTAATGCCAGTTCTACACACGTTTGATTATTATACATTGCTTTGTCTTTTGGAACTGCCCTTTGAAATTCTGTTCAGCTCTTTGACTTCATCGTTTCCTTCCTTCACATTCTTCTGGCATCCTTTTTTTTTTCTTTACTGTCTCTTTCATAGTTTTTTTTGTTTGTTTGTTTCCTTTCTTCACACATGATGTCCTTGATATTATCTCATAGCTGATCTGGTTTTTGGCCATTAGTATTCAGTTTGAATCCATTTTTGAAATAATCTATAAATATCATTTTTGAAATGATCTCTCAATTCAGGTGCGATATACTCAGTGTCATACTTTGGCTCTCCTAGGCTTTTTTAAATTTTCTTCAACTGCAATTTCAGCTTATATGTGAGCAATTGACGGTCTGTTTGTAGCTGGCCTCTGACCTTGTTTTGACGGATGATACTAAGTGTCTCCATGTTCTCTTTTCACAGATACAGATACAGAATCTTTCAACATTGCAACACAAGACTTGAGTTTTTCTTCAGTTTTAAGGTATGCAATGTCTGTGCAATTTCCTGCAGAGTGCCTGAAAAATAAAATACACTCAATATTTTGTTTATCTTTTTTTACCTTTCCCCTCTTTTCAGTTTCTAGCACTTTCTCTTCTTCCTTTACTCCCTTCCTTTTTCCTTGATTCCCTAATGTGCTTAATAAAAATAGAGGATATGCATAGTGTATCCTGTTTATGCAATGACTAAATAATGCCTTGTGTTTAACAACAGTGTTTCTTGGTGTTTTGTCTGTGGGCCAACAATATCAAAGTCACCAGTTTTTCTTTATAAAACCTGGAATTGTGGCTGTTATTTCAAGCAATCTATATTAGAAGATCTGACATCAGAAGTGTCTTAGTCATCTGGTACTGCTCTGACAGAAATACCACAGGTGGATAGCCTTAGCAAAGAAAAGTTGGTTCTTACACAGTCCAGCAGGCTCAAAGTCTGAATTTGGGATGTTTGCTCCAGGGGGAAGGCTTTCCCTCTTTGTCGGTTCTGAAGGAAGTTTCTTGTGTTGCATCTGTTTTTGGTCAGGGAGCATCTTGGTGCAGGAACCTCAAGTCTGAAGGAAACACTCTGCTTCTTTTGCTGCTTCCTTGATGATATGAAGTTATCTCTCTCTGCTTCATAAAAGGATAAAAGGTGGTAGAAGCTATGCTCCAGGGAAACACTCTCCACATTGGAGCAGGGAGCTGATAGGGAGGGTTTTACAGTCCCACTCTAATCCTCTGTAACATAATCCACTCTGTTAACCACAGGCAGAGATTAGGATTCACAGCATAAGAAGATTACCAAATGCAAAATTGTTCTCAGTCACAGAATACAAGGAATCATGGCCTAGCCAAATTACTGTACATATATTTTGGAGAACACAATTCAATCCATGACATATCCATGCATTTTATCAACATCTCCAAATTGGTCTTATGCATATGAGAATTTGGGAACCACTGATTCACTGATTTATAATGCATATTTGTTAAATAAATACATGTTGTGGCACCAGTGTTCTTCTCTTAATACATGACACTGTTGTTGTTATGTGCCACTGAGTCAGTTCTGATATGTAGCAACTCTGGGACAGGGTAGAACTGTTCTGAAGGGTTTCCAGGAAGCAAGTGGTGAATTCGAACTGCCAACCTCTTAGTTAGCAGCTATAGTTCTTACCTCTAAGTCACCGGGTCTTCAAGTCATGGCAGTAAAATGAATGCAGTCCAGTTAGTGTTGACTCATTGTGACCCTATAATAGTCATCAAAATTGAAAAAGATAAATGTGAGTGTTTTACTGTGCTGGTGATTTTGTATTAACTCTCCAGAAAAGAAATAAGGTGACATGCTAAAGTTAAATTGGGTTAACTATGTACTTTGAAAAACTAATAAGGATGCTGAGCCCAATTAGAGTCCCTACAGCTGGGTGCTTCAACTAATCAGCTAGAAGAATTACTCTACTTTAAATATGGTTATTAAAAACCAAGGCAGCCAAGTGCCATCGAGTCATTAAAAAGAAATGACAAATAAAACTTCTGAGGTCTTGGACACTATCCTGGATGATTCATTTCTTGTGTTGTAGCAAGACACAACATACGTAAGACTCAAAGAGTACCAACTGGAGAATTTCAGACATCCGTATCATTAATAGAAATTTCTGTCATTCCACATGATAATTTATTCTAGGATCAAACAGTGGCTCCTGTGTAATATTTCTAAAATCTTGGTCCAGTTTGCTTCTGTCTGCTTTGGCTTCTCAGCCTGGGCCTTAGAGAAGTTTCATGGGACATGATCACATTCATTTACTATTTCTATTGACTTCATTCTAAAGTTTGAATATTTTGTAATTTTGCTTATCTTACTATTTAACTTGGCAGGTTCTGTCATATCATAATTTGTGTATTATCTCTGGGACAAGGATGTTGCTCTTATGGATGGAATTGTGTCCCCCCTACCTCCACAAAATGTGTGTAATTAGATAGGCCATGATTCCTGGTACTCTATGATTTTCCTATATGCTGTAAATCCTGCCTCTATGATGTTAGTGAGACAGGATGGGTGGTCTTTGTGTTGGTCAGGCAGGACTCAGCCTACAAAACTCTCCTGTGCCTTGAGGCAATCTCTTGGGATATAATGAAAGGTGAGGCAAGCGGAGTTGGGGACCTCACACCATCAGGAAAGAAGCAGTGGCAGCAGCAGAGCACATCTTTTGGACCTGGAATCCCTGTGTCTTCAATGTTCCCAGTCTGGGGGCAAATTGATGGCAAGGACACTCTTTCAGACCTAACAGAGAAAGACCTCCCCTGGTGCTGATGCCCTGAACTTGGCCTTTTAGGTTACTTGTCTGTGAATAAATAGATTTCTCTTTGTTAAAGCCGTATGCTAGCAGTGTTTCTGTTATAGCAGCAGTAAGAGACTAAGACATGTTCCTTTTCAACTGGGCTTAGCTTACCTTTCAGCTACATCAGCCATTATCATCATCAAAATAAAAAACTACTTTTCTTTTCATTATTTCTTTGATATTGTTGAAACCAGGTAAGTGCTTGGAACTGGTATTGGAACCAAGGTCTCCTGAGCATATAAAATGAACTGTGTATTCTCCTAAGAAGAATATACAAAGACCAAAATTATAAACAAAAACAAAACAAATGAAACTTTTGTTGTTAGGGTCAGGTATTTGATAGTGCTACAAAATGAACTAATAAATAATTCTCACCTCGATTTCTAACCTCTCATTGATCATTTACAATATGTCTTTTCTATCTGTACTTGAAAGCTATTTCTTCATGACACTCATTCCAATCTGTCTTCACTTTGACTTTACAACTAGTATTTGTCTCTGCAGTTTCCAAACTTTGTGTTAGTGATTATTTGCATCTCTTCTAGCATATATATTTATTCTTCCTCTTTGTTTAATCCCTAAAATTCCCTCCATTCTTCGTGGTTCCGCACTCCAAATAAGAGAGATTATATTACTCAGGGCCAAAATGCTCTCTGTGCTTCTTTTCCAGTGTATAAACAACATAGTTAAGTAAACTTGAAGGAATTCTTTTGTGCATTATATATTTTCTCATGCTGAGTGTCATTGGATTGCCAAGTATAAAATATGTCTGAATTCTTTTGTCTGGCTGTGTGACCTCAAATTTCTTAAAGAGTATGTCAAATTCTATGCAGATATTTCAGTGCATACATCACTTATCCAAGAAACAAGTCTGACCTTCAGCATTCTGAAGGACTGTTGAATGGCCCAGGCAATGCTAGAAACACTGTTAAACCTAATGTAAAGTCATTACAACTTATTCAGAGAAAATCAGTCTCAATGGCTCTGTTTCCCTCAGTTTCAGGAGAGTGTGAATGTCAGTGTTGTGTGGCTATGTGTAGTTTATAAAAGAGGCTATAGTTCCTTTGGCTAAACCAAACCAAACCATTAGAAACAAAGAAACTAGGAAAATGCCTCCTTTACATATTTTGTCCTTGTTTAAAAATCTTTTAGTCAGTCTTTAAAAATATATTACAGGCTGACTTAGAGTGTTGGCAAAGAATATTGACTATACCTTGGACTACCAGGAAAATAAATCTTTCTTGGGAGAAGCACAGCCTAGAATGCTCCTTAAAAGCAAGGATGGTGAGACTTTGTCTCACACATTTTGGAAATTAGAAGGCTGCAGTCTTTGAAAAACGACCTCATGGTTGGTAGCTAGTAGGTTAGTAAAGAAGAGGAAGACCCTCGATGAGATGTATGGATCCAGTGACTGCTACAACGTTCTCAGAGATGGTAGCAGTTGTGGGGCGACACAGGGCCAGGCGGGCTTCTCTTCTGTCTGTCAGAACCTACTTGACGACACCAGCAGACAACAACAGTGTGTGATAAGACTTCGAGGAGCTAGACAGTGAAACTGTCGAGAAAAAAGAAGATGCAGATTATTTTTCACTAAGAGACAAACAAATGCAAGCAAATGACTACTTTAAGAGACCTATAGTTGAAGCACCAGAGATATGGTATGTGTTTTGGTCTTTCATTAGACTTGCCAAGCCAAGCCATCAAAAATAGGTTTTGATATAATACTGTGTAAACTTAGCTTTATAAAAATATACAAAGCAAGGTACACAGCAGGCACATTCTCTTTATTTCATAGAGAGACCCAGAGGCTAACTATGTCAATAAACCAAACCAAGCTGAAAAGAAAGAAAAAAGCCAGTTACCATTAAGCCAGTTACCATTAAGCAGATCTCAGCGATTTCATGTGTGTCATAGTATAACTGAGTGCCATGCGATTTTCTTTTTGAGATTTTCAATGGCTGATTCTGGTCACTAACTCGTTCTCTCCAGTTGTCTTCAGGTGGAACCTATAACTTTTTGGTTACAGCACCCAAGCACTCTACACTAACAGGGATTCCACCAGGTGAATGCAGAGTTTATCTCCTCATATATAATTTTCCTAAACAAGTCCCAAAGTATCTGTGGGTCAGCTTTATACAGAAGAATAGTTGCTTCAAGTTCATGCTTTTTATACATGCACATACACATATATCCTACGTATCATTTGAGTCATATAGGCCCAAGACTACCTGAGTACTGAGCTCCATGTATCTAGCTGTGATTCTTGTAAGAAATAACATAGAAAAATTACATTTATCTTAAATCTATAGTTTCTTTGAAAACAATTATTATGAAGGAAGGAATACCAAGATCAAGGTCATTCCCAGATAAGCCTGTCAGAATCAGTTCTGATACTAGTTCACTATGCGCAAGCATATGACAAAAATGCAACATGATAAATGTTAAATCAAAGGCTTAACATTCATACGAGAGAAAAGAAGATCTTAACTCTAAGTAGAACACCTGGGACTGGCTTCCTAACTGGAGGTGACATTTGACTTTGGTTGACAAAATTAGGGAAAAAATTAATGATTGAACAATAAAAATACTAAGAGAATTCAATACAAGAAAGAGCTTGTAAAAAAGTAGACTTGCAAGGGAGGTTGGAACTGCAAAGTGCTGTACACATTTGGAGTAGTAAAAACAAGGAAAATGAAATCAGAAAGAACGCCGGGCTCAACTGAATTGATCCCTTGGAACTGAAAGCAATATTACATTTTTTTAAGTAATTAATTTCCGTATTTAAAAGACTTGATTCATGTTTATATTACAAATATATTAGCACTGGTCACTACATGTCATGATGTTATTTATAGCTATGGATAATAGAAGTCTTCTAAGTTACCAAAAGAATAAAGTTTGTCATTTCCATTTGAAGGACTGTTACGCATTCATTGTTAATGTATGTAATGACTATACATAGTGAAAGATGATGTCACATAATGTGTTAGGTCTTCATGAAATAAGAGTGAGCTGAAGCAACTAGACCAGGGAGACCAGAAGTACCAGAATTTCTAAATTTGGATGTATCTTTCTGATGTGTTATAATCATGGACAATTTATTTTGTATCTTATTGTTTGCTGATGCTGTGTGTCTTGGAATGGGATTTAGGTCTGGATGCAAATTGGAAAATATCTGTTGAGAAAAAAAGAAAAAATGTTATTGTTATTATTATTTGTTACTTTCAGCCATTCATTAATATCAAGCCAAGTTCAGATGATTTATCTGGCAATATTGAAATGAAAATATGCCAAAGGAACAAAAAAGACTATGAGTTAAATCCCAAGGAATTAAGGTGATTTTGTTCTGAAATCTTCTGTATTGTTATACTAGTACTTCCATGTCTTTGAAAATTTGTATTGAACTGATGTGGCTCCTTATGAAAATGATTCAGCTCTGAAAGATAATACTAAGATCAGTACATTAATTAAATATAATTTAAAGGGAATTAGGCTGATACTTGATGTATTTTTCTTATCCAAGTTTCTGTAACTAAAATAGGCTTTCATTACCAAGAAAAAAAAAAAGATGTTTATGTAGTAATTTGGGGACTATTCACTCTTTAAAATTCCAGAGCTGGGCTAGTTTAAATATATGCCTGCAATAAATTTTTCTGCTTTACATCCACTTGTCAAGATATCTATACAAAGAAAATAACCCTTACTTCATTTTCTTTAGCTGTAGAAATTAGAACATCATGTATGACTTTCCTGTCAATAAGATTTATGCTTATTATAAAAAATTTAAAGAAGAAAATAACACTACTCTTACACCAACTCTTGAATGTAGTCATATCAGTAGTTACATGTTTTTCTTCTAGAAATTTCCACATCATTTTAAGATGTATGTCATAGTATTTTCTAACCTAGCATGAAAACATAATCTCTCACCAATGTATTACTATTATTGTTTCATCCAAAGTTTCCTTTTGGTGCCAACACAGTGATCCAGTGGTTGAATCTGTCAGGCTTTTCATTAGGATTGATTAAGTTTTCGATTGACACAAAAATTTCTGGCATTCATCTAGTTGTGGAGAAGATACCTGAGACAACTTTTTATTTTTATTTGTGATTTTTCTGGTTTTTTTTTTTTTTGTTGTTGTTGTTATTGATTTGGTTTTACTCTTTGCTTAGAGTTTAAGTTAGCCAGAAAAGAACACCTATTTTTGCCTCTTAGCAATAATCAATACTTAAAAAAAAGAAAAAGGCATTCGTAAGTATGAGTGAACCTTTTGATTAAGATATCTAAATTTGAAAATGATTCACTAATGATCTACTTTGTAAATTTGAGACATTGAACTAGAATGGAATATACAAGTTCATTTTATCTTATAAACTTATACAGATTTCACACTGAATGCAACTCAGATAATTTGTTTCACTCTCACGAGGATAAAAAAAAAAGGTGGTTATGATCAAAAGATTGATTAGAATAAAGTTATACAAATAAAAACACACTTTTCTATAATCCCCCAGGCAAACCCCATTAGGGTGAAGGGCAGAGATGGAACATTCTTGCTGAGTAGTTTGCAGTAAATTTAATAAAGTAACTATCAAGATGTCAGCAGAGTATAGATAAATCATCAAGGAATAGTGCAATACTCAACAGTTAGCTGTGCAAACGTATTCCCACTTCTCTCCACTCCAAAAATCTGACTGCTGTTGAGTCAATTACAACTCATAGAAACTCTATAAATAGACAAAGTAGAATTGCCCCATAGGTTTCCCAAGGCTGTAAATCTTTATGGAAGCAGTCTGACACATTTTTCTCCCACAGAGCTGGTTGTTTTTAATCTCCTACCTTTTGGGTAGCAGCCAAACTCTAAGGAAATAAGTTGTTGCTGTTATGTGCTATCAAGTCAATTCAGACTCATAGTAACCTTACAGGAGAGAGTAGAACTGCCCCATGCGGTTTCTGAGGCTGTAAACTTTATGGGAGTTGACTGCGACATCTTTCTCCCAAGGAGTTGCTGCTGGGTTTGAACAGTCATTGGCACATGAGCACTGGAGCACTGCATTACCTGTGCCCCTATGGGGACACTAGGAATGGGAGAAGGGAAGAGTACTGCAATCCATAGAAGTGAGCTGGGTGGTAAAGGCAACCTGACAGGAGTTGTAGCCTTTATTAAATGGATACAGTGACCTATAAGGAGTTACTATGGGAAGATTTAGGAGAAATAAACAGAGTTATGTTTCCTCACACACTCTGATCTCATTTTGGTGACTCCACTGTCCAGATCCAAACAGCAGACAAAAGCCAATGCATTGATCATATAGGTCAGTCTCCTGTCACAGAGAAGAGACAAATGGAGAGGCACTCTGGGCTGGCAAATGGTAATATGCTTGTTCTTAAAAGGGCTCTGTGGCAAATCCTTGGGGTAGCTGTATGATTTTGTAAACAAACAATCACTCTATTCTTTGTAAATATCACTGTTTTGTTATTACTTGCCCTTGAGTAGATTCTGACTCATGGCAACCTCAGATGTGCTACAAAGACTTTTCAAAGCTGTGATGTTTCAGGTTTTCTACGATAACCTTGGGTGGGTTTGAACCCTCAACTTTTTCATTAATAATACAACACATGATGACTTACAACACATAGGCAATCCTGAATACCGCTATGCCTCTTATATTATACAGCAAAGTGGGTAAAAAATTAAAAATGCCTTGCTGAACCTCAATTCTGTGAGTGGGTTTACCTGTTAATACTGATATTTTTATGTTTTATTTACTTTTTTTTTAATTTGGCACTTATTGTATGTCAAGTATGATTCTAAGTGACTGATCTGCACTCTCCCACTTGATACTTTGTAGGTATTAGACAGTTTAGGTGCTTGCCTACAGGCACAAAGTAAGCTTAGGCAGTGACAGAATTTTGCACAAGTTGGAACTGACAATACAGCAGTGGTATTTGTTTTTGGTCTCTAGAAGTAGTACAGTCAAATATTGCACTATAAATATATTACATGCAATACCATCTTACAGAGCACCAGTTGCACCGTGATGTAATAATAACGCTCCTGTCTGCTAACCAAAAGATCAGCAGTTAGACTCCATCAATGGCTCTGTAGAGGAAAAGACCTAGGTACCTGCTCCTATAAAGATCACCACCTGGGAAACCCTATAGGGCCGCTCTACACTATTCCACAGAGTCTATGAGTTGGAACTGACAGCACACAATAACATCCCTACATTAGGCAAGATAACCACATTATTTTCTCATTACCGTGTTCTCACCCCAAAAGCAGTGTTGTTCTTATTGCCCCGTGGCTACCAGCCCTTCTTTCTGGACAATTGTTTCAAGTATTGTTTCCTGGGACACAGATTCTAAGATGGAGATCAGGATGCGGGACTTTCGGTAGGAAGTGTGCTTGGGGTAAGCTCAACAGAGGACTAGATGACCTTTCAGATTTGGGGGCTAAGCCTGTGTACCCTTGTGTTGGTCTGTCGTTGGAAAGAGATACGACTCAAGATGATGTTTGTTTCTGCAGCTGAAGAAATCCACAAGGAGAGTCAGTGGTGGTCCCAGCTGATCTTTCTTCAACTGGGGGAATAAATCTTATCATTCCTGAAAGGAGATCTGGGTGGTACATCTCAGGATCCACTAGATTAATTATAAGTCTCTAATTTATAAGTGAAATAATATCAGTTGTATTCATGTATACATGAATCACATGGACTTTCTCATATGAATGAATGTATTGTTACAAATAATGAGTATATTACAGCACAGTCAATTATATGCTTCAGCAGAGCCCTATAAAATATTTAATAGACATACACAAAAAGATACATATAGTTCTACTAAGTCATATTATTTATAGGAAGAATACACACCACACATTGTGTGCTGTACTTGAGAATGCTTATAAACTGCTTGACTGTGGAAACCAACATGTTTATACACTGAATCAGTTCTTAGATTCTTAAATTAAGATGATAGGCTTCTGTCCATTGTGAAAAATCTATCTGAATTCCTTCAGCCTCATAACTAATGATAGTCTAAGTGCTATATGTTTATCTTTATTAAAGAAAAATGTATTAAAGTCTTTTGCGAGTCACCTTGAATTCTTGTCCAAAGTTGGATACCTGCTTGTTTCCATATTCATAGCTATGAAGTCTGGTTCCTGAGTTTGACTTCTTCTCTACTCATGAATCTCAACTGTTTTCTTTTTCTTTAGCAAGACAAGCTGTGTGAGGAAATCAAGTCGCCCCTCCAGGACCAGCTCTAGGAGGCAGAGCTAGAGCAGGGCTCTAGCACAGTCAGCAGTCCCGCAGTTCCACAGGAAGGGAAAAGGACAGAGTTGCACTCTATGTATTTTATTTATTTTAATCTCCATAACATACGCTAGTGGCAAGGTACTTCCAAGTGAAAAATCTGAGTTAAAAATTCTAGATATTCTTGGTCAAGGTCACGCACGAAGTATTTTTTTCAGATATAAGATGTAAACCTAGTTTCGCAGACCACAGGTTCAAGTTTTAATCCATTATGCTATTGTACCTACTAGGAAAATTTTTCAAAGGTCTCCTTGTATCCGAGATTTGAAGCAGGAAACACAGAGACCACAAGCGCCTCTCATGTAACACGATCTGCTTATTGTCCTATTTTTCCAATCTGCGGATCTCGACACAGATTGGTGGCTCTTTCTGTTTGGAAGGGAATGCACAGAGATGTATTTTAAAAAATTACACTTAAAAATGCTAAAAATCTAAAGCAAATGAGTTATATCTAAAAGTGTTCAGATAAAAGTCAAATGAAACTCCTTGCGATTCACTTGGAGATGAGGTTTCAGGCTCTTTGAGTCCTGGACGAGCCTGCACCTGTTCACCAATTCTGCTTTCCCTTCTTTAATAATTCAGATGCTGACAGTTGGTGCTATGCTTCTGCTTCATTAGTCTGCTCCTGGGAAGCAGTATTTTTCTCAAAGTTTTAGTGACATTTTCATTTCTCATCTTTAAAGGACTCCTCTCCACCTCTTCCAGAGGTTAGGTATTTCTACCATCACAGACAGATGGACTCTCATTCATATTCAACCTGGCAGTGTTATGCAAAATCAGGTGCTCTTTTTTCCCTTTCCCTTTTACCACTGTTCACTTACATCTTTGCTTATTGTTTAGAAGTGTCGGTCTTCTTTCTTTTCCCTTTGTCTCCAAATCCCCTTTCCCAACATTTGTATCCACACAGATATTTTGGGCTCTGTCGTTTGGTGTCATTGAATACGTGATGACTCTTAGTGACGCTATGTACAACAAAACAAAACACTGCCCAGTCCTGTGCCATCCTCAGAATTATTGCAGGGTTTGAGCCCACTGATGCAGCCACTGTGTCAATCCATCTTGTTGGGGGTCTTCCTTGTTTTGTTGACCCTCTGCCTGGTAGCATGATATCCTTCTTCAAGGACTGGCCCCTCCTGATAACATGCCCAGATTCTGTGAGTTGAAGTCTTGTGATTCTTGATTCTAAGGAGCATTCTGGCTGTACTTCTTCCAAGACTTGATTTGTTTGTTCTTCTGACAGTTCGTGTTATATTCAATATTCTCTGTCAACAGCATAATTTAAAGCCATCATTTCATCTCTGATTTTGGTTATTCATAATCTTGCTATGTCATGTTTCTAAGAATATAAAAGCCTCTTTACATTATCAATGAAAAGTTATGGAATAAAAGTATAACCAATTTAAAATGTTGACTACTCAAAATATATTTGAAATCAGTGAAGATCATGGTATACTCTAAAATGTGTAGCTAGCCTTTTTCATGTTCAGGAGATAAGTTATTTATACGCATTTACGGTCTCTTCCTGTTTCTGCTCTTTTAATTTGATGTACGTGTAAGGTCCTGAAGGTCTTGCTTGAATACTAGCTCATTCAAACAGCTGTCGGTGTTTCAGTTCCAAGCTTCCTAAACATACTAATATCATCCAAATTAGTCATATTTTATCAGCTAAAATGCTATAACTTATACTGACATGTTTTTCTTGGGTCAGAATATCTGAAAATAGTAAGTTTCATAAAAGATGAGATGAATTTTAAGCAAAAATATTTAAAACTAGGTTCCTGGCTGTTAACTGGTTATTTGACATAGAGCAGGTTGCTTGATCTTTTTAAAACTCATTTTCTTTTAAATAATACTTTATTGTGTTTTTGCTGGAAGTTTTCACAACAAGTTAGCCTTCCACTTGACAAGTTACACACTCATTGTTCAGTGACACTAATGACAGTTTGCACAATGTGTCAACATTCTGTTTAATTGCATACTTGCTGATCCATTTCCAGTCTTGTAGTGTTCCCTGATCTTCTCATCTTGGCTTTAGATTACATGTTGACCTTTTGGTCTCATACAGATGGCTTATTTGTACAGAATCATGCTCACGGATAATAGCCTTTGTTTTGTGTGTTGTTCTGATGTTTTACTAAAAGGTGATGTTGGGGTAGTTTTGGTTCAAGGTATAGAGATGTCAGGGTAATAATCTCAGAGAGTCTTCTGGTTTCAATGGGTCCCTTTGTAAGAATTTGAGTTTTATACTATATTTTTCTTCTATTGTTTCTAAGGCCATCTGTCGTGACCCCAGTCGTAATGAACAATGGTGGCAGTCAAGAACTATCCAGTTCTTTTGGTCTCAGGGTCAATGAAGTCATGGCTCGTGTAGGCTACAAGCCTTGTGGACTTGTTTCTTGCCCAGTGTTCATTTGCCTTCTTACTCCTTTGTTCCTAACGAGCAAAGAAAAATAGTTGTATCTGAGGTGGACACTCACAACTTTTTTATGTCCTGTGCAGAGAAGCTCCTGGTTCAGGGGAAGACTGATGAAAAGGACCTTCCTCCAGAGTTGACAGAGGAAGCCTTTCTCTGAAGCCAATTCCCTGAATTTGGTCTTCTAGCCTACTAGACTGTGAGAAAATACATTTGAGTTTGTTAAAGCCATCCACTTGGGGTATTTCTGTTGCAACAGCATGAGATGACTAATACACTTTGTTTGATTGATTTTATCTTTGCTTTTGGACCCAACCCAATGGCATTGGTTTTTTTTTTTTTTTTTTTTTGGCTTAAATGTGATTCTACTCAAAATGCTCAAATGGAAGCCAAGCCAAGTGCTATCGAGTCGGATCCAAAGGCAGGTAATATACCTTGTCCTTGAAAGGTAGTTGAGACTAAATATGGGTATTTAGGTTAATCACACAATATGGGAATTAATGCACAAATCCAACAACTAACAGAAGGTGTCAGGGACAGTGGAATAGGGTTCCCCATTCTCTAAATGAAGCCCTGGTGGAGCAGTGGTTAAGAGCTACAGCTGCTGAATAAAGGTTATCAATTCAAGTGTACTGGCCTCTCCTTGGAAAACCTATGGGGTAGTCTTTCTCTATCCTGTAGGGTGGCTATGAATTGGAATTGACTTGATGGCAACAGGTTTTTTGCTGTTTGTTTTCTAATTCTCAAAACATGGCCACTCTTGAGGGTTATGCAGTTTCTTAGCTTGACCTGTCAGTGACCAGCACTGAAATTCTCCATTCTACATGTGGCTTTAATGTGTTCAGCATCCTCATTACCTAGTATAGTGAAGGGCACATACTGTACTTTACACAAATAACACACAGCTTCCATATTTCTCCAGTGCTTCCTCCACTGTCAAGCTATTTTTGTAAGTGCTGTATGTCAGTTTTCTCTTAAAAAAAAAAAAAAAGCAACAACAACAACAACAAAAAATGTTGCTATAAAAAATAGTATCATGCACTATGGGGAGGAGGGGTTAGCAAACAAACATAGAAGGTTCTCACTATTTGTGTAAAAATACAGTAGTGGACATTTGATTGATACTGACTAAAGAAACAAATGAAACTTGGCCTCAGCAATAAACCAACACCCGTACTAGACAGCAACTCTTGCATTAGATTTTCTTCCATTTCATTTTCTTCATTGCCTGCCTTAAAGTAAGTCAAACTGCTTACTGCTAGTTTCTTTGGAAACCCTAGTGGTGTAGTGGTTAAGAGTTTGGCTGCAAATTAACAGGTATGCAGTTTGAATTTACCAGGTGCGCCTCACAAACCCTGTGGAGCAATTCAACTCTGTTCCATAGGGTCACATACTTTCTATGATTTTCCAAATTCTGGACATTGTGTCATTCACAGTTTATTTCTTGTAGTTTTCTTTAGTTGGCATTCTGTCTACACCAACTTCCTCAGCCTGACAACTTGAGGCAACTAGTCTAAAAATACAAATGTATATTCCATTGCTCACCAATGTACAGTCATATGATCAATTCCCTCCCACTTTGTGAAAAGTGGTGTTTGTATTTGAAGACTTAATAGTCTGATGGTGAAACAACCAAATAAAATTGTGATGTTTGATAATAAAAGTGACCAAACATATTGTAGAAGTGGACACACACGTGCAGGTATAAACACATAGACATGTAATTGTAAGTACAAAATGCAACTTATGCAAAGAACGGACAGATTTATTGAGTTCCACTTATGCTATATCTTCATATGCAATTTAAAAAATTTCTAATGTTCTTTTTTATTTCTTATATGATTTATAAGTGGCTTAGCAGTGTGACACTTAATTTGCAAATACGTATAGTTCTCCTGGATATCATATTTTCATTCAGATTGATAATTTTATTACATTGTAGTCATAAAACATACTGATAATTATTCAATCTTTTGAAATTAATTGACACAGTTTGTATTCAGCTTCTGCACTCGTTGGTACCAAACACTCTGTTGTTGAGTCAACTGTGATTCGTAATGACTCTGTAGAACAGAGTAGGACTGCCCCGTGGAATTTCCAAGGACCCATCTGGTGGATTTGAACTGCTGACCTTTTGGTTAGCAGGCATAGCAGTTAACCACCATGCCACCAGGGTTCCCGATTGTTGGTACAGGTTTTTATAAATAAAAATTAGGTCAAGGAATACAATAGTGTTGTTTATATCTGCTACATTCTTGTTATTTCATGTCTAGTTGTTCTATTAATTAATTAAACAAGGGTGTTAAAAGCTCCTGCTGTGGGTGCTTATGTTTATGTTTCCCTTTAGTTCTATCAGTTCTCGCTTCATGTGTTTCAAAGCTGTTTTTAGGAACAGCACACTTAGCAAAGCAAAGGATGACTTTATTCTTGTTATTGAATGCCTTTTTGGTTTCTGGTAATATTCATTTGTCTTGAGGAATATACTATTTGATATTAAGGAACCAGATTCTTTCTTGTGCTTGCATTCTGCATGGTATATCAGAAAGGATTCTGCCAGAGAAGCAGAACCATATTTTAATTTATTGCAAGAAACTGGCTTACGTGATTGTAAGCACTGAGTAGGCAAATCTGAAAACACTGGCAGTGCCACCCAGATGGACAGGCTGGAATTCCTTTGATTAGGAGTTTTCAGTAACAACTGAGTACAAAATGTTGATAAACAGCATTTATGGGTTCCCATGATGGTCGATATGCAGCAGCGATGCACTTCATTTTAAATAACCATGTTCTTCTGTATGTTAAAGGAATACAACTGATTTGTTATAGCTTTTTTTATCCTAAGACAGATATTTCTGCAAACAGACATTAGTATCTCTTTTGTAAGGTCCTTCTAAAAATATAAACTGATGCTTTAGCATTGTGGCTTCTATCTCAGTCTTTTATGTTTTGGGTATATAGGAAAACAAAAACAAAAATAAGCAAACTCACTGCCGTCGAGTCAGGTCTGATTCATAGCAATTCTAGGCCAAAGCAAACTCTAGGTCAAAGCAAACCTCTAGGTCAAAGGAGAACTGTCCCATAGAGTTTCCAAGGAGTCTCTGGAGGATTTGAACTTCTGACCTTGTTAGCAGACACAACACTTGACCCACTACGCTGCCAGGGTTTCTGTTTATGGCATGAATCAATTCAACAGGGCTAGAATTTTCTTACATTACAAACCAGTTAAATTTAAGTGCTTGAATCTGAAAACTAAGAAAGCCATGCCTAGGACTGAGGAAAGTGTGAGAATAAGGGTGAGAACCCACGTCTCCCTATCCATGTTTCTAGTCATCATCATCTGTGAAAAGCAGAAAATAAAAATAAACTTTTCCTTCTTAAAATAGCAGTTAAGTGTATTGTAAGAGCTAGGTAGAGACAAAAATAGTAATTGCTGGTAAGCTGTAGTTTGTGTCTAGATAGTCTCTATAACATTCCCCTTATAAGCAAATCAGTGGATAGTGTGTGTATGTGTGAGAGAGACAGAGAGAGAATCTAGGTAATCACCACTAATTATCCTTACCCATAGGAATAAATAACATCTCTACAGAAATAAGAAAAACTCAATAACAAAGAAATAGAAGATTTACATTTATAATATTATGGATAATATTCTCACTAAAATGTATTTTTTCTACTTACTGGAGTAACAGCTACATATCTGCCGCATATCTCAGAACAAGAAATTCTGTAACAGAAGTCAATAGTTTTAACTTCCTGTCTTAAGTAGAAGAGGAACAGAAGTAATACGTGGAATGACTGCCTAGCTTTATGCCTGCAAATGTTAGATGCCCAATAAAATTTTGGGAATCTGGAGCGGGAGTAATTTGTGACTCAAATGACACAGACTCTGTACTTACTGAGATTTACAGAATTTTCTAGAATAAAAGTTCCTGTACATGTTGATGCTTGCCGAAATTGGAGAGGATTTAAAACACTTACTGATCAAGATAAAAAACTATAGCCTTCAGTGTAGATTATACTTCAACACCAAGAAAGCAAAAATCCTCACGACTGGACCAGGAAGCAGTATCATAATAAATGGAGAAAAGATTGAGGTTGTCAAGGACTTCGTTTTACTTGGTTCCACAATTAATGTCCGTGGAAGCAGCAATCAAGAAGCCAAAAGAAACACTGCATTTGGCACGTCTGCTGTAAAAAGACCTCTTTAAAGTGCTGAAGGGTAAAGATATCGCTTTCCAGACTAGAGTGCTCCTGACCCAAACCATGCTATTTTTACACGTGTCTTATGCTGGTGAAAGACAGACAACGAATAAGAGAGACTGAAGAACTGACAGCTTTATGTTGTGGTGTTGGAGAAGAATATTGAAGGCAGGGACCAAGGACCGCCAAAAGAACTAACAGATCTATTCTAGAAGAAGTACAACTACAGTGCTTCTTGAAAGGAAAGATGGTGGGACTGCGTCTTAGTACTTTGGATGTACTGTCAGGCAGGATCAGTCCCTAGGTAAGGACTTCATGTTTTGTAAAGAGTCAGTGAAAAAAGAGGAAGAGCCTCAACAAGATGGAAGGACACGGTGGCTGGAACAATAGATTTAAGTATTAAAACAATTATTGGCATAATGGCACGGATCAGGTAGCCTTTCATTCTGTTGTGTGTAGTGTTACTATGAGTCGGAACCGACTAGATGGCACCTAAGAACAACTACTACTTGTTGAATGTGTTTAGGACAATTTCCAGTAAATCAAAACAGTTGTGTTTTTGTTTACATGTGTTTGCTTTTCATAAGTTTCATCTGTTAAGTGGTTGTTTGATTGGGCTGAGGGGAGTCAAGCTTCTTATACTACCCGTCTGGAAGTCACCCTCCTATTTTTTTTAATATTATTGTTTTTTTTTTTTTAATTTATTGCGATTGAAAGTATACAATCCAATGTAAATTTGCATGCCCGCCTATGCGCATCTCCCACTGCTCTCCCTGCTCAGTGACAGCACATTCATCCTATCTGTTCCACACATGTCATATCCTCCTAACAATCTCCTGTCACCTCCTCTCCACCTTTTCTCCCCCACCCCAATAAGAGGCCAGCAGGACAACATCCTATAGATGCATAGTACCATGAAATGTGCACAAGATATGGTCACTCTGTGTCATCAAGCCCAATCTATTCATGTCTGAACAGTTGACCTCCATTATGATTTATGGACAGGGGCAGCATCAGGACTAGGGGCTATGCTCCCAGGGGAAACCTGGGGCCCCTGGACCATCGATTATGGTCTTATAGTGGAGTTCTTAGAGTATGCTCCTTTTTATTTTCATGTTGCCAGTGAGACTCAATTTTGTGAGCCCCATCACGGCTATCACTGGCGGTGGCTGGGCACCGTCTGGTTCCTCGGGTCACATGTTGATGCAGTCGCTCACTCACGTGGGCCTCCCTGTCTTTCAGCTTCCCTTTCTGTCCTTGGTGATTGCCTGTTCCTACTGAGTTGGGGCCATTTGGGATGCCTCAGTGGCAGCTTGCTAGCTTTTAAGACCCCAGATGCCACTCACCAATATGGGGTGCAAGAGACTCTCTTAGCGATGCACTAGTTATGCCAGTTGGCCTCGATGTCCCGTGAGATCATATCCCCTAGACTTCTGCCGCTGCTACTCTGTCCCTGCAACATTGGGTTAAGATTGGAGAAGTATTCACGTTATGTTCAAGTCCAGTAAAATGGATCTTCTTTGTAATGTGTGCTGTCACTGATTTCACCCAACCAAATTTCTATCAACTATCTAACCTATAACCAACCCTCTCCCTCCCTCCCTCCCTACCATTGCAACCGTCAGTCTTTTCTTCTATACATGAGTCTTCCATACATAACGAATTCTATACATAAAGTCTTCCAACAGAAACCAGGTTACGAGATGCTTCTTAAAATCATCATTGTTCTTTATCACTCCATAGTGTTTCATTGAGTGTATATATATACCATAGTTTATTTATCCATTCTTCTGTTGTTGGCATCTGGATTGATTGCAATTTTTTGCTGTTGTGGATTATGTTGCAATAAATGTTTGTGTGCATGCATCTGTTGGTGTCAATGCCCTTGATTCTGTAGGATATATTCCAAGCAGTAGAATTACTGAGTCAAGTGGTATATCTATCTCCAGTTTTTTAAGGAAGTGCTGCATATAGGTGAACATGAGAATTTACATGGGAATGTACATTTTCATTCAATCACAATAAAAAACGTCATTGAAATTTGTATTGGGATTGTATTATGTAAGTATATTGCTTTGAGTAACATAGAAATTTTCACAATGTTAAGTTTTCCTATTCATGAGCAGGGTTGGCTTCTCTATTTATATAACTGTCTCTTAGTTTCTTGCAGTAAGGGCTTGTAGTTCTCTTTGCAAATTTCTGCTATTTCTCTGATTATATTTATTCCTAGGTACTTTGTCTCCTTAGGGGCTGTAGTAAATAATATTGATTTGGTAATTCGTTAATAATCTCATTGTTGGTATAAAGGAATCCTACTGATTTACTTATGTTTATCTTGTATCCTGAGACTTTGTTGAACTGTTCTATCAGTCTGAGTAGTTTACTTATGGATTCTTTAGGATTCTCTGTGTATATAATCATATCATCCTCAAACAGGGAGATTTTAACTTCTTCTTTGTTGACACAGATGTCCTTTATTTCTTTGTCTCTTCTAACTTCTCTGGCTAGAACCTCTAGTACAATGTTGAATAGGAGAGGTGAGAGTGGGTGTCTTTGTCTAGTTTCCATTCTCAAGGGAAATTGTTTCAGTCTCTGCCCATTCAGGATGACGTAGGCAGTTTGCTTTGTATAAATGACCCTTACTGCATTGAGGAATTTGCCATCTATTCCTATGTTGCTGAGAGTTTTTAGTGTGAATGAGTTTTGAGCTTTATCAAATGCTTCTTCTGCATCAATAGACAAAATCAGGTGATTCTTGTCTTTTATGTTATTTATTGGTTGATCACATTAATTGTTTTTTCTGATGTTGAACCAGCCTTGCATCCCTGGTATGAATACAACTTGGTCATGATGGATTATTTTTTTGGTGTGTTGTATTCTATTGGTAAGAATTTTATTGAAGGTTTTTGCATCTAGATTCAAGAGTGATATTGGTGTGTAGCTATCCGTTTTTGTTGGGTCTTTTCCTGGCTTGGTACTAGGGTTATGCTGGCTTCTTAGAATGAATTTGGAAGTATTCCATCACTTTCTACACTGTGAAATAGTCTCAGTAGAATTGGAGATAACTCTTCTCTGAAAGCTTGATAGAATTCTGCGGTGAAGACAACTGGGCCCGGACTTTTTTTCATTAGTAGTTTTTGGATGACTTTTTCAATCTCTTCCTTTTTGATGGGTTTATTAAGTTGTTCTGCTTCACGTTGTGATAATTTTGGTAGGTGATATGAATCAAGGAATTTTTCCATTTCCTCTAGGTTTTCAAATTTGTTTATAGTATTCTGTTATGATATTTTCGATTTCTGTTGGATCTGCTATGACAACTCCCCTCCCGTTTCTTATTTAGGTTATTTATTTCCTTTCCTGTTTTTCTTTAGTAAGTTAAGCCAGTGGTTTGCCAGTTTTGTTGATCTTTCCAAAAAAACAGCTTTTCGTCCTTACAATTTTTTCAGTTGTTCTTATATTGTCTAATTCATTTAGTTCTGCTCTAATCTTTATGATCTGTTTTCTTCTGGTGCCTGATGGATTCCTCTGTTGTTCTCTCTCTACTTGTTGAAGCTGTAGGGTTAGTTCTTTGGTTTGGTTTCTTTCTTCCTTCCAGATGTGGGCATTTATGGAGATAAACTGACCTCTGAGCATTGCTTTGGCTGGTAGGAAGAGTTTTCAATTCTGGTTGGAATCCATAAATTTCTTTATTTCATCCTTGATTTCTTCTATAACCCATGGCTTTTGGAGCAAGATGTTGTTTAGTTTCCAAGAGTTCCACTTTCTATCTATGCTTTTTCTGTTATTGATTTCAACTTTTATGGCTTTATGATCTGATTCAATGGTATGGATTTTGTTGAGAATTTCTTTGTGTCCTAAAATATGGTCTATTCTGGAGAATATTCCATGTGCCCTGGAGAAGAACATGGTGTTCTCTGCTGATGGATAGAGAGTTCAGTATATATACAAGTGGTCTTGTTGGTTAATTGTGGCAGTAAGGTCTTCTGTGTCTTTATTAACCTTTTTTTGTAGATGATCTGTCCAATATTGAGGAGTGTTTTTAGTCTCCCACTATTATTGTGGAGTGATCTATCTCATTTTGGGGTGCAGTCAGTGTTTCTTCATTGTATTTAGGTCCTCTAATATTAGGTGCATAAATATTTAATATTGTTAAGTTCTGCTTGTCTGCTGAGCCTTTCAGCAATAAATAATGTCCATCCTTGTCCACAATGGTCTATTTTACATTAAAATTGACTTTACCTGAGATTAGAATTGCCACTCCTGTTCTTCTTTATTCATTGTTAGCTTGATATGTATTCTTCCATCCTTTAATTTTCAGTTTGTTCCTATCTTTAAGTCTATAGTGAGTTTCTTGTAGACAATGTTTGGATGGCTCATGTCTTTAGATCCAACATGTCACTTGATGTCTCTTTAATGGAGTGTTCAGTCCATTCACATTGAATGTAATTATTGATAGGTATGTGTTTAGTACTGTCATTGTGATATGTTTATTTTTGTATTGATGTTTTTTCTCTGTTGTTCTTATTAATCTGTTCTGGGGCATTCTTTGTGAGTTGATTTTTCATCCTTTTTAGGGTTGGTTTTGTGGTTGTTGAGACTCCTGTATTATGTTTCTTGATTTGATATATTGCATCTTTATTGTGCTTTACAGCTGTCCCTATGATACACCTTAATAGATTATGTATAAACACAATTTTAATTACTACCAGTCCTGTCAGCTTCTTCTCCATCTGGAAGGACAATGACTGTAGTACACTCCTCTTTTTAATATGATGACACCATAGTTTTCATGATATGATCACTGGATCATTTCTTTCACTGTAAGAACTTTGATTTAGTCTGGAGCCTTCCCTAACTGAGTAGGTTTCTGGGTGATGTATCCTGTATTTGCTTCTAAAATATAAAGTTAGTGGTTTTGTTCTTCTAACCCAAGAGATTCTTTCAGAATTTCTTGTAGCTTGCTTTGGTTTTTACAATGTCTCTGAGTTTCTGTTTATCTGCAAATGTCTTCATTTCATTTTCATATGTGAAAGATAGTTTTGAGGATATATAATTCTCGGTTGTAAGTTCTTCTTCTTCAAGGCTTTGAATATGTCTTGCCACTATCTCCATGCCAGCATTGTTTCTGTTGAGAAATCTGACAAAAGCCTACAAGATTTATCTCTAAATGTTAGTTTTGCTTTGAGTCTTGCTGACTTTAAGAGTTTTGGCTTATGTTTTATTTTGTTAAGCTTGATTATAATATGTCTTACAGTCTTTCTTTTAAGATCTATATTGAGTGACATTCGATATGCATCTTGGATAGCTATATTCTCTTCTTTCATAATTTCTGGGAGCAACAATACTCTCTGTGTTCTCAGGTGTCTCGCCCTGTTCCAGAACTCCAATTAATCATAGATTCTTCCTCTTACTAGAGTCATACATACATTTTAATGTGCCTTCATTTTCCTTGTTTCTTTTTTCTCATTTCTCCTCATAGATGCTGGAGTCAGTAGCTCTGGGTTTCAATGTAGAAGTACTCACTTTGCCAGCTGAAAACCTGACTAACCTTGGAATTTGTCCTCCAAGTCCAAAAGTCTAATTTCCATAGTTTCCTTCTGTTTTCTTGGCTTTGCATTGAAGTTTCAATCTCTCTGATTTTTTTCTTGATTTGTTGGATTTTAGAGTACTGGTGTTCCATCAGATCAAACAGCTTGCTTAATTTTTCATTTTGTTCTGCTGCATTTTGTATAAGGTCTAGGAGGTCTCTCTGTATAATCCTTTTGTACTCATCTTCTGATAGTTTCAGAAAGTTTCTTCATCTGGGAAGTTCTGTGGTGCTTTCTTCTTGGGGCCTTTTGAAGCCATGGGTGATTTCTTGGTTCTGCTTTTATCTAGAGTTTGTTGCTTTTTAGGTATCCTGTGAGTCAATAGAGGCTGGGAGAGATGCTTTGAGGATGGATAACAGTTGTTTCCCTAGGCTTTCTTAAAATGCAAGGTAAAAGGTATCTGACAACTTCCAAAGTTAGTCAGGTTTTCAGGTGTAAGTTCTCTCTTCCCAGCTGGCAAAATACATACCTCTATATTGAAACCCTGATGTTATAAACTAGTTCAAAATACAGAGAGGCTACTGCTGCCTTGTCCCAGCCGTAGGCAACATGGTGTAGAATACCACTTTTCTGCTGGCAAACTCTCTCCTCTGGGCAGTCGCTGCCTCCCAGCTTAGGAATTAGGTCCAGCTGGGGCATCCGTGTGGGTATCTCTGCATCCCAGTGGAATAAGATGGCGGTCCACACAAACTCCCCTTCTGCCTCGTCACAGGCTACTCAATGGTGGAGGCAGAAAGAGAGGTCAAAGGTGCTGAGAAGCACAGAGGCCAAAGCCAGGCTCTTAAAATATAGTGATTTCACCTGCCAATCCCACCAGCAGAGCATCTGAGATTAGCTGCTAGTGGAATCCCAGGTCTCCCTACCAACTAAGAGAGACAAAAAAAAAAAAAAAGTTAAAATAATGAGTTACTTTGGTCTGTGAAAGCCAGCACTCACCAAGAGTGGAGGTCAGTGAAAGAGAGGGAGTGTTCCATTCAGCGGTATGAAGTCCAAATTAATAGCCCTATGCCGTGTTCTAGCACTCACCAGCTGTCCAGAAGACTCCATTTAATTATCAGTTCAGGTCTTGGTTTCCAGAGGGATTTAGGTAGATGTGTGTTTAGTCCACCATCTTGACTTGCTCCTCCCTGAATTTCTTTAATAGCTAATGATAGTCAGCATTTCTGCATATGTTTTTTGGCTGCCTGGATATCCTCTTTAGAGAAGTGTCTGTCCGTCTGTTTTGACCATCACTTAATTGGATTATTTATCCTTTTCTTATTGATATTTTGTAGTATCTTATAGATTTTGGAGATCAGATGTCAGTCTGACATATAGTTGCCAAATATTTTTCCCCATTCTGTAGGTGGTCTTTTAAGTCTTTTGATAAAGTTCCTTCTTTTTTTAAATGTAACTCTCCTGTTTCTTGACCCAAACTCAGCATAGGCATGGACAGACACTTGGGATTAGAGGGAAGAGGAGCTTAAGAGAGTCTGCAGTGCTCTTTGTTTTTTTTGTTTTTAATTTTGTTTATTTTGTTGTTGTTGAGAAGACACATAATAAAAGGTCTATCAATTCACCAATTATACATGCAAAATTCAGTGACATTGATTATTTTCTTTGAGTTGTACAACCATCCTTCTTTTCTGAGTTGTTTTCCCCCACTGACATAAATTCATTGTCTCGTAAATTTTCTGTAGTCTTTCAAGTCACTATTTCATTTGACCCCATATCAATAGATCTTGAAGAAGCACAGTGTTCAAGGCAGACATCCTTTACTGCTTAAAATAAACTAGTATTTAGTTTTAAGAAGACTTCAAGGGATATTAATGATTTAAACTTTAAAGATTTTCTGAGGGCTGTGGTTTCTGGGGTTCACCCAGCTTTTACGGCTAGAAAGTAGAGAGTCATTAAAATCTGACATTTTATTCTACATTTTTCCACTTTAGCTCAGGATTCGTTTGTAAAATCTTTGGTAAAAATGGTTAGTACAGCTGTGCACTTCCCAGTTCTGGTCTTGTGACAAAGGAGGCAGTTGTTCATGGAGACAATTAGCTACCCATTCCATATCCTTTTCCTGACTCTCCTTTTTTCTCCATTGTCCTGGGCAAATATAGATCAATAGTGCCTCGGATGGCCCCTTACAAGCTTTCAGAGTACTATAGAGTACTCTTAAGTAAAACATATCATAAAAGTGATTCCTCAAGTCCCCAGGTTTTCAGTGACTTATAATGACATTTTCCTACAGTACCCAAGCATTGTGTATTTCCTCGCTGCTATAGATACATGTTTCTATATCCTACTATTTATTAGTTTTCAAAAACCCTATATGTAGCAGTTTCCTTCTGGGTAACCTTTCCTCCTTTAGTCTTCATTCATTGGTTTTCTAGGAGCTGATGCTCCCCTCTGATGATAACAATGGTTTCAATTTCTTTGGCACACAATTACATCTTACATACTAGGATGTTTAAATGAATCAGGAAAGTCAGTCTTCATAACCATTCCCTGAGAGGATACTGTTATTATTCTCCCTTTACAGATGGAAACTGAAATCAGAAAGGTTAAGTGATTTGCTCCAGAAATGTAGTTGACTGAACCATGGTGTATCCAATCATAATCTTTTTTCTCTGTAGTGTTAAGGAATGAATTTGTGCCCAAATCAACCCAATGAGACCAGTAGTATCCGGCTTTTGGGAGAAAAGATTCACTCTTTCCATCTAAATTTGAACATCCAACAATTAACGATTGTAGCCATGGCTTCTGTTTTGCTGCCACCTAGCTGAGAAGACTAAGGCCATAAAAAAAGGCAGTTAAAAGGCAGAAATGACCTGTGACTTGTTGCCAACATTTGAACCCTACCTAGTTCTGCTTCAATCCAGGAATAATTGAACACTTGAAAGTTATGTAAGTCAATATATTTAATTCAAGTTCCTGTTTTCTTGTAGCCAAAAGCCAAGTGCTGTCTGATTGACATAGGCACTGAGGTCACAGATCCCAAAATTCAGTGAGATGCTCTTCAATACAAAATGTATTTCAAAATACAGCACTTCAAAAATTATATCTTATGGCCACAGAATCAGTCCACTCTTTGCGAGAAAAAGAAGTGCGTATCTTTGTGTGCCTGTGTTTATATAAAAATATCCATTCAGCCATAGTTCTTAGTTATTTCTGTCATTTCATGAAAGAAATGTAGGCTTGTGTGTGTTTGTGTTTATATACAAATACACATTTCATTATGCTTCTTGTTGGTTTTCTATCATGCTAGAAAAAACGTTAATATTCATGCTATTACTGGTGAGCACAACACTCCACCCATGTAATCAAGAAATTTATTTTTTCTGAATGATTTACAAAATTAATGAGGCCTTTAATATGAGTTAAAAACTGCTATTCTCAGCTTTGTTGTGAAAAAGAAAAGCACTACATAAAAATTACATTTAGTTCATAAATACCATTTGCTTTCTTATTTATCCAACACTAGAAAACCAGGACTAGCAAAGTTGGAATATGTCCCAAGGTTATTTACTTATCCTGTCATGGAACATTTAATTTAAAGGTCTGTATAACTCCCAGAGAGATTTTCATGTTTGCTCTGTTTGACTTCTGATATGTCTCTCCTAATCTTGACAACAGGAACAAGATTATGGGCAGATAAAAATAAAAAAGGTGTCATTCATCATACTGCTTGCAGGGAACCACAGAAACTATCAATCAATTACAATGTCTGATCCCCCATCTAAACCTCATTTTTCCATCCATGCAATCTGATGTGAACATAGATGTATTTTTAATAATCTAATAAACCCCTTAGGAGAGAAATGAACAAGGTATTACATATGTTTGCATGCACCACAGTGCTCTTCTCAGGGTTCTGCTCAAAGCAGAATCTCAGCAAATTCTGACTGATTAGTATTTTGAAATGTAGGTATGTTGCTTCACAATGCAGGTAACAATTCATTATAATGGTAGACTTGTTTCTGTTTGTTGTGATTTTATATAAAACATATATATAAATAGATATGTATTAAAAAAAAAACAACACATTGACATAAAGTTAATTGCAACTCACAGTGACCTCGTAGGATAGAGCAGAACTGTCCCACAGGGTTTCCAAGAAGTGGCTGGTGTATTGAAATGGGTGAGATTTTGGTTAGCAGCTGTAGCTCTCAACAACTGTGCCACCAGGGCTATACATGACTGCAAACAACATGTATATGATTACATATATGTTCATATATACATTCAGTTATGAGTATATGTGTGTGGGTGAGTGTGTGTGTGAGTGTGTGTATTGCTGTTGTTAGGTTCCATGGAGTCAGTTCTGACTCACATCAACCCTATGTATGATGCACAGAAAAAAATGGCTGGGTCGTGCACCATCCTCCCAACTGTGCTGTGCGAGAGCCTGTCCCTGCAGCCATTGTGACAGTCAGTCTAATTAAGGATCCTCTTTTTTCACTGACCTACTTTGCCAAGCATGACGTCCTTCTCTAGACGTGGTCCCTGCTGATTGCACACCCAAAGCAGGTATGACAAGTTCTTGCCATTCTCCCTTCTAAGGAGCATTTTGGCTGTTTTTCTCCCAAGACAGATTCGTTCATTCTTCTCAAAGTCCATGCTATATTCAATATTCTTTGCTAACGATATCTTGCAAGAACTGTATAAAGCAAATACTTTCTCTGTTTATTTGTGTCTTAATCAAAATCTATAACGGAATCATCACAGCAGCCATCCGCCATCTTCTTCACCCCAGCATGTCGTAAACTGTCTTACGTAAGGGGCAGTAATTCCAATTGCCCCACTACACTTCTGTTTTTGTATTTTATTACTTAATCATCAGAAAAATTCTACCTAGACTTTATATTTTCTCTGTAGTTTAGAGATGTCTGATTATTTAAAAAACACTGTGTGGCAACACAGATGCTTTTTTTTTTTTTTTTTTTTTTATTGTGATTTAAGGTGTTTTCTGGCTTGTCTCACCCAGGGATAGCACAAATTCAGATATAAACACTTTCATTTCTTCCAAGGAGGTATTAACTACCCATTGGGGACACAGCACAGAAACCTTCTGTATCTAAAGCTTTAAGTCAATGAGATTTTTAAACTTGGAATCAAGAAGAGAGGACACAGCCTCAGCTTCACACAGAGAAGATCACAGCCTATTGGAAACATGTTTGGCAGAGGGTAGCTGATCTAAATTCCAGTGTTAACAACAGCACTGACCCACTGGTGACCTTGAGTAAATCTATATTTTTCTATCTACAGAACTTTGAACCAATATGGCCAGAAAGCCTACATCCTTGGGAGGTAAAGGCAAGTGACCTTGAAGATGCTTCCCCACAATATTTTAATATCCTAGGGTTCAGTCTTCTGATTTGTAACATGCTGATAATATTTTTTGTCTTATTGGTTGTGCATCGATTTGTTTTGAGACTCAAATAAGACAACAGATGCAGAATTATTCTAAACACCATAAAATGGAAGCTTGGTTTTTCTGATGATTCTTTGGCAAGAAAAAGGTCATTGTTGAAAAACATGAATGAATGTGTTACAATTCTTACGTTTTCTGAGTTCTATGACAGGTAAACATATCCAAGTAACACAATAAAGTGTTAACTGCACAGTGCTTATTGTATTATACCAAGTTAGTGGCTCAAATAGAAGCGGCCTGACTTTCCTTGTTTGTTTAATCAGGCTTGGGCTGATAGCTGTAGGAATTTGTCATCCATATGTTATGCAATGGCCTGGAGTAAAATATACTCAGGATTGGGGTCTTTTGCCAGGTTAGGCTGCCATAATGCTTTCTAGAACAGCTGGAATCTGTTTTCCAAGAGTACAATAGCACCTAAATAGCTGTATTGCTGTGACTGAGAGACTTTAAATGCATACCTGTGTTTAATTCATCATAAAACTCCATTCTGACATTTTAATGATGATTATTTTGGGAAAATGCATTTCTACGTAGCATTTTGTTTGATATATACCAATATTAACACCTGTGCTTGGAATTCTGTCCAGAGCTGGAAAAGGCACAATGTAAGTGAAGTGGCTAGCACGGTAGCTGACCTAGCGATATGACACTAGGTGCCCTGGCAGCTCAGGGGTTTAAGATTTGGCTGCTAACTGAAAGGTAGTTGGTTATAAACTAATAGGTGATCTGTGGGAGAAAGACAAAGATTACAGCCTTAGAGGCTCAAGAGGTAGTTCTACTCTACCTTAAAGGGTCTCTATGAGTCAGGAATCACTGGATGGCCATGGCTTTGGTTTGGTTTTCAGTTTAGCCTAGGAGGCTTCAGAGAAAATCAGTGTACAAGGATGTGAAACACCCAGTGAGAAAATTAACCTCCTCCCTAAACCTGTTGGGTGTCCATGTAAGTTGAGCCAGAAAGTAACTGAGTTTCCCACTAACTACAACTTAAAGAAATAGCGACTTATTTGTGTTATAAAACTGGAAGTTGCAAGGAGGCCATCCAGGTCTACAGCAGACATCGAACTTAGAGATTCCAGGATGAAGATTTTCTATTCTACCTTCCTAGGAAGATGGTTTCTTTTTATTCCAGAAGAGAAGTTCTTCTTAACTAACTTATGTTGTTGTTTTTCTTCTTACTATGTTGTTGTTATGGGCCATCAAGTCATTGCTGACTTAAATTGAAACTACAGGCAATAGATCAAAACATTTTGCCCAGTTATGTATCACCCTCATATTCATTGCTAAGCTTGAGCTAACTGTTGCAGCCATTGTGTCAATCCATCTCATTAAGAATCTTCCTTTTTTTCACTGATCCTCTAATTTACAAAGCATGATGTCCTTCTCCAGGGACTGTTCCCTTCTAATAACATGTCCCAAGTATGTATGGCATAGTCTTGTCATCCTTGCTTCTAAGGATCATTCTGGTTGTACTTTTTCCAAGACAGATTTGTTTGTTCTTTTGGCATTCCATGGTATATTTAATATTATTTGTCAACATCACAATTCAAAGATATCAATTTTCCTTCAGTCTTCATTGTTCATCAGTCTGCTTTCAGAGGTGTATGAGGCAATTTAAAACACCATGGCTTGTGTTACGCACACCTTAGTCTTCAAGGAGATGTTTTTGTTTTCGAATACTTTGAAGAGATATTAGATAATTTATATTTATTTCCGATTAGCTTACAATGGATAAGGTGCATATTACTAGACTAAACTCTCATTAAATGCATAAGGTATCTAATATAGTGCAAATTATTTGTAGTGTCCAGAAATCAGTGTGGTAACCAATTCTCCAAGTGATTTCAGTGCCTACTAGCTGAAAAACCACTAATCCATGTTTTCAGGTTGGGTGATGTCAGATTTTCTGAGGATCCAAAATAAACCAGTTTTTTGTACTTGGGTGGCTTGCGTGTTGTTAGCATGCTGAAAGCTATACCTCTGACATTTCAGATATCAGCAGCTCACTGATGGAATGCACACTTCAGTGGAGCGTCCACACTAAGACAGACTAGGGAAAAAAGCCTGGTAATCTACTGTCAAAAATTAGCTGCTATGTTAAGGATCACAGCAGAATACCATCTTGAACATGAATGTCCATAGGTTAGAAAGGAGTCAAAGTACAAAGTCGTTACACGATGAACTTGGGCATGACAGTGATCTTGAAGATGACACAAGACCGGGTAATGTTTCACTCCTGTGGTCACCATGAGTGGGAGCTGAATCAGTGACAATCAACAACAAAAACAGGATGTGATAAAGCAAAAAACTGAGAGGGGCCTACTGAGGACCCAGTTCCAAAGTACTCTTAGAAATGTACCTAAATACTTCAGATTTCAGCTCCCTTGTATTTAATACAGATGGCAAAGAGCTACAACTGCTAACCAGAAGGCTGACACTTCAAATCCACCAGGTGCTCCCTAGAAACCATAGGGGGCAGTTCTACTATGTCCTATGGGGTCACTAGGAGTCAGAATCAACTCAATGGCAATAAGTTTGGCTTTGGGGGGCACCTGCTATAGACTGACTGTAAGTCAGAATTGACTACAAGTTTTTTTTTTTTTTTTTGCTGTTGTTTGTTTGTTTTTGTTTTACTATGGCTATGCCTCTCCTATTAAAGAGCCAAGACAATTAGTACAATATTAATATGCAATAAACAAGCCAGAAGCAGCAAACCAACCAGAAAAGAAATAACCCTGAGTTGTTACTGTAGAGGAGATGTTAAATGGGGGCTGAGGGATTAGGGTAGAAAGTGGAAGGTGGGTAGAGGGATGTTAAAAGATGCTGCAGAGGAGGTGCTGTGCAACCCGTAACTTTTCTTATTGCTACTGAATAAGGAATTCTTCTTTTAGCCTGAACAGCATTCAGGGTGTGACTTTTTCCTCTTTTCCCTCCTGCAGCACAACCCAGATTTTAGATCAACTCAGAATCAAGAAAAAGCAATTAAACTATAGAAAGAAGCTTTATGTTAAATGAATAGCTAGAGCAAAACATTTTGTTAAATTAATTCAAGAAGTGAACAGCCACAGAAATCAGTGCACAGAATAGTGCATTGAAAGAGGCCATTTATAAAATGGGGTAACAAAAGCCAAGGATGAATTTCTGATAGTAATAAACACTTTTTAAAAACATCCAATAAAAAACAGATAATACAGGAAAAGAAAGTCACCGGCTCAGAAAGACAACAACACAGCATGGACAAAGCAATTTAGACCAGAGTGCACTTTACGGTCATATAATCCAAAATTTACATTAGTCCTTTAGTAAGGCAGGATTGAACCTTAATAATGTAATAAAGTAGATAATACTAAAAGTGTGCTTTTTTATAGTTATGCAATATTAAGAGCAGAAGGAACTCTATCTCATTCCCATTCTGAAGTGTAAATTAAATTGTTCTCAATTTATAATTTTGTAATCTTTACAGTGCCCTGAATTAAAGAATTCCCCCAGACAATATAGGCACTATTACTGATGGAAACCCATGTGACTACTAAGTCAAAAGTCAGGTACCCAAAAGGGGTAAGGAAAAGAGAACACAGCCTTTCCTACCACCAAAATAATGTTGTTTCAACAAGGCATATTTCTGGGTGTGTTGGCAACATATACTGAAAACATTTAGTGAATTTTAAAACAGCACATACAAGACAAATGATTAATATTAAAATGCCATGAAATGCTAGCATAGAGTATGAAAGGAATGAGTTCATCATGTTCCATGACTTAGGTAGTATAAAGAAGATCTCTTTGAATAAAAGTTCTAATTGTTTTAGTCGGAAGGATGATTTACCCCTGATCAACTTGGTAACTATCAGGAAGAAACAAACAAAAAAGAAACTCTCAGATGCTGTGCCTAACCAGGTTAATTCCTAAAGGACAATCATTCTGGTCACTGAAGAGAAACAGGGCATGTCTAAGAAAGACTCAAAACATATTTGTACTTCAGAGCATGTAACTGTCAAATGGGATATTCTTCACAGTCGATCCATTGTTGCTCTGACTTGAACTCTTTCTACGGTGGAACAAAAGTACAGTAATTCCAAAAATGACATTTCAAGTGAAGCTATTTACTTATACTTAACACAATATTGTTGTGTTTGGAAACCAGGAAGAATTTTTGTGGAAAAAAATATGCATTGAATAGAAAAATAAAATTTTATGGATAGAGAGGCATAGGATTCTGAATGGTACAAATATATTTAGTGCACAGGAGCAAGTTGTAGTGAAAAAAGCATTGACCTCCACAGAATTCTTGAGGTCACAACTGAAGTCCTGTGTTGGTCATTGCCCTACATTATGATACTGGGGAAGACTCTTCCGTGTTGTTAAATGAGAAGACTGAGCTGACTTAGTCTTTCTTTCAGCCTCTCTAAATCTGAGTTTAAGAAGTTTGTTTTTGAAGTGGCATGCATTTGTGTGTGTGTGTGTGTGTGTGTACGTGTATGTGAAAATGTACTTATCTTGCTTACAAGAAGTTTAAGGAGTGAAACAAGAATCTCTCATTTCTTTTATTTGTTTGTTTATTTAGTGTATTAATACACTGGCATGAAGCAGATGGAATCCAGGGATTATAATATCAGAGAAGGTCTAAAAAGATATTAATTACAAGGATGTGGAAACATTAAAGTTATACTGTAAACACGACACATTACTCCCTAAGTTTTAACTAATTCTAGGATCAAAGGGATAACTGGAAAATGTTGCTAATCATTATCTGTTCACTGCAAACATCCACTCAGAATCAGAATGAGGAATGCAGAAGTATAAATCCAGGAACAGTGGAAGTTGTCAAAAACTAAATGAAATGTTTGAACATTTCTTTGACTTAGGTAGTATAAAGAAGATCTTTTTGGATAAAAGTTCTAATTGTTTTAATCAGAAAGACGATTTACCCCTGATCAACTTGGTAACTATCAGGAAGAAATAAACAAAAAAAGAAACTCTCAGACGCTGTGCTATTTGTTATATCTTGGGTCTAACCAGGTTAATTCCTAAAGGACGACCATAGGCTTTAGTTAGCTGAAATGGCCTGGTATAGGGCAATTTTGAATGGGACAATCATAGCCTCTAGTGGCGTAGTGGTTAAAAGTTTGGCTGCTAACCAAAAAGATGGCAATTCAAATTCACCAAATACTGCTTGGAAACCCTGTGGGACAATTTTACTCTGTGCCTCAGCATTTGTATTAGTAAGAAGCAACTTAGCAACAATGGGTCTTTTTGTTGCTGTTGTTGTTGCTTTATTTTATCTTCTTTTAGAGTCCACTATCTTTGGGAACAAACCAAAGAGGAAAGTCATGATGCCTTCTTTGTCAAAAAGAACACTTCAAGATCTATGTTGAAGTATAACAGTATCAGTGGCATGTGACCCGTGCCTACAAGAAAGACCAGTTAGTACAAATGTTATTCAAATGTATTAACCAACTACTAATGTCAAATATGAAGAAACTTAAGATTTACATCAACTTCTGCAGTCTGGAAATTGGTCAAACATAAAATCAAGATACATTAATAATTACCGGTCACTAGAATACAAAGTCAGAAGGAAAGAAGAGGAATCAGTAGCTGGAAAATACGGACTTGGTAAGAGAAATGGTATCAGAATTTTGAAGTTCAAGAACTTATTATTTGGAACTGTCTTTTATCTTCAACATAAAGGCTGCTAAACACATGTACCTGACCAGATGGAATACCCACGAATCCAATCTACTAAATCTGTGGAAACAGAAAATGAAGAAGCTCCATATCATCAGTCAGAACAAGGCCAGATGCAGACAGCTGAACAGACCATCAATTGCTTGCTCATACGCAAATTCAAGATGAAGGTGAAGACTCTTAAAACCCAACCACAAAAGCCTGAGTACAACCTTGATTATATCCCATCTAAATTTACAGATGATCTCTAGAATATTTTGATGTATTGGACAATAACAAACGAATCCAGACATGACATGGAATGACATCAAGGACATGATACCTGAAGAAAGCAAAAAACCCAAATGAAACCCACTGCCACTGAGTCAATTCTGATGCACAGTGACACTACGGGACAGAGTAGAACTGCCCTTTAGAATTTCCATGGAGTGCATGATGGATTTGAACTGCTGACCTCTTGGTTAGCAGCTGTAGCACTTAACCACTGCACCGCTAAAGTTTCCTGAAGGAAGCTAAAGATCATTAAAAAGATGGGAAAGAAAGGAAAAACCAATGAAGCATGTCGGAGAGACTCTGAAATTTGCTCTTGACTGTTGAGTAGTTAAAATGAATGAAAGAAATGACAAAATAAAAGAGGTGAACAAAAGATTTCAATAGGAAGCTATGTAAGAAGTGTTACAATAAAATCCTCAAAGATCTGAAGTTTGAAAACTAAAAGGGAAGAATACACTTAGCATTTCTCAAGCTGAAAGAACTCAAGAAAAATGTAAGCCTATAGGCACAATACTGAAGGATTTTGCAGGCAAAATATTAAGCAATATAAGAAGCGTCAAAAGAAGATGGAAGGAGTACATGGTCAGTGTGTCAAAAAGAACTGATCAATGTTCATCCATTTCCGAAGGCAGGGTATGATCAAGAACCCCTTGATGTTGAAGGAAGATGTCCACACTTCCCTGAAGACAATGTCGAAAAATAAAGGTTCAGGAATACAAATTGAGACGTTCAACAAATGGATAAAAAATTAGAAGACAGCTCCTCTGCCAGCTGACTAGAAAAGAGCCATATTTGTGCCCGTTCCAAAGAGAAAGACCCAACAGAATGTGAAAATTATCTAAAAATCTCATATATAAATAAAATTTTGCTGAAGGTCATTCAAAATGGTTGCAGCAATGAATCAACAGAAAATTGTCAGAAATTCAGCCAGATGTAGAAGAGTATGTAGAACAAGAGATATCATTCCTGATACTAGGTGGACCTTGGCTGACAGCAGAAAAAAATACTGACCTGTATTTCACTAACTCTGCAAAGGAATTTGACCATGTGGATTATGACTTGGATACCTTTGTGAAGAATGGGAATTCCAGAACACTTAATTGTGCTCATGAGAAAACTGTACATAGATCAAGTGGTAGTCTTTCAAACAGAACAAGGGGAAATTGCGAGATTTAAAATCGGGAAAGATGTGCTTCAGAGTGGTCACCTCTCACACACCTATTCTATCTGTATACTGAGCTAATACTCTGAGAAGCTGGACTCTGTGAAGAAGAAAGTGGCATCAGGATTGGAGGAAGAATCATTAACAGCCTGTGAAATGCAGATGACACAATCTTGCCTGTTGATAGTGAAGAAGACTTAAAGCATTTACTGGTGAAAATCGGAGACTGCAGATTACAGTATTGATTATACCTCAGCATAAATCCTCACAAGTGGATCAATAAGAACCATGATGGTAAATGGATAAAAGATCAAAGTTGTCAAGTATTTCATTTTATGTGAATCCACAGTCAACACCTATTGAAGCAGCAATCAAGAACTTAAGTGTCGCATCACACTGGGCAAATCTGCTGCAAAAGACCACTTTCAAGTACTGAAAAGCAATGCTATCACCGTGAGGATTAAGGTAAATTTGACCCACGCCTTGATATTTTCAATGGCTTCACATAAATAAGAAAGCTGTATAATGAATAAGGAAGCCAGGAGAAGAATGGATGCCTTTGAATTATGGTGTTAGAAAAGAATATAGAATATACCATGAACCACTAGAAAAATGAACACATCAGGCTGGGAAGAATTACAGCCAGAAGGTTCCTTAGAAGCGAAAATGCAGAGACTTCCTCACATATACTTTGGACATGTTCTCAGCAGGGAATAACTCCTCAGGGAAGGACATCACGCTTTGTAAATTTGGGAGTCTGAGAAAAAGAGGACAACCCTCAATGATATGGATTGACTCAACAGTGGGCTCAAACATGGAAATGGCTGTATTGATGGCACAGGACTAGCGATATTTTTCTCTGTTGCACATAGGGTCACTATGAGTTACAATGGATTTAACAGTTCTAACAACAGCAACTATATAGAAATCTTTATGGAAAACTAAGAAGGCAGATTCTGAATTCAGACTTCTGGATCCACTGCCAGATTGGCCACTTAGTACCTGTGTGCTCTTCAGCAACTTAATTTGCGTCTTCAAGCCTCAGTTACATTAAGCGTTTTGTAACTTAATGCTCCATAAATTAAGTACTTTGATAGACCTGATTGATTTTGCACAGGGAAAGGAGATAGCATAACAGAATGTAGCTAAGGAGCTTAGCATGGTTCAGTTTAAGGGTGCTGGAAATATCCATAGGATCAGTAATAGCTCTCCTTCTCACACTACTCCTTCTACTTCTACTACTACTAGCATTACTACTGCTACTATAGTATTTTTCGTGTATGAGAAATACAGCTAAACATTTTAGGGATGTGTGTTGAATCTACTTCTGACATTATTAATACTTAAAAGTCAGGAAGTGCTTAACTGGGGCCATGCAATTAAAATGGAGGAAAAAAAGGAATTCCACATATTGATCCCCAACCGAACAGGTAGCGGTTTAGAATAAATCCAGCAAAAGAAACATTTGTCTTGATACAGTACAGGCATCAGAATTTGAAAAAGTGTCTTTGCAGGTCATATGGCGTATTTATTTGTCTTCTGTCTTAAAATGCCCATGGAGGTCTAAAGAGAAGTATTAGATAAAACTGAAAGAGACAAATCTTTCACCACAAAACATTCCTTTTTGATATCTAATCATAGAATTATGGAAAGACTAATAATATTCTTTAAATGTGAAAGTATAGATTTTCCACTTAAATATGAGGACAAATAAAATATCAATGAGAAATTCTTTATCAGCCTAGTTAAAGGAAGGTGTTGGCTAACTAACTGCAGAGCGGAGAGGGAAGGAATTGAGACCTGCATGTGTGTTCTAGGTTAGTGAACTGGTAATGTGGGTTTAAGAGGCAACTTGAATCATGTATAGTTATGTATACATTTGACGTATGGAGACAGCCCAGTGCAACAGGTCTTAACATAAGACAACTAATTCAATTAGAAAAAGAGCTGTGTGTTTGCTCTCCCTACTTCCTCTGCAAATATGTTTGACCGGGAAATGGAACCAACACTTGACTGCCTCGTATACATCAAACACAGTGGTAATCACTTTACATATAAAATTTTATTTGCAAGATTTTAAACGAATAGGTAAGGGAGGGACCTCTACAGATGATGCCCGTAATGTGCATCTTGGTGGATATTATGAGTAGTAATCAATATGACTGGAGACATTTTCTTGAATATAATTGCTTTACTTGTTTAAGATGGTAAGAAAAGCAATAATCGTTAATCTCCTGAAAACGCAGCATAGAAGCTTAGTTTAATAGTGTAGGTATTTGTAACTCTGAGTAATTGAGACCGAAATAGGGAAACCTGGATCCTCCTCATCCTTTTTTTTTTTGTTTTTCTCCCAAAAGAACTCCCTTTAAAAGAAAGCTTCTGGAACCCACACTTCTTTTACAAGTTGAACATCCTGCTTTTGTTAGCAAAACATGGGATCTGTGCTACACACATAAGGGTTCAAATTGAGTTTGACTATTTATTACCTGTATAAACAGAGTAGAATTAGTTAAAATCTCTGGGTCTCTGGTTTTTCATCTATTAGCAAGTATAAAGCTACCACAAAGATTATGGGAAACTGGAGCAAATTATGTATTTTGTACATCTCATAACTCTTTCCAAACAAAATGACTTCAGCAGATGAGGTAGGTTTCTGAATACATCAAGACAGTATAGCCTCATTCCTCCTAGAATTTCCCTTTTACAACTGAAACATCAAGAGAATAACATAACAATCAGACATAAAAAGTATTCAAAGATGGAAAGAAGGTAGGCTGCCTAAGGAGTTTATTGTTAATGTTGTTAGGTGCTGTCGAGTGGGTTTTGTCTCACAGCAATCCTATACACAACAGAATGAAACATTGCCCAGTCTATCATCATGCCCACTGTCCTTTTTATGCTGAAGCCATTATTGCAACCACTGTGTTAATTCATCTCATTGGGGGTTTTCCTCTTTTTCACTGACCCTCTGCTTTACCAAGCATGATGTCCTTCTCCAGGGTCTGATATCCCTCCTGACAATGTGTCCAAATTATGTAAGACACATCTTGCAACCTCTGCTTCCAAGGAGAACTCTAGTTGTACTTCTTCCAGGGCAGATATGTTTGTTCTTTTGGCAGTCCATGATATAGTCGATATTCTTCTCCAACACCACATTTAAAGACATTAATTCTTTTTCCTTTTTCATTGTGCAGCTTTTGTACGCGTGTGATGAGACTGAAAATACCATGACTTGGGTCAGGTGCACCTTAGTCTTCAAAACGACATCTTTACTTTTCAACACTTTAAAGACATCTTTTGCAGCATATTTTCCCAATGCAGTGTGTCTTCTGATTTCTTGACTGTTGCCTCCATGTGTGTTTTAGGGAGCTTAGAACATGAAATACCAAATGACAGTAAATCTCTTGAGTTCCCTTACTAGGTTACATGTACCCCAGACGTGGAACTGTGGAGACCTCATACGCGGAGCCAGTAGTAGGCACAGTCTAAAAAAGCACCAAGAAAATACATTTTTACCTCTCCAAAGGAAACTGGCAGCAAACCCACTGTTAGACAATACCTAATGGAAGTTTTTTTTTTTTTTTTTTTTAAACAGTAAGAAAGTGCTAATGGATAAGTTCTGGGAGCTTATCACAGTGGATAAAAATAGGGATAAATATCCTACTTCTAGTGATTTTTTTTCACACATCACCTTTGGTGGTTGAAGCAAAAATTGTATCACCATTTGAAGTGATGCTCAATATATATAGAGGGAAAACTTAAGGGAACTACCTTCTAAAAAGCAGGGAGAGTAAACAACCTTAACAGAAGTAAGGTTCCTACAGTTCTAAGTGACAAATGGTCAATATTTGCAGATTGTGATAAGTTAAATATGCACAACATAGTATCTAAAGAAGCTACTAAGAAAATAACACAAGGTGATTCACTCAAGAGCAATACAAATAAGTCAAGACGAAATCCTAAAAAAAAAAAAACCCGCAAATAACCTACAAAAAAGTAAGAAAAGAATAATACAGAGAAGAGAAACAGAAAACAAACAGTGGTCAATTTAGAAAGTAACATCAATGCTTACCTTAAATGTAAGTAGACTATATAAATTTATAAGACACAAAATGGCAGAGAGGATAAATAAATAAAAATATAATCCAGCAAAAGTCTGTTTACATGGAGCTCACTTCAAATACAACTACACAGATAGATTGACAAATAAAAAAAAAACAAAAACAAAAACTACTGCAGTCAAGTTGATTGTGACTTATAGCAACCCTATAGAACTGAGTAGAATTGCCCAGTAGAATTTACAAAGAGCACCTGGTGGATTTGAACTACTAACCTTTTGGTTAACAGCTGTAGCACTTAACGACTACATCAGCAGGGTTTCCAGACTGACAGTAAAAGTAAGGAAAAACAAAACATACACACGTTCCATTAAAAAAAAAAAAAGAGCAGAGAGATGATATTAATATCAGATCAAGCAGACTTCAGAGGAAAAAGAAAACAGTGGAGGGAGGGCAGAGTCAAAATGGCCGACTAAGCCCACGTCTCCTTATATCCCTCTGGAAACCAAGACCTGAATTGACAATCAAACAGAGCCTTCTGATCACCTAATCAGCCTCAGGACACAGCACAGAGCTCTTCATTGGGACTTCATACCACTCAGCGAAAAACCTCCTCTCTTTCGCTGACTCTCGCTCCTGGCTAGCCCCGGCTCTCACGGACGGAAAGTAAACGCACCATTGTGACTTTTTTTTCCTTGGTCTCGGCTGGTGGGCAGAGCTGGGCCTTGCCTGGCGGCTGGACTCAGACACGCTGCTGGGGGGATAGGCGGGCGAAATTCCCATGTTCTGAGAGCCAGGCTCGGGACTCTGTTAATCTAGACACTTTGAGCCTTTCGTTTTGTAGCTGCCTCAGTGGGGTTTGTGTGGAGCTCCGCGGTCAGGGTGCGGGACACCATGTTGGTACCGAGATTTTAGCGGGACCTCGTTCTTAGCCTGGGAGCCAGCGCCTGCAAACGGGACAGCGCTTCTCCATCAGAAAAGTAGTGATTTTGCACAGTGCTGCCTACGTTGGGAGCCCTGCAACAGAAGCAGAGGAATCACTACCTCTGGGCACCGTTAGCCCCCCTGTCTGCTGCCTGTGTGGAGGACGCCATCTTGGGTACGGTGGCCGCAGCTGGACCTAATTCTTTGCTTGGGAGCCAGAGCCTGCCCATAGGAGAGCGCTTTTCCATCACAAAACCAGTACTCGATGCAGTGTTGGATAAGGCTAGGCCCTGTCAGCAGAGGCCACCAGGGCAGTAGCAGTGCTGTATTCTGAACTAGTTTGTTATCATCTGGGGTTGGATACAGTGGCGCTTACTGTGTCAGATGGGAAGAGGGACCTCTACACCTGAAAACCTAACTGACTTGTGAACTGGTCAGATACCTTTTGCTTTACATTTGAAGACAGCCTAGAGAAACATTTGCAATCCATCCTCACAGTACATCTTCCAGCCTCTATATACTCACATGGGACCTAAAAAGCAACAGACAATTATGGCATACAAGCAATCACTCACAGCTTCAGAAGGCTCCCAAACAAAGCAACCAAGGAGCTTTCCAGATGAAGAAACTTTTATGAAAGCATCAGGAAGTGAATACAAATTGATTATATACAGGGCCCTTCTAGACCTTATACAAAATGCAGCAGAACAAAGTGAAAAATTAAACAAGTTGTTCGATCTGATGGAACACCAGTACTCTGAAATCCAACAGATCAAGAAGAAAATCAAAGACATAGAAACTTCCATGCAAAGCCAAGAAAACAGAATGGAACAAATGGAAAAAAGAATTTCTGACTTGGAAGACAGAGCCACTGATGCCAGCATCTATGAGCAGAAATCAGAAAAAAGAAACAAGAAAAATGAAGAAACGTTAAGAAGCATGTGGGACTCTATTAAGAGGAACAACCTTCGATTAATTGGAGTCCCTGAACAGGGTGAGACATCTGAGAACACAGAGAGTATCGTTCTTGAGTTGCTGAAAGAAAACTTCCCAGAAATCATGAAGGAAGAGAATATAGACATCTCAGATGCATATCGTACGCCACCCAATATAGATCTCAAAAGAAAGACTCCAAGACATATTATAATCAAGCTTAACAAAATGAAACATAAGCAGCAACTCTTAAAGGCAGCAAGACTCAAGGCAAAGCTAACATTCAGAGGGAAACCCTGTAGGCTTTCATCAGATTTCTCAGCAGAAACCATGCTGGCACGGAGACAGTGGCATGACACATTCAAAGTCTTGAAGGAGAAGAACTTCCAACCAAGAATTATATATCCTGCAAAACTGTCTTTCAAATACGAAAATGAAATTAAGACATTCCCAGATAAACAGAAACTCAGAGACTTTGTAAAACCAAACCCAAACTACAAGAAATACTGAAAGAAGTTCTTGGCTTTGGCTTAGAAGAACGAAACCACTAACTTTATATTTTAGAACGACACACTACTCAGTACTCATTTAGGGAAGGCTCCAAAGTAAATCACAGCTTTGGTTTGGAAAGAAGCAATCCAGTGATCATCATGAAAATTATGGTGTCATCATAATAAAAGAGGGATATACTACAGTCGTTATAGTCCTTCCAGATGGAGAGGAGGATGACAATACTGGTAGTAATTAAAATTGGGTTTATAAATAGTTTATTAAGGGGGTTCATAGGAGCAGCTGTAAAGCACAACAAAGATGTATCGTACCATTTCAAGAAATCTAACACACGAGTCTCAACAACTACAAAACCAGCTCTGAAAAAGGTGAAAAATCAACTCACAAAAAAGAGTGTTTCAGAACAGACTAATAAGAACAACAGAGAAAACATCAACATAAAAATAAACATATCACAATGGCAGCAGTGAACACATACCTATCAATAATTACATTGAACGTGAATGGACTGAATGCGCCAGTAAAGAGACACCGAGTGTCATCTTGGATCAAAAGAAACGACCCATCCATATGTTGTCTACAAGAAACTCACTTGAGACCTAAAGACAGAAACAAACTGAAAATTAAAGGGTGGAAGAATATATATCAAGCTAACAATGAACAAAGAAGAGCAGTGGTGGCAATTCTAATCTCAGACAAAATCAATTTTAATGTCAAATCCACCATCGTGGACAAAGATGGACACTATTTACTGCTGAAAGGTTCAGTACACAAGCAAGACTTAACTATATTAAACATTTATGCACCTAATGTCAGAGCACCTAAATATGTCGAGGAAACACTGACTATGCTCAAAAGAGAGTTAGATGACTCCACAATAATACTGGGAGACTTTAACACTCCACTCTGATTACTAGACAGATCATCTAGAAAAAAGCTCAGTAAAGATACAGACCTCATTGACACAATTAACCAACTAAACCTCATTGATATATACAGAACTTTCCACCCATCAGCAGACAACTACACCTTCTTCTCCAGTGCACATGGAACATTCTCCAGAATTGACCATGTGATAGGCCATAATGCAATGCTCAACAAAATCCATACCATTGAATTACTGCAAAGCATCTTCTCAGATCGTAAAGCCATCAAAGTTGAAATCAATAGCAGAAAAAACAGAGATAGAAAGTGGAACTCTTGGAAACTGAACAGCATCTTGCTCAAAAAAACATGGGTTATAGAGGAAATCAAGGATCAATTAAAGAAATTCATGGATTCCAATGAGAACGAAAACACTTCCTACCAGAACCTATGGGATACAGCCAAAGCAGTGCTCAGAGATCTGTTTATCTCCATAAATGCACACATCTGGAAGGAAGAAAGAAACCGAATCAAGGAACTAACTCTACAGCTTGAACAAGTAGAAAGAGAACAACAGAGGAACCCCTCGGGCACCAGAAGAAAGGAGATCATAAAGATTAGAGCAGAGCTAAATGAATCAGAGAATAGAAAAGCAATTGAAAAAAATTGAAAAGACCAAAAGCTGGTTTTTTGAAAAGATCAACAAAATTGATAAACCACTGGCTAAACTTACTAAAGAAAAGCAGGAAAGGAAACAAATAACCCAAATTAGAAATGAGAAGGGAGTTGTCACCACAGATACAACAGAAATCAAAAACATCATAACAGAATACTATGAAAGACTGTACTCTAATAAATTTGAAAACCTAGGGGAAATGGACCAATTCCTTGACTCATACCACCTACCCAAATTATCACAATGTGAGGCAGAACAACTTCATAAACCCATCACAAAGGAAGAGATTGAAAAGGTCATCAAAACACTGCCAACCAAAAAAATTCTGGGCCCAGATGGCTTCACGGAAGAATTCTACCAAGCATTTAGAGAAGAGTTATCCCCAATACTATTGAAACTATTTCACAGTACAGAAAGGGATGGAGTACTCCCAAACTCATTCTATGAAGCCAGCATAACCCTGATACCTAAGCCAGGGAAAGATCCAACAAAGACAGAGAACTACAGATCGATAACACTCATGAACTTAGATGCAAAAATCTTCAACAAAATTCTTGCCAACAGAATACAACGACATATCAAGAAAATAATCCATCATGACCAAGTGGGATTCATACCAGGGATGCAAGGCTGGTTCAACATCAGGAAAACAATTAATGTGATTAAACACATAAATAACACAAAAGACACAGATCACCTGATTTTGCCCATTGATGCCAAAAAGGCATTTGATAAAGTCCAACACCTATTCATGCTAAAAACTCTTAGCAAAATGGGCATAGACGGCAAATTCCTCAACACAGTAAGGGCCATTTATACAAAGCTAGTTGCCCACATCATCCTGAATGGAGAGAGACTGAAAGACTTTCCCCTGAGATCAGGAACTAGACAAGGATGCCCACTGTCACCTGCCCTATTCAACATTGTGCTAGAAGTTCTAGCCAGAGCAATTAGACAAGACGAAGAAATAAAGGGCATCTGCATCGGCAAAGAGGAAGTTAAAATCGCCTTGTTCGCAGATGATATGATTGTATATGCAGAGAACTCCAAGGAATCTATAAGTAAGCTGCTCAAACTGATAGAAGAGTTCAGCAAAGTTTCAGGATACAAGATAAACATAAGTAAATCAGTAGGTTTCCTTTATACCATCAACGAGACTGTTAAGGAGGAAATTATCAAATCAATACCATTTGTGATAGCCCCTAAGAAGATAAAGTACCTAGGAATTAATCTAACCAGAGAAACAACAGACCTTTACAAAGAGAACTACAAGCCCTTACTACAAGAAACTAAGAGAGACTTAGATAAATGGAAAAACCTACCCTGCTCATGGATAGGAAGACTTAACATTGTGAAAATGTCTATTTTACCCAAAGCAATTTATTTATATAATGCAATCCCAATACAAGTTCCAGCATCATTTTTTAATGATATGGAGAAACAAATCACCAATTTTGTTTGGAAGAGGAAGAAGCCCCGGATAAGTAAGGTACTACTAAAGAAGAAGAACACACTGGGAGGCCTTTCGTTACCCGACCTTAGAACATACTACACTGCCACAGTGGTCAAAACAGCCTGGTACTGGTACAAGAACAGACAGATCGATCAATGGAACAGAATTGAGACCCCAGAGATGACACTATCTGCCTATGAACAGTTGATATTCGACAAAGGCCCTAAGACATTAAACTGGGGTAAAAACAGTCTCTTCAATAAATGGTGCTGGCAAAATTGGTTATCCATCTGCAATAAACTGAATCAAGAAAACAGTGGACATTAAGCAGAACAGTTCTATGAGAATAAAATGATTCATCCACCTGGAAGGCCTAAATGAGTACACACTAACAACAAAGCTTTAAAATACACAAGAAAGAAAGGAAGGAAGGAAACAAGAAAGGTAGGAAGGAAAGAGGAGGAGGAAGGAGGAAGGAAGGAAACTGACAGAGCTGAATGGAAAAATAGATAAACCCATAGTTGTAGCTGACAATCTCAACACTTTACTTAGTAATTAATTGATGAAACTTCTAGACAATATATATGTGTGTGTGTGTGTATAGAGATCTAAAAACACACAACATGGTACTAAATTCATACAACCAACAGCGTCTACTTGACAAAATGGAACACAACAGGAAAATACACATTTTCATGAACCCACAGAATAATCAGAATGACAAACCATATTCTGGGTCGTTAAAATTAAACTCAATGAATTTCAAAGTGTTGACATCATTACAAAGTTGAAATGTCACAGAATATATTTCCCCGATCACAATGAAATCAGACTGTTACTGTTATTAATTTCTGTCAAGTTAGTTCTGATTCACAGCCACCCTATGTGTGCAGAGTATAATCCCTCAGTAAGGTTTTCAAGAGTGTGACTTTTTGGAAGTAGGTTCCCAGGCCTGTCTTCTTACACACCTCTGGGTGGCTTCCAGCTATTAATCTTTTGGATCATGGTCAAGTATGTAACTCTTTGCACCACCTGTCACCAATTAGAAATTAATAACTGAAATATGACTGGAATATCACAAAAATTAAAAAGTAAACAATATTATTTTATAAGCTGTTGTTGAAAGAGGAAACATCCAATTAATTACAGTATCAGGACTGAATGAAATTGAAATATAACATACCGTAATGTGTTGGAAAAATGCTAAAGCAGGATTAAGAGGGAATGCATGGCACTAAATTCATACATTAGCAAAAGAAAACTACTAATCCATGCTCTCACCTGAAGAAACTAGTAAAAGAAGATCAACATGAATTCAAGTGAAGTAGAGTGAAAAATAATAATAATAATAAAGATAAGAGCAGAAATTAATGAAAGTGAAAATAGAAGCATGCTAGGGAAGATCAATGAAAGAAAAAATTGCTGCTTTACAAAATTCAATAAAGCTGATAAACCTCTAGCAAGACTAACATAAATAAAAGTAAAGACACAGATCACTAATATCAAAATGAAATATGGAATTTCAATATAGACCCTTTAGTCATAGAAGGGTAATAACAGGATATTATAAACAAGTTTGCACTAATAAATTTTACAACTTAGAAATAATAGGTCAATTTTTCAAAATCCGCAAACTTCCAAAACTCAACAAAGATGAAATATAAATGATTAGTCTAGTAACCACTGAATAAATTAAATTTATAATTTAAAACCTCTTGAAAATGAATTATCCATGCCCAAATGTTTTCATCAAATAATTCTACTGAATATTTGAAGAACTGACATCAAACTTACACAATCTCTTTCAAACTATAGCAGAGGAGGAATCGCCATTGAAACTCATTTTATGAGGACAGTATTATCCCGACTTAAAGGAAAAAAAAAAAGGGAAAGAAAGAAAGAAAACTCCAGAACTCTATTATAAACTGAGAGATTGAAAATGCTTGAATAACAAAATTAAGCATAAAAACTAACTGCGGTACACACGTCATGGAATATGACTAAACAATAAAGAAGAATAAGTTAATGATACAACAATTGGGATGAACTTTAGACTCATGAAGAATTTTAAAAAACAGAGAAAGAAAAATCAGTTCCAAGCAGTTTTATACTATTTGATTTAATGTATATAATATTTTTTAAATAATAAAATTAAAGAAATGAAGAGTTTAGTAGTTTTTAGGGATGAGGATCAGGTCATAGAAGGAAGTGGATTTGTCTATAAAAGGACCACAGAAGGAACACATTAGTGATGGAAATAGTGTGTATTTTGACTGGATCAATGTCAGTAACACTATTTGCAATACTGTACCACAATCTACGAGAAATTGTCATTGAGGGTAATTGGATAGTTATACAAGATCTTTCTGTATCATTTCTGGCAATAACATGTGAATTTGCACATATGTTATCATAATGTCAAGTGAAAGAACAGTGTTAAAACCAAAAAATAAAGAAAGAAATACATAACACAAAATGTGGCAAACTCTGTGACAGATAGTATTTGGCTCAATGGCAAGAGGGCTTTGCAGAGGGAGCAGTGGTTAACAAAAGATGTTAAAGAATACATGACTGACATATCCTGGTGTGGATACAGATAGATTCCGTCCTTTGTGAGTACTTTTTGAGTGGTGACAGTTAATACATCAAGATGTCAATACCTGAATTATTTTTGTTGTTCATTTGTTTTTTTTATAATTTAATGCTAAGAATAAGTTTGGCATATTGCTGAAGTTTCAGGGGCAAATAAGATACATCTTAGTGTTGGTCAGAGGAGATTTTTTCCATGATTAAAAAATGTTGGTTTGGCACTTACATTAATCTCTGAGTTGTTACTTATTGTAGCATTTGCTGTAAATTGGCTAAGTTCACTGGCTGACACTTTGAACTCAAGGGACATTAAATTCATCTCTTTTAACACCCATGGAATGCCTTGAGTCACAGTCCACTTAGAGTCAAGTGTATAGTTTTTTTCAATCTCCCTATGTACTTTCTCCATATTTGCTATTATTCTGAATGACCTGGTTCCTACTTACCGTAACATTTTCATCTGGCACTGCTTTGTTATGCCCTCCCTACATGCCAGCATCTCTGTTCTCTGAAGGGAAAAACTTGTCTTTTTTTTTTTACTACTTTAGGATTCTTTCTTTGACCTCCTCCATACAAGTCAATTCCTCTGCACTCTTTTACTGTGAATATTGTTTTAGCCATCTGGTGCTGCTTTAACAGAAATGCCACAAGCGGACTGCTTTAAAAAGAGAAATTTTATCTGTCACAGTCCAGTAAGCTAAAAGTCCAAAAAATCAGGGTATCAGCTCCAGGGGCAGGTCTTCTCTACTAGCACTGGAAGAAGTTCCTTGTTCTCAATATTCCTGTGGACTGAAAGCTTCTGAGGCACAGAGACTACAGTCCTTTCCAAAGGATGCACTCAGCTCCCGGCACTGCTTTCCTTCTTGATGGTGTGAGGTCTCCAAATGTCTCTGCTAGTTTATTTCTCTTACACCTCAAGAGACTGCCCCAAGGCACAAAACAATTTCACAGACCGAATCTTGCTCTACCAACCCAACTGCTGTCCGTCTACACTCATTAATATCAGAGAGGTGGGAATTCCAACACGGAGGAACATCACAGAATACCAGGAGTTACGGCCCAGCCAAATTGCCACAGCTTGTTTAGGGAACACAGTTCAATCCAAGACACACATTCATGGTAAAAGCTGTGAGTTTGTAGTTCGATTCATGTGTATATGTGTGTATATAAATTGTTTAGAGTCTATGCCTTTTAAGTCGGATCCGACTCGATGGCACTTGGCTTGGCTATGCCTTTTACTAGAAGAGGACATGCAACACGACTTCATGTTCTTATCACCAACCACCATACGCCACACATTGCTCTTGCTCACCAAATTATTTTTGACCCCAACATCCACATTGTTTCCAACACACAGTTGTTACATTAAGTGTATCAAGTTGTCTTGTAATGCCTTATTCATTTGTTGTTCTCCCCTCGCATCAACCTCTGAACTCTTCAGAGTAGATCAGGTCAAAATCAATTGCTTGTTTCTTTACGTAGAGAAGAAGATGGTAGGAACGTAATGAGTATTTAAAACCCAAATAACAAAAGTGTGGAAGAAAGTTCTTAAAAATTAGCCAATGAAAATCTTTTGGATCACAACAGAATAGTGTCCAGCATACATACAGCATAAGCAAAGACTGGTTCCTAGGAAAGGACATTATGTTTCATAAAATAGAGGGCCAAAGAAATGAGGGAAATTCTCAGTGCAATGGATTAACTGAATTGCTGCAACAATTAACTCAAAAATACCGAAGATCACGAAGATTACAAGAGACCAAGCAATGTTTTCTTCTGTAATACATGGAGTCTGCATGACTAGGAGCTGATTCAGCAACAACTAACAGCAAATCTTGTCCCGAGGCTCCACGGTTCCTCATAGTGTTAAGTCTTCCCTATTCAACTTACATGTTTGTTTCAGGTGTTTTTTGTTTGTTTGTTGTGACTGAGGGTATAGTTAGAAATGGAGAATCCACACTGATTTTGCTAAAGCCCACACTGCCTTGGACTTGCACCTTTAACTCAAGTAATATTGTGAACATCTGAGAGCCATTGTATCTCCACTGTCTTAAGACGTGTCCCGGCCCATAACCGGGAGTTTTACCATCGTGCTAGCCTTAAAGAAAGGCACAGGGGGAGAGAGAAGAGCTGTAACACAGAAGACAGCAAGAGACTGTGGAGAAAGGCAGCAGAAGCCAAGAGAAAAGTGGGAAATGGCTGTGGTAGAGTTTGCTGACCCACAGAGCTAAGAGTTGCAACATGTGCCCAAAAAGGTACTCAGCAGGGCCCAGTGGCAGAAGGTAAGAAGAAACTGTCCTGATTAAAGAACTTTATTCTGAGGCTTTTTTGACTCTTATCGTGAATTGTACCCCATTACTTCTTTACTTTCTTTTAAGATAAATAAAAACAAAGAACAAACAAAAAACGGAAGGATAATTGGTAAGATAAATGCAAGATTTCCCACTAGAAAGCATTTCAAAATATTTGTGTATTAGGTTAAAGAGTAGTAGTTAAAACTCAGATTAGAGATTACTACAGAAAGCTTACAATATACTGAACCTATTGCCTTCTGTTCTTGGATGTTGTATATTCAGTTCCATCTCATAGTGAATTTATGCACAAAAGAACAAAACACTGCCTAGTCCTGCACTAGACCCACAATTATCTTTAAGCTTAAACCCATTGTTCGGCCACTGTATCAGTCCATCTTCTTGAGGGCCTTTCTCTTTTTTGCTGATCTTCTACTTCACCAAGCACAACGGCCTCCAGGATTTGATCCTGCCTGATAACGTGTATAAAGCTTGTAAAATGCAAATCTCACCGTCTTTGCCTTCAAAGAGCACTCTGGTTGTACTTCTTCCAGAACAGATCTGTTTATTCAGTTGGCAGTCCATGGTATGCTCAATATTCTTCTCCAACATCACAATACAAAGGCATCAGTTCTTCTTTTGTCTTCCTTATTCATTATCCAGCTTTCACATGCACATGATACTATTGAAAACATCATGGATTGGATCAGGAACACCTTAGTCTTCAAGGTGACATCTTTGCTTTTCAATACTTTAAAGAAGTCCTTTGCAATAGATTTTTCCAACGCACTGTGTGTCTTTTGATTTCTTGACAGCTGCTTCCATGGGCATTGACTGTGGAACCAAGTAAAATGAAATCCATGGCAACCTCAGTCTTCCTCCGTTAATAATGATGCCACTTACTGGTCTAATTGTGAGGATTTTTGTTTCTTGATATTGAGGTGCAATCCATACTGAAGGTTGTATGGTCTTTGATCTTCATCAGTACATGTTTCAAATTCTCCTCACTTCCAGCAAGCAGGGTTGTGTCAGCTGTGTAATTTATGTGATTAATGAGTCTTCCTCCAATCCTGATACCTATTCTTCTTCATATAGCTCAGCTTCTTGGATTATTTGCTCAGCATACAGATTGAAAATTTAGGGTAAAAGGACACAACTCCGATGCATACCTCTCCTGAGATTAAACCATTCAGTTTCCCCTTGATTTGTAGGCAAGACTGCCTCTTGATCCACACACAGATTCCTCGGGAGCTAATTAACTGTTTCAGAATTTCCATTCTTCGCAATGTTATCTGTAGTTTGTTATGACTCACACAGTTAAATGCCTTTGCATAGTCAATGAAACACAGGTACACATACTTCTGGTATTCTCCGCTTTTAGCCAAGATCCATCTTATATCAGTAGTGCTATCCCTGGTTCTGTGTCTTCTTCTGAAACTGGCTTGGATTTCTGGAAGCTCCCTGTCAATATACCGTTGCAGTCACTTTTGAATGATCTTTAGCAAAATGTCACTTGTGTGTGATATTAGTGATATTGTTCTATAATTTGCACATTTTGTTGGGTCACCTTTCTTGACAATTGGCATAAATATGGACCTCCTCTTGTTAGCTGGACAGGCAGCTGCCCTCCAAATGTCTTGGTGTGGGCAAGTGAGCATTTTCAGTGCAGCACTCATTCGTTGAAACATCTCAGCTGATAATCCATCAACTCCTGGATCCTTGTTCTTCACTAGTGCCTTCAATGGATTTAGGTCAAAATTGGTCCCCTTCAGCTCACTAATGCCTAGGATGTTGACTCTACTTTGAGGAGGTAGCTCTTCCTCAATCATCTTCTGAGAGCCTTCCAACTTGGATGGCTCACTTTCTTGCAGAAATAGACTGCCAGATCCTTCTTCCTAGTCTGTCTTAGTTTGGAAGCTCAGCTGAACCCTGACTACCGTGGGTGACCCTGTTGTACCTTAATGACATGGATGAAGTAAAGCCTTCAGGATCTTCACTCACTGATGTGACATGACTCAAAATAAGAAGAAACAGCTGAAAACATCCATTAATAATTGGGACATAGAATGTGCAAATTGTGAATCTGGAAAATTGGAAATATCAAAAGTGAAATGGAACACATAAACATCTGCTACAAAGGATCTCTCTAAAGTATTGAAAAGATGTTGCTTTGAAGACTAAAGCATTCTTGACCCAAGCCACTTTACTTTCATTCACATGATATGCATGTGAAAGCTAGATGTGAACAAAGAAGACAGAAGAAGAATTGATACCTTTGAATTGAGGTGTTGGAGAAGAAGGTTGAATGTACCATGGACTACCAAAAAAAAAACATATGTGCCCTGGAAGAAGTCCAACCGGAGCGTTCCTTGGAAGCAAAGATGGCAAGACTGCATCTTACATACTTTAGACAAGATGTCAGGAAGGATCAATTCCTGGAGAAGGACATCATGCTTGGTAAAGTGCAGGATCAGCGAAAAAGAGGAAGGCTTTCCATAAGATATATTGACACCATGGCTGTAACTACGGGCTTAAGCCTAAAAATGGCTGTGGATATGGCCCAAGACTGGAAGGTGCTTGGTTCTGTTGCGCATAGTGGAACCCACTCAGCAGCTCCTAACATCAACAACATATGCATCTTAGAACTGAGCGATGAATAAGGAAGACAAATAAAAACTGATGCCTTTGAATTACAGTGTTGGCAAAGAACACTGAATATATCATAGACTGCCAAAAGAATGAAGACATCTGTCTTGGAAGTACAACCAGATTATTCCTTAGAAGCAAGGATGGAAAGACTTGGTCTCATATACTTTGGATCTGCTATGAGGAAGAACCTGTGTCTGGAGAAGAACAGTGTGCTCATTAAAGAGGAAGACCATCAAATGAGATGGATTGACACAGAAAACGCAATAGGCTCAAGTATAACAATCACCATGAGGATGGTTCAGGACCGTGCTGTTTCAGTGCATTGTACACAGGGTTGGTATAAGTTGGAATTGATTTAACGGTACCTAACACCTATGCAATAATTCTTCTTCTGTGATGAATCAAGTGCCATCTTGCCAAGCCAAGTGCCGTCGGGTCGGATCTGACTCAGGGCGACCCTAAGTGCCATCTTACTTTTCCTAATTATTTTATTACCATTTGTGATGTAAATATACATTAACTTTAACACATTAAAATGTAGAAGTATACAGAGGAAAAACATCAAGAATTACACTATCACCCTCTGATCTCCAGTGTTAGTATTTCATGTCATTTATTAGAAACATCAGAATTTGATATATCGGGGTGCACAGTTTTGTCACACAGCATAGCATGTGTCTCAGATAATCTCTGCAGAGACTGTGAAAACAATCTAAATTATTATTATTATTATTTAATCATGCATTATTTAAAATAAACATCCAACCAATGTAATTTATTTTAAAAAAATGGTCATCAAATCAAATAATAGTAGAATTGTACATGTCATTAATGAATATCGTTATACAATTCAGGATTATTAGATGAAGTTCATGGGGACATGAGGTTGTATGAAAAATCTGAGCTTTTTGAACAGAATTATATTTAAAAGATCTAATCTTGTTATTTTAATGTACCTTTGTCACTTTGCCAAAACAATCCCTCACTGTATCTAGATAAAGACTTGGATATACTGTCAGTGATGAATGCTAATTGGTAATAACTAAGAAAAATAATACTTCATGGATTTCATTATTACTATTGTCTTTAAGGAAAATAATCACAAGGTGCCTCTGAGTCACTTTTAGGATTTGAAACGTGAGCATTTCTCTAAGATTGAAAGAGTCTTTCACTCGTAATGTGATTGAAAGTGGCTCAGCCGCTTTTTGACAGCATTTGAACTGAACTTTTAAGCAACTTTAATGCTCCCGTTCTCAAATTTCAGCCCTGCCTGAATCTTTGAGCACCAAACCGAGGCAGATGGCCTGAAGACGTGTGAGATGCCATATGCCGCCATTTTTGCATAATCAAATTTGAACAGCTTGTAATACTGTCCAACAGTTTAATTTGATGCTCTTGAACCATTTAGCCAAAATTTCAGTGGGTCTGAAAACCTAAACATTTTTCATTAATGAAGTATTGGAACATAAAAATAGTATTTCCAAGAGAAATTAATTAATTTTGAAATGTTAGTAATTTTGCACATTATGAGTTCTGGAGAAGGTCAGTTATTTTGAATACCTTTATGAACTATATGTCCGTATTTGTGTGAATGGTTCTTAATAGTCCACTTCGTATGGGTAATTGGTCAGGGCATTCAGAAAATAAAATTGTAGGACAGAACCTAGAACCACTAAGAGAACAAGAACTTTTTTCTAGGAAGTGATCAAAGCTACTGCTGCTGGTGGTAGCAGAGATGGAACAGGAGAGCGAAGATGATGTTTACACATTATTCACGTTTACTTCTGTATTTTTTCATTCATTCATGCATTCACTCATTCACTCATTCACTCAGCTGTCAGTTTCTTCTTTAGATTCTTTCTCCCCAGATCCATTTCCCAGTTCCTCACATATTAAAAATAATAATAATAACATGTGAATAAATAAATCTTAACCTTCCTATACTTGCAGTTGCTTACTTTTTTCCTTTCTTTCTTTTTTTCATCTTTTCTTTTTTTCCTCATTATTCCTTTCATTCATCCAAATACTCTTACCCTCCCGAAACTTTCTAAAATGTTACTATGTACTAAGCATCATGCTAGGGGCTTTGAATGTAAGGATGAATAAGAAACGTTCCCTGAGCCCAAGAAATTTACTTTCTAGTGGCTTTACAGGCATATAAAATTGTTTGCAGTACATATTATGATAAGCACTGCAGTAAACTTGTTGTCAAGCTACGGGAGCCCAAAGTTCACCAGGTATTACACCTAACAGGGTTACTGTGAACAATCAGTGACAGCAAACGAATGTTTTCGGAGGAGGCGTCGACAGTGTTTCACTGAATCACATAATCATGGGTCCGACTTTAGTTGATGAACAAAAGCTGTATCCTCAATTGATACCTCTGTCACTGTAACAACATGTGCATATGGATTTCTTGAATTGTACGCATACTGCCATTTGAGCATCTTTATAATACTGTTACGAAGGATACAAGGCAGTGATTCCTTTTTATTTTCTCTTACTCATTGAATCAAGCGGTGTTTGTGCCTAATGACACAGTGAACGCTGTGTTAGCTAATTAATACATAGTGATGAGTAAAACAGAGCTGACCTCTGACCTCTGACCTCACAAATATAGTATCTAATGGAGACATCTACCGTGATAGCGTTATTATGAAAGACTGAGAAAGCAGCAATAATAAATAAATGAAAGACTTACAAGAGGGAGCTAGCTATGGATATAGAACTGGAAGGCAAAGCAAAATAGGAACAAAGTTTCTGAAGCTCCAGAATAGTGTTATCTTGAAAAATTAAAAGAGATATTGTAGAACAAGACAATCCTGAAGGAGGCAGAATTGATTCAGAGTTAAGCTGGAGGGTTTCAGGGTTATACATCAACGTGCTGAGTGTTATATTATGTTCATTTGAAAAACTGTGATTATTTTTAAAGTTAGTTAAAGGCATGTCCTAGTTTATGTTTTTATTATGATTCTGACTCATTAAAAAATAACTTAAAATGTTAAAAAAATTGAAAAGATATCTATTGACATTAGAAGCAGTTTTAGACGGGACAGTGAAGTGAGAATTTAATATGATATTGCAAGCCTAGAGCTTTTACGTTCTTAACGATGTTCTCCTTCCTGAGTTAGGAAAACAAGATATTTCTCATCCCTAGGTGATCAAAGAAATATTCTGAATTTCTGGAGTCCAAAGGGGGTATAATTTTTTTTGGTCATTTTTTAGACATTTAGAAGGCACAGCTCCTGAGTAGAAGTGTCTCAACAATGGGAATAAACCACAATCTGATGAAACAATTCATGTGTGTTTTCACACACAGTATTTTATGTATATTGATGAATACTAGTAACTTCTTGCGCCTGTGACATATCTACAATATTACACACTCTGTTAGGAACTGTAAATGTAATTTGTTAGCCAAAAATGATTTTTCCATGTTTTGTAAAAGATACAGTGGAAACCTAAATCAAGTTCTGAATGTCATTCGGTCTTGTTAGGTTTCTGCTGCCTAAAACAAAGTATCAGTGGCTATCTTTTGAGTTTATCTTATATATCTATACATATATAATGTGTATAAGTGTATAGATATATATACACATTTATATATGTAAAATTACGTATCCTTTCTAAATAAAACATTTAAAACTCATCCTGTCCTGGTTTATTTTTCTTCCAAAAGAGTTGATTATGCTAACAATATCTAAAATTTTATTTAGCTTCTATTTCCTATGAGTAAATCATGACAAAAGCAATAACTTATTTCTGGTCTCTGTTTTACAACTTGGAAAATTTTTTTTAATGAAGTTTCTTCTTCTGGAAAATATTGTATCTACAGAATACTTGGAGAAAACCAAAGGAGTAGGAGGAGAATATACTGTATATCTGCCAAAGCTCCAGAGAGTAGCAGATTTTTTTTTTTTCAGTTTAACAAATTGTCCTTTATACTTAATATGTGCCAGACATCAGTTTTCAAGGAGTTGATGATTCGGTAGAAATATCTGATTAAGGGACAAGGACAGTCCAAGGAGATAACTGTAATGATTGAGCTATTGCTAAAATTGTGATCCTGTGAGATTGTGAACACAAATTTTTACTGCTTTGAGTTTCCAAATAAATACTACTGTTCTGGAATCTCTCCCCAACTAATTGCTTCCTTAGCAAGTTCTCGTCATCTCTAATGACAGCTTCTCTATAACTGGACAAAACATTAGTGAAAGAGCTATCTTTAGACACATAAAGCTGATACTTTCAAAGTTGTTTTCTTTAAGCTGATCAATAAAGATTGCACATCACACCATCCACTGTGAATTTATTCTTGCAATATATCTTAGGTTAGAGTGTAACCATAGTTAACCGCCAATCCATATTCCTTGCACATCATAAATGAGAGCATAGTCAGGAGATCCTTCATGTACCATTTCATCTACTCTGGAAAGTTATGGGCACAAATTGTCATCATGTTCTTTTACAGTTGCTTGGCTTCACTTCTTAAATCCTTCCTACCAAGAAAAAAAAAAAAGTATATATATCACTTTTGGATGTCATAAAATTTGCATGATAATGCTCAGCAGGTAAATGCCTTCATTAAAGTGAGGATTAATTTATATTTCCACAATATAGCAATGAAATTCATTTAATGGGACTATTTGATTTAAAGATATCTTTTTTGGTTGCGAAATGAGTTCTATTTGCAAAGGCATCAACTCTAACATTGAAAATGTAATTATGTGGAATGCTTAAAGTTTAGCTGAAATGATTTCTAGATTAATGTGAAGCATGGATTGTAAACTAAAGCTTCTGTCTAACTTCCTAGATATTTCTAAATCAGCTTTGCTCTTTCACTCTAAAACTTAATTTGTTGAAAACTGTGTGGTAGAATAGGTAGTCAACTTACACGAACGGGGTGAGTTAGAAAGACACTTATGATTCAGACTGCTGGATGATTTTTTGAGTTTTCTAATTTTTAAAAAAGATATTTTAGGATTGCTTTGGTTCTTCATTTCACTGAGCAAAATTACTATCATCATTTACACAAAATATCATTCAGTCAGTTACAATGTTTGGTAAAGAAATTTCCAAAGAAGATGAAAAATTATATCAAATATATGTTATAAAGGTAGCCCACTGCCATAGAGTCTATTCCAACTTACAGAGATCCTATAGGACAGAGTAAAACTGTACCACAGGGTTTCCAAGGCTGTAAATCTTTACAGAAGCAGACTACCATCATCCCCGCCCCTGCAGAACGACTGAGGAATTTGAATGGCCTATCTCCAATAGCTGAGTGTTTTAACCACTGTACCACCAGGGCACCTTTATAAAATTATAGTCTCCTCTAAACTCCAGGTTTTTCTTTAAAATATTTTATGTGAATATAATCTATTCTAGTTAGATTTGGAAGCTCAGTAGGGAGGGAGAAAGAAGAGACAATGATTACTGAAATTACATTGCATAGCTTTGGCTTCTTTTGCTTAGCATTTGCCATAAGCGTTTGTCATAAGTATTTCTATCTAAATAAAAGAATCACATTAATTATATTTTCATCATGAAAGACCTAATAACCTTCTTGGATTTTCCCGTGCTTATAAACACTTTAACAGTAATAGTAACGGTGACAATTATATTTCTGTGTCTGGTTCTGTAGAACGCATCTATGAAACACTGATTGTGTTTCATTATCATGACAAGAAATTGGATTATTGTTTCAGATATTAAGGAACTACTCATACAGTGCAGCTCTACTCTGTCCCATTGGCCAGACTCAACACAGATTAGAGGGCATGAGGAAGTCTATGCCGTCCTTAGAGATCACAGAACTGAATGGGACATGGATCTGGGAAGGGAAATGATGAATGAAAAACTGGGTGCTCAGAGACCTTCCTTGGTACTGTCCAGTGGTGTCTGGAATTCCTCTTAGAAGACACTTTTGCATACTTTCTTTCTTTCTATCAGTTGTTATCATGGAAGAACTGCCAATGAACTTTGCAAACTCATCATAGAAAAAGTGCTACATCCTTCATTGCTGAACACCACTATGGTCACCTTTAAAGCACTCCCCGTGGGAAGCTGTGCACTGATGCCAGCACCTAGTCTATCCTACAAAGCAATTTTGGAACTCTTTTTCTGGAATGGCCATCAGAGGTATTGTCCTAATACCCTTGATGTCCTGAATATCATCCAAATATCTTCCTTTCATTATTTTCTTTATCTTCAGGTAAAGAAAAAAGTCATCGGGGGGCCAGATCAGGTGAGTAGGGAGAGTGTTCCAATACAGTTATTTGTTTGCCTGCTAAAAACTTCCTCACAGACAACTATACAATTAAGATTGTCAACTCGCCACTGTGCCACCGTGTGTGCAATGGCCTTTCCATAAAGAGTTCCAAAATTGCCTTGAAGGGTGGACTAGGCACTGGCTCCGGTGCATAGCATCCCACGGGGAGTAATCTGAAGGTGTCTGTAGCAATATTAGGTCTGCCGACTGAACTGCTTTTCTTTTTAATTATCCCCTCTCATGTACGTCAGATCTTCAAGAGGATGGAGTACATCATTTTTATTCCACACTGTATGCATTTTTAGTGTTCAACTAACGTCTACTAAAAGAATGAATGAGGATTCATAAATGAAAACAACAAAGAACCTTTTCAAACTTTCAAGTTTATATAAATGAACCAAATAATTTATTGTTGAGTAGTAAGTACTCATTGTTGTTACTGTTGTGGTGGTTACCACTGCCACTGTGGATGTGCGTATGTGAGTGTGTGTTTAGGACATGAAAGGAAGCACACCCCTGCATGTGATAAGTGGCTTAATTTCCAGTGACAGTATATTAAATGAAGGCAAGATCACCTGTACCACCTCATTAAAAGTGGAAAATATAAAATTTCAGCCGAGAAGGAGCTTACAGTTGCCAATGTGTGTATAAAAGAGATTTCTGGAGACTCCATTTTCACACACTTGTACTGTTTGTGTGCCTTGGCAGTTGGAAGAACAGCACTGATAAGACAAAAGATGTATTGTTCCCTTCCGTTACACATCTCCGGGAGGGATCATCAGTACCATAGTTCACATCAGAGACATCCTCTTGACACTATGCTGGGACCTTAGCGAGCTGCTAAAACTCTCCTAAACTACCATTTGGTCACTATCACCAGGGTCATCGATTTTAGGGTAGTCAATGAATTATTTACAGTGATTGTGTGTGTTTGTTAAATAAATTAACTGTTATTTTTGGTGCCAATCAAATGGAGCATTTAGTTTAAATGACTTTAATGGATTTTTTTGCCTTAATTACCTCACACAGTTCACTGACCTTACCACATGCATTTCACCTTTGCATCTACCTAATACTTAAACCTATATAACACTGCAGGTGAGAATGAATAAATGTAAACAACATGAAACCTTTTCAAACTTTCAAGTTTACATAAATGAGCTAAATTGTTGAGTGCTTGACCTGATCCAGAAAACCTTGGTTTTATAGTAGTTAAGTGCTAGTATGCTTGCCAAAAGCTCGACAGTTCAAATCCGACAGGTGCTCTTGGGAAACTCTCAGAAGCAGTTCTACTCGGACCTATAGGGTCGCTATGAATTGGACCTGACTTGACAGCAGTGGGTTTGGTTTGGGTTTGTGCTAATCAAAAGGTTGGCAGTTCTAGTCCTCCAGGCATTCCTTGGAAACTCTACGGAGCAGTTCTACTCCACACAATAGAGTAGCTATGATCAGAACTGACTCGACGGCAGTGGGTTTGATTTTTTTTGGCCTGATTCTAGTTTTCCTTACATCTAAAAAGGAGAAGAAAGAGACAGTCAAACAAACCAAATTTGGTGACTACAGACAAAATTAGATCCTATTTATAATGCAAATAACCCACTGGCTGGAACCTAGCATGAACATAACAAATAGCAGGCTTGTCGTCCAGGTCATCTGTAGACTCTAAAAAAGACTGAAAGGAAGGGTGTATTTTTGCGTTGTAAAATGAAGTACTTCTTTAACCTATTATCCTCATTTTTCCCTCCTTGGTTTAAGGCAGTCTCATAAAATACCATACCTAGCCCCAGTCCCTTTCCAAACTCAGGCCAGGAAAAAAAAAAAAGAAAGAACTTTGAAGAATTAATGAACTCACTTCTTGGGAAAAAAAAAAAAGAAGGAAGCCAGCAGATTTGGGAGAAGTCCATTTTATGACTTCAGTGAACTGGTTGTGTTCTGATTAAAGAATAATGCTTAGAACCTCATATTGTCAACACAAAGGAAATTAGCATGTCCATATCGAATTTAGTGCATCATTTGGCATGCGGTATAATACCATAAATATGCTAGTACATGCCTACATAACAATTTGTGGCATGAATCACATGTATTATTTTCTGAGTTGGTTAGAAAGCACATTTGGAAACCAAAATTAACCAGATGACATTTTATTATGCAGTTCAGCTGATGTAATGTAAAATTTAATTACATAATATTTCACACACAGCTGTGACAAAACACACAAGAGCTGCCAAGATTCACCAGCTAAGCTGAAATGGGGATCTTCTAGGGAGATGATCAAAGTGGTAAGCCAGAACATCTTGCAAGGCTGACAGTCCTCTGGATAAATGAAAGTCTGTTTACATGGCCCAGGTCTCCTTTCTTAAATACTTAAATGCCACTTTTACCAAGTTCCTCTGAGGGAACAGATATGCTCCAGAGTGTCTTTTAAAACTAAACAAAACAAGTAATAGCAAACAAAACAGTTTATCTGAATAGCTTTGAAAAGCATCACCTGTGGTCAATGTGCTTGTTCTACTTTAATCCCCTTTGTGTTTACAAAACCTTCAGATTTTTGCATCTAATTGCTGGCAAACAGCAGATAATAAAATGCACCCTGCAAACAGGATTTGGATTCACTTTGCATCCACATTATCTCAGTCTAAAGAATTGTATCTGAAATCTGCACAATGAAATGTCATTTTACACCTAGATTGAGGGGGATTTAATTAGAATAAAGTAAATGAGCTGCCAATGCCATGAATTCAAAAAACATTTATTGAGTCTTACTATTTACCCATTACTATGAGTCGGATCCGACTCGACGGCACTTGGCTTGGCATGAAAGGAGATGTAGAGATATGGGAGAACAACTTTTTGGTAAGGTTAATATTTTCAGTACTATCTGTTTGAAGTTACATGACACTGTGGGAGACACTATTACAGGCTATCGAAGAGTCCACTTGGTGCTCTTTTTCTCACTTGCTGTATTTTTCTAATAAGTCTCTTAATTTTAGTCTTGGTTGACCAAGGGAGACTCAAAGATCATAACCCACTAAATCTACATTTTATAAGTTTTTTAAAATAATTTATTTCATTTTGTAATTGTTGAAAATATATAAAGAACTTGTCTCAATTCCACAATTTCTGTATGTATAATACAGTGACTTTATTGTATTTCATTAAAGATTACACAGCAGGTTAGGTTACCATTTGGCAATCTCCGCACAAATTGTTCAGTGACGTTAGCTACATTTACCACAGAGGGTCAGCTCCGCTTATCCCATTTCCTGTTTTCTGGTTTCCCTTCCCCCTTATATCTGTAACTTGGCTTTTGAGTCATTGTTGACCTTTTGTTGTCATCCTGACAGTTTTTAAGAAGACTGCATCAATCTTACAGGTAGTCTCCTTTATTTTGTGTGTTATTCTGCTGTTTTAATAAAGGATGAGAATAGATGAGAGGTGGTAGATTCATATAGACTTGTTCTCTAAGTTTTTGGTTACTTTTTTTTTACTGTTTTGCTCAAGTGAATGTGGACCTGTAGTGCCTTGATGGCTGCTTACAAGACTTTGAGACCCTCATTTCATTAGGATACAAACCACAATTTTTGTGAACTCCATTATGCCAGTTGACAGGGTTGTCCCACAAGACTATGGTTCTGAGCTGTCAAACTCAGATAACCAGTCTTGGAAGGTATTTGGTTATATCTGTCAAGTATCTGTGTTTGTGTCTTCAATGAATATATGCACCTGCACCCACATATTTCTATTTACATATATCTGTATATACTTCTATCTGCTCTTGTGTGTACCACATATATACCAGTAGGCCTATAGGCTTCTACATGTCTTCAAATACTTGTTTTTACATTAGTTGTGCTATGATCATATGAATTTAGTGCCACTGTTCCCATCACCACAAAAATAACAAGTTTCTACTATTTAAAACGCATTTTTCCCTCCCTCTGTAGAGACATAGGTCTCCATTCCTATCTTTGAAAAGAAGGATCATACACTATCTTTCCTTATATCCTTGACTTATTTTGCATTACGCACTCCAGGTCCATCCATGCTACAGTGTGATTCTCAGATTCACCACTGTTCTTTTTAGTTTGTAACATTACAGTGTATTTACATACCACAATTTGTTTATCGCTTCATCCACTGATGAGCATTTTGATTATTTCCATTTATTTGACGTTGTAAATGAAGTAGCGATGAACACAGTTGTTCATGTGTCTGACTGTGTCTTTACCTTTAGGTATCTAATGCATGCACCTAGGAATGGAATCCCTCTTGGTATAAAGAGTTAACTGCTCTGTCTGCTAACCAAAAGGTCAGCAGTTCAAATCTGCCTGATACTCCTTGGAAACTCTGGGGAAGTTCTACTGTGTTCTATAGAGTCACTATGAGTAGGACACTACTCAACTGCAGTGGGTTTTTGGGTATACCTAGGAATGGGTTTGTTGGATCATAGGGTAGTACTGTTATCTAGCTTTCTGAGAAAGTGCCAAACCTTTTTCCATATTGATTATGCCATCAACAACAAGTAAGGGTTCCAATCTCCTGCGTCGTCTTCAATGTTGTATGTGTGTGTGTTTAACCAGTACCATTTTAGCCAGGGGTAAGACGGTATCTCATTTTAATTTTGATTTATATCTCACTAAGAGCTAATGGGAGCCCTAGTTATACTGTGGTTAGAGTCACTGCTGCTAACCAGAAGTTCAGCAGTTAGAATCTATCAGCTACTCCTTGGAAACTCTATGAGGTAGTTCTACTCTATCCTATAGGATCAGAATGAGTTAGAATCAACTGGAAGGCAACAAGTTTGATTTTTTGATTTAATGACTAATGATTATGTTCCTCTTTTCATGTTTGGTGGCTGCATGGATGTCCTCTTTTGTTCATTTTATGATTATGTTGTTTGTCTTTTTGTTGTTGAGTTGAAGTTTTCTGCAGATTTTAGAGATTAGACTCTTATTGGGCTCTAATCTCTGAAGATTTTTTCCCCACTCTTTAAGTTGTCAGTTTACTGTTTTAATAAAGTCTTTTGAAGAATGTGTTTTTAATTTTATGAGATCCTGTATTTATATTTTCTCTTCTTTTCATGTATTTCTTGTTGCATTTATTATTCCATTTTTACAAGTCCCATAGTTTCTCTCTATATTTAATTCCAGAAGTTATGATCCATTTTGAGTAAGTTTTGGTGTGTGCATGAGGTATGGGTTCTGTTTCATTCCTGAAAAGTAGATATTCAGTTTTTCCAGGACCATTTATGAAAGCGACATGTTTTTCACCACTGAAGGACTTTGATCTTGTGGAAAATTAATTGCTTACAGATGGCTGGATTTAATTCCAAGTCCTCATTTGTATTCCACTGTTGTCATTGAACCAGTATCAGACTGTTTTGATTATAGTGGCTATATAATATGTTCTGATACCAGGGAGTATGAGGCTTTCTGCTTTGTTCTTTTCCTTCAGTGTTGCTTTGACTATCTGTGGCTTATTCCTTTCTATATAAGTTAGTTTTTAGTTCTTCCACTTCAGTAAAGAATGTTGGCATTGTATCATGATTGCATTATATTGATAGTTTTAGGTAGAATTGACATTTTCGCTATATAAAAGTCTTCCAGTTTCTGAACGCAGGATGTCTTTCCATTTTTATAGATCTCTTTTAGTCTCTTGTGGTATATAGCATTTTATAACTTTCATTGTGTGTCTTTTATGTCCCTGGTTAGTTTAATTTTTAGATATTTTATTGATTTGGAGGCTGTTATAAATGGCATTGTTTCTTTTATTTTGGAGCAATCTTTGTTAGTGGAGTGAAACTCAGCTATTGACATTGTTGTGTTGATCTCATACCCTGCAATGTTGCTTAAATCTTCTGTTAGTTTTAGTTCTTTTCTTGTGAAAATGTGTAGGATCTTCTATGTATAGAATCAAGTCATCTGCAAATAGAGATAGTTTTACTCCTTCTTTTTTCATTTGGGTACATTTTATTTTTCTTTCTTGCCTTATTTTTCTGGATAGGATTTCCAACATAGAGTTGAAAAGAGTGATGATAGTAAATGTCTTTGTTGCATTCACATTCTCAGAGGGAGGGTTCTCAGGCTCTCTCCATTGGGCAAATTTTGGCTGTTGGGTTTAGATGTGTGCTCTTAATAATGTCAAAAAATTTCTCTTCCATTTCTGTTACACTGAGAGCTTTTGTCCATAATGGGTGTTGAAGCATATTGAATGTCTTTTCCACATTAACTGATATGATCCTTTCCTTTATTGTATTTGTGTAGTTGATGATATGGATTGTTTTTTCCAATGTTGACATATTCTTGTAATCCTAGTATTATGAAATGTCCCTTGATTAAGGGTATATAATTTTTTTTTTTTTTTTTTGATTTGCTGCTGAAGTCTGATGGCTAAAAGTTTGCTGAAAGTTTCTGTATCCATGTTTATAAGGGACACTGGTCTGTAATTTTAGTGTGTGTGAGGGATCACTTTGCCTGTTTTAGGTATTAGGATAGTCCAGACTTCTCAGAAAGTATTAGATAGCATTCCTTCCTCCTCTGTTTTTAACTGGCATCAACTTTTCTTTGACTCTTCGATAGAACCCCCCAGTGTGTCCATCTGGTCCTGGGTTTTTAAGCTGCTTCTGTTAGGATTTTTGTTTTGCTTTACGACATCCTTAACTTCTTCTGAAGGGTCAGTTGAGTCTTTTTGTCCTTGCTTTTGTTAGCTTGAATACGTAGCGTGTTTCTAGGAATTTGTTGATTTCATCCAATTTTGCAAATCTGAGTATGATTTTCTATAGCATGTAACTATGATCTTAGTTATCTCTGTTGGTTGTAATGTCACCAATTTCATTTTTTTTTTATTACTTACCTTTTCATTTTCTTTTCTCAGTCTAGCCTGTGGTTTGTCAGTTTTATTGATCCTTTCAAAAAATCACTTTCTAGTTTTATCGATTCTGTGTTTGTTTTTTTTTTTTTGCTGCTGTTGCTGTATTTCATTTTCTATTTCTTTTCTTTCTGCCCTAATCTTCATTATTATTATTATTAACTTTTCAGGTAACTGTATCAGTATGTGTGAGGGATCAGAACAATTCATATCAGAGCAATGCATCTTATTCCCTAGCACACAAAAATCATTTTTAGAACACTAAATGTATGTTAGAACAGTGAACAAGTCTCATCAAATTCAAAGGACTGAAATGATAGAATACCTCTTGTCTAACTATAGCAGTATGACAATAGAAATAAAAAGGCGAAATAATGCATGGACATTAAATCATATACTATTTAGAAAAACAAAGACACCAAAAAAAAATTACTGAGTCATAGAAAGAGCTAAAATCAAAATTAAAAAATTCCTAGAATCAAATGAATCATCTTGTCATCTAATATCTAATAAAACAAAGCTAACAAAATAGCTAACAAAAACAAAGATAAAAAGATTCAACTGACCCTTTAGAAGAAATTGAAGATGTTGTAAAGGAAAACAAAAATCCTAACAGAAACAGCTTAAAAAATCCAGGAGCAGATGGACATTCTGTAGAGTTCTACCAAAGAATCAAAGAAAAGTCAATACCAGTTAAAAACAGGAGGAAGGAATGCTACCTAATACTTTCTGAGAAGCCTGGATTATCCTAATATCATCTTATTTTTAGATGTTTCATCTGTAATTGAAAGTAGTGTATTAAAGTCTCCTACTACTATTGTGGAGTCATCTATTTCTCTTTCACATTATGCAGTAATTACTGTATGTATTTTGGTGTATTACTCTTAGGTGAGTATATTTATAATTGTATGTCTTCTTGATGGATTGATCCTTTCATTGTTATTATGTCTTTTACCTCTTTAATTAATTTTGATTTAAAGTATATTTTATCTGATGTCAGTATGGTTACATCTTTTCTTTTTTGTTTATTGGCTGTTTTTTCCCATCCTTTTATTTTCAGCCTGTTTGTGTCCTTATGTTTAAACTGTATTTCTTATCCGCAGCAGAACAATGGATTTCTTTTTGTTTTATCCATTTTGCCACTGTCTGTCTTTTGACCAATTTACATTTAAGGCTATTACTGAGACAAGTGTCTGCCTTATTCATTTTTCTATTAGACTTTTGAGTGTTTTGAATTTTTTTGTGGTTTATTTTGATTATTATTACTTGCTTTTGTATTTAGCTACTTTCTTGTGATGAGCCTTTATGTTTTCTTCTTTTCCTTTGTTTATTTTCGGGGGGAGAGGATTGTTTCTTAGTGACTACCACATGTGTTTTGTTATAATACTTACATGTGAAACAATGCTTAGCATGTGAGTAACAACATACAACCTTAACGTAACGAATTTATTACTGATATGCTTCTGTCTCCCCAACTAATATCAATATACAAATTATATTTGACAAGTTTACTTTGTGTTTACTTCTTACAAACTTGATGTTGTATCATTTACAGGGTTTATTTATTGAGTTTATTCCCTGAAAACATCTTATAGTTAGTCCATATGATTGCTGATGTTGTTGCATTTTTTGAAGATCTCTTCCTTTCTCTTATTTATTTTTCATGCAAAAGTACAACTATGTCTTTAATGCTCTTGTGCTTCCACTTGGAATATTCCCTTAAGTAACGTGTAAAACTGGCCTGGTAGTGGCAATTTTTAAGAATTTCTGTTTGTTTGGGAAAGCTTTGATTTCCCCTTCGTTTTTGGCTGACAACCTTAACTTTGCTGAGTGAAGGATTCTTGGCTGGTAGCTGCTCTCATTCAGTGCTTTTTTTTATGTTGCTCCATTGCCTTCTAGCCTTAAGAGTTTCTAGAGGAAAACCTACACTGATTCTATGAAAAGCCTTTGATGTTAATATTGTGATTTTCTCTCATAGCATTCAGAACTCTCCCTTTTTCTTTGGTTTTCAAGAATTTTATTAAGATATGTCATAGAGTTGATCTATTTTGTGTTTCTGCCAAACAAAGTCTTGGTTCTCTGTTGAAGTGTGGGAAAGTCTCTCTGATTATGCTTTAGAAAATTGTTGCTGTGCCTTTATTGTTATGGAGTTTGGGGATTACAATAGTCTTAATTTTAGATTTTTTAATTGAATCCCACATTCCCTTTTGGGCTTGTTCACTTTTCATTGTTCTTTTCTCTTGAATTTGGTAAGTTTAGTTGTTTTGTGTTCTTGTTCATTTATTCTACCTTCTGTCTATTCAACCCTATTACTGAATATTTCGTGTTTTCTAGTTAAATTGCTTTATTCTTCGGTTTCAGTAGTTCTTTTTTACTGTGTTTTCAGTTTCCTCATTGAGTCTCTCATTTTCTTCCTCCATTTGTTTCTTAATGTCCGCTAATTTGTTTGCTGTGTGTTTTTTTATTTCTCTAACATATTTAACCTATAATCTGAAAATTATCATTTTTTTGCATTAGTCTAGCTTCCCTTGGAGAAATTTCCTCTTCTTCCTGTTCTGCTTTTGATGGCTCCTTCTTCTCCTTTGTTTTTATATGTTTTACTATTTTTTGTTGTTGTTGAACTTGGTCCGTTGTTTTGTTATTATTATTATTTCCACTTTAAATTTTGTATTGTGGTTTTAGTGAGAAAATGCTTTCATTGAATACCGCGGTTGTGCAGTGGCAAAGCTGTCAGCTCTGCTGGAGAAAGATGTAGCAGCCCACCCCTGCGAAGACTCACAACCCTGAAAACCCCACCAGGCAGCTCCACTCAGCTCCACAGAGTGGCAATAAATCAGAATCAACTCAGTGATAACAAGATTGGTGTCTTCTTCTGAGAACCACAAGAGGTCTCTTTTAGTTGTAGGTTTCTTTCCGTCAGTGCTGACTTAGGAGTTTGGGACACCTCATCTCCAGAAGTAAATACATATGCATTGAAGGTGGATTTATCTGGTCGCAGATGTTGATGTAAGCAATACAACAAAAACAAAACAAAACATAAAAGCCAGTGCCGTGGAGTTGATTCTGATTCATGGTGACCCTACAGGACAGAGCAGAGCTGCTCCGCAGAGTTTCTAAGGAGCACACTGACAGATTTGACCTGCAGACCTTTCGGTTAGCAGCCATAACCCTAACCACTACACCACCAGGGTTTCCAAAGCAGTTGGGTTCTACTTTTTTGCGGTCGGAAGCTCCCTGTCTTTCCTTCACGGGTTCCCCGGCAGTGTCTCCCACAGTGTCCTGCTGTGTGACATCCCCTTTCCTTTCCCGTCAGGCTGCAGTATTCCCCTTATCCTGCTGCCCTTGTGTTTCCTCTCAGTCCCAGTACCCGTCCATTTCAGGCCTCAGCAAGCTTCAGTAATATTGTCTTGCAGTGACAGGGTTTTCCTTTGTCCCTTCAGGTGGTGTGGCCCTTGAACTCCCATGGCCAATTTGCATAAATCAATCAATCAGGCCAGATCTTCCCCAGCTTAGTTCTGTGTCTTTGTTCTCTGGTACGTTTCCCCAGCCCTGTCTTCAAACGTTGTGATGAGCAAGCCCTGTTGAGTATGAGCAGATCACTTCTCCTATCTTTTACACCACTCCTTCTTCTTCTCTCCTCTGCTTCTGTGCTCACAGTGACTCTCCAACCCTGGATGCTATCCAGTGTAGTGTGTCACAGTCTGCAGTTGGTTTGTATTCATTGTTTGGTGTGTTAGTTACTGTGGGAGTCAATGGCAGTATCCACGCACTTTGCCGTCTTGCCTCACTACCCCTCATCTATATTATTATAGAAGAATTTAACAAACCTCCTCCTAAAGTGGACCTTTATTGTCTCTCGCTCAGCAGCCCCCTCTAGCACTAGGGTTTCTCACTAGCTCTCAGGGTTATATTTCATAGGTGCTGGTGCAGAGGGAGTGCAGAGCCAAATCAGTCATCATAGTCTTTTTAACAGAATATTGCCTGCCAAATTCAGGCACCTCTACTTGCAGCTCGAAGAGGCAAAGGTGGCCAAAATGTCTGGTGAATACGGCTGTAGACTTGATTCTTAAAACACTTTTAGGATGAAATAATACACAAAGGGTTCCCAATGCATTAAAGTCAGCTAAATTCTGACAACAAATCCATGGCTGGAAGATTAAAGTCATCCAAAGCAGATTGTCTTGTCAGTTTTGCCTTAAAGTACTTCCTAAATTCAATTGTTTAAATACTCATAGGGGGCTATTCATTCTCTCCCACCCGAAGGCCATACTTCCAATTAAGAAGCAGATTTTAGCATTTCTCTTGGCTAATACAGGAGGATCAAAGCTTTTATGGTGCTTATGCCTTCATGCTTTCTTCCTATCACTGTTTTCCCCTACAATATTAAGTCATCTGGAACACAACACATATTTTTAACCACAGCTTAGACATCATTCCTTTAGGTAATCTCTCTCTAAAGATTTTTCAGCAGCTCTAACATTAAAGTTCATTTAGTGTTACATCAATATTGCCTATTTTGTTTGCCATCTCTACTTGGTTGTAAAACCTTTTAGGAAGAGCACAGACAGCTGCTTCGTCAGTGTATCTGTCATGCTAGGAAATTACCTAGTACAACCTAGGCTCTGTATTGGAAAAATATGTGTATATTGATATTTGAATTAAACATATTTTTTGTCTATCTATCTATCTGTCTGTCTGTCTGTCTGTCTGTCTGTCTGTCTGTCTGTCTATGTATCTATCTATCCACATTGTTGTTAGGTGCCATCAAGTTGATTTAGACTCATAGCAACCCCATGTGACACTAAGAACCACCCATTACAGTTTTCTAGGCTGCATCCCTTACAGAAGCAAATCACCAAGTCTTCGTTTCATGGAGCCACATGATTGGATTAATTGCCAATCTTTTGCTTAGCAGCCAAGTGTTTAACAGTTTTAGCTAGTAAACTATGGGTTATTTATCTTTTATTTGTCTATCTATCTGCCTATCTATCATCTATCTATTATTTATTTATTTATTTTCTCTCTCTCTGTCTTTATATACATATGGCTTTATATATATGGAAACCCTGGCAGCATAATCACTAAGTGCTATGGCTATTAACCCCAAATTAGGCAGTTTGAATCCCCCAGTCACTCCTTGGAAACTCTATGGGGCAGTTCTACTGTGACTTACAGGGTTTCTATGAGTTGGAATTGACTCGATAGCAGTGTGTTTATGTATGTGTGTCTTATATACATATAAAGCTGATGTATGTATGCACATACCACGTCTCCTGTAAAGAAGTCTCATAGGTTTATAGAACTCCAGATTTCAAAGGAAAACTAGAGACAACTGCATTTTGTTAGCAATTCTTAAGTTTTTGGGCCACATGACAAATAATAACCACATGTGCAACACCAACGTATGGGACTATCTATGCTAAAAAGAAAAAATTCCTTGCCAATGAGTCGATTCTGACTTGTAGTGACCCTATAGGACAGAACAGCAGTGGTCCATAGGGTTTCCAAGGACCAGCTCGTGGATTCAAACTACTGACCTCTTGTTAAGGAGCCAAGCTCTTAACCACTACTCCACCATGGCTCCAAGAATACTAATATTTGTTTTTATTTTTAAAAAGTAATGATCCAAGTTACTGAATTAAATTCTTCAGTGATTTATTTCAGATTGTTGTACCCCAGCTGTCACAGACTGCTGCATACCCAACTGAGCACTGGAAAAATGGTAAACTACTAATACTTTGCAAGCTATCTTTATCCTTGTACTGTTATAGGTAATAGAACATTGATGTCAAGTAGTTACGGAGGAGGATTTCAAGATGACAGGTAAAATTAAAGGAAGACAAACATGAGTTCCAGGTACTTTATCCCCATTCACTCCTCCAAAAAATAGACAGAGAGACAGAGAGACAGATTTAAATGAGTAAAGATAACCAAAGAGAAATCTTTTTAATAGATACCATCAACTAGCATCATGTCACCAGGCAAGGTCCACCTGTTGAAGTGACAACTGCAGGTGATAAGGGATGACAGTTTCCATAATAAAGGGCCCCCACAAGTAGGCTGGGTCCTTGCTGGCAGTGGTGTTCAAGGCTACCTAAAGCCCTATCTCTGTGTACCCTCCTTATTCCAACAAAAGTTTTGAATCAGATAGGTCTGGTGTAGTATGCCAGCTGGGCTATTTACTGGGGGTGTAAACATGAAGAAGCTACTCAAGAATCCAATGTTTCTCTTTCTCACCATCTTAGACATCTAGTGCTGCTATAACACAAATGCCATAAGTGGAGGCTTAATGGAAATTTATTTTCTAACAGTTAGAAGGCTAAAAGCCTGGGCTGGGAACTCTGGCTCTGGGCATGTCTTTTTCTGTTAACTTTGGAAGAAAGTCCTTGTCTCTTCTAGCTTCTGTTCCTCACCCGTCTGTCTGTGTCTTGTCATCCCTCTTCTCCATCCCTGTAGCTTCTCTCCCTTGCTTATTTAATCTCTTTTATACCTCAATATACAAAAAAAGAATATATACAGAAATATATTTACATAAGATATAAAGGAGAATAACTCCAGATACACCCTAATTGTGCCTCATCAATGCAATTGCAAACCTACTCCTCGTTAACAGAACCTATAGATATTATCCCATAACTGGCAAGGTTTTAGTTCAGGATAGATCTCACAATCTTCTTTGTTGTCAATAAATGTAACATCATTCCTCTTCAAGTGGTCATTCCCGGCATAGTAGACCATACGATTATCTTCTTCAAAACGGCCAATACCAGTACATATTAGTTCATTAATGCCTAGGATATTGACCTTTACATGTTCCATTCAATTGTTTGACAATTTGCCAGTTTTTTATATTCACACTTTTCACACTCTGCAGATTATTAATAGATGTTTCTTCTCATTTTGAATCTTGCCACATCAGCAAAAGAAAGTGACTTCATCCATATCATTAAGGTTGACTCTACATAGTCATATTTTGAGTGTCTTCTAATCTGAGAGGCTCATTGTCTGGCATTTTATAATGTTCTGCTGCTATTCCTGATTTTGACCAGATAATTCTTTCATAAGTAGACCACTGTTTCCTTCTTCTTAATCTGTCTTAATCTGGAAGCTCAGTTGAAACCTGTCAACCATGGATGATGAGGCTGGTATTTGTATACTGATGACACAGCCTCCAGCATCATGGCAACTTGCTGGTCCCCTAGTAACACACAGTGACAGACTAGTAAAGGAATAGGTGTGGTAGTAAACTAGTGAATGAAATAGTGTCAACAATAATCAAAGAGTTTAAAGTGCTAAATTCATGCATTACTGAATTCTTGGCGAAAACAAGTAGGGACATACATTTAGAATGTTACTAAAACAGGTAAGTCAAACAAATTTGTTTCTATCCAGTTGATTCTGACTCAGGATGAACTCAGAGTTCCCATAGAACTGATTCTTAAGGTTTTCTCAACTGTAGCCTGACTTTAAGGAAGCAGATTGCCAGGACTTTCTTTCACAGCACTGCCAATTGGGTTCAGACCACCACCTTTGGGTTAATAGTGGAGTACAAACTGTTTTCATAACCCAGGGCCCCTCAAGAATAATACAGAACCTGGCTATTTACTTTGTCATCTGGGAAGCAATCATGCTGGTAACATTTAGGGCATTGTTTGAGATGTAGAACGACCTACTGAATCAAAATCTGGCCTTTCAAATGGAAGCCAGTTGCTTTTATCTCTCTGGAGTCTGAAAAAAATCAACATATGAGGTCCGTCAAGCCTGTGAACTTAATTGTTCTAAGCGCTACATACCTATTGCTGAGTCCGTCTGCAGTCACCTTCGAAGTACTCCCCTTTGGAACCTATACAGCGACCTCAAAGCAATTTGGGGACTCTTTTGTAACTGCGTTTTCACACAGTAATATGATGGCAAGTTAGCAAACTTAATTGTAGAGTTGGCTGTGAAGGAGTTTTTAGCCAGTGAATTAATAACCATATTAGAACACTCTCCCTACTCACCTGTTCTGGCCCCCAATGCCTTTTTTGTTTATGTAAAGATAAAGGAAATAATGAAAGGAAGACATTTTGATGACATTTAGAACACCAAGGATAATATGATCACAGCTCTGATGGCCATTTCAGAAAAAGAGTTCCAAAATTCCTTTGAAGGGTGGGCTAGATGCTGGCGCCAGTACATAGCTTCCTGACGGGAGTACTTTGAAGTTGACCATAAAGATATTTCGCAATGATGTATGTAGCACTTTTTCTAGGCCAAATTTGCAAATTTAGTTGAAAGTCCTCGTGTTATATAAGATACTCTCTCATGGTTGTTGTTTTCTCTGCTATGTTCCAGGCAATTTACTGATTTTTGTAATACTTATTAGTTCATTTATTCTTTATAAAAAAGCAATGAGGGAAATATCAAGCCCCCCTTGTAAAGAATAGAAAACTGATGGTCAGAATATTCAGAGAACACAGTTTGAATTTGCCTGAGCCAGTATACAAAGCCATAAAATGCATTTGTATAGAAAATGAATTTGATAAAGACTGGGAAGTAAAGACCAAATCTAAATTTCAAATTTTCAATGTCCAAAAAAGATCCCTCAAAACTAATTGGAAGTCCTTCTGTTTATGTAAGCAAGGTATCTTTCCTTGTACAATGATTGTCCTTTCCAAACTGGATTTTTCATTTCGTCATGCCTCCTGCAACCTCGCGCACACACACACACACACACACACACACACACACACACACACACACACACACACACACACACACAGGAACAGGAACAGAAGCAAACAATCAAACAACCCGACAATGAAGATCTAGTCAGAATTCAAACTTAGACCACTTTCTAACATTGGAGTGCCTCCTATCTGCTCCTGAGTTCTGCCACACATCTCCCTTGATTATTAGACCTTGGGCCCAACTGTATGTCTCTTTTTTCAGTTTCTTTCCTCAGCTATAACTGCTACATTTCTGAATGATAACTAAGATCTCCAGCAGACCATGTACTTGACTTTGACATCAGATGACTTTCCCTTGAGACTTAGCCGTCTGGACTTATTCATCTCTCTTAGCGTATTCGTCCAAGTCCTAATGAAGGATTGTTCCTATTTAAAATCACTCTGAGCCTGGATAATCAGTTGTTTTACATACGCAATTGTAATATATATATATATATATATATATATCAGGTAGCATTTTTCCCGCTACTTTTCTCCATTTCCTTCCCTTCCTCTTTATTCCTCCATTAACAGAAAGCAATAATTTCATAGTGTTGACTAGGAAATGAGTCACTGTTTAGAGGGTGATTTGAGCACTTCTTTTGTATGAGAAAGAATTGTAAACAGGTTTTCTTATAGACATTTATTTAATGCTAGTAACTCTATGTCTTGTACGATGAGATGTTTAGCTACAAAATATGATGGTGGGCTTGCTTTAGAGGGGTGCACATCCAGAATGTACTGTAATCTGTCACAATATCAGCTGCTTCCCCAGTGAAATCTGAAGGACAACACAATTGGAATCAAATCCCCTTTGTTCCCAATGATTAGATTTCTCTCTCAAGAAGTGAGTTCCTGAGCAGTGTAAAAGGACTATTTATTTGAATGTAACAATTTAGCCATCCAACACTATTACTGAAGAATGCAATGTAGACTTTTGTGTTTCTCTCATAATACTCATTACACAGTCAGTTTTTATTTTTCCAGTTATTCATTCTGGCATTCATTAGTCCACTAGTGAAATGCTAAGTGACGTTTGCCAGAGACTGCACTGTGGGGAAGGAACACGACAGCACACAGACTGAAGGAGAGACATCAGGAAGAAGAGAGGCATAGTATAATTGATTAATAGACAACACACATCAAAATGACAATTTGTGTAATCACTTTAGGTTTAATTCTGTTTTTTCGCTGCTGCCTCTAAGTTGCCTGACATAGTGCCTGTCAGAACAAGAGGTGCTCACTGAATATACTCTGTTTCATAAACTGATGAATTAATGAATTTGATTGTTAGCATCTTGTATTTTGACCCTGTTTTCAAAATGCAATAAATGCAACATTCTCTCTCTTTAACTCACTGAAGAGTAGGACCTAATCAGTATTAGCAGTGAAGTACGCCTATCACTAAATGTTGAATAAATGAATGCAAGTTGGTTCAGAGCTCCAGACTGTATTCCTGTCCTTTTCCCTTTCTCATCTGGTATAGTCTTACTAGTCAAGCTCAGTCATGCCAAGGGTTTCAGCTGCCCTGCCTATGCAGATGATTCTCAAATCACAGTCTTCAAGTAAGATTCTCTTTTCATCGCCACATTTGTATGGAGCACTGACAACTTGTCATCTACTAAAGTGACACACAGTCTTCATAGGCTAAATATTTTGAAAATCTGCTTTTATGCTCTTCAACCCTAATAAGCACCCCTAAACCAAATCCACTGCCCTTGAGTGGATTCCAACACATAGCGATCTTATAGACAGAATAGAACTGCCACATAGATTTTCAAAGGAGCACCTGGTGGATTTGAATTGCTGACCTTCTGGTAAGCAGCCGAGCACTTAACCACAGCGTTGCCCAGTTTTCCATAGTATGCCATGTTTAGAGCTTTGACACTCGCATCTTAGCTCTAGTTCTCTTCTCTTTCCTAGATCTATCTGTTTGGGACTGATCATTATAATCCAGTTTGCTTCATTGTATTCATCATTGACTTTGACCAATGGAGACTATACAATCTGAAGTCTTCTCATGAACTACAATCCTCTTCGTAATTTTTGATGTGATAAGAAGGCAAGTCTCAGTGATTTCATAATTGGCTGAAATACGTTTGTATTTTCTATAGAATTAAATATGAAAAATCTGTCTACTGGGGATTCCTTTTTTAAGCTGATGACAAAATGCTGTTTATCTATGAAATATCATCTCAGTAGACACAGCCTCTTCAGGGAAGGCTTAGCTGGCACAGCAGGAAAGAGCATGGGGTTAAATCATCTGCATGTCGTGTGCACAGTGCCTCATCTTCTCTTATATGTTGATGGATGTGAGTGGAGGTGAATAAATTTTCAGAGTTCCTAGAATGAATGCCTTGGAGGAGAAGGTTATGCTTTTCCGTAGAGATTCTGTTATCTAAGGCCAGATGTTCATTCTTGAAAATATGCCTGAAACAATTGCACTATTAAAACCATAAAAAATAAATTCAAACCCTGATTTCAAACAATGTGGATGAAACAATTACAGTTGTTTAGTTACAGTGCCAATAATATTGGCTGATGGTGAAACCCAGGAATGCCAAGTGAATAAATTAGGAGGATTGAACAAAACCCAGGAGGTATAAATAAGTTCCAAACTCAAAGTGCCAAGTTCTACTTTGAATATTATCACCCTACTTATCTGTAATATTTAGGAAACAGTATTCTCAGACAGGGTCAGGAACATATCTGGGAAATAACTCCATTGCATGGCCATCTTTATTATGTATTTTATAATGTATTTATTTGTATAGCACATTTATGTATTTTAAAGTGTCAAACTCTAATGTGGGTATTACCAGCCACTTGATCTGTGATACTTATTGAACAATAGCCACATAGAGGTATCTTACTCATCAGGTACGGCTCTAAGAGAACTGCTACAAATGGGGGACTTTAGCAATGAAAGTCTGTGCTTTCACAGTCCAGTACGCTTGAAGTCCAAATTCAGAGTGCTGACTCAAGGAAAATACACTCTCTCTCTGTCAACTGTGGAAGAAGATCCTCGTGTTGCATCCGTCTTTCTCTGGCCCAAGAGCATCTTGGTGCAGGAACTTCAGGTCTGCACACTCTGCTCTGCCCTTCGGTATGAGGTCTCCAGCTCTCTGCTTGCTTCCCTTTCCTTTCATCTCGTATAAAAGAACAGCAGGTGGTGCAAGCCCCACTCCAGGGAAACTCCTTTGGTAAGGGTCTTGCAGTACCACCCTAATCCACTTTTAACACAATCCCATCTATTACCCACAGGCAGAGATTAAAATTTACAGGACAAGAAAATCACAACAAAGAGGGCTATCGCACAGTACTAGGAATCATGGCCCAGTCAAATTGTTAGGCACATTTTGGGAGAACATGATTTAAACCATAACAGAGAGTCAGGTATATGGCAAGAAAATAATTCCATTATATCACTACCTCTGTTGTGTATTTTCTATCCCTATTACATGTGTTGTTCCAGACAAGAATATGAGATCACTATTATTATTATTATTTGAAAAGATAATACTTTATTCATTGCATTAATTAAACTATTTAACCCAAGACCTGAGCCGAAATAAGTGGCTGTGGATGCTGATTGCACTCATGGGTGAATAGTCATCACTCGGCAGTCACAAGAAAAATCTGCCTAAATAACTGAAGAGTGGTATATTTAGGAGATAACTTTCTGGAGGTTTTGTTGAAATATTTTACTGACCTAGGTAAGTTAAGAAGATGCCAGCTTCTCCCTACACTGTAACATCTCTCTGCATCTCATTGCCAACACTTACATCAACAATACCTATGATGACCTTGGAGACACATTCTCAAAGGAGTGATGTGATCAGAAGAATGACGTCATGCTGAATTGCACTAGCTTCTGACAGGTGCATAGACAATTCCCTGAAACAGCGGCACTCCCAAACAGCAGCCAGGAAAGCATCATCTACAGGGAGACCCCCCAGCCCTGCAGATAATGGAAGAGTTTTTAGAATGAAGCTTATTGATCCTTAGTGAGCGAAAGCTGCAATGGTCAATTCACACTCTGTGGTATTGAAATAAAACCCTTTCTAAAAGAAGTCATTCCTAGCCTACCAAGCCAGCTCTCTCGAACAAATTGTTGAAGGCTTCCCATCTTTTAGTGATGTGTTCCTGGAAAGACTTTTTTTCCAGGATATGAGGCCATTTTGAGTGACCCACATAATTACCTCTTAGAACAGCAGATGCATTAGGCAGTAATCTGTGTGGAGGGGGAAATGCCAGGGTCTTCCTTGCCAAAGTGAGTTCTTTGCTAGAATTTTTGCTTTGGAAGCTCTTGAAGTACAACCTGCTTTATAGAAATCAGCTGTTATTAAATGCTACAGAGTTTGTTAATTCGGTTCTGTAGATGCAAGCAGCATCATAGAACGTTATGTTTGAGAGAAATTTCATCAATTAGTGGTGGTGTTAGTGAGCCCTGGTGATGCAGTGGCTGAGTGCCTGGCTGCTAACCCCCAGGTTAGGGCTTCAAACACAGCAGGCATTCTGAGGGAGAAAGATGTGCTGGAGGGCTTCCGGAAAGATTACAAACTTAAAAACTCTATAGGGTGATTCTACTCTGTCCTTTAGGGTTGTTGTGAGTTGGGATCAACCCTATGGCAATGGATTTAGTTGTGTTACTTGACTGCTTGTTTAGACATTGCTCTGTGAAACCTCTGTTAGGTCCTACCACTGACAAAGACACTATTGCAGGCTCCTGCGTGCCACATGTGAGATTTTCAGCAAACTGTCCTCATTGCTGGGATCCCTGTCGATTACACAAGTAGACCGATCCTTTCTTTTATAAAGGTGCCTTAAACGATCACACCTCCTGTGCTGTCTATCTGGTTATATTTGCTGTTGTGAGGTGCTGTCCAGTTGGTTCTGACTCGTAGCAATCCTGTGTATAACAGAAAGGAACACTGTCTTGTCCTTGGCCACCCTCCCCATCACTGTCATGCTTGAGTCCGTTGTTGCAGCCACGGTGTCAATCTATCTTGTCAAGTGTCTTTCTCCTTTTTTGCTGACTCTACCAACTCTTCTAGTCATCTGGTGCTACTATAACAGAAATCATAAGGGGATGACTTTAAGAAATGAATTTATTTACAGTACGTAGCCTTAAAGTTCAAATTCAGGGTGTCAGTTTCAGGGGAAAGTCTTTCTCATTCAACATTCTTCTCCAGATGACGAGTTTCTCTGTGCAGGGACCCCCAGTCCAAAGGATACGCTCTGTTCCCAGGACTGCCTTCTCTGTAGTATGCTTGCTTCCGTTTCCTTAATTTCTCAAGAGATTACCTGAAGGCACAATCCAAACCTATAAATTGAGTCCTGCCTCACTAACACAGCTGCTGCCCTTTCTTCCTCATTAACATCAAAGAGTCAAGATTTACAACATGTGTGGGGAAAAAAAAATCACACAATAGTGAAAATCATGGCCAAGCCAAGTTGATAAACACTTTCGGGAGACACAATTCAATCCACGACACCAACCATGATGTCCTTCTTCAGGGACTGTTCCCTTTTGAGAGCAAGTTCAAAATATGTGGGAGAAGTCTCACCCTTCTTACTTCTAATAAGCATTTTGGCTGTACCTTTTTCAAGACACATGTATTCGTTCTTCTGGCAGTCCATGTATAGTCAATATTCTTCCCCAGCACCATAATTCAAAGTCTTCATTTCTTCAGACTTTCTTTATTCATCACCCAGCTCTCTCATGCATAGAAGACATCTGGCTTAGATCAAAACACCTTAGTCCTCAAAGTGACATTTTTGCTTTGTAACACTTTAAAGAGATCTTTTTCAGCAGATCTGTCCAGTGCAACACATCACTTGATTTCTTGACATTTAATAGGTTGTTACTGAGTGTTTATTATACGGCAGACATGAGTTAATACATTTGTAATAAATAAATTTAACTTTGATGACAGTTTATAAGCTTATTATGTTGTCACCACTGGTGCTAATTATAAAATTTAAGTGCAATGTAATTGTTTTGTCTAGGTGCAAAAGAAAAAAAAATGAAGTAACAGTTACAGAGCTGGGCTTCTAACCATAACTTTGAAGGCTAGTATCTATCCAGTGATGCCTTAGAAGGAAGGTCTGGTAAACCACTTCTACAAATCAGCTATTGCAAACCCAATAAAAAACAACTGTGCTCTGACACACGTGCTGTCACCATGAACCCAAGTCAGCTTGATAGAAACAAGCTTTAAGTGAAGAAATGATTAGAGTCCAGGTTCCCTGATCAATCCCAATGTTATTTCTAATGCTCTCAGTAAGTGAACTTTCCTCACTTATTCTATGTTAACTTTATAAGTTTTTAATATATCTGCTAATTTGGTGTCTAATCATTTCTATTTCTTTTTTCTGTTTCCTATACCACATTGGATCTAATTTTATAAACGTCTTAAATACACATATATTTTTATACATTCGTATTACAGAATTTACTTCCTCCTATGATTTCAACTTCAAATCTGTTGCTATGGAGTCAATTCTCATTCATATTGACCCTATATGGCAGAGTAGAACAGCCCCATAGGGTTTCCAAGGAAAAGCCAGCGAATTCCACTGCTGATCTTTTGGTTAGCAAACAAAGTGTTAACCACTGTGCCACCAGGGCATCTCTGTTTCACCTTGGGGTCAGTGAATTTCCACCTGTTTTTCTAAATGAAGCCTTTTTTGAAGCACTGCCACCGCTGCTCTTCAGTATATGTTGTCTGCGGCTGCTTTACCAAGAAGAGCTGAGTGGCCGTAGCAAGAGCTTTATCACCTGTTGACCCTAAAATACTTACTATTTGATGTTCTATAGAACCCTGCCTTTGAGAATTGAGAATTTTAGCCCTGGTTCTTATCATGGATAGCGCATGTGTTTGTGCTAATTCACTTGCAGGGTCTCTTTGATGAACTCGGCCAACATTTAATGATATATTTTAAAACAATTTATAGGCCAAACTGTTTACCAACTCCTGGTTTAATCACGGAAAATCATTCAAATTAGATATGCGTTTGTGTGTGTGTAAGCATATAGATGCAGGAACAAAAACACATATTCTTTAAACTACCTATAAATCCTTTTGTTGAGGGGGAAGCCTGGATGGAAATAAATGTTTGCACATGATTGCTATGATATGTATACGCATGTTTCAGCCATTGTTCACCTACCACTTTTTACTCCAATTGATGCTGCAATGAGTTTTATCCGAGTGTATCTGGTCTCAATAAACCACCTCTATTGTACTTTAGATGAAGCTTTATAAAACAAACTACTTTCTCATTAAGCCAGTCAAGTGTTTGTAAATATATTGTTTTATGATACTGGTTAACAACTCCATAACAGATCAACTTTCTTTCTTCCAGCTTTGGGTTCTCTATTACAGGCTTTCTTGTCCTCTCTTGCCTTCCAGTCCTTGCTGGTTTCTAACTAATACAATCTAGCATCCTAGATTCTGGCTGTGGTTTGATGTGGTTTGGCTTGGTTTTTATATGTTTCCTTAATTTCTGTTTATTTGGAAATACCCTAATTTTATCGTCATATTTGAATGAGAGTTTTGCAAGATAATTAGTCGCAACTTTTTGTTTTTTTCTTTCAAGGTTTTTGTGTATATGAGATCTGACAATTAAGCTCATGAACTCATCCTAGAAAAAGTGCTACGTACCTCACTGCTGAATATCACCATGGTCACCTTTAAAGTACTTCCTTTGGGAAGCTATGCAGCAATGCCATCACCTAGCTCATCCTTCAAAGCCATTTTGGAACTCTTTTTTCTGGAATGGCCATCAGAGACGTCATCATATTATCCTTGATCTCCTGAATGTCATCAAAATATCTTTGTTTCAATATTTCCTTTATCTTCAGGTAACGAAAATAGCCACTGGGGGTGAGATCAGGTGATTGGGTAAGGTTTTTCAATACAGTTATTTGTCTGCTGGCTAAAAATTCCCTCACAGACAAGTATACAATTAAGTTTGCAAACTTGCCACTGTGTCACCATGCACAATGTGCATTCCAGAAAGAGTTCCAAAATGGCTTTGAAGGGTGGACTAAGCGGTAGCATTGGTGCCTAACTTCCCAAGGGGAAGGTGGCCATAATGATGTCCAGCAGTGAGGTATGTAGCACTTAGAACAATTAAGTTCTCAAGCTTAATAGTCAAACCTTACATGTATCCCTGAAGACCCCACTAGCAGGTCATCACTGGGCAGGGGTGTGATTCCCCAGTTCAGCCATGTTTCACAGCTTTCAAGAGGAGGTAAAGATGGCACATAGGGCCAGGTGTTTAGGAGAAAAAAGGGGGAGGTAGTAGGTAATACAGAAGAAATCAAAAGAAATATAAAAAAGCAACACTAGCTACAGTCAAGTGGCACTTCGGGGACTGGCTAGTGTGGCAGGGTGAATGCAAGTGGCCAGGGCTGAAAGAGTTTCCTCTTGGCTAAGAGACTGTGGCCAGTGAGAAGCAGAGGAAGCCTAAGGGAGAGGGTGAGGCTAGAGAAGTGTATATTACTGGTTACTGGATTGTCTGTATCCTGTTGGGAGCTACTGAAGGTGCTTTGGCATAGTTCTCATCTGCTGCTGTCTAATGTAGGTGGTGTTAATACAAGGGGCATAGACAATGCACTTCTCACCTAGCTGAAGCCACTGCAGCTAGCCAGGAGGAATCAGGGGTAGTTAAGTGGGGAAAGGATGAGGGCTAGGAAAGTGTGTCTCACTGATTACCAGGTACTTTGTCTTCCACTGGGATTTCTATGAAGCTAGTTTCCAGAGCTCCCTGTCTGCTAATATCAACAGGAGTTAAGGTGGCAAATCTATGCTATGTTAGTTGATAGGGGGCTTCTGATCCTCTCTTCTCACTCTCTGTTCTCTGTCAGTTTCTTATTCCATTTGGTCGTTGGCTGAGTTCTTTATGCCTTCATTTGACACTGTGGGTTCCGGAACTGACATTTGTTTCTGTTTTACTCTGTTTTGGGGGGTCTTTGCTGTGAAAAGACAGCATGGTGCTTCTATATATTTGCTTTTATATTTTTATGGTCTTAGGATTCTTTGGGAAACTCTATTTGTGTAATGCTTATGTGCCACAACTGCAACAAAAAGTCATCGGGATGCCTGAAGAAATGCAATTTTATCCCTGAACAAAATTAATCTTATGCATACAATGCTCAAATCTGGAACAACAAGGGAATTAACACCTATGGGTGATCCTTGATTAATGAGGTAGAGGTGCTGGGTGGATGCTTTCCTTTTCTGTCCCCTGATGGACTTCTTTGAACTGTAATGTAAAAAACAAAACAAACAAACAAACAAAAACTTGTTGCCATCAAGTCAATTCCAACTCATAACTCCATAGGATAGAGTTCCAAGAAGTGGCTGCTGGATTCAGTAAGGATTCTTAAATACTGTAGGAGGTGTAGAGGTCAAAGTATCTGTAATGATGGCCAGCTTGGTAGTACATTCTTAGATTGACTATTCCTGCTTTTATACTTTCCAGTCCTTTACTCCTAAGCTTTAGGATCACTTCCTGAAATAAATCACCTGAATTTACATATCCACTCAAATACACCAACTGTAGAATAATGTATGTGTATATGTTTCATAGTGTGGATGCTTACAGTGAGTTTTGGTGGTACAGTGGGTAAAAACTTGGCTGCTAACAAAAAGATTGGTGGTTTGAACCCACCTAGTCACTCTGGGAGAGAAAAGACCTGATAATCTAAACCTGTAAATATTACAGCCTAAGAAACTTTGTGAGAAAGTTCTACTTTGCCATATAAGGTTGCTTTAAGTAAGAATCACCTCACTGGCATACATCACAGCAAAAACATGGGTAGTATAATTCAGGCTCAACAAGTAATGTAACGAGCAAGCCATTTGAGCAAGCTGTTTGCAGTATCTCCTTTCCGTGACTGTATCATTATTTAAGAAGCATATTCTTTCCCAAGTAAGTAGGTGATCTTTCTGCATTATTTTCAAATGTCCATTTTGACCAGAATTGATATTATATTGAAAGTAAAATCTATTTTTAATATTGAATATATGCTATAATATATTCAAGGCCTGAATACATGTTGTGAAGTGTGTGTGGATTAGAGAGTTAGAGTAATGACTCACATGTGTACAAAACTACCAGAACATTGCACAAAAGTAATTTTCAATAATTAACTTATTGTTCTATAAATTGAAAATAGTATTTTTTTATTAAACAATAACATTTACATATTGTATTTAACTACAATAGATGTAAAAAATTATTTGAAAAATTACTATCCCATAAAGGGGGATTTGAGGTGGAGCACAACATCAGCTAAACGACAAATGAGAAAAATTAAAAAAAATAGGATAAAAATATTACAGTAGATTTAGTGATAAATTTTTTGCTAAAGCTCATGAGGTTAGATTTGTTTATTATAATTTAGTTTATTTAATCATTTTGTTTCCAAGTCCTCATATTTTAAAAATGTGTACATCATACTTCATTTTTCAGACAGAAAAATGAAGGTAATGAAACACATCTCATTATAAAGTAACTGTTTTGTGGCAACATTAAAATTAATCCCAATGGCACAGTGTTTCCCATCAATAGAGAACAATACAGTATTTATCAGCCAGGTCCTGATAACTGGCATTCCCAAGCAAGTTTAGAGAAAACACAGACACACTCTTCAAACTGATGTTGCTTTTTTTCACCTTCTATGAAATCTGGTGTCGTATGTTTAGTCTGCAGAAGTATTTGTATGTCATTCTCAGAAATTAAGTCTCCTCCTGCTACCAATACTGTCCTTGATCCAAAGAAGAGTAGCTTCCAGAGAAAATACACTTTTCCAACATGGATTGGAGTGATGGAGAGATTGGGGATGGATTGGGGTTGGGTGCGTGAGATTCTTTTAAAGTCTAAGTTTGGGTAAGTTTGTGAGCTCATCTGTGTCTGTCTGTGCACTTCGTCCTCTGACCCTCTGCCTCGTTCTCAGTAAATCAGTTTTATATTGCTGCTATAGTAAATATCCAAAAACTCAGTGGCTTAATACAGCACAAATTTATTATCTTACTGTTCCTCAGGTCAGAAGTTTGACACAGGGATCCTTGAGCTAAAATCAATGTATCAGCTGGGCTGCATTTATTCTGGAATCTCTAGGGAGGAATTTACTTCCTTGCCTATTCTGCCTTCTAGAGGCAACCCATGTTTCTTAGCTCCAGGCTCCCTTCCTTTGTCTTTAAAAATCAGTAATGTAACATCTTTTTGACAGTCCTTTTGTAGTGATATCTATCTTTGGCCCTATGATTAGATATCCTACCTGGGATAATCTTCCCATCTCAATGTCTACAATTATAATCATATCTTTAAGTTCACTATTTTCCTGCAAGGTAAAGTGGTCCTTGGATATATGGGGGACTTGGATATACAGGGGAGGGGGAGCGTTATTCCATGAATTGCACTCAAAATGTAGATGTAGAAATATGTTTCATAGAACTACATAACTGACCTAAAAAAACAGTATGGGTGAAGTTTCTCCCATATCCTTTAACTCATGAGAGATGATTTGTAAAGGTACATAATGTTCTGTTTTTCTTATTCTAGCTATTTAATGTGCAAGTTAGGATATAAGGATATAGAAATACTGATGCATATTGAAGGTCAAGTTCCACCATGTTCCAGGGTCATAGCATCAATTTCAAGCAGATATTTTCTCACTAAGAAGTGAAGTGAAACATTTCTGTTTAGTTAAATAGAAGCATTCATGTTTGCAACATTTGTAAGTTTACTAATTAAGGATGATCCATACAAGTTGTTAATGCTTTTAACCATATTATCGTATGATCTCACTGCATTTTAATCATGTTTTTCATCCATTTCACTACTAGATACTGACATCCTTAGAGGGCAGTAATTTTTTGTATTTTTACAGTGTTCTGTACAAAATGTGTGTTAACATGTATATATGTGAATAATATTTTTACCATAAAAATCTACAGATAAAGTTTATAGAGTGTACATCTATATATTTTATGATATGCATTAAGCAGTGTGATGATGTATAAAAGAATATGCATATGTATTTTCATACATGTATATATGTATGCATATAAAAATGTATTCACATATTTCATGTTTTATTTTGTCATCTCTTCATGAAATATTCCAATGTGTTTAGAATAATATTCACAGATTAAATGTTTAGTATTTACCTATTATATATAAATATATTCATATGAGTTTTTATACCTATACTTTATTTTTCACCCCTGTTCTTGAGTGTCAGTGATAGCTTTTGTTCCTCTCAACTCCCCTAAATCATGAAACACAGTAAAATGGGTGATTGTGGTTTTAAACTGTTGAGTTTTGGCATAATTTGTTTTACAACCATTGATAAATAATATTATGAAGGTTTAAGTCAAAGGTGAACTGAAAACTTCTAAAGGATCCACAGTAGGTGAGGGGTGAAAGATAAGATTTCAGGTTATTACGGGCAGTGGAGAGAGTAAAAGAATTATTCATTCTCAAAATACACACAGCTGAAAATAATGCTTTATAATAAGTTTTAAAGAAAACTATCCTTTGAGACTTCAACACAGCAAGTATATACCCAAAAATCAAACTCACTGCCATCTAGTTGGTTTGGACTCATTTCAACCCTATGGACAGAATAGAACTGCCTTATAAGGTTTCCAAGGACCAGCTGGTGGATTTAAACTGCCGACCTTTTGGTTAGCTGCCAGAACTTTTAACCACTGCGGATGGTAAAAATGGATGTGTCATGGTAGCTTTGTTCGATATAAGCAGTTCCAAGCAGGATGAAGAAACAAAGGAAGGAAAAAAGAGAAAGAAGGCATCCAGGTTTGGAAGCAAATCAGTAAATAGACAGGCCAGGCTGGAAGCAGTCACCTTCTGCTGGTTTCAAGCATATACCATGCTCTTCTTTTCAAGCCATCAAAACATAACAGGATTTCGTTCAAGCTCTTTAAAAATTGTGATGTCTGCTGAGAACTACAAAGATATTTTCAAGTAAATGCAACTTCAGTGCGTTTAATTATTTCCTGAAAGTATCCATCAGGGGGTCCTCACGCTATGTTAACTCACAGTACATTACAGCGTGGTTTGAAAACACTAGTCCTTATGCTCCGTGCTGACCCCTTTCCTCTGAATTCCCTCATTGTCCTTGCTTCTCCTTCCTTCTTATAAATCCATATTCTGTTTTTGTTAGCTACTTTAGTACAGAGTTCTGGATCATGAGTTAGATCGCCTTGGTCCCAACACTATTTCTGTCATTTACTAGTTACAGGATCGTGGCAAAATCATTTAATCCATTTTGACCTCTGTTTTCTTATTGTAATGTCAAAAATTAACATTTATAATTTATGATGCATCTTTATGTAGAGAATGAAGAGTCAGATGTACCTGAAGCAGTTGTTAGAATTTGAGGAATTTAGTATGAACCCAAAATACGTTCAATACTATCAGACTCAAATTCAATGCTTCTTGGAAGACTTCTCAGAATCTTCAAGCAAGATTTACTTCCTCAGCATTATTTTTACCATAGCACTGTCTGTTTATAGCACAATATCACTATAATTATTTATTTTCATGCCTGGCCTGGACCTATCGTGTAACCCTTGAAGTGGAAATTGACTTTGTTATTGCTATATTCTGAATGGCTTACAAAGCCTGTGATGTAGATTAGGTATTCATGAAAGAATCCAAATTGGTAAATGAATTAGTCAACAAAGGTGAGGCAGGTTAAGCAACAATTCTAACAATACTTAGAAAATTTAACATAAACACAGAAAATTGCAGCAAAAAAAATGGGAAGGAAATTAACTCACACAGATTTAAATTCTGGAGTCAAGTACTTGATTTTGAAGAATAACTTAACTATGGTCTCTCTCTCTCTCTCTCTCTCTCTCTCTTTTCCCTCCTTTTTTCCTGTCTCCGTGGTTTTTCTCTTCCCATAATTCATTAATGTGAGAATTCATATAAAATAAATAACAAACCAGACAACCTGAAGACACCTAGTAGCTATTAGGTGTCTTCTAGTTACTAGACACTGCTAAAGTTTTTAAGGCTTGGCTATTCATAGCAAAGACAGTTCTTCTCTAAAGAGCACATTGTGTATTCTTAGGAGTAAACAGTCCTGCCTAGACTGGATCACATCATCATTCTGTTTTTAAAAACAAAGGTAGTGTAGTAATTTAGTGCCTTTCAGATAAGCTCAGCTTTCATACGTTGTCACCTGGGGCTGCAGAGCATATCGGTGGGAAACCAACCAATATAAATAGATAGAGCTATTTGCTCTCTAAGTGCCTTTGGAACTGTGAAATGATGGTGCTGAGGTGGATTTCCCAAAGCTAGTGACAAGATTAGGTGCTCTGGTGGAAATTTTTATTTGTGCATCAAAATACCCAGAGTAGCTTCCTTCATATAAGAAGTTTGTCCATTTATTTAAAGATATCAAAGAACCCCATTTCTGGTTTCATTGTTTTTCATTTACTAAGGCCCACAAAATTAAATCATAATGTGCTATACTCAGTGAGAAAATAATTATAACAAAAAGTATCATGGATTTTGTACCAACAAAGGCACATTAAATGATTTATGTGTATTCTTTTATTTAATTCATAGGGATAGCCTATTCCTTAGGTACCATTTTATCATCAATTTATCATTAATAATATCATTTTACATTCAAGGTTACTGAAATACAGTTTGATAGTAAAATTTGTGTGTCAGCTTGGCTGAGCTATGGTTCTAAGTGGTTTGGCAGTATGTACTGACATAGATTGGCAGTTATGTAAAGATACAGTCATCCTCCATAATGTGATCTGATTTGATCAGCCAATTAGTTGTAAAAGAGGTTTCCTTGGGGTTGTGTCCTCATCACGTATGTGGGTATTCTGTCAAAGCTTACAGTCTTGTTATGGATCCTGCATCTAGACTGTCATCATCTGATCACTGGTTCTTGGGATTGGAGCCTGTACCTTGCCTGCCAATCTTAGGATTCATTGGCCTCTGCTACCTGCGAGCCAATAGATTGCCTTCCTACCTGCTGATCTTGAGTTCATCAGCTCCTGCAGCCATGTAAGTCAAGAGTCTTTCAACCTGGTGACCGACCCATGAACTGCATGAGCCATTTTCTTGGGGTAAATCATCCTCTCTTTCTATGTCTGTACATACGTATACATGCATTCATTTGGCGGCTCGGCTATACATAAATACACTGCACTCATTTTGCTTCTCTAGAGAACTTAGCCTAAGGCAGTTGGCATAGTAAAGTAATACTCACAGAACTTGTCAACAAGTAGGAGGTAGAAATGAGATTTAAACTCAGATCCTTAAGTCTTAAAGGCCCTCCTTTTTCCATTATTTTACACTGTCTTTTTAAGAAATGTGTTATCTGACACATCTTAGCAGAAGATAGAGCTGAATCAGAAGGCAAGTGGTGTGGTCTAAAATCCCTTATTTTATTTTGAAACATGAAGGTCAACTTAATAAAAGGGTAGCAAAAAAGGAGAACTCTTTAGACATTCCTTTGTAATGTTACAATTCTTGTGACTAACATTTTGGGATATATGTACCTATTCCAACCTCCATCAACTATTAGCTGTGTTAATTTAAGGCAATGATTAACCTACAGTCGTTGAATTTCCCAGTTAGAATGTCTTCCCCAGAGGCTGACCCTGTGACAAAAACTTGTGTGCAAATATTTTATTACAGAAACAATCCTAGAAGCATAGCTGGGAAATGAGAAAGCTATGTAGAAAAATGAAGAAAGCCGATAGAGTATGTTAATGAACAAGTCGCTATTACGGGCAAACCATGATTACTCCCATTTAAAAGATCTGAAATCAGGACTATGTATCTACTGACTCTGTCCATCATTAAGAAATTCTTTGAGAACATTAACTCATCACTTATGAACAGATTCTGATTTACAGTGATGCTATAGGACAAAGTCAAGCTGCCCCAAACGGTTTTCCAGGAAAAGAATGAACAAGCCTGTCTTGGAATAAGTATAGCCAGAATGCTCCTTGGAAGTGAGGATGGCAAGACTTTGGACATCATGCTTGATAAAGACACAGCAAAAAAGAAGAAGACCTTATAGTGGCTGCTACAGTGGGCAAAAGCATAACAATGATCATGAGGATGGTGCAGAAATGAGATAACGTTTCATTTGTTTGTGCATAGGATTACTATGAGTTGGAAACCACTTGATGGCACCTAATAACAACAATAATCTTTACCAAAGCAGACTGCTACGTCACTCTTCCTCAGAGCAGCTGGTAGGGTCTAACCACCAATGAATCCTGTTATTTCTGATGTGCCTTAAAAAGTCAAGTTTCAATTGCTAGAGAAAACCCTGAGTCAGAATCAGTGGTTCTGGAAGTAGAAAGTTACCAGTCCATACAGGTGTGGTGGACATGAAGGACATACGGGTGGTGTTATCAAGATTGTGTATCAGCTTCACTGAGCAGTGACTCTCAATGTTTGGGCAGCTGTATAACATTTTGGTCACTCCCCTGTTAAAATTTGGTATGTGATCAACCCCACGATGGAGCCTCCAAAGAGGTACCTGGGAGAGTGGAGACTGAGCTGGCTTGCCACCCTCTCAGCCTTCATCTCTCCAGCCTCCACCATTTACTTCCTTCCTTCTCACGGTTCCAAGGTTTCAGCTTGTTTGGGATCGTGCAGCCGCCTCTTTTGTTCAGTTTGAGAAATGTTGATTATTTTCTTCCCTTTTGTTTTCTATTTCCAGCTCTTTACATAAGTCTTTATAACACTTCATTCATCTTGTCAGGCCGCCCTTTGAAATCATCTGTTCAGTTCTTTTACTTCATCATGTCTTCTGTTTGCTTTAATGAACTGATGTTCAAGAGTAAGTTTCAGAATCTTGGATTTGCTTTTTCTCCCCTTTGATTTCTGTCTTTTTAATGACGTCTTGCTGTCTTCAAGTATGATATCCTTAATGTCATTCTACAACTCATCTTGTCTTTTGTCATTAGTGTTCAACACATCAAATCTATTACTGAAATAGTCTTTAAAATCATATGGGATATGCTCAAAGTTGTACTTTGGCTCTAGTGGACTTGTCTTAATTTTCTTCGCTTTCAGTTTGAACATCCATATAAGAAACTGATTGTGTCACAATCACCACCTGGTTGTGTTCTGAGTTTTTCCATGGTCTCTTTCCACTAACGTAATGGATTTGACTCCTGTGTATTCCACATATGGTGAGGTTCATGTGTATAGTCACCATTTATTTTGGTGAAAAGAGGTATATGGAATGAAGAAGTCATCAGTCTGGTAAAATTCTCTCATGGGATCTCTGATATCATTTCAATCACAAAAGCCATATTTTGCAACTACTGATCCTTCTATAATTCTGTCTTGGTCATCTGGTGCTTCTATGACAGAAATGACTTTAAAAGGAGAATTTTGTTTTTTTCTGCCACCAGAAATTATCAGTGCATCCTGATTATGCTTTTCATCAATTTCAGACTGCAGAAACTGTTAAAAATCTTCTGTTTCCTCATATTTGGCCTCAATAGTTGGTGCATAAATTTGCATAATATTTGCTTTAACTGACCTTCCTTGTAGGCATAGGGATATTTTCCTATCATCGACAGCATTGTACTTCAGGGTAAATCTTGAAATGTTCTTTTTGATGATGAACGCAACATCGTTTCTCTTCAAATTGTCATTCTTGGCATAATAGATCATGTGATTGTCCAGTTCAAAAGGGCCAGTACGAGTCCATTTTGACTCACAATGCCTAGGATATTCAGGTTTATGAATTCTGTTTCATTTTTGATGATTTCCCATTTTTCTAGATTCATGCGTCATACATTTCGCATTCCAACCACTAATAGGTGTTTGCAGCTCTTTCTCCTCATTTTGAGTCAGTGCCACATCATCAGATAAAGCTCCTGAAAGCTGTACTCCATCTACATCATTAAGGTCAACTCTGCTTTGAGGAGGCAGCTCATCTCTAGTCATCTCTTGAATATCTTCCAGTCTGGGGGTGGGGAAGGGAGCTCATCTTGCAGCATTATATCAGACAACATTCTGCTGTTACTCATAAAGTTTTCACTGAATAATTCTTTTTGCAAGTGGACTGCCAGGTCCTTCTTCCTGGTCTGTCTTAGTCTGGAAGCTCAGCTGAAACCTGTCTGCCATGGGTGAACATGCTAATATCTAAATACCAATGACATAACTTCCAGCATTATAACAACACATAAGTCCCCACGGTATGACAAACTGACAGATACATTGGGGATATATATATATATACACATCTATGTAGAGATTTATACATATGTGTATGTGTGTGTGTGTGTAGTAGATCATATGATTGTCGAACTCAAAAAGTCCAATACAAGTCCATTTTGACTCACTAATGCCTATGATACCAATATTTACACATTCCATTTCACTCTTGACAGTTTCCATTTTTCTTGGATTTGTACCCTGTACATACATATAAAACCAAATTAATTGCAGTCAAGTCAGTTCCAACTCGTACAATAGTGATTGTATAAGATGGAGTAGAACTGCCACATACAGCTTCCAAGTAGTGTCTAGTGTATTCAATCTGCCAACCCTTTGGTTAGGAGCTACAGCGTTTAATCACCACACTGCCAGGATTTCCAGTATATACATGTTGGCTTTACTGGCTTTGCTTCTTTAGAGAATCCAACCTAGGACAGAAAGAGTGCCAATAGTATCTGCTATACTCACAGAGACTCAATTATTCTTTCCATAACATAGGGATAATAGTCCTTGCTCTGCCTAGCTTGAATAGCATTAAAATATAAACAACATGAATATGAAAGTGATTTGAAAGGAAATCTTAGAACAAATGGTCCTTGTCATGCTTTCTAATAACATCATTAATTATATTGTTATAACAAAATCTTACTAAATTACCTTAAATACTTCACTTGCATCATAACAAAATCTAGCATTTCCCTTTTCCAGTATTTTTATGAAACTAATGAAAGATACATGTAAGTGCTCATTTTTCATGTCATTTATCTTTGGACTTTTCAAATCAGAAGAGCTTTTATTTTTTTTGCAGGTAATGATGAGAAAATAATTTGAAACGGCATTCTGGTGGAATAATGCCTCATTCATCTTTGTGTATCCCCAGAAGCTACTACATAGTGAGTGTGATTCATAAATATTTGATGGATGAATGGAATGGAATTTATAGAGTAATGTATGCTAGGCTAAAGATATTAGATGTGTATTCTTTGAAGTATATTAATTTTAGAATATCTGGTTGTCCATATTCTTTCTGTTCTCATTTGTAGCAAGTATTATATAAGAACATTCGAAACAAACATTGAAAGAACAGCCATATTCCTTCCCCTACACAAGGAAAGGTTGATGTCATTTGTTTATCTGGCAGATCCTATTGACATTTGGCCATTATTGGTTTAAATATGTAAACAATTATTTATCTTTCTTCATATCCACTTATTTATCTTTTGTAGGTATGGATGATGAGGGCATCAGGATTCACAGAGCTCTTATTCAGCTGTTGTGATTACTCCCAGTCTTCTGAGTGCCTTCCAACCCAGGGAGTCCGCTTCCAGAATTATGTGGAAGTTGTATGCATGGGGCAAGCTGACCTAAGAGATTTCCCAGAAATTTCTGAGATCCCAATCCTCTTCAAATGCATAAGATGGAGTGTCAGACAACAAAATATACATTTTTGTGTGGTTGGGGTCTAACAACAACAGGACATCTGTAAGCAATTTAGAATTCCATGCATGAGAAGATATTAGAAGAATCTCAAGAATAAACATAAGGATCTGGTTCCTGAAGAAACTTATAAACATAAACTAACTGTGATACACAAGTAAAGGATTTTCAGCATGGGGATGATATAGTTAAATTTATATTATAGAACCTGTGTTTCATGCCATGATGTAGTACCAGCTACTATGAGCACTCCCACTGGGAAAATTATAAAACTGGACAAGAGACAAGAGTCAATACTGTCCAGGCTGCAGACAGAAGGCAGCTTAATACTGTGACTCTTTAGAGAAAAACCTTTCGCTAGATGAATCCCACTGTTGACATCTCTGCCTGGGGACCAGTTCTCATCACACAGGGATGGAGTCTAAGAAGGGCACAGCTAGCTACTGAGCTGAGCAAGTGGAGATGAGAGATGGGACAGCTGAAGCTCAGAATTCTGAGGAGTGAAGCATCGGGGCAGGACTGTGAAGCCCATATGGGGTCTCTCACAAATCCATGTCTCAGAACTGGGTTGTGCATGTATAACGTGGAGGGAGGGACATTTGGGGTTTACCAGAAAGCAACCTCTGTGAGGTTGACAGCATAAGGAAATCGTAGAGACTGGATAGTTCTGAGGGAATGATAATACCAAGACACTTAGAGTTCTAACCCCACCAGAGTATAAAAGTTTTCCTTATTATCTTGTTCCTGATCTTGTATGGATTAGCAGATAATAAGAATTGTCTTAGGGGTGAGAACCATCCCCCAAATTAATACTTGACAAGATTTTCAGAGACAGAGCAGCATTCACTCCATCCAGAGTCAGAGGGTCTTGAGAAATAAACTGGACTTTCCACAGATCTTTACTACCGAGTTGTAAAAGTAAACCTATATGTGTTCCACATAATCTCATTCAAAGTTGAACATACAATTCTGCTGCTATGTATTTACCTAAAATAAACGCAAACATATGTCTACTTAAATACTTACAAGAATGTTCAACACAACTGTGCTTAAAACTGTCCCCAAACGGGAACAACCTAAATATCTCTCAGCAGGTGAATGGATAAACGAGATATAGTATATATGGGAAGTGGAACAGTATTCAGCAAGACAAAAGAAAGAACTACTGAAATAGAAAACAATCAGGGAAACTCAGGGGCATTGTGGCATGGAAAAAATAAAGACAGACACGAAAGGGTAAAGACTCTTCCACTTATATGAAACTCTATACATAGAATACAAGGGATGGAAAACAAAGTAGTGGTGCCCAGTCTTTTAGGAGGTGTGAAATACAAAAAGGCACAAAGTCATTTTTATGTGATGATGGGAATGTTGCATACTGTGATTGCAATGGTGGAAACAGGGATGTATGCTATTGTCAAAACTTAGTAAACTGAGTTTTTAAAAGGTATAGGTTTAATTTATATCAATATGCTTCAACTAATATGATTACAAATAAGTTACTGAGATAACACACTGCTAGGAAGTAGTGTGGAGGCTTGTTGAAGATGAAGGATGAAAATAGCAGACAGAAAGCCTGATGTGCTCTGTACTTGTGGGATGATGGAAAGTAGGAAAACAGGAAGCAAGGAAAAAAGGAAGGATGGAGGGGTAGAGTAGGGAAGGGAGGGAAGAAAGGATGGGGGGAGGAAGGGAGGGAGGCAAGAAGGTAGGAAAGGAGGGAGGGAGGAAGGGAGGGAGGCAGATGAGGAGACAAGGAGACGGGGAGATGAGGAGGGAGGGAGGGAGGAAGGAAGGGAAGGGGAGGAAGCTAATTTGAACTTTAAGTAGAAGGAGGTCAAAGAGTGAAAAAATATCCATCAGTGATTTTAGAGGCCAACAGGTTGGGAGTATTGGAGAAGGTGGATGGTGATTCTGAATGTCCTTCCAGTTTCTGTACTCAACGAAATGCTAACTGATGACATTTATTTGAGTATCACACAATACTCAGGTTTTGAGGACAGATAATACTGTTTTTGAATACTTGAGTCTGAGTTGAAAGGAGATGCCTCAGTGGCACTGAATATAGATCTGTGAAATTCAAAGTGAATTTTTAATCTGCCTATAGAATAGACAATTGTTAACCCCGATTGGCTGGCTGGCAAATGAAAATTGTAACTATCAGAGTGAATGAGATCACCAGGTGAAGATCATAGAGAAAGGAAAGAAATTAGCCAAGAGTGAATGAAAACATAAATACTTAAGCAATAGGCAAAGGAAGTAAGTCCATGAAGAAAGCACAGAACATTAAAAGAGTGACGTCTTAAAAGAAGTGGTGTCTTCAAAGTCAACGGAGTAGAGAACTTTGAGAAGAACACTATCAATAATGTCAAATTCATATCTGCAGCTTTTATTGGATTTGGACCTATTCAGAACTGGAACTGGTCAGGCACAAGAGAATGGAATTCTGCCCTAAAAGCTAGAGATTTTTATTCATATCCAGACTCTAAGATAATTGTTGTGTGCCACAGGACAGGTTATTTCACCTCTGTGAACCCGAACACTCTCTTACTCAAAATGGTCAACAATAGCCTGTTGGAAAGATGAAATGCAATAACAGGTGTGGAAATTTCTTCATTCTGATGTTTTTACCTATAAGACATTCGGACATCACGTTTCTGTATCAGAAGGACATACATGTGCTTTCCCTGGCTTACTGTTCTGTGTCTTTGATGGGACTGGAAAGAGTCAAGCCATGCAGCTCCACAGTAGCCCTGAAGCTCTAAGGAGCCCGTAACCTCAGCTACTCTGCACACTCTACTCATATTCTTCCACCGGCAAGGGATGAAGTTGAAAACATATTCATTTGGGCCAGTCTGTTGCTTTCATTTAATTGCACAATTTTCTCAGAATCCATACATCCTAGTCAATACTTTAAAAAAATGTTGGGTCAACCATCCAAATTGTCAATCATCAGGCTGTTACTGGATCAATTATTTTGTCTTTTACGGAGTGAATGATGCCATCAGTGGCAGCATCTATTTGCTGTGAAAGGAAATCTGCTTTTTTGTGGGAGGGAAGGGATAATTACATTGCTTCTTATAGATATTTCAAGTTCCTAAATAATTCATTCTACCCTATTATCTCAGGAGTGATTACTAATATAATGACAAACATTTACTTATGGCCGAAGAAGTCTGCTTGGTAAAGGATGCTGTTTGAGTGTGACACAGATGCTTTTAATTTGCTGTTTTGACCAGTGTGGAAGAAATTCATTAGACATTTGGTCCATGATCTGAATGATTCAACATGTGATTTTAAAGAAGAAAGAAGCGGGAAAGATGAAGAAGGGACATAACTCACCAGGAAAATAAAACAAAACAAAAGACTGCTGCTCAGTGTGACCTACAGGGCGACCCTGTAGGACAGAGTATAACTACCTCATGGGGTTTCCAAGCAGTCAGTCTTTACGGAAGCAATCTGACACATCTTTCAGCCATAGCTGATCTTTTGGTTAGCAGCCAACTGCTTGAACCACTGTGACATCAGGGCTTACTTCATCAAAAAAGCACTGGAAAAGAAGTCTTGCTCCTGTTTCAAAGGCCTACAATCAAGATTCAAGAATCATGCCATTTGCAGCTAATTCAGTAATAAATCAACTCTTATTGATCCATCTTAAAGGAAAGCCTCTTCTTTGCATATTCTTTGGGAAAATAATAATACACGTGCATTACTGATATTGCAGGAAAGCTGTGGAAGTGCACAATGCTGTAACCTGCCTTTATAGATAATTGATTAAAGTAATAGAAGTAACATATGAAAAAAAGATAGAAAGTGTGTTAAAATATCAATCCTCAAATATCAAGATGAAATTTGTATGAATGTTTTTGTGCCAAATAGCAATTTCAATTTTGAAAATGCAATCATAAATAACAACTTTGCAAATCAAAATCCAGTTCCATTTTAACAAATTCTTTTCTAATTTGTTTTCTGAATACATGAAAAATAACCAGTGTCTATTCCAGTGAAGCTGGTTTTAAATGAAATTAAAGCTTAAGGGTTCATTAATAAGTATAGACTGATCCCGCTAATCTGTAAGCATATTAGCTGAAAGTAGATTGATTTCTGATGGTCACAGACAGTCCATCATAGAGAAAGTGGGGTTTTATTTGTTAAAAACTTGCTATTGCTATGCTTTTAAAAATAATACACAGTATCTTAAAACCAGAACTGAAACAAGTGCCATCAGTTTGCTTAAACTACAGTAACTTAAATAAACTGTGTGTTTTATTAAACTCTAGAGTCCCATAGTCATAGGCTATAAAAATGCAACTCTTTAGGTGATAGAGGATTGACTTTGACATTGCTAGACCTCTCTCTCAAATGAATCTTTTTTACTAGACATATTATCATTTGTTCGTTTGTTGGCTGGCTGTTTGGTTACTATAACTTTTTTGGGGTTTTTTTTTTTGGTAGATTTTGTGGATGTGGGATTGTGTCTTTGGATCTTCAAACTAGAAGTATGCGCTGTGAAATTTCTTTAAAACTAAGAACAACATTTTTGATACAGCCTTCAACAGAGATCACCTGTTTTCATGAAGGTGTCAAGTTCATTAGATGTCCTCATTCATAAAGGAGTCCAGGTTTATCAGGCCTCAGGTCTCAAGTATATTTTTACTAAGTAGCTGCCTGATTCAAGAAGAAAAACAAAATCAGAGCAATCTAATCAAACAAGAGAGTCAATATTCACTATCTGTAATTATCTTTCTAAAGGAAAAACAGGTTGAAACTGAGTACCAGTATGACAGCTAAGGAGCCCAGTGATTCACCCCAGCGGTCAAAATGGTGAGAATTAATAAAACCAAACAAAAATATCCATACAACAATGCCCGTTTTAAACACCTATGTTCTATTCTGACCTACAGGGTCACTACGAGTTGGAAGCAACTCAGCGGCAACGATGAATGATCATAAGAGCAAGGGATAAACGACAAGAAAGCACATCTCTTTAAAAAAAATCTATAAAAATTCTGTAAGGAAGATGAGAATCTGTTGTTTTTGACAAAAAATCTGATTTTAGGTAGGTGGAGATTCCACTCCAGAAATATGCAGCCAGTAATAACATAGGGCTCCCTCCTCCAGCTCTCAGAGGTGTTTCTACGTGGCAGGGGTGTGAATTCAGCATCTTTCATGCTGTCCCCAGCTGCATGATTCTGATGCCAAGTCCCTGATAAGTGTGGTTGAGAGATGAGGGTTCTCTTTTTCTACTTCAGTCCCACTCACAGAAGGGAAGTTCTGCTTTAAGCATGGTGCAATTGGAATACAGGCTCTGGAGGTTGTAGCTCCATGCAGCCAAAGGCAAGCTGGAAAGACTTTGGGACTGCCCTGCCTCTGCTGAGAGCTCAGCATCAAGTTCAATTACCATTGCAAGAGAAGCTTACTACTGTCTCTACCCTCAGCTATTGAGACCTGGCTTCTAGATTTTGCCAAGGGGAGACGTAGGCCATAAAAGATATAACTTTGAATCTCATTTCAGAAGAACTGACTTCATTTGTAACAGAACGTAAGAAGTTTAATTCTAAAGATCAAAGAAAATCAGACTCATAGTAACCCCTACAGACATAGTAGAACTGCCCCAGAGTTTCCAAGGAATGCCTGGTGTATTTGAAGAGCCTACCTTTATTTCAGCAGCTGTAGCTCTTAACTCCTATGCCACTTAATTCTTAAAGTACTTAAAAAAAAGTGGAAGTGATGGTGAAGGGAATTGGAAGGAGAGTTGTGGATCTAAGGAAGATATAGCTTAAAATTCTGGTTGGCTATTTTCCAGGAGAGGTTTGGTGAAAAAATAACAGCTGGGAAGAGGCCTGCTGGCTTCAAAACAAATATCAAACACTGACTTGGAAGGAGCCACAGTTTGATTAGACTAGACTTTAAAGAAATTTATTCCTCAGGACTTTGTTGTACACACCAAAGCAGTAGACCAGAAACTGGCCAACTCTGCCATAGTCTGGGAAAGAGTGGAAGAGATACCCATCAGAGCACTGCATGGGTACCAGTGCCACACCAGTCAGTTCTGCCTCACTGAGGAACACAGTCAGAGATTCAACCCTGAGGATGGAAAAGGAGCAGCGGGGACAGAATTCACTAATACAGTGAAGATTTAGGAACTTGCTATAACACAGTGGTAATCAAGACCAGGTACTGGTGCAAGAACAGACATCTGAGGTCCTGCAACTAAGTCAGAGAATTTAATTGTTCTAAATGCTACACACCTCATTGCCGAATATCACTAAGGTCCCCTTGGAATGCTATGCGCTGATGTCAGCACCCATTCCACCCTTCAAAGCATTTTTTGGAATTCTGAATAGACTGGCCATTGGTACAGAGGAAGTTCCCGAACTTACTTGTAAAGCTGTCTGTGAGGGAGTTTTGAGCCAGTAAACAAATAACTGTGTTGGAATACCCTCCCTACTCACCTGATCTGGTCCCCAGGGACTTTTTTCTTTACCCAAAGATAAAAGAAATATTGAAAGGAAGACATGTGGGTGACATTTAGGACACAAGGATAATACGAAGACAGCTCTGATGGCCATTCCAGAGAGAGTCCCCATATTGCTTTGAAGCATGGACTAGGTACTGGTGTCAGTGCACACCTTCCCAAGGGGAGTACTTCAAAAGTGACTGTAGTGATACTCAGCAATGAGGTAGATAACACTTTTTCTAGGATGAGTTTTTGAACTTAGTTGTCATACCTCAAATAGGTTGATAGAATAGTGTTGAGAAGCCAAGAATAAACCCATATATGTAAAGTCAACTGAAGTTTCACCTCTCCCACGAAGGGGAAAAAGGTGATTAGGTAAGTGTACTCATCTCTTGAGTCTGTTTCCTCATCGAATCAGGATAAGCACTGAACCTGCTTTAGCGGCTGTGCTTAACCTGGTGTCTGAGGTTGTTGCTAGGTGTCATCAAGTTGGTTTCAACTCATAGCTCCAGCATAACAACAACCACGAGGGTGACACTGGACCAGGCAATGTTTCATTATGTGGTAGTCCTTAAAGTGACATCCTTGGAAGCAAAGATGGTGAGACTGTCTCAAGTACTTTGGACATGTTTACCAGCAGAGATTAGTCCCTGGAGAAGGACATCATGCTTGGTAAAGTGTCAATGAGACAGAGGAAAGTTCTCCACAAGATGTATTGATGCAGCGGCTGTAACAATGAGCTTACGCATGAAATGATTGCGAGGATGGCACAAGACTTGACAGTGTTTTATTCTGTTGTACACAGAGTTACTATGAGTCGAAACTAACTTGATGGCAGCTAGCGACAATGCTTCCATTGATGGTTGGACTACTGCTTCCACGGCCATTGATTATGAATCTAGGTAAAGTGAAAGCTTTGACAACTTCAGTCTTTTCTCTGTTTATCACAGTGTTTCTTATTGATGCAGTTATGAGGACTTATATTTATTTAAGTTGAAGTATAATCCATACTATAGACTACAGTCTTTGATGCTCATCAGTGTTTTAAGTCCTCTGTTTTCAGCAATCTACGTTGTGTCATCTTCATAACACAGCTTGTTAAATTTTGGAATGTTATTTTTGGTTATGAGTGCAACACTATTCCTCTTCAGTTTGTCATTCTTGACATAGCAGACCATATGATTATGCAGTTCACAGCGGCCAACACCAAACCATTTCAGCTCACTAATGCCTAGGGTATCAATGTTTATGCATTCCATTCCTTTTTTCACTGTTTCCTATGTTCTTAGATTTATACTCTATACATTCCACTTTCCAACTGTTAGTGGATATTTGCAGCTGTTGATTCTCGTTTCGAATCATGACTGGAACCTAGTAAATTTTTGGTGCAATGAGTTTGCACCACTAAAAAGATAAACTCACTTCCTGGTTGCATTTTGCTTAGAGGTCAGAGACAATCTTGCACCTTTCATTGTAAAGCCATATGTCTTCCCTTCTGTTGAACAGATGCCCTCCATTATCGGTCGCGTTCTCATCACCTGTGACCAGGTGCATATTTGGACCCTCTCTTTTTTTAAGCAGTGGACTCTCAGAAGCGCTCTCAAGGTCCATCTGGCATTAATCCTAGAAAATGACAGATACTTACCAAATTACACAAGATTGAAAGTGCCATTTGTTCAGCTATTAAACCAATGAAAGGACATGTTTATCAAGAATAAACACTGTTCACTAACACAAAAAATGTGTATAAAATGAATATATTTCCTCTTTGTCCTGAGAGAATAAAAATAGTAGCCTCATGTCAACAATATTCAAAGATGCTTTCAAATGTGTTTAAGCCAGAAACACAAAGAACATCTGAATTAGTGTTTTCTTCAGTTTATTTAAAATTCTCCTTATTTAACCCCTTTTTCTTCTAATAGTTCTTGCAACAAAGAGCACAGAGTTTTCTTTGGTTTAAGTCTATTTTATTTAGGTACTATACTACTATTTCCCCTCTCAGTTTAAAAACTAATGAAAACTCAGTAAGATTGTACATACACATATATGTATTGTCATCAAATTGATTCTGACTCATAGTGACCCTATAGGACAGAGTAGCACTGCCCCATAGAGACTTCAAGGAACCACTGGTGGGTTTGAACTGCTGATCTTTTTGTTAGCAGCCGTAGCACTTAATCATTATATCACCAGGGATTCCCAGTAAGATAATACACACAACTTAACAAGAAATTGTTCTAAATTTTTATGACACGCTGAGCATTCCACTAATTTAAATGATTTCCCACTTTCAGTTAAAATTATTTAATGCTGAAGAGGAAAACAAACTCTCCATTTAATCACCCTGTCTCCATCTACACCTCAGGACCAAAACCCAAAATCAAACCCATTGCCATAAAGTTGATTCTGACCCTTATCAACTCTAAAGGGCAGAGTAGAACTTCCTCACAGAGTTTCCAAAGAGTGCCTGGTAGATTCAAACTGCTGACCATTTGGTTAGTAGTTACAGTACTTATCCATGACACCACATCTCAGGACAGGTAATATTAATTAATGTTTGTTTCTGAGTACAAGCCTGTGGGTAGCGTTAACATTTTCCACTGGAATAAGGAATGCTGGTGGTATAAAAATCAAGCACTCAACTGTTAACAGAAGCTGGTAGTTCATACTCACCCAGTAGTTCCATGGAAGAAAGATTGTTTTTCCCCCCAAACTGTAGCGATTTTGCTGGGCCGTGATTTCTGGTATTGTGTGATGTTCCCACACATTGTAAATCTTGCCTGTGTGATGTTAATGAGGGTGGATGGTGGCAGTTGGGTTGATGGGGCAGGACTCACCGTGTGAGATTGTTTGGGGCTTTGAGGTAGTCTCTTGAGATATAAAGGAAAAAAGTTAGTAGACAGATTTGGTGACCTCATACCACCAAGACGCAGTGCCGGTAGCTGAGCACATCCTTTGTAAAGGATCGGAATCCCTGAGTCTCAGAAAGTTCCAGTCCAAGGGAAGACTGACAACAAAAACTTTACTCCAAAGCCAGAGGAGGAAGTGTTCTCCTGTAGCTGACACCCTGAATTTGGACTTTTTGCCTACTGGACTGTGACAAAATAAATTTTTATTTCTAAAGCTATCCACTTGTGGTATTTCTGTTACAGCAGTATCAGATGATCAAGACTTTTGATAATTTTCTTCCATAAAGATTACAGTCAAGATAATCCAATGGAGTAGTTACTTGGGGTTGCTATCAGTCAGAATCAAGTTGATAATATCCAGCAACAAAAGCAATTAAAGTTTGGAGGTTTGAACCCATTCAATAGCGCTATGAAAGAAAAGCCAGGCGGGCAGGGCGAAGATGGTTGAGTACATGGACACTTCCATGACTCCTCTAACAACAAAGTCTCTGAAGAATAAACGAATTCTTTACGTATGACATCGTAGGAGCCCTGAACATCAAAGAGACAGTTGAGAAATTGGACTCAGCAAGGCGGCAGGGAGAAGAGGACCAGAAGTACATAGGTTCCGTGGACCTGACTGTGCTGTTTTTGAGCTGTCAGTAAATTGTAGTTATTCATTTTATTTTTGCCCACTGTGTTCTGGCTTCTTCTTTTAAAATGTACAGTTTATTTTCCTTATATGAACCTGACCTGCTGGGACGCAGCTATGACTGCCACGTGGTGGCCCCATCACGGAGGTTGGTGGGCATTCTCCTCAGTGGAAGTGATTGTCTGGAGAGTGCTCTGGCACCTCTGGAGCCAACGAGACACAGTGCAGGATCGTTGAAAGCTAAGTTGTGATGTGCAACCTGCCACACGTGGATCTGACTCTTTCTTTCTCTATGGGATTGTCTCTCTTCTCCCAGCATTCCCCTCTTCCTTCTGTGAACTGTGCCTGGTGTTAAAGCCTGATTCCATTAACTGAGCCGGAAGTAGGACTGAATGTTGAAGCCCTCCCTGAGTCATTCTCTCCTGCCTTCTCTTCACTGCACCTGGCTCTGGAGGCTGACAGCGTTAACTGAGCCAGAAGCAGGACTCCTTAAGCCTACCCTGAGCCATTCTATGAGACTCCGAGGGGGAGACTTGAGCAAACTCGAGAAAGGGGGGAAGAAGGTATAGATGTGTGTGTGTGTGTGTGTGTGTGTGTGTGTGTGTGTTTATTCCCCTAACTGGAAAACTAGGGAATAAATTGTTCCTTCACGTAGATTCAGACATAAGGGGAAATGCCATCATAACAGACACTCAGAGATGGCTTTTAGCCCCCTGACTCTTTCAGCAGCTGCAGTCAGACACCTGTGCCTATATTAATCACCACTACCCATCTAGGGCAGTAGGCAAGAGCTGGAACCACACATATGGTGACTGACCACTGAGACACCTGAGCTGAATCCATATACGGAAAATAAACTGTACATTTTAAAACAAGAAGCTAGAACACAGTGGGCAAAAATAAAATGAATAACTACAATTTACTGACAGCTCAAAAACAGCACAATCCATATCAATGTTCTTAAAGGGGCAGACAATAATCTCTTCAGATGAAGTTCCCAAAACAAAGAATCAAATTTTCTCGAGGTAGAGAACTTTCTAGAATTATCAGAGGTAGAATACAAAAGATCAATATTTAAACCTCTTCAAGAGATGAAGAAGGACGGAGGCAAAATTCAGCAGAGCATAATGACAAATTGAACAACTGGCAAGAAGGCATTGCACATAAAGAATCAGTAATTCAGAAAATTAATAATGAAATTAGAGAATTAGGCAGCTCATTAGAAAGTCAAAGGAGCAGAACTGAGGCAATGGAAGACTGAATTAGTGGGAGTGAGGATGAAGCATAACACCCAAGTATTTGAGGAAAAATCAAATAAATAAATTTAAAAAAATCAAGAAACTTTAATAATTATGTAGGATTCTATGAAAAAGCATAATCTATGAATGATTGGAGTATCCTAAACTAAAGGTAAGGAGACACTTTTAAAAGCATCTAGCCAAGCCAAGCCAAGTGCTGTCGAGTTGGATCCAATACACAAAAAATAACCTTCAAAGAAAATCTGTAAGACTAAGATTGAGCTACTCAGCAGAAACAACTAGATAAGCAAGAAGGCAATGGAATGATGTATACAAAAACTGAAGGAAAATAATTGCCAGCCAAGAATTATATATCCAGCAAAATTGTCTCTCAAACGTGATGGTGAAATTAAGAAATTTCCAAATAAGCAGAAATTTAGATAATTTGCGAAAACCAAACCAAAATTATAAGAAATGCCAAACCATGACCAAGTGGGATTCCAGCCAGGGGTGCTGGGATGATTCAACACTAGAAAAACAATTAGCGTGATCAGCCACGTTAAAAAAAAAAAAAAAGACAGGATTTTAGACATTGATACAGAAAAGGTATTTGGTAGGAAGACTTTGAATCATGGAAATGTCTATTCTACATAAAGTGACCTGCAGATACAATGCAATACCAATACAGACTCCAGTGGGGCTTTTAATGAAATGGAGAAAAAAATCACCAATTTCATATGGAAAATGGAAGAAGCTTCTGATAGTTAAAGCATTACAAAAGAAGAAAAGCAAACTGGGAAGCCTCACACAATCTGGTGTTAGAATCTACTAGACATATGAAGAACTGCCATACTAGCCAAAACAGGCGGTAGTAGTAAAAAAAAAAAAAAAAAAAAAAAAGGCATACCAATGAGACAGAATTGAGAATCCAGATATAATATCATCTGCCTATGAGCAGCCAATGTCTGACAAGGGTCTAAAGTCCATAAACCGGAGAAGAGGCACTCTCTTTAGCAGAGTGTAGTACAGTGGTGTAGGTATAACTGGATATCCATCTTCAAAAAAATGAAACAAGACCCATATCTCACACCCTGCACAGAAAATAACTCAGAATGGATCAGAGACCTAAATATCAACCCTAAAGCAATAAAGATCATAGAAGAAAAGATGGAGACAATGCTGGGAGCCCTATTACATCACATAAAAAAGACTACAAAATATTACCAACAATACATAAACACCACAAGAGAAAACAGATAACCAGGAACTCCTATAAATCAAACACTCACATTCATCCAAAGACTTCACCAAAACATAAAAAGACCATTTACAGCCTGGGAAAGAATTTTTGGCTACCACACATGCGATCAGCATCTAATCTCCCTAATCTACAACGTGCTGCAAAACCTCAACAAGAAAAAGACAAATAACCCAAGTAAAAACGGGCAAAGAATATAAACAGGAACTTCACCAAAAAAGATATCCAGGACACTTATGAGGCCTGAAAATTAAGTTCATGAACTTACCATCCTGTGCATACTTTGGCGGCACTGTGCAAACAACTCGGTAAGGTTTCATAACCTTGGTATATCAGCATCTCACAGCTGTGTTTGTGCCACTGTATGGTGGTGCCTTGCCAAGTGGCATTCGTTACTGTTGTTGCATATTTTTGTGTGTCATTGCAAGCATGTCGGAACTTGAATTAGAGCTATAAACAAACATCGAATTTCTTGTTAAACTTGGCAAGAGTGTAGTTTCCTGAGTAGAAGTGAAATCAGGGACTTGTTCGTCCAAGTTTACTGAGATAATGCTATGAAGAAAAAGGCAGTGTACAAATGGATTAAACATTTTTCTGAGGGGAAAGAAAGCATCACTGATGCAGAGAGGTCAGCATGGTCAGTAATGAGTAGAACTGATGAAAATATCACAAAATTCATCTAATTGTGCATCAAAATCATCAGCTGACTGTGGGAAGCATAGCAGACCAAGCAAACATCAATAGAGAAACAGGAGAATTTTAACTGAAAATCCTGGCATGAGAAAAGTGTAAAAATGTAAAAAAAGTGTAGAAATGGTGCCAAAGGAACTCACCCATGAACAAAAGCAAAGGAAGTTTGCCAAGACCTCTTGGAGAGGCAAGATGATGTTTTGGGTCATGTTATCACAGGGTTGCTGTGAGTTGGAATAGACTCCATGGCAGTGGGCTTGGTTTGGTTTGGGGTTTTATGAAAATGTTTAAGCATAGAAGAAAATAATCTTTGATGATTACAAGTGTAAGAAAGGAGAGAGGAGGGTATTCATAGACTGGATAGTAGATAGAAATTGGGTGAAGAGAGTGACAGCACACAGTAGAAAGGAGGTTAGCACAACTGGACTACACCAAAATATAAAAGGTTTTTTAAACACAATCCTACATTTTGAAGGACAGAATAGCATGGATAGGGGTCCAGGAACCACAGTTTCAGGGGAAATCTAGGCTAACTGATATCATTTTTTTTTTTTTTAAAGAAAACGTTCTTCATGCCACGTTGGTGAGTGGTGTCTGGAGTCTTCAATGCTAGCAAGTGACCATGTAAGTAGCATTAATTGGATCCAATCCACCTGGAGCAGAGGAGAATGAGGGACATCAAAGACCTGAGGAAAATAAGAGCCCAGCAGACTGAAGGTGCCATATGATCCAGAGACTATATCACCATGAGACCACAAGAACTAGATGGTGCCCAGCCACCATCAGTGACTGCCCTGACAGGGAACTGAAAGCAAATTCCCTGATGTGTGTGTGGGAGGGTGGGGAGGGGAAAGGGCTCTGCAGAACTAGAACTCTATAAAGACCACACTTGATGGTCTGTCAGACCACAGGGCCCCTTTGGGATACGACCCCTGACCTCTCTGTTAGCCCAGAGATTAACCCAGTACTGAAGTGAACTCTTCAGACAAGGGGTGGACTGAATTACAAGACACAGAGTGATGGTGGCCAAGAATTTGCTTGTTTGCTTAAATGTATGAGGTCTAACAATCCAGGCCGTGAACTTAATTGTTCTAAGTACTGCATAGCTGAATATCACTATGGTTACCTTAGAAGTACTCCCCTGGGGAAGCTATGCTCTGACGCCTGAGCCTAGTCCACCCTTCAAAGCAATTTTGAAACTCTTTTTGGAATGGCCAGTGTGCACAGTGGCAGGTTGGCAAACTTAATTGCATAGTTGTCAGTGAGGGAGTTTTTAGCCAGTAAACAAATAACTGTATTGGAACACCCTCCCTGCTCACCTAATCTGGCCCCCAGTGACTTTTTTCTTTACCCAAAGGTAAAGAAAATATTGAAAGGAAGACATTTGGATGACATTTAGGGTATAAAGGGTAATATGATGACAGCTCTGATGGCTATTTCCGAAAAAGAGTTCCAAAATTGCTTTGAAGGGTGGACTAGGTGCTGGCATCAGTGCATAGGCTCCTAAGGGGAGTACTTCAAAGGTGATCTTAGTGACAGTCACCAATGAGGTACACAGCACTTTTTCCAGGATCAGTTTGTGAATTTAATTGGCAGTCCCCATATTACATGAGGCTGTCTGAGCAGCTGTTGTCCAGAAATGAGATGAGAAGGTGGAGAGATACAGGAGTTGGTTGAGTAGATAAGCTAAGTATGGGATGGAGAGGAGTGTGCCACATAAAGTGGAGGTGGGCTGAGGTGGGGTAGGGAAGGGGGAGAGAGTCAGCATTGCATAGTGGCATGAGTCCAGGGTTTTATATGACAAACTGATTTGGACTGTAAACTTTTACTTAAAGCACAACAAAATATTTTTTTTAATGTCATGTATATAATAAAAGTGCTTGGAGATATGACAATAAAGCATATTAAAAGTAAAAAAAAAAAAGAAAGAAATGCCTAATAATCAGTTTCTTTAAAGATCACAGCCATTAAAAGCTTTATGGGACACAGCGCTACCCTTGTAACACATAAGGTCACCATGGATTGGAATTGACTTGTTGACAGTGGGTTTACTTTTGTTTTTCCAAAGTATATTATTAGGGTAATATTATTAATATTAATATTAGGGTGGAAAGCTTGGTGGCATAGTGGTTAAGTTCTACAGCTGCTAATCAGGTAGTTGGTTCAAATCCACCAGGCACTTCTTGCAAACTCTATAAGGCAGCTCTACTCTGCCTACAAGGTCACTACGAGTCAGAATTGACTCCGCTGCAGTGGGTGGGTGGTTATAATATTAGGATATGTCATGAAGAGAATGTGTTTTGGTCCAATTTTTTGTGATAGTTCTATCACGTTCTTATGAGTTGGAACTGACTCTACCACAACAGATATAACTTTTATGGATTTTCCAGTGGAAGGAGCGGTATGAGTGAAACTGGGCTTTGACTTATGTTTGACTTCAGCTTTTGACCCTAGCAGTTATGTTGATAGCAAGAGAGCATTCGCTCTTAGACCGACCACTGGAGGAAAAGTAATTATAAATGATAATTTCTGTTACTGAGATACCCTTCAGTTTATTTTTTGCTTCCACTTAGAAGATAACAAACTATGCCTTAGTAGATCCATGTCAGGATCAAATTGTCTTGGTCCTGTCTTGCTGATGGTTGCCCTGGGAAAGAAACCACAGTACCATGAGAATAGTTTTCTATCAATTTTCATATTAGCTTCATCAGCAATAGTGCTAATTGTTATCCTTAGCGTCTAAAGACGTCAGGTACTAGACAATTTCTAGTCAAGGCAGAAGTATTCCATTACATACTACTTGAAATATTGGTAGAAGAATAAGTTGTTAAAAATGTAAAAACTTAAGGGTTTCCCTTCTTTTGCCAGAGCAGTGAAGTTTTGGCCTCTGAAATATCTTTTGTTAATAGCGGCTCTTGTGACCACCCATAAGTGTGAAAGAATACTTAGAAGCATTGGAGGATAAAATTGCTAACTCAGTGTCCAAATATACAGAAGAAAAAGTATTACCTCATTACTGGGTAGGTCAGTTTTGTCCACAATATTTTTAATTATTTATATGTTTTCCCTCAGGGACAGCAAATACAATTCTGTTATAATGAAAATCATTATAATTTGGTAACATTCTTGTGTTTTCCTAGCAGTTTAAAGAAATAAGTAAACTTGTTGAACTATGAAGCTATTGTTTTAATGTTTACGACGGCAACAGGCTCTTAGGTCTTGTATCCCTGAACCCAGCCCTTTCCAGGGAAAATGCAGGGCACTGTATTTGAAGTGAGTCTGTTTACCTGAAAGTTGGAATAAAAGAAATCAACAGTGGCTTCAAAGTCCTTGCATTTAGGATAAACAGGAGACCAAGGATTTGGTCAATGCTAAAGCCATAGTGCTCTCCAAAGCATGAAATAAAACAAAGAACTATTTAAAGTCAGAGGATTCAAATATGATTCTTTTCACTGTCATCTGTTAATATCACTGTCTCCTTAAACATATATTTCTTTCTCTATAATGTCAGATGATAGCAATTTTTAGCATATTTCCATAAGAAACAGGTGAAAGAATAAATTTGGTGTCATCAGTCTGCAGTGAGATAGAAATGTCATGCTACTTACGCTTTTTGTTTGTTTTTTTCTCTCTCGGATCCGACTAGATGACACTTGGCTTGGCTGGCTCTTTCTCTTTTTAAATATTTTATTGTGGTTTAAGTGAAAGTTTATAATTCAAGTCAGTTTGCCACATATACACCCCCCGCAACACGTATCTGTGCAGCTCTAGCTGTTCTCCCCACCACGTGACAGCGTACTCCTCCTTTCTACCCTACACTTCCTGTATCCATCCAGCTGATTTCTGTCCCCGCCACACTCTCACCTCACCGCTGACCAAGAGCCACTCAGGGAGTCAGATGTGTACATTTAGCCAAGAAGCACGCTCCTCAACACCATCCCTGTGTGTTTCACAGTCCAGTCCAATATTTGAACAGTTGCCATTGGTACTGGGTCCAGCTCTGGGCTAGCAGATAGTCCAGAGACCATGTCCTCAGGGGACCCTCCAGTCTGTGAACCACCAAAGTTCTAGTTCTATGCACACATTTTTCTCCTGTTACATTAGAAGCTCTTCAATATGTTCCACGTCAAGGCAGTCACTGGTGGTAGCTGGCACCACCTAGTACTTCTGATCTCATGCTGATGTAGTCTCTGGATCATAAGGCATCTTCTGTCTGCTGTCTTCTGTCTCCATGTTATGTTTCCTAAATTCATCATGGTTCTTTATCATTGCATAGTATTCCATTCTGTGAATATCCCAAAGTTTGCTTATCTATTCATCTGTTGATAGACACCTAGGTTGATTCCGTTTTTTTGCTGTCATAGACAGTGCTGCCATAAAAAAAATGATGTATGTCTTGGTCATTCCGACTAGACGGCACTTGGCTGGCCTTGGTCATCTGGCTCTTCTCTAACAAAAACACCACCAGTGGCTGACTTTACCAAAGAAAAGATTATTCTTACACAGTCTGGTAGGTTGCATATTTGAATTCAGGGAGCCAACTCCAGGGGACATTTCTGTAAAAAACAAAAGTTACGCCAGTTAGCCTAGATGTCTCCTGAAACTGTGGTCCCTAGACCCATGTCCCTACTACTCTGTTCTTCAAAATGTTGGGTTATATTTAGAAAGCTTTTTAGCTTTTGGTGTAGTCCAGTTATACTAATTTCTCTTCTAATGTATGTTGTCATGTTCTACACCTAACCCAATTTCTATCTACTATCTAAACTATAAGTACCCCTTTCCCTCTCTCCCCACCCTTGTAATCACCAAAGATTATTTTCTTCTGTCATTAAGCCTTTTCTTAAGTCCTTATAATAGTGATCTCGTACAATACTTGTTATTTTGCAACTAATTTCAGTCGGCATAATGTTTTCCAGATGACTCCATGTTATGAGATGTTTCCTAAGATGATTGTTGTTCTTTACCATCGCATAGCATTTTATTGCATGAATACTATCGTTTGGATTCCTTCTACTTTTCTTTTATCTGATTTTTCCTCAAATATGTTGATGTCATGTGCTTTATCTTCAATCTCACTAATTGAGTCTTCCCATTGCCTCAATTCTGCTCCTTTTGCTTTCTACTGAGTTATTTAATTCTTTAGTTATTAATTTCCTGAGCTGCTAATTCTTGCAGCTTTGTGCTTTCTTGCAGCCTATTTAGTTTGCCACTACGCTGTGTGGCATTTTGCCTCGACTCCTTTCTGATTGCTTGAGGAGCTCTAAATACTAATCTTTTGTATTTTACCTCTGATCATATCAGGACATTCTCTTCCTCTGGAAAATCTGAATGTTTGTTTTGGCAGCTTTCTGATGTTGCAATGGTCTGTCTCTTTAAGTGATTTGAAATTGGCTGTTCTCCCCAAGCCATCAATAAGTTGTATTTATTTACTTTATGTTAGCTCACTGTGTTCTAGCTTCTTGTTTTATTTTGTTTTGAAATGTCCAAATAGGTTGGTCATGTGTGATAGTTCAGTTATTGTTACCTTTGAAGCTTTAGTGTCCTGTTATCAAGCGGTTAGAACTGTCACTAGACTTGCAAGCCCAAGATTCTGTTAACTTTTCTTGTTCGGATTCAGCTCAGGTGTCTAGATAGTCAATCCCCAAGTGTGTGGTGCAGGCTGTCACCTACTGTCCTAAATGAACAGTGACGATTGCTATAGGCACACGTATCTGGATGCAGATGCTGAGACAGGCAGGAGGCTTATAGACATCCTGCAGTGTCTGTCAGGATGGTGTACACTCATGTCTCAATTTAGGCAAAGTAGTTGTTGCCCTGAATTTCTAGCCCAGAGGAGTCCCCCAGATTTTTTTTTGTCTTTCCCTGTTTCTTGTTTGTTAAATTGTTCCCCCATCTGATTCTTGGAGAATGCCTCAAGATAGGCTCAAAGAGGCCTTCTTCTGGCTCAGTCAGTTGTGTCAGACTCCAGAGCCCAGTGCAGTGCAAAGAAGGGTAGAGAGGGTGCTGGGAGGAGGGAGAGAGAGATGTCCAAAGAGAAAGGCTGATACCTGTGTGTAGTACGTTACATGTACAGACTTAGCTTCTGGCAGTCTCATACTGTTCCTCACTGGGTGCAGATGTGTGAGTGGATTCTCCAGCCAGTTTCTCCGGCTGGGGAGGATTCCCTCCAACCACCACACTCAGCTGACCAAGCTGGCCACGTTTGTTTCCTGGCAGATCTGTTCTGACAAATCCTATTCTCCTTTCCAGGTTGTTTAGTCTGATTTCTCAAATTCCTTTTTAATGTTCTAGGCTCCTAGGATGTTAGACATACTGGATTCATTTATTCTTTTCAGTCTTTGGTGTTAGAAGAGCCAGAGAAAGTATTTGATGACATTGTCACTTGGCCCTAACCACCAAGCTACATATTCTACCAGCTGTCAATTTTCTCTTGCATCTGTTATTCTCCAGACTTTTAATGATAGTTAAAATAATTAAAAATCTATATCTGATTTGAAAGTAGTACTGAAATGTTTATAATATAAAGCCACAATCCAATGTTTTTTTTCCTTTTCTTCTCTTACTTTGTTCCCAAAGACGACGTCCCCTGATATTTTTAGTTTATTTAACTCTTTAGTATTTACTTCTAAAATAAAATCTTGATATCTGCTGTCTAATGTAGGTAAGGCATTAGCTACTATTTTCCTTTCATGGTACATGGAGATTGAGTTCATTCAGTCTGCCTCTCTTTCTTCCTTTTACCAAATAAATAATGTCTCAATTTTCAGAAAAATAAATACTTTGCATTGTTATTGCTACATCTATATAAACAGTCTTTGTTACTGAGCCAGGTGATGTACCGTTGCTTAATTTTCTCTCTTGAATAACTATTTTTGGTTTCTTTAAGAGATGTTGTCTCATTTTCATATTCTTATTTTTTCTTTTTTTAAATGTGTTTTTATACTTTCCAAGGACTTTTTACTAAGACCTTTCAATATAATTTGTTATGTAATCAAATCAGTCAGATAACACTAACATTGTCATTTTTTCCTTAAGACCATCTATATGCCTGCAGTCTGCAATTCCCTGCTTTAGCCTACACAGGTTGCTTCCCAGATCTCGTACACAATTGTCATTTGGAAAGTTTCTTTGCCTCTCTTCAATGTGTGTTTTCCCACCAGCCGTTCCTTTTTTTTATTTTCTGTTTTAATCTCAGAATAGTCCCTAATTTTGTTGGAGTATATCCTTCAATCAGTTTTTCAGAATTGTCACATGGCATGCAAAAGGAATGTGTGGTAAAAGTTACAATGAAGTTGAGAGAGAAGCGGTGTTGTGGGGGGGTTACAAGGACAACATAAAGGGTGGTGGTTCACGACTGAGAACAGCACGGATGTGGACAAGGGCAAGTGTAGAGTACATCAGTGTACACCAGATGTTAGAACACAAAGGTGAAGGGACATAAAGGGGATCAGGGAACAAATCTATCAGTAGAATTCCCACCCCTTCACTAACCAGCAGGTGTCTTTCCCTTTGAGTAGTGCTGGCTCACAGTGGTCATACTGCTTACTGCTAATAAAAATGTTGCCAGTTCAAACCCACCAGCAGCTCCATAGGAGAACGACATGATAATCTACTTCCATAAAGATTTCAGTTTCGGCAATCCTAAATAAGGCAGTTCTACTCTGTCCTATAGGGTTGCTATGAGCTGAAAGTGACTCAAGGGTAGTGGATCTGATTTGGCAGGTCTTTCCCTCAGTACATACCATCTGTTGATTAGTGGTCTAGAGAACTCTTGTAAGTCTTTTCTTCAGTATCCACTCCCTGCGACGATACTGTCTGGTGTGACTCACTGTCACTATGACCATTTCACAGGTGAAGAAATAGGGATAAGAATTTCAGAAACTGATGAACTGTGTAACAAGTAACTGTTAGACTGAGATATCCTGAAAACACAGACACCACACCAACAGAGATCTCAGCCTTTAAATGTATCTTGTTTTTAAACACTCATTCTTAAGAGTGAACTTAAAGACTGTAATTGTTAAGTAATCAAGGCTATCTTTTTGAATGTTTCCTAAGCTCTCCCTTGTTTAAAATTGGCAAAAGTAGCAGCAATGCTTTGTGTTATTACTGTGGAAACTAAAATGCTCAGCTTTCCCTAAAGGTCACCTAGAAATTTTCAAAAGGGCAAAGCTGATTCCATGCATGCTGGGAGCCTGGGCAGAAAAATTCTCAAGATGGATTTCTGAATTGTTTCTGTCCTTAAATGAACCAACATTTAAGGCATTTCAAATTCCTAATTTGTCTGTCTGTCTATCTGTCTTTCCTCTAAACCATGTTGGAGGCAATAAAATTTGCTTTACAATCTGAGACCAATACCATTGTCCCTATAAAGCTGAGATGTGATCATAATAGTTACTGTAATTTCCTGAACAGTTTCGATACACTATAGTGTTATAAACATTACCCATTGAAATAAAAGTATATTAATGAGCAGAAATGAAGCCCACTTTTATCATTCAACAGTAATTTGCCTAGTGTCCTTATGCCTACCACTCTAGTTGGCATTCCAGCCACAAAGATAAACAAAGTATCCTGTCTTCGAAGGAGGTAATTGCCCAATGCAAAACTAATGTGTAAACAAATAACTTAAATGCATTGTGAGAATTACAATGATTGATTTATAAATACTTTGTGGTAAGGAGCAATCTCCAGTATATACAGTTAAGAAATTTTAAAAATTGGTATACAGAATAGTTTATACACTATTATTTGGTTTAAAGTTGAAGGATGATCATTTGCATGCATTTGTATAAATTATTTCTTTGATGATACACAGGAAACTATTGAGACATTTTATCTGGGATAGGGATTAAGGAGTTTGAGATGAGCAGTTTACTTTTTATTATGCATAATCTCTCCTAGATGCTGAAATGTACTATTTGCCAGAGATGAAAGCTGAACATGTAGATAAGTTTTAAGAATCTAAGAAACCTTTCTAGAAGGTATGTCGCCTGAGTGAAGCTGTCATATGTGAAGAAGCTGCAGCAAATTAATGAAGTAGAGGAAAGCTTTCAAAGATAAAGAGAATGATATTGTAAAAATGTCCACAACTGGGAAATATTAATTATACCGTATTATCAGAGAAGGAGGCAAGTTGCGGAGAGAGTGAGGCAGGAGTGAGGATGCAGGCAGCACTGGGAAGCCTTTCAGTGCTCTGTTAAGACCTTGTGGTTTATGATGAAAAATTGAAAATGCATGTCTAGGGATGGATAGTACTCATCAGGAGAGAATTTCATTGATTTAGAAAGATAATGGGTTTTCCAGGAAACTCAATTTGTAAGATATTCTCTGTGTGGTTATATCGCTTTAGGATTATTTATTTTCCAGTTGTGTTTGTTAGAAGTGGAGTAATTTGACTTCTATTTTCAGAAATATGTCAGACTAGATTTCTGAAAGAAATTCACCACTATAACCCCAGTGCAGCCAAGTTAATTATGCCTCTGTAGGCAACCCTATAGGACAGAGTAGAACTGCCCTATTGGGGTCCCAAGGAATGTCTGATGGATTAAAACTGCTGACCTTCTGGTTAGCAGCCATAGCACTTAACCTGTAGGCTACCAGAGTCTCCCAGCTCTGTAGCTTACTGCTGTCAAGCTGATTTCAACTCGTAGTGACCCTATAGACAGAGTAGCACTTAGCTACCATAGTAGCACCATAGATTTTTCAAGGATCACCTGGAGGATTTGAACTGCTGTCTTTCTGGTTAACAACTGTAGCACTTAACCACTATGCCACTAGAATTTCCCACCGTTACAGAACTCAGAAAATAATGGAGAAAGTGCATTCCCCTGTTGCGGTGAATGCACCAGAAATTAAAGGAAATATCAGGGTCCAAATCTGTACTGGAAGCTAAAAACCAGAGTGGTAAACTGGCACTGGCAATTTTGCTGTCTGGGTTCATTAGTCAAATCCGATCTAAAGAGCTGATGTCTGAATAATTGTAAAGGGGAAAGAGAACAAACAATAGGTCAGTCAAAGTCAAGTACTGAAACTCAGACCCTTGAGGGGCTAAAACTTGATCTTGACTGGAATCGTGATATATGTACTTCAGTCTTTCACTTGTTGCTTATATGTGGGGAAGACATTTATATCGTATGTGGTGAAGTATCTTGGAAAAACTCTTGGCTTATCATTGTTCCATCTGACATAGTCACGAACACCTTAAATAAGCTATATGTTCATGAAACCATGTTGTCCCTGCTGCTCTGACTAATTTCAGTGCCACATGGAAAGCAATCTTAAAAGGAGACTGCAAAGAGAATGGAGATACGCTGCTGAATCGGTAACTGATTGTTGAAGACCTAGGATTACGTGAGATGCCCCAGCCCTATCCCTTGCTTACCAAGTGAGTCAGTAAGTATAGGACACATCCCAGCCAACTGTATTTTAACCAGTTACCTAGGTGATAGTAGGTAAGACTTACAACTACCAGCAAACAGTTTAGAAACAAGTTCTTTCTATTGCCAAGTTTCAGTCAAAAAAATCTCCTTGCTTGTATAAATTTTCTGTCACCCTATCACCTTATATCTCCAAAACTTTGTATCATGGATTTCTACTTTAGACAGAGGTATAAAAGGCCTCTGAGATTTTGACTTTCATGCATCAACAAGGGGCTTCCGACAAATTGAAATGTGGGAGCAGAAGGAGAGGGCATACCTGATTTCTACTTGACTGAAGCAGAAAAACGTAGAACACGTCTAACATTTCGGAAGGGAAATATTGAGATCTATTTTCAGATAAAGGACAGACTATTTTCTCTTTTTACCTTCCTTTTCACTTATTTTTATCACATTTATTTATTTTGGCCTCCATGTTTATAAATGCTGAAAGTCATCGCTTTATATTCTCCCTGTTATCGTCATTGATTTCCCCTGCTTTTTCATTAAAAGGTTTTGCACTTAGTATTAAATCTCATACAGGCAATGTCCCACTGCAATGGCCAAAGCACATTTCTTAAGGTAATGAAGAAGTTCTTTGAGATTTCAGGACAGCTTAACTAATCAGAAGGCACCAAACATAGACACCACTCACTAGTGTGAGCTTCTGCTTTGCAAGGCATCATTCTTGTTATTCCCAGTCATACCTGATTCCCCTGAACACGCCTGTATAACAAGTGAAGGACGCAAATGAGATCTTATGCGAATGCTGAGTACCTGATACCACATGGAAATTCTCCTTAACAAATCAAAATATGTTCATTTCATAAGTAATATAAACTTTTCTAATACACAATATTTTGGTCAACCAGCCACGTTGCTGTGAGCTGCTGACGATTTGGTTTCTACCCCTATGTACAAGAGAACAAAGCACTGTGTGGTCCTGTGCTATGTTCGAGCCCCTTTTTGCAAACACTGTGTCAATCCATCTCATTGAGTGTCTTCCTTTTTTTTCTCTGACACTCTACTTCACCAAGCATGATGTCTTACTCCAGGGACTTGTCCCTCTCAAAAACACATCTGAGGCACACAGTAAGGTGAAGTCTCACCGTCCTCTCTTCTGACTGTTTTGGTTATACTTCCCCTAGGAGAGATTTGCTTGTTCTTCTGGTATTGCACTGTATATTCAATTCTTCAGCAGCACCTTAATTCAAAAGGCATCATTTCTTCAATCTTCTTTATTCACTGTCCAGCTTTTACCTACATATGGAGTGATTAAAAATACTATGGCTTTGGTGAGGCTCACTTTAGTCCTTGAAGTGACATCTTTGCTTTTCAACACTTTAAAATAAATCTTTGGGGACATTTGCTCGATGTGATAGGTCATTAGATTTCCTGATTGCTGTCTCCATGGCTGTTGGTTGTGGATACAATTAAAACGAAATCCTTGACAACTTCAGTCTTTTTTTCCACTGATCATGATGTTGCTTATTGATCCTGTTTTAAGAATTTTTTTCTTTATGTTGAAGTGTGTATATTGAAGACTGCAGTCTTTGATCATCATCAGTAAGAGCTTGAAGTCCTTTGCTTCCAGGACGCAAGGTTGTATCACCTACAACCAGCTATGCAATGCACTTATAAGTAATCCAAGCCTTTCGAATAAACATTTTTGACAGATAACCATGAGAAAAAAAAAATCAGGTTCCCCCTAGATCTGCCTGATACCTTAGGTATATAGCCTTGGTGGTGCATAGGTTAAAGCTCTCAACAGCTAACTGAAAGTCAGCTGTTCAAACCCACCAGCAACTCCAAAAGAGAAAAGACCTGAGGATCTGCTCCCATACAATATACATCCTAGAAGGCCCCGTGGGGCAGTTCTACTCTGTCCTACACAGTCTCTGTTAAGTCAGAATTAATAACACCTAATAACAATAGTATTTTAAGTCAGAAGCCGTGATTAATCACATGCTGATTTCCTGCTGTCTTCTTTCCTTTTAGCCATATGTGAACGAGGAAAAGTAAGAAATGACACTGACTCAGCATTTACTGTGTGGCACATATTGCAGTGAGTGATTGCCTTCCATTTTTATTCTCCTTCATAACAACATCATGTCTCACTATTTCTTTCTGGGCTTCAAGAAATGGGAATTTACTTAAGTTGGCTGAGTGGTGATGTTCTAAAATCACATGGCTGTTCAGTGGGTAAATATCTAATTAAGTCACTGTGTGAAGCAAGATACTGCACAACTGTAGCTCTTTCAGCTAGAAAATTGTTAACAAGAATCTGACTTGCCAAAAATATGTAAGAATTAGTGTCCGGAACCCAGCCCAGGGCTGTACTAAATGATCAGAGGTGATCCAAAGTGACTGAAGTAGAGAACAGAGAGTAGAATTCAGATACAGACCTGTTAGAGAAAGTAACCAATCTCTACAACCATTAAATAGATTTATAAGGTCAGATCACGCAACTCAAATTCAAGTCCCAGGTAAGAGAAGTCAGAGAAAGGTAAAACAGAGATGAAGAGTTAGAAACAATAACAAAAGCTGACAACTATAGAAAGCCAGCCCTAGTTAGCTACCTCGTGAGTCATCGCGAAGAATTAGTAACTTCTGAAATCCCCTGGGCCTCGAAAGTTTTCCAGTTTAAGCAGGCTTGACTATGTATCACCCAGAGTGGAACCCTTCAGATGGTGACAGAAGGTCCTGTGTTAGGAGTTAAAAACTAATGAACAGCAAGACAGAATACCAATTACTGTTGAGTGGATTCATAAAGTGACCCTGGAAGAGAAGAACTGCCCCATGTGGCTGCCAAGGCTGCAATCTTTATGAAAGCCGACTGCCACATCTTTCTCCCTTAGAGCAGAACAGGAGTTTAAATTACAGAACTTTCAATTAGCAATCAGCACTTAAACCGCTGTGCCACCAGGGCTCATACTAATAGTTAGACTGCACAAAATGTGCAATACAAGGACTTTGCTAGAAGACTCCAATAGATGTTCATCCTGCGTATGCAAACCCTAGGACACCTATTTGAGGGCATTGGGTATGTTTTGATGCCCATTAACGTCTTCTCATTTTGCTGTTTTCTCAGATTATGCTCGCTACTAAAATAGTGCCCTTCAACATCCTTGACAGACTCTCAAAACTTGTTTCCCCCACTTGCTCCCGCAAAATCATTGCTACATGCTCTAAATTATTTTTTGTCAGAAAGAAAGTGAATTTTATTGCCAAACGACTGGGATGAGAAGGTATGCACCCTCTACTACTGGAGAAAAATGAAAAGTTTCAGAAATAGAGTACTTCATCTCATGCATAAAGTCAACAAATTAGTTCCAAAGGCATAAGAGCAATACAAGAAGAGCTCTCATAATCCCAGAAACGAGGCTCGTTGCCCCTAGGAAATTTGGGTGGGGAGACTAAGAAAATAGTCTAAGAGTCCCAGGTCATGTTTTAACCTCTCACAAATGAACGCTTTCAATTTTTTACCCTTCACAGTTCTGCTTAGGATGTCACCAGACAAGTGCTACCTGGAGGCTGTCAAACATTCTAAGAGGGATCCAGTGAAAGAACTGGAATGATCTCTGATCATCATTTTCCCCTAAACTCAGAATTTGTCTATGACGCATCTCTTTGGCTATGCATGCTTCCCCTTTGGTGTATATTTGGCCAGCTTCTGTCAGCTAATTCAATCATGCATGTGCAGTGACAAAGTTTGCACGTGTGTGAACCCAAAATGTATAATCACTGATCAGAGCTGGCAAGCATGCCAAGTGACAACAGTGAATCATATTTTCAGACATAATAATAATTCTGATACGGATAACTATTGCAGTGTTGTCCTCAGAAAAAATGTAGAATTCCTCACAGAGTTCTAAAATACAGAATGCAGTTTTTTTTCGATCCCCACTGCTACTTAGAAGTATTTTAGGAAACAGAGAACCTCTTATTTTTATAACAGAGATCAAAATCTAATTCTTTAAAAGATAAAGGCAGTGAATGCTAAGAAGGGAAAAGAGTGGTATCCCTCCATGGTATACTGGTGGGGATGGTCACAATCAGACCTTGCAACTGGGAGGACCTGAGTGACTGGCTCGTTGCAATGGTATCAGCATCTTTGCCCTTGTAACCTTTGTGGTTCTGACACCTGCCAGTACTCCTAATTTTAATATCACTGTTTTTCTTCCATATATGTCAGCCTCTAATCTCTATTTGAGCCTCATGCTAATACTAACCTTCTCTTGAACTCCCTACCCTCTGGCCTTAGTTTTCCTATGAATATTACTTTGGTCCCTTTTACCATCTGTTTATAAATGTGTTTATATAGCTTAACCTCTGATATCATGCATGTTAAATAGATTAGGCTTCAGAAAACATCTCTGCCCTTTCGTATTCCTTTCTGTGTACATTTTCCTACATCTGAAACTTGGAATAAAAAGTATTAAGTCCATAAAAAAGGAACCAAATAGTAGAATTTTTTTTTGTTTTCCTTAAGGTTGATTGTAACACAAAATGTTGACAAGTCCACATTTTAAAGAAAACAGGGTCTTATGCTGCAGTAACATTCTCTGGGTTTGGCAAAAGTCTCCTAGCTAGTTTCTTGGCCAGCTTCCATTTTCTCCTCCATTTCATTTCCTTTTAATTTCCAAATTGATTTTCCTAAAATTCAAAAGGCATGATTTCATTTACCAGCCTAAATGCCTTCTGTGACTTCCTATCACCCAGAGAAGAGAAAAGAAATTCCTTAACTTTGAGGTCCTTTCATAATCTATCCTAACTTCACTTGTCTGCGTTTCCAGCCTGATCTCTGGTAGCTCTCCAAGACACATACAATGCTGCAGAAAAAAAAACAAAAACAAATACCAAAACACAAATTCAGTTTCGACGTGATTCCCGTGTGCTTCAGTGACTTGGTGCAGAAAACTCATTCTGACTCATCCTTGTCTTTTCTGACTAAGAAACTTATTTTGTCCTGTGAGACTAAATTCCTGTTTATTTTCAGATTTTAGAAGGTCTACAATGTCTTTCTTGAGTCCCCTGATCATGTATTCATCTGAATCCCAGAACTTCTTCGGGATGTTGGGAGAAGCAGGCTAAGAAAGAGGACACTTAACACTCTAGAGCGAAGAGAAAAAAATGAGAATGAATGAATAAGCAATGTGTTTAAGAAAAAAATAGTGATGAGTTGTCATTTTCCTGTGCCAGTGCCTTGGTTCTGAGTCACAGCATTCTGATGTACAGCAGAACAAAGCACTGCCTGGTCTTGTGCCATCTCCATGGTGGTTGTTACGCTTGTGTCCCTTCTTGCAGCCAAGATGTCAATCTGTCTCTTTGAGGCTCTTCCTCTTTCTCATTAACCTTCTGCTTTACCCGGCGTACTGTCCTTCTCCTGGCACTGCTACCTCCTGATAACCTGTCCAAAGTATGTGAGGCCAAGTCTCATCGTCCTTGCTCTCAAGGAACATTCTGGTTGTACCATATACCTAGTAGTCAGTTAAGTCTCAGAAAAGGGTTTCTGAGGGGAGAACTGAGTTGTATAGTGAGCACACAGGGCAGAAAGAAAGATTTTAAGCAAATGGATTAAAAAACAAACAAACAAACAGCAACAACCAAAAAAAAAATGGAGAACTAAAGTGGAAGCAAAATTTCCTGTTTGCAAAACAGATGAACAGTAAGAATAAAGCAAGAAGGACAATTTAATTAGACTATGGTAGTCAGACGGAGATGGGTGGAGAAAATTCAGGCTCTGATCCTCAGGAGGGGGTAAAAAAGTGTGTATTTATATCCATATCTGTATCTATATCTATTCCTTATCAGTGTTCTTATAACCATTTAACATTTAACTATTAAAACATTTTTCATATTCATACTTTTTATGCTCAAATATCAAAATTATGTAACATGTGGTGAGATACTCAGTTATAACCATAATGTGTAGATTTTATTTCTTTGTGCCTGATATAGCTGGAGAAAACATGTGATGCGTAGATTTACACACTTATGCACTTATTTTTTTCCTTGCTTATTGAGGACCCAGTAGATATAGATAGACACTGGGAATGACAAAGGAAAGTAAAGATTGTTAGAGCCCTGATCTCACAGATTTTACAATCTTTATGAGATTAACTAGGTGCTGCAAACATTAATGCCAAGGTAACACAAGGAGGCATAGGGATAGCTAAAGGGATCAAAGAAGGGGTCCCTGGAGAGGTAGATTCTAGGCTGAAGGAGAAACAGCAATGTATTATGAAAATACTGAAAAAGAAGCAGAACACTTTGACAGAAGACAGAGTAAATGCCTTGGATGTAGAAGGTACGATTCTCGGCACTGAAACAGCTTTAGCTTTGCTGAACATGCAAAGGATTTTTGTTTCTTTCCTAAGTGCAAGGGGAAATCAATTGTTTCTTCTGAAGTAACCCCCAAGTTGTTTCTTCTGAAGTAACTCCCAAGTATGACTTAATTCAGCTCAGTAAATATTTTGAGCACTCAGTTTATGGCTTCTTGTACCTGTGTGCCATCAAGTTGATTCCAATTCGTAACAACCCTATAAGACACAGCAGAAGTTGCTATAGGGTGTTCTAGGCTATACTTTTTACGGGAAGTAGAGTCACTGAGTCAGTTCAGACTATCGACATTTCAGTTAGAATCCAAGTCCTTAAACACAGTAGCACCAGAGCATCTTAGTTTAAGGCTACTCAGTCTTAATGCCTGAGGTTGTTTTAGGTACTGTTGAGTAGGCCCCCTACTCATGGGCACCCTTGTGCAATGGAAAGAATCACTGATTGGTCCTGTGCCATACCACAACTGGTTGTAAATCAGAAAATCTTCATGTACTTGATAATCATTACTGTTGTTAGTAACAGTAGATTCCAACTCTTTTTGAACCCATTTGTGCGGAGTAGAACTACTCCAATAGTGTATTCAAGGTTATGTGACCATCTGAAAGCAGATACACAGAAATGTCTGTCAAGGTGCTTTTGGATAGGTCTGAACTGCCAACCTATCTGCTATTAGTCACATGTTAACTGTTTGTACCACCCCGAGACTCCCTTTGTCCATTAGTATTACTCTAAAAACAAAAACAATTTAAAATAATAAACCAGAGTGATTATCCTGTCTAAAACATGACATAAAATTCCCTTCTTAAGTTGGTTCTCTGTTTACCTTCCCAGGCTCATCTTTTCACAGATGTTTTCTGTATACTTGGGCTTGCACCATCCAGTGGCTTTTATTCCTCTTAAAATACACCGTGTCACTTGTCTTTGTGCTTTTGTGCTGTGACATGTGAATGGACGTATGATGGGAAGAATACTACCCAACTTCAAATCAGAAGTTTCTATCAGGCATTTCTTGAAGGGTCACATGCAAAGTAGTTATTGAATGATAATTGGATACCTCCCATACCCAATTAAAAGTTGTTACTGATGGAGATGTGGAGTGCTAGGATTTGTTGTACATTTTCAAGGTTATACGCATTGTATTTTTGTTGTTAATTTTGATAGACTTGGCCTACACAGAAATGAATAACCCTGAGAATTTTAATTAGAAGTTAGGATCTTGCTAGTGTCTTTACGAAGAAGAATCAAGACTGACAAGACAGTTTATCTCTACCCCACATCAGCCCACATCTGGTACTTGTTTCATAAAAAAAGACATACAGAAGTTCTCAAAGAGTGACTTTAAGTGTCTTACAAGAAAAGAATAAAAACAAAACAGGGTGGAAATGAATCAGGAATAATGTCACCATGCTGGGTACCATGTTCCAATTTTATTATGACAATAGTCAGAGCTTCTCTACAAGATGTGGTTGCTTTATTGGGCCCCGCTGACCACTCACCCTGACAAAACCAGAGAAATGCCCATAAAGAATTACGGCCAGAAAAAAAAAAAAAAGACAAAAGAAAGATAAGTCACTGAATATTTGCTTCCACTTTTTTTCTACTCTCTGAGCATTATTTTTTTTTTCATTTCCTAGATGTTGCATACATATGAAACACGTGATATTGTCTAGTCTTTGTTTCTTTTTTATTACAATGCAGCTATCAAATTTGACACTGGGGGTATCTTGGGCTGAATAATTCTTCCTGTTGGGGCTGTCCTGTTCAGATGTTGCATTTTGAGCAGCATCTCTAATGCCTCCCTACTAGATACCAGAAACATCTTTCTGTCCCTTGATACTGGCAATCAAAAATGTCTCCTAGAATGTCTCCTAGCTTTGCCAAATGTCCCCTGGGAGCAACGGTGAGAACCTCTGCATTAGCAAATGTGTTAATAGTCTAGTGTAAACTAGGATAATTCTCTTTTCCATATTCTTTATATGTATGCCTATTACCAAGGTGACCCAACAAAATGCAGAAATTATCTAATAATATCACTGATATCTCACACAAGCAAAATTTTGCTAAAGTTCATTCAAAAGCAGCTGCAGTAGTATACTGACAAGGCACTGCCAGAAGCTCAGCCAGATTCAGAAGAAGACATAGGACCAGGGATATCATTTGCTGATGTCAGATGGATCTTGACTGAAAGAATACAATACCAGGAAGAAGTTTACCTGTGTTTTATTGATTGTACAAAGGCATTCAGCTATTTGGATCATAATAAATTAGGGATATCACAGCAAAGAATTGAAATCCCAGAACACTTAGGGTGCTCATGAAGAATCTGTACATGTATTAAGGGGAATTATGCAAACAGAACAAGGGGACACTGCATAGTTTAAATTCAGGAAAACTGTATACCAGGGTTGTATCTTTCATCATAGCTTTTCAATCTGAATGTCAAGCAAACTATCCAAGAAGCTGCACTATATGAAGCAGAACAAAGACTCTGGACTGGAGGAAGACTCATTAGCAGCCTGTGTTGTGCAGATGACACAACCTTCTTTGCTGAAAGTGACGAGGATATGAAATGCTCACTTATCAAGACTGGAGACCACAGCCTTCAGTATGGGTTGCATCTCCATCCACATCAAGAAAAAAATCTTCACACTGGACCAGTAAGCAATATTTTGATAAACAGAGAAATGACTGAGGTTTTCATGGATTTCGTTTTACTTGGATCCACAGTCAATGCCCACGGAAGCAGCAATCAAGAAATCAAAAGACACATGGCATTGGGAAAATCTATTGCAAAGGATCTCTTTAAAGTGTTAAAATGTAAAGACGTCACCTTGAAGACTGAGGTGCTCCTGACCCAAGTCAACAGTATTTTCAATTGCATCATATGCATGTGAAAGCTGGATAATAAATAAGGAAGACTGAAGAATTGACACCTCTGAACTGTGGTGTTGGAGAAGAATATCGAATGTACCATGGACTGCCAAAAGAACAAACAGATCAGTGTTGAAAGACATACAACTGGAGTGTTTCTCAGAAGCCAGGAGGGTGGGACTGAGTCTTACAGACTTGGGACATGTCAGGAGGGATCAGTCCATGGAGAAAGATTTCATGCTTGGTAAAGCAGAGGATCACCATAAAAGAGTAAGATCCTCAATGAGATGGAGTGATACAGTGGTCACAACAATGGGGTCGAGATACAGGACCAGGCAGTATTTTGTTCTGTTGTTCATCAGGTTAGTGTGAGTTGGAACTGACTTGAGAGCACCAGACAACAAGAAAAACATGTTTTCTATGCTTTTGTCTGCATGTTTATGCATGAAACACGTGAGATTGTTTATGTGTCCATGTTGCAGGAAAGATTCTTACATTTTCTCGTATAATCCTCACAGATATCCTTAGAGTAGATATTATTTCCTAGATTCACCCTACTGTGAAACTAAGATTAAGAGAAGATAATTTATTTCAAACCCATAAACAATAAGGATGTAATAGCAGAATACAATCGAAGCACTAAGGAGTCTCAGACAAGCCGTTAGCAAAGTAAGAATTTGATAAATGAAAAAAACTAGTGGATTGATGATAAAATCATGTTTGTCATACTCTGGTAGTTTTTCATGTTGCTATGATACTAGAATCTGTACTACTAGTATTTCAAATACTAGCGGTTGGAAAGTTCTCAGCAGAGCTTGCAGAATAAGACAGACTAGGAAGAAATCTTACTGATCTATTTCCAAATATTGATAACAAAAACCTTACGGATCACAACAGAATGTTGTCTGATTGAGCACTATGACCAGGAACAAGGCCCAGGGTCTGGTAGTATTTCATTTTGTTGTACACGAAGACTCAATGAGTCTTAGCCAGCTCTATAGTAACTAAAAGCTAAGAGCGACAAAATAAAAAATACACAAATTCACTAATTTATCATCCTCATTCCATTTTGCCTGCATACATCAATGAAAATCTCTCACACACATAAAGGATGGGGTGTATTTGCAAAAGACTTTCATGTCCTCTCTCCCTGCGACCTCTAATAACATTTCTTAAGGGAAGCATAGCAGGAATTATTATTCTCATTTTATGGGTGTAATAACCAAGGGTCAAGGAAGTTAAATGACTCATCCAAGGAGAGTATGATGACAACTGGGTATGTCCATAGCATATTAATTCTAAATAAATGATCTCATTCCATAGCCTCCCAGGCAAGGAAATTTTTTTTCTTTGTTTATTTGTTTTAAGCTTAGGAGGTATTGGGATTGTGTTTGCTTATACAGTGTTCCCATAAAATTATATTTCTTTCTCTTGATCACAATGAAAGCAATATGATTATACATTGTCTTTGCATGAATGTTTATCTCCATCTTAAATGTACAGAGAGCTTGATCCAGAATTGAAAATCTAATGGAAGTGATAGAGGAGTGTGGAGAGGAGGAGAGAGAAACGTCTTTCTGTCAAGGATGAATATAATTTCTTCAGAATGTAAATGAGTCTAACAGGAATGGAGGAATTGGAAAGGTATGGGAATATAATCAGATTCTCGAATGGCACAGATAAGTAGAACTTTTAGGATCCAATGTATGACAGGAATCCATTTAGCAGTAAGAGACAAGGGAGAATTCAGTAACTAAAGTTAGAGGTTAGGAGGTACATTTTAAAGAGGTATGTAGAAGAAGTGTTCCAAAAGGCCAACTAGGTGACTAATCCAGCAATGGAATCATGATCATCAATTGGGGAAGAGACTAGAACAATAAAAAAATTCCTTTTCTTTATTCGTCCAAGTATCAGCCATTGAATCCTACAGTTCTAAAAAATGTAATACCTTCATGTTAGTGGGAATAAAAGATAAATTAAATTAAAAAAAAACATTGAAATTGAGTCTTTCCAGTTCAGAGTGACCCTAGAGAACAGGGTAGAGCTCCCCCATAGGGTGTCAGAGGAGTGCCTGGTGGATTTCACCTGACCACACCACCTTTTGGTTAGCGGCTATGGCTTTTAATCAGATGCAACAAGGATTTCCTTTTTGGGAACACAGTTCTATAAATAATCAATTTGGTCAAGTTTGTTGATACCAACCGCTGTCACACTGATTCTGACTTGTGATGATGCTATAGTGCAGAACTGAACTTTCCCACAGAGTGCCTGGTGGATTTGTACTGCTGACCTTTTGCTTAGAATCTATGGCACTTAACTACTAACCCACCAAATTTATGTGGTGGTTAATAGAGTTTTTCCAGCCTTCTATATCTTAATTGATTTTGTTTCTATATGTCCTATCAATTACTGAGAGAGTGGTATGGAATATATGCTCCTGTAGGGTCGATTCTGGCCCATAGTGATGAATAGGACAGTGTTGAAGTTCCCCATAGGGTTTTCAAGGAGTGCCTGGTGGATTCTAACTGCTGACCCTTTGAGCAGAAGCGCAGCGCCTAACTACTAAGCCACGCAAACCCTGGCAGCACCGTGGTTAAGTGCTACAGTTGCTAACCAAAGCTTGGCAGTTCAAACCTACCTGGAGCTCCTTGGAAACTTCATAGGCAGTTCTACTCTGATCTCCTGGGTCACTACGAGTCAGAATGAACTTGATGTGGTGGGTTTGGTTTAGTATGGTAATCTCTGATTATAATTGTGGATTTGTCAATAACTCTTTGCTGTATTATCACTTTTTGATTCACGTGTTTTGAAACTTTGTTATTGGTTGCATAAATACTTAAAGTTGTTTTATTCTCTTCAAGAATTTTAAAACTATGAAATTCATAAGCCTTTCTTTGTAGTTGATAAAATCCTTGCTCTAAAATTTGTCTGACACTGGTATTATCTAACATTATTTTATTTTATTCTAGCTTTCTTTTTATTTGTGTTCGCAAAATATAATTTTTTCCATTATTTTAATTTAACCCTGTTTGTGCCTATATAGAGAATACTTCTTTCGGACAGTATATAATGCAATCTTGCTTTTTAATTCAATGGGCTACTTACTATTTCAATTTGAGAATCAGTATAGCTAGTTGTAGTTTTGTCTTCTTACTGTTTGTTTTCTGTTTGACCTCTGTTTATGACTCCCTTTTGTGCTCTTGTTCTGTTTTCTTTAATGTCAGTTATTTTTATTTACATATTTAGGATTAAATTGTATGTCTTCTCTTGGCTTATTATTAGGGCATATTGGGTCAGTTCTTCATCATAGCAACCCCATGTACAACTGTACAAAACACTGTCCAGTCCAAGACCATTCTCACATCACTGAAATGATGTAGCTGATTATCACAGCCACTGTTTCAATCAACCTCATTGAGTGTCTTTCGATTTTTCACTATCCGTCTGCTTTCTTGGCATAGTACTTACAATTAATTTGTTATTTTAGAGGTTGTTTGAGGATTCATCGAATACATATTTCAACTTTCTAAGTCTGCTTTTAAGGATATAGCATCACCTTATGTAAATGTAGGAAACCTAAGAGTTGTATTGTGGAAATACCTGTCTCTTTTCCTGAAATCTGTGCTCTTGTTGTGAAAAAAGTAAATACTTTCATGTAAAAAAAAAAAAAAAAAAGACCTGCACATTAAATTGATATCATTTTTGTTTTGGGAGTCAGTTGTGTTTTCAAGTGATTTAAACAACAGGAAAAACTCACATGTATCTATCCATGAAATTATCGTTTCCGTTGTTCATTCCTTTGTCTAGTTGCAGATTTCCAGATGGCATAATTTTCCTTCTGTCTGAAGAATATCCTTTTAACCTTTGTTTGTAATGATGGTCAGTTGGTAATTAAGTCTTTCAGTTTTAGTATGTTAGAGAAAGATTTTATTTTGCCTTCATCTTGGACAGATACTTTGGCTAGCTAAAGAATTTTTTAGATTAACATTTGTATTCTTTCAGCATTCTAAAGATGTTACTCAATGTCTCCGTGATTGCATTACTTCCAATATGATATGTGAGTATACTGCAATTTTGATCTATTTCTCTTTCATAGATCATGTGTCTTTTCGGCGTTTGTTTCAGACACTACTAAGACTTTCTGTTTTTTAGTGATTTTGAACAATTTGATTATTATGTACTTTGATGTGCTTTTCTTCATATAGTTTGTACTTTGTTTTATTGACCTTCTTAGATCTATAGGCTATTATTTTACTCAGATTTCAAAATTACTCATCTATTATATTTTTTGCAATATTTTTTGCTGTATCCTAACCCCACCTCTGGAATTAAAACTGCTCTAAAAGTTATCCAACAATTGGATTCTTTCTTTTTTATTCTTCTTTCGCCCCTGTTTTTCCTGTTGGAAACCCTGCTGGCTTGTTTGACTAAATGCTATGACTGCTAATCAAAAAGGCAACACCAGTACAATGTGCGCTCCCTGGAAACTCTATGAAGCAATTCTACTCTGTTACACATGGTCACTGTGACTTGGAATTGACCCATTGGCAGCAGGTTTTTGTTTCTTTCTTTCTTTTTTTTTTGCTTTTGGTACTTTCTTCTTAATCATTTCTATTATTATGTCTCCAAGTATACTAGACATTTTTTTCCTGTAATAGCTAATCACTCCCATTCAATGTATACTTCACCTAAGCTGCTATAATTTTCAAGGATCCTGGTGGTACAATGGTTAAAGTCCTAACCTGGAGGTCAGCCATTTGAACCCAGCAGCCACTCTGTGGGAAGAAGATGTGGCAGCATGCTTCAGTAAAGGTTTTGTAGCCTGGAAATCCTGTCAGTTAGTTTTACTATGTTTATGTTACAGGGTTTTCGCTGGTTAATTCTTTCCAGAAGTAGACTGCTGGATTCTTCTTCCTAGTCAGTATGGATTACACATCAACATCAAGAAAACTAAAATCCTCACACTGGACCAGTAAGTAACATTTTGATAAGTAGAGAACAGAGTGAGGTTGTCAAGGATTTCATTGTACTTGGTTCCACAGCCAGTGCCCATGGAAGCAGCAGTCAAGAAATCAAAAGACACATTGCATTGGGAAAATCTGCCACAAAGGACATCTTTAAAGTGTTAAAAAGTAAAGATGTTGCCTTGAAGACTAAGATGTGACTGACCCAAGCCATGATATTTTCAATCTCATCATATGCTTGCGAGAGCTGGGCAATGAATAAGGAAGACAGAAGAAACACTGATGCTTTGGAATTGTGGTGTTGGAGAAGAATATTGAAGATACAATGAGCTATCTAAAGAACACACAGATATGTTCTGGAAGAAGTACTATCAGAGTCTCTGGGAAGCAAAGACGGAGAGACTGCATCTTTGATACTTTGGCCATGTTATCAGGAGGGACCATTCTTTGTGGAAGGACACCACACTTGGTACAGTGAAGGGTCAGAGAAAAACAAAAGACTCTCAAGATGGATTGACACAGCAGCTGAAACAAGGGGCTTAAGCATAAAAACAATTGTGAGCATCTTGCAAGACTGGGCAGTGTTTTGTTCTGTGGTGTATAGGATCGCTATGAGTCGGAGCTGACTCGACAGAATCTAACAACGGCAGCTCTATAGGGTCGCTGTAAGTTGAAACTGACTCATTGGCAATGGGTTTGGTTTTTGGCTTATAATTTTCACATCTAGAATCAGATTTGGTACTTTTTTCTATCTTCAGTGTCTCCACTTATCTTTTATAACACATAGAATACAGTAGTAGTAGCTATATTAATGTTCTCATCTGCTAATTATGTGTCAATTCCAGGTCAGTGACAGTTGATTCATCTATCTTCTCCTTACAGTTCATATTTTCCTGCTCTTTGCATGCTTAGTAATCTTCTGTTGTATACCAGACATTGTGAATTTTACTATGTTGGGTGTTGACTACTTCAGTATTCCTATAAGTATTGTTAAGTTTTGTTCTAAGACACAGTTATGTAACTTGGAAACAGTTTTCTCTTCCAGATCCTTTTTTTATGATTTTATACGTGTAACTGGGTCAATAATTACTGTAGGGCTAATTATTCCCTTGTGTGAAATGTCCAGTATTCTCTGAGGATTTCCAGTTGGCTGCTGGGAAGAAGTACTATTTCCATCCCTTCATAAACATTTGGCACTGTTACCATTAATCTTTCTCTCTGTGTGCGTCTGTGTCCCTGTGCGTGTGTATGTGTGTGTTTCTCTGTTCTTAGGTTGTTTCCTCACATGCATGCATTGGTACTTGGATCCATGTACTTCTTTCCTTATATAACTCTCTCCTCTGTTAATCTGTCTTGCAAGTTCCATTCATCAGTGTAACCCCACATTCTCAGACCTGTCTCTTCAACTCAGGTAGTCCACTGTATGCTGCCTGGATTTTCTTAATTTCATTGTTACTTGAAAACTTTCTCAAAGCAATATGCTAGACCGACAGAACTTAGCCTGTATGGTTACTGTCTCTCAGACATAAGACCTTTGTTGCCTGATGTCCAATGTCTTGGAAAACCTTTGTTTTGTGTATTTTATTTTTGTTTCAAGTGCAAAAGTAGATCTAGTCCTTGTTACTCCATCTCTGTCAAAGGCAGAAGTCCTGCTCTTCAGCTTTACACTCAAATTTCACTATGTCCAGAGAAGCCTAGTGTGGACCTGTTCTCTTACCTTGCCTTCATGTCACCAGGCATTATACACCATATATATTGTCTTTATAGCAGTTATTGAAACCTGTAATCTTTCTTTATTATTTGCATATTTGTTTGCATTTTCTGCTCTTTACTGGAAAGTTTCATACATCAAGGCATGAACTTCTAGAATCCCAGAAATCGTGTGCATGACACATAATAATTGCTCATTAAATATTGGTTTAATAAATGAATAAATCTCAATGATGTTATTCTTTCTTCTAATCATGTTTGCCTCTCTTATTATTTAAAACACAGCATGTGTTCTTTGCTGAGGGACTTTGTTAATTTGAAGATGGCAGTATACAAAGAGGAAAACTGCATTTTCTTTAACCCCGTCACTGCAGTATGCATGCTGCGTAGCCAGGTGATCTGCATTCAGGAAGGAGATACAATGCTCAGTCCTTGTTCATGAAAGGCATCTCAAGTACGCATGGTGTGGGCATCTTCTATACTGTCTCTTTTTTTATTGATACTCTTCTCTGAAATGCATACTTGAACCAAATTTGCTTTAGTAGGAAGTGGAAAATTAGTAGGACATGTAAACAACGCACAGTAGGCTCTCCTAATGACTTAGATGATGTCGGTTGTTTCCTGCCACATGTGACCTTTCTCCCCCTCTACCAGTGTTCACCAAACCAAAACTGAAACTCGTTGCCATTGAATCAATGGCTACTCATAATGACCCTGTAGGGCAGAGTAGAACTGCCCAATAGTGTTTCCAAGTCTATAAAGCAAGACTGTCACACCTTTTTTCTCCAGAGCGGCTGGTGGATTCAAACCACTGATCTATAGGTGAGCAGCTGAACACTTAACTGATGCATTGCCAGAGCTCCATATTACATGGTCAAAAAAAGTGGAGAAGGAAGAAAGAAGAAAAAAAAAAATCCATCAACCTGGAACACTGTTTGGTGACATCTAGCTTGAGTTATTTTTATAGCCTTCAGTAAAATCTGTGTGAGAGTGGCGTTTGACCTCCTCTAACTTCAGGAGGGGGTAAGAGGATCAAGATGAACAGCCCAATGCTGACTCTAGTAAGACACATGAAGGTCAGATATTCATCCAGATATACTCTGGTCCAATATGCTCTGCACCGTCTTGACTCAGCCATGTCACCAACCATCTCTAATACGGCAATCATATCTGCTGGTTTCAGTAATTAACTGGTATGGCCACACAAGTCACAGACAATGAAATTATAGCGTTTATTAGGGATGTAACAGGTTATAACTCAGCTTCAGCACTACTCAGGACACAGTTCTTCAATCAGTACAGCTTCCTCCAGGAAGCTTATGAGCACAAAACTCACTGGTCCTAAATTTCTGCCCTGCTCGGGTAAGCACTGTAGAGCTCTTGGCGCTTGTTAGTAAGCTCCCAGAGGATCCCTAGCACTCAACTTTCTCAGTCTGTGAGTCAAGAAGTCTACCATGCTACTTCCTGACATCCTTTCTCTACTATCACTGTATTTTTTCTTTCCGCTCCCAAGTCCGGGAGTTTTTCAGCACAGGGGTGTTTAGTCCAAAGAATGTGATCTGTGCTCACGAACGTTTTTCTTTGGTGGTAGTGGGATTCTCTCTCTGCTGTGAAATTGCCTTTATTTAAGGTAAAACCATCCAATCTGCTTGGTGGGTAACAATTACCCTGTCGGTCCTGCCCAACTCCTTTCAGTGGCTAGACAAGCCACACAAAAGTGATTTATCACACTACACCCTTCTTAAAAAAAGAGATCTCCAAAGTCTTCTTTCCGAGATTGGAATTAACCTAGCCATCCAAGTGCTGTCAAGTCAAATCTGACTCATGGTGACCCTAGGGGCCAGGGTAGAAACTGACCCCCAGAGTATTCAAGGAGCACCTGGTGGATTTGAACTGCTGACCTCAAACCTGATACATTTACATACATCATATTTAAATGACTAAGAGGGAGTTGTTAAGTCTCATTGAGTCAGTCCTGGCCATGCATCATCCTCAAAATCATTGCTGTTTGAGGTTATTGTTGCAGTCACTGTGTCAATCCATCTCATTGAGGGTCTCCTTCAAGAATTACTGAACACCTACCACATTCTAATAACTAGGATAGACTCTTTTCTTAGAAGATACAGAAACATGAAAAGTATACACACTTCTTCGGGTGGTCACAGGGTAATTGGATGAAGAAGACTCTCAGCACTAGGAATTTTATGGACATTTGTACGTGATGGATAGACAAAGTATTATAGGAGGAGAAGAGACACACTATGGACTGAGTGCAAAGCATGTAACAATGGAAACTAAGGAAAATAATGGATTTAAAAATTTTGGCAATAATAATTTTAGAGCAATAAACATATTAGGAAAACACTGATGCAATAGAAAAAGTGTATGTTTGGAAGTTACATGAATTTGGTCAGATGGGGTAATTCTACGAGGTAGAGTGTATTGCCTAACACATAAGGCTAATCACTGTAAGAACAAAGATTTAAAATAACATCTTACAGATCTAAAAGCTGAGGGTCTTTATTCTATCAGATAACCCTTACATAGCAATATTTGTGGTTTTAGAAGCCTCTCCTCTTGGGGTAGTATAGATTATGTGATCAAGCTGTGTTAAATCCAGTTGCCAATGTTTATGTGGTTGGTAATACGTATACTTGAGTGGCTTAAAAATCAGCACCCAGAAGAGAGTGGACCTTTGTACAATATTCCTTGCAGTGAGACTTCCATCAACGAGCGATTTTCTTGCTTTAAATTTAATGCTGATTCCATTCAAGCAGAAAATAGATTTGAAGACAATGAAAAATGTGCCACCTTATTTCCCTAAGGCCGTATCTGCACAGTAGGCCTTGAATAAAACTAATTTTATAAGGAGAGACAAACAACCAAGTTAATCTGCAAATGCAAAAATGTAGTTTTTTCCTCAAAATTATTTTGCTAAGTATTGATTTCCTGATTCTTATTATTCATCTCAAAATCACAGGGATCAGTGCAGATTTTGTTTACATTATGGTAACAAAATTCATCATCAAAAGGAAAGAGGAAAATAATCTCACTAGGGTGCACACAATTTTTTTGTCCGACGGAACTTTGTAAATTTCCGATAAGAATAACATATAAAAGTGAATAAGAAAGCCGTGGAAGTCCAAATAAAAGGCTCTTTGGTGATGATATGGCCCAGTAATCCACAGCAGCTCCACTGAGGAGTATTTTGGTTGCTGGTTTTCTAGGTGGGTACCAAAATATCAATATTTTGGAAGATTCCCGTTATAATCTTATTCTAATTCTCAAGAAAAAATGAAAACGTTGAATTTGATCAATTAAAAAAAAGGGGGGGAACCTTTAAAGCTTGGAGTCATTAGTAACAATAAACAAAAAATATCTCTAAAGTCCAAATTATTTCCATATTTCAAAAAACTCCAGAAGATCTCAAGGAGTCCTTGCCATTCTGCAGTGTGTTCCTTCAAAGCTAGTTGAAAGGGGAGATGACATTTGAGTCCTTTATGGAGTAAAGATCAGAGATTAAGATCAGAGTTAGATACCAAATAGCACCTCAAAGGATTTAGAAATAAATCTGAGAAGTACATGGAAATATAACGATAATTAATGGCATGTGGAGGAAAGAGAGGTGGGTAAGGTTAGAGTAAAAGAAGGCTGGGATCAAGCAAGATACCTGGTATGAAATCACTAGGTTATTTTTTTTTCTGGTATGTCTTTCACTAGCTGGTGTTTCATAGGCACAGCAAGTTTGGAGAGATGAGTTGGCAAAGTGGAAGCCTATAAGACATATTTAGTCTGTTAGTCCTACAAATAGTTTTAAAAATTATAAAAATTGTTTTATTATCTTTATTTCTTACATCTCTAGGGAAAAATTCAATTAGGTATGGTGTTACTGGTGATGATTTTCAATACATCACGGCTTCATGAATCATACAGTGCATACACTTTCTGATTTAAGTTCTGCAGCATTCTCTGTTATACAAAATATCCTTTGAGCTCATTTTAAAATGTTGTCTGTCCTCTAATACATTTAGCTATGGAATTTGAAATTTAAGACTGTGCTTCTCAAGCTTTGTTGTTGTTTTTATTCAGCATCAACCAATTTCAACTCATAGCGACTCCATGTGTGCTGGGTAGAACTGCTTCACAGAATTTTTCAAGAAACTGACTTTTCAGAAGAGGATTGCCAGGTTTGTCTTCCAAAGGGCCTCTGTGTGGATTGAATCCACCAACGTGTCAGTTATTAATCTAGAGTTGAACCATTTGTACCATATACAGAGTCCTTCTCAAGCTTTAAAGAGCACGTAAGATCTCCCTAAGATGGGGATTGAGATTCAATGGATCTGTAATGGTTCCCAAAGCTTAGCAATCCCAAGTGGTACTAACGATGATGATCTCGTAAACCACTCTGTGGAGCAAGAACTTAAGGTGAGTGTCTCCATCTGGGCCTAAGAAAAAGGCTTACATAAAGATCATTTCTTTGATAATATAATGCAAGGAACAGGATAGCAGAGCAAGGACACTTGGCACAGAAAAGAAGTGAAAAGAAGTGCAAGGACTCACTATCAAGTTGGCATCCAGTATAGACAATGAGTGACAAATCCAAATAGTTTTATGAAATATGTGTCAAAATATGCCACCTCATGGGTAGAAGAGACATGTTTATCCATCAGATCTTGTGCCCATTGGTCAAGTGTGGTTCTTTCCATAGCTTGCACTTTGTGATGGCAAATAAGTGATAGAAAGTATTTTTCTGTGGCAGTCTTATCTTGATGCATCACAGAAGTCCCAGGGCATTACAAAAATTGTGTACAACATGGACAAGAAAAAGAGCTGTTTGCGTTGCTCCAACAGAAAGCTAGTCAAAGCATCCTCATTTGATACCTGTTGCTACAGAAGTGACAAGTGGCTGCAGAGCTGTTATAGATTGAAGTCTACCCTTCAAAATACCCATCAACTTGGCTAGGTTATAATTCCCAGTATTTTATGATTATCCACCATTTTGTAGTCCAATATAATTATTATATGCGTTATAAACCCTAACCTCTACGATGTTAACACGGCAACGTTCAAGGAAATTATGTTAAGGAAAAAAAAATGCCATTAATTGGATTACAACTCATAGTAACCTCATAGAACAGAATTGGATTGCCCCATGGGGTTTCCAAGGAGCAGTTGTTGGATTCAAACTGCTGGCCTTTTAATTAGCAGCTGAGTTTACCACTATGCCACCAAATGTCTCTCTCTCTTTCTCTCTAAATATGTATATACATACATATATATATATTTCTTTATATATACAAGTCAATGTGGGGGGTTATTCTGGGTCTTGGTAAATCAAAAAGAAGGTAATGTGTTTCTGTTCTTTTGTTTATAAGCTAAGACAGATCTGTTTCCTTTCAGCATCCCTCTGATTATTTCATGGTCACTGTCTTCTGTTTCAAAGAGTTTTGTTCTCTTAGTTAACTCGCAGGTAACAAATGACCACAGAAAATAATGATAATGGTGATGACAGCAATAACGAGGGTGACAGCAATGATAGTGTTTTATAATGCTTTGTACATGAGTAAGTTTGAAATGATGTTAGTATCCACTGTTTACAGCAATGGCCATGTAAACAATGTTTTATTTTTCTGTCCATGAAACTTTGTAAGAGTAAGTGCCTTGACCTGAATCTCATCGTTGTACCTGACTCCAAGGCTACTGCCATTTCCATTATCACTGTGACAGCTGCACAGTCATGACCTTCATCCTGCTTTTTATTCATCCTCCAAAAAGCCCAGCAAGATTTCCATTCCTTTAATGGCGCTATCATTTCCAGAACATGTGAAGTTATATTGAGACTTACAAGCACACCTAGATAGCACTGTTCTGCTTGTCATGACATGTACTGAAAGGTATCTATGAGTCATTCACAAAGAATCTATGGAAAGAGATAAAGAAAGTTACGTGTGGAACAGCTGCAGACTGGACTTAAATTTCATATTCACAGAAGGTAGAAATAAGACTTAAAGATGTAATGCAGTGGGAAAAAATTAGGCTCATTCCAAAGTTACTGCCAGCCTTTAAATTTACTTAATGATGTCCTTACTCTGTAGTTTTGGAAGCCCTCATAGCATCACTGCCAGTCGCCAAGGATACTCATTAAAAAAAGCACTGAATTTACCTAAGAGATAGTGAACTCTCTGACTGTGGGACAGAAAATTCACTAAATTGTAGTTCACATTAAAAAGATTCAAGACTGGAATAAGAAACTGGATTGGATGACTCCTGTATTCTTATCTACTACTATGAATAAATGATTCCTTCAAAATTGCATTTCATAGAAATCTTGGATGTACGGGTCTCTTCATGGTGGCCTCTGAGAGAATCATGGATAAATTTTTCAGAGCAAGGAATCAATTTGCCTGCTCTTACCCAGGACTTAGTTTGAACAATGTGTGCGAAGGGTACTGGAAAGTTTTCATCAATTGAAGGCAAAAAGGCAAAAGTCCTTGCCATGCCTCTTTCGGCCCCTGTCAGAATGAGAAATCTGTCAAAGTGATAAACAAGATTTTTGCATTTAAATGGAAAAAGTCTCATGATTTTTGAAGCACCAGAAACTTTTCTAGAACCTTCCTTCTCTCTAGCTTTAGGTTTCTGTATCTTTCCCTGGTTTGAGAAACTCTTCCTTGTTTCCTGAAGCATAAAAACAGCGAGTCTTGCGCTTAGTGAATATTACTTGGTACTTAGGCACCAAGCCAGCGCTGGAGATTCAAAGAGAAATAATTCATTTATTCCACAGTCAAGTTCACATTTTTAGGGAGGAAATAGCGTTATAGGCAAGTACATCCATCTAATCTACGATGTTGTGGTATGTGATGGTAGGTAATAGGTGTAATCAGTGATGGCAAAATTGTGAATCCAATTAGATCTGAAAAATCCTTCCCACACACATATTTATACTTTCTCAAGGACTTTCCTTCTACATGTTATGAATCTACCTGCTTTACCTCCACATCCCTCCTTTATTTGGCTCTTGTACCCACTGAAAATTTCACATTATACTATGCTGGATTTGCTATGATCTAGACACAATGACCTTTCTGCTTTGTACATTTTTACCTCACTTCTTGAAGTATTTGGTTCTTTATAATGTATCTTAGCTCAGAATTCACCTCCTCAGAATGATAACTCTAAGGAACATGTATAGGAAAGATTTGTATTCCTCAACACTCACTCTATTATAAGGCTACATGCTATACTTTCACCTCAGCATATGTTATTTTCCGAAGTTATTCAGAGGGCTGTTGTTGTGTGCCATCAAGTTGATTTTGACTCATAGTGACCTATGCAACAAAGTCAAATTGCTCCATACAGTTCTTTTTGGCTGTAATCACTATGAAGCAGATACCAGATTGTTCTTCTGCAAAGCCACTGAGTGGTTGAAACCAGATTTAGGGTCTTCCAATAGGTCTTCTACTATGCAAAGGCTTTTTTTTTTTGTTTGTGGCTCATAACAAACTATGGATAACATTGCTAAGAATGGGAATTCAAGAACAGTGAATTGTACTCATAAGGAAGCTGTACATAGACCAAGAACAGAATTTGGACAGAACGAGGTGATATTGCATGGCTTAAGATAGAGAATGATCTACCCAGAGTTGTATCCTTTCACTATTCTTATTCAATCTGTACACCAAGCATATAACCCAAGAAGCTGGACTGTAAGAAGCAGAATGTGGTGTCACAACTTGAGGAAGATTCATTAACAGCCTGCAGGTGATATAATCTCCTTTGCTGAAAGTGAAGAGATTTGATATAGTTACCGATGAAGACAAAGGGCCACAGCCCTTGGATTACACCTGAAGGAAAAGAAAACAAAACTCCTCACAACTGGGCCAATAAATAACATGGAGTAAGTACTGAAGTTGTCAAAAATTTAAATTTACTTGTGTGCACGACAGCACTTGGCTTCGCTGGGTTCGCAATTAACAGCACGGAAACAGCAGTCAAGAAACAAAAGCCTGTATTGCTGTGGGCAAATCTGATACAAAAGACCTCTTTAAATTGTTGAAGAGTAAAGATGTCACTTGGAAGACATCTGACCCAAGTCGTGGTATTTTCAGTCCCCTCAAGTGTAAGCAATGAACAATGAATAAGGAAGACCACAGAAGAATTGATTAATTTGAATAATGGTTTGGGGAGAGAATATTGAATATTCCGTGACTTCCAGAACAACAAACAAGTCTATCCTGGAAGAGACACAGCCAGAGTGCTCCTTTGAAATAAATATGGCCAGACTTGCTCTTAAGTACTTTGGATATATTATTATGAGAAAAATCTTCCTTACCTTATGTTGACAATAGTGGCTGCAATGATGGATTAAAACACACCAGCAATTGTGAGGATAGTGTATACCCAGACAATGTTTTGCTCCTTTATCCACAGGGTTGCTATGAGTCAGAGCTGATACAATGGTACCTAATAGTAACAGCCACAATAGATCCTCTGAGTTGGGCCATTACAGTTGGATAAGGCAGTGGTTTGTTGCTATTTTTTATTAGCAATTTTTGCCCCATCCCTCTGACCAAAATTCAGATAAAAGCCAAAATTTGTCCAAGGGCAGTTTTAGAAATGTGGTTTTGTGTATGCTCAGGTGGAAACTAGGAAATGTCTAATAAACCACCCAACAGTTTCAACTCTAGCAGTAGAGGATACAACTTGGGAAGGAACTCTAGGTAAGAATTTGGTTCTGGGTGGGGGGAGAGTTCTCTTCCAGTAAGGGAGCTGCTTCCAGGAATCCAAGCACTGGTTGGAGTTTATAGTCAATAGCTTCAACCAGAAGAAAGAACGGAAAAATTAAGACTTGCATTAGAAAGATACACCAGTAACCATGACAAGGAAAGCCTTACTGAAGAGAAATCAGACAGTATGGAGTAGGAGTGGGGATGAAAACGCCATAAATACAGGAAATGAACAACAGAGAAGTACTGATTGGCTCTTGTGATGATCAGTTCAGGTAGAGCCAAGAGGTAATTAAATCTTAGGATACCAATAGCAGCCATTTGACAGCATTGTGAAGCACCAGTTTTGGACAGAGCACCCTTCTTGGGGTCTGCAGTGAAAAAGAGTGAACTTTAAGTTGTGTACCCAGTTAACTGATGACAATCTGTCTTTACCCTGGTAAAGAATAGTAACACAAACTTGAGACAAGTCCTGAGGAGTATAGAACATTCACTGAGGAAACTTCGTGGTCTGACTCAGCACAATCTTATTAAGTCACAGGTAGGGGTTAGAACTTGGCTGAAAAGGTAGAATTTGCAGGCAAATAGATACTTTTATCACTGTATAAAGAGAAAGCACATGAACTTGGTTTTTCTGAGTCTGGAGGTGGAGAAACAAGCATACAAGGCATTTGATGAGAATTAGACATCCTATGGCACTTTCTCGGCTTTCATCTGTCAAATCTTAATTCTTAATTCCTTACAGCAAGAATGAAAATGTCAACTTCCTTGACTCTGATACATTTGGTTTCCAGAGTCATTTTTCACATCATAATGGCAATTCTGACCTGTTCTTTTTAACCATTATATCATCACTTCCTTTGCTTTCTATGACTTATTTGCCGACGTGTTTAATTCTGTCTAAAAGGCAGGGCTGACTTATTAAGACGGGTAGCAATCCCACTTCATGGCATTCATCATTAATGCTGTTGTCTATATGTTTTTTTAATGTATTTATTTTGCATGCTAACATATTCACTCATTTAGTTGAAGAATTTTATCTTCATGTTTCTTCTTTCAATTTTACAGAGCATAGCACTGCATTTGCTCTATAAAATAAAATAATTAAAAAATAATAATTCAGGGTAATAGTAGCATGCCCATCAAGAAGAAGATAGCTATATATTATTCTCTGACCATGATATTATTTCTAACTTTCTATGTAAATGTTGGCTTGTAGTCTGAATGTGTCATCATCAACAAGGAAAATGTCTGGAGATATTACACAATGGTACAAATGCATAAATATCAGTTTATTATTCATAGAGTAACAGAAAATACTCTTCACAAATAACCCTCAAACCTTGTAATTTAACCATTTAAAAATTAAGCACATATGTAATTTTAAAGCTGGCCACTTTTTTGTTAAAGATCTTATGTAGTCCTATAGTATCCAATTTCATCTAATCATCAAAATCAGGTTAAAAAAATACAAATTTCCCCATTATAAATAACTCACGAGATTGCAATTCTACAGTTACTAGGTGGGGCCTATGCATTTGTATTATTAAAAATACATTTTCCCCAAGGATATTCTGATGATTAGCTAGGTTTTGGAAACAATGTAATGCAAATATACTACTGTATAATTTTATGCCAAACGAATCCTGCCTAAATCATCATTAATGGGACCACATTTTTGAATCATTGAGATGACATTTTGTCATTGATAATTAACCCCCAAATAGTTAAAGTTCAATGCAAAACTATTTCATATGTCATTATTTTAAAAATCAAGAGAATTCTTATTTTTTTCCCCACAGATATTGTACTAAATCAGGTTAATTCTATTCAAAATCTCCAATCAGATACGTTCAGCTCTCTCTCACTGCCATTTCACATTCAAAAATGGATAGATGACCACTGGTTCATTAAATGCTTAGGTTACAGAGAGTTAAATCACAAACATTATGAAACTTCCCGTTTATGAAGAAGTTGGGAGGCAAAATGATTCAGCTGAAAGACAGCAAGCAACACACACCTGAATATTAATCCATATTCTAATACCTAGCATTCTTGTAACTCTAGATGTTAAATTTTGGCTAAATTCAGTACTGTGTTTGACAAAATGAAAACATGGGTGGCTTTAATTCTCTTGTCTTTAGGGTACATGATTCCACCTTCAGCTTTCCAATTTAACCATGTTTTCAATGGCAGATATTTATAATTTTTCATGACGCCAGAGATCAGTTGACAGATATGAGATCCAAAACGTAACAATGAAAGGAATTACTGTAGTTTATAAAGATGTACAAAAGAGAATTAAATCTCTCTCATTTGTTGGGAATTTCATAAGCTTGGAATTCATAGGCAATATTCCAACCTGACAATGGAAGAAAAGCGTGTTGAGGTGATGAGATTGCCAATATGGAGAAGGAAAATTACCTGATCAAAGGCTATGGTGGGTATTTCTTGTTCAAAGGGACTGTCTAGCCTCCAAAAACCCTAGCTAATTTGATGAGGCCTTGTTTGTAGTTGGAAACCGTGGTGGCATAGTGGTTATCTGCTGCAACTGCTAACAAAAGGGTTGGCAGTTCAAATCCATCGGACACTCTTTAGAAACTCTATGGGACAGTTTTACCCCAACTATAGGGTCTCTTCCAGTCAGGATCGACTTGATGGCAGTGGCTTTGTTTGATTTTCTTTGCAGTTAAACCTGGTGGTATAGTGGTTAAGTACTATGGCTACTAATCAAAAGATCAGTAGTTCAAATCCAGCAGATGCTCCTTGGAAAATCTGTGGGGCAATTCTACCCGGTCCTGTGGGGTCACTATGAGTCAGCATTGACTCACTGACAGCAGCTGTTAGGGGGGGTTTTTTGTAGTTGGTCCTGAAGAAGGTCAGAGTTCACTGAGGATAGAGGCCAGTGGCTAAACTCTAGGACAGTCTCTTTGAGTGCTCTCTCCAACAGTTTGGATTGAGTGTGGAAAACACAGAGTGATTGTGAGAATGTATTTGCTGAGGTAGTGTTAATGAGGCTGCAGCCCCTTTTGGATACAAGTGGCTTTCCAGAGAAACATTCCTGCTATAAAAACAGTGACATTTACTGCTCCTTGGCCTTCTGAAGTCTCCTCTGCTCCTGTCATACTCTGAGCTTGGGCATCTAACCTACATTGATTCCAGGAGTGTCTGAGGTTTTTCAAACAAATTCTCTTGTTTGCCTTCAATTTAGCCAAAGCTGTTTATCGTAGTTTGCAAACAGAAACGCTGGTGATATTCAGGTGTCAGGTTCCTTCCTGAGGTCCTGAAGCTGAGCTTTATACTACCTTCCCTCAGTTACATAAGCCATAATATTATATTATCTTTTGCTCAAGTAACTCTCAGTTATTTCAGACACAGCCAACTCAAAGAGTTTTAATTAAGATGATGTAAGAATATTTGTTTCAAACTATTGTTAAAGCCAAGGAACAAAAGAACTTATTTGCACAATGCCTATTGCTGTTGGGAATGAAATGTATGACCAATAGATATTCCTTTTGGGAATTTTAATATGAGTATCATAGAACCTCCCACTCTCTCCCATAAAAAAGAACCCATTTCTTGTAATCTCTTTAAAATAAGTTTGTTTGTTTCAAATTACAACTAACTGAAAGTACAGAATCCAAATCAAATGTGCATGCCCACCTATCTGCAGCTCCCTCTGCTCTCCTTGCTCAGTGACAGCACACTCCGCCTTTCCATCCTCTATGTCACATCCACTTAACAATCTCCCGTCCTTGTCTCTCCACCCTCTCTTCTCCCTTCTAGTAAGAGGCCATTAGGACAGCTTCCCATAGACACATAGAAGCATGAAGCGTATGGTTGTATTCTGACCCAGAGTCTAATCAACAGCTGTCCAAAGAGATGACCTCAGTAATGTTCTCTGGTCAGGGGAAGCAGTAGGTCTATGGGCCAAGCTACCAGGGGAACCCCCCAGACTGCTGGACTATCAGTTGTGGTATTTTAGTGGAGTTCTTGAGATGCACCCTTCTTTTTCTTGTCTTGCCACAAGATGCGACATTGTGTGCCCCATCATGGCCATCTCTGGTGGTGGCTGAGTGTCATCTGGTTCTTCTGATCAATGTTGATACAATCACCCCTTCATATGGGTCCTTCTGTCTCCTGGGCAATTCTTCCCTTGTATCTTTGTTGTTCTTGGTGATCCTCTATTCTGGGTGAGTTGAGACAGTTTGGTGTACCTCAGAAGGTGGCTTGCTAGCTGTTAAGACCCCAGATGCCACTTACTTATATGGGATGCAGAAGACTCTCTTAGCAACAGGCTAGTTATGTCAACTGGTCTCCATGTCCCTTGAGACCATGGTCCCCAGACCTCTGCCCCTGGTACTCTGTCTGTGCAGTATTGGGTTAAGATTAGAAGAGCTTTAAGTTTATGTTGAAGTCCAGTTAAGTTGATCTTTTTACTATGTGCTGTCACTGCTTTCACCCAACCAAAATTCAAACAACTGTCTAATCTGTGATCACTCTTCTCTCTTCCCTCCTTTGCAGGCATCAAAGAGTCTTTTCTTCTGTGCTTGAGTCTTTTTTTAAGTCCTTATAGTAGCAGTATCATATATCTGTCGTTTTGCTGGTGATTGAGTTTACTCAGCATAATGTCTTCCAGCTGAAAGAAGGTTGTGAGATGCTTTTTACAGTCCTCATTGTTTTTCATCATTGCAGTGTTCCATTGAGTGTATGTACTGTAGTTCGTTTATCCATTCCTCTGTTGTTGGGCGTCTGGGTTGATTCCATCTTTTAACAATTGTGGATTGTGCTGCGATAAACAGTTGTGTACATCTATCATTCTTCTGACAGCCTTTGTTTCTGTAGGATATATTCCAAGCAGTGTGTCGTGGTGTTTTAGTCAGCTAGGGCTGCTCTAACAGAAATACCACAGAGTGGATGGCTTTAACAAAGGAAGGCTTATTCTTACACAGTCCGCTAGGTTGCAAGTCCGTATTCAGAGTGTCTGCTCCAGGAGAAGGCTTTCCCCTTGTTGGCTCTAGAGGAAAGTCCTTTGTCTAGGGAGCGTCTTGGCACACGAACCTCAGGTCTGAAGGACATGCTCTTCTCCTGGTGCTGCTTTCTTGATGGTAACAAAGTTCCCAATTCTCTGCTTGCTTCTCTTTCCTTTTATCTCTTGTAGGATGAAAGGATTAAGGGTGGGGCAAGCCGCACTCCAGGGAAACTCCCTTTACAGCAAAGCAGGGAAGTAATCCTATGAAGGGATTTACAGTCGCATCCTAATCATTTAACATACAGTTTAGGGAAACCACAAAATGGAGGACAGTCACGAGATACTGGGAATCATGTTTCAGCCACATGGCTACACATATTTTGGGGGGGACACAATTCAATCCATGTGTCATGGATGTAGCCATATGGTTGGGCCATGATTACCAGTATCTTGTGACTGTCCTTCATTTCGTGGTTTTCCTGTGCTGTATATTAAAGGATTAGGGTGGGGCTGTAAATCTCTTCAAAGGATCACCTTCCTGCTCCACTGTAAAGGGAGTTTCTCTGGAGTATGGCTTGCCACACCCTTAATCCTTTCATCCTACAAGAGATAAAAGGGAAGAGAAGCAGGCAGAGAATTGGGAATCTCATACCATCAAGAAAGCAGCACCGGGAGAAGAGCATGTCCTTCAGACCTGAGGTTCCTGTGCCAAGATACTCCCTGGACAAAGACTAATGCAATACCAAACTTTCCTCCAGAGCCAACAAGGGGAAGGCCTTCCCCTGGAGTGTGAGTATGGACTTATAGCCTACCAGACTATGCAAGAATAAACCTTCCTTTGTTAAAGCCATCCACTTTGGTATTTCTGTTACAGCAGCCCTAGCTGACTAAAACACACTGAGATGACTAGGTAAAATTGCGTATCTATTTCTGGCTTTTTAAGGAAGTGCCAGATTGCTTTCCAAAGAGGCTGTACCATTTGGCAATCTCACCAGCAGTGCAAGAAACTCCCGATCTCTCCACAGCCTCTCCAGCATTTGTTATTTTGTTTTTTGGATCATGGCCAGCCTTGTTGGGGTGGGATGGTATCTCACTGTAGTTTGGATTTGGATTTCCTTGATAGGTGATGATTGTGAGCATTTCCTCATGTGTCTTTTGGCTGCCTGGATGTCCTCTTCAGTGAAGTACCTGTCCATCTCCTTTGCCTATTGCTTAATTGGGTTATTTACCTTTTTCTTGCTGACATTTTGCAGTACCTTGTAGATCATGGCGATCACATGTCAGTCTAACATGTAGTTGCCAAATATTTTTTCCCCATTCTGTAGGTAGCCATTTGATTCTTTTGATACAGTCTTTGGATGAGCAAAAGTGTTTAATTCTTAGTAGTTACCATTTTTCTACCTTCTCTTCTGTTGATTGTGCTTTATTTGTCAGATTTTGAAGTCTGCTTAAGCTGTGTATTAAAACTTCCATCGTTGATCCTATTCTTTGTTGTATGATCTTTATCATTTTAGGTTTGATATTTAGGTCTTTTAGGTTTGAGTTAGGTTTTCCATAAGCTGTGAGATTTGGGTCTTGTTTCAATTTTTTGCAGATAGATATCCAATTTTGACAGCACCATTTGTTAAAGAGACTGTTTTTACCCTAGTGTACAATTTGAGGGCCTTTGTTGAATATCAGCTGTTCATAAGAAGATGGTAGAGTCTCTGGGGTCTCAACTCTGTTCCACTGTTCTCTATGTCTCTTTTTCTACCAGTACCAGGCTGTTTTGACTACTGTAGCAATAGTTCTAAGATCTGGTAGTGTGAGGCCTCCCACTGTGTTCCTCTTCTTCAGCAGTGCTTTGCTTATCCAGGGCTTCTTCCCTTTCCAAATAAAATTGGTGGTTTATTTTTCTATCTCATTAAAAAATGTCACTGGAATTTGCATTGGGATTGCATTGTATATGTAGATAATATTGTATAAAAATAAACATTTTCATAATGTTAAATCTTCCCATCCATGGGCAGGGTAGGTTTCTCCATTTATGTAAGTCTCTCTTGGTTTCTTTCAGTAAAGTCTTGTAGTTTTCTTTGTACAGATGTATTATTTTTCTTGTTAGGTTTATTCCTAGGTATTTTATATTCTTGGGGGCTATGGTGAATGGTATTGATTTGGTGATTTCTTCTTTAATGATCTCTTTGTTAGTATAAAGGAATCCTACCGATTTACTTATCATACTGATTTGTTTATTTTTATCTTGTATCCCGACACTTTTCTGAACTCTTTTATTAGTTTGAGTAATTTACTTATAGATTCTTTAGGATTCTCTGTGTATATGTTCTTATCATCTGCAAACAGCGAGATTTTTATTTTTTCTTTGCAGATTCAGATTCCCTTTATTTCTTTGTCATGTCTAATTGCTCTGGCCAGAACGCTACACTTACTAAAGAAAAGTAGTATAACATTGAATAGAAGATGTGAGAGTGGGCATCCTTGTCTAATTCCCGTTCTCAAGGGGAATTCTTTTAGTCTCTGTCATTCAGGATGTTGTACGTAGTTGGCTTTGTATAAATGGCCCATATTGCATTGAGAAATTTGCCATCTATTCCTATTTTTCTGAGAGTTTTTAGCATGAATAGGTGTTGGATTTTGTTAAATACCTTTTCTGCATCAATTGACAAAATCAAGTGATTCTTATCTCTTGTGCTATTTATGTGGTTGATCACATTAATTGTTTTTCTGATACTGAACCAGACTTGCATCCCTGGTATAAATACAACTTGGTCATGATGAATTATGTTTTGATGTGTTGTTGAATTCTATTGCCAAGATTTTGGTGAAGAATTTGCATCTAGGTTCATGAGTGATATTGGTCTGTCATTTTCCTTTTTTGTGAGATCTTTCCATGGCTTTGGTATCAGGTATATGCTGGTCTCATAGAACAAATTTGGAATAATCCATGCCTTTCTAGGCTGTGAAATAGTCTCAGTAGTATTGGAGTTAACTCTTCTGTAACAATTTGGTAGAATTCTCCAGTGGAGCCATCTGGACATTTATTGATTGGTAGTTTGTTGATTTTTTTCAATCTTTTCCTTTGTGATAGGTTTACTAGGTTCTGCTTGTGACAATTTTGGTAGGTGATATGAATCTAGAAATTTATCCATTCCCTCTAGGTTTTCAAATCTGTAGTATTCTGTTATGATACTTTTGATCTCTGTTGTGTCTGTCGTGACACCTCCCATTTCGTTTACTATTTAGGGTATTTGTTTCCTCTCTTGTTTTTCTTTTGTAAGTTTAGCCAATGTTATATGACTTCTGTTATTTTCAAAATACAGTTTCTGGTTTTGTTAATTTTTAAAATTATTCTTCAGTTCTCTAATTATTTTAGCTCTGCTCTAGTCTTTATGATCTATTTTCTTCTGGTGTCAGAGGGATTCCTCTGTTGCTTTCTTTCTACTTGTTCAAGTTGTAGGGCTAATTATTTGGTTTGGGTCCTTTCTTCCAGATGCGTGCATTTATAGAGATAAATTGACCTCTGAGCACTGCTTTGGCTGTATCCCATAGGTGCTGGTAGGGTGTGTTTTCATTCTCATTTGATTCCATAAATTCCTTTATTTCATGCTTGATTGCTTCTACAACCCATGGCTTTTTGAGCAAACTGTTGTTCAGTTTCCATGAGTTCCAGTTTCTAACCATGTTCTTTCTGCTGTTGATTTTGGCTTTTATGGCTTTATGGTTTGAGAAGATGCTTTGCAATAATTCAGTGGTTTGGATTTTGTTGAGTCTTGCTTTATGTCGTAACATGTAGTCTATTCTGGAATATGTTCCGTGTGTACTGGAGAAGAAGGCATAGTTATCTGTTGATGGATAAAAGGTTTTGTGTAGTCCTATCCTGGCCCCTAGGGTCACCATGAGTTGGATCCGACTTGATGGCACTTGGCTTTATATGTTGATGAATTCTGGTTGGTTGATTGTCTCAATAACATCTTCTGTGTCTTTTCTGAGCTTTTTTCTAGATGATCTGTCCGTTACTGAAAGTGGAGGGTTGAAGTCTCCAACTATTTTTATGGAGTGATTTATCTCATTTTTCAACCTAGTCAGTGTTTGTTTGATGTGTTTAAATGCTCTAGTATTGGGTACATAAATAATTAATGTTTCTAATTCCTGCTTGTGTACTGAACCTTTCAGCAGTAAATAGTGATCATCCTTCCATGATGGTGAATTTTACATTATAATCTATTTTATCTGAGATTAGTATTGACACACTTGTTCTTTGTATATTGTTACCTTGGTGTATACTATTCCATCCTTTACTTTTCAGTTTGTTCATTATCTTTAAGTTTAAGTGTGTTCCTTGTAAGCAACATATAGACATGTTACGCATTTTGACCCAAGATATTGCTCAATGTCTCTTTATTGGAGCATTCAGTCTGTTTACATTCAGTGTAATTATTCATAGGTATGTGTTTAGTACTGTCATTTTGATATATTTGTTTTTATGTTGGTCTTTTCTATGTTGCTGTTAATATTCTGCTCTGGGTCATTCTTTTTTGTGGATTGACTTTTCATCTTTTTCGGTGTTGGTTTTCTGGTTGTTGATATGCCTGTGTTACATTTCTTGTTTTGATGTGTTGCATTATTATTGTGCTTTGCAGCTACCCCTATGATCCTCCTTAATGTTCTAAGTTTAAACCCAATTTTAACTTCGGTATGTATTTTTAACTTCCTCTCCATATGAAAAGGCAATTATTACTGTAGTGTATCCCTCTTTTTAGTGTGATGGTGTCATAGTTTTCATGGTATGATCTGTGGTTACCTTCTTTTAATAATGTAGGTTTGATTTAGCACTTGGCTTCGCTTGGCTTGGCTTGGGTTTAGTTTTGTGACTTCCCTAACTGAGTAGGTCTCTGGATGCTGTGTCCTGAATTTCCTCTTTAAAATTACACTTAACGGTTTTGCTTTTCTAAGTAAAGAGCTTCTTTCAGTGTTTCTTGTAGTTTGGGTTTGGTTTTTACAAAGTCCTTAAGTTTCTGTTTATCTGTGAATGTCTTAATTTCATCTGTGTATTTGAGAGACAATTTCTCAGGATATATAATACTTGATTGGAAGTTTTTCTCCTTCAAGTCTTTGAATGTGTCATCCCACTGTCCCCTTGCCAATATCATTTCTGTCAAGAAGTCAGATGAAAGCCTACAGGGTTTCTCCCTGACTGTTAGCTTTGCTTTGAGCCTCACTGCCTTTAAGAGAATCTGTTTATGTTTCATTTTTATTAAACTTGATTATAATATATGTTGGTGTCTTTCTTTTGTGGTCTACTTTTTGTGGTGTTTGATACGCATGTTGAAACTATGTTCTCTTCTTTCATAATTTCAGGAAAGTTTTCTGTCAGCAACTCAGCAACAATACTCTGTATTTTCAGTTATCCTTCCCTGTTTAGGAACTCCAATTAATCATACATTGTTCCTCTTAATAGAGTTCCATATGTTTCTTAATACTTCTTCATTTTTCTTATTTCTTTTCTCTTATTTCTCCTCATAAAGGCTGGTGTCAATTGCTCTATCCTCAATGTCACTAAGTCCGACTTCCATATCCTTAATTCTGCTCTTTTGGGTCTGGATTGACTTGTCTAATTCTGTAATTTTGTTGGATTTCATTTCTTTGTTGTCCCATCAGTTCAAATAGCTTGCTTAATTTTTCATTTAGCTCTGCTGTGCTTTGTTTAGTCTCTGGGAGGGCTCTGTGTATAATTCTATTGTACTCAACCTCCAATAGTTTCAGAAAGCCTTCTTATCCCACAAATGTTTCAATTCTTTAGTTTGGGAGTTTTGCAGAGCTATGATGGGATGTTTCTTTAAATAGCTAACAATGGCTTGTTGCCTTTGGGCCATCTAGAGGCTGTTTAGTTTCTCTGGCATTATATCAACAGGGGCTGAGGTGTAGTTTAGAGAAAGGAGTTGGTTACCAGCCACCTCGGTATATTCTTGTTGCTGGCCCCAGTAAACTCTCTATGGTGGCAGGCTCCACTTCCTGGCTTGCAAGGACTGTACCCTACTTATGGAGTCACTGGAGAACCATTGTCCCACCCTATGATGTGGGTTGGTAAAGGATGGAAGGCCTGGAGGTGGCTTCAAGATGGTGAACTAAACACAAGCCTCCCTAAATCGCTCTGGAAACCAAAACCTGAACTGATAATTAAATGGAGGTTTCTAGACACTTATTGAGCCCTAGGACAAGCCATAGGGCTGTTGATTTCGTCTTCACATCACTGAATGGAAAACTTCCTTTCTTTTGCTGACCCCCGCTCTTGGTGAGTGCTGGCTTTCACGGCTTGCACGTAAATAAACATATTAATTTCTTTTTTCCTCTGTCTTAGCTGGCAGGCTAATCTTGACTAGCAGCTAATCTCAGACCCACTGCTGGTGGGATTGGCAGGCAAAATTGCCATATTTTGAGATTCCAGCTTTGGACTCTGTGCGTTTCAGCATCTTTGGCCTCTCTTTCTGCCTCTACCATTGAGTAGCCTGTGCCGAGGCAGGTGGTGAGCTTGTGTGGGACACCATCTTCTTCTACTGGAGGCAAAAATACCCATACGGAGGCCTCAGCTGTACTTAACTCCTGGGCTGAGAGGCAGAACCTGCACAGAGGAGAGCACTTTTCCAGCAGAAAAGCAGTATTCTACACAATGTCACCTACAGCTGGCACTCAACAGCAGAGGCCAGCAAGCCAGTAGTGTTTCTGTGTTTTAAGCTAGTTTATAACATCTGGGGTTCGATACAGTGGTGCTTACTTTGCCAGCTGCTAAGAGGGACCTGTACATCTGAAAACCTGACTGACTTTGGAAGTTGTCAGATACTTTTTACCTTTCATTTAAAGAGAACCTAGAGAAACAACTGCTGTCCATCCTCACAGCATCTCTCTCAGCCTCTGTTGACTCACATGATGCCAAAAAAGTAACAAACTCTGTAGAAAAATGTAACCAAGAAATCACCCATGGATTCAGAAGGCCCTCAAAAGAAAACTCCACGTAACTTCACAGACAAAGAAGCTTTTTTGAAGCCGCCAGAAGGTGAATACAAAAGGATTATATAGAGAGCCCTCCCAGAGCTTATACAAAATTCAGCAGAGCAAAGTCAAAAATTAAGCAAGCTTTTTGATCTGATGGAATACAAGTATTCTGAAATCCAACAGATCAAGGACATAGAAACTTCAATTCAAAGCCAAGAAAACAGAATGGAACAAATGGAAAATAGACTTTGGAACTTGGAAGACAGAGCTACCAACTCCAGCATCTGTGAGGAGAATTCAGAAAAAAAGAAACAAGAAAAATGAAGAAGCATTAAGAATCATGTGGGACTCTAGTAAGAGGAACAATCTATGATTAACTGGAATTCCTGAACAGGATGAGACACCTGAGAACACAAAGAGTATTGTGGCTGAGCTGCTGGCAGAAAACATCCTAGAAATTGTGAAAGAAGAGAATATAAATATCCAAGATGCATATTGAATGCCACTCAATATAGACTTCAAAAGAAAGACTCCAAGACATATTATAATAAAGATTAACAAAATGAAACAGAAGCAGAAACTCTTAAAGGCAGCAAGACTCAAAGCAAAGCTAGCATTCAGAGGGAAACCCTGAAGGCTTTCATCACATTTCTCAGCAGAAAAGATGCTGGCATGGAGACAGTGGCATGACACATTCAAAGCCTTGAAGAAGAATTTCCAGCCAAGAGTTATATATCCTGCCAAACTATCTTTCAAATATGAAAATGAAATTGAGACATTCACAGATAAAGAGAAACTTGAAGACTTTGTAAAAACCATACCAAAGATACAAGAAATACTGAAAAAATCTCTTGGCTTAGAAGAACAAAACCACTAACTATCACCCAGAAACCTACTCAGGGAAGGCTTCAAACTCAATTAAAGCTTTAGTAGTGAATGAAATAATCCAGTGATCATATTATGAAAACTATGATGTTATCATACTAAAAAATGGGATGTACTACAGTAGTGATAGTCCTTCCAGATGGAGAGGAAGATAATAAAGCTGATAGTAATTAAAATTGGGCTTATACATAGTTTACTAAGGGGAATCATAGGGACAGCCATAAAGCACAATATAGATGCAACATATCAAATCAAGAAACGTAATACAGAAGTCTTCACAACCACAAAACCAACCCTGAAAAAGGTGAAAAATCAACTTACAAAGAAGAATGTCCCAGAACAGATTAATAAGAACAGCAGAGAAAACATCAACAAATAAATAAACATATCACAATGGCAGCAGTAGACACATTCTTATCAATAATTACAGTGAATATGAAAGGACTGAATGCTCCAGTAAAGAGACATCAAGTGACATCTTGGATCAAAAGACATAACCCATCCATATGTTTCCTACAAGAAACTCATCTAAGACTTAAAAATAGAAGCAAACTGAAAATTAAAGGATGGAAGAATATATATCAAGCAAACAGAAACAACGAAGAGCAGGGGTGGCAATTCTTTCTTTCTTTATTTTTTTAATTTTGATTTAACATAACTGAGTGAAAATGTACATTCACTTATAAATTTACCTGCCCACCTATAAGCAGCTTCCACTGCTCTCCCTGTCCGGTGACTGCAAACTATTCCTCTCTGCTCCATATATATCTCATCCTCCCAACAACCTCCTTTTCCCTCCTCTCTGTCCACTCCCCTTCCTCCAGCCAGAGGTCAGCAAATTAATATCCTGTAGATTTTTATAACCACAAAGTGCTTCCAATATGCGGTCACTCTGCATTGCCAAGTCCAATCCACTCCTGTCCAAAGAGTGGACCTTTGTTATAATTTATGGGAAAGGGCAGCATCAGAGCTGGGAGCCATGCTGTCCGAGGAACCCCAAAATCGCTGGACCATCAATTGAGGTCTTTTAGTGGAGATCTCATGATGCACCCCTTTTTATTCTTGTGTTGCCAGTGAGACTCCTCTCTGTGAGCTCCATCGTGGCTATCACTGGTGGTGGCCAGGCACCATCTAATTCTTCCAGTCCCAAGTCGATGTAGGCACCCACTCTTGTGGGTCTCTCTGTCTTCTCAGATGTCTTTACTGCATGTCATTTTGCTCCTCGGTGAGCATCAGTTCCTGCTGAGTTGGGACTATTTGCTGTGTCCTCGGATGGCAGCTTGGCAGCTTTTAAGACCCCAGACGCCACTCACCAATGTGGGGTGCAGAGAGCTCTCTTAGCAAAACACTAGTTGTGCCAATTGGCCTGGAATTCGCCTAAGAGCATGGTCCCCTGCCTCCTGCCCCAGCTAATCTACCTTTGCAGTATTGAGTTAAGATGGAAGGACTACTCAAGTTATGCTGAAGTCCACTTAATGTTGTTCTTGTTTCTAATGTGTGCTATCACCGCTTTTTCCAAACTAGATTTCTAGTGACTATCTAAACTAAACCCTCCCACCTCACCCTCCCTCCCTCCCCTCCCTTGAAGCTGTCAAAGAGTCTTTTCTTCTATACACAAGTCTGTTTTTGAGGTCTTATCGTAGAAGTCTCATACATTATTTGTCCCTTTGTCGCTGACTACTTTCACTCAACATAATGTCTTCCAGTTGAAACCAGGTTAGGAGATGTTTCCTGGAATCATCGTTATTCTTTATCATTGCATAGTGCTCCATTGAGTATATGTACCATAGTTTACCTATCCATTCTTCTATTGTTGGGCATCTGGATTGATTCCATCCTTTTGCTATCGTGGACTGTGCTGCGATAAACATTCTGGTGCATGTGTCTGTTGGTGTGAAAGGCCTTGAATCTGTAAGATATATTTCAAGCAGTGGTTTTACTGGGTCAAATGGTATATCAATATCCATTTTTTTAAGGAAGTGCCAGATTGCCTTCCAAAGAGGCTGGACCATTTTGCAACCCCACCAACAGTGTAGGAAGGTTCCATTTTCTCCACAGCCTCTCCAGCATTTGTTGTTTTGTGTATTCTGGATCATGGCCAATCTTGTTGGGGTGAGATGGTATCTCATTGTTGTCTTGATTTGAATTTTTTTAATAACTAAAGATCGTGAACACGCCCGCATGTGTTTTTTGGCTTCCTCGATCTCCTCTTTAGTGAAGTGTCTATCCATCTCCTTTGCCCATCGCTTAATTGGATGATTTATCTTCTTCTTCTTGATATTTTGTAGTATCTTATGGATTATGGAGATCAGGCGTCGATCTGACATAGAGTTGCCAAATATTTTTTCCCACTCTGTGGGTGTTCTTTTAATTCTATTAATAAAGTCTTTGGATGAGCAAAAGTGTTTGATTCTCAATAGTTCCCATTTATCTACTATCTCTTCTGTTGATTGAGGTTTCTTTGACAGATTTTGGAGTCTGTCCTCATTGTGTATTAAAACTTCCATTGTTGTTCCTACCTTTTCTTGGATGAGCTTTATCGTTTTAGTTTTGATATTTAAGTCTTTTATCCAGTTGGAGTTGGTTTTTGTATAAGATGTAAGATACGAATCGATTCAGTTTATTGCAGATGGATAACCAATTTTGCCAGCACCATTTGTTGAAGAGACTGTTTTCACCCCAGTTTAATGTCTTAAGGCCTTTGTCGAATATCAGCTGTTCATAGGCAGATGGTGTCATCTCTGGGGTCTCAACTCTGTTCCATTGATTGATCTGTCTGTTCTTATACCAGTACCAGGCTGTTTGACCACTGTGGCAGTGTAGTATGTTCTAAGGTCGGGTAATGAGAGGCCTCCCAGTGTGTTCTTCTTCTTTAGTAGTACCTTACTTATCCGGGGCTTCTTCCCTTTCCAAACAAAATTGGTGATTTTTTTCTCCATTTCATTACAAAATGATGCTGGAACTTGTATTGGAATTGCATTATATAAATAAATTGCTTTGGGTAAAATAGACATTTTCACAATGTTAAGTCTTTCTATCCATGAGCAGGGTAGGTTTTTCCATTTATCTAAGTCTCTCTTAGTTTCTTGTAGTAAGGGCTTGTAGTTCTCTTTGTAAAGGTCTGTTGTTTCTCTGGTTAGATTAATTCCTAGGTACTTTATCTTCTTAGGGGCTATCGTAAATGGTATTGATTTGATAATTTCCTCCTTAACAGTCTCGTTGTTGGTGTAAAGGAATCCTACTGATTTACTTATGTTTATCTTGTATCCTGAGACTTTGCTGAACTCTTCTATCAGTTTGAGTAGCTTACTTATAGATTCCTTGGGATTCTCTGCATATACAATCATATCATCTGCAAACAGGGAGATTTTAACTTCCTCTTTGCCAATGCAGATGCCCTTTATTTCTTCGTTTTGTCTAATTGCTCTGGCTAGAACTTCTAGCACAATATTTAAAAGGAGAGGTGAGAGTGGGCATCCTTGTCTAGTTCCTGATCTCAAGGGAAAGTTTTTCAGTCTCTCTCTATTCAGGATGATGTGGGCAACTGGCTTTGTATAAATGGCCCTTATTGTGTTGAGGAATTTGCAGTCTATGCCCATTTTGCTAAGGGTTTTTAGCATGAATGGGTGTTGGACTTTATCAAATGCCTCTTCTGCATCAATGGACAAAATCAGGTGATCCTTGTCTTTTGTGTTATTTATGTGGTTTATCACACTAATTGTTTTCCTGATGTTGAACCAGCCTTGCATCCCTGGTATGAATCCCACTTGGTCATGATGGATTATTTTCTTGATATGTTGTTGTATTCTGTTGGCAAGAATTTTGTTGAAGATTTTTGTGTCTAGGTTCATGAGTGATATCTGTCTGTAATACTCTGTCTTTGTTGGATCTTTCCCTGGCTTAGGTATCAGGGTTATGCTGGCTTCATAGAATGAGTTTGGGAGTACTCCATCCCCTTCTATACTGTGAAATAGTCTCAGTAGTATTGGGGATAACTCTTCTCTAAATGCTTGGTAGAATTCTGCCGTGAAGCCATCTGAGCATGGACTTTTTTTGGTTGGCAGTGTTTTGATGACCTTTTCAATCTCTTCCTTTGTGATGGGTTTATTAAGTTGTTCTGCGTCATGTTGCGATAATTTGGGTAGGTGGTATGAGTCAAGGAATTGGTCCATTTCCTCTAAGTTTTCAAATTTGTTAGAGTACAGTCTTTCATAGTATTCTGTTATGATATTTTTGATTTCTGTCGCATCTGTGGTGACAACTCCCTTCTCATTTCTAATTTGGCTTATTTGTTTCCTTTCCTGCTTTTCTTTAGTAAGTTTAGCCAGTGATTGATCAATTTTGTTGATCTTTTCAAAAAACCTACTTTTGGTCTTTTCAATTTTTTCAATTGTTTTTCTATTCTCTGATTCATTTAGCTCTGCTCTAATCTTTATGATCTCCTTTCTTCTGGTGCCTGAGGGGTTCCTCTGTTGTTCTCTTTCTACTTGTTCAAGCTGTAGAGTTAGTTCCTTGATTTGGTTTCTTTCTTCCTTCCAGATGTGTGCGCTTATGGAGATAAACAGACCTCTGAGCACTGCTTTGGCTGTATCCCATAATTTCTGGTAGGAAGTGTTTTCGTTCTCATTGGAATCCATGAATTTCTTTAATTCATCCTTGTTTTTCTCTATAACCCATGTTTTTTTGAGCAAGATGTTGTTCAGTTTCCAAGAGTTCCACTTTCTTTCTCTGTTTTTTCTGCTATTGATTTCAACTTTGATGGCTTTATGATCTGAGAAGATGCTTTGCAGTAATTCAATGGTATGGATTTTGTTGAGCATTGCATTATGCCCTATCACGTGGTCAATTCCAGAGAGTGTTCCATGTACACTGGAGAAGAAGGTGTAGTTGTCTGCTGATGGGTCGAAAGTTCTCTATACATCAATGAGATTTAGTTGGTTAATTGTGTCAATGAGGTCTTCCGTATCTTTACTGAGCTTTTTTCTAGATGATCTGTCTAGTAATGAGAGTGGAGTGTTAAAGTCTCCCACTATTATTGTGGAGTCATCTAACTCTCTTTTGAGTGTAGTCAGTGTTTCTTTGACATATTTAGGTGCGCTGACATTAGGTGCATAAATATTTAATATAGTTAAGTCTTGCTTGTGTACTGAACCCTTCAGCAATAAATAGTGACCATCTTTGTCCACGATGGTAGATTTGACATTAAAATTGATTTTGTCTGAGATTAGAATTGCCACCCCTGCTCTTCTTTGTTCATTGTTAGCTTGATATATATTCTTCCATCCTTTAATTTTCAGTTTGTTCCTGTCTTTAGGTCTCAAGTGAGTTTCTTGTAGACAACATATGGATGGGTCATGTCTTTTGATCCAAGATGACACTCAGTGTCTCTTTACTGGAGCATTCAGTCCATTCACATTCAATGTAATTATTGATAGGTATGTGTTCACTGCTGCCATTGTGATAAGTTTATTTGTATGTTGATGTTTTCTCTGTTGTTCTTATTAGTCTGTTCTGGGACACTCTTTTTTGTGAGTTGATTTTTCACCTTTTTCAGAGCTGGTTTTATAGTTGTTGAGACTTGTGTGTGGTAGATTTCTTGAAATGGTATGATACATCTTTGTTGTGCTTTAGAGCTGCCCCTATGAACCTCCTTAATAAACTATTTATAAACCCAATTTTAATTACTACCAGTCTTCTCATCTTCCTCTCCATCTGGAAGGACTATAACGACTGTAGTACATCCCTCTTTTTATTATGATGACATCATAGTTTTCATGATGATCACTGGATTGCTTCTTTCCATATCAAAGCTGTGATTGACTTTGGAGCCTTCCTTAAATGAGTATTGAGTAGTGTGTGGTGCTAAAATATAAAGTTAGTGGTTTCGTTCTTCTAAGCCAAAGCCAACAACTTCTTTCAGTATTTCTTGTAGTTTGGTTTTGGTTTTTACAAAGTCTCTGAGTTTCTGTTTATCTGGGAATGTCTTAATTTCATTTTTGTATTTGAAAGACAGTTTTGTAGGATATATAATTCTTGGTTGGAAGTTCTTCTCCTTCAAGACTTTGAATGTGTCATGCCACTGTCTCCATGCCAGCATGGTTTCTGCTGAGAAATCTGACGAGAGCCTACAGGGTTTCCCTCTGAATGTTAGCTTTGCCTTGAGTCTTGCTGCCTTTAAGAGTTGATGCTCATGTTTCATTTTGTTAAGCTTGATTATAATATGTCTTGGAGTCTTTCTTTTGAGATCTATATTGGGTGGCGTACGATATGCATCTGAGATGTCTATATTCTCTTCCTTCATGATTTCTGGGAAATTTTCTTCCAGCAGCTCAGCAACAATACTCTCTGTGTTCTCAGATGTCTCACCCTGTTCAAGGACTCCAATTAATCGAAGGTTGTTCCTCTTAATAGAGTCCCACATGCTTCTTAATGTTTCTTCATTTTTCTTGTTTCTTTTTCTGAGTTCTGCTCATAGACGCTGGCATCAGTGGCTCTGTCTTCCAAGTCAGAAATTCTTTTTTCCATTTGTTCCATTCTGTTTTCTTGGCTTTGCATGGAAGTTTCTATGTCTTTGATTTTCTTCTTGATCTGTTGGATTTCAGAGTACTGGTGTTCCATCAGATCAAACAACTTGTTTAATTTTTCACTTTGTTCTGCTGCATTTTTATAAGGTCTAGAAGGGCTCTGTATATAATAAATTTGTATTCACTTCCTGATGCTTTCATAAAAGTTTCTTCATCTGGAAAATTCCTTTGTTGCTTTGTTTGGGAGCCTTCTGAAGCCATGGGTGATTGCTGGTATGTCACAATTGTCTGTTGCTTTTTGGGTCCCATGTGAGTATATAGAGGCTGGAAAAGGTACTTTGAGGATGGATTGCAAATGTTTCTCTAGGCTGTCTTCAAATGTAAAGCAAAAGGTAACTGACCAGTTCACAAGTCAGTTAGGTTTTCAGGAGTAGAGGTCCCTCTTCTCTTCTGACAAAGTAAGTGTCACTATATCCAACCCCAGATGATAACAAACTAGTTCAGAATACAGCAATGCTACTGCCCTGTTGGCCTCTACTGACAGGGCCTAGTCTTATCCAACCCCGCGTCTAGTACTGGTTTTGTTATAGGAAAGCGCTCTCCTGTGGGCAGGCTCTGGCTCCCAAGCTAAGAATTAGGTCCAGCTGCTGCCACTGTATCCAAGATGGTGTCCTCCACACAGGCAGCAGACAGAGGGGCTAAAGGTCCCGAGAGGTAGTGATTCCTCTGATTCTGTTGCAGCGCCCCCAACGTAGGCAGCACTGTGCAAAATCACTACTTTTCTTTCGGCGAAGTGCTGTCCCGTTTGCAAGCACTGGCTCCCAGGCTAAGAACGAGGTCCCACTAAAATCTCAATACCAACATGGCGTCCCGCATACTGACTGCAAAGGTCCGCGCAAACCCCGCTGAGGCAGCTACTAAACGAAAGGCTCAAAATGGCTAGATTAACAGAGTCCTGAGCCTGGCTCTCAGAATATGGGAATTTCACCTGCCTATGCCCCCAGCAGTGAATCTGAGTCCAGCCGCCAGGCAGGACCCAGCTCCGACCGCCAGCCGAGACAGACGGAAAAAAAAGTCAAACTGGTGCGTTTACCTTCCATCAGTGAGAGCCAGGGCTAGCCAGGAGTGGGAGTCAGCGAAAGAGAGGAGGTTTTTCGCTGAGTGGTATAAAGTCCCAATTAACAGCTCTGTGTCGTGTCCTGAGTCTGATTGGGTGACCAGAACGCTCTGTTTGATTGTCAATTCAGGTCTTGGTTTCCAGAGGGATATAAGGAGAGGTGTGCTTAGTCCACCATCTTGACTCCGCCCCCAGGGGTGGCAATTCTAATCTCAGATAAAATCGGTTTTAATGTAAAATCCACTATTGTGGACAAAGATGGATACTATTTATAGCTTAAAGGTTTAGTACTCCTGTAGAACTTAACAATATTAAATATTTATGCACCTAATATCAGAGCATCTAAATATGTCAAAGAAACATGACTACACTCCAAAATGAGATAGAGCACTCCACAATGATAGTAGGAGACTTCAACACTCCACTCTCAGTATTGGACAGATTGTCTAGAAAACAGCTCAGTAAGGACACAGAAGACCTTATTGCCACAATTAACCAGCTAGACCTCTTTAATATATACAGAACTTTCTATCCATCTTCAAACACTACACCTTCTCCAGTGCACATGGAACATTCTCCTGAATAGACCATGTGTTAGAACATAAACACTTCACAACAAAATCCATCCTACTGAATTAATACAAAGCATCTTCTCAGATCATAAAGCCATAAAAGTCAAAATCAATAGCAGAAAAAACATAGATAGAAAGTGAAACTCATGGAAACTGAACATCTTGATCAAAAACCCTTTATTTCAAGGATGAAATAAAGAAATTTATAGATTCCAAAGAGAAGAGAGGATGGAAGACCTGCCACCAGGACTCTCAGCAGTGATTTTTCCAGGGCTTCTTATTATAAAAAGCTAGGAGTTGTCCAAAAGATGCCCAAATCGGTTATGCTGCCAAGTGGGGGAGGCCCTGCATTCCGGCTTACAATAGAAGCACTTCTTCAGCCCTCCCCACATGGTATGACATAGTTCAAAGTAGGGAGAGATTACAGCCTTGCTGCCACCCTTAGCCAGGCCCCACCCATCAGGTAACGCTGTGCTAATCACAGCCTTTCTGCTGGAAAAGCACTTTCTGGACTGGCACTGCTTCTCAGCTTGAGAATTAGCTCCTGCTGAGCCCTGCAGTTGGGTAACCTCACCTCCCAGCCCACCAAGAAGATGTCCTAGGGGAGCTTCTCTTCTGGCCATGAAACAGTGGAATCTATAGCAGAGCTCAGAAAAGAGATGGTGGAGGGTTAGTGGTGCCCTCAGTTAGCAGCCTGGCTCTCAAAATGTGGCTATCTCATGCACTGTCTTTGTTGTGCTGTACACTGTTTGCTTTAGCAGTGTCATTCAGTGTATTTACTGCCTCTTGCCCAGCCCCAGCCTCCCAGATAACAAGAAAAAATAAATTGTCAATATCTGAAGTCCACGCAAGTGAGGAGTTGGGAGGAGTCCTCCTGTCAGAGAGAGTAAGTTTCCCATTGAGTGGAGTGTAGTCCAGTCTGACAACCCATGCCATATCCTAGGGCTCTCTGGGTGTCCGGAGTGTAAATTATTGATGGCACACGGAGCCTACTCACTTATTTTTAGGCTGTTCAACAAGTAGAACTACTTAGAAATCAGGGTACAAACTAATTGTTAGACTATGGCTTTTCTTTTTCTAAGTGGCTAGTGTGGATGTTTCTTTTTGTGTGTGTAGAAAAGAGGGTTCCAAGAACACCAACCATAATAGCAAATATCATACATATCATTTGATAAGAATAATGATATTTACACACATTTTTAGGTTTTTCTAATTTTCATTTCACAAAGAAAAATGCTAGATATGTTTAATTTCCATTGCACAAAGGAAAAAAATGGAACTCAGTAGTGTTGTAAGTAACTTTGTCAAGGTCCCCAAACCAATAATGGTCAAGGATAAGAGCCTCATCCTACTTAGAAGAAAGTTCCTGCAATTTGCAATAGGTTACTCCTCACTGAGGTCAAAGCTATGTGACCCAAGTTATTTTGTATTATCAGTATTCTATCTGAAAAATATGTTCTACTTAACAATCACATAATAACACTACTGGAGGTTTTGCTTCCTTCGTCACGAACTTTTGTAAAAAATGTATTTTTTTTTTCCTTTATAAAAAGGTCTTTAATAACAAACAATACTATGCAGGCAAAAAATAATACTTTGAAAAAATAACTTTCTTAGTTACAAAGTATTACTTGAAATTTGGTTTTTAACTTTGTCTTATTTTACACAGCTAATTTAGCTGTAACAGGATAGTCATTTTCATAGTATTCTATTACATGTTCTTAAGATATTTAGATTAAAGATAGTTTAGGTATAAAATGAAAAGAGACACTTGCATCTTATAGGAGACGTGGCACATTTTCTGGCACAGAAGAGGTTCAGAATAAATGTAACTTAGCATTATTACACACAAAATAGTGTCCAGAGGAAAATTCACAATGAGAGAGAATATTATAGGAGACTGTATTAAGAAAATCTTTATAAAAGCTCAAGTATTCTCAGACTGGAGCTTAATTCTAGGGAAAAGTAAAAACATATAAAAACTTAGTGACACTGATGGAAGTTTAAGTTATTTTGTAATTTAAACTTCATTGATTTTGTAAGTATCCAGAACCTACTCTTTTCCCAACACTGTTCCAGTAGTGGAGATATTTGCTGTGAGTTGCCATCAATTCAACTCCAACTCATGGAGAAAATATGTATAAATAATGAAATATTGCTTGATTCTGCCTTGCCTTTATGACCCTAGGCCTGTTGTAGTCCATTACTGCAGCTATTCCATAGTGCCTTCCAATCTAAAGGATTCATCTTTCAGATAATATCAAAACGATATCAGATAATACTATCAGACCATAGTCAGTTGTGATCCAGGGAGGTTTCACTGGCTAATTGTCAGGAGTAGATTGCCAGACCTTTATTGTTAGTATATCTTAGTTTGGAAGCTCTGCTGGCCCATGTTCACCCCTGCTGGTTTCTGAAATACTGGTGTCCTAGCGTCTAGCCACAGAGCAGCATGCAAGCATCCTAAGAGACAAACTGATAAGTGGATGGTGATCTGAAGATACAAAAATCCTCAAAATCATGACCACAACAAAAGAATAAAGGTCCTGAAGGGGAAAGCCTGGTGGTGTAGTGGTTAAAGGCTATGGCTGTTAACCAAAAGTTCAGCAGTTTGAATCTACCCTGTGCTCCTTGAAACTATGGGGCAGTTCTATTCTGTCCTATAGGGTTGCTGGAGTTAGAATTGACTTGACAACAGAGAGTTGTTGTTTGTTTTTGTTTTTTTTTTTTGTGCTGGGGGGCATTATAACTATTGTTCTTTCTTCCATGCCTCCTCCAGTCCCTTCCAAGGCCACCTAGCCTATTGTGATTTTCATGCATTGGTTCTGGTTTGTGCAAAGCAGTGTTTGGTGTCTAGTCAACATCTGGAAAAGCAGGTTACAAACAAATGACAGCAAAGCATACTACCATTCTTTGCTCACATGCTGTCCACTTTCACCTCTACTCATTGAACAGTTAAGTGACTTCAAAAAAAACAGAGGCATCAAGTCTGGTCTTTTAATAGAGTTCTTGATCTACACATCCCTTTTTCTCGTGCCATGTCAGGAGAAAAGGGGGTGTGCAGATGAAGAACTCTATTAAAAGACCAGATTTGACTGTCTGATAATCTGAAGATTCCCTTGAAAACATGGCCCCTGGACTTGCTGCTAGCCCAGAGCTAAAACCAGTACTAAAGCCAATGTTTCAGACAAACAATGGACTGGACCAGGGGAAAACAGAGTGATGCAGGTGGTATGTGTAATTTATGGTTTAATATGTATATGAGGCTGTCCAATTAGTCTCTTTTTAGAGGGTAGAGCAGAGGTTATAGAGGAAAGTACAGGTATTGGTTGAGTGGATTCCAGAAGTAAAGAGAGGAGAGGTTCAATGTTCTGTCGCAGGGTGAACAGACCAGATAGAGTTGTGTAGAGGTGAGTGCTTGGGATTTTGCATGGCAAATTGACTTGGATCATAAACTGTCACTTAATCACACATACACACACACAAAATCAGAAGCAGTAGCACAGTTCTCCATGCACTCTATTTATCAGAATTTATTGAAAATTTTCTGTAAGCGCCCCCACCCTAAAGGGCTATTTCATCAATTACTCTCTTTGTGTTCCATTCCTGGAGACTGAATCTGAATGAGCTTTCAAAAGCTTCCACAATCTAATTCATCTATGGGTGCGGCGCATGCATTCTTAAACTCCATGTATGTCATTATCCATTTATACAGCTTTCCTTAGAAGTCTAGGAAACTGTATGCATACGATGGAGTAAATCAAGACCACAAAAAGATGCTATTTAAATTTCAAGTGCACTTAGTGCTTTCCAAATGGATACAATAACAATCGATGCCACAGTCCAATTTCAACTTGTATACTGTTCGCATATGAAAGTAACCACATGAACAGTTTAAATATACATGGGTTATTTCTCCTAACCTTCTTCATACCTTGAAAAAATAAAGCATTTCCATCTTTAGATGATTTTAGAGCTAGAAGACATCTGAGTTGAAACAGAGAATAATAGTTTTCCCTTCCACTTTGGGAGGATACGACACGTATGGAGTGAAGAGGAAGAGCGTGCTGTCGTTGGGTAGGGAAAGTAGTGGGAGCTGCATATAGGTGAGCATGCAAATTTATATGAGAATGTGCATTTTCATTCAATCATAATAATAAAAGAAAAAGAAGGAGAAGACTCTCAAACAGGTTAATTAAATGTTTTGTGAATTTATTTTGTAAGTCTGTGGAAGCATACCCAAATCTATCAAGTCCAAAAATCCTGGTATTATGCATATTGGCTGCAACCTAAGTGTTTAGTATTTGTATCAGTATCAGTTCACAACCGTATACAGACAGCTCCTCAATAGGGATAAAAATCCTCTAGTAATATTTTTCTATTGTCAAAACTAAAAAAAGAAATTGATTTTATGGATAATCAATTTAATTTGACTATATGAATGCTTAATTAAATAGAAAAAAAACCTCTTTGACCTGATTTTTAGAACGTATTAACAGATCACAGACATTCTCTGTTGTATTAGTGAACTCTCCATTAAATTAGAGATTTAGCAATTTGTAGACCCCCGCATAAGCAATTTGCTTTATTGGAAGTTTAAAAATAAAGATATTTTTAAACCGTTATTTGAGAACAAAGAAGACAATCAACATATGTTTCCTGTCCTGTGTTTAATTGTTCTTAAGGAAAGTATTACCCTAAAGACAAGGAGTCCATGTTGTTCGTATGATTGTGAAATATAGTCAGTACGGTCTAGAAACCTAAAAGTAAAGCATATTGGCACAGTCCAATTATACCCTAATAAGTGTTTGATTAAAGAATCATCACTATATACGCAGTACTTTAGATGAAATTCATTTTCTAGGACCTTCAGTTTGTGATTTATTTTTAACCCCCTTTTTTTTCATTTGATCCTTTTCGTAAGTCGCTCTATTTTCAACCTCTTTATAATCCTACTGGAAATCCTGGAGGCATAGTGGTTAAGTGCTAAGGTTGTTAACCAGAAGGTTAACAGTTCAAATCCATCAACCACTCCTTAGAAACTCTATGAGACAGCTCTGCTCTGTCTGTAGGATAGCTATGAGTTAGAATCGACTAGACGGCTGGGAGTTTTTTTGTTTTTATAACAGCATTAGCATAGGAAAATGTGGTCAGAGGAATAAAAATCATATGTAGCTCCCTTTTTATCAAAGCACAACTTAGTATCCATTCTAGAAGATCTTTAACCATTAAAAAGATTTAAGTACGTAGGAATCAGGGGAAGGGGTTAGCATGTAAAAAATCTTTCACATATGCCATATCCACACAAGTGAATTTACTCTGTGGCTGCAACATAGAACTCTAGGTTAACCTTGAGTTATATTAAAAAATCCTACCCATTGCCATGTAGTCAATTCTGGCACGTTGTTACCCTAGAGGGCAGAGCAGAGCTGCCCCATAGAGTTACCAAGGAGTACTTGGTGTATTCGAACTACTGACTTTTTCATTAGCAAGCATAACTCTTAACTATTATGCCCGCAGGGTTCCCTAAGTTACGTTACGTTATGTAACGATACGTTGTCGTTGTTCTCAGGTGCCCTCGAGTCAGTTCTGACTCGTAGCAGTCCTGTGCGCCACAGAACACAGCACTGCCTGGTTCTGTGCCGTTCCTTCAATCGTTGATGCTGGAGCCTGTTGCAGCGATTCGGTCAATCCGTCTCCTTGAGACTCTTCCTCTTTTTTTTTTTTTTTTCTTTTTCTTTTTTAGTGTTATGCTGTTGTTTTAAGGTATCATCCAGTCAGTTCCGACTCATAGCAATCCTATGCACAACAGAACAAAACACTGCCCAGTCCTGCCCTACACCCACAATTATTTTCGTGCTTAAGCCTGTCATTGCAGCCACTGCGTCATTCCATCACGTTGAGGGTCTTCCTCTTTTTTGGCGACGCTCCACTCTTACCAAGCATGATGTCTTTCTCCAGGGATTGATCCTCCCCTGACAAATGTCTAGACTATGGGAGATGCAGTCTCTCTGTCTTTGCTTCCAAGGAGCACATTGTTATGGTTCTTCCAGAACAGAGCTTTTCATTCTTCTAGTAGTCCATAGTACATTCAGTATTCTTCTCCAACGCTGTAGTTCAAAGGCATCAATTCTTCTTCTGTCTTCCTTATTCACTGTTCAGCTTCCCATGCATATGATGCAATTTAAAATACCGTGGTTTGGGTCAGGCAAACCTTAGTCCTCGAGGTGACGTCTTTACTTTTTTATATTTTGAAGAGATCCTTTGCAGGAGAAGTGTTATGTTATTGTCCTCTAATTTCTCTAAACTTCATCTGTTCCTTCATGTCTTCTTAGACATTATTTCCTATACTGTTTCTGAGTCTTGTACCATATATTGTCTTATATTTCCTGCTATAACATGGTATATACACTAGTAAAGGTACTTACAGTATCCAGATTCACTACCTGACTGCTAAGTGTTCAACTGACCCAGGTTGGTGCAATCAAGGTTTCTTTGAGGCTTCATGCCCAAATAACTAATGTTTGATGGTGGAGCTAGAAGGTGAGTATGCAGAAAATTTGGAAATCCTATTGGCTGAGACAATTGGTTTAACAGTTCCAAGTTACAAAGACAGAAGAACAGGCTAATGCCAGCCAGTAGACTCCAGAAGTTTCCTCTTTTTAACAAGGTGGCTTTTCTTTCTTTTTTATTTTTTTAACTGTGATCAAGTGAAAGTATACAATCCAAATTAAATTTGCACGCCTGCCTATCTGCAGCTCCTTCTGCTCTCCTCGCCCAGTGACAGCACACTTCTCCTTTTTGTTCTATATATGTCATATCCTCTGAACAATCTCCTGTCTACTCCTCTCTCCTCTCCCTTCTAGTAAAAGGCCAGTAGGACAGCATCCTATAGATACATAGATCCATAAAGGACACACACCATATGGTCACATTGTGTCCTCGAGTCCAGTCCATTTCTGTCTGAATACCTGACCTCACTAATGTTTTCTGGTCAGGGACAGCAGCAGGTCTAGAGACCACACTCCCAGCATAACCCCCAGGCCCCTGGATCATCAGCTGTGGGCTTTTAGTGGCGTTCTTGAGGTGCACCCCTCTTTTTCTCGTGTTGCCACTGGGACTCAACATTGTGACGCCCATCACTGCTGTCTTTGGTGGTGGCTGGGTACCATCTGGTTCTTTTGGTTACATGTTGATACAGTCACCCCTTCACATGGGTCCTTCTGTCTCCTGGGCTCTTTTTCCCTCATGTCTTTGTTGTTCTTGGTGATAGGCTGTTTCAGATGAGTTGAGGCCATTTGGTATACCTCAGATGGCAGCTTGCTAGATTTTAAGACCCCAGACACTACTCACCAACATGGGGTGCAGAAGACTCTCGTAGCAAAAGACTAGTTATACTAGTTGGCCTCAATGTCTCCTGAGAGCATTGTCCTCAGACTGTTGCCCCTGCTACTCTATCCTTGCAATACTTTGTTAAGATTAGAAGAGTTTTCAGTTTATGTTGACCAATCAAGTTGATGTTCTTTCTACTGTGTGCTATCACTGCTTTCACCCAACAGAATTTCTATCGTCTAATCTATGAACACCCTTCCCTCCCCACCCTTGCAGCTGTTAAAGAGTCTTTCCTTCTGTACATGAATCCATTTTTAAGTCCTTATAGTAGGGGGCTCATACAATATTTGTCTTTGTCCCGCTGACTGATTTCACTCAGCATAATGTCTTACAATTTAAACCAGGCCATGAGATGCTTCCTAAAATCATCATTATTCTTTATCACTGCAACGTTCCACTGAGTATCTGTACATAGTTTGTTTATCCACTCATCTGTTGTTGGGCATCTGGGTTGATTCCATCTTTCAGCTATCGTGAATTGTGCTGCAATAAGCATTTGTGCACGTGTATCTGTGTGACTGTCCTTGACTCTGTAGGGTGTATTCCAAGCAGTGAGATTACTGGATCAAATAGTGTATCTATTTCCAGCTTTTTAAGGAAGCACCAGATTGTTTTCCAAAGACTTTGTACCATTTTGCAATCCCACCAGCAGTGTAGGAGAGTTTCAGTCTCTCTACAGCTTTTCCAACATTTGTTGTTTTGTGTTTTGGGGACCATGGCCAACCTTGTTGGGGTAAGATGGTATCTCGTTGCAGTTTTGATTTGGATTTCTCTGATAGCTAATGCTTGTATTTTCTCAAGTTTTTTTTTTGGCTGCTTGGATGGCCTCTTTGGTTAAGTGTCTGTCCATCTCCCTTGCCCATGGTTTAATTGGATTATTTACCTTTTCCTTGCTGATATTTCACAGTACCTTGTAGATTATGGAGCTCAGATAAAGGTCGGACTTGTAGTTGCCAAATATTTTTTTCTATTCTGCAGGTGGCCTTTTAATTCTTTTGATAAAGTCTTCAGATGAGCAAAAGTGTTTGTTTCTTGGTAAATCCCATTTATCTATTTTCTCTTCTGTTGCTCATGTTCTGTTTGTCAGATTTTGAAGACTGTCTAAGCTGTGTATTAAAGCTTCCATTGATGATCCTGTTTTTTTCTTACATGACCTTTATCATTTGATATTTAGGTCTTTTATCCAATTTAAGTTAGTTTTTGTGTAAGGTGTTGAGATATGGATCTTGTTTTTTGCAGATGGATATCCAATTTTGCCAGCACCATTTGTTAAAGAGACTATTTTTATCCTAGTTTATAATCTTAGGGACTTTGTCAAGTATCAATTGTTCATTAAATGGATGAAGGCATCTCAGGGGTCTCAGCTCGGTTCCACTGGTCTCTATGTCTCTTTTTGTACCACTACCAGGCTGTTTTGACTACTGTGGCAGTGTAATAGATTCTAAGGAAGGATAGTGTGACGGCTTTCACTGTATTCCTCTTCTTCAGTAGTGCACAAGGTGGCTTTTTTGGTGAATGAGCTTGCTCATTATACAGACAAGTAAGTGTTCAATGGCACTTGGCTTGGCTTAAGTGTTTTCTGCCTTCTGTCTTTATAAATGCATAGAGCATTATGTGTCACGTCCACTATGCATGAGAATATTAGCCATAATATATAAATGTTTATAGCTAGAAGAAGTTGTTGCCTAATTAAAATTTCACTATGGTCTAATATACCTCTACTTGTTGGCTTCCCTCCCCCACTAAAATAACTTATGGTAATGAATGTAACAGCAATGTCTTTGCACAATAGAGCTCTTACATGAGTAGGAATGGGGCAGGACTTTTATAAAATGTGCTGTTTAAAGAGGTGAGAAGTAAAACAGTGATTTGGAAAATAAAGAGGAAGAAGATAGCAATATAGCTGATTCTCAGAAGCAGAGAAAAGGAATCCTATTGTATTTCATCACCATTTGTCTGTCAGTTTGTTGTATTGTGGTGAATTGCTTATTGTTCTGGTACTGGAAGCCTTATTAGTAGCATTTAAAATTCCAGTACCCTTGTTGGGTAGATTTCAGCAGTACTTCCAGATTATCACACACTAGGGAAAGGGACGTGGCAGTCTACTCTGAAAAAAGTGGCTACTGGAAAACTTATGAATAGCAATAGAACATTGTCTGCTATAGTGCCAGAAGACAAGCCCCTCAGGATGTATGCCACTCAAAATGCAGCTAGGAGGTGTGTCATGCATTGAGTTGTGTCTCCCAAAACGTGTATTAGCTTGATTAGTTCATGATTTCCAGTATTATGCAATTGCCGAACATCTGGTGTAATATTCCTATGATTTATAAAATTTATCTTGATGATGTTAGTTATAATAATAATAATATATATATTTTTTAAAAAAGCATTGCCATTGAGTTGATTCTGACTCATAGGAATCCTACAGGACAGGGTAAAACTGCCCCATAGTTTCAAAGGAACACCTGATAGATTTGAACTGCTGACCTTTTGGTTAGTAGCTATAGCTCCTAACAGCTATCCTGCCAGGGTCTTTATAGTATTAATGAGATGAGATTAATGGCAGTTACTTAAATTAGACAAGACTCAATATACAAGATTGAATTGTGTTTTAAGCCTATGTTTTGAGATATAAAAGAGAGAAGAGAGCATAGACATACGGGAAGCCTATACCCCCAAGAAAATAGAGCCAGAATAGCTTATTTTTTAGACCTGGGCTCCCTGAAATGAGAAACTTCTAGTCAAGGGGATGATTGATGACAAGAACTTTATTCTAAAACCAACAGAGAAAAAACCTCCTTCTGGATTTGACATCCTGTATTCAAACTTCTAATATTTGAGACTGTGAGAGAATAAATTTATGTTTGTTGCAGCCACAGATTTATTGTATTTCTGTTATAGCAACACTAGACATCTAAAACAAGCTAACACATCAAAGTAGAGTCAACTTTAATGACAAGAAAGCAGTCAAACTTTTGTACCTTAACTTGCTGATTGGGCATAACTCACAATGAAAAGAAACAACTGCAAAAGTCAATCAATAAAACAAACATGGAAGGTATGAAGTATGAATCTAGTAAAATTTTAAGTTATCAAAAAGGAAAAGAAAAACATAGACATCAATATCCCAAGTATTAATGAGCTAAAATGGACTGGTATTAGCCACTGTGAATCAGAAAATCATATGATCTACTATGTCGAGAATGATGACAAATTGAAGGGAAAGGGTGCAGAATTTATTCTCAAGAAGAACATTTCAAAATCTCTCTGGAAATACAATGCTGTTAGTGATAGGAACAATCCATATACGTACATAAAAAACTGGTTAATATGACTGTTCAAATTTATCCACCAACTACTAAGACCAGTGATGAAGAAATTGAAGATTTTAACCAAATTCTGCAGTCTGAAACTGATCAACTTGCAACCAAGTCACAGTGGTAATTACTAATGATTGGATTGCAAAACTTGGAAACAAAGAAGGAGGACTGGTAGTTGTGAAATATGGCCTTAGTGATGGAAATGATGCTGGAGACCATATGATCAGATTGTTCAAGACCAATTACTTCTTTAAAGCAAATAACTTCTTTTCAACAACATAAACCATATTGATGAACTTGAACCTAATGAGGTTAATTGCAGAAGAATCAAATAGACTAAATCAGTGGAAAGAGACAATGGAAAAGCTCAATATCATCAGTCAAAACAACAACAAGGACTCACTGTGGAGTACACCATCAATTTATTTGCGTGCCAGTTTAAGCTGAAACTGTAGAAAACCAGGCAACGTCCACAAGAGCCAAAATATGACTTTGAGTATATCCCACCTAAATTTAGAGATCATCTCCAGATCAGATTTTACAGAATTGTACATGAATGACTTAAGACCAGAGGAGTTGTGAATGACACTGAGGGCATCATATGCAAAGAAAGCAGTAAATCATTAAAAGGACAGGAAAGAAAGAAAAGTCCAAAATGGATGTCAGAAGAGACTTTGAAAGTCTCTCTTAAAAGCAAAATAGATGAAGTGAATAGAAGAAATGATTACATGAAAAAGCTGAGCAGTAGATTTCAAAGGTTAGCTCAATAAGACAAAGTATTATAATGAAATGTGCGAACACCTGGAGGTAGACAACCAGAAGGGAAGAACATGCTCAGTACTTACCAACCTGAAAGAAACAAAGGACAAATTCAAGGCCTGAGTTTCAATACTGAAGGATTCCATAGGGAAAATACTAAGTGACTTGGACACACCAAAAGAATACAGTCATTGTAACCCCCCCCAAAAGGGTTAACATTCAATCATTTGGGGAGATGTCATATGATCAAGAATCATTAATACTGAAGAAAGAGGTCCAAGCTGCACAAGGATCTGGGAATTGTTGGCATATCAATTAACGCTTTTCAACAAATGAATTCAGCACTGCAGGCACTCACCTGTCTGTACCAAGAAATTTGCAAGACAGTTACATTGTCAACTCACTGGAAGAGATCCATATTTGTACCAAAGAAAGGTGATCTAGCAGCATGTAGAAATTATCAAACTGTATCATTAATATCACATACCAAAAACCTGCTGCCATTGAGTCTATTCTGACTCATAGAAACCCTCAAGGATAGAGTAGAACAGCCCCCATAGAGTTTCCAAGGAGCACCTGGCAGATTTGAACTGCTGACCTTTCTAGGTTAGCAGCTATAGCACTTAACCATTGTGCCACCAATATCTCAGATAATTAAAATTTTGCTGAAGATCACTCAAAAGCTGTCGTAGCAGCACAATGACAGGAACTGCCAGAAACTCAAGCTGCATTCAGAAGAGGACTTGGAACAGAGGTACGACTGCTGATATCACATGATTCTTTACTGAAAGCAAAGAACACCAGAAAGATTTTTATCTGTGTTTCATTGACTGTGCAAAGGCTTTCCACCGTGCGAGCCATAATAAACTATGGATGATGTTGCAACGAAGGAGACTTTCAGAACATTTAATTGTGCTCATGCCTGACTTTTACGTAGACCAAGAGACAATTGTTCAAAAAATAACATGTGGATATTACAAGGTTTAAAATGTGTGCCAGGGTTGTATTCTTTCACTATACTTATTCAGTCGGTTTACTGAACTAACATTCTCAGAAGCCGGACTACATGAGAAAGAATTTTCCCTGAGGATTGAAGGAAAACTTCTTAATGAACTTGTGATACGCAAATGATGCAACCTTGCTTGCTGAAAGTGCAGAGGACTTAAAACACTTACTGATGAAAATCAAGGACCACAGCCTTCAGTATGGATTACATCTCAAGAGAAACAAAAATTCTCACAAAGGGACCAATTAACAACATCATGATAAATGGAGGAAATATTGATGTTGTCAAGGATTTCATTTTTCTCGTGTCCACAATCAAACACACAGGGAAGCAGAAGTCAAAAAACCAAATGATGCATTGCGTTGAACAAATCTGGTGCAGAAGATTTCTTTAAAGTGTTAAAAAGCAAAGGTATCACTTTAAGGACTTAAGGTGTGCTTGATTTAAGCCACGGTATTTTCAGTAGCCTCATAAGCATGTGAAAACCAGCAATGAATAAAGAAGGTTGTGGTATAATTAATGTCTTTGGATTGTGGTGTTGATGAAGAATAGTGAATACATCGTGGACGCCAGAAAAACAAGCAGATCTGTTTTGGAAGAATTACAGCCAAAACGCTCATTAGGAGGAGAGATGGCAAGGCTTCCTTCCACAGATTTTGCACATGTTATCAGGAGTGACCAGTCCAGGGAGTCAAACAGAGTCAGCAAAAAGAGAAAGATTCTCAATGAGATGGATTGACACGGCCGCTGCGACAACTGGCTCAAGCTATGCAAACGGTGCGGATGACACAGGACCAGGCAGTGTTTCTTGCTTTTATGTCTAGAGTAGTCATGGATCGGAAAAGAGAAGACAGCACTTACCAGCAACAAGATTGTCTCTCAAAATCAGAATGACTAATAGTTTTTCCTCTATTCCAAATTTCATGAGGACTACAAATTCTGCCCTTGAGTTCCATTCAATTTCTTCATTCTCAACATTCTTACTGTTATTTTGAGATTACTGGAATCTTAATATCTCACGGATAAACTCACATGACAATATTGCTGGATGGTATACCTAATCTTTCAAGCTTAAATTAACCATACTTTCATTTGCATTCTCTGGACTGCACTCATGAATTTTAAATATTAATTTATCCTATCATAATATATGCTAATAAATCAATCTTTCCCCTAATATAAAGTTTCATTAAGATAGTGATTAATTCAGGTTCATATTAGTACATGTTTGGGATATGATAATAAAAATAAATATTTATTAAAACCTCACGATTAGGCAATAGCTAAATGTTTTGTATATCTTGAAATTATTAACATTCACAATAACCCTATGAGAAAAATTTCATTCCCACTTTATAGATAAAAAATAGAACTTGAATAAATTAGAACTAGTTAATGGTGGAAGTAAAATTAAACTCAAGACCTTTTCTAATACTAATGTCTATGCAACTGGAAGGAATTCTCCTTCCTGGCTGATTCTCTTGCTAGGATGAAACTCTGACCTTGTATCACAAATCTGTATTGAGATTAATATGAGATAAATTAAGCTAGGATGTTATTGACAGTCATTAACTACTAATATCTGTAATTTTTTTTTCTTCTTTTTAGCAGCTTGGGGAATCCTTGCTGTGATATTTCAAAGACAGGTTATCACATCTCATAAACTACCCTCTAAATATATTTATAAAACAAAGGAAGGCCAAGTTAAAGAAAAAGCAGTCAGTCCCACAGACATTGCATTGGGTCTGTGTGGGTCGGTGCCTGTGAAGTGTCCAGAGAAGGAAGTGACGAAGTTATGTTAGTTCTCTAAGCACAGTCAGGGGTTGAGCAGCTGTAGTGTGTTTATTCAGATTCCATTAAGTCAATAATTGTAAGCTAAGCTCTTGCAGTCTGAAGTATACTAGTTTTCTGACGTTCATTAAAAAAAAGAAAGTGTAACAACTCCACAAGTGTCCTAAAAGAGACTGAGCCTGAAGAAAACAAACAACAACAAATTAGAATGAATTCTATGCTTCAACCAAACTGAACAACTAACTCACACATGCCATCCAAGCAACACGGTTTCCTATTTCTCTGCTTTGCTCAGACCATCCCATTGCTAAACGAAAGTCACTCTTCCAAATGGTACACATAACTTTACTTCTCCAATCACTACTTTGACTGGAATATACACTCTTGACCTTTCTCCTCCACTAGCCTTTGCCTCTTTATACAGGCTATAAAAGTCACGCCAACTTTCTAAATTTTCAAGTCATTATATTCCTCCCTCTTTTATTAACTTAAAGTAAACCAGCTCAGGTTAAGCAACTACCCTGAGCCTACGGCTGATTTTAATAACTTCTTTTCACTGTCACAAACATGTTATGCTCAGATGAAGACTCCAGTGAGATGACATAATCATGCAACACAGAAATCTTTTAAATGCAAAAATTGAGATTTGAATCCAGATCTGATACTTCAAATGCTATGTATTTCAATTTTGTTATCTTGTCACTGTAGGGTAGTATGTGCGTCTGATTTTTTTTATCTACCACAGCACTTATCACAAGGCCCTGCAGATTGTTAATGCTAGATAAAAACAAACCAAGTGTTGAAACACATTACTGCTACCTATAAATATACATGGCTCTTCTTATCTACTCAGAAAAGTAGCCTCACAGCACTCATCTAAATATTAAAGTTGATTTTCACCACACATTATCAGCAACTCCTGGAGTTACTGAGTAGTTGAGGGGAATAAAGCAACATACCTTCCCCAAACAAAATCTGCCTTTAAATATTTTAAGATATTTAATAATTCAGGCATTTTATTACTTCAATACAGCTAGCTCTTAATAGATAATTATTCCAAATTAGTGAAGTTGGTTTGACAAGTACCTAACAAGTGAACAAAGAGTCATTTGTGTTCATGCTTAGAACCCCCCAAATATAATCACTGCTAACATGAGGGACAGAAACACCGGGCAACGCAGTGTTCGACATCCACTTTAAATCATACACTTATTTCTACAGGATGTAAAGACTGGCACAAGCTTGAGTCAGTGCACACTGAGGTAGCACAGAAGTCTTACAGTTCCACAATACCCTTGAAAAAGTTATATTTCAGGAGAAACAGGTGTAGCAAATCTCTGCCTTTATAATTTCAACTCATTTCCCAAAGAACTTTAAAAGAAAAACAAAAAACTCTAAGCTAATCTCTACATTCAGTCTCATCAATAATATACCCTCATCCACTTGTTTCTTTATTGAACAACTGTTGAACACCTACTGTGTGCCAGTACTGTGTCCTCTATGCTTTTAGATATTTTCTCTTCTTTCTTATTTTCTAAGACCTAGCAGATAAAATAAGCTTGATTTTGACAGTTTTTGTTTTTAAAAGGATTAAAGTTTCTTTTTAATAATATTGCTCTCAGCTGATAGTGCTGAGCCTAGCTGAGCTACAGAGACATGTTGCCAGAAAATTAAGAAGAACTCTACTTTGGCTACAGAAGCTAAGGCAAGCCAGAAGCTGGACTGACAAATCTAAGACAGCAGATGAGAGTGCTCATGGTCCCCTCAAAGTCTCTATGATGTAACTCCTCAAAATCTAATGACTACAGTTTAAGGTCAACCATATCCATGGACATACTCATATACTCTTTCTCCTTCTATTTCCCTCTTTTGGAATCTTCTGAAAGATAAATTAGATGTCAAAGGAAGCCTGAAGCATGCAGAATTTCTGTAAACAATTGAGAACAATGTTATCAAAAGAATCTTTGATCAGGATCAGTTTTAAAATAATCCCTTTGAAACACACAAAAAATACTGTTGAAATCATGCTAATTTTATCTGCTTAGGTCTTATAAAATATGTAAGAGGAGAAAATATCTAAAAGTATAGAGGACATGGTGCTGACACGTAGTAGGTGTTCAATAGTTGTTCAATAAAGAAACAAACGGATAAGGGTATATTATTGATGAGGCTTAGTGTAGAGATTAGCATAGAGGCTCTTATTTTCATTGTTTTAAGTCTTTGGGAAATGAATTGAAATGATAAAGGCAGAGATTTGCCTACCAGTGTTTCTCCTGAAACATAGTTAGATGAATTCTTCTGTGTCTTAAAATTTCAACTCAATAGTTAGTTTTTGATTTTGGCAAATTGGTAATGTAACAATGAAAAGTTCCTTTTTTTTTTTTTACTATATTAATAAGGTAAAACTAGAACTGTGTTCTGATTTCTTAAACCTGAAGTTCTAGGATACACTTACAGATTCAGCAACAGGTAGACCCTTTACCATTTTGAATCTTAGATTTTAATTTTTAGTTCAGTACTAGAAAGATGTGCCACCTAGAAATCATCCCTTGGGCTGACAAAGTATTTCATCTTCTGTAACTTATAACCAAAATGGCTTAAGTGCACCAGTTGTTACTCTGTGCTTCAACCAAACAAGATATAGCGGTTTAATTCTATAGTGGTATTTCCACGAAGCCCCCAGGAACCTGGCGATGTATCTGACAATCACCATCCAAGGCGACTGCTAGAGCTCAAGTCATCATATCTGTGTTTTCAGAGGGAGAATGGAAAAAGGAAAACAAAGACAGTGACGTCCTTTCCTATACATGAGACTTTCAGAGACCATGTGTCCCTTCCATTGCCATCTCATCAGTGAGAATGTAGTTACTGACCCTCAACAAGCTGGAGATCTAGTCTTTATTCCTGGGTACCATGTGCCTGTCAACATCTTCTTGGTTTAGGAAGGAAAAGAAAACAAGTCTTGAGATCATCGAATAAGCATTTCTTCAATAACGAGTAAGTTTATAAACCAAAAACCAAATTTACTGTAGTCGGATCAGTTTCCACCCACAGCAACTCTTCAGGACAGAGTAGAACTGCCCTATAGGGTTTTCAAGGAGAGCCTGGCAGCTTGGAATTGCTGGCCTTTTGGTCAGCAGCCACTGCACTTAATCACTAGGTCACCAGGGTTTCCAATAATTATAGAGTATATAATATTGTTTCTTCATCTTGGCTATGCCATTCCATAAGGACAATACCTCATTACGTAAGTTTGCACCTTTACCTTTCCCTTGGATAGGAAGGATGCAGACCAATACTGTGAAGCTTTGGACAAGGTAAAGTCTAACCTACATGTATCTTGCCTCTGTCAGACGTGTTCATCTTTAGAGAAATCTTCCCAAGATAAAGAATTATTCTTTCCTTGGGCCCAGGGTGGGGACTGTCACCCGGTTAATTGGTATTAATGTGTCTTTTCCTCTTTGCCCAAGAAACTGGTTTTTTTCCTTCTGTTTTTGTACTTAGCATTAAAACATGTTTCATTCAGTTAAAATAAGGTTTAACCCCCCAAATTTACAATTGAATATTTATTGGTAGTTCATTTATCTAATCATTCTGCTACCGCAGGTGCACACAACAAAGCTCCCTTAAACTCTGTCTTCCTCTGACCGTGACTGCTCCTTTGGTGTCATAATTCTTTTTTTGCCGAGGTTAGAACTGAACATTATACAAGGATAATACTGTCAGTTACTTGAAATAATTAGCATCGCTTTAAAATAGTTTACATAACCTTTATCTCATCTAAGAAAACAATGACATGCATATAGCTTCTTTCTACGGTACAGACAATCTGGGAGAGTGGAATGGAACTGTAAACTATTACTCCAGTTTTCAAGGTTCTAAACCTGGTTTGGAGCCTGTGGCATAGGGACCAAGAGCTCAGGTTGTTATTCAGACAATTGGCAGTTTGAAGTCACCGGCTGTTCCTTGGAACCTCTGTGGAGTAAAGTACTCTCTCCAGTAGGATCACTAAGAGTTGGCAATGACTTGACAGCAACAGATACAGAAACAGATTTGTTGGCTTGTTTTTGGTTTAAACTTGGTTCAGAAGGATTCTTCGTGGTGCAGTAGTTAAACACACTAGTCCACTAACTGAAAGAAATGGTTGGAACCCATGAACTGCTCTGTGGAAGAAGGATGTAGCAGTCTGATTCCACAAAGAGTATTGTCTTAGAAATCCACTGTGTCCTACAGGATCACCAAAAGTCAGAATCAACTTAATGGGAATAGGTTTGATTTCTTGATTTGGTTAGGCCTGACTCTAAGAGCACATCAAATCTTCAGACTCTAATCTAGGACAACTTGTGGATATTTGCATTTTTCTTTTCCTTTTTTTTTTCTAATCTAGGTTAATTTTCTTCAAAATGTATAGTTTTACTTTTGGAATTTTGTTTCATTTTGTAGGTCTTGCACTTATGCCTACAGTTCAAGTTATCCACATTCCCAAGTTCTTATTCTAGTTTTATACTTTAAGTCAGCAAAGGGTCTGTTTTCAGTCATTTCCCAAAGGTATTGGAAGAGTCTCTTCCTTGGCTCATTACTTCTGAGAGCCTGCTCACTGATGCCTGCTGTTTTTACACTATTTGTGCCAAGATTCTGCCTGGAATTGTCACCAAGGTCAACAGAGGTTCACCACCTCTGTCAAATGGGGGAATCAGAATGAGTTTTCTCATGTTAAAAGTTGACTGGGACTGGGGTCCCTGGGGCTTAAGGTTGTTCAACACTGGGTAGATAAACTATAGAAAAATACACAGAAGCTTGGCAGCTGCTCTTTTATTTCTACCTTTCCCAAATTAAAATTCTTAATAAAAAGAAATCATGATTGCCTCCAAATTCAGGGATTCATAGTACTTGAGCTCTTCTCAGAAGAAGCCAAGCTTATGTTCATGTATTTGAAAACTGGCCATCTCATACAAGAATTAGAAAACAGAAGGGAATGTAAGTATGGATTAGAGACAGATAACTGTAGTAATAGGTTTAGTGGCTACTTCAGCTGTTGAGAGATAGTGGGCTATGCTTCTCATTTTACAGGAATTAGACAAAACTCCATAAAAAAGTCTTAACACATAAAAAGTTAGTGTGGTGGAGTTGACCGAACTCATGGCAACCTGGATGTGTCAGAGAAGAAGTGTGCTCCATAGTGTTTTCAATGGCTAAGTTTTGATAGTACATGATCAAGTCTTTCTTCTGGTGCCTCTGATGGATGCAAACTTCCAAACTTTTGGTTGACAGAGAGTGTGTTAACCAGTTGCACCACCAAGGGACTCTAAATAAACTTTCACACACTCTCAAACCGTGCACACCCACTGGCCATGCTCTAGGCACTCAATTACGATCTTGAAAACTACTGAAGAATACCCACTCTACCTCTGTCTTCATTTCCAATCTATCTCTGTAAAGCTGCATAATTATTTCTGCTTTTGACTTCTGAATTTGAATTGAAGACTATCCTCTTGTGTATTTAACATGGATTTGAGTTTTCTCAAACAATGTTGGTTTTTGGTGGTGCATAGGATCAGAAGAACGCTTTGAATATTCCCAACTGTCTCTGTAATGAAACAGAGAGAACACTGTAATCTGTAAATTTTCAGATTGACTTTCAAATTGATTTTCCAGGTAGAAATGCAAAGGCAAGAGTTTCTCTCTCTCTCTCTCTTTCTTGTGATTAAGTGAAAGTGTACAATCCAAATTAAATTTGTAAGCCCACTTATCTGCAGCTCCTTCTGTTCACCTTGCCTGGTGACACTCCTCCTTTTTGTTCTATATACATCATATTCTCTTAATAAGTCTCCTGTCCCCTCCTTTCCATGCTCTCCTCTCCTTTCTAGTAAGAGGCCAGTAGGAGAGCATCCCATAGACACACAGAACCATAAAGTACACACACGATATAGTCACATTGTGACCTTGAGTCCAGTCCATTCCTGCCCAAAGAGCTGACTTCAGTAACGTTTTCTGGTCGGGGGCAGCAGGTGTAGGGGCCATGCTCCCAGTGGAATCCCCAGGCTGCTGGACATCAGTGGTGGTCTTTTTGTGGAGATCTTGAGGTGCATCCTTCTTTGTCTCATGTTGCCACTGGGACTCAATATTGTGTGCCCCATCATGGATGTCTTTGGTGGTGGTCAGACACCATCTGGTTCTTCTGGAAACTTGTTGATACAATCACCTGTTCACATGGGTCCTTCTGTCTCCTGGGCTCTTTTTCTGTTGTGTCTTTCTTGTTCTTGGTGATTGTTCCAGATGAGTTGGGACAATTTGGTGTACCTCAGATGGTAGCTGGCTAGCTTTTAAGACCCCAGATGTCACTCACCAATATGCAGCACAGTAGACTGAGTTTCTTTTAAGTAAAAAGTTTGCAGTTTACTGCTAAAAAGGACAGCAGAAACAGTAAATTTAAGACATTATAAAGATAAAGCTAGTTGTATGACTACTATTACTGTCTTTAATTCTAACATAAAGGGAATTGTGAACCTACTTTACTATGATGAAACTAAGTTGTTAAGCTTTTTAGCCCATAAAGGGGTATAACTGCAATTTAAATTCAGACGTGGCTTGAAACTTGGGTTCTCTCCATTAGCCTGATTATGACAATTCCAGCTTGCTCAGTTTCAAGACTGACTGACCCTGCTTTGTTGACTTTTCCTAAACACTTGGAACAATATTGATCTTTATGTCAATCTGTTATCACCGACAATTCTGTGGACTAGTCACTTCTTTCTTACCTTAACATTCTCAAGGGCTTGTGTTTGATTCTATGTGTGGCATTTGGGGCTTGTGTACTTAGATTTTCCTCAAAACTAAAAAATTACAATTACACTGAAGCATCAGCTTTTTGTGCTAACCGAGAAAACTAATCCAGCCAAGTCAGGACTTCTCAGGACCAAACCAGGTTAGCTTCCATGTTGTCAGATCCTCAGTGAATCTGTCCTGAACCCCAGGCAGCTGAGGATGAAACACTGATGATTTATTCTTAAATCCACGCATCACTTATCAACATAGAGATTCCAAAGTTCAGGTCTCCACGTAAAAATCAGTGTTAAATGAAAATGTAGATTAAATATATCAGATTGCAAAATGGAGAAAGACTACATCATTGCACAATGCCAAATTGCATTGTTACATAATTGCCAAACCACTAAGAATCACAGCCCAGCCAAGGTGACACATGACCTTAATCATCACAGATGGCATTATTCTTTCCTCAGTGTTTATTACCAGACATATGGCATTAATGTGCAAAATAGTCCAATAACTTTTTTTTTTTACTATTATTGTAAACAGGAAATGTCTGATAAGAAGATGGTTAGTGTTCTTACTAACCATCTTCTTGATATTTGTAAATACCTCTTGATCCTTTTCTCTATTATTCTAAGGATGCCAATGGTTAAATTTCAGAGGCTTTTTTTCCAAAGTCTTTGCCTTTGGGGAGCTATGAAAATTTTCAGACTCTAATACAGCTGAATATGATCAACTAGAAATATCACTTTGGGGAAGAGAATTTATACATTGCGCTCCTTTTTTTATCTGTGTTGAACCGCGAAGGGTGGAAAATTGAATGGTATGCTACTATCCGGTCAACAAATGTGCCCACGCTAGCAATGCTTTATGATGGCTTTTCAAAGCCATAGCAAGTCCAATCCATGATTAAATACCAATTTTAACCTTCTTGCTTCACACAGAAAATGAGATTTGTGCTGCAGTCCTTTTCCTGAAATGTTGAACCCAGTGGAAAGTCTCATCTTGCCTTCCAGTTTTCCTTCTACTATTTCTATTTGCATTCCATTAGTATAATGTTAGAAACGGAAGCAATCTTTTTTATTTCCTCCCCCCATAACTGAGCAGTGACAGAAATGGAGTATTTCTGTACTCTATTCAACTGCCTATTACTTTAGGATGGGGGCGGTGTGGTGCATCAAATGATTACAAATTGATTTTTTCCGTAAGCTTAAAGTCTTTTAGCATTCCCTAACATACATGTTATATGAGCAGCAAAGCAGTCTGAAATATACAGTATCATTATGTGTAAATTCATTCATCACTGAAAAGTATGTACATGACATCTAGTAGGTATCTCACTTCTTTTGAAAGTCTGCTATCTGACATACTATGTGGACATATTTCCTTGTCACAGTGCACACTGTATAGAGATTAATGTCCTAATCCAGCTTTAAGCAGAGTTTCTATATATTGTTAAGACATCATTGTATGTGACAGGCATTATGGAAAAGTCATGCTTAAATAGTCAATGTAAGCTATAATGCATCCGGCCTCGAAGACTAAACAGGGGTTCTTTGATCTTAAAAGCCTTTCAAAGAAATAGCTTCACATGGGTTGGTTCAAACTATGTAGATAATCCAAATTGATGTACTCAGAAATTTGCATACAGTAAATACATACGTTTATTGTAATAAATGTATGCTGAATGAATTTTTGCAATTTGAGATGATGACGTAGACCCTAACATAGGTCATATCAGTGTTGTATATTTTGACCCAGAGATATATATTCTAGTTGAATGTATGGAAGCCAGAATTGTAAGCACTGATTGGAGAGCTGGTGGACCTAGGTTGTAACTGATGTAAAATGACCCAATGGATATGCTGACCCTTCTTAAAGATTAAAACAAAAAGAAGAAGAAGAAAGAAAAAAAAAAGTGACCATTGCATTTGCTCTAGCTGCCTAGGTATTATTGTCTTAGTCATCTGGCACTGCTCTAACAGAAACACCTTGGATGCATACCTTTAACAGAGAAAAGTTTGTTCTTGCACAGTGCAGTAAGCTGGAAGTCCGAATTCAGGATGCCAGCTCCAGGGGCACACATGTTGTCTCTGTCAGCTCTAGAGGAAGGTCCTTTTGTTGCATTAGTCTTTCTTTGGTCTGACAGCATCTCAGAACTAGAACCTCATGTTCAAAGGATGCACTCTGCTTCAAGCTCTGCTTTCTTAATGGTATGAGGTTCCCCACTCTCTGCTTGCTTCCCTTTCCTTTTATCTCTTACAGGATAAAAGAATAAAAGGTCATGCAAGTCACACTCCGGGAAAACTCCCTTAGCCAGGGTGCACACCTACCCTAATCTTCTTTTAGCGTAGTATTTATTGACTGCAGGCAGAGATCAGGATGTACAGCAAAGGAAAATCACAGACTGGAGAACAACCATACAATACTGGAAATCATGGCCCAGATAAATTGTTACACACATTTTTGGGAAGGGCACAACTCAATCCATAGCACCTGTGGTTACTCGCTCCTTAGTCAGATACTTCAATCATGAATAAATTACAGCTTTGCAGAATTCTAGTTTTTAACTTGCAGTGGAGGAGATGGGTTGAGCCTGAGAAGAAGGTAAGCCACAACTTGGCTCAGAATATTTTGTTTGGCAAAATCACTTCAAGTTACGGTTTTTGTTTGCTCGTTTGAAGATGTTGCTTAGAATTTGTTTTTATACATACGAGGTCTGACAATTAAGTCTGCAAATTTAATTGTTGTAAGTGCTACATATCTCACTGCTGAAACTGACTGCATTGACCTTCGAAGCACTACCCTTGGGAAGCTATACACTGACGCCAATGCATAGTCCACCCTTCACAGTGATTTTAGAACTCTTTCTGGAATGCTCTTTGCACACAGTGGCATGGTGGCAAGTTTGCAAACTTAACTGTATAGTTGTCTGGGAGGGATATTTAGCCAGCAAATAAATAACTGTATGGGAACATCCCCCCACTTGGCTGATCTAGTCCCTTTACCCAAGGATAAAGAAAACATTAAAAGGGAGGCATTTGGATGATATTCAGGACATCAAAGGTAACACAATGATAGTTCTGATGGCCATTCCAGAAAAAGAGTTTCAAAATTGCTTTGCAGGGTGAACTGGGTGCTGGTATTAGTGTATTGCTTCCCAAAGGGAATACTTCAAAGGTGACCACAGTGATGTTCAGTAATGAGGTACAGCAGTTAACAACGAAGCAGAGACACTAAGGAATGAGTTCAAAGATCTGGCAAAATGAATCCAAGGTGATTTAGGTGAGGAATTAGCCAACTCACACCACCACATGTATTCAATTTGCAGAGCATAAAATGGTCTCTTAATGACTGCTAGGTGGTGGTATTTTATGTAGTACCAGAACTATATAAAAAAATTATACTGACCAAACTGTCACTACTTAATTGCAAATGTATTGGTGAGGTCAGTTGTTGTTTTAGGGCCAAAATACTTCAAATTCCTCAGAAGCCTAATACTTGTTTCAAAGTGTCATCACATTTTAGAGAGGGAAGAATCTTTAGGGCCGACTTGTCCCATTGTCAATTCCAAAATGAAAACTTTCCCATAGTCCTACAGCAAATACGAAGTCATCAGAATGTCTTTCAGAGTGTGAGCTTTCTATGATTTAGTTCTATTACATGATTGTAACCTTGTGATCTTACATGAGTTTTTCTGCAGAAGCTTCGGAAAATAGCAGTCATCTCAGGTTTATTCTTCTCCAATTCATTCACCATATTGTCTCAAACACTGATGATGGTACTTTGCCTTAAATTCTTCAGTGGGCTTTGTTTGTATTTGCTGTGCTTCATCTCTTTCTTATCATGTATGTCTCCACCTCGTCAGTATCCTTTCCTAACACTACCCCCATCCTTCTATTCCAAATACAGCAAGGCATATATATATATTCCAAATTGCTAATGCCCCTGTACTGCCTGCTCTCTCTGTCTCTGGATTTATCTGACTGAAACAAATCTACCAGGAAAAGAAACATTTTCTTCTTTGTGCTCCCACAACCCCTGTGTATGTTTCTGCTAAAGAACATATCACCAACTGTGCAATGTTTCCCTTGTACCCTTGTCCCTGTCAGTAAGATGCATGTGTTTGTAGATCAGGGCTCTTGTCTAACTCATCTAGGAACACAATACCTGGCACAACCATCCAGTAAGTGTGCCAATTGTGGTAAGTAAGAAAATAACAAGATACATGCTGTTGACATATCATTGCTGTCTAGGGCTTCCAGAAGCATCTTTGAAAATGTCAATGGAATGTTGGGGCTATGGATAATAAGAGTCTTGCGCTGGATTGTCTAGAGAAGCAAAACCAGTAACACGTATAAATATATGCGGGGAAAGGTTTATATAAAGGAAAGAACTCATGCAATTGTAGAGGCTGCAATATCCCAAGTCCTGGAACAGAACATAAACCTCATGCAGCCACAGAAGCTGTCAAACCCAAGGTCAACAGGTCATAGTTTAGAGTTTGAGCTCATCTGCTGTGAAGGTCAGCAAACCCCGAAATGGTGGGTGAGACTACAAGGCTGCTATTGATTCACAGAGCTGCTGGGGCTGCTGAACCCAGGATCAGCAGGTCAGGAAACAGGGCTGTTACAGGCTGTGAGGGTCAATGAGTCAATTAATCCCAAGAGCTGCTAGTTCAAATCTCAAGAACCAAATGTAGAAAGACAAGACTGGAGGCTACTAGATCTGCAACGAGCCAAAACTTTCGCACAGTGAACGGACAAGAAATAGTTGGTAGAAGGCAGAGAGATGAAGGCTGAGGGGATGGTGAGCCACCACAGGCCCTGCCCTTGCCCCTTTATCCAGCTGCCAAAACACTGAGAATCATGGTTCAGCCAAATCACTCAATCTTAACCATAACAATCAACCTAAGGAATAATCCTCCTCTGACTCTCCTAACTCATGGTGCTCAAGAGATGCTTGTTGTCATTTGGAGTCCAGTGACTAAGGGTCTGGAATCTTATTACGGCACTGCTGCTGTACACACAAATAAATATTCTATGATAGGCTGAAGACTTCCAAAAGGCAAATAAACAAAAAAACACCTGATTTTATTCATCTTTGTATCTCATATTGTTCGGGGTATCCTTGGCTGCAAGCTCTAAAAGAGAAATTCTCGGTTCATTGGACTAGGAAGTCTAGAATTGGTCCAAAGAAGGATGTTGTTGTCATTTCTTATGCTGGGTACCTTTAGAGTTATTGTTGGTATTGCTCTCCCCTCTCAACTCTGGTGCTTTTGGTTAGCTTCATCCTTTAGGTAGAATCTTTCCACTGGGACGTACATATATCTTCCTAAAAGCCTACATTCACCAACTCTCGGCTTAAGAACATATTAGAAAGATTCAGTTTTGCCTGAGATGTGCAGTGCACTCTTCTCAAAGAAAACTCATTTGGCCTGTCTTTGGCCTCCCTAAAGTCAAGGGCCACCCTGGATTATTTAATTATCCTTTGCTGTAAAAGAGCTTAGGAAATAAGAACAGCAGTCCATGTAAGACTACAATGAGTGAGATGTGGGTAGTTTTACCCTTTTGACTGGTAAAGTACCTAGTGTGTGTGACAAAACAATGTGAAAAGGAGAGACAGTAAGGCTAAGACTATCATCTCATTTTATCCCTGTCTTACTCAACAAATAACTATTACTTTGTTTTCGATTTCTGGGCTCTGTGCTAGACTCTGGAATGGTTTTATTTTCAAAGAAGCTGTCATTAAAGACAATAACTTTTTCCAATGATTTCATATCTGATCTAAAAAGCTAATTCAGGGTGTGTGCCCCTGACCACTGTATTCTGCTGAAAATGTGCACTCACACATGTACATACTCACACATCCTCATAATTTTTTAAGGAAAAAAAAAGCCACTGTGTAAATTCTGTTCTGTAATATACTTTTTAATAAAATGCGCAACAAAAGTATTGTGCCATTAATATATTTCGTTACTCTTGTATTTGAATGTTGCTGGGCATTACAGTGTTTTAAAACATGAGCTAGAGTTTTCTGTAACAGGCTTGGTATTTTTCTTACATTTTTTCTTTTACTATGAACTTTTATTAATATGTATCTTTTTGCAGAATATTTGTATTTTCATTCTTTTAAGAAGTTGATAGTCTTGTGGAATGCTTCCTAAAATCATACTGAATCCCAAAAAATTAGAAAGAGAATAAAAAAAAAACATTTCTGAGAAATAGAAATAACAATGCTATCCCAGATTCATGATAGCTCCACAGACTGACCTCGTTTGCTGCTGCTTTGAGCATTGCCGCATCTATAAATAAGCAATTTCTTTTTCACATGGCATTGGGAGAGAGATGAGGAAAAGCCCAGGTTACCTCCCCCTAATACCACACTACTGGATCATTGCTCAGCATTCTAGAAACAGAGATCCAGACTCCTACATGCTTTGATAAGTGGAGTTGGATGGCCAACCAATAATTGTCATCCAAGGAAAAAATTACCATTTGTATAAAGACAGGGACAAACACACTGTGGGATTTCAGAAAATGACAAAACTGCTTTCAGGTAAGCTTGAAGAGAGGATCCTCAAGAGGAAACAGCTTATAGGCCTGGTTTTAAGAATAAACAAGTAAAAGTCCTTTCTGTAGAGCTGAACTGGATGATACTAGTGATGTAAAATACTTTCTACTATTACAAATGCATGTGTTTATGGGGATAAAAACATAGCATTATTGAGGCATGGGTGAACACAATGTGTTATAGAAGCACAGCTGGGTCCAGTTAAATTTCTTTTGTGATCAACAATGTTTGGGAATATAATTATTTTTTTTGCTTCATTTCACGAAACATAACTTTGAACTACTCCCTCTGCCATCATTTTTTAATATTTAATGTAAATAAATATTAATGTAAATAAATATAAAAAATCTGCATTCATCTTCTGACAAACATATTGCTATACATATAGAAATGTATTTTAAATAATGATTGAAAAAAATAAAATAAAAACCTAACAAGCACAATCAAATTCACCAGGAGCTCCTTGCATACTCTAGAGATCAGTTCGACTCTGGTCGCTAGGGTTGCCACGAGTCATATCCAACTCGATGGCACTTGACTGGCTGGCTTGGCAACAAACTCAAATCCCATTTGATCTTTTTTAATCTAAGAAACTGCTTAGAGTTGATCAACTGATAAAAACTAATAGAGCTAAGTATTTTTAAAGTACCACGATTTGACCATCATTTCAGGGAGCAGTAATAAAACTGAACTTGCATTCCTCAATTTAGCAAATATTTTAGTGCTATGACTTTTCCCCACCTATTGACTACCTGAAAACCTTGGTGGCATAGTGGTTAAGTGCTATGTCTGCTAACCAAAAGACTGGCAGTTCAAATCCACCAGACACTCCTTGGAAACTCTGTCCTGTAGGGTCTCTGTAACTCAGAATCAATTTGATGGTACTGAGTTTAGTTCATTTTTTTTTTTTATATTGACTACCTTGTTGTTGAACACTTCACATTTATAATAGCAGTAAGATATCTCCCATCTCACTATTTTGCACATTAACAATGTATGTCTGGTGATAACGAGCACTAACAAACACTGAGATGCAAGGTGAGAGTAATACTAGCTATGATGGTTAAGGTTAAGTGTCAAATTGGCAGAACCAGGATTGTCAGTGATTTGCTAGTTTTACAATGATGTGATTTGGCAGTTATATAGTGTATAGTTTGGCAGTATGTAATGATGTTATCATCTTTCATTTTTAATCTGATGCGGTCGTCTTCCATTTTTTAATAACACTAATTTTACATAATGACATGGTCTTTGAAAGTAAATCATGTTAATAAATGAGAAAAGAGTATTTATAGAGAACTGTTAGTGTATATTGCAGATAAAATTGTGTACTACACACTTACATAACTGTCCATAAACCCTTCGTTTTTACTGGACACTAACTTTTGTCAATTTCAGCTCTAAGATAGATTTATGTGTGTATTAGCAACAGGTCAAAATGGAGTTAAGTAACTACCTGAACTAAACAATTCTACTTTTTGTTTCCATGCATTTAGCAACCACCACTGCACCAAAAAAAGAGACAGTATTGAATAGTAAAATCTCCTTTTTTCATATTTGTGTATAATCTAGTTTCTTGATATTAGCAGAGTATACCTATTTCTTATTTGTCCTGAGCATTAAGTGGAGATTATCATCATGTATGTGACAACTCTGTCTTTTTTTCCCATTCCTCATCTATCTCTGCAGCAGTGGCATAGGCTCAGGAGAGAACTACTCAGGAGTGAACATGAATTTTCTACGAAGACTGGAAGTCAGATATCAAATCAACATCTGCATTTGCATATACCTTTGGCCAGCCATTCAGCTAACTCAGTGAAAAAGTAGTTGCACATGTCAGTAGTCTCCATACCTGACTTTTTCTGGCTACCCAGACAGTGTTTGTCTTTGTTAGGTGAGGCAGACAAGAGGAGATAGAATCCTGTTCCTTCCCCAAAGCTATAACACAGTAGACATTAATACTAAAATATTTTTTATGACATGCAGCAGGAAGTCTTCTTTAGTAAAAGGTAGAGGATGGAGTACAGACCTGAATATTTCCTTCCTTTTTCTAGAAGGCGTTTATTAAGCACACAAAATGAGCAACACTGGGTAGGCGTAAGAGTTAACAAATGTGAACACATCGACTCTGTGACCTAGTCCTCACAGAGCTTGTAGTTAAGTAGAGAGACAAACTTTTAATATGTGTTCTTATTAACAAATAAAAATTCGTAATTTTGGAAAGTGCTTGAAGAACATAACTGATGTTCTGACAATGTAATGGGTTGATTGCTTGGCCTTACAGGGCAAAGAAGCCTCCACGAAGGAAGTGGTGTTTCAGAAGAGATATAAAAGTAGCATACAATTTAATTTAGGGAAGTCTGAGTAGGCCCAGAGAATGCATATCTCACAGAGGATACAACTTCTGCAGAGGTCCAATAATAGAGAAAGCAAAGGACATTTAAGGTATTACGTTGAGGTTGGATAGCAGGGAGAATTAATAATTCAGGACATCTGGGTAAGGTACACGACTAGATAAGATACTGATGGGCAGGAAATGCAAAGTTCAATAGCAAATGTTAGCTAGCTTATACATGTAGACATCAGCAAGCTCCTTAATAACAGTGTCTGCCTTTGGTTGAGTTCTTATTTGCCAAGAACTAGGAATATAATGCCTGTTTTCTATCATTCGACACTCATTTGATCTCAATACAAAGTGCATAGCCTTTCCTGTTTGCTGTAACATCCTTCCATCTCTGTGCACTTAGTTACCTCATCTTATAAAAGGAGGAAGGATAGCTAGCTATTCTTCAAAATCCCTTGTAGTACCCTAAAGGATCTAATATTTACTACAGGCCATGCGTCAGGCACTTTCATATATGTTTCATATTCCATCCATAGTTTACTCTTTCTTAATGTAGGCATTATTGCTATACTTCATAGAACCCAAAATGAAGAATTTTCCAAAAGTTTTAGGCAGTGGAACTGAATGATATCTACATCCATGAACTTATCTGTTGACTCAATGAAATTCTATGAATGTGTGCTGTGAATATGCACTATCTATAAATTATAGGTTAATATAATGCACAAATCTATACTATAAATATAAATAGCAATATAACAAATATGTAGTCTACATTTACCACATATTGGGTATTGTACAATATTATATATGATATTTCATATAAGACAGAGAACTTCATCCAGTAAACTCTTTTTCAGTTCACCAAGAATTTATGTAAAATAATATATAAAATTCACTATAGTTATAATCTTATAAATGGAAATAGTATAATATGTACCAGTAATAATAACTAGGCATTGAGATTCATGTTTCCCATTGTGGGTCATAGGCTAGGCTTCAGATTCAGGTAGATCACTGTTGTCTCTTCTTGGTTCTGCCACTAGACATATGACACTAGGTGAATCATTTCCTTTTCTAGAACTTAATATTCTTTTGTAAACTTGGAACCATTGTTGGACTAACAGTGTAGTGTCTGCTCCGAACAGAGACCCCAAAATAAATAAACAAATAAATAGCCAGCACAATAACTGTACAATTTGGTGTTTGAGACACTATCAACCTTGGTCCGTTTCCCTTGGAAATTCCATGTAGGTACTCATCAGGTCTCCGGTTTGTCAGGAAAATCCCTCAGCTGATACAAACTCCCTTGGTAACCCTTAAATGCAGGGGGGAGGGGAGTGTCTACTTTCCTCCAATCCAAAGTACAGCTGAACATTTTTCTCTCCTTAACTCTTTATTTACAATATATATACGCTGACTTTTGTCTGGTTGTTGTTCTTTTCACCTTCTTTTTGTGTGACAAGCAGTGTTGCTGCATCATGTTACTGAAACAGCTGGCTAGGGTTTTAATGCAATGCCCAAAGAAACTCATGTCTGAAGGTCACCACGTGCATGTTTGTTCTGAACATTTGTTTTCGTTTTGTCATGTGAGTCTAAATCCTTTCCAAATAATTGGGAAACAAGAAATCTGTATTCCAGCTTCGGCTCTACCTTTGTTGTGGTGGTTTGCTGTTTGCCGCTAGGCAGCTGATTCCCTTTCCATATGTTGAATTTTTTAACTATATCATGCACAGATTGGATTGGTTTCAGACAGTAGGTTGGAACTTTTTGTATGACGCTGCAAATGAAGGGTGAGGCTGCTAGACACACTGAATGGAGATTTGGAATTCAGTGTAACGGAAGGTATCTACAGATGAGTTAGTGCTGTCTGCCATGGGCACACACTAAAGCGAACTGCTAAAGGTACAGTGCATTTTATCCATCTTGCACCAGATATTCTTAAAGTGCCCATCCAGCCCTTTCTGTCGTTATGGCTGTGCCTGTAATCTGATTAGCGGTTTTCAATTTTGTTTTTCTTTTTTACTTCCTAACGCTTTTTTAAATTTTGAAACAATGCTAATGTTGAATAACGTATAACCCTAGAAAACTCAGATGTATAAAAATTGATACTTTGAATCACATTTTTCTCTAAATTGTTCTCTATATATTTTTAAATTTTTTATTTAATATAACTGAGTGAAAATGTACATTCCCGTATCAATTTACATACCCACCTATATGCAGCTTCCACTGCTCTCCCTGCCCGCACCCTATTCCGCTGCCCTCTCCCTGACAGCACCCTATTCCTCTCTGCTCCATACATGTCTCATTCTCCCAACAGTCTCTTTTTTCCCTCCTCTCCACCCACTCTTCTTCCTCCAGCCAGAGGTCAGCAAGATGACATCCTATAGATGTACAGAACCATAAAGTGCATCCAATATATGGTCACTGCATCGCCAAGTCCAATCCATTCCTGTCCGAAGCATGGACCTTCGTTATGATTTATGGTCAAGGGCAGCATCAGGGCGAGGGGCCATGCTCCCAGGGGAACCCCGAAACCGCTGGACCATCAGTTGAGGTCTTTTAGTGGGGATCTCAGGGTGCACCCCTTTTTATTCTTGTGTTGCCAGTGAGACTCAACTTAGCGAGCTCCATCGCGGCTATCACTGGTGGTGGCCGGGCACCATCCGGTTCTTCCGGTCCCAAGTGGATGTAGGCACCTGCTGATGTGGGTCTCTTTGTCTTTTGGGTTGTCTTTACCCCATATGATTTTGGTCCTTGGTGAGCATCCATTCCTGCTGAGTCGGGACCATTTGCTGTGCCCTCGGATGACAGCTTGGCAGCTTTTAAGACCCCAGACGCCACTCACCAACGTGGGGTGCAGAGAGCCCTCTTAGCAATGTGCTAGTTGTGCCAATCGGCCTCGCTTTCACCTAAGAGCATGGTCCCCCACCCCCTGCCCCAGCTACTCTATCCTTGCAATACTGGGTTAAGATGGAAGGAGTACTCATGTTTTGTTTCAGTCCACTTAATATTGTTCTTGTTTCTAATGTGTGCTATCACCGATTTCACCCAACCAGATACCTAGCAACTATCTAATCTAAACCCTCCCCCCTCCCTCTCTCCCTCCCCTCCCTTGCAGCTGTCAAAAGAGTCTTTTCTTCTACACACAAGTCTGTTTTGGAGATCTTATCGTAGAGGTCTCATACAATATTTGTCCTTTGTCACTGACTACTTTCACTTAACATAATGTCTTCCAGTTGAAACCAGGTCATGAGATGTTTCCCGAAGTCATCGTTGTTCTTTATCATTGCGTAGTGCTCCACTGAGTATATATACCATAGTTTACTTATCCATTCTTCTGTTGTCGGGCATCTGGGTTGATTCCATGTTCTCTATATTTTATTTATTTCTAGAAAGAGAAATATGGGAAGAATATTTGTAAGTCTGCAGTAGGATTAATCTATTTGAGATGTAAACAATGTATGAGGAAAAAAGAAAAAAAACAACATGAATTAAAAAATGTTAACCCGGCATACTAAGATTAATACAATTATATATACTCACACAAACAGTGGAACTAATGTTTTCACTTCCTTAGTGTTGCTATATTTTGCTGAATATGGAACACTAAGGAAGAACTGACACCTTTGAGTCATGGTGCTGGTGAAGAATGATGCCTAAAGCATCGACTGCTAAATGCACAAACAGATCTGTCTTGGTGGAAGTACAGCCAGAATGCTCTTTACAAGCAAGGACGGTGAGACTTTTTACATATCTTAGACATGTTATCTGGAGGGATCAGTTGCTGGAGAACAATATCATGCCTGGTATTTTATAGTCACCTTGAGCTGCAATAACAGAAGGAGGAATTTAATAAAGGACAGTTTATTCTTACACAGTCCTGTAGACTACAAGTCCAAATTCAGGGTGTCCGTTCAAAGGGAAGGCTTTCCCTCTGCCAGCTCTAGAGGAAAGTCCTTGTGTTGTATCAGTCTTTAGCTGGGGAGCATCTTGGTGCAGGAACCTCCAGTCTGAAAGATGTGCTCTTCTCCAGCTGCTGCTTCCTTGATGGTGTCAGGTTATCAGTTCTCTGCTTCTTCCTCTTTTTATCTCCCATAGGATGAAAGGATAAACCGTGGTAGAAGCCACACTCCGGGGAAATTCCCTTAGCAAAGTCGTTGCAATCCCGCCCTAATCCTATTTTAACATAATCATGTTGTCTATTAGCCACAGGAAGAGATTAGGATTTCCAGTATCAGAAAATCAAAAAATGGAGGGCAGTCACAGAACACAGGGAATCGAGGCCCAGTCAAATTACTACACGTATTTATGGGGGGACACAATTCAATCCCCGACACTTGGAAAAGTAGAGAGTCAGTTAAAAAAAAAAAAAAGAAAAAGAAGCACCTTAATAAGATGGATTGACACATTGGTGGCAGCAATAGACTGAATTATAACAATAATTGTGAGGATAGTGCAGGACCAGGCGGTGTTGACTTCCGTTGTGCACAGGATCTCATGAGTTAGAAATGACTCGATGGCACCTAATAACAATGCTTTACTGACAATAGCTCCATTATTAATGTCTTCATTTCACTGACGGTGAAACTGTAGCAACGAGGGTAATGTAACTAGTAAGAGGTAGGGTTGGCATCAAGATTCCTTTTAACCCCACCCTAGGATTTCACATCTTTTAGCACAGCAGCTTCCAAACCCAAATCTGACCATCTGATAATACGTTAAGCATTATCACAGTGGGAAATTGTTGCATACATCCCCTTGTGCTGCCATGAGTCGGCTCCAACTCAACAGCACTTGGCTGGCTTGGCATCTCCTTGTGCAGTTTCCCTGACATTGTTGCAGTCTAAATGACAAGAATGACATGCCAGAGTCTTTGAAAGCCCTGACATCATGTTTTACGAAAATAATCCACACCAAGCGGGAGGTTGCAAGCACAGAAAAACATTTGAAAATTGACCAAGATTGTGTATGCTTATAAAACTAAACCATTTTGCTTAGGTTAGGGTATTTTCTTCTATAAGTATGTACTTCGTTTGGCTCTAAGAGGAAATTCACTTTGTCTGAGTGTTTGTGGGTACATACATTCTGTGTGTGTGCTCCCATGCTCATAAGAGTTTATGTGCTTGGGAATCTTCCATTGTAACTGGGAGATCTTTTATCTTTGGGTGACTCTTCTTACTAACCTGAACAGCACCTTCTCTCTTGGCTTCATTTTCCTGTCTGTAAGGTGGGGATCTTAATCATATCTCGGCCAAGAAGCTAGAATGAGATAGGACATGTAAATGTTACGAACAGAAAGCGTCATGGAAGAGTATTCAGTAAATATTGGATATTTTCTTTTACCTTTACTCTCCCATCTGGGTTTTCTTAACGCTGTTTAGTAAATAGGCATTGCTTTTGCAACCGAAATAACTATACAATTTGATCTTTTAAAATGTCTGTAATTCCATCTCCCCTGAGTACCCTAAGAACCTTCATTGATTTCTTTCAGGGTACATGAAAACTATGTATTATTCACAGTGGTATGATAAGTGCCCTCTAACATAATACTTAAAGCCAAGCCAAGTGCCGTCGAGTCGGATCCGAAACTCATATGATAATAAGAATAGCCTGTCAGCATGAAGTAACTCCTATTAAAAAATTCATGAAAATGTTTATGCATAAAATGAAAGCATCCTTGATATTTACAAAGAAGAAAAGGAATAGGGATGGAAAAATCTGAAATGGATAATCTATAAATGATGTATTTTGTGAAGAGTAAAATAGTATACAACACTGGAGAAGGAAAAAAATTAATAATGGCCTACAAGCTAGTGTCTGTCCAACTTTAGAATAGATCAAGAATATTCAGCTTCAAGATTTTATCCAAAAATCAGAAGATGCCATACTAAAGGTGAGCAAACTAAGGGCAGACTCCTACCAGGTAGCATTCAGCACAATCTCATTCTACCAAAAGGGAAAATCTCCGTGCTCCTAACCTTCCTAGGAGTTTGCTTCGTATTTTGTCCTCTACTACCCACAGTATCTCATATTGTATATTCACCCAGCAGATGCTTGGTCATTATGCAGTGAAAACCCACACTGATCTGTCAGTTTCTCATATGAGGGCTGACAATCAAGGCAGTGAACTTAATTGTTCTAAGTGCTACATACCTCATCGATGAACATCACTATGGTCACCCTTGAAGTACTCCCCTCTGGAAGCTATGAACTGAAGCTAGTGCCTAGTCCACCCTTCAAAGCAATTTTGGAACTGTTTCTGGAATGGCCATTGCACACACTGGCACAGAAGCAGATTTGTGAACTAAACTGCATAGCTGTCTGTGAGGGAATTTTTAGTCAGTAAACAAATAACTGCATTGGAATACCCTCCCTACTCACCTGATCTGGCCCTCAATGACTTTTTTCTTAACCCCAAGATAAAAAAAAAATATATTAAAAGGAAGACGTTTGGATGACATTCAGGACATCAATGGTTATATGATGACAGCTCTGATGGCTGTTCCAGAAGAAGTTCCAAAGTTGCTTTGAAGGGTGGATGAGGCACTGGTGTTGGTGGGTAGCTTCCCAGGGAGAGTACTTCAAAGGTAACCATAGTGATATTCAGCACTGAGGCATGCAGCACTTTTTCTAGGATGAGTTTATGAACGTCAGTGGCCATCCTCATACTGTGGAGACCTGAGAGCCGCGGTGGTGTTGGAAACTATATCACCAGGATGAAAATACTAGTGAGGTCACCCATGGGCTCAGCTTCCAGACCATGCCAGGCTGGGCAGAGGGACCTGACAACGTTCTTCTGAAAACAAACAAGCCAGTGAAAATCTTACAAACAGCAGCAGAACATTGATCAAGTACTCAAAGGTGAGCTCTTCAGGTTGGAAGGCACTCAAAATATAATAGGGGAAATGCTACTTCCTCAAAGTAGAGTTAGCTTTAAAGATGTGAATGAAATCTATCTTTTAAGACCTTCATTTATTGATGTGGCACCATTCAAAGTCAAAATAAAAAAGAAAACAGCTTCAAATATCAGTTAATAATTAGAATGTCAAATGTACAAAACATGAATCTAGGAAAATTGGAAATCATCAAAAGTGGAATGGAATGAATAACATCCTATGTATTAGTGAGAAGAAAATGGGCTGGTATTGGCCATTCTGAATGGGATAGTCACACCTTCTGCTATCCCAGGAATGAGGATCAATGTCATCACATTCATTGTCAAAAAGAACATTTCAAAATCTATCTTGAAGTACAACACTGTCTGTAATAGGATAACATCAATATGCCTGTAAGGAAGACCAATTAATACAACTATTATTCAAATGTATCCACCAACTACTAAAGCAAATATAAATTGTAGGTGTTTACCAACTTCTGCAGTATGAGATGGACTGAACATGCAGTTAGAATACACAGAGTTTCCAAAGTGCATGGAGGATTTGAACTGCTCACCTCCTGGTTAGCAGCTGTGATGCTTAACCACTACGCCACCATGGTTTCCTGATGAATAAATAAATAATGGAAGGAAATTATACAGATATGCATCATTACAATAATTTACTTAGAGATGCATCAAAATTATGATGTTAATTATTATAGATCTCAAATTTTAAAGCAACTCTTTCAAAATGTTTGAGTGATCTATTTGGTCTGCTGTCTGTTTCCCATATAGCTGAGTACCTGGACATAGGTGACATCTTGCCAGAGTTAACTGTGAGGTCTTCAGCTGGTAGCACAGCAAAGCTAATACATCAGACAGAGACAGCAATGGGAATTCAATGATACTAGTCTTCCTGCCACTAAGCCAACCTACAAGAGAGTCTTTCTTCTGTAAGGAGTAATTTGCAAGCATGAAATCATCCATAAGCTTTTCTTTTTTTCCTGAAACTATATCATATGCACATATTAGTCAGAAATATGTACTGAGTGCTTTAAAATTGCTATGAATATCAAGATAACTACGTCCTATTTCAGTCTTGTGTCAAATTTAAGTAAGCACTTGAGCCATCTCACAGCCTAATTTATGCAACTTCATATGTGAAATCATGTTATTATAGTTGTTCATATTTCAAATAATTTTAGGGATGTTCGTATGAATCAAAGAATATAAAAGTGGTAGTTGCAAGGTATTTTGCCAAACAGGCTACATAAAGCAAACAAACAGAAAATCATTCTTGTTTAAGCCAATTCCAACTCAAAGTGACTCTGTAAGACACAAAACTACTGCATAGAGTGTGCACAAATGTAATCCTTTCAAAAGCAGACTACTGCTTCTGTGCAGAGGCTGGTGAGTTCCAACCACTGACCTTCTGGTTAGCAGTCGCACTTAACCACTGCACTACCAGGGCTGACTTTTTATGATGCTAAAACAATTCCAAATTATTCTCATATGCATAAGTGGAATGCAATTGTTTGACAATAACAAATAATGCAAAGAATGCATGAACATAAGATAAAATGACCTGAAACTGAGATACTGAGTTGGTCAATCACAGATGTTCAGAGTCTTGAAGATCATTTCACATTTTGGATAATAGTTGGAAAGTTGTATTTATCTGCTCATCGCTAGTTTTGAGGTGTTCTATAGTATTTCTAGGGATCCTTGGCCTCACAGTTGACAAGGTGCTTGGCTGCTAAGAAGAGCTGGTGATTCAAATTCTGCATGGGAGAAGAATGAGGCAGTCCGCTTCCGTAAAGATTTCCAGCTTTGGAAACCCATACGGGTAGTTCTACTCTTTCCTACAAGGTTCCCACAAGTATGAATCACTTCAGCACTTCTTGTTTTGGTTTTGTGCCGTTTATAGGTTGTCTTCTCTGTGAAATCCTAAGATAACCACTCTGAGTTTTGCTATCTCTAGACAGTTGTGTCCCAGATCGTCTTTTTGAGCCTGAACTCCCTCTCGTTTATCTAGATATCTCCAGTCCTTTCGGAAAGACTACGCACAGAAATACTTTGAAAATACTTGTTGAAGAAATAGACTAAGTAGCTCTTTTAAGGAAGCAGTCTGCTCCAACTTTCTGGGGTGAAGCAGCTGGTGGCTTTGACCTGATGGCCTTTGAGTTAACAGCTGAGTGCTTAACCACTATGAAACCACCACTCCCTATTCTGTTCTTAGGTAAACCTCATTGGAATTGACTGTTTCCTTGGCGACTTGATTTTAAATTAGTTCCATTTTCAAATGAATTGAACTAAGACACTACATTATATTGCATTTCTGCTTTGACCAACATCCCTGTGAATTTACTTTCTGTGTGCTCAAATTTCAACTCAATTATCCCATTCTGGATGTACTCAGTAGTATATTTTTCCTGAGGTAAGCCCTTTGCTATCTAACTGGTCTTAACCCTAAATAATAAAAATAAGTAAATAATGATAACAATTACAATATTTGGTTACCCATTCTTTCAAGGGAAGTTCTGGCTATACTTCTTCCAAGAAAGATATGTTCATTCTTTTTCTAGTCCATCATACATTCGGTGGTCTTCACCAGCACCCTAATTCAAAGACATAAATTCTTCAGTCTTTGTTATTTGTTGTTCAGCTTTCATGTGCATGCAGAGTGATTGAAAACACCATGGCTTGGGTCAGGGATACTTTAGTCTTCAACGTGACACCATGTTTGGTAGAATAGAGACAGGGTCAGCAAAAGTGAAAAATATCAGCAATGATGTGGGTAGACATGGCATCTGGCACTTGGCTTGGCTTGGTGTGGGTAGACATAGCAGTTACAACAATGGGCTCAAACATGACAACAGTTGTGAGGATGGAGCAATGTTTTGTTCTGTGTTACGTAGGATTGCCATGAGTCGGAACTAACTCTGTAGCACCTAACAACAACACCACAATACTGTGACTTACCTGGGAAATATGCTATCTATCTGCACTCATTTGACCTTGATCTTTTGTAGTGCTAGGACACAGATAGCAAGTAGGTAAAGTCAAAATAACCCCCATTCCATAGCTTGTGAAGGGACTTACTGTGATGAGTACTGCATATGCATTTTCACGTGAAGCATGGTGCCAATTAATATTAACTATCAGCTCCATACAGGACACTTTGTATCTGTAGGTATTGTCTATAAGTCTTACAAACAAAACATTGGTACTATTTTATATGAAAATAGAACATTGTAGTGGCTCCTATAGTTTTAAGTTCATAGGGCTACATAGTAGCCATCATTTTGGGTTCAAAACCCAAATAATATTCATTATATTACATAAACTTCTTGTTTGGCATATGCCCAAATTGAGTGTTTTAGCACCTCCCACAGAATAAAGCCTTTGCTTGAATTACTGGCAGTTTCCTCATTGGCAAACTTACCACAATGATGGCTTGCTTGCATAGCTTTGATGGTGGATTTTTCTTTAATATCTTTTTATTACGTTTTCTCAGCAATTAGTAGATTAATTTTCTAAAGTTTCTCAGAAAGCAGAGATATAGAGAGATGCTTGTGTTCCCTTGCCAGGTCTTCAAAGTGATTTCGTCTCTATAGGGTGTTCAGGTCCACCTACTCAGAGCTTTGTGTCAATACAGTGAGAAGATGACACTTGAAATCCATGTATCCATGCCTTTCTTCTAAAAAGAAGACTGCTATGGCTTGATGATTTGGGGGCAGTATTCAAAATAATTGTTCTGAGTTAAGTTTCCTCCAAAGTGCAATGTGGGCAGTAGTACCAACCTCACAGGCTATTTTAAAGGATATTAGATATTTCACATGAATGTACTTGAGCTCATTAGTTGCTTCATAAATGTGACTTTGTCCTTTTTCTTTCCCCTACAGGACAGTTAGTTAACTGCTATGAGTAAGCCTGCCTTTGTTTTATTATTTTTTGGTGCAGAGGGAGATTATAATTCAAATTATTATATTGCACAGAATATTGGCTCACTGTTGAATTTTAAAATGTGTCGCCATGAGTGGGATCCAACTTGACAGCACTTGGCTTGGCTTGGCCATTTAATTCCAGAACTCCTTCCTTACCAGTTCTGTTTCTCTGGGGAACCCTAAAGCATGACTTATTTTGATCAATTTCATTGAGAAATATTACTTTCCAAAAATTCAAATCCACTCAAAAAGGAGAAGGTAATATTTACCAGACCACTGACATTATCATTTTAATGCTAAAATACACAATAACTCATCCAGGCCACACTTGCTGGCTGCCTTCCACATCCTCAGCACTGTTCCAGACCACAGGTGTAGAATGATCAGCAAATATAAACCTGGTCTCTGCTCTTATGTAGCTAACCGCCTAGTTATGAAGACATGAAAGGAGTAATTGATCACTCATGTAAAACTCAATGGGGCTAGTACTAAGGACATACATGTGCTGGTGTAAATACATGTCAGATCTGACGTGACGGCACTTGGCTGGCTAAATAAATGTCCATAAAAAGAGGATTTGTCCTGGTCGTGGAGACTGGGGGCAGCTTGCCTGCGGAAGTAACAATGCAGCTGAGATTTACAAACTAGTAAAGTTGCTTAATCACAAGAGGGGGGAAAAGAATCTTTAAAAATAATTGGAAGAAAATGGAGATAGAGTCAACGACAAAAGGAAATACTGTGAGTAAAGTGACCAAGGGAAAGGAAGGTTGGCAGACCACAAAGTCAGGAAGAAAAAAAAGGCTATCCTACAGATCAAAAGAGTGTTCTTTGTAGAAATATCATTTAACTTGAGGAGGGACATTTAACGCTACCTTTCTCCTATTCAGTTTTTATAAGTATGTATGAGAACAAGACTGAAAGCTCATTTCAGCACACAGGATGTAAGCAAACTAATTGTACAATGAAAAGAGTGACAGGAATGATGTAATAGAAGATGTGGGCGTTCATGAACCGCTTAATAATATATTGTTCTGAGTAAAAGCCCTGGGGTTTACATGCCGTTAGGTATTTTTAGATGCCTCACACCAGTGAATGACGGAACATAGTAAAACAGGGAAAAGGCGTTGAAAAGCATCCTCCCTGCGTCTGTTCCACCAAGGCCACTGGCTGGTTTTTTTCACTGGTAAGGCAAGCATGCCTTGTAATGGCAGGCGATCCCAGAGAAAAGCTCCCCATTCGCCAAATGCATTTCAAATAAGAATTACAGTTAACTTCATCAGTACAACAGAAAGAAAAATTCAGCAGGAAGGAGACAGCTAAGGTGCTTCACCGTGTGAATCTGTCCCCAAGCGTCTTTCTTATCCATGGAGCTCCGTTTATGTGGCTGATTTTAATATTTTATGGTGTGATATTTACCTCTATGTGGCTGAATCTAAAAGACGAAGTAATGCGATTGGTAATGTTATACTTCTTTTAAAATTCAATTTGATGAGATTCAGGATTTTTAAAGACTTTCTTCTCAAGCGCTCTCTGTATCTGGGAATTCAGAGACCCTGCAGGAATCCTCCCTCCATTTATAGGAAGGGAAAAATACAACTAGAGGTGCAGTTGGTTGCCTAGTGCATGAAGAGTGGAATTCCTAAGTCTCTGGAATCCTGGCCTACTGTGAAACAAGAGGCACTATCAAAGTCTTAGTTACAGTTTATTTATACATGTACGTTTTCCATGGAAACTACAGAATCTATAGAAAAAAAACAAACAGAAAAATGGAAAACAAATCATATACAATGCCTTCAGCTAATCACAACCAATAGCAATAATAATAGCAGCTGGAGACTACTGAGTGTACTACGGGACTCACGTTTCCAAAAAAATTATTTCTAATCTTTGTGCTAACTTTGTACAGTAAGTAACTATTACCCTCCTTTTACAAATAAAAAAAGCTGTTCAGAATGACTAAACCATTTGCCAGATACCAGAGAGTCATTCAGCATCAAAACCTGGATTTAAAACAAGAACCAGCTTATTTGTACGTTTATTGTAGCATATGGTTTTTCAGCCATTTTTCCTTTGTAAATAGATATGTGGAAACCCTAGAGGCCTAATGGGTTAAGGGCCACGGCTGCTAACCGAAAGCTTGGCAGTTCAAATCCTCCAGGCACTCCTTGGAAATTCTATGGGGCACTTCTACTCTGACCTGCAGGATCGCTATGAGTCGAACCCAACTCGACGGCATTGCGTTGCAAACAGATACATAGGTATGTGCATGTCTGCTAAGTTTTATGCTTAATATTACCTTATACTTTAACTTTCACATTAAATTTCTTAAGTCATAGGCTATTTAATTGCCTATATTATTATATGATATCGATACAGTGAGTTTTATAAATCATTATCACTGTTAATTCAAATGTATATACTTTATTTTACCTAGGCAATGTTTTATATTTTGACAACTTCTTTTCTTTCTTCTACTTTTTTTTTTTTAATACCATGGGAAAAAAGCTATAATAATAATAATAATTGTTGTATGAAGCACTTTGGATTATTTGTTTTAGACTGAGTGCTGGGGACAAAATTATTTGATCAAAAAACATTAGCCTTAATTTACATATTTTTTAAATTATAAAATTCAATTCCTAAGGCTAAGCCTATGATATAATTATTATTCAGTTCTTATTTCATTAAATTTTATGCATCTGGGTTTTCCTAACCTTTCACTAAACTCTAGCTGTAAAAAATTGCTGGATCAAATTATTATTTTCTTTTTCCATCTTTTTCCACACTGGGAATACCAAGTTTTATCCCTCTGGAAACTTAAATACATAGAAACTTGTCCTGTCATGTGACATGCTGGTGTTGCAATGGGTAAAACTTGGCTACTAACCAGAAGATCAAGAGTTTGAACACACCAGCCACTCCACTTGAGAAAGATGTGGCAATCTGCTTCTGCAAAGATCTAAGGACTTGGAAACCCTATGGCACAGTTCTCCTCTGTCCTATAGCATCGTGTTGAGTTAAAATCCACTTGACGACAGTGGGTCATCTCTTCATCAATCTAAACAGATGACCTTTGTAAATAGTCTAGAAGCAAAGATACTGTATGTAGGCTTGCATTTCTACTTGTCCATGCCTTTCTACATTTTAAGTTGCTTAACAACATTTTAAGTTGCTTAATTTGGCAGAACAAATTGTAATCACTTAGCTAAAATTAGTAAAATATATCCAATCAATTTCTATTGCCTAATATGAGATAAATGCTTCATCCTGTACTATATGCTTTAACTAATTTTAGTGCAGCTTAAGGTCAACACGTAAATATTTCCTATGCCAATCTACAGGTGTGGCTTTAATTCTACAAATTTTTCTACAACATGTATTCAAACTATGTGTATACATATATTTATGTGTATCTCTGTCTTTGCAAGTAATTTTCCTTTTAGATCACATTCTTGTTATTCTAAGACAAGTCTGCATCAGTACTAATACTCTATCAACCAAGAATTTGTATTCATTCATTCGTGCAGTAAAGAACCTCTTCTGTGCCAGAATTTTGTATCATCTTCTAGGAACTACTAAGATTAAAAAAAAAAGATTACAAAAGTTTCTACTATTTATCACATTTGTTCTTTTTTCACTGAAACTTTCAACAGATACAGAAATCCTCAATCCATCACCATAGTGCAATGATAGATTTGCCATTCTTATCACAAATGAGAAAACTGAAAAACAAGAAAACCTTGATCTTCATCCAAGACACAAAAGCAAGTACGTGGTCTGACAGTTAAGTTCGTGAACTTGCCACCATGGACCTACCTTGGCAGCACATATAAACAACTCAATAAGGTTTCATAACCTTGCTATACCAGTGTCTCACAGCTGTGTTCATGTTAACATGTGGAGGTGCCTTGATGAGTGGTGTTCACTGTTGCTGCGTGTTTTTATGTGTGAGAGTGTCAGAGCTTAAATTAGAGCAACAAACAAACATCAAATTTCTTGTTAAACTTGGCAATAGGGGAAGTGAAGTCAGGCTTTTTTTATTCCAAGTTTATGGAGACAATGCCATGAAGTAAATGGCAGTGTGGAAATGGATTAAATGTTTTTTGGGGGTGACAGAAAGCACCATTGATGAGGAGAGGGAAGGGTGAACTAGTAATGAGCAGAACTGATGGAAATGTTGCAAAAATAGGCTGAACTGTGCATCAAAATTGTTAGCTGACATTGAGAAGCACAACAGACCAAGTAAACACTGACAGAGAAGCAGTTAAGAAAATTTTTTTTTTTTTAATTTTTATTATGACTGAGTGAAAATGTACTTTCCCATATAAATTTACAGGAAAATCTTAAACTGAAATTTGGGGCATGAGAAAGGTATGTGCAAAAATGGCCCCATAGGAGTCACCTATTTACAAAAGCAGAGGAGAATCTAACTTGGCCAAGACATTTTGGAGAGGCAGTATGATATTTTGGGCCGTGTTATCACTGGTTATAAAACATGGATGTACCAATAACGACACTGAAACAAAGTGTCAAAGTGCACAATGGAAGTCAGCCAATTCTCCATGACCAAAAAAATTCTATCAGTCCAAATTAAGAGTCAAAATGATGTTACTAACCTTTTGTGATATCAGAGAGATTGTTCATTATGAATTGGTACCAACTGGACAAACAGATAACCAAGTTTATTATTTGGAAGTGCTGAAAAGGCTGCATGAAAAATACAAAAATGGCCTGAACTTTTCACCAACAACTCGTGGTTCTTGCATGCAACAGTGCACCAGCTGTGAGGGAATTTTTAACCGGTAAACCAATAACTGTAACAGGACAACTACCCTTCTCGTCTGATCTGACTCCAACGACTTTTTTCTTCACCAGAAGATAAGGGAAATATTGAAAGAAAGATATTTTAATGACATTCAGGACCTCAAGGGTAACACAACAGCAGCTCTGATGGCCATTCCAGAAAAAGAGTTCCAAAATTTCTTTGAAAGATAGACTAGCTGTTGGTATTGGTATATAGCTTCCCAAGTGCAGTACTTCAAAGTGACTGTAGTGATATTCAGCAATGAGCTATGTAGCACTTTTTCTAGGATGAGTTCTAAACTGAATAGTCAGACTTTCATTTGTGGGTAAACTAAGATACTCAAGTTAGGAAAAGTGTTTATGATTGAAAGATGCATAAATATCAATGGAATCATGCCAATATTGTGTAAGATATGTACTGGAGGGTATATCAATAACCTACTGCTGAGCAATAAGCCCCTTCTAAAATTTAGAAGCTTGAAATAACGGCTATTTATCAATGTTCATGCAACTTCGGTGATCATAACTGTCCTCAAGCAAGAAGATACAGTTGGCAGCCAAAAGTCAGGCCTTTGTGTTCCAGACTAGTAAGCTCCTAAATGTTATGAGTAAAACATAGAAATCACCTGCTATTCCTGGAGGTGATTGTGCTTTTATTTACTTCTTTTTATTCACTGAGTAAAACTGGAATGATTATCTTTTAGATGACTACTAAAGGCAGCATTATGAAAAATGGGGAAAAAGTTGAAGTTGTCAAGGATTTCATTCTACTTGTGTCAACAGTCAACCTCCACAGAAGCACAGTCAAGAAATCAGACGGAATATTGCACTGACAGATCTGTTGCAATAGACCTCTTTAAAATTTTAACTAGCAAAACATGTCATCTTAATGACTGAGAAGTGTCAGACTCAAGTCGTGGTCTTTAAGATCATGCTGTATGCATGTGAAGACTGCATAATGAATAATAAATACAAAAGAAAATTTGATACATTCAAACTGTGGTGTTGGCAAAGAATAATGAACATATCATGGACCACCAAAAGAATGGAAACCCTAGTGGCATGGTGGCTAAGAGTTATGGTTGCTAATCAAAAGGTCAGCAGTTTGAATCCACCAAGCTCTTCTTGGCTAGCTTATGAAGCAGTTTTAGTCTGTAACATAGATTGCTAAGTGTTGTAATCAATTTGACAGCAATGGGTTGGGTTTATCAAAAGGATAAATAAATTAGTCTCAGAAGAAATACAACCAGAGTGTTTCTTAGAAGCAATGGTGGCGATGCTTCAAGTCACTGACTTTGGGCACATCATGAGGAAACACCAGTTAATGGAAAAGAACGTTATGTTCATTAAACAGAGGGCCAGCAAAAACAGCTGACACCCTCAATGAGATGGATTGGCACGGCACCCGCAATAGTGGACTGAAAAATACTGACAATCACGAAGATGACATAGGCAGGCAACATTTCACTATGTTACATATAAGGTCACCACAAGTTGGAACCAACTTGATGGCAACTATAACAACAGAGGAGATACTAAAAGGGGACAAAAATATAAATGCAGAGCAACAGAAAATATAAATTAGTGATAACAGTGAAAGATGATGTTTGCTGTCAGGGATTCAGAAAAATACCTGTGTGTGGCTTCATGATTTAACTTCTGAATTGTTCTGATGGACAGAAGACTTGCATGATCTAACTCATCATTATATAGGCAGGAAAGTGTTTGCCTCGTCTTCTGACATTCCAATAGTAAGCTTATCCTTTTTTTTTTACTGTGATAAAGTGAAAGTCTGCAACCCAAGCCAATTTTTCATATAAAACCCTGCTTACCCGCATCTCTGCAACTCTATCTGCTCTCCTTACCCTGTGAGAGCACACTCTTCTTTTTCAGTCTTTACATCAAGTATCCACTCAACCAACACTATCTCCTCCTCTCCCCTCTAGAAAGAAACCAGTAGGACAGCCTCCCATATGTATTACACTATAAAGCACATATATCAAATGCGTCACTCTGTGTCCCCACATCCAGTCCATTCTTTGTCTGAAGTGTTCCTTTCAGTACTGGTTTCAGCTCTGGGCTAGCAGCAAGTCCAGAAGCCATGGTCTCAGGGGACATTTCAGGTTGCTGTACTATTAGTTCTTATTTATTAATAGAGTTTTTGATCTGCACATCCCTTTTTTCATGCTATGTCACAAACTCTACATTGTGTCCCCTATCAGGGCTGTCTCTGGTGGTGACTGGGCACCATCTAGTCCTCTCGTCTCATTTTGATGTAGTCTTTTAATCACATGGGTTCTTCTGTCTCCTGGGTTCATTTTTCTTCATATCTTTGATATACTCAGTTGTCATCCATTTCAGTGGGTTAGGATCAATTGATGTTCCTCAGATGGCAGCTTACTGGCCTTTAAGACCCCAGACACCACTCACCAATATGGGGTGCAGAAAACTCCCCTAGGAAAAAACTGGTGATACCAAATGACTCCGATGTCCCCTGAAAACATGGTCCCCAGACCCCTGTCGTTGCTACCCTATCTTTTGAAATTAAATAGTAAGGTTATCTTAAGAGTCTACTTCTTAAGAAACGTTACAGAAACCCAGTAAAGAAACTTCGAAGCCATCCGTTTGGGAACAAATTTTTGTTTTCATTATGGTTCTTTGTCACTTAAGTATATCTTTGCTGCCATGTTATATTCTAGCCTCTTAAAAAGAACTGTGTTGTGAAACTACTCAAAAGCTTTTAAAACATGTATTAAAACTTTTCAAACTAAAAGCATGTAGCCATTTTATTTCCCATTCACTGTTTAACAGTAAAAGGAATACTAATGGTAGTTGGTTCACGGTGTATTAAGCAGTACTGAAATAGTCACCAAGCAAAAATTACAGAGGAAATATCATTTGAGTGGTAGTAAGCCTAAATTCCAATTTGCTACATCTTCCTTGAGAAGGAAAGATAGGAAGCAATCGGACTGCTCACAGCAGGGGATGCAAAGTTTTACAGAATCATCCTCACTCTTAAAGAACAATCCAACTAATCAGTTCTATTAAAGTGAAAGACATTGCAAGTGGCGTGCAATTGACGACCTGGACTTCTGCAAAGAAAGGGCCTTAGATTCATCCAGTTCTGCTTGTTTTACAGAGGAAAAAAAAAATCAAAGTTATAGAAGAAATCAGAGGTGGAAATGAAACTGGCAATTTGTTGCACCAGGGATCCCCTTTTTAGATGGTTTTGGAGTCTTGAATATTATTAAGAAATCATGATAGTGACATTTGTTGCCTGGTATTTAATATATTGCTCACATTTTCACTCTTTGGAAAGAAATTTCACTTTCAGAAATAAAAATATTAGAAACACAGTATTGCGGAAAGCACAAATCAATTTCACAAAGTACATTTATTCATGCAAATAAAAAACTAAGAGCCTACTAAAAACCAAAAACCCAAACCCACTCCTGTCGAGTCTATTCATACTCATAATGATCCTGTAGGTCAGAGTAGAGCTGCTTCCATCAGGTTTCCAAGGAGAACCTGGTGGATTTGAACTACTGACCTTTAGGTTAGCAGACATAGTGCTTAACTACCAGGGTTTAGTGTCTCTTATAATTCTTAATAAGATAAAAGTTACCAAAAAAGACAAGCATCTCTGTTGCATTTATGATTCAAAATATTGTCTCTGTAGAAGAACTGATGCCTTTGAACTCTGGTGTTGGAGAAGAATATTGAACATAACTCGGACTGCCAAAAAACCAACAGATATGTTTCAGAAGTACAACCGGAGTGTTTGTTGAAAGCAAGGTGAAGAGACTGCTTTTTGCATACTCTGGATACGTAGTCAGGAGGGATCTGTCCCTGGAGAAAGACATCATGCTTAGTAAAGTATAGGGTAGGCAAAAAACAGGAAGACCCTCGAGGAGATGGATTGACACAGTGGCTGTAGCACGCGGCTTAAGAACAAAGATGATTGCGGGTGTGGTGCACATGTTCTGTTGGTCATAGGGTCAGTATGAATTGGAACCAACTCAATGGCACCTAACAAGTTACAGAAAGGCAGGCAATTGATTGCAGCCTTATCTTGTTCAAACACTTTGTACTCCTTCTCTAAGAAATTGAGTATGAGCTCTGCTTCTCCTTCGATTTTCTAATGAGACTCTTTCATCTTCTACAGTTTTCTTACCACACCATTAGAAGCAACCTCTGTCTTCTTTAAACATGATAGTTTGTTTACTTTTCTCTTGTATTGTTTTTCTCGTTTGACTCAGGTTTACTTTTCCTGATAAATAATGGTCTCCTAAGTGCTAGAGATAACCACACTTGAGTTATATGCTTTAGTTCCTTGAGGTACAGTATAGTTATTATTATTATTATTATTTTATAAGTTTTAATATGCTCATGCTTACCTTGAATTTGAATCTGGGCTCCAAGATCCATCTTCTATGTGAAACGTGAACGACTACGTTTTCTGAAGACAAAATTATCTTATCTGAAAAGTGATGTTTAGAAATTACTCCCAATCTATGATTTTGATCTAAATATTAAAGGAAATTATGCATATAAAATGCTAAGCATTCCAAGAATGTTGGAAATGAGGAATGTATATTCATCTGCTATTATAATTAATTAGATAACACATAGTAATTGTTAAGCACAGGAAAAATAAACATTTTATGTGCAAGGGTCATAACAATCTATCACAAAATATTTGGAATATGTTTGCAAATAATTATGATACTATTAGGTGGCATTTTGAGTATTGAGACTGAGGTCTGTCTGACAGCAACACATGAATGTTTAATGTTTAAATGACTAATGCAGAATTTTTTGCCAGACTCAAACAACTTCATCTTTTTTCCACTTTTTTGTTGACACTCCACACATTCTATAATGTGTCTTTCCAAAAGTCAAAAAGAAAAAAAAGCCTACTGTTTCCAAATCTTCAGTCCTATCATTCCCCTTCAGCTTTCTTGCCCTTGTCCGTCACTCACTTGTTAAAGACTGTCTCCACACTGTTCTCTGGTCTCTTTCACCCTGCAGAAGGAATCTGTCCAATGAGTTCTCATAGATGCCTGTTTTTCATCCACATAGGACTCTTCCCCATTAGCCTCATATTAGAATATTATTTACATAATGGCCTTCCCTAATTAACTTCTAACTCACACAGAAGCAAAGAAGGAACAGGGCATAATTGGCATTTTTCCCCATACTGAACTGTACTGTGTACACAAAAGGTAACCCACAATGCTCAAAACGTTAAATGGATACCCAGTTTATGAAGGTGTCAGGATGTATTAGAGAAAGTGCCACTGTGACATTTAGTAGGTGAAATTTATTAGCTCTTAAGCACTGGGAGACAAGGAGATATCTTTCTAGGTGTTATTTTTAGGAGGCATCTCCTCAGGATTGTTTCCTACTTACTGATAGTACTTACTGCCTCATCTCCACAGTGTGACCATACACACAGAGATTAATTATCATCTGGTGTTTTGGAGCTCTGTTAGATTGCCTTTGATGACTAAACTAATAAAACTCACAAGACACTTTTATTGAATTTCTCAGACAGTCAGAATACGTGGCAATGGAATGGTTGGTTGGTTGGTCTTCTAATGCAGCACAGTGCCTTTTCATCTGACTGGTGATTTCTTGGAAACCCTGGCATCATAGTGGCTAACAGCTATGACTGCTAAATAAAAAGCTGATAGTTCAAATCCACCAGGCACTCTTTGAAAGCCCTGTGGGGCAATTCAACTCCATTCTGTAAGGTTATTATGAGTCAGAATAGACTGGACAGCAACAGGTTTGAATTTTTTGATTTAGTGACTTCTTCATTGAGCACACGTTTAAATTTTTGCCTTGTAGATTCCACTATACAACAAGATGGAGGAGATGAGACACTGAAGAATTTCACTTGCTATTTTTTTTTCTTTTAGTATTGGAATGTTAAATACCAAACCAAAGAAAGAATACCAACAAAAAGTCCATTTCCATCAAGTCAGTTCTGACTCATCACAACCTTATATGACAGAATAGAAGCACCTCATGCTTCTTCCAAGGTTGTAATCCTTATGGAGACAGGCTGCAACATATCTGCCCCATAGAGTGCCTAGTGAGTTTGAACAGCTGACCTTTCAGTTAGCAGCCAAGCACTTTCACGACTAAGTCACCAGGGCTCCAATAGAATGTTAAACACAACATACCAAACTCTTAGTATGCATTAAGATGTATGATGTTAAAGCTATCCACTTGTAATTTAATTTCATCCTCATATGAACTGTATAAATTAGATTATTATATTTTACCTAAAAGGAAAGTAAAACTAGCTGAGTGACATGGACAAGTTGTCTCAGAGTCAAAAATCCATGCTTTTGAGGTGTACAAGTAATTTCCTAAAAGAGGTGTTTGAATGGGCTAAAATTTAAACAAGTATGTTAAGAAAAAAGGGAAATGATTTTCTATTTAAGGACTTCTTTTGAAAATAAACTCTTTTTTCTTATAGAAATAATTGGTATATAATCTGGAAAAGGAAACTCTGGTGGCATAGAGATTAAGTACTATGACTGCTAACAAAAGGTTGACAATTCAAATCTACCAGCTTCTCCTTGGAAACTCTATGGAGCATTTCTACCCTGTCCCATAGGGCCTCTATGAGTCAGAATCAACTCAATGGCAGTGTTCTTGTTTATTTTGCTTTAATTTGGAAAATATGCAAACTGCATTAACGTATAAATAAGAAAATGATGACTGTTTACTGATTCTACCACTCTGAACTAATTTCAGGCGGTCATTGCTTTGTTTGGTTTTGATGGACATTACCATGGTTTATAAAATAGCACTAATCTCTCAACAACCCAGTTCCAATGGCAGTTACCATGGCATATTAACTGTGAACAACTGTGTGAAGTAAAAATTTTTTGGCTAGCTACTGACTCCATAAATCACTATATAGAAAATAGATATGCATCGTAATCAGTGATCAATCATGCTATTTATTTTCATATCTGTCAGATTGGTCATTGTACGTCTGGTTTTCAATTAACATATAGAAAGCAGAGCCCGTAGCCCTGCTGCTTCCTTGTCTCCAAGAGGTAAACTTATATGACGTTTTACAAAATTGGATGATCAAAGAGATAATTAGTTAACAAAGATGAAAGAGTAGAAAAGAACCAAAAAGTGTTAATGCTGAAAAGTGAAATTGGATGTGATTAAAATATTCAAAAATGGCAACAGTAGAGTTAAGTATACCATGTATGAAGATAACAGCCAGTAATGTGTGTTATATGAGGACTCCCAATTAAGTTCAGGAACTCATCCTAGAAAAAGTGCTAAGTACCTCATTGCCGAATATCACTATGGCCACCTTCGAAGCACTCCTCTTGGGAAGCTATGAACCGATGCCAATGCCTAGTCCACCCTGTCATTGTATCACCCTTGAGGTCCTGAATGCCATCCAAATGTCTTCTTTTCAATATTTCCCTTCTTTGGGTAGGCCAGATCAGGTGAGTAGAGAGGGTATTAACAGTTATCTCTTTATTGGCTAAAAACTCCCTCACAGACAACTATACAATTAAGTTTACAAACTTGCCAGTTTGTAAACTGGCAAATTCCACTAAGCATTGGTGTCAGTGTCTAGCTTGCCAAGGGGAGTACTTGCTATTGATTCTGAATGAAATACAACTAAAATATGAAAATATAGATTAATTTTAGTGTACTGTAATAAAACACTAGATACTTGTGCATTAAAATATTTTTGTTATTTACAAAAAAGTTTATAAACACCAGACTTCCCAGAGCCATGAGGTTTGGATGAACCCCTAAAGCTATTGCCTTGAGATAATCTTGAAACCTTAAGCCAAAAATGTCCCCTGAAGTCTTCTTAAAATCAAACCATAGTTTAGTCTAGCTAATAAAAAAAGGTCTGCCTTGAGCTTTATTGGCTTGAGCTTTATGCCCTTTTAAGAACTACTTGTGTGGGATCAAACTGACAACAGCAACTCAAAAATTTAGATAGGGTGAGACTGTTAATGAAGTAATCATCAAATCAATACCATTTACTAAAGCCTCCAAGAATATAAAGTACCTAGAAATTAATCTAACCAGAGAAATAACAGACCTTTACGAAGGGAACTACAAGCCCTTACTACAAAAAACTAAGAGAGGCTTACATAAATGGAGAAGCCTACCTTGCTCATGGATAGCAAGACTTAACATTGTGAAAATGTCTATTTTACCCGAAGTAATCTACTTATATAATGCAATTCCAATACAAGTTCCAGCATCATTTTTAATGAGGTGGAGAAACAAATCACCAATTTTGTTTGGAAAGGGAAGAAACCCCAATTAAGTAAGGTACTCCTAAAGAAGAACACACTGGGAGGCCTCTCATTACCCGACCTTAGAACATATTGCACTGCCACAGTGGTCAAACCAGCCTGGTACAGATACAAGAACAGACAGATCAATCAATTGACCAGAATTGAGACCCCAGAGATGACACCATCTGCCTATGAACAGTTGATATTCGACAAAGGCCCTAAGACATTAAACTGGGGTAAAAACAGTATCTTCAACAAACGGTGCTGGCAAAACTGGATATCCATCTGCAATAAATTGAAACAAGATCCATATCTTACACCTGATACAAAAACCAACTCCAGCTGGATAAAAGACCTAAATATCAAACCTAAAACGATAAAGCTCATCCAAGAAAAGGTAGGAACAACAACGTAGATAGAGTTCAAAATCTGTCAGACAAACCACAGTCAACAGAAAATAGATAAATGGAAACTGAAGAATCAAACACTTTTGCTCATCCAAAGACTTTATTAATAGAATTAAAAGGCCACCTACAGAATGGGAAAAAAATATTTGGCGACTACATGTCAGATCAATGCCGGATCTCCATACTACAAAATATCAATGAGAAGAAGACAAATCATCCAATTAAGCAATGGGCAAAGGAGATGGACAGACATTTCTCTAAAGAGGAGATCCAGGCAGCTAAAAAACACATGAGGACATGTTCACGATCTTTAGTTATTAAAGAAATTCAAATCAAAACGACAATGAGATGCCATCTCACACCAACAGAGTTGGCCATGATCCAAAAAACAGAAAACAACAAATGCTGGAGAGGCTGTGGAGAAAGTGGAACTCTCCTACACTATTGGTGGGGTTGCAAAATGTTCCAGCCTCTTTGGAAAGCAATCTGGCGCTTCCTTAAATAAATGGATATAGCTTTACCATTTGACCCAGTCATTCCACTACTTGGAATATATCCTACAGAATCAAGGCCATTCACACCAAAGGACATATGCACAAGAATATTAATCGCAGCACAGTCCATGATAGCAAAAAGATGGAATCTACCCAGATGCCCAACAACGGAGAAATGGATAGGTAAACTACGGTATATATACTCAATGGAGCACTACACAATAATAGAGAATAGTCATGATTCCAGGAAACATCTCATAACCTGGTTTCAACTGGAAGACATTATGTTGAGTGAAAGTAGTCAGTGACAAAAGGACAAATATTGTATGAGACCCCTACAATAAGATCTCAAAAACAGATTTATGTATAGAAGAAAAGACTCTTTGATGGCTGCAAGGGAAGGAGGATGAGGCGGGGAGGGTTTAGGTAGTTGGTAGAAATTTGGTTGGGTGAAATTGGTGATAGCACACATTAGAAACAAGAACAACAATAAGTGAACTTCAGCATAACTTAAATACTCCTTCCATCTTAACCCAATATTGCAAGGATTGACTTGCTGGGGCAGGGGGCAGGGGATCATGCTCTTAGGTGAAATTGAGGCCAGTTGGTACAACTAGCATTTTGCTAAGAGGGCTCTCTGAACACCACATTGGTGAGTGGTGTCTGGAGTCTTAAAAGCTGCCAGGTTGCCATCCAAGGGCACAGCAAATGGTCCCAGCTCAGCAGGATCGGATGCTCGCCAAGGACCAAAATGACATGGGGTAAAGACAACCCAGAAGATAGACAGACCCACATGAGTGGGTACCTATATAGACTTGGGACCAGAAAAGCTGGATGGTGTCTGGTCACCACCAGTGATAGCTGTGATGGAGCTCACTAAGTTGAGTCTCACTGGCAACACAAAAATAAAAAGGGGTGCACCCTGAGATCTCCAGTAAAAGACTGCAATTGACGGTCCAGAGCCTTCAGGGTTCCCCTGGGAGCTTGACCCCTGGCCCTGATGCTATCCTTGCCCATAAATCATAATGAAGTTCCACTCTTCGGACATGAATGGATTGAACTTGGTGATGCAGAGCAACCATGTGTTGGATGCACTTTATGGTTCTATGCATCTGTAGGATATCATCCAGCTGACCTCTGGCTGGATTAAGGGGAGTGAGTGGAGAGGAGGTGAAGGGAGACTGTTGGGAGGATGAGACATGTATGGAGCAGAGAGAAATTGTGTGCTGTCACTGGGCAGGGAGGGCAGTGGAAGCTGTATATAGGTGGGCATGTAAATTTATATGGGAATGTACATTTTCACTCAGTCATAATGAAAACATAATGAAAAAAATAGAAAACTCAGGCAGCAATTAATTTATATTGATAGAGGAGGAACAAACTCAGAAAAAGACCCTAACAGTGATTGCACAGCTGTAGTGATATTCAACAATGAATAATTTGACAAACTTAATTGTCAGACCTCATAGCAAAAAAGAGATAAAACACTATGCAAAGTTTGGTACCAGAAGTGTGATACTGCTCTAACAAATACCTGAAATGTGGGAGTTTTTGTTTTGAACTGTGAGTGGGTAAAAGAAAGCACCCAGGAGAATTGCTAGCACCTGAGAGCACAGCAGATGGTGAAGAAAGCAACAGCAGCAGTGAACTGGCAGCAACAGAACCAGGAGCCAAATCATGGAGTAAGAATGCTGAATGCCTGTGTGCAGAAGGCCTCATGGAGGAGTGCAGTGCTTCTGGGCACTTGAATAGGTGGAGCTAGGCTTGCTGACCCAAGGAACAAGAGGACTTGAGTGCCTGTGTACAGGAGGCTACTTGATGGAGTGGGGTACCTCCAAGCACTTGAGTTGGTGGAGCTTCAGAGCTACCGAGTATTGGAACACTTGCCCTGTAGGGCAGATATGGGCTTGCAGCCCAGGCCATGAAGCCACTGGAAGTAGAAGCTGAGACAAGTTGATGAAGATGTGGTGTTGCAGTCCAAGGTTGGTGAGAAGCTGAGCTGCCTCAGTCTCTGAAGGTATGGCTGGGAAAGGGTGGAGCCACGGCTTTCTGTGTTTGTGGGAGTGAAATTACCACTCAGTTGGGCTTAGGGTGCACCTAAAGCCAAGGGGGCAGAGTCCTGTCCAAGTGATCCTACAAGGCAAAGCTGAAGCCCAGGTTCCTCCACTAAGAATCTGTAGAGTGTGGCCAATACCTAAAGTTGAAGAGAATGGTTATGAAATGTCCCCGAGTATGGAGTAATGTTTCTGAAGCCTTAAAGGTTAATGTAATATGTTCTGATAACCTGCTTCGTATATGCTATGAATGAAAACTATTGCTATGCTATGAACGAAAACTATTGCTATGTTATAAATGAAAACTGTTGCTATGCCATGAATGAAAACTGTTGCTATGAATGGGATGTAAATAGAGTTACAGAAGATGTAATTGATGATAGGAACATTGGTCTGTTGTTTCTATTCAGGAGATTGTAGGTACACAGACAGGGAACGGGGTGGGGGGACACTTTTCATCAAGGGAATTCTGACTCCCAATAACTCTACAGAATGGCCTTATAGAGTTTCCAAGGAGCATCTGGTGGATTAGAACTGTTAGCCATCTGGTTAGCAGCTGTAGCACTTAACCACTACATCCCCAGGGTTTCTAAATAAACCTGAGAACAGATTACTTCAGTGGGAGAGCTTCCTTGTAAGTAGTGACTTTATACGTTAGATTTCTAGTAACAAGGATTTTCCAGAGAACATACGGAAAGTAAACTTAAGACACAAATGAAGAAACAGTTTGTGACAAAAAAGATGAAGCCCATCTAGAGGACATGAGACTGGCAACAAATTTCACATGAAAGTACCTCTCCAGGGTACTTCATAATGTTGGAAGTTCAAAGGTAAAATAAGATCCAGACACAGTAAGGACTTTGCCAATTTGTCAGGCACAGAAAAGACATTGATTGTGTAAGTTCTGTGATGAGAAGCAAACGAAAACTGTCTAAACCACGCTTTTATTTAATCTTATTGTTCTGATTGAGCACATACGTAGCACAACATGTATTGATTCAATACTTTCTCCATGTAAAATTTAGTGATGCTGATTACATTCTTTGAGTTGTGCAGTCATTGGTCCTCTTCTAGCAACATAAATGAATTGCCCCCTAAATTTTCTATTTAAATTTTCAGTTGCTGTTGTGAATTAAGCTCTACATAGACAGTTCTTAAGAGTGTAGTACTCAAGGCAGACCTTTTTTTATTAGCTAGACTAAACTATGGCTTGATTCTAAGAAGACTTCAAGGGATATTTTTGGTTTAAGGTTTCAAGATTATATCAAGGCAATAGCTTTAGGGGCTCATGCAAACTTCATGACTGGAAATCTGGAGTCCATGAGCATTTTTCAAAAAATAACAAAAATATTTTAATGCACAAGTATCTAGTTTTATTACAGTACACTAAAATTAATCTATCTTTTCATATTTCAGTTGTATTTCATTCAGAACCAATAGTAAGAGTTTTTTTTTAATATTTTGCCCCAAATTGTTAAATATGTTAGAGCAGTAATAACTTTTCTAATTGGTTTTTAAGATAGTTTTGCATGATTTCAGATTGCATGGCCATCTTTACTGTCTTGCATGTAACATTTATGGGTCCTTGTTGCTACAAATCTAATATATAGATTCACCATTTGTAAGGAAGCTCTTCAACTGGAGTAATCTATTGTCAGCAAAACACTCATTTTCATATTGTTATAAAGCACTACCCAATCCAATAACCTGAATGCAGCAGTGTTTTTTAAAAAGCAGGTAAATTATTAATTTAGAATAATGGATACCACACTACGTGATCAGCTAATAAATTTGTTCTATCACTAATATTCTTTAAGTATTAGGTATTTCTCCTTATTCTATATTGTTACAGACATATTAAATACATTCTTATTACATGTTAAATATAACTGAGAAAAGTTTTATGTAGGTCATGTATCTCGAACTGCCGTAGCTCCTAACCCCTACACCACCAGTGTTTTTTATACTGAATTATGCATTGGTAAATAAGATACAATATTTTCATATTTGTTGTCCTGCACTTTGTTTTGTTCAGAAAAATCTGCAAGTCTTCGATGTTCATGGAATACTACTGTAACCCATACTTATAGAAGACCAGTGTTGGCTTAATCTAGCTATTGCTTCCCGACACTTGGGATCCATCTGCAACTACAAAGCCATGTTAATTTTAGTACTAGAGACCTATACAGATACTGCATCTTCTCCACTGTGAAAGTAGGAACCATTTTAATCAGCGTAAATGAAAGAACTGCTTCCTTCTTAGTTCCCAGCTTCATGTGGTTTTCTCCATTGTCTCAGTGCTGTGGGTTTCCTGAACAAAGCATTGGAATAAGGGCAGAGGTTGTTACTAAGTGATTAATCACTCAGTACTGACATTTATGTACTATGTAAATTAAATAATAATGGATTTGCTTTTCTCACTGAACGTTATTATATAGGTATTTATTTTAAAAGATTCACTATTTTAATATAGATATTGTACTAAGCCCATTTCTGTCAAGTCAGTCTGGCTTACAGCGACCCTAGAGGTCAGGGTAGAACTGCCCCGTAGAGTTTCCAAGGAGTGCCTGGAGGTTTTAACTACTGACCTTTTGGTTAGCAGAGGCAACACTTAGCCAACTACACCACCAGGGTTGTAGATACAGTGCTGTCTATATAAAAAGTAAAAGGTGGAGCCCTAGTGATGAATTAGTTAAAGTGCTCAGCTGCTAACCAAAGATGAGTAGTTCTAACTCACCAGCCTCTCTGTGGGAGAAAGATGTGCCAATCAGTTTCCATAAAGTTTACAGCCTTGAGAATACCATGAGGCAATTCTACCCTGTCTTATAGGTTCACTATGAATCAAGAACAACTTGACAGCAGCAAGCATTTTAGTATCTGAAGACAAAAATCACAGCTGCAACTAAGGTTGATTCAAATTTTACTAATTCTAGGCATAGCTGTCAGGAGCACCATTATTTTTAAATCTTGTTTACATTTTAGATTATTTCCTGAAGTATTCCATAAGTATTTTTGAAGATTTTGAGAAAATTTATTGACACACTTTCTGATAGATGGTTTCTAATTTACTTAGATTTAATATATATATATATTCTGGGAGAATTTTTAGAAATCAAACCTGAAGAGAAACAGATGAAATGCTTCCAATTTTGTTTAAATGCCAGCATAACGCTGAAACCAAAACTTAATGTTTTCAGAAAAGAAAATGACCATTAATACAAAAAGCCAAAGCAGAATATTAACAAATAAAATCCTGAGTGAGCTACGTTATTCTGGGAATGAAAGTTTGTTTAATGAGCAAAATACATTAATTCATTTATCCATATTAAAAAAGGGAGAAAACTAAGCGGCTATGTAAATTAATGCAAAGAAAGTATTTAATGAAAGTCAGTAGTTATTTGAGGTTTCACAACAACAACAAAAATATAGAAGAAACCAGCAAGTGGCAGAAATTTCTTGGCAATCAGGGAAAATTAGACCATATGCAAAAATAAACAAACAGGTCATACCTCCTGGTAAATTAGGGAAAGATGTTGTGTCCTTGAAACTAAGAAGGACACCACGGTGTGTGCTTTACAATTTCTCTTCAGCATTGTGATAGAAGTCCTAGACCGTGGGATATCAAAAAATGACCTACAGGCCAAATGTGGTTTTAGTGGAACATAGCCTTGTCCATTTGTTTACCTATTGTTATAGGCCTCTTTTGTGTTGCAACAGAAATGACTTCATGACCTGTAATACCTAAATTATTTATTATCTCATCCCTTATATAAAAAGTAGAAAGATTCCTTTACCAGACAGTGAAATAATGCCGGATTTTTTTCACAAGTCATATTAGAAAAGGATAAGGGAAAAGATTATTACTCTCAGTAGTGAAAAGTCTTAATATGACTACTAAAATAAATTTAATGCCGTGTATACCAAAATGCCAAAAGTAAACATATATGATTTTGCTCAGTAAATCAGCACCACTGGCAAAATATTTTTTACATTATTTTATTTTTAAAAAAGTGCCATTGAGTTAATTCTGACAGATAATGACTCTATACTGCAAAGCAGAACTACCCCATAGAGTTTCCAAGGAGTGGCTGTGGCATTTGAACTGGTTACCTTCTGATGACCTTCTGAAGTCAGCACTTCACCAGGGTGCCACCAGGGTTTGCAAATACTTTATAGTGTCATTCAACTTGTGACACTCCTCCTCAGATTTAACAAAATAACTCAGAATTAAAAACTACAATTTGGGATAATGTAAAAGAATCTAAATGAATAGAAGGATATACTAAGTTCATAATTTGGATTACTCAATACTTTAAAGATGTCACTTATTATTAAATTGTTCTGCAAATTCAATGCAGTATTCAGAAACAATCACATGGTTATAATGTGTAGAAACAAAGTTATTTCAAAATACATATGAAAATGAAAAGGATTAAGAAAAAATAAAAACTAGACATCCTGAAAGAAAAAGAAAACTTTATTAACTTCCTATGTCAGAATGAAGATTTATTTTAAGGGTACTTTGATTAAGAAGATGTGGTACGGACAAAAGCATAGACAAATACAAAACCTGGAAACAAACCAACAGTTAAAATTTTCTGATTTAAGGCAAAAGAACCACCATGTTACAGGAGGGAAAGAATCATCTCTTTTTGATAATCTGCTAGGTGAGATATATGCACATGGAAAACAATGCATTGCAATCCCTAAATCATACTGCACACAGGAATGAATTCCATGTGAGTGTGAATCAAATAAAAGGTAAAGCAATAAGATTCTAGAAAATAACATTGGACCCCATTTACATGAAGCCAAGTATAGCCAAGGAATAGTAAAACAAACACAAACCAGTAATAAAATGATTACAAACTGAGGTTATATTAGAATTAAAGGGTTTTGTCATCTAAAGAACCCATTAACTCACTGATGATCGTGTGCTACATACCATCCACTTTTTTCCAGCTCTCATGTTCTTTGGAAGTAAACTTCCACCACTGAAAACGTTGGCTAGGACCTACATAATGGCAAAGGTAAAGGAAACATTGGTTGATGAAAAATAGCTAGGGTATGAGGTTTGCAAGTAAGGTAGTAAAGCCAGGAAGTGTGACTGGGTAAAAAAAAAAATTGTCTTTTTGGCCTTTGTACAGCTAGATAAGCCTTGAAAGCATAGTTATGATTTCCCGTTTGATACTTAGGGAGCTATGATGAATTTTGTTTTGTTTTCTTTGTGTCATATTTGTAAAAACTAGAGAATCCCTGTGTAACCTAAAGGAAGGTGCCCTGGAAAAGATCAGCAACCCAGGTGGAGGCTTATGAATGGGTGATGCTGAAACATTGCATCATAACCATGTGGCACCAGATAAATATTCCTCAAAATATACACTGTAGTCATTGGGTGCTGTTGAGTTGGTTCTAACTCATAAAAACCTTGCAGGATAGAGGTGAATGGCCCCATAGTGTTTCCAAGAACTATGGTGGATTCGATCTGCTGACGTTTTGGTTAGCAGCTGATCTCTTAGTTACTGCTCTACCAGGGCTCCTAAAGCACATTAGCAACCAGACAATGATACTTCATGACTTAGCAAGCTTCTGTGAATGAAAACACAAGGTATTAAAAAAAAAAATCAAAGCAGAAAATAATTTGGTGGAGTTAAAACACACATGACATAAGAGAGAATATTTGCAAATGCCGGTATGTAACAAGAGCATGTATCTAAACTATATTCCAAACTCCTAAAAATCAGTAAGTGAAAGACAGACAGTGCAATGAGTAAAAGGTAACACACTCAAAGAAGCCCTTCACAAAAGGCTTTCCATACAACCAGTGAGGACATGAGAATGTGCTCAATAACAGCAGTCACTAGGGAAACAGAAACTACAATGATATTTTATCCCTACATACTCAACAGAATGACTTTTTTAAATGGCAAAACTAATGGAGGGAATGTAGAGAAAACTAATAGTTTGAACAAATGCAAAGAAATTACAACAAATGTAAGAATTACAGTGTGTGTGGAGTGACTAGAATTTTCTTAGTCTTTTTGGAAAAGTTTAAAATTTAAACCACGTTGGAATGCTAGCAACATCATACTATTCCCATACATTTCTTTTTGATTCAGTGTTTGCACTCAACAGAACTATGTTCCTAGCTATTTTGAAAGTCAATAAAAGAATGTTCATGACAGGATTATTTGTAGAATTCCAAATGTAGAAAAATGGCCTGTAGAATAGATAAACCATGGTATATACATAAACAATAAAATAACATACTGCAACGATATTATAATTCTATTACTGTATGCAACAAGACAGATGAATCTCAAAACATGACACTGACCATAAGGAACACAGACACAGTTGACTGCTTACTAAACAAGTCCATTTATCTGAAAGATGAAGTCAGGCTAAATTGATAGCCCATGATCAAAATAATGTAAGGGTTATCTTTGGGAAGCTGGTGACTAAAGTGGAAAAGAAAGAGCTTCCGTGATCCTGATACTGTTCTATTTCATGCTCTGGGTAATAAGAGGTCTGACAGTTAAGTTTGTGGATGCATCCTAGGAATGTCACTACAGTCACCTTTAAAGTCCTCCCCTTAGGAAGTTTTGTACCAAAGTGAGCGCCTTCAAAGAACTTCAAGAACTCCTTTTCTTTTCTTTTTCTTTTTTATTATGATTGAATGAAAATGTACATTCCCATATAAATTTGCGTGGCCACCTATATGCAGCTCCCACTGTTCTCCCTGCCCGGGTATAGCACACTCTTCCTCTCTGCTCCATTCATGTCTTATTCTCCCCAAAATCTCCTACCCCCTCCTCTCCACCCACTCTCCTGCATCCAGTAAGAGATTAGTAGGACAATAGCCCATAGATGCCAGCCAGCCCATAGATGCACAGAACCATAAAGTGCACACATGATATGGTCACTCCGTGTCACCCACTCCAATCCATTCCTGTCCGAAGAGGTGACCTCCACTGTGATTTATGGACAGGGGCGGCACTGGAACTCCTCTTCTGAAATGCCCCCTCAAAGCTGTTGTCGTATTAACCTTGATGTCCTGAATGTCATCAAAATGTCTTCTTTCAATATTTCCTTTATTTTCAGGTAAAGAACAAAGTAATTGAGGGGCAAATTCGGTGAGTAGGTAGGGTGTTCCAATACAGTTCTAAGTTTACTGCCTAAAAAAACCTCTCACAGATAACTAAACAGTTAAGTTCACTAACTTGTCACTCTGCCACCCTGTGCAATGGCCATTCCAAGAATTCCTAAATTGCTTTGAAGGATGAACTAGGTGGTGGAGTCGGTCAGTGTGTAGCTTCCCATGGGGGTGTACTTCGAAGGTGTCTGTAGTAATATTCTGTAATGGGGTATGCAGCATTTGGAACAATTAAGTTTGTGAACTTAATCTTCGGACCTGGTAGATACATAAATATGTTCCATTTGAGAAAAATCTTCCCAGTTTTATACTTTTTATTTGTGTACTATATATGTGTGTGTATGTGTAAATATATACATTTATACATATGCTGATGCCACATACTGCATATTATTACATATACACACATATAATACACCAATTGGTATGTAGGTATATATGTACACATATTTACATATATACACACATACATAATAATATATACACACGCTTATTTTATATATATATATTTATGTATGCATATGTAAGGAGTCCCTAGGTGACACTTAACTGCTAGCCAAAAGATTGGCAATTCAAACCCATCCAAAGAACCCTTGTGAGACAGACCTGGTGATCTGCTTCTCAAAGACCATTGTCTTGAAAACCATATGGAGCAGTACTGCTCTACTCACATGGGGCCGCCATAAGTCAGAATCGACTTGATGGCAGCTGGAAACACACACACACACACAAACACACACAAACATGTGCACGCGTGCACACGTGTGCACACACACACTTATATGTATAAATATGCACATACATATAGAGAGATAGAAAACATTTCAATAAATATACCATAATAAAATCTTTCAGTTAAAATACATGAATATGTTATGAAATACTGTAATAAAATTGTCTTTAAAATCAAAGAAGCTCAAAAACATTTATCAAAAAGAATGACAAATTCCACATTATTTAAGTGTGACAAGAGGAAAATGAAGGTGAAATGAGCCATATAGGTACACTCATTTTGAATATCTCCTGCGTACTGAACCAAGTAAATTATATTGTACATATGTCCTCATAACCTATGCCTTGTTTTCCCTTTGGGATATTGTTGACGTGATATATTTGGGGGGGAGAGGCTAGTATTTGTTGAGTCTAAAGCGAATACGAGAAGCTCTTTCCCTTAGCAAGCATTTGTTAGTTTCTAAAAACATGTTCAAACACAACGGTGGTTTACATTATCCATGTATTGCAAAGGTGGACTCATTTGGAAGAAATACTGTTAGCTGATTATGGAAGATGGGCCAAAAAGAAAGTGAAAAGTTATCTAAAACAAGGCAATTTTTAGTCCATCTTGCTAGAAACAAATATGGACACGTTATTCAACATACTCAGGAATCAGGTTTTCTGGTTTTTATCTATAAAATGGAACCTTAGGACCAAACAATTTCTGATTAGCCAGAGAAGTACTAAAATATTGCATATAATAAACACTACACATACATAATATTTCCTATACTAAAATATCCTGAACAGACACACACAGAAACATAGAGGGGAAACATAGCACACTGCCAGAAGACAATAATCTTAAAATTGATGCATGAAAAGAGGAAGTTCAGTTTCCTAGAATTCTATAAATGTGATAAAAAGAAGAGCTATTTTAAATCTGTGCATCGAAGCTCTACTTCTTCTCATCCACATGAAGAAAAAAAAATGTATATGCATTGAAATAAGTTAAAAAAGTGCTCTGTGGGGAAACAGATATACTTCCAGGGACAGTCTATAGATTTTTGGAATGATAAAGCGTCCCCTCCCCCTTTTTTAAACTAATTTTCTTAAAAAGTAATGTAATTTTAAACTGCTTAGACTTACATGGAAACCCTGGTGTCATAGTGATTAAATGCTCTGGCTATTAAGCAAAAGGTTGGCAGTTCGAATCCACTGGGTACACCCTGAAATCTATAAGATAGCTGTACTCTGTCCTATAGGCTTGCTATGAGTCAGAATTGACTCTAGGGCATTTTTTTTTTTTTTCATTTACATAGGCTCACACAGTACTCAAAGTGGAGAGTAAAGATATCTATTCAGAATGTCCCCCCATCAAAAATAGGTTAGTATTAAGAGTGAATCATTTCATTACAGATTTCACATGGCATTTCAAATAAGCTGGATTGACCTACTGGTTTGTTTAGTATTAAAGCTCTGCCCTGCGCACAGAGTTAACAATTGTAAGGTGACCAGTATTTCCCTGAGCTAACGGCATTCTTAACTAACAGCCTACTTCTGGTCTACTGAAGACCCAGATGTTCTCCTGAAGATGATTTTGTGCTGACTCTTTCTTGGTGCGCAGAATGGCAAATTCTGACTTTTTTCCCCTGCAACCCTGTACCTTGGTGTAAGAAATCAGTTCCACAGCAGTCACCAAATGCCGGTGCGTGAAAGGCATGCCCAAACTGTATACTTCTTTCAATATCTTTAGCACTACTGACCTTTTGTTCTTGCAAAAACAGGCTTAATTGGAACAAGAAGGAACCTGTCATGCCATTTTCCTGCTATAGTATTCATTAGTTGGGGGCCATGATATTCTGTGTTGCCACAAAAGATTCTTGTTAACAAGTCTTAAGTCAGCAGTCCACTCTTCCCCTGTGCCTCAGGAATATTTTATCAGGATAATTCGTTTTTAAATGAGCTTTGTCTTATGCAGTAATTTCTGAAATCCGCTGGACACTGTTCCCTTCCATAGCTACCCTTGGATGGTAGAAAAGTCTGTATTACATAACCCATGGCTGTTGAGTGGATTCTGAATCATAACCACCCTACAGAGTAGAGTAGAATTGCCTCCATAGAGTTTTAAAGGCTGTAACACTTATGGAAGTAGACTGCCACTTCTTTCTCCCATGATGCAACTGTTGGGCTTGAACCTCAAACATTTTGGTTTGTAGTCAACTGTTTAATCACTCTACCACTAGGGTTCCTTATGTACTCCCATGACAGGGCATTTAAGCCTCCCCATAGATCCACCCTGCCCTGTGTTTACTGCAGTCCTGCCTTTTGGATGCAGCATTTTACACAAAATGGGATCTTAATCACCAGAAACCTGTGCAACACTCCTTCTAGATTCAAACCTTGTAGGTAAAATATAACATTTTCCTACTCACTAAATCATTTTGAAACTACTTCAGGATCTTTACAAGTATGTGAGAGAAGACATCAAAAGACAAACTTAGAATCAACATATATTTTTCTGCTAACTGTGTTTGTATTTCAGAATTATTGTATATGTAAATGATGTACATCCACTCCTCATTTATCAACCACAGTTAGGTTCCAAAGACTAGGTCATTATGCAAACATTAACAGTGAGGAAAAATGGGGGATGACTACATCATGTCGTAGAAATAGATTATGACTTCATCATTGCATGATTGTCAAATTACATCATTATTTAACTGCCAAACCACTGACACATAATCTGAACTATCACAGCCAGTGTGATTCTTGCCTCACTCCTTGACATTTGTTACTGTCAGGAATATTTAATTCATGAGAAATACAACTGAATAATAGATTTTTTTTTACTATTTTCATAAATGTAAAATATCAAATAATGAGGCAGTAAGTGAAGAACAAGTGTATTTTATCCTGAAGGAACCCTGGTGATTCCAGGGATAAGCGATTACCTGCTAACCAGTGGGTTCAAACCCACCCGGTGTCCCCTTGGAAGAATGACGTGGCCGTCTGCTCCCATAAACATTATGGCTTCAAAAACTCCGAGGACAGTTCTGCTGTGTCACGTGGAATGGTTATGAGTCAAAAAGGACTTGATATCATCTAACAACAACTTTATACAATTACACATGAATTCCTACTGCTTAAAACAGCCTACACTGAGAGCAAGTTACAGACAGGGACACTTATGATCTGAGGTAAAGTAGTAGAATGAAAATCAACTTAAAAATTCTACAAGGTGATTGGCAGGATTGAGAACACTGGGGCCACAGCATCTAAGTGCAGAACATGGATGCACGGTTTGCCTTATTTCAGAATTTATTTGAGGAAGAAAAAAATAGGAAGCACAAAAGAATATGTTTCCTTAAATCTGACTAAATGGAATTCAGTGGCTTATTACGGCCTTTATGAAATTACCAGTTCCATTGCTATGATGTTGTTTCTGACTCATAATGATCCCATGTATGTCAGAGCAGAGTTGTGCTTCACAGGATTTTCAAAGTCGTATGATTTTTTGGAAGGTAATATGCCAGGCCTTTCTTCTGGGGTATGTCTGTGTAGAACTGAACCTCCAACCTTTTCATTAGTAGCCATGTAAGATGCCTCTGTGTGGACTTGAACTTCTAACCTTCAAGTGAACAGCTGAGAGTGTTAACAGTTTGTGTTACCCAAACAATAAAAGAAAACCAAACCCAGTGTTTTCAAGTTGATGCCGACTCATAGAAACGCTATAGGACGGAGTAGCACTGCCCCATAGAATTTCCAAGGAGTGCCTGGCAGATTTGAACTGCTGATGGCTTGGTTAGCAGCTATAGCACTTAACCACCGCACCACCAATGTTTATAACTCAAGGACTGCTGTATGAAATTAAAGTTTATGTAATATGGTGTCACATTGGTTGCACGAGAATAATAAGTTTAGATTTTCTCCACCTCTGACATCTTCTTCCCTCATCTCCACACTTCTTTAGGGGGTGCATAGAACAAAGGTTGACAAACACTATTAGCATCATTAACATTTAATGATTAATCATTAATCTGACATCAGAAAAAACACTCACCATCTTGTGGAAAACCAATTTCAGTGAATCCAGAATAACTGGACCACCTTTGGTTTATGTTCTATGATGGAACCAAGAGACTGGAAAGCCTGGAAACTCTGTCAGGAATGAGGCATCCTGGCTGCTGAAGAAATGGCAGAGAAACAGGAAATGGGAAAGCACAAAGGAAATAGGACAAGAGAAAGACAGGAAGACCAAGCTTTCAGATATTCTTTTGTTTGCAGAATGTTTTTGTAGTTAATTGCCAACCAGTTGGTTCCAGCTCAGGGTGACTCTATGTACAACACAATGAAACACAGAATAGTCCTGCACCAACTCCAAACTGTTGTTATCCTTAAACCTATTGTTGCAGCCACTGTGTCAATCAATCTCTATGAAAATTTTTTTTCTCTTTTCTCTGACCCTGTAAGTTGCCAAGCTCTTCCACTTTACCAAATAACTAGAACGAGAGCATTCAAAAGTGATTGCATGTTGCACCATATTGTGAACTATAAGTGCTCAAGATAAGTCAAAGAATAGTTTTCTTCCTGGTGGTCAACTGTCCATCGTCCCTCTTCCAGGTTTTCCATCCCTGTGGAGTAAAGAAAATAGAGCAGCATCGTTGGCAAAATATTATGACTAACTGTGCATGAGAACACTTTCTTTTCCTTATAAGAAAGTTATAAGTAGGGGGCTGCTCTTTTAGCTCAATTGGTGATTTTTAAAAGAAAAAAGTATAGTTTTAGGAAAAGGAGCTTTGAGTACTAGTCTCTTTGGAAGTTCTGAGTCTTTCCAAGGCTCAAATGCAACAACAGATAGAGTAGTCTTTATGCTTCCACCTCCTTTTTGGAAATGTATTATTACTTCCATTATTTTTATATAGTTGCATCTGAATTTCTTTACTTATTGTTATGTTCCATTGAGTTAATTCCAACTCAGAGCGACCCTATAAAACAGAGTTAAAACTGTCTTTCAGGGTTTCCTAGGATGCAATCTTTACAGGATCAGAAAGTAGCTGATAGGTTCAAATTGTCAACCTTTTGGTTAGCAGCCCCAGTCCCTAACCACTCTACAACCAGGGTACTTTCTTTACCTATTAGGCCAGAAAATAAAATAACAGACATAGTTAAAATTCTGTGAGCTTCTGAGTCTCCCAAGTAAAAATTACTGCTGAGAAGAGCTATAAAAATGTCCTTCTTCTTTTAAGAAACTGTATTTAATTTCGGTCAGCTTTCTTAGTTCTCCAAGAAAGCTCAATTCCCTTAGATTCAGTAATGCCCAGCAGCTGGTTGAGGGCAAACCGAAGTATCTCACTACCTGTAAAATGTCTCCTTTTAATATTTCTCAGGAAAGCAATATAATATTTCTAACTTAATCAAAACTAATCAGAACATGCTCCTCCTCATTAATAAAAGCCAGATTCTTCTGGGGTTACAGCTATTTAAATGAATCTGGGTTTATATACTAGAAATAGAAATAATAAAATGGAAAGTAATGTGTGTATGTGTCAAGTATGTTTATGTATGTGTGTGTGCATTTAAGGATATAAGAGCTATTAGCTATTGATGTCAATTTTTAGCTGAAAATACTTGGATTATTTTCTTCTAATGCTGCATAATAACTGTAATTTCGCTTGATGTGAGGTAGTTTTGTACTCACAAAATTTCAGCTTAGATATAAAAATCCAGACACAGGACAGAATACAAAAGCTAGCTACCTGCTGTTAAAGAAAAATTACACCTAGGAAGATATTTTATTCAACCCACCAATTAGATGCAAAAGATTTGGGTCAGATGCTTCTTGACTGAGTTAAGTACCTCAGTATGATAGCCTGCATTCACACCTCATACTGTTCTTTTAATAATAATAATTATTATTATTTAAATTTACATAACTAGGTGTTTAAGAGAAAAATGACCATGAAAAATCAAGCAAAAAGAAAACAAAAAACAAAAAAAGACTTTGTAAAATGATATGTATATTTTTTCTCCTCTCCATTATTTTCCAAATTTTGGCTGTAGACTTTACCTACAGACAACATGGAAATGTAAAACATAAAGGCGACAACATGCAGTCATCCATGTGCCAATCAGCAGTTGCTATGTCCTGGCATAGTAATTAGAACTAGCAGAGCCAGTGTGACTCTTGCCTTACTCCTTGGCACGTTACTCTTAGACATATTTAATTCATGAGAAATACAGTTGAATAACTGTGTGTGATAGTTTCTTTTGTCATTCCTTTTATTTTTATTTATTTTATTTTTTGGAGAACGTGAGGGAGGAATTGTGAGGTTAAGCCACTCTTTCAAGGTCACACAGCTAAGTGGAATACCCAGTATTTAAGTATGATTTGCCTGGCTTCAGCACTCAAGTGTGGCTGCTAATGAGTTTCAATAAAGCCTTCTTTGAAAAGAAAGAGGTAAAAACAAAAAAAAAGGAGATCAAAGGAGACAGAATATGGAAGCGGATTACAACTTTGTGACCTGTAGTCTATTTCCCAAGCCAGTCTCAGAATCCCTCTGTAATTCTAACATAATCATTCGGTAGTTAACTTTACTTAACGCCTGAGCTCAAGACCATTCTACTTGCAATTATTTTTAGTTTAGTCTCTTTGGTCCCCTCTTAAATATCGCTGGGGGAGATTTTTTGCTACTGCTGGTGGATTGCCGAGCCAGCCAAGTGCCATCAAGTCGTATCCAACTCCATCTAAATTTACCTTCAAGCCCTAATCTTTATCATGGTCATGTTAAAACTGATGCCATTGAAGAATTAAGTATATATATTTAGTGTTTCTGTCCCTATGCTCATCTGATGGCGTGCTTCACTAGTTGGCCTACAGCCTGATGCTTTGGCTTGGTTAAAAGCATCCCAGGGGTCATTGATAGCTTTGTCTATTGCTTGACTTCTGTGTGCATTTAATGAAATGTGGCTTATAATCATGCTATCACTGTGATATCTTTTCCTGTGGAAGATAAAAATGGCATGCCTTTAAGATGAGACTGAAAAAGGGCTGAATATTATGTATTTCTGCTACTGAAAATGATCACAGCCTCAGAGACTGAGAGTCACCTTCTATTTAGGGACAACTAGACAGTTACGATCTTCAATACCAGGAAACTTAAAGCTGCATCCAAGTCTTACTACTTCCTAACTGGGCAACTTTGAACAAACAATTTGTTCTTTTTGATTACATCTTTACCTCTATGAAATTAGAATAACCACTTACACATCACAGTTTGTGATGTTTAAAAATAATGTGTTAGGTCAAATATGTGAAACATGTTCTTTAATAACTTATTCTTTTGATTCTAAATAGCTAGATTTAAATTCTGGCTGTATCACATGAGCTGTTGCTATTATTTTTGAGAATTGCTCTGGTTACCTAACCTCCTTCTGCCTCCACTCATCATATGTGAAATGCAAATATTGTCACTGGCCTCAGAAGGGAGTTGGAGGGTTGAGTTACTTAGTAGAAGTCAAAGGACAAGAAATAGTGCCTTTCACACGAACGCTGGAGAAGTATAGACAGCTGTTATATTCAGGGAATATAAGTTTGCATCTCAATTTAGGTGAGTACTGAGGAATAAGAAGAGGATGGTTACCATTGGAGCACATTTTGTCACACATACAATGGTTGTTTAAAAAAATGAAAGACTTAATTTTACTGTACTTTAGATGAATGTTACAGAACAAACTATTTTCTCACTGAACAGTATATATATGGTTTTATGACTCTGGTTACGAATGCCACAACAGGCCACCAACCTCCCTTCTCAATGTTGGGTTCTGTACGATTAGGTTTCCAGTTCCCTTCAGCCTTCTAGTACTTACCCCAGGGCTGGCATGCTCCTTTAGTCTTGTTTTGTTTTATGGGCCTGTCCAACCTTTGGCTGAAGTGTGAACCTCAGGGTTGACTTTATTTCTGAGCTGGAGGAGTGTCAGGAGGTCATTCTCTTAGGGTTTCTCCACTCTCTGCCAGACCAGTAAGTCCAGTCTTTCTTTTTGACTTAGAATTTATTTTACAATTTTTTTTTCCAGTTCTGGCCAGGAATCTCTGTTTTAATCCCTGTCAGAGCAGTTAGTGGTAGCTGGGTACCATCTAGTTATTTTGCATTCAGTCTGTTGGAGGCCGTTGCAGATATGTCTGTTAGTCTTGTACCCTTTCCCTTGTTTCTTTAGTTTTCTTCATTCTTCCTTGCTCCCAAAGAATAAGACCAATGGGGAATCCTAAACAACTGCACTCAGGCTTTTAAGACCCCAGACACTACCCACCAGAGTAGAATATAGAGCATTTTCTTTATAAACTATGTTATGTCAATTAAGCTATATATTCCCCAAGACCATGTACCCTATAGCCTTCAGCCCAGCCATTCTATTGCTCAGGCAGTTTGGATGTGTCTGTGCAGTTTCCATGACCTCATTTTGTACTCATTGTGCTAGCTTTGCCAGTAGTGTATACTTAGCATGCATCAGTGATTGCCACTTACCTGTTATGTGTTACCAAGGGTTTTCCATCCCCATCCCTCCCCTCCCTGGTGGCCTTTAAAGATTATTTCTCTCTATGTGTCAACATTTTTACGATTCCTCATAGTGGTGGTCTCATACAACACCTGTCCCTGTATTGTTGACTCATTTCACTTGGCATAGTGCCCTCCAGTTTCCTCCATGTTGAGATAATAACCAGTTTTGTTGGCACTATATCCCCAAAAGACTGTCCTTTTCCCATTACATGGACTATCGGCCTTTGTTGGTAATCAGGCCTCCATAAATAGATGGATTTACATCTGGGATCTCAATTCTGTTCCTTTTGTTAGTGTATCTGACATTATACTGCTATCAGACATTTTTATTTCCAAGGTGTATTTCTTGTAGGCAGCATGTTGATTGATCCTGTTGTGTTTTGTTTTGTTTTTATCTGTTCTGTCACCCTTTATGGGTACATTTATGCTGTTTACATTCACTGTACTACATTTTGTTGATAGGTGTTTATTGCTGTTATTTTGTAATGCTGACATTTTCTTTGTTCCTCTTACTCTCCTATACTGAATTCCTTTGGTTTGAAAGATTTCTTTTTCATTTATTTTGTGTTGGTGGATTTTTTTTTTAAAAAAAAATGGACTTTGTTTTATTTCTTTATTTTGATAACTAAGTTAATTTTCTTTGTGTTTACTTTGAAATTTATACTTGTCTTCCTAGATTTGAATTAGTCTATTATTATTTGATATCATCCTACCTTCATCTTCATTAGAAAATCATATATCCATATTCTTTATTCCTTCTTATATTGTTTTGGTGTTGTCATTTACAGATTAATGTTTCTGGTTCCCTGTTGTAGTTCTTTTAGTTTTAGATAGTCCTTGAGTGTTCATTTCCCAGGTTGATATCTGATCGGTACAATCTTGCATCCTAGATTTACACTGTGGTCTGATGCTGTGTGTTCTTAGATCAAAGGACTCCTTTAATAATTTTGGTGAGTTTTGGTTTGGCTTTTACATATTCCCTTAATTTCTATTTTTCTGGAAATGTGCTAATTTCACCATCATATTTGAATGAGAATTTCGTAGGATATATTACTCTTAGCTGCGGTATTTTTTCTTCTTTCAAGGTTTTATGTGTATCATTCCATTGCTTTCTTGCTTTCCTGGTTTCTGCTGGATGATCAGAGTTTAGTCCTATTGTTTTCCCTCTGTATGTGACTTTTTGTTTTTCTCAAGCTGCTCTCAGAATTTTTTCTTTGTCTTTGGTTTGAGGAAGTATGATTATAATATACCTCGATAATTTTAGGTTTTATCCTAGGTGGGGTTAATTGAGCTTCTTGAATGGTCATCTTTTCATTTTTTATGACATTAGGGGCATTTTCTGGCAACTCTTCTGAGAACTCATCAGTGAGCCTCTCTGGATTTTCTATTTTCTCCCCAGTGCTGGAATTCTCATCTCTTGCAAAAATTTGCTTTTGATTCTTTCCCACATGCTTCCTGGGTTTCTTCAATTTTCTTTGTTCTTTTTTTCCAATTTTTCTTCAGAGTTGTATCCAAGTGGTTTTCTTCAGTTTTGCTGATCTGTATTCATTATTTCAAATCTACTCTTCAGCTCTTTAATGACGCTGTCCATTTCTGAAATCTTGTTGTTTATCTTTGCCAGCCAAGTGGGTTGAGTCAGATAATTTTTGTTTCTATGTGATTTCTAGTTGTGGATTTATTCTGGCATTTTGTTCCTGTATTATTTTACTAAAGTCTTCTCTGAATTTGTCTGCCTTTTCCATAAATTTGTCTATTTTTCTCTCTCTCTGCTTTTTGATTCAACTGTTGAATATCTCTGAATATTCAAGATTTTAATTTCCTATCAGATAATTCTAGCACCTTTTCTTCTACTGAAAAGTCATCTGGTGTTTTATTTTGGACACCTGCTGGAGCTATCCTGTCTCTTTTTATTTATTTATGTATTTATTAATGATTTGACGTTGTCTGATGTCATCAGGCTATCTAGTCGTTACTTTCTTTGTTTATTGATTGCAGATCTGTTTGTTTTGTTCTGCTTTTTTATTTGGTTATGTCAGAACAGGTAGGCTGTGTGTTTTTAATTGTTTGCTCTATTTTCATCACAATAATTCTCATATTTTTGTCCAATGAGCAGAGCCAGTCACTCAGGTATGGCACAGCAGGACAGGTCCAGCTCAAGGGGACTGGCTGGAATGCTTTGTTTGTGGTATGTACTAGGGTCTGCAGGGTGGGGAAAGAATCAGTGCTGGAGAGGTTCCAGTAGGTCATCCCTGTGCTGCTTGGGGGTGTGATTTTCAGCACAAGGAGCAGGTAGGCAGGAAAGCATAATGTGTGGAGCTAAGATAGGTATAGGAAAGAGGAGAGTGGGAAGAGAGAAACAAGAGCCAAAAACAAAACAAAACAAAAAAGTGTGCTAAGGGACCTTGACATTGCAATGGAAAGATTAGAAACCAAGATATGGAGAAAAACAAAAAGACGGCAAAAAAAAAAAAAAATTAAAGAAAAGAAAAAGAGGAAAAAAACCAGTTGAAAACAGAAAGTAATAATAATAAAGAAAAGATAGGCCCCCCGAAATCCCACCAATGCTTCTATGAAAACTAGGGAAGTGTTTCCCAGGCTATGCAGTATAGCCTGCCTTGAAGAGGTATAGATGTACACAGTGTCAGGTATTTAGGAGACTTGAAAAGAAGGTAAGCACAGAGACATGAGAATGGGAAACAAAGAAAGACAAGGAGCTAAAAGGCCGGGGTGGGAGAAGAAGAAGAAAAAAGAGAAGAAGAAAGGGAGGGAAGGTGGGAGGGACAGGGTAAGGAACAAAGCCCCCCAGATGTCCCACTGACAGGAATGTCCAAACTGGAGGCGAGGTCCTAAGCTTTGCTGTCAAACCTGACCAGAGGGGACTTGCAAGCCACAAAAAGAAAAAGAAACAATACATATACATACAATACAGCAGAGTAAAACAAACAAACAAGGATTCTACCAGCATGGCATCATGGGGCTAGGGAACAGTGGCTCCCCAGCGGAACGACACCTTATAGCCTTTCAAGAAGAGGCAAAGATGACATACAGAGGCAGATACTTGAAAGAAAGGAAGAGGAAGTGGTAGGAAGCAAAGAAGAAGCCTAAATAAATATAAAGCACTACCAGCTATAGAAAAATGGCACTCAAGGAGCCAGCCAGTAGGGTGGTGATTGAATCCAAGCTGCTGGGGCCAAAGGAGTTTCCTCCCTGCCAAGAGACAGCAGCCTGCAGGAAGCAGAGGAAGTTGAGAAGGATGGGAAGAGTGTATTTAGGAAAGCACTTATCCTTGGTTACCGGGTGATTTGTGTCCTGCGGGGAGCTCCTGAAGTTGCTTTCATGTACTCCCCATCTGCCAATCTCCTGTGTGGGTGTGGACACTGTACTTCCCAGCCAGCTGATTTCTATAAAACTTCTTGCCTGTGCTTCCCTGTCTGCTGATCACTAACAGGAGTTCCATGATGGTGAATCTGTGCTAGGTTAGGCAATCAGAGACTTCCTCTTGTATTTCTTCTCACTGTTTTCGGTCAATTTCTTATTCCATTCAGTGTTTGGCTGAGACCTTGATTTCTTTATCTCACACTTTATGTTTCAAGATTGACATTTTTCTCTGCTTCACTTACCCTTTCTGGTCTTTGTTGGGGAGGAATGGTGTGGCGCTTCTGTCTAAGGTACCACTCGGCGAAAAGTTCAAGGGCCTCTTTTTAATGATCCAGCATGAAAACAAACTCGGGAAACCAAACTTCAAGTTTCTATGGCACGCACCCTCTTGTGAACATGGCAACAATATGTATGCTATTTTAGCTGTATATGATCTTTAGGCAAAAAGATCTGTGCATTCACTATCCTAATCTAGAACATAAATATGTAATCCATATTTCATCACTGCCATATGCCCATTTCAGTAGCTTCCTATTTCTCCTAGGATAAACATCAGAATACTTAATGTTGCTTATACATCCCTCACCCAGTGGACTCAACTTTCTGGTCCCATCCCTTCTGATGCCTTCTTGGATTCTATGCTTCAGCTACAGTCTTTCTATCAGTTCTACAAGAACTCTGTAATCTCCCTTCATAGGGCTTTTACTTATGCTGTTTCTTGTGTAGGGAATTATTTTATCTTTTTTCTAGTTGCTTATATTTGTAATTCATATTTCAGATCAAATAGCACTACATGAATAAAACTGTCCTTGACACCAGAGATACAACTAAAGCCTTATGTTCCCTTATTAAACTGTAAGAATTCCTTTCACAGCAATAATCATAGTTAGAAATTGTCATTTGGGGTTATAAATTGATTAATATGTGAATTTTCTATTAGATTATAAAATCCCTGAAGGAAAATGTCCTTAATCTCATTGTGTTTCCCTATAATGCATGTTCAATGTATAAAAGAATGTATATAAGAATGTATAAAAGAATAAATTTATAATATATATAAAAAAGTATATTTACATGCACACATGTTTGTGCACACCTACATGTATACATAGTTGAATGCATGCCTGAGTACACTTGTCAATCTTGCAGCATAGAGGATTAATTAGCCAAATTATTAATGCATTCAATGGATATCTGTGGCAGTGAAAATAATAAAAACCAATTCTAACTCATAAAGACCCTAAGTACAACACAATGAAGCATTACTTGGTCTTGTACATCCTCAATACTGTTGCTATGTTTGAGTCCATTGTTGCAGCCACTGTGTCTCATTGAGGACCTTTCTCTTTTTGCGAACATTCTAATTTGCCAAATGATTATTGATACAAAGAGTACTAAACTGCATGAGGCAATGGAGACAGGGGTGATAAGAGAGGGACATCAGAGGAGATGGCACATTAAGCATAAATCTGAACAAAACAGGAGATAACCCACAGTTACCTCTGCATTATTGGATGGCGTTTTTCTTCCCATAATTCCAGCTGCTGTAATTCACACTGTGACACTGAAAGTATGCACAGTGGCAAATTCATCTAGAGAGAGGTATGGTTTCTCTCACGACTTTCCCCAAATTAACTTGAGCTCACTTTCTGGTATCTTCTTTTCTTCAAATACTAACCTCAACATAAAAGCAAAATTGTTATTATTAGATAGCATTAAGTCAGTTCCAACAACAAAATTAAACATAACCTGGACCTGCACCACCTACACCATCCTTGCTGGGTTTGAACCCATTATTCCAGTCACTCTGTGTCAGTGAGGATTTTCTTCTTTTTGGCTGACCTTCTGCTTGACCAAGGATGATGTCCCTCTCCAGGGACTGATGCCTCCTGAGGAAACTCTGGCGGCATGGTGGTTAAGTGCTACAGCTGCTAAGGCAAAGGTCGGCAGTTTGAATCTACCAGGTCTCCTTGGAAACTCTCTGGGACAGTTCTACTTTTTTTCTGTAAGGTCACTGTGCATCAGAATTGACTCAACAGCATTGAGTTTGGTTTGATTTTGGTCCCTTCCAGTAACGTGTCCAAAGTACAAGAAACAGAGTTTCACAATCCTTGCTGTCAAGGACCACTCTGTATTTCTTCCAAGACTTGTTCATTCTTCTGACTGCCCATGGTATATTCAATAGTCTTCACAAACACCATGATTCAAACCCATCAATTCTTCTTCAGACTTTCTAATTCACTGTCCAACTTTTATATGTATAAGAGGTGACTGGAAATACTAGAGCTTGAGTCTATCACAACTTAGTCCTCATAGTGACATCTTCGCTTTTCAATGCTTTCAAGATGTTTTTTGGAGCAGACTTGCCCAGTGCAATAAGTCCTTTAATTTACTGGCTGCTGCATTGATTGTGAATCTAAGTAAAATGAAAAGCTTGACACTGTCAATGTTTTTATCACTTAGCATGATGTTGCTTATTGGTCCAGTTGTGAGGCTTTTTGTTGTGTTTATGCTCTGGTAAAATCCACACTGAAGGCTGTGGTTTTTGACCTTCACCAGTAAGTGCCTCAAGTCCTCTTCACTTTCAGCAAGCACAGTTGTGTTGTCTGCATGTCACAGACTGTTAATGAGTCTTATACCAATATTGATATCTTGTTCATATTCTCTAGCTTCTAGGGTTATTTGTCTAGCATATATATTGCATGACTATGGTGAAATGATACAATCTTGACATAGAGCTCTCTTAATTTTAAACTGTGCAATATCTCCTTGACTGCCTCTTGGTTTATGTGCAGGTCTCACATCGGGAAAACTCTTGTGGAATTTCCAGTCCTTCCAATGTTGTTATGATTTTTTTTTTTATGATCTACACAGTTAAATATCTTTTCATAGTTAGTAAAACACAGGTAAACATGTTTATGGTACTCTCTGCTTTTGGCCAAGATCCATCAGAAATCAGTAGTAGTATTGCCTGTTGGTATACTGTTGTAACTGCTTTTGGATACTCTTCAGCAAAATTTAACTTGTGTGATATGAATAATATTGATCAATAATTTCCATATTCTTTTGGATCACCTTTATTTGGAAGGTCACACCAATGGATCTCTTCTAGGTGCTTAGCCAGGTAGCTAGCTGCATTCCAAATTTTTTGGCACAGGCAAGTAATGACCTTCAGTTCTGTATCCCTTTGTTGAAACATCTGTATTGATATTTCACAAATTCTTAGAGGCTTGTTTTACTACCATTGCCTCTAGTACACTTTGGACTTCTTCCTTCGGCTCTTGATCATACGCTATCTTCTGAAACGGTTGAATGCCAACCAGTTCTTTTTGGTTCACTGACTGTGTACTCCTTCTACCTGCTTTTGATGCTTCCTGCATCATTACATTTATTGGCCACAGATTCCTTCAAAATTGCAGCTGAAGGCTTGAGTTTTTCTTCAGTTCTTTCAACTTGAGAAATGCTGAGTATTTACTTCCCTTTTGGTTTTTCTAACTCCAGTTTTCTGAACATTTCATTATACCATTTAATTTGTTTCCATGAGTTGCTCATTAAAATCTTCTGTTTAGTACTTTTACACCACTACTTCTTCTATTCATTCTAACTGCTCTGTATTCAACACAAGTTCCACAGTCTCTTCTGATATCTATTTTCATCTTTTCATTCTTTACTATCCTCTAACAACCTTTTGCCTTCTTCAGCTATGATATCCTTAGTGTTTTTCCATATATTGTTTGGCCTCTAGTCATTAGTGTTCAGTGTGTCATCTATATTTGAGATGGTCTCCAAGTACACATGGTATATACTCAGTACTGTATTTTGGCTCTCATAAACTTACTTTAATTTTCTTCATCTTCAATATCAGCTTCATCTTTTGAACTTCAACTAAGTGAAATTAGCAAGTGTGAAATAAATTTTAAAGGAGACTGAAATGAATTGTCTCTTTAAAAGGACAACAAACCTGTGAATAGAGTTAACTGCATGCCATCTTCATAATAACTTATAACAGCTCTGATTATTTAAATTGATTACAGGGCATATTGACTAATACACTCTATTCATGAAAGTTAGATGTGTATCATCCAGTAGAGAAAAGCATTCCTTTGTAACCAAAAAAAAAAAAAAAAAAAAAAATGAATATTCAATTATAGATTGGAGATTTTTCTTCAGTCACAATGGTTATAACCATTCTTCATAAAAAGCACATTTTAAGGCAAAATATTCCACAATTACAGGTATTTGAATGTGTATATATTCTTGGGACACCTTATCATTAGGGGTAGGTCTCCGGAAAATTGTATCATGCTTGGTAAAATAGAGTGTCAGTGAAAAAGAGGAAAATCTTCAACTGGATGAATTGACATAGTAGCTGCAACAATGAACTCAACCATGGAAGTGACCGTGAAGATGGCAGAGGACCATCCAGTGTATTTCCTTCTTTCTCTCTTTTCTTTTTTTTTTAGTTGTACATAGGGTCACTATGAGTCAGAATCATCTTAATGGCATCTAAAAAACAACACTATGCCTGGCTAATAATTCTTCCTAGTTAAACCATGGCAAGGTCTTGACCTATACTGTATAATAAGGGAGTCACTAACCACATATTCAAACACTTGAAATGTGGATAGTGTGACTGAAGAACTGTGTTAATGAGTTTCTCTTTTTATTTTTATTTTATTTTAATTAATCTAAATTTATGTTTAAAAACTGAGGCTGTGTAATTGCTTTCATTAAAGATAATTTTATTGTCTTTTGAGGACTATATTCACTTTATCCACTGCATGAGGCAAGATATTATTGTTTTGTTACAGTGTGCAAGTCAAAAACACATGCCACTTTGAATATTACAGAATACCCATCACTGATCTAAGTCTGTGTTGACAAACTGCTTCAGTTCAAATGAGTTCTTTCATGTACTGATGATGTAATGTATTATAATGTGTTTATTTGACTGCTTTATACCAATAGCAAGAAATACAGTGATACCAATACAATTTTAATTGGTAATTAAATGTAAACTCTTATTATTTTAGTTCTAAACCAAAAAATAAGAAGCACCAACATATTTTACAGATAAAATGAAAGCACATAAATAATACAGAATTAAAGATGCAGCAATAGAGCTGTACTGCATTTAAGATCCAACCAACCAACCATTGCCACTGAGTCAGTTTCAGCTCATAGCATCCCTATAGGATGGAGTAGAACTTCCCCATAGACTTGCTAAGGAACATCTGCTGGTTTCAAACCACCAACCTATTGATTAGCAGCCTGAGCTCTTAACCACTACACCACCAGGGTTTCCACATTTAAGATAGTGGGGACAAAAAGAAATTGAAAGTAAGTAAGTCAGAAATTTCATATTCAGTAATAGACAATTTGCTGTGGCAGAGAAAAATGAAAATTTGTTTACTATGTGAAAATATTAAAATAATCAAATGAGGATATGATAATATTCTTTTATTTTAAATAGTATAGAATCAACAAATTTAGGTGTCTGAAATTGTATTAAATGTTCAACAAAGCCATCAATATAATTAATGATTTGCAATAATATCTAAACTTTTAACTTTTTGTTGCTTTTTCATACTATTGAGACAGTTGTGACTCACAGCACACTGTGTGATGAGCAGTAGTGCTTTACAAAGTTTCCCAGACTGTAATGTTTCTGGGAACAGACTAACAAGTTTTCTCTCCTGCAAAGCAACAGGTAGATTTGAATCACTGACCTTCCAGCCAACAGGCAAATGACTAACCATGGTGCTATAAGAAAGTACTTGAATTCTTGAACAAAAAAAATGAAAACTAGTGTTTGATGAAGAGATGCTAGAGAAATGATTACTTTTAAAATTTCATTGGTAATTTACAAGAAATCTGTTAAACCTACTACTGTCAACACAATTCTGATTCACAGACACCCTCTAAGACAGAGTAAAATAGCCCCATACATTTCCCAAGGCTACAAATCTTTATAGAAGCAGATTGCCACATCTTTCTTCTATAGAGCAGTTGGGTAAGTTCCAATTAACCAGTCCTCCAGTTAGCTCTTCAGCCACTGGACCACCAGGGTTCCTAAGTTATGGGAAAGAAAAGCTAAAAACATATTTTTTATCAAAAAATAAATGAGCCTCAAATAAGCCAATAAATAATTTCCCTTAAAATACAAACTATTTTTAACAACTGTTATTTGTTGTGAGGTGATGATCAATTAATTCAGAATTTGAATATTCCTGAGTACTTTCTTTAGTTTTAGATGAGTTGTGCAATATAACAGACCAAACAGAAAAAACCAAACCCATTGCCGTTGAGGTGATTCTGACTCATAGTGGTCCTGTAGGACAGAGTAGAATTGCCCCACAGAGTTTCCAAGGAGCACTTGGTGGACTTGAACAGTGGAACATTTTGGTTAGTAGCCATGCATAATTTAACCACTTAAGTACTACTTAATTACTATGCCACTAGGGTTTCCAATACAAGGGACATGCCTAATTAATACTTAGGTGTATTTTAATTTCAAAGGACTTCTAAATTCCTAAAGTTGCTAATCTATATTCTGAAACATTGACTTGTGGCATACAAATTTTGAATCTTTTTTATCTGACAAGGAAGAATTTCAGCTAACATAGATTATAAGAAAACATACGAGGACTGACATAACGATATAAGTCTTATAAATAACTTCTAGTTAACACAGTCAAGTGGAATGATTTGATCGGTCTTTTGAGTAACTAATTATGTCTCGGATGGCAACATCCAATCTTATAGAATTAGACTTGAGAATTGGCTGGATACCCCTCTCTTGGTTTGCATTTGGGAAGAATTCTTTTCACAGGCATAGGAGACTTGATTGTCACCATCAGAGTAATTTAACTTTTATTAAGAAATTGTTATATGTAGGATTCAGTATATGCATTAAAGGAATTTTCTCCTTGAATTTTTGTAACAGGTCTCTGAAGTAAGTTCACTCTTACTCTCCAGATACGGAGGAGTCTCTGGGTGGTACAGATGGTTAGCAAACTAGGCTGCTAGTTGAAAAACTAAAGATGCAAAGCTACCCCAGAGACCACAGAAGAAAGACTGGCTTCCAAAAAATCAGCCACTGAAAACTTTACAAAGCATATTTTCATTCAGACTCACATGAGGTTGCCATGAGTTGGGATCAGCTTGAGAATAAATAGTTGGTTAACAGATAAAAGGAACAGATTTGGTGATGTTCAACTGTTTGCACTTTGCTTGCCCAAGAAACTCAGATTGCCAGTGGTGGGCTATGCTGACTTATCAAGGGAAAAGATGGGCATAGATGGTAAGGAATAGCTCAGGCCTTTCAGGCCACACTGTTGGCATAGATATTTGTTATTTAAGATGAATACAAGCTTTTATTTTATTTGATACCTAACAAAATATATTGAAAAAATATATTAAAGAACAGAATAATCTGATTTTGAATTTAATCTTAAAAAGAATAATAAAGTGTATTTTCTTAAGGAAGGACCACCCCAAGCCAGCCACTATGTGACTCATGCGATTCAAGGAAAAATTTGACTAGTTTTTCTTTCCAATCTCCAGTGGAGCTCCCTATTCTCACTCTAGAATGCTTCTTCTGGAACATTCTAGGCAGCTCGTCACAGTGAGTCAGAGCTGGCACTTGAGTTAGCATATATGTGCATTTAGAGTTAATGAATACAGATATTTGTCATCCTTGACCCAACATGACAGGTACATAAAGAAATTCTGGGACTAATTGCAAAGCTGAAGGCCAGTACGAAACTCTCTGATACTCTGTTCCCAACTGAGAAGCTTGACAAATGAAGAAAGACTTAAATGAGCAAGAGTCAAGAACCCAAGGTATTACAGAATCTAAAATACGGAGGTAACCTAGCAACCCAATGGCATTTTTCTTTCCAGTAAGACAAAGTCAAAGGGTAAAGCCATGGCAAGCATGCTGCTTGTCTCCTTGTTCTGTCCTTTGGCTGCCCTCATTAAGACTGGCTGTCCTAACTATGAAACCTCACTGCCCTAGACTTTCTGCAAGGGACTCGACAGCCAAAGTGGTACCCCAGTCCCTCATCTTCTGTGAATATATGTGTTATTATTTTTAGATTTGCTTTTATTTTTGTTTTTTCTGGCTGAAATAATTTCTTCCTGTGATATTTACAAGATTTAGATTAAACGTGGCAAAAGGAAATGAGCTCCTCAACACCAAAGTCTTATATTTGTTGCTTACTGATAAAGAGCCAGTAGCTAGTTCAGTGTGTACTGTTGTTCAGTGCCACTGGGTTGTCTCTGATTCATAGCAACGCTATACTCCACAGAACAAAATATTGCCTAGTCTTCCACCATCTTTACAATCGTTGCTATCGTTGATCCCAGTTTTGCAGCCCTAATGAGAGTCATCTTCTTTTTCACTGACTCTCTCTGTGTCCACTTGTGTCCTTATCTAGGGGTTTGTCCTTCTCTGTATTCACTGATGTCCTCATCCAGGGGTTGGTCCCTCCTGATAACTTGTCCAAAGCATATGAGATGAAGTCTTATCGTCCTTGCTTCTAATGAGCATTCATGTTGCACTTTTGCCAAGACAGTATTGTTCATTCTTCTGGCAGTCCAGGCTATATTCAATATTCTTCTCCAGTGCCACAACTTGAAGGCATCAATTCTTCAGTCCTACTCATTGTCCAACTTTGGCATGCATATGAGGCCACTGAAAACACTTTGGCTTGAGGCATGTACACTTAGTCCCCAAAGTGAAACCTTTGCTTTTTTAACATTTTAAAGATATCTTTTTATGACATATTTGCCCAGTGCAATGTATCTTTTGATTTCTTGACTACTGCTTTCCTGGATGTTGACTGTGGATTCAAGTAAAATGAAATCCTTAACTTCAGTCTTTTCTCCATTTATTGTCATGTTGAAATTGGTTCAGTTATGAAGATTCTTGTTTGCTTTATGTTGAAATGTTGAAATTGGTCCAGTTATGAAGATTCTTGCTTTCTTTATGTTGAAGTGAAAGTCATGCTGAAAGTTGTGGTGCTTGATCTTCAGCAGTAAGTGCTTCAACTCCTCTTCACTTTTAGTAAGCAGAGTTATGTCGCCTGCATATTAAAGGCTGTTAATGAATCTTCCTCCAAACCTTATGCTCTTTCCTTCATGTAATCTTGCTTCTGCGGTTACTGATTCAGCATACAAATTGAACATGCATGCTGAAGGAATATAACCCTGACACACCCTTTTCCTGACTTTAAACCATGCACTGTCTCTTTGTTCTGTTAGAACAACCGCATCTTGATCTTGGTATAGGTTCCTCACCACATGTCCGTCAATTTGTTCTGCTATGGTGATTTGTCTATTCTCATTCACTTGCTGCATGTGTTGTATCGACCTAGGAAGCACTGGTCAATAATGAGTCTGAGATCTTTGCTTATAGAACTGATCTTGCTGACACGCACATCACCCTTGTCAGTACCACCATCCGGGTTATATAGTGTCTCCTTTCTGAAACCAATTACAGAATCATAATTCAGGCTATAACAGAATTTGGAGCTGGACCATTTAGTCAGTTCATTAAAGCAAAAATTCAGCCATTACCACTCTTTTTCTTAAGCTAGAAAGTACAGCAGTTGGTCCTCAGAGCCTGAAGCTAGAGGGGGGAGAAAGCAAATTCAAGATGCATGATGTATTGCTATGATAGTAGAAGATTTGCAACCAGTATTTCAAACATCAGCATGGTCACCCTTGGTGGACGGTTTTCAGCTGAGCTTCCAGGCAAAGACAGATTAGGAAAAAGATCCTGGCAGTTTACTTCTGAAAAAAAATTGATAGTGAAAACTTTATGAATAGAAGTAAAACATTGACTGATACAGCACCTGAAGACGAACCCAATGGGTTGAAAAGCTGTAACCCGAAAGTAGAGTCAAACATTGACAGTATGGATGGAGTCAAGCACGAAGGACCTTTAGTTGCTGATATGAGAGGATGCCAAATGAGAAGAAACAGCTGCAAACATCCATTAATAATCAGAACATGGAACATTAAAAGTATGAATCTAAGAAAAAGAGGCACTGTCAAAAATGAAATAGAATGTTTAAAGATAGACATGCTAATCTTTAGTGAGCTGAAATAGTCTGGCATTGGCCATTTTGAATCATACAATTACGTGGTCTACTATAATGGGAATGACAATTTGAAGAGGAGTAGAGTCACATTTATCTCAAAAAGAGCATTTCAAAATCTATCCTGAAGTACAATACAGTCAGTGATAGTATATTGTACATAGACCTACAAGGAAGACCAGTTAATACAACTATTAGTCAAATTTATGCACCAACTACTAACACAAAGATGAAGAAATTGAAAGTTTTTACCAACTTCTGGAGTGTGATATTGATCAAACGTGCAATCAAGATGTATCAATAATTACTGGTGATTAAAATGAGACTGCGGGAAACAAAGCACAGGGATTGGTAGGCAGCAAATATAGCCTTGGTCATAGAAAACATGCCGGAAATAATGCTACAGAATTTTGCAAGACCAACAACTATTTCATTGTAAGTATCTTTTTTCAGCAACATAAATTGTGTCTATGCACATGGACCTAGCAAAATGAAATACACTGGAGTCAATAGACTACCTCTGTGGAAAGAAATGGTGGAAAAACTCCATATCAGCAGGCAGAATAAGGCCAGGGGCCAACTGTGGTACAGTTCATCAATTGTTCATATGCAAGTTTAAACTGAAACTAAAGAAATTTTGAACAATTCCACAAGAGCCAAAGTATGACTCTTGAGTATATCCCACCTGAATTTAAAAATCAACTCAAGAATAGAGTCAGTGCATTAGACACTAATAACTGAAAGCATGGTGAGTTGGGGAATGATGTGAAGAACATCATACATGAAGAAAGCAAGAGGTTATTAAAAAATAGGAAAAAAAGTGAAGAGGCTTCACAAGTTACTCTTGAACATTGAGTAGCTAAAGTGAAAGGTGGAAGTCAAGATTTCAAAGGGCAGCTGGATGATGAGATGTGTGAAGATCTGGGGAAAGAAAACCAGGAGGGAAGAATATCTTTGGCATTTCTCAAGCTGAAAGAATTGGAGAAAAGATTCAAGCCTCAAATTGTAATACTGAAGAATTCTATGAGGGAAATATTAAACAATACAGACAGCATCAAAAAAGATGAAGGAATATACACAGCCAGTGTGCCATAAATAACTGGTTGACCTACAAGCATTTTGGAAGGTAACATATAATAAAGAATGGATGGTACTGAAGGAAGAAGTCCAAGCTGGACAAACAGTGTTGGTAAACACCCTTGCCCTAGGATTGGATAGAATACCAACTTACATATTTCAACAAATGGATCCAGCAATGGAAGCACTAACTCATCTATGGCAAGAAATTTGGAAAACAGCTACCTGGTCAACTGACTGGAAGAGGTCCATGTATGTACTCATTCCAAAGAAAGAAAATCCAAAAGAATGCAGATATTATTAAGTGACATCATTACTATGGCATAAGCAGAATTCTGCTGAAGATCATTCAAAAGTGATCACAGCAATACATCAAGAGGGAACTGCCAAAAATTCAAGCTGGATTCATAAATGTATGTGAGACAAGGGACATCATTACCAATGTCAGATAGATCATGGCTGAATACAGAGAATATCAGAAGGATCCTTACCTATGTTATGTTGACTATGCACAGGCATTTGATTATGTGGATCATAGCAAATGATGGATCTCTTTGAGAAGTATGAGAATTTTCCTGAGGAAGCTGTAGTTTATTGTCTAGCACATACAAAAAACAAAACAAAAGAAACATTGCTGTAAAATCAATTTTGACTTAGAGCAACCCAGTAGGACAGAGTGGAACTTCCCTTTGAGTTTCCAAGGAGTACCTGGTGGACTTGACATTTAGTTTAGCATAAAGTAGCTGCTAACCACTGCATCTCCATGGTTTCTGTCCTAAAATATTTTAAAATAGATGAATGAGTGTATGAGAGAAGGAGTATTCATTTGGATGGGATTTTTCAGCTTTCAAAGCTCTTTTAACACACAAAAAATTCTCGGGAAGACTTAAAACACTAATACTGTATTATCTTTACTTGTCAGCTAGAAAAGTAAGACTCAAGTTAGAAGACTTTCCCAGGGTAACTTAGCTGACGGGTGAAAGGACGATATTTCTGATTCTGATTATGCGAATGTCAAAGAAAAGCATACTAGCATTTTGTTTGGATCTAAAGTAGTTGTTGAGGAGTCGCTTCTGACTCATGACAACTCTACATGTGTCTGTCAGAGTGAAATTGTGTTTCATCAGTTTTCAGTGGCTGATTTTCCAGAAGTAGATCACTAGGTATTCTTTCTGAGGTACCCTGGCCACATACAATCCTCTAACCTTTAGGTTAGCCACTAAGTGCATTAAGCATTTGTTGCACGAAGGCATCCCTTCTTTGGGTCTGTACTGTGAATATAAATTGATGTGAACTAGAAATTTTATGGCCCACCTAACGTCTTTGTCCTCATTCTCAAATTTGTTACACCTGTTCCCCTATATGAGACTTGAACTCCTAGTACAAGTGATATCTGTAGTTCCCCAATTATGTCTTATTTATTCTACACTTACATATTTTTGCAGATGCCTTCCTTCAAAAGTGTTCTTCCTCCCTTTGTTTGCTTTCTGAAGTCTGTCCCAAGTATAACTTTCTCTAGGGTGACTTTACTGAGTCCTTCAGGAAGAGTCAGTCACCACCACACTCTGTCCCTGTCTATTGTGCCTGCTGCCCATTCCAACTATCATATGCTCACGTTTTATACCTCCTGTCTACCTGCCTATTCTTCTCACTAACAGAATGAATACTTTAGTTATTAGTCAACAGAGTGCTTAGTATTTCAAGTTAAAAAGTTGATTCTTCGAGCATGGCAGAAGCCCCAAATATGACTGTGCTGTGTAGAGGTCTACTCTAAAGATGTAAAGAACCAGAATCATTTCCAGCTACTGAACAAAGAAATCCAACACATTCGCACTAAATACCAGAGAAAAAGTCTAGATGCTGAGAAATAGAGAGTCTTGTAGAAATGTGTAGCTATTAACTTCTTCATATGTGTGCCCAACAGCAATTTTCCACAAGGGTCAGGTAATTTTCAATGTAGACGTTTAGGACATAAAAGGAAAAGAGATTGATCTACTGAAGGCTTGGCTTCACAGACACCTCAGGGCATTTCCAATCTACAGTAGTTGTTAACATATGCATCTGTAATTTTCTTTCCTTCTTTTCAGGTAAATGAAAAGGTGTTGAATAAGGTCTTTAGATAATGAAAAAAAATGCACCTATGTCTCATCTGAATGTTCTCTAAGCAAAGTTATAGTGGAAAGCCTTGTTTAGTGCAGTTTCTGCTTGAACACGTATTCTGGCAATGTGTAACAAAACTACAGATAGAAGAGCGTAAAAACTTAGTGGCAGGGACGGTATTTTGAATCTGTCTGCATTTGCATTACAGAAAGAAGGAGAAAAAGACAGACATAAAATCATACTTGCTTGAATGATGTATCAGGCAATCCCAGGTCAAAACACTAAACAATACTTACAACTTACACAAACAGCCTGATTCTGTAAATTCCCTTCTAAATTGAAGAACAAATTTCTGCAGGCTTTCAAGGGGAATTCTTTTCTAAATTACTGGGTAATTTTCTCCACTCCAATTGAGCTATATAATCAGACATGGCCAAAACATTGTACTAGGAAGCATAATAGAAAATGAATTCAACAAACTCATGACTTCATGGACCTGCAGCTGCAGAAAGGGGTCAAAAATGAAAATAGCGAATTTATGAGTTAGACTTTCACTGTTAAAAAAAAACACCATTGTGCTATACGCATGGAGCCTTCAAATGATTGTGAGAAATTGAAAATTGTAGCATTTACCATATTAAACCTACTGCTGTCAAGTCAATTCCAACTCACAGCAACCCCAAAGGGTTTCTGAGGCTACAGACCTACATGGAAGCAGAAGACCACCTTCTTCTCCAGTGGAGCTACTGGTAGGTTTGAACTGCTCAACTTTCAAACAGACTCTTGGAAACCTGAGTTTGTCATGAGATGTGCTTCACATGCTCTTTTCTCTCCCCCTTAACCTGATGATACAGTGGTTAAACGCTATAGTTACTAACCCAAAGTTAGGCAGTTCAAATCCACAAGGGGCTCCTTGGAAGCTCTATATGGCAGTTCTTCTCTGTTCTGTAGTGTCGCTAAGGGTCTGAATGGACTGGACTGCAGTAGATTTGGTTTCCGGTTTTCAGTGGCATCGTGCTTAAGTGCTACAGCTGCTAACCTAAAGGTCTGCAGTTTGAACTCACAATGCAGCCTTAGAAACTCTGGGGGGTTAGGTCTACTCTTTCTATAGGGTCACTAAGAGTTTAAATACCATCAGTGGCAAAGGGTTTAGTTTATTTTTGGAATGCCAATTAGAACCAAATGAGGTCCCTAAAACTGAGCAAATTACTTTAGCCAGTGTCCTCATAACAAATAATTAAGTTTTGCTTTCCACCTACTCTTAAAATATAGCTAACACTTCTTTCCAGATTTATTTTGCTTGGTATCAACTGTTTTGATTTAAAAAAAAAAAAAAAAGCCAAGAATAGAAGTCGCAACTGGATTTTAGGAAAAGTACATTTATTTCAATGCAAATCAAGTGTATAAATAATTTTTGTTGCTGGTCAAAATGTTTATTACCAATCCTGCTCTTGAATTTGGGTAGCTCTCCTGTTTTGGCTTGAAGAAGTGGAAGAGAATTCTAAATTAAGCCCTATACAATTTCCTGGCCTGAACTCCACATTTTCTTGACCTTGGATAAGGCTAGAAAAACTAGATTCTTGACTAAACTAGTTGACTAAATGGGTTTCCTGAGAAACGGATTTTGTATGGTTTTATTCAGTTTTTGTTTTTCACTTAGAGCAAGGGGATGAGCTGATATCACATGATGTTGAGTTTCTGGTGTGGCCTCAGGTTACTGCATTACAACTGGTCAATAACATTGTGGTGGCCAACTTTCATGTATTCGTTCGTTCTTTCACTCAACAGATATTTTTTTAAGCACAAAACATGTTCTGTAAAATGTTCTTTGCATGGGGGATGTAAAGATGAATGAAACAGAACGCCCTGTCCTCAGGAATCTTGAAAAACAAACTATAAAGATAAAAGAGTTCTTGCTGAGATAGTTCCTTTTTTTTGGTTTCTTCATAACACTTTTTAGAGACTGATGTATATTAGAGATATATTGTAGTGAAGAAGACCTTTCTGGGAAAATAACTTTTGAACTGGTAATTGAAAGAACAGACAGAGCTGGTCACATAAAGAGAAAAACCTGGAGGCGAGGACGGTGGTAGTGGACCATTCCAGAAAAAATCAGTACAGACCAGATGCTTCTTCTATCGGAAGTTTCTCAAATGTCAAATGCCAGAACTTCCATGAATTTCACAGATCCAGGTACATTACGTTGCTTCAGTCTATATTATGCATGTTGTCCTACCTCTAAACTGACTCATGTGCTTAGTGCTGTTTTTGCTTTCACTATGTAGAACATTTTCCCACTGGAAATGTGTCTCCCCATGTCTACATTCCCAAATTTAAACCACCCCTTTATTTCTGGCTAATACCTACTCTTCCATTTAGGCTTATATTCATATAACATGTACTCTGTAGGGCCTTTCATGGCCCTTGATTTTAATATGTATGAGTTTTGTTTTTAACTTCTATTAAGTAAATTCTGTATTTATACAGAAGTGTGTGTCTCTACCCTGAATAAGTAATGAAGGATTAATAAAGATGTAAAAGATATGCTAATTAGTTCCAGGAAAAGTAGAAAATATGTCAACTTTGGGGAAGAATTAGCATTTATGTTCACACAAAATCAGCAAACGGAAAAGAGCTCACAATGTAATACAGAATGAGATACTATGTAGGAGGTTTAAGAGAAGATACAAGAGCAGACCTTTGCTCCTCAGGTCCTGGAATTTAAAAACTCTGTCCAAACCTACCAGTGATAAGGATGTGTTTTAATGAAGAAAAGAGTACTGATGGCAGTTCATATGGTGACCAGGCATTGCAGTTGTGTATGTATGGGAAGAGGAATTCTAGTAAAGAAGCTAGTAGCTGGGAAAGAGTTTCCTGCTAATGTACTTAATTCAGTGGGCTACAAACTGGTTCTGTGTGTTCTGCTCAACTATAAGAAGGTATAAGAGTGAAGGTGTCTTAGGCTGGGTTTTCTAGGGAAGCAAAACCAGTAACACGTGTAGGTACAAGGAAAGATTTATAATATATATATATATATATATATATATATACAGATAGATAGATACAAATATAGGAAACAGCTCACGTAATCACAGAAGCTGAATGTCCCAAGCTCTGGCACAAGCCTCATGTGTCCACGGAAGCTGAGGAACCCAAGGTCAGCAAGTCAGAGACCAGAGTTGTAGATCACCGGTTGTGTAGATCACTGGATCCCAAGCTGGTGGCTAGATGAAGCGACAGAGGCTGGAGGTTGGTGGTTCCCAAGCTGGTGGCCAGAGGAGGCAACAGTGGCTGGTGAACGCAGGATCGGCAGGTCAGGGTGCAGGACTCTCAAGTGCCGACTGTAAGGACTGATGAGCCCAACAGCTGCTAGCTGAAGTCCCGGAACCAGACAGAAGAAGAGAGCAGGAGCTCCTGGCCACGTGAGCGATCAGCAGCCGTAGTCCAAGGTCGTGAGATGAGAGCCGAGGGGCAGGGAGCCACCACAAACCCCGCCCTGCCACTTAATGCAGCAGCCAAATAGGTAGTAGCCAAGTTGACATAATCCTGACCACCATAGAAAGATAGGTGGCTTAATGGAAAACTTTGAGATCTCCACCCTAATCTCCAAGCTCACTCATCTGGAATAGTACTGTGATGAAGAACTTCCATTAAAAAAAAAAAAAATCCTATTTGATGCTTGTAACACATCACTCCCATTTATAGATTAGAGAACTAAAGCAGAGAGAAGCTGAGAACTTGCCCAAGGTCATAAAAGTATTAATAAGAGAGCTGTAATAGAAAGTAAGCAGATTGGCACTACAGTGAAAGTTCTTAACCGTATCACAAAACTGTATCAAGGAATAAAATTAATGGACATTTGGAAATAATACAGCATGCATATGTAAGCCAATTAACTGTGCAGATTAAGTTACTGTGAAGCCGACAAGGTATTTAAGCCAATGGTGCTCAGCTAAGGGAAATTTTGCTCCTAGGGTACATTTGGAAATACCTGAATACACTTTTGGTTGTCATAGCACAAGAAGAGAGTTGATACTGGCATCAAGTGGTAGAGGTCAAAAAAGCTTCTATGTACCCTACAGTGCACAAAATAGCTTACACAACAAAGAGTTGTCTGGCCTAAGATGCCAGGAGTGCTGTTGCTGAGTGAGTGGGACCTTATATGAATCACCTAAATCTTTACGAATTTCAGTTTCTTCATTTGTTAAAAGCATCCATGACAGTAATAAATGGGAATAGACTGTAATATGTATATTAGTATGTGACACAGAGTCAAGGACTTTAATATTTTAGACTTAAGTCAGCAAGTAAGAGTTATGTTTTGCTTGTTTTAAGAAGGTCACTTTTGATAGCAATGGATCAGTGGCTGGGTGAAATTTCACAAAGGAAGTCAATTAGGAGACAATATAATACAGTAACGTAGGCAGTAAATAAGGATCACTGGTAGCATAAACAGTTGAGCATTTGGCAGCTAACTGAGAAGTTGATAGTTCAATGCACCCAGCTGGTTCCATGGGAGAAAGACCTGGTAACCTGCACTAGTAGATGCTACAGCCTGGAAAATTCTATGGGGCAGTTCTGCTGTGTCACTTGGGGTTGCTATTAGCTGATTTCAACATGAGGGCACCTGAAAACAAGAGCAGGTAAATGATGCTTGTCTTAGCAATGGTCTATGAGAGAGGGTCAGAGAAGAGGGTGCTGTCCTCTAAAACTCACCTAACATTATTGCCTGTCCTACACTGATTAAAATGTGAGGCTTCTTGTTGTGGTTGTTGTTGCCTTGTTTTTACTTTTGCCATTTCACCTCTCACCCTGAACCTGAGAATAATGTGATTTTAATCTTCTTCTGCAAACAACAATGTTTCCTTTGTTATGTCTAGAAACTGTTTTAGTTTATGAGATGAATTATATGTTCACAAATCACACTGTCATCTTAAGGTAAGCTGTGTATGCACATGCGAGTGCATGCACACACACACACACACACGCACACACACACACGCATCCAGTTTGAAGTTGTGAATTATTATTTGAAAGGTGTATGTTCCACATGAGAAACTTCATCATCTGAAATTGCCTTGTCATTGTGGATAATGAGAATTAAATTCAGCTACTGAAAGGAACAAAGACAAATATTGAAAGATGGGACACTTCTAATCCACCGCAGAACTGTAGAGTCTTCGGTGAGATTAGGCTGAGGCACCACTTGCAGAAATCACTAACTGTTTCAGTTTATTAAAAGATTAAGAAGAAATCTGTTTGGGTAATATGAGGTTTGCAAGAAAAGAAATTTCTCCAAAATCAATGCTTTTGCTTTTCCATTTCCTCTCAACCTACAGAGAGGTAATCAACACCAGGGAAGCTCTCATCACTCTAAGAGAACATTCAGATCTTCATTAGTGTGGGGTCGATGAAAGAAATTTTATTTCTCATCAAAATCTATAGACAGTTTCCCTAGAATTAAAACCCTCTTCTGTTTCAACACATTAAGCCACAGGGTTTCATAATCCCTGTAATTAACACACTACTGTGCATACAACTTTCAAATTCAGACTCTGGAAGTTGAAAATAGAACCTGCATGTTTGAAAACTGATAAACTGAAATTGTTCACTTTTTCTTTCTTTCTTTTTTTTTTTTTGCCTTCCCTTTTGGGGAACTAGAGATAGGTGAGATGAGAGAAGATGGAAGAGAATGTCAGAAAAAATAAATTACATTTCCTAGTCTTTACTGTTTAGTATCATCTTTTTGATAGGCAACACTGTTTGCATGAAATGAACTTGGTGATTTTTTTTTTTTTGATGCTGTATATCTGGTTATTAATGCCCTGAGTAAACTATTTATCTGTTCACTCAATCAGTTAAGTGTTTCCTGAGTATGTGTACTAGTCACTGTGCCAACTACAAGTTGCCAAAGTCAACACAGGGTTCTGTTGTATGATAAATTACTTTGTATGACCCTTACCAACATGGTTTTGTAACCTCCACCCAAGTGATTTGGTAAGGCTGTACAAGTGAGATCATAGTGGCCCATCTAGGGGGTTAGTCAGTTTTGCCTTAAGAGAGAACCATTTTCAAAGCAGAAAGCAGTGCCCTCCACCAACAAAGAAGGACAGTCTCGCAGGAGAGACCCACAGGAGATGACACGGTGAGCTTCTTGATCTAATCAATGAAGAAGCTGGGTGCTTTTGGGCAGCGAATGAGGCCAGAGAGAAGTCCGTGTTTGATTATGACTTTGAGACTTGCCACCTTCTGCAACTATGTGACACATTTCCTTTATACAATTACTGAGTTCTGTGAGATGTTGCTATAAACTAAGAAACCCAAAGCCGGGAGACAGTGCTGAGATAGGAGGGAGTAGTTGATGTTAGAGACAAAGGAGTGGTCCAGCAGCTTGGAGAAGCTGGGCATTTGGGATGCTCTTAACCTCTGTTTCATAGGAATCAGCTTTGTGCTGAGCATTATAAAATGAATTATTTATTAGGTCTGTCCCCTCCAAGATCTGAGAGTCTTGTTTGGAGGGTTGCATGTAACAACGACAATAAGACACCTGGTGAGTGCTATGGTTAAAGTCAACACACGATGCTACAATAGCCCTGAGGTGGGGACTTGGGTCCACCTTCTAGCATAAAAGTTGAATATATATTAGGTCTGAGTATAAACTTTTTTAAGAGGGACAGGTATTAAGGAAACGTAAGTGCTAAGAGACTTGGGGCCACACCTGCTCATTCTTCTTCATCCTCAAATGCAGTACTGTGTATTTATTAGTCATTTATAAGAGTTAAATGTCGTTGTTAGATGCTGTATTTATGCCTATTCCCAAGAGAGATGATCCAACCAAATGTGGAAATTATCAAACATTATCATTAATATCACATGCAAGTAAATTTTGGTAAATATCATACCAAAGAGACTGCAACAGCATATTGACAGGGAGCTGCCAGAAATTCAAGCTGGATTCAGAAGAGTTTGTGAAACTAGGGATATCACTGCTGATGTCAGGTAAGAGTTAGTCCAAAACTAAAAATAGTTTTATTATATATAGTCTAACAGTTAAGCTCCCATGTATTTATCCAATGAGTTGTAATCCTATGTTCACGTGAAAACCTGCACAGAAATGTTTACTGGAGATTTTTTAATAATTGAGAACAGCCAAGATGTCCTTCAGTAGGTTAATGGCTTAACAAATTATGGTATATCCTTACTATGGAATATTATTCAGCAATTAAGAGGGAAAAAAAGGCTATCAAGCCAGAAAAATAAGTTTTAAAATAACATGAAGGAAATGTAAAGATATGTTGCTAACTGAACAGAACAAGGGAATACTAACTATGTGATTTAAAATAAACAACAGTGTGTAACAGGGTTGTATCCTTTTACTATGCATATTCAATCTGCATACTGTTCAAATAATCTGAGAAACTGGATTAAATGAAGAATGCAACATTAGGATTTTCTGGAAGACTCATTAACAATCTGCATCATATACAGGACACTACCTTGATTGCTTCAAGTGGAGAGGACTTGAGTCATTTATTGATAAAAATCAAAGACCACAGCCTTCAGTATGGATCACATCTCAGCATTTTTTTTTAATAAGTCCTCACCACTGGACCAACAATCAGCATTATAATAAGTAAAGAAAAGATTGAAGTTGTCAAGGATTTCATTTTACTTGGATCCACAATCAACACCCATGGAAACAGTGGCAGTCAAGAAATCAAAGTATTTCATAGGAGAAATCTACTGCACAACTCCTCTTTTAAGTGTTAAAAAGCAAAGATGTCATTTTAAGGACTAGGGAGTTCCTGACCCAAACAATGGTGTTTTCAATTACCTCACATGCATAAGAAATCTACATGTCATGGATTGACTTGTGTCCCGCCAAAAATCTGTGTAGCCTTGTGGCTAGCCCATGATTCCCAATATTTTATGATTGCCCACCATTGTGTAATTTTCCTCTGCTGTATGTTAAAGGATTAGGGTGGCACTAGAAATCCCTTCATAGAATCACCTCCCTGATCCATTCTAAAGGAAGTTTCCTTGGAGTACAGCTTAGCCAAGCCAAGCCAAGTGCCGTCGAGTCAGATTTACACCATCTTTAATCTTTTCATTCTACAAGAGATAAAAGGAAAGGGAAGCAAGCAGAGAATTGGGAACCTCACACCATCAAGAAAGCAGCACTGGGAGGAGAGCGTGTCCTTCAGACTTGAGGTTCATGTGCCAAAATGCTCCCTGGACAATGACTGACGCAATACTAGACTTTCCTCCACAACTAACATTAGGGAAAGCCTCCCCCTGGAGCAGATATAATGAGTTTGGACTTGCAGCCTTTCCTTTGTTGCAGCCATCCACTTATGGTATTTCTGTTAGAGTAGCACTAGCTGACTAAAACACTACAAAGTGGATAAAGAAACTATGGAAGAATTAAAGCCTTTGAATTACAATATTGGTAGAAAAATATTGAATATACCATGGAGTGCCGGTAGAACAGACATCTGTCTTGGTAGGAGTATGGCCAGAATATTCCTTAGAAACAAGGATGGCAAGACTTGATCACGTGTACTTTGGACATGTTATCAGTGGATTTACCAGTTCCTGGAGAAGGACATCATGACTGGTAAAGTAGATGGGTCAAACATAACAATACTTGTAAGGAGAGCACAGAACCACGCAGTTTTTCATTCTATTATAAACAGGGTTACCAATGTGTGAACTGATGAGACAGTGCTTAACAACAACTCTGTACTGCCTTCTCCTTTTTTTCTGTAAACATATAACTTCTAAATCATACAGTCTATTAATTTAAAAAAAGGTACATGAGATGACACACAAAAAAAGAACGATACTTGGTTATTTAGTGGTTGCACGGTTTCTTGTTCTGTGTAGTTTCACAGGTGATTCCATTGATATTATTTCCTGTTGCACAGTGTTTGCAGGGTGGTTTATTTGAGTATTGTTCATATCCTGTAATTGTTCTTTATGTTCTGTTGGGAATACCTGATCTGTCAACTCCTAGCTTACAGAATTATTTTTTAATTATGTCTTCAATATCCTACATGTCATTGAATTACTCCTTTATACAAACAGTGCCACAAATAACATTCCCTGTATACACCTCTTTTTACACATGTGGAGTCATTTCTCAAGTTTATAGGCTCAGAAATGGAATTTTCAGTAATAGGGATGCATATATATATATATGTACATATATATTAAAATTACCAGACAGTGACAAATCCCTATTTAAGTTGACTGAAACAATATTTAAAGTCCTTCCATCAGAATAAGACAGTTTACTTCAACCTTTTATTTGTCAGAAATGAATGTCTTTATTTTTCCAGTCAAATGGCATACAAATATGTACAAGGCTGCCAATGCAGTTCAAGAACTCATCCTAGGAAAATGTACTACATATCTCATTGCTGAGTATCACTACAGTAACCTTCAAAGCACTCCGCTTGGGAAGGTATGCACCGATGCTGTGCCTAGTCCACCCTTCAAAGCAATTTTGGAACTCTTTTTCTGGCATGGCCTCCACAGCTATTGTCATATTACCCTGGATGTCCTGAATGTCATCAAAATGTCTTCCTTTCACTGTTTCCTTTGTCTGCAGGTAAAGAAAAAATCATTGAGGGTCAGATCAGGTGAATACAGAAGATGTTGCAACACGGTTAATTGTTTACTGCCTAAAAATTCCCTCACAGACAGTTGCACAGTTAAGTTCACAAACTGGCCACTGTGCCACCACGCACAATGGCTATTCCAGAAAGAGTTCCAAAACTGCTCTGAAGGGTAGACTAGGCACGGCATTGGTGCATAGCTTTTCATGGGGAGTATTTTGAAGGTGACTGTACTGATATTCAGCATGAGTTATGTAGCATTTAGACCCATTAAGTTCACCGACTTAATTGTCTGACCTTGTGTGTGTGTGTGTGTGTGTGTGTATCAGTAGAATGAAAAATGAAAGATTACATGTATATATTTAAAAATCATGTATATTGCATATCAATAAAATGCCAATAATAACTACACACACGCATACCTCTTTCTACTGATTAATGGGTTAAGCAGCTATTTATATACTGAATTATCTTTGTACTTTTATTTTTTCTGAATTCCCTATTCCTTTATTCAAGTTCTTGTTTGGATGGAGTCGTCCACTTACTTACCTTTAAATAATTTCTGTATTTTCTAGAATCAAAAAATACAGTTAGTAACCAATAGCTTCATTTAGTAAATAGCTATTCTTTTAGGCTAATCCCCACCCCCTTCACAGGAAATATTTTAATTTTAATGAAAGCATGTGGATCAAAAAATCATAACATTTATACATTGCCCAGGATTGCCACTGTTTTCTTGTCTTTTTTCTCCCCAAGTACTGACAATTGATTTATATATTTCACTGGAAATTGTCTCCAACTATCAAAAATGCATCTTCACACAGGGAGGGCTATCATTTATTCTGAATTTGTCACTGTTTAGAACACAGAGTGGACACTAAAGAAACATTTATCGATAGATGAGAACAATTGAAATATTAACTTCTCTATTTGCAGTTGTTTTGATTACTAGCTCCTTTTGAAACTACTTCATAGTGGGCACCAAGAATTTTCTGCTACATATCTGCCTCTTTGGGAGCAGCAGACCTCAAATTTCTAACCACGACTGGTCTGGACTCAGAATCTAACTGTCATTATTATGTGTGTAACCTTGACCAAGGTAAATAAGCTTTTCAATACTCAATTTTGCCATCTAGAAAAATATATGGAGTTGTTATGACATACAAGGCGGGCTTAGTTACATTAAATGTTTTCCTTGGAAACAGATACAGCTGACATCTATGACTCCTCTGATTAAGCAAGGTACATCTTGTATATGTATTCTGGTCCTCAATAGCAAAAGTCATAAATCAAAAAGACAACTGACATAATTTACATTATATTTTGCCCTGGAAATTGCTACTTAAACATTTAAAGAAGGGGAATAAGCTATTTTTTAGAAATTATAGTTTAGCAAATATTAAAATGTTTTCTGTTGAAACATATCTTAGTGTAATTTTTGCCTACTTCCTTCTTACTCCTTGTTAACAGAGCTCCAGTACTATTCGGGCATCCAGGGCCTCCCCTCCCCTTCGGCTAGACGTGCGAACTGATTCATCCTTCATACAAGGTTGAGTTCTAAGCCAGTTGTGTTAAGCCCCTTCTCTTTGTTAGTAGGATTGATAATGCTGGCCAGTAAGAAATGAGGTGAAGACTAGCTGTGGGCTTTTGATAAAGGGTTTCCTATCTCTAAAAATAGACAAAAGGAAAACAATTGCTTTTCTGTTTCTAGTTATTGTCATGTTGGACGTGATTTATGAAATGGTCACAACCAATGCATTACCACAGAAAGAGCTAGCCAGAAAAGAATATCCACAGATTCCCTTTTTTACAAGCTGTTATTATATAAAGTAATAAATCCCTCCTTTACTGTTCACAAGATATCTTGATGTGTCCTGCGACTTTCACATGAAAGCTTTCCAGTATTCCACAATAAATATTTTCATTCATTCATCCATTCAGCTGATATTTATTGAATGTCATCTACATCTCAGAAACCACGTTAGGGCTTAGAGATTTAAATGACAAGTGATCTAATGTCGTTGACCTCAGGGACAATATGGGATTGAGCCTGATGTTCCTTAGTGGTGCTCTTCTTAAATTGGGCAGGGATTATCTCATAAACTGGTAATGATAATATGTAAGAGAGTGAGTTTTCTTAGCCTTTTTTTTTCCTATCCATCAGAAGAATATGGTTCTATTGGCAATCATAGTCTCCATTTTGTCAAAGAATAAAGCATTCATGATTATATCACCATGACAGTGTATAATCAGAGCCCAGATATGCCAGGGAATTGGGAGTACTACTAGGTGAGAGTTCTACATTCACACTATGATCTTTTTATTATTATTTTTTTTATTTTATTTTTTAAATTGTAATTTAGGTAAAATTTTACAGCTTAAGTTAATTTCTTATGCAAACTTTATTGTTAGGTGCTACTAGTTGTCATCTCTGTAATGTGACAGCACATTCTTCCTTTCTACTCCAGGTGTTCCATGTCCCTACATCCAGCTCCTGTACCAAACATCTTCTCATCCTGCAGTTGTTCTCATGGATCTACTTGAACAAAGAAGCATACTTTTCACAAGTATTGTTTTACGTTTTATAGTCCAATCTAATCTTTGTCCGAAGAGTGGGTTTAAGAAATGGTTTTAGTTCTGAATTAAGAGAACATCTGAGGGCCATTGTTTCAGGATTCTTTCAATCTCAGTCAAAACATTAAGTCTCATCGTTTTACTTGAAATTGAAGTCTGCCCTATACTTTTCTGCTGTTCCATCAGGGTCTCTGCTGTGTTCCCCGTCAAGGCAGTCATCGAGTAGCTGGGCATCATCTAGTTCTCCTGATTTCAGGCTGATGGAATTTCTGCTTTATGCGACCCTTTTGTTCTTGGAGTGGTATTTTCCTTGGGTCTTTTGTGTTCTTCATTTTCCTTTGCTCTAAATGGGTTGGGACTAACTGATGAGTTATAGGTGGCCTCTTGGAAACTTCTAAGACACCAGATACCACTCGCCATAGTGAGATGAAGAACATATTCTTAATAAATTTTGTCATTTCAGCTGACATAGATGTCCCCTGAAATCATGATCCTCAGACTGTCCCTGAAAGTGATTGGTTTTGTTTCTTAGCTTTTACGTTTGCCTCATTATGCTGATTCTCTTGTATTGTGTGTTGTCCTTCCCTTCACCTAAAGTGATTTTAGTGTAATATCTAATTAGTGAATCCCCCTCTCGCTTCCTCCTCACCGTCATAACAAAGAATGTTTTCTTCTGTGTTTAAACATTTCCTTGAGTTCTTATAACACTGGTTTCACACAACAATTTTCCTTTTACAATTCACAATTTCACTCAGCTTAATTTCCATCAGACTCATCTATGCTGTAAAATGTTGTGTGGATTCATCATTGTTCTTTATTGTTGTGTAGCATTCCACTGTGTGTATGTCCAATAATTTCTTTATCCATTCTTCTGCTGATGAGTACCTGGGTTGTCTCTACCTTTTGACTATTGTCAACAGGGCTGAAACAAACATGTGTGTTCATATATTTACTTGTGTGATGGGTCTTATTTCTAGGACATATTCTAGAGTGAAAATAGAGGAATCCAACTGATTTTTGTTTATTTTTATCCTAATAACTTTGCTGAAATCTCCTACTAGTTCTGTTAATTTTCTTGTGGATTCTTTGGGGTTTTCTGTGTATAAGATTGTATCATCTGCAAATAGGGGTACTTTTATTTCCTCCTTAAGAATTCAGATGTGCTTTATTTCTTTTTCTTGCCTGATTGCTCTGGCTAGGACCACCAGCACACTGTTATGTGAGAACAGTGATAAAGGACATCCTTGTCTGATTCTTATTCTTGAATGGAATGTTTTCAGACTCTCTCTCTTTACAATGATGTTGGTGGTTGCCTTTGTATTAATGCCTTTTATTATGTTGAGAAATTTCCCTTCTACTTCTATTCGGCTGAGAGTTTTTGTTGTTGTTGCTGTTTGTTTGTTTACAATAAATGGGTGTTCGACTTCATTAAATGCCTTTTCTGCTTTGACTGATAAGATCCTGAGGTTCTTATCTTTTTAAAAATTACATGATAAATTATATGATCATTTTTCTAATTCTAAACCATTCATGTATACCTGATATGAACCCCACTTGATCATCATGAGTTATTTCTTTAACATGTTGTTGAATTCTATTGCCTAGAATTTTTTTGAGGATTTTTGCTTGTGTGTCCATGAAAGATATTGGTCTGTAATTTTCTTTCTTGTAATGTTCTTAACTGGTGTCGGTGACAGCATTACACTGCCTTCATAGAATGGGTTTGAAAGTATTCCATCATTTTCTATGCTCTGAAATACCTTTAATAGTACTGGTGTTAACTTTTTTCTCAAAGTTGGGTAAAATTCTAGACTTCTTAAATAAAGTTGTTAGGATCAGGGCTTTTTATTTGTTGGAAATGTTATTATTATTATTACCTTTTTAATGTCTTACAGGTTTATGTAGTTTTTCTACCTCAAGTTGTGTTCTTTTAGGCAGATAATGTGTTTCTAGAAATTTGTCCATTTTTTTCTAGGTTTTCAAATTTGTTTCAGTACAGTTTTTTGTAGTATTCTGTTATGCTGCTTTTAATTTTAGTTGAATCTATTCTGATACCATCCATATCATTTCTTATTCAGTAGGTTATTTGCTTCCTCTCCTGTTTTGTTTCTCAGTTTGGTCAGTGGTTTATTGATTTAGTTTATCTTTTCAAAGAACCAGCTTTTGGTCTTCCTGACTCTTTCAATTATTTTTCTATTTCATTCAGTTCTGCTCTAATTTTTATTATTTCCTTTCTTGTGGTGTCCAAGGATGTTTTTGCTTGTTTGTTGCCTTTACTTTTCTATTTCTTCAAGTTGTAGGGTAAATGCTTTGATTTGAGCCCTTTCTCCTTTCTGGATGTGTGCATTTATTGTTATATAATGACTTCTGAGCCCTGGTTTTGTGATATCTGAAAAGTTCTGGTAGGACTCTTTTTCATTCTCATTTGATTCTTCAGATTTCTTCAGTCCATCTATAATTGATTCTGTACCCCAAAGATTTTTGAGCAAGATGTTCATTTTCCAAATGTTTTGACTTTTTTGTCCCTTACATTTTCTGTTATTGATTTTTACTGTTATAGCTCTATGGTCAGAAATGTTGCTTTGAAATATTTTGTTGTTTTGAATTCTGTTAAGACTTGATATTTTGTGGCCTAATATGTGATCTATTCTGAAAATGCTTCATATGTGTTGGAAAATAAAGTTTACTTGGCTGCTGCTGGGTACAGTGTTCTACATATGTGTAGGAGATCAAGTTGATTGATTGTGACATTCAAATCTCCTGGGTCTTTATTGAGCTGCTTTCTAGATGTTCTGTCCTTCACAGAAAGGGAAGTTTTAAAAAGTCTCCTACTACTGTTATAGAGCTGTCTGTTTCTCTTTTTCATGCAGAGAGAATTTGATGTACATATTTTGGAACTCCATCACTGAGTGTGTAGATATTTAGTATGGTTGTGTCCTCCTGATATGTTGACATTAATCATTGTATAGTGTCCTTGTCCTTTGTGGTGGATTTTGTTTTAAAGTCTATTTTGTCAGATATTAATATTGCCACTCCTGCTCTTTTTTTTATTGTTGTTTGCTTTTTGTTTGGTTGGTTTGGTTTAATTTTTGCACCCTTAGAGTTCATTTGTCTTTGACTCTACAGTGTGCTGTCTCTTGGGGGCATCATATAGACAGACTTGTTTTAAAATCCGTTTTGCCACTCTGTGTCTTGTGTCTATTGGTTCATTTAGCCAGTTTACATTTAGTGTAATCATTGGTGGGTGTGAATTAAATGCAGTTGACGGGATATGTTTATTAAACATTGACTGTTTCTTTCTTCCACCTAAATTTCTATGCTGAGTTATTTTTCTTTAAGCATTCTTTTTTCTTCTTTTTCATTGCTGACTTTGTATTTATTAACTCTTTATATTTCTCTTCATTTTTATTTTGATGTGTAGATTTGTAAATTTCTTTTGCAGTTACCTTCAAATTTACCTCTGTACTTCTAAGTTTAAACCACTTTTCTATTTCCTAGTATCATCTTAATTTCCTTTTCATATGAAAGTTCTGTGGCTACTTTATTTATACCCCACCTCCCTGCCTTTTTTTTTTTTTTTTAACATTGTCATCTTTTACACGTTGCTGTCTCTGTTTCCCTGTTTTCAGTGTCTTAGCTTTGACTTATTTTTGTGGCTTCTCTCTCTGGATTGATCCATGGTTGTCATGCCCAGTATTCTTGTCTTGGGTTGTTTTCTGATGTTTTGATTTTCTAACCGGAAGATTCCCTTTAGTATTTCCTATAATTCTGATTTGGTTTCTGCAAATTCCTCATATTTCTGTTTATCTAAAAACATCCTAATTTCACCACAACAGTTGAGAGACAATTTTCCTGGATATATAATTCTTGGATGGCATTTTTTTTTTTTCCTTCAAAGCATCATATTTGTCATCCTATTGCCTGCTTGCCTGTGTGGTTTCTGTTGAGTAGTCAGTATTTAGACTTACTGACTCTTCTTTATAGGTAACTTTTCATTTATCACTAGCTGCTCTTAAAACTCTCTATTTGTCTTTGGTTTGGGCACATTTAATTATAATGTGTCTTGGTGGCTTTCTTCTTGAATCTATTCTTTCTGATTTTTCAGTGAGCTTCTTGGATGGATTCTCTTCTCATCTTTTACAATATGAGAGAATTTTTCTGCTAGCGTATCTTCAACAGTTCTCTCTGCATTTTGTGTTGTAACTGTTCCCCAATTTCAGTATTTCAGTCATGCCTAGGTTACTCCTCTTGATAGAGTCACACATAACTCTTAGGATTTCTTAATTTTTTAAAATTATTTTATCTGACATTTCTATGTCAAGTGCTTTATCTTCAGTCTTACTAATTCTGGTTTCATTTCTGCTTCTATGACTTTCTATTAAGTTGTCTAATTCAGGAATGTTATTGTTAATTTTCGGCCCTAAGGTACTACCCATTGGGAGCAAAATGGACCTGGGACAGTTGTGAACTAGTGTCTCTTCAGTGGAGTGACTATGGCCTGGAAGAGAATAGTGGAGGCAGCACACAAGGCTGAAAGGCAGGGTGTGGGAAAATGTGTATCTCTGGTTACTGGGTGCTCTGTCTTCCTCTTGGATCTGTATGAATTTCCCTTCTTGCACTTCCTGCCCATATTTCTTGGTGGCCGTGGTCCAAGATGATTAATCCTTGCTTTGTAAGGGATCTTCCTTCCATAGCTCTTCTATTTCCCTATTCCATTTCAGTTTCTTCTTCAGTTTGGGGATCGATCAAATTATTTATTCCTTTATTTGATGTAAAGGGTTCTAGGACTGACATTTGTTTCTGTTTTACTTGCTTGTTTCAAGTTTTTGTTGCAGAGGGACAATGAAGTGTTTTTGTCTGTAGTTACATATTGGCTTTGCTTGTGCACGTGTGATCTTTAGCTTAATCTCCAAAGCAATTTAAAGATATATTGTCAGAGCATATGAAATTTATGATAATGATTGCCTAATTGTATCTAGAGTTGATGTATACATTTTATTAATAGGAGTTTCATTTATTAAATTCCTATAGAACTAAATAAGTTAAAGGTTTTTTTTTTTTCCTCCTTGCTTTGTTTTTTCCTAGAAACATATCAGTGGGAATCAAAAAGGAATGTGTCTTGAAATCATGGAATTTGAACGTATTGGTATAGTGGGGAAGGAGGTGAAAATAAATGAAGTTACTTTCTTTGAGTGCTTATATATCAGGTATTTACCGTATGTAAATTCTCAAAATAGATATGCATTTTTACCCACATTATAGTTGTGAGAACACTGTACAGGGCAGAGAAGCTAAAGGCTGGGAACTGAAAGTTAGATATATCAGTATTTAAAATCAAAATTCCCTGCTCTATCATCAAGCTGACTCAAGATTTCACTCATTCAAAGCTGTGATAATGTTTTTTTCACAGGCTCAAGTAAAGCTTCTCCTTGCACTAGCTATAGAGGAAAATATGAATAAATAAATGAATAAGAACAGAAGGAAGGAAAGAAAAATTGCAAATATAAATGAGATCTCAATGGTAAGTTTAAGATAAAATAACAAATGTAAATGTCAACATGATCAAGAAGGCATAAGAAATGTGTCATGATGGCTTAGCCTGAAGCACACACACACAAAAAGGGGGTGGGGAGAGTAAGTGACCTTGACTGTTGGAGACTATATATACCAGCCAATTATTACCATGGGGAAACGAGAGTTCATTGATGCCAGATACCAAATTTTTGAAGGGAAGCCAGAAGTGTAGGCTTTGATGTGTTATCAGTGGACAAGAAGTCTTTACAGGCCTAAATTTGCCTATTGAATTTTGATACAAACACTTAATAATACACATTCATGGTCAAGAATTTTTAACAAGTATAATTATTATTTATAAGCAATCCCTTGCAAAGCTATTAATGAAATTTTTGAACAGTAGTTCTAAAAGCTCCATTGATTGCCACGTGGATCTGCAAGTTGCTGTTGACTTAATTGCTGTTACTATTTATGATTAAATTCAGTATACTGTAAAAGAGAGCTGAAGTTAAAATTTTTATCAAGTTCAGATTTTCTCTCCTCTGTCATTGTAGAAATCAAGGGTATAATGCTGTATATTTATTAGAAACATATAAAATAATCCCCATGTGTTTTGATGAGCATAATTTCTTAATTTTTTAATGTTTTATTTGGCATTGTATTTTTAATGTCACATTTACAGCTATGTCACAAAATAAAAAATACATAAAGCTCTGTGTAACTTTGGCTACCCTCTCTTTTCTCTCTCTTTTATGCATGTACAGCCCCTACCCCCACAGACACATTCTCAATTATTTGAAAGTTTTCTACGTACATACTAGTAATTCATTTCTAAGGAATTCACAATGTGCTGTCTTCCTAAAGGCAAGGACATTCTCCTATGTAACCGTGTTATTACTGAAATTAGGAAATTACTGATATAATTTTATGATCTCATCTATGAATCTTATTTAAATGTTCCCAGTTGTCCTACTACTGTCTGTATTGAATGTGTAGAGGAAAACGTCTAGTCTATTTTCTAAATGAAGGTCACATGTTTCATCTCACATCTTTTTTGCTACCCTTCAGTCTGGGACATTTTCTCTATCCTCCCAAGTCCTTCATGATCCTGATATTCTAGTAAAGGATTTAAAATATATGTATATATGTGTGTGTGTTTCAATCTGTTTTTTTTTTCATGTTTTCAAATTAGTTAACTTTAATATAAATCAATACCAAAACCAAATCCAGTGCTGTCAATTTGATGCTGACTCATAGCAACCCTATAGGACAGGGTAGCACTCCTCCACAGAGTTTCCAAGGAAAGCCTGGCAGATCTGAACTGCCAACCTTCTGGTTAGCAACTGTAGCACTTAACCACTATGCCCCCAGGGTTCCAATCTTAATATATTTGAGCTTATTTACTTATTGTCCATTATTAATGTTTTGGAGTCATATTTAGGTACAATTTCCTCACTCCAAAATCATAAACATATTCTGTGATTTTTTTAAAAGCTTTTATTTTCACTTTTAGTTTAACAATATGTCTAGATTTGTATTTTTGTATTTGATGTAATACAAAGATTCACTATTTTTATCATGTATTATTATCTGCATGCATAAATTATACATATATATCATATATGTGCCTTTGATCACTCTACTCTGGTCTCTAGGGTCACCATGAGTCAGATCCGACTTGATGGCACTGGTTTATATATATATATATGTAATGTACATACATAAATGTGCATCATGTGTACATACATATACTCTATTGCTGTTGAGTTGATTCCAACTTATACTGACACTATTGGGTATAATAGAACTGCCCCATAAGGTTTTCAGATGCAGCTGATAGATTTAAGCTTCTAACCTTTTGTTCACATCCAAGTTCTTAATCACTGAGTCACCAGAGTTCTTTATGTATGTAAGCAGATGTGTAAATGTGTGTGTGTGTGTGTGTGTGTATGTGTGTGTGTGTGTGTGTGAGATTGTTTTTAGGTGCCATAGGATTGGTTCCAGCTAATAGCAATGCTATGTACAACAGAACAAAGCACTCTCTGGTTATGCACCATTCTCATGATCACTGTTATACAGTTTCTCCAAACAAGAGTGTCCTATCTTCGAACTTTTAAACTCTGGTGGCATATTGGTTAAGAGCAACATTTGCTAACTGAAAGATCAGCAGTTTGAATCTGCCAGATGCTCCTTGGAAACTCTGTGGGGCAGTTCTACTCTATTCTATAGGGTCACTATGATTCAGAATTTACTCAACAGCATTGGGTTTTCTTGGTTTGGTATCTCTGAACTTAAATAAACAAGTTGTATAAATGATGTAGCTTTAATTGTTTTCTCATTTTGAAGTATATTTGATGACATTATGTGTGGAAAAGTACTTCAGGTAAATGACCTTACAAATGGGGCCAAAAATAATCGGTTATCATAGTCTAATATTTTTTACCATTGACAGTCACAGCCTCTCTTCACTCATCTTGGGAAAAGTAAGGGCCGATGATCCCACCAGACAAAAATCCATACCAAAAGGTAACTTTTTTGTGATGAAGTGAACATTCTTGAATCTCCACTGGGTTCTCATTGCTCCACATTCAATAATTTTGTTTTTTTAACAAAATCATTTATCCATAAATGTGGCTCATTGCTGAAGATGATTTTTCAACCCAAAGCATGGTCAACTTCCATTTCTTCCAGAGCTAAGTCAGCAAATGTATGGTGCAATCTACGATCACTGAACTTCAGTTCTTGAATTAAAGCAATTTTGTAAAGGTAAAGCTTCAAGTGCAGATGCAAAATCCACCAAATTGTGGTCAGTGAAAGCACCAGTTCTTGAGCTCAGTGAGAAATTGATTGGGATGGATACTCACATACAGTCTGATGAACAGCAGTGATATTTTTGTTGAAATGTATGGTTCATTGATGCTCAGGCATTGTCTGATTGGCAACAGGCATGGTTTGTCTGAAAACATTTTTTGTTAATTGTGATTAAGTGAAAGTTTGCAATCCAAATCAGTTTTGCATGCCTGCCTATCTGCAGCTTCGCCTGTTCTCCTCAGCCTGGCACAGCATGCTCTTCCTTTTCACTCTGTATTTCTAGTATTCTCTTTAAAGACACCTGTCCCCTCCTCTCCACTTTCTTCTCACCCAACTCAAAAGAAACCAGTAGGAGAGCCTCCTATGACTGTAAAGAACCATAAATTACACACACCATATGGTCACACTGTGTCCCTAAATTCAGTCCCTTCTTGTTTGAGTGGTTGACCTCAGTACTGGTTTCCAGTCAGGGCCAGAGCAGGTCTAGGACCCATGTTCCCAGGGAACCCTCCAGGATGTTGAGTGATCACTTCTGGTCTTTTACTAGAGTTTTTGAGCTACACACTTCTTTTTTTTTGTACTGCCTCAGGGAGTCTACATTGTGTCCCCCATCAGGACTGCCTTTGGTGGTATTTGGGCACCATCTACTTCTTCTGATCTCATGTTGATAAGGTCTCCCATTCATATGGGTCCTTTTGTCTCCTGGGAACTTTATTCCTCATGTTTTTGTTCTTGGTTATTGTCTGTTCCAGATGAGTTGGGACTATTTGGTGCATCTTAGATGGCAGCTTTCTAGCTTTTAAGACCCCATATGCCACTCACCAATACGGAGTGTAGAAGACTCTTTTAGCAAAAGACTGGTTATGCCAATGGGCCTTGATACCCTCTGAAAACATCACCATCAGACCCCTACCCCTGCTACTCTATCCTTTGAAATATTAGGTTGAGTTTAGAAAACTTTTCAGTTTATAGTGTAGTCCAGTTATGTTGATCTGCTTTCTAGTGCATACAGTCACTGCTTTCTCCTAACCAAATTCCTATCTACTATCTAATCTATGACCAACTCTCTCCCTCCTTCCGTACCCTCATAACTACCAAAGAGTGTCTTTTCTGTACATAAGTCTATTTTTCAGTCCTTACAGCAGAGGTCTCATACAATACTTGTCGTTTTGTGGCTGACTGATTTCACTCAGCATAATGTCTTCTAGTTGAAACCAGGTTATGAGATGCTTCCTAAAGTCATCATTGTTCTTTATTATTGTATGGCTTTCCATTGAGTATAGGTACCACAGTTTGCTTATCCCTTTATCTGTTGATGGGCACCTAGGTTGATTCCATTTTCTTCCTGTTGTGGACAGTGCTACAATATACATTCATGTGCATATGTCTGTTTGTGTGGCCACCTTTAGTTCTGTAGGATATAATATGAGCAGTGGGATTGCTCAGTAGTATGGTATTTCTATTTCTAGCTTTTTAAGAAAGCACCAAATTTTTTTCCAAAGAGGTTACACCATTTTGCATTCCCACCAGCAATGTAGGAGAGCTCCAATCTCTCTGCAGCCTCTCCAGCATTTGTTGTTTCATGCTTTTTGGAACACGGTCAACCTTTGGGGTGATATGGTATCTCATTGTAGTTTTGCTTTGGATTTCTCTAATAGCTGACGTCCGTGTGCATTTCCTCAGGTGTCTTTTGGCAATCTGGATGTCTCTGGTGAAGTGTCTGACCATTTCTTTTGCCCATTGCTTAACTGGATTATTTATATTTTTCTTGTTGACATTTTGCAGTACATTGTAGATTATGGAAATCCAGACATCAATTTGACTTGTAGTTGCCAAATAGTTTTTCCCACTCTGTAGGCGATCTTTTACCTCTCTTGATAAAGTCTTTGTATTTATTTATTTATTTTATTAAATGTTGAATTATTCTTTAAGAGGGATGATCATAGGTATTGTAAATTTCAAATAATGCAATGCATGTTTGGCAAACTGAACATCCATTTTGATAATAAACTTTAATAATTTCTATGTACTGTGGAATCACGTAACTTTCTATGATAATATGTCCAAAGTATGTGAGACCTAGTGTCACTATTTCTGTTTCTAAGGACCATTTCCACGTGCAATTTGTTCCTTCTCCTGGTACACTCAATATTCTTTGCCAACATCACAATTTAAAACATCAGTTCTTTGGTCTTCCTTATTCATTGTTCAGCTTTCACATGTGTATGAGGTAACTGAAAATGGCATGACTTGGTTCAGGCCATCTTAGGCTTGAAAGTGACATCTTTGCTTTTCAAAAATTTAAAGAGGACTGTTGCAAAACATTTGCCCAAGGCATTTTGTCTTTTGACTTCTTGACTGTTTCCATGGGTGTTGATTGTGGATCCAAATAAAATGAAATCCTTGTCCACTTCAATCTTTTCTCCATTTGTCATGTTCTTATTGGTACATTTGTGAGGATTTTTATTTTATGTTCAGACATAATCCATATTCATACTTGTATATGCATATATGTATGTCTGTATTAGAGGAGACCTGGTAGCACAGTGATTAAACAGTTGGTTACTAACCAAAAGAAAAGTGGTTTGAACACACCAAACTCTTAGTGGGAGAAAAATGTGGCAGTCATTTCTGCGAGGATTTACGACTTTGGAAATCACGTGGAGGACTTCTACCCTGTCCTCCAGGGTCACTGCAAAATGGAATCTAAGTGAAGGCAATGAATTGGGTATGTACATTGCACAAATATACAAAAACATATATATATATAAACACACATAAAAAACTTAAACTAAACCTATTGCTGTGGTATTAATTCTGACTCACAGTGACACTTCAGTTGAGGGTAGAAACACTCCACAGGGTTTCCCAGACCTTTGACTATCTTACCAGAATAGACTGCTACATCTTTTTCCCACAGCATAGCTAGTGAGCTTGAACTACCAACCATATATATATACACACATATATATATACATATATATACACATATATATATGGTTGGTATATATACGAGTTGGATCTGACTCGACGGCATTTAGCTGTATATACATATATATAGGCTCCGACTCGATGGCACTTGGCTTGGCTTATATATATATGTTGTTGTTCAGTTGCTGCCAATTTGACTTCAATTCATGGTGACCTTGTATAAAGCAGAATTAAATGTTTCCTGGTCCAGCACCTTCATGATGTTGTTGTTTTTGTTAGGTACCACAGAGTTGGCTCCAACTCATAGCAACCCTATGAACAAGAGAACAAAATACTGCTTAGTCCTGTGCCATGTTTACAGTCATTTTTATTCTTAAACCCACTGTTGCAGACACTGTGTTAATCCATCTCTTTGAGGATTTTCTTCTTTTTTGCTGACCTCCTACTTTTTCGAGCATGATGTCCTTCCCAGGGACTGATCCCTCCTAACAACACATCCAAAGTACGTAAGACACAGTTTCATCATCCTTGCAGACAAGGTACACTTTGGTTGTACTTCTTCCAGAAAAGACGTTTGTTCCTTTGCTAGTCCATGGTACATTAAATATTCTTCTCCAATGCCACAATTTCTAGATGTCAGTTCTTCTTTATTCATTGTCTAGGTTTCACATGCATATGAAGTAACTGAAAATAGCATGGCTTGAGTTAGGTGCACCATAGTCTTCAAGGTGACATCATGACTTTTTAATATTTTAAAGGTCTTTTTCAGCTGATTTTCTAAATTCAATGAATCTTTTGATTCTTGATTTCTGCTTCCATGGGTGTTGTTTGTGGAACCAAGTAAAATGAAGTCCTTAATAACCTCAATCTCTTCTCCATTTATCATGATGTTGCTTACTGGTCTCATTGTGAGGATTTTTGTTTTGTTTTGAGATTCAACTCATACCGAAGGCTGTGGTCTTCCATCTTCATCAGCAAGTGTGTCAAATCTTCATCACTTCAAGCAAGCAAGTTTGTGTCATCTACATAAAGCAAGCTGTTAGTGATACTTCCCCCAATCCTGATGCCTCATTCTATTTCACATAGTCTAGCTAGTTGGAGTACTTCTCAGCATACAGATTGAAAAGGCATAGTAAAAAGATACAACCCTTACACACACCTTTCCTGACTTTAAACCATGTATTGACCCCTTGTTCTGCTAGCACGACCAACAGATCCTCTTGATCCATTTACAGATTCCATATGAGCACAACTGGGTGTTCTGGAGTTTCCATTCTCTGCAATGTTATCCATATTTGTTATGATTCACACACTTGGATGCCTTTGCATAGTCAATGATGGTTGGAACGTTAGAGCCCTCTGTCAGCGCTACTGGTAATATTATTAGTCCTTCTAAAAACCAAAGACATTAAGAGCTTTGGGTCTTGTTACTGAACTGTATATTTTGTTTTATATTTCCTTTTATATTGTTCTCATCTGTATTTACTTTCTTTGATCATTCTTTAGACTGAGTTTGCAATTACTCTTCTTTTTTTCTAGTGCCTAGTTCATTCCTTTTTCTACTTTCCATTTTTGTAATATGCATGAAAGTCTTTAAATTACACTCTGTCCTGCTTTTCAATGAAATTATTTTTTTTACATTTTATTAATTATTCATCAATATATGAACGTTTTTATTGCCTTTTTTGGTCCATATGTTATAAAACAGTGAATTTTTAAACCATCAGATATAGCACCCAAAAATCAAGCCCATTGCTGTTGAGTTGATTTGAGCTCACAGAACACTGTAGGACAGAGTATGACTGCTCACAGGGTATTCAAGAAGCATCTGGTGGATTCATACTGCCTTTTGTTTTCCACTTGATCTCTTAACCAGTGCTCTATCGAATATAATGGGTTTATTTTCTTACTGTATTTGTATTATGACTGAGTTGCACTGCTGCAAATTGACAGAGGAAAAATTTGGAACTTAGTTGGGAATAATAGCTTTTTGGCACAGTGTGAGGTTAGTTTGTATAAATGGTATGTGAATATTTAAAAAAAATGTTGATCCAGTGGTTTTTGTATGAACTGTCTTACAGATCTCATTAAGTAAGATGTCTGGGGCATGCTACTCAACTATTTACATTACTTCTAATATTTTGTCAAGTTTTTCTATCATCAATGATTCACAGTATTGTTAACATATGTCCATTGGGACATTTACATTTTGTCTTGTAGCTCTGTTAGTTTTTATTTACACATTTTAAGGTCATATTACTAGATGAAAAAAGCAATTAAAATTTCTGTTTTCTTGATGAATTTTGTCATTTATCATTGCCAAGTCATCTTCAATATGGGTTTTGCATTGTAGCTTAGAATTCTAATGACTTTCTCCAGAGAGGCCTTGTATTTGTTTCTTGTGGGCAACTAGTACTATCTCCAAACTTACTTCAATGTTTTCAGTTCCTGGACCATGAAGGCTGTGAGTTCCCAGAATATAGATACGTAGTAATGCCAGAAAAGACTTCTTGTTGCTTCCCCTCCGCCCTGTTTCTTGCTCCTCTTCAGCTCCACTCAGTCAGTACATCCCTGTCTTCAGTTTCTAGCAGTTGAGGAAAGAGTAGAAAGTTGTAGATATGGCTTTCTCTTAACACGAGAAAGTGTTCTTAAAATTGGATCTATGTGGGGAGAGTTTCCCACAAGCCTCTCTCCTGTTGAAGACCTAAACTCTTACCTCTGACTCTGAGTCAGAGAAGCCGAAGAATCAAGAAACAAGTTTTTGTGATGAGTGTCTTACAGGCTACATACTTTTAGTGCATCAATACTATGTATATCTTTCTGACTATAATTTTTTACAAAACTGTGCGGGATAGTCTGCATTATCTTTTCAGAGACTTTGTTTTTGATTGTTGTTGGAAGTGTTTTTCAACCTAGAATTCTATAACTATTTTTTTCTAGAGACAGTATAGTTCTAAGTAGCTTTGTCTGCCCCAATCATAAATAGAAATTTCTTCCAGACATAATTTCTACTTCTGTTTCATTTTTCATGCTTTCTTAACTCACTCTTATGGAAACAAATTGTGATTTTTACGTAATATGAGATCACCATTTTCAATACCTTCTTTCATTTGCACTTGAGGAATAGTTTCCCACATAAAAGTACGAATTATACAAGGACTGCAGTTAACTAAACTGCTTTGGTATAAACTTAGAAGCAAGTTTGGATTGAATTAGGGTTATTAATTTTCTTCTGGGAAAAGCTTGTTTATTTTGATTTCTTGAGATCTAAACATATTCACATTATTACTAAATTTGTTGTAAAGCCCCCCTACATAAAATCTAAGCTAGCATTTTGTCTCCCTACCCCTAGCCACTAAACCTGAAAAAATAACTCCAGAGATCTCATTTAAGTTACTTTGATGAAATCAATCAATACATAGTGAAGTTTCTGGCACATAATAGAATTTTAATACATGTTTATTGAGTCAATTAAAATGTTAAATTGCATATGTCAAATGAAATTTAATGGTCAGCTTCTTAAACTTTGTTATTTGATGTCTACAATGCATTAAAGATGAGTAACTAATAACTCATAAAAAGAAAGCAGTTCAACTTTTGTTTTACAAATCATAAAATAACATAGCCAGCCAGCCAAGTGCCGTTGAGTCGGATCCGACTCATGGCGACCCTAGGGGCCAGTTCTAGGTAATTGGTAAAAGTTATTCTGTTCCCTCATACCCTGCCCCTGCTGCTCTGCATCAGTCAAATGGCAACTGGAAGCAAATGACACAGGCAAATTCATAAAATGAGGAAAAAGTTTAGTAAAGAGACTTCTAATGGAGATATAGATAGAGAATACAAGAAAGCCAAGAATTAGGACAGAAATCCAGGAAATTCTCTTAAGCTTGTTCCATATATTGGTCCTCCTAATATCTAAAATAATAATATTTGCACAGATTATCAGAAAATAAACAATAATCTCTTTGGTAAAGTGTGGAGACTAAAGCATTCAATCATCTCGAGACAGTCATAGATACATAGATAGACAGACAGATATTACATTATCAAATCCTATGCAAATCTTTGGTAATACTTTGTTGGTTTTTCTTTTTTGCATGAATTGTTAAACACATTAATTGACACCGAATGTGATTTCTATAAAAGTGAAAAATGAGTTCTCTATGGGGAATCTGTTTATACTTCATACTAATCTTCTGCTTCTAAATCAGAATGTTAAACTCATTTTGGGGGACACCAAGGTGTGTATGCATGTGTGTGTGTGTGTTTAACGTGTTTAAAGCATTTCATAATGACATATAAACTAAATAGGCAACATATTTATTGATTTGTACCTAGTTTTTATAAAATAAGAGATCACCCTTATGGATTTTTTTCCAATTGTTCCACATCTGCTCTCTTCTTTCCTGTATTCTTTACCCTGTTTTCTCCCCTGAGAGGATGACTAAACAGGTTGCATTTGTCTTTGGGTTGGGTTTAGCCAATGGAGCTCATTGATACCAGAAAACAGAGAAGGATGACTGCAAGCAGCAAATTTATTACTCAAAGTTCAGTGTTGCTTTGCCAATATGAAAGTACAATTCTATAATGAAAGAATTGGAAAAGGATGCTTAAAAGTTGTCTTAGTTCCTGTTAGTTGACACGTCACGCCTAGCTGTTGAGTGGTGAAGAGTAGGACTTTTTTTTTTTCTTTAAGGTAAAACTACGTGATATCTTAATGGTGGATACACGACATTGTGCTTTGTAAAACCTATATAACTCAACAGCATGAAGAGTGAGGCTTAATGTATACAATTTTTTCAAAAAGGAATAATTTAGGAAAATTGAAGAATCCTTAAACGGCATGTATAATGTACCAGAATAGCTGAGCTGTGAAACAATACCACTGAAGAATGTATGGGAAAAAATGCACCCTAAGTAACTTTGGAAATAAGTGGATTCTATAAACTAAAGACGAAAACATCTGAGCATAGGCACTGTACCCTAGCCAGTAATCCCACCACCCCTAAACAGGATAAGGGTTAACACTTCTGATATTGCTATGCATGTATACTAAATTTAAACAATTGTGAAAATGAATGGTATACAGCAGAAGCCAGATATTTAACTTTTGGAGTGGAATGTTATCAATAAGCAAGAGGATAACTAAAACGATTAGCCATATTTGTATTAACACAGATACGCTGTTGTTGATAGTTACTGCCTAGTCAGTTCTGACTCATGACCACCTCATATTTGCAGAGTAGAAGGCACCGAAGGAGTTTTAAGCCTATGATCTTTCAGAAGCAGATCACCAAGCCTGCCTTCCAAGGTGTCTGTGGGGGAGCATAAACTGCCAGCCTTTCAGCTGGTTGTCAAGAGCTTAGCCATTTGGGCCACACGAGACCTCTAAAATAGATGTAAAAAACAAACAAAAACCATTGTTATTGAGGCCTTCCAATTCACAGTGACTCCACTGGAGAGAGTACAACCACTCCATAGAGCTTCCTAAGAGTCCCTGATGGATTTGAACTGCTGACTTATTCGTTAGCAGCCATAGCCCTTAACCACTATACATCCAGAGATTCCCCATATAGACAACGATAGCTACATGAAGAAATATTTTCCAGCCATTTCTACCTACCTTTGTAATCTCACATCGAACATACATCACTCAGTGAGACAGTACTGTGTCTTTTTTTCTATTTTCAATAACGTCCAATATATACATCTCAAATGCTTCCCTTGTTGTAGATATAGTTTCCAGAGCTGGTTCTTTCCATCCACTATTTCTCCTTCTGTTTCTACTTTGTTTCTTGACATCATCCTCATGCCTCATTCAACTTACTTTTCTTAACTCCGTTGACTCCACCCACGGTCTTCTCTTTCCTTTAAAGTTTCTTATATATTTTTCCTCTATTTTAGCTATAATCTATTGCTTTTATAATGTCACCCCATGTTGTTAATTTTTGTCATGTATATCTTGCTTAAAAGAAAAATTCTCAGAGGATACAGTCATAGAGTTTTATAGATAAGGGGATTGAGGGGTAAATCTCCCCGTTGATCTCTTAGCAGGTAAGTGATGAAAGAGAAGAATAAATTAAATATGAAATTTTTACATGTTTGAGTTGATAGTATGCTATTAGGAAAAATACAGAAGGTAGAGAAACAGATTTGAAAGGGAAACTGTAATGTATAATTTGGCTCATATTTCTCTTACTTGTTCAAATGTATCTAGATACAGATAATTTGTTGATTCTTAAGTTGTGGCTGTTTTTACTTTATTAACATCAAAATATAAATATGCTACAGAGATTCTTGTTTATATCAAATATTCCATGATATTATCCATATTTTAAGGGATCCTGTAAATGGAGCAAGTTACATAGAATTTTCAAAAAATAAATTTTCATTAGAAACTCTCTTTACGAGTTGCACACGTGACCATTGAGATCAAAAACTCCTAGATTTACAACTGTACAAAAACTTCCTTTCTTCAACCAGTGAAGGCAAGTGTCCAATTAATACTTTTCTCTTACTTTCTGCCCACCTACTCTTGTAACCTTCAATCTGTTATTTAGACTCAGGGACAGTGATGAAAGACAACAAATATGAAACAGCCGCATGTCCCAGATCCGTGTTCTCATTTTTATTACAACTCTCACTAGACTTAGAATAAATAATTAATAAGACTGTTATTAGTTTGTTGGTTCTCCTAAATAAGAATAATAATAATAAATACATCAGTCATACACAAATATTCCATTATATTTACTTCAAAATATCTGTAACTCTAATCTTTTCTTTCTCTACAAGTTGCCATTGCCCAAGTTCTTCCTTTGTTACTTGGGCTACTGATCATAGATAATATGTGGCTCACCTAAGTAATTTTTTTGTTACCTAAACAAACAAAACCCCAAACCCACTGCTGTTAAGTCAATTCTGACTCATAGTGACACTACAGGACAGAGTAGAACTGTCCCATAGAGTTTCCAAAGAGCATCTGGTCGATTTGAACTGCCAACCTTTGCATTAGCAGATGTAGCACTTAACCACTAAACAACTGGGTATTCCTGAAGTTCTTGAAAATGGAACTTAAAAGGAAATGCAAAAACAGGCAACACAATAGCAAGAGGAGATCTCTGAGGTAGTAGAACTCAGATGCAGAAGTGCTAAAAATCAGACTGAAATTAAAATAGCATTACAAGCAGCTATGAACAGTGTGTGTAGAACTGAAAATGAAGAGAATACATTGGGAAAAAAACCTTGAAGAACACAGGGAAACACAGGCCTGTGCTGTTCAAGACCGCCTTCTATTCTCATATTCCAAAACACCTACTTTGTCCTTCACTCTATACTCTAGAAACACCAACACTATTTCTATCTGTCATAAACTCAGTGCATCCTTCCTTTACACTGCTCTAAGACCAATGTTACTTAGCATTTTGTTGTATATATACCTAAATAGACACAAACATATATATGCACACAGACATATATGTACATATATATACCCACACATACGAAGCTGTTGAAACTGAGGATGTGTTTAGTTATTCATTAATATTGGCTGTCACCTACTTATATATTTATTGTTTATCATTTATCATGTACCTACGGGAGCTGGCAAAGTGCCAGGAACAAAGCAGATGCTGACTAGATGCATAATCTATCCAAAACTCTAACATGGTAATATTTGTAACAGATATCTTCATTATGGGTCTTCTAAAAGGTCCTAGTGTATCTAATTCCTCAATTTATTTGATTAATAAATGCATTCTGTGTTCTTGCAGTTACCTGGCCAGTTTCAAATGCTTTTTCCTCCCCCTAATGCACACACGTGTAAGTTTGTGTGCACATGTGTATTTTCTACTAACCTCACAAATAAATGATGTTAAACCATTTATTTGTGAAAAAAATGAAAATGAAACCCACTGCATCAAGTTGATTCTGACTCATAGTGATCCTAGAGGACAGAGTAGAGCTGCCGCATAGAGTTTCCAAGGAGCACCTGGTGTATTCAAACTGTCAACCTTTTAGCATACGTAGCACTTAACCACTATACCACCAGAGTTTCCAAGTGATGTTGTAACATAAAAATAGCCCTGGTATTGGATTTTGACAGTAATTGCAAGAGATATGATTTTATCTCATGCCTCCCTCTTCGTGCTATTAAGCAACAAGCTAAACTTGTTAGCCAATATCATAATTACCAACTTACCATCATCACAGAAGACAACAAAGTAAATAAACACATGGGCTCACTTCCAACTCGCAGAAAACAGTAATAAGATAAAAAATGATGCACTGAATAAATACCTACTATGACTTCAACTCTTTGCCACGCACTGTAACTACATGATTTGTGAACCTAACAACATCTCATGGTCACTACAGTTGACATCACAGTACAACTGATTAAAACCAATAGTTACAGATATTAAACAACAGCCTAAGTCACACATCAGGCCAAGATTTGACCCTAGGTCTGCCAGAATCAAAGACTATGCTTTTCACTTATCAGTGATGCCTCTATAAACTTCTGTGTCCATTATAAAAAGAGATTAAATCTACTTCCAAGGCATTTTGGGGATGATTATAAAGTGATACCAGAAAGTACTCATTTCAGTGTCTGGAACATAGTAGGGTCTTAAATAAACATGCCTTGAGAACAAATACTCACCTTAGCAGCTATGATTTAAGTGGCGCATGGGGGCAGTGGGAGTTCATTGAAGAATTCTTGCCTTCTTTGCCCAGGTACCTTATATGCAGCCACTACCCATCAGTCAGTGGACATGTGTGTGTTACTTTGATGATGAACAGGCATCAGATGCACTTTCAGACTAAAATAAACTAGGATGAAGTCCTGGAGAGCTATTTCCAAAAACTAGCCAATGAAGACTATAGATCACCACAGTCAGATCCCCTAAGCCACCATGAGGATGGCGCTGGGGCAGGCAGCATCTTGTTCCATTTTGTAATAGGTCATGGTGAGTCAGGGGTCCACTCAACAGCAGTTAACAACAAAAACCAAAATCAAACCCACTGTTGTTGAGTCAATGCCAACTCATAAAGACCCTATAGGACAGAGCAGAACTGCTCCATAGAGTTTCCAAGGAGTGGATGGCAGATTTGAACTGTAGACCTTCTTGTTAGCAGACATAGCACTTAACCACTACACCATCAGGGTTTCCAGTTCATGACAGCCATTGAAGCCATTGCTTTGGGGTGAATTCTGACTCATAGCTATCCTATAGGTCAGAGTAGAACTGCCCCACAGGGTTTCCAAGGAGGGCCTGGTGGATTTGAACTCCTGAACTGTTGGTTAGCAGATGTAGTACTCAACCATTATGCCACCAGGGTTTGCAGTTAACATGTGTTTAATAAATACGTAATCAATCAGTCTCATGAGACTGAAAATCTTGGGAAGGCAAGACGTCTTAGAATTTCTAACAGTCAAAGTATGGCCCAAACCAAAGTAAAACTAACCAGTTGCCATCAAGTCAATTCCAGTTCATAGCTATCCTGTAAGACTGCCCCATAGAGTTTCCAAGGAGTTCCTGGTGGATTTAAATTGCCAGCTTCTTGGTTAGCAGCCATAGTACTCAAGCACTAAGCCACCAGGATTTCCATCATGGTTTGGCAGAGGAGTCAATACTGCAGATATGAGTCACAGGAACAGTAGACTGGCAGACCAACTGTTCAGTAAACAGTGACTAAGAACTATGAATTTGGCCATCTTTTAGGTTTTGGGGAAATCAAGTAGATATTACCAAAAAAAAAAAAAAAAAAATCCTTGCCATCAAGTTGATTCTGGCTCATAAAGACTCTATAGGGCAGAGGAGAACTGCTCCATAGAGTTTCCAAGGAGTACCTCTCAGATTCAAACTGCCATCCTGTTGGTTAGCAGACACAGCACTTAACCACTATGCTACAAGGGTTTCATAGTGTATATAGACAACTTATAAAGAGAATGACTCAAGTTTGAAAAAAAAGCTGGTAAGAGCTTCAGAGTTAAGAGATAGATGATGTATTGTCTACATAAATTTAGTATTTTTGTAATGCAACTGCCAAACTATAATTTAAAACATCTTTTAAAAGAATAAGGATCTTATCATCTAGCTGTTTTCCAAGAGTAGTTATGTAAATAATCTTTTTCATATTCATTTCTAGCTATTTAGTAGATAATCTGACTATTACACTTGCTTTGTCAGGCGAGTGATAACATTCCTATCTGGCTTCGTTTGCTTTCCGCCATAGTTACTCAATGAAAATAAATAATTCACCTAAATTGTCAAAGGTGGAAATTTAGGATCTTTGCTCACTCCAGGCGTGAATTTAAGTAGTAACATCATAATTGTCTGTTAATTGTTCTATGATTACATTTACCTTTAGCTGTCACAGTTATAAGATGTACAATTATGCAGCTCAGAAATTTCCTCTTATCACCTTGTCTTTAGCTTAACCGCAATGTAAAATCAGGGTTATATAATTTCTTTGAAATGTGATCATCTCATGCTGGACATTAAAGAATGTTAAAGAGAAGCAGTTATTTATGAGGAAAAGCTCATGCTATTTGCAAATTTCCAAAAGGGAAATTTATCAGAAGGCTCAACTAATGTGTTAATGTAAAAAAGCACTCTAAAATTATATATCTAATTGCAAGCTTGTTTTGATCTTTTCTCTCTAGAAAGCCCAACTGGTGACTGAAATCCTTTTAGAGTAATGGTAATTGGGCCAGCATGGATCATTGACAAGCACAACTAATGCTTTTTATAACCATCAGTAGACCGATGCCTTCTTAACGAGGGTATTTCTAGCCAGAGGGAGAAGGGATTTAGCAAACCAAACATAAGAACAGAAACTGTCAAGTATTTCCTTGAGCTATTTTACCTGGTTCTCTATTCTTTTCTCTTTTAAGAAAAGAGGAAACCTTGGTAGTGTAGTAGTTGAGTGCTACCTCTGCTACCTCAACAGTTCAAATCCACCAGGTGTTCCTTGGAAACTCTATGGGGTAGTTCTACTCAGTCCTATAGGGTTGTTATGAGTAGGGATCAGCTCAGTGGCAGAAGTTTTCTGTTTATTTTTTCTTTCAAGAGAAGGAGTTAAAACGTTATTTGTTCTGATGGTGAGACCTACTCAGGTCCCTTGGTAGGGCAAATTGCTAATTAGGAGGCTAAGGGTTGACTGTTGGAGCCCACCCAGAGGCACTGCAGAAGAAAGGGCTGGAGATCTGCTGCAGCGAAGATTATAGTCGAGAACACCCTATGGAGCAGTTCTATTCTGTAACATACAGGGTCCCCATGCGTCAGAATCAACTTAATAACAATGAGTTTTTGTTCGATTGTTGGTTTTAGGTCTGTTCAGATGAGGACAGTTTCCCTTAGAAAGTTCTGTTTCTCCCAGTCACTGAGATAATGCTAAACAGGAAAAGAATATGTTTGGAGCCACCCTCACCCTGCTGGGTAGATATGAGGACATTGTTGAGCCTTGGATGGAATTGTACTCCCCACAAAGCTCCATGCCTCATTCACCCCTCCACTTATCCTTAGCACCTTAGGGCAGGAACTAGAGTTAGTCTTTGTTTTTTTTTTTTTTTTTTTTTGAAAGATATCAGGTTTTCCAAGCAGAAGTTGGGTGGAAGATCAGTCTATTTTGAAACCACTGTGTTAAAGAAGGAGTGGTAACACCTCAGTCAAAAAGTTTTGTGGTGGTAGCTGTTATTAGCACTGCATGCAAGAGAAATGTGAATTTAAGATTAAAATTTGCAATTGCCTGCTTCTGTTGTCTGTGCTTTCCAGAACACTCAACTGTCCCTGACACCAATGTGGCGGTATCCTAGACTGTTACGTTTTTGTGTGTGCATAATTTGTTTTGTAATTTATTATAGAAAGCAGAAGGCAATAAGTAGCTTAGAGGCTATATAAAGAAACTTTGGGCAGAGTCAAACAACTATAGGTTCATATGATTGTTGCCTTTGAACTTCACTCTTTCGAAACTTGTCAGACATTGAGAATAGAAGTATTAGCATGTATTGTTATTGTTAGGATTGGATGTGGTAATGTGCACTGAGTTTAATCAGGTGCCTGACATGTGACAGTATCATTGTTGGCAAACAAATCCCATTGCTGTAGAATGGATTCTGACTCCTGGTGACACCGTGTGCTACAGAATAGAACTGCTTCACGGGGTTTTCTCAATGGCAATTTTCAAGGAAGCAGATAGTCAGGGCTTTCTTCAACAGAACTTCTGGGCGTCTTCAGTTGGCCAACCCTTAGGTTACTAGTGGAGCACAAACCATTTGTGCTACACAGTGATCTATTCAGAACTTGATAAAAAAAAATAATAATATGACAATATTAGAACAATGCTATTATAATGTTATTAAATGTATATCAAACTCTGAATGCCTAAGGTCAAGATCATTTTTCTCTAAGTTCTGAATCTATCTTCAGCACATATAAATCTTTTGTTAAAATGTGCATAGATTTAATTTACAATATAAATGTGTAATGATGTATGTGTATATGTGTCCAATTTACTTAAAATGTTACCTCATTCTATCTGACCCTGAGACAGTTTTCCCTTTCCCAAGGATTCATTGCCTCTGTATCATTTAAATCATAATTTTTGTTTCCACATTTTCTTAAGAGATATGACAGTTTTGAAACCTGTCAGACATGTTAATAATGGTGAGCCAGCATTTTGTACCTATTGTGATATGATTATTATAAATCAGTGAGGAAATACATTTTAAAGTTCTGGTCCTCATGTTACTTTTTATTAACTGATTTATTAAGATATAATTTACATACCTGAAATGAATCATTGCCAGTATATTGTTTGATGATTTTTTTTAACCAATTTATACAGTAAATCCAGTTTTAGAATATCTCTTTCATCCCAGTAAGTCCCTTAGTGGCTATTTGCATGACAATGTCCACACCCCCAGCCACCCCCAAACTTGGGCAATCACTAACCTGCTTTTTGATTTTATAGTTTTTATCTCTTATAAAATTGCCCAGAAATAGAATCAGAGTACAAATTCTTTTGTGTCTTGCTTTCTTTATTTCACACTTTTTTGAGGTTCATCCATACTGTTCTATTCCTAAGTAGTCAGTTTCTTTTTATTATCAAATAGTAGGTCATTATATAAATTTTATTTGATATTTGGATGGTTTCTAGTTTGGGTTTAAGATGAATAACTCTGTCATAAACTTTCACTCTCCTATCTTTTTTCTGTGAATGGATCTTTGGAGGAAATGATGGTGCCCTAGTGGTTAACCGCTATCTATGGCTACTAATGGACAATGAATAAAGAGGACAGAAGAAAATTGATGCCTCTGAATTGTGATATTGGAGAAGAGTGTTGAATGTACCATGGACCACCGAAAGCACAAACAGATCTGTTCTGGGATAAGTACAACCAGAGTGCTCCTTGGCAGCAAAGATGGAAAGATTGCTTCTTACATACTTTGAATATGTTGTCAGGAAGGACGAGTGCCTGGAGAAGGACATCATGCTTGGTAGAGTGAAGCGTCAGCAAAAGAGAGGAAGACCCTCCAAGAGATGGATTGACACAGTGGCCATGACGATGGACGTTTAAGCATAAAAACAATTGTGGGCAGGGTGCGTGATCAGGCAGTGCTTCGTTCTGTTGCTCAGAGTGTCCTATGAGTCAGAACTGAATCTGTGGTGCCTAACAACAACCCTGCTCATGGATAGTAAGACTTTGTGAAAATGTCTATTTTACCCAAATCAATCTACATGGACAATGTAATTCCAATATAAATTATAGTGTCATTTTTTTTAACGAGATGGAGAAACAAATTTCCAACTTTGTTTGGAAAGGGAAGAAACCCTGGATATGTAAAGCACTACTGAAGGGGAACACAGTGGGGGGCCTCACACTGTCCAACCTTAGAACCTGTTACACTGCCACAGTAGTCAAAACAGCCTGGTGCTGGTACAAAATGAGACATATAGACTGGTGGGACAGAGTTGAGACCCCAGAGATGCTACCATCCTTCTGTGAACAACTGATGTTCGACTAAGGCCCTATGATTGTAAACTGGGGTAAAAACAATCTCTTTAACAAACGCTGCTGGCAAAATTGGATCTCCATCTGCAAAAAACTGAAACAAGACCCGTAGCTCACACTTTGTACAAAAACCAACTCAAAATGGATCCAAAGACCTAAATATCAAACTTAAAATGATAAATATGACACAGGAAAAAACATAGGGTCCACAATGGAAGTTCTAAAACACAGCTTGGACAGACTTCAAAATTTGAGAAACAAACCACAATCAACATAAGAGAAAATAGATAAATGGGAACCAATATAGAACACTTTTGCTCATCCAAAGATTTAAAGAATTAAAGGCTACCTACAGAACAGGAAAAAGTATTTGGCAACTATGTGTTGGACCTATGTCTGATCTCCATAACTACAAGGTACTGCAAAATAGCAGCAAGAAAAAGGTAAAGAACCTGATTAAGCAATGGGCAAAGAAGATTGACAGACACTTCACCAAAGAGGATACCCAGGCAGCCGAAAGACGTATGAGGAAGTGCTCACAATCACTAGCTATCAGAGAAATCCAAATTAAAACTACAATGAGATACCATCTCACCCCAGCAAGACTGGTCATGATCCAAAAAACAACAATAAATGCTGGAAAGGCTGTGGAGAGATGAGAGCTCTCCTACACTGCTGGTGGTGCAAAATGGTATAGCATTTTTGGAAAGCAATCTGGTGCTTCCCTAAAAAGCTGGAAATAGATATAACACTTGACCCAGTAATCCCACTGCTTGGAATATATTCTACAGAACCAAGGGCAGTCATGTGAACAGATACATGCACACAAATATTTATTGCAGCACAGTTCCCAATAGCAAAAAGGTGGAGTCAACCTAGATGCTCATCAGCAGATGAATGGATAAAGAAAGTATGGTACATATACTCAGTGCAACACTATGCAATGGTAAAGAAAAATAATGATTTTAGGAAGCATCTCATAACTTGGTTTTAATTGGAAGACATTATGCTGAGTGAAATCAGTCAGCAGCAAAAGGACAAATATTGTATTAGTGGCCCCTCCTATAAGGATTTAAAAATAGACTTATGTATGGAAGAAAAGATTCTTCGATGGCTACAAGGAAGGGAGAGGATGGGTCACAGATTAGATAGCTGATAGAAATTTGGTTGGGTGAAAGCAGTTGATGGCCTATAGTAGACAGCAGATCAACTTAACTGGACTTCACCAAGAACTGAAAACGCTTCTAATCTCAAACCAATATTGCAAGGATAGAGAACCCAAGGCCAGGCCTGGGGACTATGCTTTCAGGGGACACTGAGCCCAACTGGCATAACTAGCCTTTTTCTAAGAGAGTATTCTGCTCGCCATATTGATGAGTGGCATTTGGGGCCTTAAAAGCCATCAAGCTGCCATCTGAGGTACACCAAGTGGTCCCAACTCATGCAGAACAGATGACCCCTGAGACCAACTAGAATGCATGGAAGAAGGAGCTCAGGAGACAGAAGGGCCTATGTGAATGGGTGACTGTATCAACATGTGACCAGAGGACCAGATGGCACCCAGCTACCACCAAAGACAGCTGTCATATGGCACACAATGTGGAGTCCCTGTGATAACATGAGAAAAAGAGGGATGCAGGTCAATGACTCTACTAAAAGACCAGAATTGATGGTCCAATGGCCTGAAAGATTCCCTGGGAGCATGGCCCCTAGACCTGCTACTTGCCCTGACCAGAAAACCCTATGAGGTAAACTCTCCAGACAAATACAGACTGCGCCCAGGGGACACAGCTATAAGCATACTGTATGTGCAACTTACAGTTCTGTCCCTTTGTAGGGGGCTGTCTTTATAGTCACTTTCCAGGTGGGAGAGAGGAGCATAGACAGGAGGGGATAGGAGCTTATTAGGAGAACATGACAAGCATAGAATGCAAACAAGAAGTGTGATGTCACCATGCAAGGAGAGCGGAAGGAGCTACAGATAAGTGGGCACGTAGAATTGATTTGGATTGTATGCTTTCACTTAATCACAGTAAAATAAAGAAGGAGAAAAAAATAAGTTGAAACTACAGATCTAGAAGAGAAGAACTGAAGAAGGAATTTCTAGAGCGTGAATTAACTACCAAAGGGAAAACCTTTCTGGGTTAAGGTAAATAGTTGGAGCAAAAGACACTCGACAGACAGAGTGTAAGGAACACTACCCAAAACCAAACCAAACCTGTTGCCATCAATTCAGTTGCAACTCATAGCAACCCTATAGGTCAGAGTAGAAATGCCCCATAGAGTTTGCAAGGAGCATCTGGCAGATTTGAACTGCCGAACTTTTTGTTCATAGCTGTAGCACTTAACCACTATGCCACCAGAGGTTCCATGAGGATACTAGAGATGTGTAACAGCAGACTCTTGAACATACTTATGAATTAAAAACTTAAATTCACTCATCTAACGCATTTTTCTTAAGCTCCTCTGTGAGATGTTACAGTGAGATTATACTCCTGGAAGTTAAGAAAATGTCTAGTGGAAGACTCAGGCAATTAAAAATAAGGACACAAATAAATATGTAATGAATTCAGTTTGGGTGAGCATTTTGAAGCCAGTTTTAGAGTGCTATGCATGAATTTAGCCTTTGGCTTTTAAAAAGTCATCAAAGTGTTATAAGCCTGGGAGCACTAAGGTCAAATTTTTCTTTGAATTTTTTTCACACCATGAATGATGAAGTGGAGTTGTCAAAATTTCAGTTGGTCAAGACGTCTTCACCTTTGCTAGTCTTTCAATGTCAGCAAGAGAGAGGATGAATAGACTGGAACAATTTCCACAGAACTCTCAGGAGGAAATGCAATCAATTGTATATGAAAGGCAAGTGAAAAGAAGGCATTTACTAAGCTTACACCAATACTGACAGAAGAAAAATGCATCCATACTTTCTTTGACCAAAGTCTAAGAAAAGACTGTGGGATGCTGAAACAGGAATTTGACTCATTTTTCTCCTTTAGATGGTGAGATATAAAAGTTCTTTTTTTGGATAGCAATTACATTTTTTAAAATTTAGTTTAATTTTTACCAGTATACCAGAAAGTTCTCAACAGAGTTTGTATGTACTTTTTTTCCCAATACATATTGAATTTAATAATGTACCCATTTGAGTAATAAACAAGTCTCTCAATCACAGCGCTTCTAAAGACCTATTCTTCCTTCATGCACTTATCCAAAGCGGTGTCTATGTTTTAGTGGGAAAGTCAGACATTAGACACATAATGACAATGTGTCTATAAATTTTGGTTAAAGAGAATGTCAGGTACTGTAAGGTAAGGTGGATGTCATGGTGAGAAAATAAATATTCAACAAAAACTTGCATGCACAGGAAAACAAAAAAAGAAGCATAAAGCTTGAAGAGTCCACAATATTTAGAAAACTGTGGCCATTCTGCCACCCAGATGGACAAGACTGACTTCAAACATTCCATATCTGGGGTAGGTGATCATTAAGGCTATGTGTAAATTTGGTTTGGCCATGATTTTCAGTGGTTTGGCAGTTATGGTGTAGTTTGGCAGTCATATAATGGTGAAATCACTTCTGTGATGGGATCTACTGTGCGTCATCAACCAGTAGATCATCAACCACACTCCTTAGGAGTGTGGCCTGTATCCATTATATGTGGACTTTGACAAAGCTCCAGGGCTTTTACTTTGTCCTCAATTCTGCATTTGACTTACCAGCATCTGATTTTCAGTTCTTGGGTCTTCGGTCAACAGCCTACCATCATCTGAGTTTCTCAGCCCATACAGATATGTGTGAAACCCTAGTGGTATAGTTGGTTAAGTGCTAAGTCTGCTAACCAAAAGGTCAGCAGCAAATCCACCAGAAGCAACTTGGAGACTTCACAGGGCAGTTCTACTCTGACCTCTAGGTTCACTGTGAGTCATACCTGACTCGACAGCAGTGGATTTGGCTTTTAGTTACACCTATATGAGTCAGGAGAAACCTCTAGCCTGACCCATAGACTTGAAGCTTTACAGCTTCTGAAACTGCATGAGTAATTCCCTTGATGTAAATTTATTTACCTTCATGTAATTATCCGACTCAACGGCACTTGGCTTGGCTCATGTAATTATATAGACGGGTAGACAGACAGACAGATATACATAGAGAGAGGAAGAGAGAGACAGTGAGAGTGAGAGAGGCTTCACTGAATTTGTTTCTCTAGAGACCATAGCCTAAGACAAGAGAGAAAAAGATTTTCTTCCCTGATGGCTAGAAAAAGTAGCGCGATGACCATTATGAGATACTTGAATGACTGCAGATTCCATTCATTCTATGGAAGAAATTTCTCATTATTAGTCTCAGGAAGGAAAGGCTGATTCTGGATATAGAGAGCTTTCTATCACTGGAAAGCACTCACGATCCAGCCAGAAGAGGAATTTTTAGAGACAGTTTCTAGTTATTTGAATTCAAATACAGAGGATTCAGACAATGCATAAATCTGAATACAGATAGATGGAAGAAAATTAGGGAAAATGAACCATTTGGAAAGCACACACATTGTATAAATATTCATTTTTATATGGTATTTATTCTGGACTTAGAACTTTTTCAAGCACAAAGAACAAATTTAAGGCAGTATAACACTTTAATCCAGTGTATTGGTCCACTGGTAGCAAGTTTGTGATTCTTGTTAGGTCATGTGGAATCATCAAAAGGTAACCAAAATAGAAAATCTTGACAGCCCTGCTTCTCTAAAAATTCTGTAATTCTCCCATTCTAAGAAGAATATTTTCAGGTATAGGCAGTTTCCTGGTGTCTTTCAAATTATACCCCGTCTGTAATCACCCAGGACCCCTGATGTCCCAGTAGTTAAGTGCTTATCTGCTAACCAAAAAGTTGGCAGTTCAAAACTGCAGCCACTCTGGGGAAAAGATGTGACAGTTTGCTTTCATAAAGGTTACAGCCCTGGGAACCCTATAAGGCAGTTCTACTCTGTATTATGGGAGGAGTCAAAATTAATTCAATGAAAATGAGTTTTTACTCTTTGTAATCACTGGTGGAATAAAAGAACCTGAAATACTAGCTCTGGTAATCTAAGTGCCTGAGCTCAGCTCTGAATCTCAGTTTCTCCATCTGAAAATTGGGAGACCCTGTGTTGTTGCTTTAGCAGGGATAAAAGGCCAAGGTCTCAAAAGCCAACAACTGTCTTGCTAAATGAGCCAGAGGCTTGGCACCAAGTATGAGGAAGATAAGTCGCTAAAGAGTCCTTACCATCTTGTCCTTGTATTCTGATTGACTGCCACATTGCCATTGCTCTCTTGCTCCCATGGTCACAGTCCTTTCTAACGAGAAAGAGATAGGAACTCCTCCATAGCTGATTGTTTTAAAAAATTATTACCTGATGCAAACTAGTCCAGCCACCATGTTCCACCTTCTTTGACCAGACTGATGTTGAATTGAACATGAACTGAGCCAATAATGTCCTTTCCTAGGTTGACTGGAAAAAGAGGCTGCTATTCAGAGCTATCAGGAGTTGTTTTCCACCTACAAGTACATAAATAAACAAAATTCTCGAAACACGTTCATGCCAGAGAAAGTAAGATGTATGAGATTGTCCCATAAAAAGCTCAGGCACAAAACTAAGACCAAGAATGCTGCACAAATTCCCAGAACAGCTTCCCTGATGGAGAAGCCCACACCTTCTGACTATAAAACAAAGAACCTTGCAGTCACTGAGTTGATTCTAACTCTTAGGACAGAGTAGAACTGTACCAAAGGGTTTCTAAGGAGCAACTGATGGATTTGTGCTGCACCTGATTAGGGCTGGGTGCTACTGTGAGATTATTTCAGTGTTCTTTTCAGGAGTCCTCCCATCTCATGTAGCTTCTTATTTCTTTTATCTAATTTATAGTCAAAGTACTAACAATGACATGAATTCGATCTTCGTCAGGATTTGCTTAAGCTAAAAGAATAGTCACCAACTCATACCAACTCCATGTGCCTGAGCAGACTGCACTTCACAGGGTTTTCAGTGGCTGATTTTTGATTATATCACCAGGACCTTCATTCAAGGTACTTCTTGGTGGGTTCAAATCACCAACTTCTCAGTTTGCAGCTCAGTGCTTAGCCATTTGTGCTACCCAGAGTTCCCTAACCTAAAATATATGCTGTTAAAATGTGTATTGATAAACACAACAAAGAGGAAAAAAATTACTGAGACTGTTTTCTCTCTCTTGTTCTCTTTTTTAATTTTTGCTTTTTAATGGGGAACAAAAACAAAGGACAAAATATAATCTCCACAAAAACTAAATGGCACACTGAAATTAGCTTATTCTGTCATAGGCATTTCACTAAGTGATAACATTCACCATAACTCCTGCTAGTCCCTGAGAAGTCACCAGCTGCCCTGAGTCATCTACATTTGCCATGAGCTAGAAACCAAAGACTGCTTCTCCATGGTCACCACCACCTACCTGTACATGTCATGGTCCTTGGTTACAGACATGGAAAGTGTAACTAACAAAGAAATTCAGGAACTCTTGTCCTTATATCCTTTGCACCTTGTGGGAAATTGTTACTTAGTAATACCTGAAGAGATGTAATGGGGACAGGTAGAAAACTCAGGTGAAGTGTATTCCTGAAGACAGAGTAAGTACTTCAAAGACAAAAGACCAAGGTTCCGATCTTGGCTGTATTACTGTACAGATGGGCTACTTTGGGCCATGGGCTTAGTTCTTAGAGCTTCAATGTCTGAAACTGTTTGTGCACTAGGTAAATGAACAATACATAAAGCACTTTCAAGCTTAAACAAGATCATGTATATGAAGTCTCTTGCACAGGAGATGTGATTAAAAGGTTACCTCCCCACTGATTCCTCTGAGTCCTTTCCTGAGACTGCCTAACCAACAAACTGGGAGAGTTAGGGAGAAGAAAAGAGATGAAATTGAGGGTTACATAAATGCCTTTATCATTAGTCCCAAGTTATTTGGCTAGAACCCAAAGCAAGGATAACTTCATTTTGAATGCGTACACGCTCCTGGCTGTAATTATTACCCTTTATCATCCTGTTTCCAAGATAACTTTCTTGAGGGTGTTTTAAGAATACATGCCAGCTCTCCTGAAATACTTTCGTCAAAGTGGAGACTAACTTACGAGTCCATTTAGGGTCAAAAATAGACAATCAAATAAGCACATGCTGCTAACTCTCCATTTTATTAACAGATAAGAGAATTATTAAGCTGGAGGAAAGGATTGAGGGTAACAATGATAGGTCCAATTTATTGAGCTTTTACACCACGTGTGTGTCTGTTTATCATATTGTGGAGATATGTGTGCTGCTCTAATACTGGAAACTATGCCAATGGTGGAAACCCTGGTGGTATAGTGGTTAAGGACTTTCAACCAAAGAGTTGGCAGTTCAAATCTGCCAAGTGCTCTTTGAAAACCCCGTGGGCAGTTCTACTCTGTCTATAGAATCACTATGAGTCCAAATCAACTTGACAGTGGTGGGTACACCTATGGTATTCCAAATATCAGCAGTGTCACCCATAATGGACAGGATTCAGCAGAGTTTCTAGACTAAGATAAGAAGAAGGAACCAGCAATCAACTTCTTAAAAAAATGTCCAGTGACAACCTTGTAACCAGAGGTAGCACATTGTCTGATACAGTGATGAGACATGTCTGAATATGTCTGAGAAAGACCTGTTTCCTCAAAGTAGATTCAACCTTAATACAATGGATGAAGTAAAACTTTTGGGACCATCATTTGCTGATGTGACATGACTCAAAAGCAGCAGGTATAAATGTTAATAATCAGAACATGGAAAGTATTAAATACAAATCTAGAAAAATTGGAAGGTGTCAAAGATGAAATGAAACTCTTGAAGATAAATATCCTAGGCTTCAATGAGCTGAAATGGCCTGGTACTGGTAGTTTTGAATTGGACAGTCATACGGTCTACTATGCCAAGTATGAAAACTGAAGAACGATGGCGCTATGTTTGTTGTCAAACAGAACATTTTAAGATCTATTCTGAAGTATAATGCTATCAGTGATAGGATAATATCCATGAGCCTACAAAGAAGACCAGTTAATACAATTATTTTTCAAAAGTACACATTGATCACTAATGTCAAAAAGAAGAAATTGAAGACTTTTACCAACTTCTGCTGTCTGAAATAGATCAGACACTGCTAACTGGAATGTGAAAGTTGGGAGCAAAGAAGGATCAGTAGCTAGAAAATATGGCCTTGCTGATTAAACGATGCTGGATCACACGACAGGATCTTGAAAGATCAACAACTTACTCATTGGAAACATTTTCTTTTTTTTAACAACATAAATGGAAACTGTACACATGGACATCTCCAGGTGAAATGTGCAGGAACCAAATCAATAACATCTGAGGAAAAAAAGAAACAAAACAAAGGAGAAAATCAATATCATTAGTCAGAAGAAGGTTGGGGGCTGACTCCAGAACAGACTACCAACCAATCATATATAAATTCAAGTTGAAGCCAAATAAAGTTAAAACAAGTCCACAAGTGACAAAGTAAGACCTTAAGTATATTATATTTGAATTTAGAGACTATTTCAAGAATAGATTTGATGCACTGAACACTAATGAATGAAGAAAAGTTGAGGGATGACAATAAGGGTAGCAAACATAACGAAAGCAAAAACACAGGAAGGAAAGAAAGAAAAGACCAAAAGGGATGTCAGAACTGACTTCTACACTTGCTCTTAGAAATAGAGTAGCTAATGTGAATAGAAGAAGGGTTGAAGTAAAAAAGTTGAACAGAATCATTTCCAATGATGGCTTGTGAAGGCAAAGTAAAGTATTACAGTGAATTATGTGAGAGCTAAGAGGTGTAAAGCAAAGTGGATGACTAGCACACTTAGCATTTCTTAATATGAAAGACCTGAAGAAAAAATTCAAGTCTCAAGTTGCAGTATTTAAGGATTCTATGGGCAAAATATTGAACAGTGGAGTTAGCATCCAAAGAAGATGGAAGGAATACACAGAGTCACTATACCAAAAAGAACTGATTGGCATTTAACATTTCAGAATATAGCATATGATTAATAGTTGATGGTATCAAGGGAAGATGTCTAAGTTGCTCTGAAAGCACTGGCAGAAAAAAAAGACTCCAGGAAGTGAGGAAACATCAACTGAGATGTTTAACAATGCTGGAAACACTAACTAGTATTTGCCAAAAAATCCAAAAAAAAAAAAAGCTACCTGGCCAACTTGCTAGAAGAGATGCACATCTGTACCCATTTCAAAGAAAAGTGACCTAACAGAATCAGAAAATTCTCAAACACTATCATTATTATCACACACCAGGAATATTTTGCTGAAGATAGTTCAACAATATTTGCAGCATCATGTCGACTGACAACTGCCAGAAATTCATTCTGGATTCAGAAGAGGTTGTGGAAAAAGAGATATCACTGTTGATGTCAGATGGACCTAGGCCTAGAGGAGAAATATCAGAAAGATGTTTACCTGTATTTTGTTGACTATGTAAAGGCATTGGAGTGTGTAGATCATAAGACATTAGAGATAATGTTCAAAGGAATGAAAATTCCAGGACACTTGATTGTGTTTATCAGATACCTACACAAGGTCTAAAAGCAGTCCTTCAAAAAGAAAAAGTGCGTATTGTATCATTTAAAACCAGGAAAAGTGTGTTGCAAGTTATATTCTTTGACTGTGTTTATTCAGTCTGTATACTGTACTAATAATTTGAGAAAACAGCCATGTGAAAAATGCAGCATCAGAAGTGTAGGAAGACTTGTTAGCAACCTGCAATACACAGAAGAAAACTTTGCTTGCTGAGAGAGAAAAGTTAGAGCACTTGATGAGAACCAAAGGCTACGGTCTTCAATATTGATTACACTTGAACGTAAAATAAACAAAAATCCTTATAACTGGACCAGGAAGAAACATCAAGATAAACTTCGAAAAGATTGAAGTTATCAAGGATTTCATTTTTATTTGGATCTGCAATAAATACCGATGGATGGAAGTAGCAGTCAAGAAACCAAATGATATATTGTAGCATTTGGGCAAGTTTGCTACAAAAAACCTCTTTGAAAGTGTTAAAAAGTGAAGATGTCGCTTTGAGGGCTGAGGTGTACCCGACCCAAGACATGATATTTTCAGTCACCTCATATGCATGTGAAAGCTGGATATTAAGCAAGGAACATGGAAGAAAAATTAATGTCTTCGAATTGTAGTGTTTGCAAAGAATACTGAATATACTAGTGGTTGCCAGAAGGATGAATCCATTTGCTTTGGAAGAAATACAGCCAGAATGCTCCTTAGAAGCAAAGATGATAAAACTTCATTTCATATACTTTGAACATGTTAGCAGGGTGGACCAATGCCCAGAGAAAGACATCACGCTTGGTATAGTGGAGAGCCAATGGAAAAGAGGAAGATCCTCAATAAGGTAGGCTGACACAGTGGCTGCATCGATGGTCTCAGGCCCACAAATGATGCTGAGCAGGTTTGGGACTGGACAGTGTTTCATTTTGCTGTGTATGGAGTGCCTTTGAGTTATAATTAACCGGATGGTATGTAACAGGAACACCATTGAGCATTTACAACAAGCCATTGCTTTTCTAGTCACTACTCTCAATATTTTATTTATAAAGCAAACTTTCTTAAAATCATGTCTGGGAATTTCAGTTTATTTTTTAGAACCAGCATGGCTGAAGTATTTTTAGTAACGTGTTTAAAGGTCAGCAGGTACTCTGGTAGCATAGGGGATAGACTGAATAAAGATCATGTTTCTAACTTTAAGAGGCATAAAGTAAAGAGAAATGTAAAAATCTCATAAAATAATTAAAGTATCTTCTGTTTACTCTGCAAATGTATATGACAATCCATAAGGAATATTTTCACATTTTTTTAAATTTTATTTTACAGAATTATAAATGGGGGCACAGAAAGTAAAATAATTATATGAACTTGTTCAGTTTAGATTCTATGTGGAAAACTGATAATATTTTGCACATACAGAGACTGGATATGAATATGACACATAATTACAAAGCTAGGCATACATATGTCATTAAAAAAATGCCTCTGAGTTGATTCCCACTCGTAGTGACCCTGTAGGACACGGTGGAACTACTTCATAGAATTTCCAAGGAGCACTTGGCAGATTCAAACTGCCAACCTTTGGGTTAGCAGCCATAGCATTTAACCATGATACTACCAAGGTTTCCACGTACAACACTAAGGATTTGAATAATCTACTCTTTTCTGCCATTCCTGTTCACAGGTCAGTCAGTTCTCCCACCTGTGATGATTCTCTGTTAGTTCTTCAAACAGTATTTGCTGAATGTCCTGTAGGATCTGAAGAGACTAAGATGAATAAAACCCCAAACCACTGTCTCTAAGGACTTACTCAGGAATGCTCATGATGCCCACAGTCTATCGGTCTGAGGATATGTGGAGAAGAGACACTAATGACACTAAAGCCAAAAAAGACAGGAAAGAGGTACAGTGATGCCTTCAACTCTGTTAGGACCAACATTTCTGAACACTGCTCCTTTGTTTTCCAGATGAACTGTCATTCTAGGATGGTTGCTTTATGGATAAAGTTACGTGATAGAACTCTATATATCTTTATTATATAAAACAAACATTTTCTAAGTTCTTTTTATTTTATTTTGTTCGGGCTTAGTGTTTTCTTACTCTGTAACTGCTCTGTTAGGCTCAGGTAAGCTTAGTTTTTGCCACTGATAGATTTGTGGGGAATGGTTGTCATCCATCTGATTTTGAACAACAGACCCAGAGAGATGGGAGATCCCTGGTCCAAGTGATGTTTTTCCAGTTATATGAGGAATGAGATCAAAGGCAGATTTAGGCCAAATGAAAACATTAAAGAAGAAGAAGGGAAGAAACAGCGACTGGACATCTCAGTTTGCAATGTAAGCCAACTTGAGAATTAGCTGTGTTACCTACCAAATAGACATTTTTTCTCTTTTCAAAAAGTGTCAACATCAGAATCACCTGAGCTGACAATTAAATACCAGTTAAGTGGATCAGAGGCTATCAAAGTGTCACACACATAAGCTATCCATGAGATTAAAATATTATGGAGAGAAGAGCAAACCTATGGTGGTTTGGGGCATTTACTATTGTAGTCCAATACTCATCACAATATCTACCACTTTATTGATGAAGAAAAGGAGGAAGAAGGATAAAGAAAAAGAGAAAAGAAGAAAGCAGAGAAAGAAGAAAGATAAGAGAGAAAGAAAGGAAAAAGAAGAAAAAGGAGAGTGAAGTGAAGCAAATGGAAGTGGAAAATAGGAGAGAAGAGAAGGGGAGAGGAGGGGAGGGGAAGGTTGGGAAAGGGAGTGAAGCAGAAGGGAGGGAAAAGGAAAGGAGCTGACGGGGAAGAAAAGGAGAGGGAAAGGGGAAAGGGAGGGGAAGGGAGAGGAGAGGAAGGAGAAGAGTGTAAGGAATGGAAAGAAAAGGAGAGGGGAAGGACAGGGAAGAGATTTTTATAGAACTAAAATTCAGTATTCTTTTTTGTCATATTTTCTTTTCAGTTTTTGTTTTCAAGTTTTCCATAGAGTGTATATCTATATGTATTTATGCACGTGTGTGTGCATGTTAAGAAGAGCTAGGAAAATTTCCTTCTGCAATAATAGAAGAGAGGAGAAGGTGAATCTCCATATGACTGGTGCAGTGCTATGTCTACTAACCAAAATCTTGACAGTTCACATAGGCCAGGTGAGTCTTGGAAACTCTATGGGACAGTTACACTCTGTCCCACAGGATTCCTATAAGTCAGAATTCCTATAAGTCACTGCTCAATGGCAGTAATCTTTTTGTCTTTCTTTCTTTCTTTCTCTCTTTCTTCTTTCTCTCTCTCTCTTGCCTTTTTTAATGAGAGAAGAAACATAAAAAGTGGATTGGAGGAAACAATCAAAATTAGCTTAAGAGTCTTATGAACAAATATTAAATGACCTTAACTATATGAAAAGATAAAAAAAAAAAAGAAAGCATAAGGATCAAGGTTTATTAGTGGTTACCAGAGGTGGGAGGGAAGGAGAAAAATGGGTTAACAGTGATGGAAAAATGACATTGATTAAAGGTCAAGTTGCACAGCATATTATTGTAAATTGCAGTCAAAAGTTATATATCTCTAAAAAGTTGAAAAATTTTTGAGTTAGATAGTTATCAACAATAACAATAACAAAAAGAGCAATGGCAGAGGGTCATCATGTATAACCAAACACCTCATAGGATTTGGCTTCTTGGTTTGGAGGTTTAGGGTCATAGTTTCATGGAACATCCCAGTTGCTTGGTCTAATGATGTATTTAGCATTTCTATTCTACCTTCAAGTTTATTGCACAGTGTCTGGTGACTTAAGAACTTGCAAGCTGCCATCTGAGGCACAGCAATTGGTCTCTATTTTCCAGGAGCAGGAAGCAGAGTCAGGATAGGACAAAGATATGGCATGTGTAGCTAACTGCTTTCAAGAACAACTACCTCCTTTGTCATGAGACATAACTGGTTGATGAACATTTTGATCAAAGATTCCATAGAATTCTCATCAAAAGGGCAAAATTGTACAACATAATTTCAAATGTTCATGGAATCCAGATGTGCCAGAACCATGAACAATGAACTCCTGAAATTATTGCCTTGACATTATCTTTAAATCTTAAACCAAAAATATCTCTTGAAGTCATCTTAAAACCAAATAATAGTTTACCTTAACTAGTAAAAATGTTCTACCTTGAGTGTTATACTATTTTAAGAATTATCGACATGGGATCAAACTGACAGCAAAAATTGAAAGATTAGGTAGGAACATCAGGGGACAGTGAGTTTATGTTAAAGAAAAAGGAACAACTCAGAAAGGAGGGTGAGAACATTTTTACAACTCAATTCAATCAATGTCACTAAATTGTACATGCTGAAACTGTTGAACTGGTATATATCTCACTGTGTATATTCTCAACAACAAAACAAATTAAAATTTAGAAAATAACAATAAAAACAGTAGTGTAATAAAGAAACTGGAAAAATCTTAGAAGCCCTAGTGGCTCTCAGTTAAGCGTTCAGCTGCTAACTGAAAGGTTTGTGGTTTGAACCTATAGCTGTTTCTCCAAGGAAAAAAGATGTGGCAATTGATTTCTTAAAGATTTGCAGCCTTGAAAATCCTATAGGGCAGTTTAATGCTATCCTACAGGGTTATTGTGAGTTGGAATCGATTTAACCATAGGTATAGATGAAAACCCGACTTCCCAGTCACCACTTGAAAATAATATGGCTTTTGCTTTATATTTTTGTTTTGCTGTACTGGATATGGTTGTCGTGGTTTTCACCTACAGTCCTCTCCCCTGTGTACACCCACTATACACCCTTCCATTTTTTCTCCTAAACACATTTTTGAGTTGATACTCAGAGTTTCTTTGTTCTTCATATGTCTTTATACCACCTGGAACACACTTCAGTTATCGTAAGAACATTGTATCATCTTCCTTGTAATTATGGCATAGATAAATTTACAACACAATTTTATAGCCGATTGCAATCCATGTTCTTTGTAATCTTGGCAACATTTTCATTGATGAGGTATACTACATGCTGGTAATTATAATGATACAATATTACACAAACACTCACAAAAAAGGGAGTTTCCAAACTTATTACCAGTGCTGCACTGGTAACATACCTAGAATCCACAGGAGGAAGTTCAAACCACAGCTGAGATCAAGGCCATCTCAGTACCACAGTGCTGCTTTGGAGTCCATGCCAGGGTTTCTTCATGTAGTTTTCCTGACAACTGAACTTTTCTTATTTGACCTAAAAGAGAAGTTAAGAACAAAGCAACTACAAGACCGATCTGTGTACTGCAATTGTTAATGAAAGGGTACTTTAAAATGGTCATGGGGAGAGAATCGAAATATTCTGATATTGGAAAAGACTGCAAATGTATGAGACTTGCTGAATTTTATTACTGTGAACTGACTTCCAACATCATACTACCAGTCTAGGTTTTGACCAGTCTATCTACAAGCCATTCATTGATTCATTACAGATTCATGTATCCAGTTTCTTATTTGGCATACCTAAGTGCATGGACAAAAGACGGCTCGATATTGACAAATAGTTCTCATGACCTACATTCTCCAACTCATTCTAAATCTACTTTCTCCCGATCTTCTCCATCTACAAAAAGAGACCAACCACTGATCCAGGTAACAAAGGCATTTCCTCTTTACATATTTGTGTCTGCACATCAAATATCCAAGGCATCCACTAGTCCCGCTCACACCTGCATTACCAATGCCTGATTTCATGGTACTGTACTCTCTCATTGGGAATGCAGCAGAGTCCTGGGTGGGCTTTCACATCCATTTTCATCATTGCCACATACTATTCATCATAGATGTCAAAATGAGCTTTTGTCAAAAATATGAATTAAAAAAAAAAGTTTCCTTTCTCAGCACTTGGCTTTGGTTCTGCTTAAAGTGGTTGACTGATTCCAAAACATTAGAAGACAATCAAAACTCTTTACCTAGTTTCTAGTTCTGGCCTCTGTCCACCTTTCCCCCAGATTTCATACTGCCTCCTTTTGGCTGGAAATCCTGGCAGTGTAGTGGTTAAGTGCTTCATCTGCTAACCAAAAGGTTGGCAGTTCAAATCCACCAGACACTCCATGGAAACTCCATGGGGCAGTTCTACTCTCACCTATCAGGTCACTATGAGTTGGAGACTGCTCGACAGCAGTGGATTTCCCTTTTGCCATCACTCCTAAGCGAGATTCACAATATTCTCCTTCTTGCCACTTGCTCTTCCCTTTGCTGAAATGCTTTGCATTCAAACTTGATATGACTGACTCCTTTTAAAGATCTCAGTTTAAATATTATCTTCTTGGAGAGATCCTCATAGTCAAACACATTTAGATAGCTCTAGTGGCAAATCATTGCCACTCTACTTAGTATCATGTACTGAACAGTCCATCTTAGCACTAATTAACAAAGAAAAAAGTAAAACATATTTGTTTATTGTCTGCTTATTCTTTCTAGATTGCAAATTCTATGGGGGTATAAACCTTATTTAACCTATTCAAGGTAACTCCATAAACTCTGGACTATTTCCTGACTCTTAACAGGCTCTCATGATGAAATATCTGTCAAATAAATACTTATTCAGTAGTTGTTAATCTGCATCGAACACTATGTAGGACACTCAATATTGAGCAGAACAGAAATGTTCTGTTTTCTTCGTGAGGTTTGGGTCTAACAAGAAACTTGCCTTGTGTAAGTATGCATGTGAATACCAACCAACCAACAAACAAACCAAACTCACTGCCATTGAATTGATTCCAACTCACAGTGACCCTACAGACAGAGTAGAACTGCCCCATAGAGTTTCCAAGGAGCACCTGGCAGATTTGAACTGCCTATTTTCTGGTTAGAAGCTGTAGCACTTCACCACTACACCAACAGGTTCTAATAGTCTGGTATTAATTGTTCTGAGCTACAGAAGCTGAGTATAAGTTAATTAGAACAAGACTGAACAAGGGAGGAGATTGCTTAGTACCTGAGCCACTGTCTGGGACAATAGCATATATAAAAACCATCAGGGAAGAGATGGTCCACTGAAGAGAGTAAGAGAGGGCCTGTAGAGTCTGAAAACAAAGGGAAATGGGTAGATAAATTCAGGTTAGACCGAAGAAATAAGTTAGGACGCTGGAGGCATCATATCTTGAAACCACTGGAAGAATGGAGGTTGCTGGCCTCTTTCTTTGCCGCATTTACTCTGGTTCATCCATATCAAAGTAACAAAACTTGTATAAGAATATAAAATAACAGTACTAAAAATATACAAAGTACATGGTGGCCATAGTGTTTTTAAATAACAACTGAAACCTGTCAGCTTGGAGATGATTCCAACTTAATTTCAAATGATAATGACCCTATAGGACAGAGTAGAACCACCCCATAGAATTTCCAAGGAGTGATTCAAATTGGCTAGCAGCTGAGCTTTTAACACTGCACCACCATGGTCCACAGATTTGGAAAAATAAATTCCTTGTATATTCTAGGAAACCCTGGTGACATAGTGGGTTAAGTGCTACATCTGCTAACCAAAAGGTCAGCAGTTCAAATCTGCCAGGCACTCCTTGGAAACTCTATGGGTCAGTTCTACTCTGACCTATAGGGTTTCTATGAGTTAGACTCAACTCGACAACAGTGGGTTTGGTTTTGGTTTGTATACTCTGTGCTATTGCATACACCTGGCTGACCATTTTATAGTCCTAGAGTTGGAGTTCTGTAGCAAATGAGGACAGAGGAAAAATAGCAAGCCATTGAGGTCTTTACAGTATGAGTGGCTTGATCAGATTTGTGATTTAAAAAGTTTGTGGAGGATAGATTAAAAGAGGAGCATAACTAGGCATTCAATAAATATTTGCTGAACTGTTCTGTTAACTGTCACCAAAGTCAAGTTTATATAGTCTTAGGTAATCACATTTGTATGGTTTATTTAGGTTCAAATATTTCCTCTTGAGGAAGAAACATAGGGCTGTGACCTATGTCCTATAAAATTACAGCTGGTGCTAATCAAATTCACCACAGACCTGCTTACTTCCCACTCTACATCCTCAGGCAATATAACATTTATTTTATCAACCAAATCTTTGACCTACTAAACAGCTGTTTATTGAAGCTAGAGTAATAATCAGCCAATTAAGTCATTTCATCTAGCATAAATTTGGCAATAGAAGTTGTAAAATTATGTTGAAGATGGAAAGCATTTTTCCAATACTCAAGAACTCAGCTCAAGGCTAAGACCTGTTGGGAGTAGGGGTAGCTGATGGAACTAGATAATGATCTCAAAGAACTGAGATCTCTCTTCTGTGATCCTTATTCCCAGCAGGCAAATGGCCTTGTTTCACTGTGGCTCCCCATCGGCCTTAAAAGACTCTCCCAGCAATCACTTCCTTGATAATCACTTAAAAACACTCAGTCTGCTCTGAAGTGAATTGCTCTTTAAGGAGGAATACTTGATTCAAACCACCAGGGGCTGGAAGGAGAAAATCTGTCCCAGGTGTGCAGCAAGCTAAGGGAGGCCTGGGCCTTCAGGGAGAGAGGCTTGGGATTCGTGGAGGCAGCTGAATCAGAAGGCATCTTTGTTACACAGGAAGTGTTGTGAATATTGCTGCTTTTATAAAATACCAAAAAAAAAAAAAAAAAAAAAGAAAGAAATGACCTGGACTTGGCTGACTAAAGGAGACCATGCTTTGCTCTCCTAAAACCTTCGAGTTTCCTCTGTCTTTCCTCCACATTAGCCTACTACTTAGCATTTTAAGTATATTTTCTGTTGTATAAAATGGACTTTATATTCGCTGCTTTCCAGGCAGGTTTGAAGTAATCCAAGAGAAAATGCCTAGTTTGTAAGAAGTTTGAGGTTGGCATTTCTAGGTAAACATGTCCGTACATAGTGCAGGTTGAGAATTTGACGGAACTTTCTTCATTAATTAAATAGGAACAAAGTTGCTGACATTAGGAAAGTAGAAATACAAGCAGAAACACGTACAGGGTTAGTAGAAAATCTAGTGTTGCACATGTTTGGGTGGCAAAGCAAGTTGTAAGGTCATGAGCAACAGATTTTATTAGTCATCTCCTACGACTTACTTTAGTAACTATAAATTTAAAAAGACTTAATATATCCTAATGGGGGAGTGGTGGAAACTTTCTTAAGATTTATGTTCATGAAAATATGATCTTTTCTTTATGAAGATACCTGGGAGGACCAATATTTTCTTGTCAAGTCCCTAAGCTGGGGTGGGATGGGGATAGACATATCAGCACTTGTTGCCAGTCAACATAAGCTTCTTTGTGCAGTTACTCAGGTTGGCAGAGGGCCCAGGGGGCAAGGATGCTTCTCTTGGCATAAGGTCAGGGCTAAAAAAGTTTAATTTCTATGAAATTTAATGTTGTTAAAAAGTACATGAATCTCCCATGCACATGCAAAAGACATCTGGGAAGGCAATTATTTTGCATTTTGACATATGAGATTTTAGATACTGTGGGAAATAAAAATCTGTAGCCTAGGGTGGAAGGTCCCCTACACTACCTTCTTCCCTCCCACCAAACACAGCATCCCTAACTCTAACATCATCTGTAGGAATAGAATTTACCATTTCACCTTCACGTGGGAAGACATAAATCCACCCTTCACTTTGCAGAAAAGTGGTAATACATAGATCCAACCCCCCTAATAAGCCTTCAGCACTTTGAACTTTGAAACTGAAGAGGTATAAGAAAAGACGGAGTCTAGGTTATTTATAAAGACTTGTTAAGATATCCCAAAAGGGGGTGGGAAAATAAAGAAAACCTCTGTGGGCATTAAAAAGAAAGGATAAAATTAAAAAAAAAAAAAAAAAAAAAAAAAGGCTCATCCTCTCAGACACCCTAAAAACTCCAGACTGGTCCAAAGGCATAGCAAGAGCTCCTTTAACAGTAAAAGTATATATATATGACGACAACCAATAAACACTTTATAAGTGCCTGCTTAAATTTTATTGTATCTAAGGTATACACATTTATAGATAACAATATCGTTAATACAGACTGGGGGAACTGAGGACAACTTCCCTAAAGAATCAAAGAAGACTATCTTCCCAATATTCTGATCTTCTGAGAACATACTAAGGAGGAGATAAATAAATAGACAGACAAAGAGATAGAAAATAAATGGGTGGGAAGGGGAGGGGTATACTACAGAAAATGCAAATACATCACATATATTATTAGATCGGTCAATTCATTCACAGTTTTATTCAGTGGAACAACGTCATTTCGAAGCACCTGTTATGTAGTAACGCTAAGCACTTCCTATGCTCTATGCTCTAGAAACGCATCAGTGAATATAACACAGCCTTTACCTTTTACTTAGGGAGCTTACGTTGTAGTAACACTTGGGAGGTTGGAGATGAATGGAGAAAGAGATGGTATACAAATTTACAGGGAAGTATAGAGAATGGCCTTCAGATTGTGTTCTGCTGCTTTCAGGACACAGCAAGGTAACTGATGTAGTATAGTAGATGAGCAAAGGCAGGAGTCTTAGAACATGAAGTATACAGCAGGGAGAGAGACAAGATTCTTACAGGTAAACACATGGCTTCTCTTTTGTCCGAGTAAGACAAAAAGCCCCTAGAAGATTTCATGTAAAGAAAGCAACAAATTCATATTTAAAAAATTATTACTTTCGAGTTGAGAGTAAATTGGTGAGCACTAATCAGAAGGATCCCCACTCATCTGTCCATTTGTCATACCATGGGGACTTGCACGTTGCTGTGATGCTGGAAGTTATGCTGCTGGATCTCAGGTGCCAGCAGGGTCACCCCTAGCAGACAGGTTTCAGCTGAGTTTCCAGACAAAGACAGACTAGAAAGAAGGATGTGGTGATTTACTTCTGAAAAGAATACATCAGTGAACACCTTATGAATAACAGCAGAACACTGTCAGATGTAGTGCCAAAGAATGAGCCCCTCAAGTTGGAAGGAACTCAAAAGACTTCTGGGAAAGAGCTACCTCCTCAAAATAGAGTCAACCTTAATGATGTGGATGACCTAAATCCTCTGGTACCTGCATATGCTGATGCAGCACATCTCAAAACGAAAAGAGACAGCTGTAAACATCCATTAATAACTGGAATGTGGAATGTATGAAGTGTGAATCTGGGAAAATTGGAAATTGTCAAAAATAAAATGGAATGCAAAAACACTGATATCCCAGGCATTAATGAGCTGAAATGGACTGTTATTGGCCATTTTGAACTGGACACTCGTATGGTTTACTATGCCAGGAATGACAACTTGAAGAGGGATGGTCAAAACAAACATTTCAAAATCTGTCCTGAATTATGATGCTGCCAGTGATAAGATAATATCCACACACCTATAAGGAAGGCCAGTTAATATAACTATTATTCAAATCTACACATCAACCACTAAAGCCAGAGATGAAGAAATTGAAGTTTTTACCACCCTTTGTCTAAAATTGATCAGACATATAATCAAGATGCACTGATAGTTACTGGTGATTGGAATGCAAAAGTTGAAAACAAAGAAGAAGGATCAGTAGTTGGAAAATATGGTCTTGGTGAAAGAAATGAAGCTGAAGATCACATGATAGGATTTTGTGAGATCAACAGCTTCATTGCAAATTCCTTTTTACACTAACATAAACATGACTATACACATTGACCTCATCAGATGGAATACACAGGAATCAAACTGACCAAATCTGTGGAAAGAGATGATGAAAAAGCTCTGTATCATCAGTCAGAACAAGACCAGGGGCGGACTGTGGAATAGATTATCAACTGCTCACGTGCAAGTTCAAATTCAAACTGAGTAAAATTAGACAAGTACACAAGAACCAAAGTACAAACTTGAGTATAGCCCACCTGAGTTTACAAACCATCTCAAGAACACATTTGATGCCTTAAACACTAATGACCAGATAAGTAGACAACAGGGATATCATCCATAAAGAACGCAAGAGAGCATTAAAGAGTCAAGAAAGAAAACAAAAGACCAAAATGAGTATCAGAAGAGACTCTGAAACTTGCTCCTGAATACTGAGGAGCTCACTTGTCTATGCCAAGAAATTTGAAAGAGAGTTACCTGGCCATCTGACTAGAAGAGATCAATGTTTATGCCCATGCTGATCCAATCAAATATGAAAATTACTGAACAATATCATTAATATAATCTGCAAGTCTAATTTTGTTACAGATTATTTAGAAGTGACCACAACAGTATATTAACAGTGAACTGCCAGAAATTCAAGCAGGATTCAAAAGAGGATGTAGAAATAGGGATATCATTGCTGATGTCGGATGGATCTTATTTGAAAGCAGAGAATACCAGGAAGATGTTTACCTGTGTTTCACTGACTATGCAAAGAAATTCAGCTGTGTGGATTATAAGAAATTATGGATAACATTGAGAAGAAAGGGAATTCCTGAACACTTAATTATGTTTGTGAGGAATCTATATATGGATCAAGAGGCAGGCATGCAAACAGGACAAGGGGACACTGCGTGGGTTAAAGTCAGAACAGTTGTGATTCAGGGTTGTATTCGTTCAGCATACCTATTCATTCTACTTGCTGAGCAAATAATCTGAGAAGCTGGACTACGTGAAGAAGAATAGGGCATTAACACTGGGGGACGGCTCACTGATAACCTGCATTACACGTACTTGCTGAAAGTAAAGAGGACTTGAAACACTGATGAAGAAAAACCCCTTCAGCAGGGATTATACTTCAGCATAAACAAAACCAAAATCTTTACAACTGAACCAATAAGCAACATCATGATAAATGGAGAAAAGACTCAGGTTGTCAAGGATTTCATTACTTTGACCTATAATCAATACCCATGGAAGCAGCAGTCAAGAAATTGAAAGATGTATTGCATTGAGAGAAACTGCTTCACAAGACCTCTTTGAGGTGTTAAACATCAAAGATGTCACCTTGAAGACTAAGGTGTGCCTGTTCCAAACTGTTATTTTTAATTGTATCATAAGCATGCAAAAGCTGAACAATGAATAAGGAAGACAGAAGAATAACTCATGTCTTTGAATTGTGGTGTTGGAGAAAAAATAAAAAAAAAAAAAAACACTGTCATTGAGACAATTTTGACTCATAGTGACCCTACAGGACAGAATAGAACTGCTCCATAGAGTCTCCAAGGAATACCTGGTGGATTTGAACTACTGGCCTTTTGGTAAGTGCCCACAATACTTACTCACTACATTATCAGAACTTGAATGCACTGCCAAAAGACCAAATGTGTCTACCTTGGACACCTAGTCAGGAAGAATCAGTTCATGGAGAAGGACGTCATGACTGGTGCAGCAGAAAGTCAACCAAAAAGAGGAAGACCCTCAACATGCTATCCATGGATGCAACAGTTGGCTCAGTTGTAACAACAGTTGTTGGCATGATGCAGGACTAGTCAGCATTTCATTCTGTTGTATATAGGGCAAGTAAGAGTCAGACTGACTTGCCGGCACCTAACAACAACAAAGCTGAATGAGATGAAGTGGACCCTGAACATCTGAGAGTGAGTAACAGGAGAAAGAAGAAGAGCTGTTGTTTATAGATTAGAGTGATGAAAAAGAAACCAGGGAAAGAGAATTTTGAGGGAGAAGCCAGTGAGGCTGGAGAACAAAGAGAGCACACAAGGACTGCCAATCAAGTTCCTGAGCCAGCCAAGCCAAGTGCCGTTGTATAACTCATGGCCAGATATCACTATGGTCACCTTCAAATAATCCCCTGGGAAGCTATGCGCTGATGCCAGCACCTAGTCTACCCTTCAGGGAGATTTTGGAACTCCTTTCCTGAAATGGCCATTAGAGCTGTCGTCATATTACCCTTGATGTCCTGAATGCTATCAAAATGTCTTTCTGTCAATATTTCCATTATCTGTGGGCAAAGAAGAAAGTCACTGGGGGCCAGATTGGGTAAGTAGGGAGAGCATCCCAACACAACTGTTTGTTTACTGGCTAAAAACTCCCTCACAGATAGCCATATACTTAGATTTGCAAACTTGCCACTGTGCTGCTGTGCACAATGGCCATTCCAGAAATAGTTCCAAAATTGCCTGGAAGTATGAACTAGGCACTCGTCTCAGTGCATAGCTTCCCAAGGGGAGTACTTTGAAGGTGATCACGGTGGTATTTGTAATGAGGTACGCAACTCTGAGAACAAGTAAACTGCAGACCTAATTGTCAGACCTCATGTATCAAAAAATGAGTGAAAAAGGAGAGTATGATCAACTGACTATGTCAGATATACTTGATAAGTCAAGTACAGTGAAAAGTAAAGCTTGGCAGTTGGTTTTACTAATGTTGAGACTCTCAAGGTCTTCGAAGCCTTTCCCAAGAACAGTAGGGCTTGCAGTGAAGGTGAAGACAACTATCTGATAAGAGTGAAATCAAGAGAAAATGAAAAAAAAAAGAATGTTGCTATGAAGTATAAAGAAATGGAATGAGATATAATGTTATTTTTATGAATTAACTATACCCCCCAAATGGGTTCAAACTCACCTAGGCCATGCTGTTCAGTATAGTGTAGTTGTCCACTATTTTCTAATCTGTTGTGATTATCCTAACCTATGTGTTGTAAATCCTATCCTATGCCTGTTTTTAATGACAGAAGATTAAATTGTGTTCAAAACAATGAGGTTAGGATGAAACATCTTTTCTCCGGTCACAGCATAAGAAAACTCCTCTTATTTTCTAAGGCAGGAGAGGAGACAGAAAGGAGCAGAGTAAGACTTGAAGTCACCAAGAAAGGAGCCCTGGGAGTGCAGCGCACACTTTGGAGCTGGGGTCCTTGTGCTGAGGAATTCTGAGACTAGAGGGGGATTGGAGACAAGGAACTTCCCCCTAAATGGCAGAGATAGAAAGGCTTCCCTGGAAATTGGCATTCTAAAGTAGGACTTGTAGCCTCCTAAACTGTGAGATAATTAATTTGCTTTGTTAAAGCTATCCCTTTGTGGGATTTGTGTCAAAGAATTTCTAGTTAACTAAGATGGGTAATACATTAGACGTAGACTTAGGAGAAATTATATGCATGTACGAGAAATCACATTTATGCAAAAATACAATGTATGGATGCTGATAGCAATGATTCTCTGTAGAGGAAAAAAAAGGTTGATTATAGAGTAGAGAAATGGGACACTACTGAAGAGATGTCCTTGAGTAGCCAGGATACAATGAAGACTAATACATAAAGAAAATGGCCTTAGTGAAGAACACAGGTAGTTCATCCAAGGTAATATGAAGCCACCAGAGTCTAGATAGATGGTGTAATTGAAATGTAAAGATGTGGTAACTGAAATTAATAGATGTTGCTGTCTCACTGCTATTTTCTCAGTGACGTAAAAGACAGGACCATCAGCTGAGGCTAGGATGAGGCAGTGAAGGATGAAGATTTGAGGAAAGAGAAGAATGTGTGAAATAGGAGAGTAGAAGAGAAAACTGATCAAGGAAACAGGGAGGAATCCCCTGGAAGCATGAAAGCCTGGCTCGTGGTTTGGGATGAACTCCAACTGAAATTATTCAACATGGTTTTGTGTGTCTTTTCTCTCACCACCTTTTCAGTAAGCTACAGGAATATAGATGGATTTAACTAAAGTCAGGGCTTGCCTGAAAAGTGTTAAAACAGAGAGAGAGCTTATGGAGTTGATGGTATAATTATAGTGATTGATGATTTAATCTAAGCTTGAGAAGACTGAAAGCTGAGAGCATGAGAGAGCTGAAGAACATTTAGAGAGTAATACATTCAAAGGATGAAATGCCTTGGTGGTGAAAGAATTGCTAGAACTGTGTATGAACTAGAAAGGTGGGGGAATGTAGTTAGAAGTTAAGATGCTTGAAGATACTATCATGGCAGGGACGTGTCTTTTGGTAATAACAAAGTCTGGGCCATGGGCACGGATCGCTAATGTAAAGTAGAAGACCAAAGAAGAAAAACTGAGAAGTTAGGATCTTGAATGGATTATCTATAAGCCAAAAAAGAAATAGAAAAAGAAACCCATTGCCATTGAGTTGATTCCAATTCATAGAGACTCTATAACCACCCCCCCCCAAAAAAAACAAACCCGCTGCCATCAAGTTGAATCCAACTCATAGCAACCTTAGAGGTCAGAGTAAAAGGGTCCTGTACATTTTCCAAGAAGTATCTGTTATGTTTGAACTGCTGACCCTTTGGTTAGCAGCCATAGCACTTAACCACTAAGCCACCAGGGTTTCCAAATTATCTATAAACCAAAAATCAAACCCAGTGCCATTGAATCTATTCTGACTCATAGGACCCTATAGTGCACAGTAGAGCTGCTCCATGGAGTTTCCATGGTGCACCTGGGAGATTTGAACTGCTGACCTTTTGGGTAGCAGAGATAGCACTTAACCACTATGTGACCAGAATTTTCAGATTATCTATAAAAACAAAACTCTCTGCCATCGAATCATTTCCAACTCATAGCAATTCTATAGGTCAGAATAAAACTGCCCCATTGAGTTTCTGAGGAGTACCTGGTAGATTTGAACTACCGACCTTTTGGTTAGCAGCCATAGCACTTAACTACCACACCACCAGGGTATCCAGATTGTCTAGGGGGGCACTGAGTTTCAAAAAACAGTTGTGTTGGAGAGACATATGGTGAGCCAAGGTTTAAAATTTTCAAACCCATGAAGAAGACAGACTGGTAATGTAAAGATAGCGACTATTGGCACAATGATGTAGTATTTAAGCCTAAGGATTTTGAGGGAGGCTAGAGGATAATTGCTAGGAAACAGTCACAGAGGGTACTCAGAAGACCTATCCTACCCTTCCCAGAAGTGGGAGAGATGTGGGAGAAGACTCCAGGCAGAAACCAAGGGGAGAAAGGTGAGTATAAATGAGAGGAGGAGAGCCAGCCAGCCAAGCCAAGCGCTGTCGAGTCGGAAGGAGGAGAAGGCTACAGAAAATATTACTGAAGAAATGCTGAGGGTTTCTAAGGACAGAGAAGCAGAACTCAGCTGAAAAAAAAAAAAAGTATTATAAAACAGATGTTCTCTGCTTCTAATAGAAGAGGAAACTGGGACTCTAAGTAGTTAATTGTGCAAAATTATAACATGCATAAGATTCGGAGCAGAAATTGAATACTAGCCTCACTCCAAAGCACAAGAACCTCTAAAATCTGTTCCTATTAGAATTCAGAAATTAACCAATGCAGTTAGGGAAAGAGAAATTTCTGTGTAGGAGAATAACCTCTGATTATATAATACTCTTGTTTCCCAATTTTTGCTTCATGATAGGCCATAAACCAGGGCATACCTTTACTAATTCTAATATATCTCTGGAAAGCCTTTTGTTTTTCTCTCCCCTGCATACTTTATATTGAATGCTTGATTATCTTCATGGACTGACAGTGCAGTGTACAGAGAAGACAGACAGAAATAGAACTGGGTTGGGTTCAAATCCAAGATCCAGGCCTTTATTAGATGTGAGAGTTGGAATGATTTTTTAACTTCCAGAAGTCTGTTTCAATGTTTGTGATATAGAGATAGCAACTCTTACCTAGTACTAAAATGATAGGGTCAAGAAAGCAGCCTCAATTCAAAATTTTCGACTATTTCTGTAAGACAAGGATGATATAATTTATTATCCCAACATAATGTTTCTTCTTATTCTTGTAGACACCAGTAAAGAAAGGAGGAAGACAGTAAATGAGATTTCAATGCTGTTTCTAACATTCTGTATTTAGGTCTGTGTTCTACATGGCCAAAGCTAGAAAGTATTTTCTCTTCTTTAGCAGACCACAAAAATAAAAGTTGATAACCCCATCATAAGGCTAAGGGTGAATAAGAGAGTGGAAGTTCAATTTAATCTGCATGATAAAAAGAGGATATCTTAGGGCACAGGAGAAGCTCTAAAAATAGGAAACAGCAATTACTGAAAGAGAAAGAGTAAAAGCTTTAACACTATGGTAGAATAGTAATAGAATTTTATGAATGGTAGTTCTAATATTCAAATTTCACTTGTACGCATAGCTCTCATATAGAATCCCTTAGTTGTATCAAAGCCTATTACAGTCAGCTACAAATACATGTTTTATTAGCACGACATTAAGCCAATTGAAGTAATGTTGCTTAGGAAGAAATAAATCACCCTTACAAAGCCATGAGTCATTTAAAGGAAGAGTATGTCAGCTCCAGTTGACCCCATCTTATTACTTCACTGACTTCCTCTACTCTTTCTCCTCTTCCACTCTGTGTTCTAAACACTAGGCTCTGCTTATTAAATACACTGCCTTACCCTTCGAGAATTAATGGTTTCTTTGCACTGCGGGAATCAGCCTAAAGACAAGAGCTAAGCAGCTTCACAAGGCAAGGCTGATGTAACACACACACACACACACACACACACAGCGCTACGTACCTCATTGCTGACTATCACTATGGTCACCTTCAAAATACTCCCCTTGGGAAGCTATGCACTGATGCCATCACCTAGTCTACTCTTCAAAGCAATTTTCAAACTCTTTTTTGGAATGACCATCAGAGCAGTCATCGTACTACCCTTGTTGTCCTGAATGTCATCAAAATGTCTTTATTTCAATATTTCCTTTATCTTTGGGTAAAGAAAAATTTGTTGGGGACAAGGTGAGGTAAGTAGGGAGGGTGTTCTAATACAGTTACTTGTTTGTTTACTAACTAAAAACTCCCACACAGACAACCAAACAGTTAAGTTTGTGAACCTGTCCCCTTCCCCCTGTGTATAATGGCCATTCCAGAGAGAGTTCCCAAATTGCTTTGAAAAGTGGACTAAGTACCAGCATTGATGCATTGCTTCCCCAAGGGAGTACTTCAAAGGTGATCTCAGGGATATTCAACAATGAGGTATGCAGCACTTGGAACAATTAGGTTGGTGAACTCAGTTGTTGGAATTTGTATATGTCTAATTTTGCCCCAGTGAAACAGCAGAGAGAAAAGCCTTATGCGTTAACTGGAGTGAAAGTGGCTTAACCTGGGCAAACAGATGATATTCCAGAGAAAGGGAAAAGGATGGATTTGCTTCAATCACATAAGCATACCCAAAGACAGATCACTGGATAACTGCATCACAAGCAGTAAGACCTGTTTATTAAGGTAGGTGGCTATAGAAGAAGTGACTAGTAACCAGTGACTAACAACTAATAACATAGCTTGTTACAGGAAAAGACCTCTGTGTGTTGTGCTTATACAGCCCACCTTGAGAAGCAGTGATAGGCAGATAGTGGTGCAGAACCTAAAATGGGACAATTACATCCTATTCAAAAGTATTGAATACAATAATAAAAGCCATCAGGACTTAATGACAGAATCAGCTCCATGGACCCAGGACCAAGTGATCTCTGGTACACAGCCAAAGTCATACAAAAGCCTGATAGTGGCTGACACTGTATTGCTGAAGGCACTAACAAGTGAAACCTGATCTAGTTTAATTTCACTATGAAAAGTATAGTATTGCTGTTAGAACCTAAGTACCATTAATAAACTAAGTCAATTCACACATTCCTTTTGAAAATAGACAATCAACAGTCTTATTTTGCATAAAATGGAGTTAAAAGGAACAAAAGTAGGCAGACCTTTTATACTTTTGTGGCTAAGAAGGCAAGCCCTCTGTAAAATTCAATGGTTTAGAATCCTGAACTAGAGTTAGTAACCTCCTTGAAGAGTCATTGTAAGAATCATTTGAGGGTTTTCACATAAAGTCACTTATCATAGTTCTAGACTCACAGGAAGCACTAAAACATTAGCTTTATTGTTACAATCACTCTAAATGATTTTGAATAATTTGTTAACAGCATACAATTTCTCATCACAAAACGCGTACATGAAATGACCCAGCATAAGGAAAAGCACAGTCTTGTTGTTATCTGTGCCTGTTAGTCGGGGAATTGGAAGCACTCTGGTCTGAGATTTTGTGGAAGGCAAGGTGCCTCCGGTAGGCTGGCTCCCTTAGACATAAAGGCTACCTTCATTTGGCTGTGCCCAAGTGCTATCAAGAGCCCTTTTTGTTTCTCTGAATCATAAATACATTACGTGAAAAAAGAGTGCAACCCTTTTTGTAAACAAAGTTCAGAGACCTCCAACACTGAAACAAATTAGATTTTAACAGGAGGTCTTGGTTCTGTAACAGTCCGCAGAATAGACAGATGCTTCCTATCTGTGACAGTTGTCTTTCCCAGGCAATTAGTCAGCCCCTAATTGAAGACTTCTTAACACTAGCATTTTTTGTCAGCCTTCAGTATTGGCCATTGAAACATGTTAGCTGTATTAATTAATTTACCCTTTCAGAAAACAATGTAAAAAGGTTTCTGAGAAATAGAGACTAGATGTGCATAATCAGTTGCTCTATGACATTAGGCGTTTTCATATCTTCTTGTTAGAAATACCAACCCACTCTCCAAATTGGGATCATATCAGTGAAATGCAAATTAAGAACAGTTAGTATTTTAATGTTACAAAGTGGGTCAAATCAAGGTTGTATGTCATGTAAGAACTTCTAATATTGTTACTAATACTAACATCACTGGGATACTCTGCTTTGCAAGCTCTGTGCAGATTCCTTTAACATACAATAACTTTGACTCATATTTTTAGTCTGCAATTTAGGTATTATTTCCATTTGGCACAGGACAGACTAAGTCTAAGTAACTTGCCTCAGGTTACACGTATACTAAAAGTGTAGCTATTATTTGGACTCCAAAAACTTCTAATTTCAGCACTCTTTCTGCTACTTCTATTATCCTTCACTTAATGAATCCAAAGAGGTATTTACTAGTGATAGTTGTATTAGTAAAGGACTCAACAGGAAGCAACTGGTGTGCTCATACAGGATGTTTTGAGGAAAAGTTTATTTCTAAAAAAGACTGTGTATTGAAGTGTGGGTAGAGGGCTAGTACTGGAAGAGCTGTTACCATTGCTGGCTCCAAATGAACAATGAAGAGTTAACTGAAATACAGAGTCACGGAAGAGCCACCTAGAGAAATGCAATACCCTTTGGTAGAGGACAGAGCAAGCCCAAGACAATCCTACAGAAAAAAAGGTGGAGACTTCAGTTGCCTTCTTGTAGTCTCCTACTCATGTCTGTTAAAGCAGGGGGAAAAAAAAATTCCACTGACTTGACTCCAACTCATAGCAATCCTACAGGACAGTATAATATCACCCTATGGGATTTCCCAAAGACTGGCTGGCTGATTTAAATTGCTGACTTTTTGGTTACCAGCCAAACACTTAACCACAGAGGCTGATCAAAAACCAGGGAAACTCTCGCTGAAATGAGTTGACAAAATAGGCACAATAATGCATACACCATCGACCACATAGAGAGTATGAGACCAGGTGCCACGGTCTTCTGTTGTACATGTTTTCCACGAGTTGGAGCTGACTCAATGCCAACTAACAAGAACAATTTTCTACAAGGGTTTTCTATTGTTCCAGTCATCCCCCAGGTGCCTTGAATACGTTGATGGGCCACATTTTTATATATGAAAATATATTGATATACCACATTTTTCTGCAAATAAGGTGCATCTTCTACTTTTGTTTGCCAACTACACCCTTCCCTTGTGAGCCATTGTCATAAATGTGCTATGCTATTTTGTTTTTTAAACATGTAAAAATATTATCATAGCACAGTTTAGGCAAGTATCTCATGGGGGAGGATGAGGTCAGCAAATAAAATGTAGAAGGCAGGCGTTAACTACATAAAAATGTATTACTTCATATAGGTCAGGCATCTGAAGCAGAAGGCATTTAGAACATTTAGACGGAGGTACAAACAGAAGATAACAGGCCTGACAGTGCTGTCAGTGTTGAACTAAATGCAGAGAGAGGCCGCTTGGTTCCAAAATCACTGTATGTGGTTCATTATAGCTTCTTGTCTGCTCTTTAGTATTGTCTCAGTCCTTTGGTGCTGCTGTAAGAGAAACAGCACAAGTAGATGGTATTAAAAAGAGAAATTTATTTTCTCAACAGTCTAGTAGTCTAGAAGTCCAAATTCAGGGCATCAGCTCCAGGGGAAGACTTTCTACCTATCTTGACTCAGAAGGAAAGTCCTTGTAACCAATCTTCCCCTAGACTAGGAGCTTCTCCATCCAGGCATCCAAAGTCCAGAGTACACCCTCTGCTCCCTGTACTGCTTTCTTGGTGGGACGAGGTTCCCACTTCTATGCTTGCTTCGTTGTCTTTTACCTCTTGTATAGGCGACAGCCCAGTGAAACTCCTTTTACATTTAATCAAACATGTCAGCTGAGCTAGGGTGTTATGCCCTACCCTAACCCTGGTGGAGTAGTGGTTTAAGGGCTACATCTGTTAACCAAAAGGTCAGCAGTTCAAATCTCCAGGCGCTCCTTAGAAACTCTACATGGCAGTTCTACTCTGACCTCTAGGGTCACTATGAGTCAGACACAACTCAATGGCAGTGGGTTTGAATCCTCCTTAATCACAAGTAGAGAGTATGATTTATAACACATAGGAAAATCACATAATGGAGGACAACTACACAGTACTGGGAATTCTAGGCTACCTAAACTGACACGTATTTTGAGGGGATGCAACTCAATCCATGACAAAGTATCAAAGCTCATTGATGAAAATAGGTCTTGAATAAACAACTTTATGGCTTGCAAATAATAGAAAAACGCAATTGTGAAAAAGTTAAATGTTTTTATAGGTGGCTATGGGTGAGAATCAACTCCATGGCACTTTTTTTTTATTGTTGTTGTTTTTGTTGTTTGTTTGTTTTGTTTTAATAGATTATTAAACCCAGTTATGCCTCACAGAGACCTTATTACGGGACAGAACAAAACTTGCCCATAGGGTTTCCAAGGAGAACTTACACCACCAGGTTTTCCAACAGATCATTATATATGTATAAATTTATTTATATGTACATATGTCTAACATATGTTGTTATTTGTGGTCACCCTCCACCTCTGTGGCATAAGTTTCATGAAAGGAAGGACCTGTGTGTCTTTTTAAAAGAGGATCTTAAGTACCTAAAAGCATACCTAGCATATAAGTATTTATTAAATATCTGTCTAATTGACTGAAGAATGAAAATTATGTACTGCTTGAGCATTTGGGGGTATCTATTTTGTCTATACAAAAACTCAGTTGAGGCAGTCTGATTCCAACCTCTAACAGCCCTATGTGTTTCCGAGTAGAACTGTGCTCTGTAGAGCTTTTAATGGATGATTTGTTTTTATAAGTAGGTCACCAGACTTTTCATTCAAGGCAACTTAGGCTGCTCTCAAATTTCTAAATTTCCAAATAGCAACCAGATGTGTTAACTATTTTCATCACCCATGAACTGAGTCAGAATTGACTCAATGGAAACCAGTTTTTGGCTAGAGAATTATTTGTATGCAGTCAGAACTAGAGTTACAATGGCCTGTGGCTCTTCTAATTATATTTGTTGTGAGAGAAGTAGTATGATGTGATATCTAAGATGGGAGGATTAGGTGTTTGATTTCCTGGGTTCACATTCAGATTTCCTTGGTTTCTACGTGAGCATCAGTCAGTGCCCTAGCCTCTCAGTGCTTTGACGTTCTCTTCTAGAGAGGAACATAGTAGAAGGAAACCTTTTTACCACTAGGGTGACTCTGAGTCTGAATAGACTTGATGGCACCTTGCAAAAACATTAAATAAATAACACAACAATACTATGACAAATGTGTATATCATTGGTAGCTTCTGTAGAATCTGCCCCAGCTAAGGATGACCCCAAATGGCTCACAGAAGAACTGAGTTCCACAGAATTTTCTTGGCTGTGATCTTTATGAACCCAGTTTGCCAGGCCTTCCTTCTGTGGAGATGTTGGGTCATGTAGGTGAGTGTCAATGACACACTGCTGGTGCCATCTGGGCTCCTTCACAGCTGTATTAACACATGTGTAAACATTTTTTACCTACCCACAGCTCTTATCATTAATTCTGCCTTGAGTACATTTCCTACTTTGGGATGCTAAATACTAATTCCCTTTACCTCTAATTACCATGTCTGCCCAGCCCCAACAGAATAATTCTGCCAGCCTGCCATGAGGTAGCTCAGATTTTGTAATGTAAATTATAAAATAGTTTAGAAATAAGTATAATATTCTGTCATCTGGCACCTAATTTGGGATATTAATATCTTAACAACACTAAACAATGTCTTTACCCCATTACTTTCACACTTAATGAGACTAAGCCATCATGAGTATTACACTGTGAAAAAAATGCCCTATAAATTGAATATGCTTTTCGGCTTTGGCTTTCTTACACTTACGACAGACCATGTTTTGATTAAATTATAATATGCCCAAAATATAAGCAAGAAATGTATATTTTTTAGGTAATTAACAGTTGGAATTAGAGATGGATAGCACTTCCACCCCCTTACCAGTTGGTTGGTGATTAAAACTGGTATTTTTGTCCAAGCCAATTTTTATCATCAGTCTTTCTTACAGAAGCTGACCGCCACCTCAGATTTTCAGCTGATGTAACTCATCTGATTTAATAGAAGGACTAACAGAAGATGAAGTTGAAATTGGAGGTGAAAAAAATATCACTTTGTAGAGTCTGGGGTCCCACTGATATTAATCAAAAGCTTTGTATTCAAATATTTTCACAATACTTGACGTCACTTGGCTGGCTTGACGTAAGTAACTCTGCCCTCTCTCACTACGGAAATTCTCCAAATGTGTTGTTTTTAGAGTTGTCACATGTCTAGCAAACCTATTTTTGTTTATTTGTTCATTAACTCTGACACTGACAAAACTACTTCTCAACTCATGCCCTTAGAAGTCAGGATCATCTGACGGGTCTTCAGAAGTAGAACACAGCCTGTTATCATCATTATTTATTTTTTTAAGCTAGACAGATCTTTTAATTAGCATTGGAACTGTTATAAGCAATATATTCACCTTCTCTCAGTTGGAACTCACCCTCAAAAGGAGAGGAGACTCCGCTAGTGGTAATATGTGTTATTTCAGAAAAAAAATGTTTTGTGAGTACAATGCCACACACAAAGCCCATGTCGTCATGATTCCTGACGAACACTTGTTTCTTTGATACCACTGTCCATGATTTATAGAGGAACAGATTCAAAGTTATGGGTGGTTATGATTCCACTCAATGGCATTCAGCTGGGAGAAAGTGGAGCAAGGGCTCCCTCCAACTTGGATTTATTTGAGCTCTCCTCACCAAATTATGCTCTTTCTATACTATCTGCCAATGTGTATTGTATGCTGAGATTGAAAAAAGAAAAATGTAGAATTTAGAAATGAACTCAGAAGGGTCGCTGTAAGGTCCTGAACTAGGGAAGCAGCAGTAGAAACAGAAAACTTGAGACGGGCAGTAAGGTAACCAACAGTTGTTAATACTTATTTAACATCTACTGTGGGATGCAGATTGTACTAGATCCTCTTTGCCATTTTCCCATGGAGTCTGAGACGGCCCCTCATTTGGATCCTAAGATACCAGGTGCATGATGATTCACAGAGTTCAGAAACACAAACAGAAACCAGGAGGAAAAGAAGACTGGTTTTGTTTAACCTCTCCTCTCAGTTAACTAAGACAACTCCTGTCTTAAGAAGTTGGTCAAGAATATTGAATACACCATGGACTACCTGAAGAATGAATAAATCTATCTCAGAAGAAGCACAATCAGAATGCTCCTTTAGAAGGAAAACTAGCAGGACTTGGTCTCCTGTACTGTGAGCATGTTACCAGGAAGCACCAGTTCATGGAGAAGGACATCATGTTTGGTGAAGGAGAGGGTTGGTGAAAAAGAGGCAGACTCTCAAACAGACGGACTGATACAGCGGCAGCAACAATAAGCTCAAACACAGCAACGACTGTGAAGATGACACAGAATTGGGGAGTCTTTTGTTCCGTTGTGCATTTGCTTGCTATGAGTTGGAACCAATACGAAGACACCTAACAACAAAACTAACATAACCTATCTGTTCAATTAAAGAGGCTAAGACTACCGTAAAATTTTCAGGACACTCAAATAAATTATAAAGCAACAACAAAACATCATGAAAGTAATGTTAATTAAAAAAAATTAAAAGACTAAAAAACTGAATTAAAATGTAATAGATGCTTTTTAACTTAAACTTTAAATAGGACCATAAATAAACCAAAAAGCAGATGTTAACAATTTTACTTTATATGGAGAAGTAATATGTTATATTTTCTACTCTTCTAAAAAAATTGTTCAGCGTAGTTACATGTCTTTAACACTGAAAAATAATTATTTTAAAATAATTTAAAAATTCCACATAGTTACATGGTTCCCTTGGTTCAAGACGATCTCTACTTACTAATACAGATGGTAATCGTTGTAACTACATTTATTCCTTAAATTTTAGGTCGGTTAGCTGCTCTTGGTTTAAACAAACTCCATATAAGAAACAGCCCACATTGTCTCACTGACTCAAATCAAACACCCAAGGAAAGAAAGAATTCACCACAATTGTGGTTGACAATTTATAAGCTCTCTGAGTTTTTTCTTATAAACTGCCCTACTAATGACTTAATCATCTCCCTAGGCAATCCAGTTCGCAAATGTTTCCCACATAATCAGCCTCTGAATCTGCCACTCAGGCCCGACTGTGATAACCTTGAGGATATTTCAAGTGCTCACCTGAATGTCCCTCCATTTACTACAAGTATTAGCAAGGCAGAGCCCATTTGTGAGTTTGTTATGCTCAGCTGGTTTTAACAAGCTCATGTGTGTTTCAAAAGGATTAATTTGTGGGAATAAATTTAAAATTAAAATCAAAATCCTGAGAAAAACTCGCCTGCTGAAACACGCAAATGCTGCAAAAGTTGAAGCATAGCCTCTGTTTCCAGACAAGGCATTTTATAGTTGTCACACCACAGGCTTTAGAGTTAGAAGCCAACCTCATCATTTACTAACCAGGTATTTTATTTTTGGTTTTTTTGTTCCCCCAAATGTTTTGTTTTGCTTTAAGTGAAAGTTTACAATCCAAGCCAATTTGTAATATAAAACCCTGCACACACACTACTATGGAACTCTACTTGCTCTCCCCACCCTGTGACAGCATACTCCTTCTTTCTATCCTGTACTTCCCATATCCATTCAATCAACTCCCATCACCTTCCACCTTCTTGTCTTGCCTCTGGCCCAGAGCTGCTCCCAACAAGCTCCTGCACGTATTTAGGGTAAGAATCACACTCTTCACTAGCACCATTTTATGTCTTATACGTCAGTCTGCTCTTTGTCTCATGCGTGGTCTTCAGCACTATAATCAGGTATTTTAAGTTGACAGACTTTTTCAGAAATAAGACACTGGCACAAGTACAAAAATGTATGTAGTTAATTTAGGAGGTGATCACAGTAAATACCAGTAAGCAGCGGCGGGTAATGCCACAGAAGAAGGAAAGAATTGTCAAAAGTGCATTTAGAAGTAGATTCCTATTACAAACAACTAGGGCTCAGTCCTACTGGGAATTTATGTAAAACAGAGTTACTTCACAGAAGAAATAAGGAAGATGTGTGTCATATACATACTGCCATCAATAATTTGTGAAGAGAATTTCCCCGGAGGTGCTGACTGGTAGCACAGTGTTTAAGTGCTACATCTGCTAACCAAAAGGTAGGCAGTTCAAATGCACCAGGCACTCCTTGGAAACTCTATGAGACAGTTCTATTCTGTCCCGTAGGGTTGCTATGAGTCAGCATTGACTCAATGGCACTGGGTTTGTTTCGGTTTGGTTGATCCTTAGGTCAAGTCTGTGTTGTGCAGGAGTGAAGAAGACTTCAGTGACCAGAGAAACCCTGGAAAATTATGTACTCAAATGGAGAGACATATAGAAAAAAGAATAGTATGGCTAATTTACAGAGTAATCCAGGAAAAAAAAAAAATTAGCCTCTCTCTGACTCAATATTCTTGTGTGTAGAATGGAGCTCCCTCCAGCATCTGTCAGTTTGCTGAACAGTGTGGGCTTGCGTGTTGCTGCGATTCTGGAGGTTATGCCAATGGTATTCTAATACCAGACAGGTTTCAACTGAGCTTCCAGCAAGCTAGGAGGAAGGACATGGCAATCTCTTTCTTAAAAGAGTTATCTGGCAAAAGATTATGTATTGTCTTATATAGTGTTGGAAGACACTCAAAAGACAACTTATAAATATCTGCCTCTTCAAAATAGAGTCAATCTTTGTAACATGGATGGGGTGAAACATTCAGGACCTACATTTGCTAATATGGAAAGACTCAAAACGAGAAGAAACTGCTAAAAATTCACTAATACATGTAACATGGAATGTACAAAGTATGACTCATGGAAATCATAAAAAATGAAATTGAACATATAAATGTTAATATTCTAGGCATTAGCAAGTTGAAATGTATTAGTGGCCATTCTGAATCAGACAATCATGATTTACTGTGCCAGGAATGATGTTTTAAGAGGAATGTTATTACATTCATCATCAAAAAGAACATTTCAAGATCTGTCCTTGAATACAGTGTTGTCAGTGGTAGTATAACATGCATATGCTTACAAAGAAGATCAGTTAATATAACTATTATCGACGGCACTTGGCACCAAACACTAAGGCCAAAGATGAAGAAACTGAAGATTTTTACCAGCATTTACAGTGTGAAATCAATCAAATGTGCAATCAGGATAGCCAAGCCAAGTGCCGTCGAGTCAATATGGGATTAACAGGATATGTTAATAATTATTAGTGATTGGGTTGTGATAACTGGAATCATAAAAGAAGGACTGGTAGTGGGAAAAAATGGCCTTTGTAGCAGAAATGATACCAGAGATCACATGATACGATTTGAAAGAATAACAATTTCTTCACAGCAAATATCTTTTTTCAGCAACATAAACAGCATCTATACATGTGGACCTCACTAAATGGAATGCGCAGAAATCAAATCAACTGCTTTTGTAGGAAGACATGATCAAAAAGCTCAGGAAAAGACTAGGGGCTAACTGTGGGAAAATGTCAATTACTTACATACAAATTCAAGTTGAAACTCAGGAAAATCAGAACAAGGTCACAAGAGCCAAAATACAACCTTGAGTATGATACACATGAATTTAGAGACCATCTCAAGAACAGACCTAATGCACTGAGCACTGAGACAGAAGACCAGATGACTTGTGGAATGACATCGATGACATCATACCTAAAGAAGGCAAGAAGTCATTAAAAAATGCAGGAAGGAAAGAAAAGACCAAAATGAATGTTAGAAGAGGCTCTGAAACCTGTTCTCAAACACTGGCTAGCTAAAATGAAGGGACAAAGTGGTAAAGTACAGGAACTGAACAGAACGTTTCAAAGGGTGGATCGAGAAGAACAAGTAAAGTTTTATAATGACATGTTCAAAGAGCTGGAAATAGAAAACCCAAAGGGACAAATAAACTAGGCATATCTCAAGCTAAAAGAATCAAACTAAAAATTCAAGCCTGGAGTTACAATAGTGAAGGATTCTATGGGGAAAATATTGAACAATGCAGAAAGCATTAAAAGAAGATGCAAGGAATAGAAGGAGTCCCTGTTTAAGAAAAAAAAAAAAAAGATTCTTATTCAGCTGTTTTAGGATGTGTCATATGATTAGGAGCATATGGTACTAAAGGGAGAGATCCAAGCTAAATTGAAGGCCTTCTCGAAAAAAATAAGGCTCCAGGAATTGATGGAATACCAGATGAGATGTTTCAACAAACAGATGCAGCTTTGAAGATGCTTTAATCATCTGTGCCAAGAAAATTGGAAGACAGCTACTCAGCCAGCAACTGGAAGAGATCCACATTTATGCCAATTCCAAAGAAAAGTGATCCAATTGAACGGCAGAAATTACTGAACAGTATCATTAATGTCACATAAGTAAAATTTTTTCTGAAAGTAAATTATAAACAGCTCCAGCAGGAACGGCCAGCAATTCAAGCCAGGTTCAGAAAAGGAGATGGAACCAAGGATATCGTTGCTGATGTCAGATCATTCCTGGCTAGAAACAGAGAATACTGGAAAGATGTTTACCTGTTTTACTGACTATGCAAAGGCATTTGGCTGTGTGTAGTATAACAAATTATGGGTAACATGGAGAAGAATGGAAATTCCAGCACACCTAACTGCACGTAAAGAACCTGTACATAGAGTGAGTGGGAATCCTTTGAACAGAACAAAGGGATAGTGTGTGGTTTCAAGTTAGGAATAAGTGTGTGTTGGGGTTATACCATTTCCCTGCATCCATTCAGTATGTATGCTGAGCAAATAATCCAAAAGTCTAGATTATGTGAAGAAGAAACAGGCATCAGGACTGGAGGAAGATTTGTTATCAACCTCTGACACGCAGATGACACAAACTAGTTTGTGGAAAGTGAAGAGGACTTGCTCTTCTTACTGAGGAAGATCAAAGAACATAGCCTTCAGTATGGACTACACCTCAACATACAGAAAACAAAGATCTTCATGACTGGACCAATAAGCAATATCATAATAAGTGGAGAAAAGATTGGCAGTGTTAATGATTTCATTTTATTTGGATCCACAATCAAAACTCATGGAAGCAGCAGTCAAGAAATCGAAAGATTCATTTCATTGGGCTAACCTGCAAAAGACTTCTTTAAATTGTTGAAAGTCAAAGACATGACCTTCAGAACTATGGAGAACCTGATTCCTAGCCATGATATTTTCAATTGCCTCAAATGCATGCAAAAGCTGACTCATAATAAGAAAGAACAAAGAAGAATTGAAGCTTCTGAATTGTATTGGTGAAGAAATGAATATAACATGTACTGTTGAAAGAATAAACAAATCTGTCTTGGAAAAAAATAAAATCAAAATGCTCCTTAGAAATGAGAATGAGAGAGTGTGTCTCACGTAGTTTGGACATGTTGTCATAAGGGTTCAGACCCTGGAGAAGGACATCATGCTTGGTAAGGTAGGGAGTCAGCAAACACAAGGAAGTCCCTCAACAAGACGTCAGATATCAGACTTCAAACATCCGTATCAGATATGAATCTTGGCTAAACGCAGAGAATACTGGAAAGATGTTTACCTATTTTATTGACTGTGCAAAGATATTTGACTGTGTAGATTATAATAAATTATGGATAACATAGAGAAGAATGGAAATTCCAGCACACTTAATTGTGTATATAAAGAATCTACACATAGGCTAAGATGTGATCTTTTGGTTTGCTATAAGACATCAGACACAAAGAAGACCCTCACGAAGATCTACCTGATATCTGACATAGTGGCTACAACAAGGAACTCAAGCTGATTGTAAGGATACTGCGGGACTGTGCAGGGTTTCCTTCTATTGCAGGTGGCTAAGAATGGTAACTTGCTTGATGGCACCTAGCAGCAGCACAACAAAATGAGGCTGTTGGGAGGTTGTTCCAACACAGTGCACGTGAATGCTGCCTGTCACATAGTTGTGCTCTGCAGCTGTTTCTTTTCTCAAGAGTAGAATGCTGATACTGTACACTGATGGGTGGACTCAAGAGTGCTCATACTTTTTCTTCTTTTAAGTATTTTCTGATGAGCTATGAAAAATGACATGGAAAAAATTTCAATGTTTTCCTAAGTTGTACATATATAGTATTAATTTGCTGCTAATATCAACAGATTGTTTGTTTAACATTGTCTAGAGAAGAGAAGTTATTGTAACATCACCATTCTCTAAATCATGTCTAATGTTATCTGGTCATTATGGGATGTTGGACAAATGAATTCCCTGCTTGGAGATTCATATTTCTCGTCTAAAGTAGATAAAAAGGAGCCTGCTATCCCAGTAGTAACATAAATAAACCTAAAACCCTCCATCTTTTGAGGTTCCATGTCTATTTTATCACATTAAAAACTCAGTGTCTTCAGCATAGCACTTCCAAAAGGCAGGATAAAGCCATGGATCTAGAGGCAGATCGTGGTTTCCATTCTGTATTTAAATAATGTGTAAGGTCGCTGTCAAATAGAATCTTCTTTCTGCCTGGGGTTTTTCTGGGAAACCCTGGTGGCATAGTGGGTTAAGTGCTACATCTGCTAACCAAAAAGTCAGCAGTTCAAATTGCCAGGCACTGTGGAAACTCCATGGGGCAGTTCTACTTTGACCTCTAAGATGGTTATGGGTTGGACTTATGCGATGGTAAAGAGTTTTTTATTTTAAATCTGAGAATATCAAAGTTTGAAAATTCCTGTTTCAAATATACTGTAATTCTGTACACATTATGACTGTATAAAGTCTAAGTAATCTGACTGATTCAATTTAGGCAGTTCTATAACTTAAATTTTAAAAGGTTTCAGAGCCCTCCATCCCCATACATATACATATTGACCCCTGAGGCACATTTGAAGAAATTTGGGGCCTTGGAAAGTCATTAAACTAGGCCTAATGAGTGCAGATGGCTAGACCATCATGCAGCCAGCTGAAAGCAAAGCCAGGACTGAACTTTAGCTTCCTGGCTCCTGAATGGCATTCTTCAAAATATTCCAGGCCCACTGCACCTAATTATCCCTGACACAGCTCTCGGTGGAAGAGGTCCTGTAAATCTCCTCAGTGGGCTTTCACAACACAAATCACTCTTGGTTAGAATTGCTCCAGCGGGATTTATAGGCAGATAAAAACATTCTCTACCACTACCGGGAAGATGGACTGTTCCAAAAAGAAGTATGCTGACTTAGATATGCATTGTGGTGGCATACAGCCTCCAGGTGATGAGTATATTGCATTAAAACAGACCACCAGAAACCAACCAGAAAAAGATGGAGGATGCATTATACTTGAAAAAAAAGAGAACTTAAGGCAAAATAAATAAATAACACTGAATACGGTAATAGAAAAAGAGGACGGTACTGTGTAGCTGTTAGCAATGTCAAAATTGTAATCAGGGAAGAAACCGTTATTTCAGACAACTAAGTTATTGATTCTGATTTCAATGACACAGAGTTTTCTGACTGTACACTTTTACCTTCAGAAAGGAGTGCAAGGTAGCTTTTTGTGCCATAACATGTTTTAAAGAGTTGTTATTTATATGGATGGGATGACATAGTATAGACCATGTAAAACTGTTCTGGATTATTTTCCCTTATTCTGCATGACTGCCTTGCCTGTATTTCAATAGAAGTCTGATCAAATTGCAGTGTTTTATCAACAGGAGGCCAAGCATTTCTGTGTTCTCCAGAGGTCGATAAGATTTAATATTCTTTTTATCAACAGATTGGTGTCTTTTAGTCTCTCATTGGTTTTACACAGTTTAGGTCTTTGTGATTGTATAGAAAGCACAAAACATTAATTTTTCCCTGTTTTTCAATTTCAAAAGCTCTGCATCTACCACAAGTATTCAGTGTATGTTCTTGCTACCAATTGTTTTAAAATGCATTTAATCTAACTGGCTTGATTTGTTTTTACATTTTTTTTCCCCTTGGATTTGCTTGCAATAGAAAAAAGTTGGTATTCTGATCATCTGATATTTTTTCAATTTATTCATCAAGTTGGTTATCCAAGTTTTTATCCATTATATTAATTATTCTATTATGCACATATTTGCTTTCTTGATACATATTTATTGAGCCTTTACTCTGTGTTAGGCCCTAAGAATATGGTGATAACTAAGATAGACAGTATAGCTTTCTGGACCTGACATTTCATTGAGCCATTTTTATTTTACCTATTGTTTTGGTTTACCAAAATAATGTTTACTTAATTTTATATGGAAACTATTATGTGTCAAGTGCCTTGCTAACTGTAATTAGCCTCACAGCCTTGAAAAATTGGCAATGGTATTATACCTATTTTACCGACATGAAAACCATAGGATCTGACAGGTTAAGTGATGCACAGATGGTAAAACTGCCAAATAACTAAGTCAAATATAGCATTAAGGCCTTTCAGCTGACCGAAAAATACTGTACCCATAACATTGCACTAAGATATTTCTAAGGAATATCAACGAGAATGATGTAGATATCTCGTACGATGAAACAGGAAACTGCACCTTAGCCTAAGAATAGAAATGCAAAGAAAATTTACTGATTATCATTTTAAATCTATTTGTGCATCTGTGGTTGAATGCTCTTCCCTTCCGTCACATGTGGGTGCAACATATACATCTGACAATTAAGTGTGTGAACTTAATTGTTCTAAGTGCTACACACCTCATTGTTGCATATCACTATGGTCATCTTCAAAATGCTCCCGTTGGGAAGCTATGTGCTGATGCCAGCACCTAGTCCACCCTTGAAAGCAATTTTGGAACTCTCTCTGAAATAGCCATTGCACATGACAGCAAGGTGGCAAGTTTGTGAACCTAATTGTATAGTTGTCTGTGAGGGAGCTTTTAGCTGGTAAAGAAATAACTGTATTGCAATACTGTCCCTACTTACCTTATCTGGCCTTCAGTGACTTTTTTCTTGACCCAAAGGCAAAGAAAACATTGAAAGGGAGACATTTTGATGACATTCATGATATCAAGGGTAATACCATGACAATTCTGACGGCCATTCCAGAAAAAGAATTCCAATATTGCTTTGAAGGGTGGACTACATGCTGGTGTCAGTGTCTCCTAAAGGGAATCCTTTGAAGCTGATCATAATGATTTTCAGCAAAGAGGTACGCCGTACTTTTTCTAGGATGAGTTTTTGAACTTAATTATCAGTGCTCGTAGTTTGACCCCATCGTCCAGATTTGATTAGTTCAGAGTTGGGCCTTTATCCAAGGACTTTTCTTTTACAAAAGACCAGAGAAAGTTGTAGATCAGTTGCCCAATTGTAGCTGAATCTATAAGTATAAAAATTAGATGTTGTTGGCATCATGACTTTTCATTATTCGAAATATTACTTATAATTAAAATATGGTGCATAAAGGGAGAAAACAGAGACAGCGGAAGAATATCAAGTGATATTCAAAACTCTCATTCCAGTCATTCCTAATGTCGAATTGTGTCGCTTGCCATTTTCTTTGATTTTTTCAGTCTCTAATTTATGTTTCTGAAATATCTTTGTTTCACTTTCACTTACATCTAAAATAATCCTTATTAATTAATAAAGCTATATGATCACCCACATTTTATTCTCTTAACTGTTGCTTAGTATCTGAGTGGATTTCAGAAGTGATTTCATATCTCTAGTTTTCTCTTACCTAATCTGGAAAATCTTTAATCTTGAATAATTTGGAGTGTCATAAAAATAAAACTAGATACTGTATAGAAAAGCACTTGCTTTTATACTCATATACACCATGAAATCTTGGAAGACAGTTATATGGCCAATCACTTGAAAAAGAGACATATTTGTGGCCAATCCAGTGAAAGGTGTTCCAACAGAATATGGAAATAATCAAACAGTATCATTCATATGACACACAAGTAAAATTTCACTGAAGATCATTAAAAAGTAGTTACAGTAGTACATCAACAGAGGACTGCCAGAAATCCAAGCTGGATTTGGAAGAGTATGTGGAAAGAGGGATATCACTGCTGATGTCAGAAGGATTTTGGCTAAAAGCAGAGAATACCACAAAGATATTTATCTGTATTCTATGGAATATGACATTAGTCTTTATAGATCATAAAAAATCATGGATAACATTACAGTGAATGGAAATTCCAGAACAACTGACTATATTCGGGAGAAATCTGTACATAGACCAGGAGGCAGTGATTCAAATAGCCCAAAACCATACTGCATGATTTAAAATCAGGAAAGCTGTGTCAAGGCTGTACCCTTTCACCATACCTATTCAATATGTATGCTGAACAAGTAATTCAAGAAGCTAGACCATCTAAAGAAAAAAAAAAAAAAACAGCATCAGGATTGGAGGAAGAGCCATTAACAAACTGTGATACGCATATGAGACAACCTTGCTTGCTGAAAGTGAAAAGGGCTCGGAGCACCTACTGATGAAGATCAAAGACCTCAGCTTTAGTATGGATTACACTCCACCAGAAAGACAACAAAAATCCTTGCATCTGGACCAATAAACAGTATCAAGATAAATGGAGAAAATACTGAAGTTGCCAAGGATTTCATCTTACTTATGTCTACAATCAATGTCCATAGAATAACAGCCAAGAAATCAAACAATGTAGTGTGTTGGAAAAATCCTCTGCAAAAGATCTCTTTAGTGTTGAAAAGCAATGATGTTCCTTTGAGGACTAAGGTGCAAAAGACCTAAGTCATGATATTTTAATTTGCCTCATAATGCATGCAAAAGCTGCACAATGAATAAAGAAGACCAAAGAAGAATTGATGCATTTGAATTATGGTGTTGATGAACAATATTAGGTATATCATGGACTGTCAGAAGAACTGTCTTGGAAGAAGCACAACCAGAATGTTTCCTGAAGCTAAAATGGGAAGACTTCATCTCACATACTTCGGACATGTTATCAGGAGGGGTCACTCGTTGGTGAGGGACATCATACTTGGTAAGACAGATGGTCAGCAAAAAAAGAGGAAGACCCTTGGTGAGGTAGACTGACATACTAAATACAGCAAAAGACTCAAAGAAAACAACAATTTTGAGAACGATGTAGGACTTGGCAGTGTTTAGTAGCAGTGTTGTGCATGGGGTTGCCATTAGCTGTAACAAACTAGGTGGCACCTAACAACAGCAACAATCATACATCTCTCATCTATGTGCAGGTAAAGAATACTGAGTTAATCAGACAAGGGTTTGATTAGACACTTTGAGTGGTTTGAGTGTCATAAGACCCTGTAAGACTGTGCATTCTCTTGCTTCTCCAGTCTGCTCAATGCCCATTTTAAAACTGATCGTACTGAATTACAAGTTCCTGAACAAATGCTTTTAGCTGCGCACACAATGTTTTCTACTTCTACAATGTTGTTTCTCCCAATTTCACACCAGCTTACTAAATTTTTCATTGTTCTTCAAGATAGAATCTGTGATGTCCCTTCTTCCAGAAAGCAGGGGCATTACCTGGGTGCACTGTTTCTTGGAAATGACTCTTTTATTGATGTCACAGCACTGTTAATTAATGAGTTATATTGGTTAGTATTATTGATTACAGTCTTCAGGGAACAGGTCATGCCTTTTGTGTCTTTGATTCTCCACACAAAATAATAGGTACTAAATATAATTTAACCTGAAGATTTTTATCACGCAACTCCCATCTATTTTGTCCCCTCAGAAACACCTTACATCAAAACATTATCATTATACTGGATTCAGTTCCCTCACTATTTTTCTTCTCTAGTGCCTTAATATTTCTTTTTAATCTTCACCCTTATTTAAATAAAATTTAAAAGAACTGCCCCAAGTTTTTATGGCTTGTGAATTACAAGAGATCAAGTGATTTTTCTCTTTCTTTTTCTTTATAGATTATTATCACTTATCAAGAAAGATTAGATGAGTTTGTTATCATCTGCAATGGTCGTGACTATAATAGGTAACACTGCTGGCACAGTGGTTAAGAACTATAGCTTTTAACTAAAAGGTCAGCAGTTTGAGTCTACCAAATACTCCTTAGAAACTCTACTGGGCAATTATACTTTGTTCCATAGGGTCGTTATGGCTAGGATTGACTTAATGGCAATGGCTTTGTTTTTGTGGTTTTATGCCCTAATAAACCAACACCAAACCCACTGCTGTCGAGTTGATTGTAAGTCACAGCAGTCCTATAGGACAGAGTTTTTGAGGAGTACTCGGTGAATTCGAACTGCCCATCTTTTGGTTAGTATCCGTAGAACTTAACTACTGCACCATGAGGGTTTACTTACACCCTAAAGTTTATCATAGTTTCAATGAAAATGCTTTCATATATACCTACCCTAGGTAGTTTGGTGTAAATAAATTTGTGTACGTTATTTCATTTCATCTTGACAACTGCACTGTAAGGATTGTTTGAGTATCCCATGTGCAGAGCCTTACTTGGCATTTTTGAGATTACATAGCTCTGTTCTTCGAGAAAGGATAGGCACAAGGTAAATCACTGGCATTAATTCCACCAACCCAAGGGAAGGAAATTGCTTTCCCTGTTTATAAGTTTTACTCAAGTCTTGAATATTCTCATTATCCCTTTTCCAACTGACTAACTTCTTCCTGTTTCACAGGTCTCTATTCGGATCCAACTCAACAGCACTTGGCTGGCATTCAGACATTGCTTCCTCAACTACCAGGCTAGGCATGATACTCTTCCACTCAAATCTCTTGTTTCTTGCACTGCCCCTGACATAACCACCTAAAAACAATGACAAACTATTCTACAAACCTTTTTATATGATAGTTTGAGTCCAGAGAGTTGAGTTTATAGATGCTAGAAACTAATTCTTATGTGTCTTTGTATTCTTAGTATTTGGCTCAGTGTTTCCTTAGGTCACTGATTGCTTCCCATACATATTTTTGAGTGAATGAAATAATTGATCTTTAACTCTCAAACAGTTACATTCATGATCTCATAATATTCATATTTATCTCTTACATAATCTGTTGAATGATGTGACCAGAAACCACTCATGACAAATATGTTTGATTGCCTTTATACTTTTTCAGTCTGATAACAATTCTTGACAATGTCCTCTACTCTTTCATCTTAATGCCTGGGAAGGACTAGGCCCACTTCGCCAGTCACATGGATCTTTTTCGCTGAATCTGTCTCTAGTTCACACTTAGCCTTCCTGAGCACACATTGTCCAAAGGAAACATGAAATCATATCTGAAGGAAAATTCAACAAAAGAAGAAGGAAGAAGGATATATAGATTATTCCCTTGACTCTCTCGTTTCAGATTCCAGTGAAATAGCCCATCATGATTTTGACAAAGAACAAAACAGAGCAGCATTAAGGAGCTTATCCTTCATGTTTAGACTGGGGATGCTTAAGATGTAGGGCTAATGTGAAAATTATTACATTTTTGCTATAATTTCTGATAGGTGTTTTGTGCCTTCTTACGTAGAGTCCTTATGATAGACATCAAAAGTACATAACATTAGATATAAACTCTAAATTGGACTTCACTGAGGAAAAGTAGATATTCCAAGGAGACAGGAAATATGCTTCAGAATACAAGCTATGATCTGTATCTCCAGTGTTTATGTTCAGTACCATTTTGCCCAAATACCATTCAAGTGGCTACAACCAGGAGGGCTACACACACACACACACACACACAATCAGTACCAAGGTGTTTATTCAAATTATAGATTCCTGGTTTCTAGCTTATTGAGACAGTGCCTAAGGGTGCTTGGGAATTTCTGTGTCTAACAATTTTTCTAGATGATTCTAATATGTACCCAGGTTTTGTGGCCCTGTGCTGCATTAACGATGCTCTCCAAAATGAATAGAATTCCAGCAAATCAATGTAATCCATTTAGTTAATCTCAACATTCATAAAACCAAAAAAAAAAAAAAATGAACTCAGTGCCGTCGAGTTGATTCCAACTCGTAGTGACCATATAGGACACAGTAGAACTGCCATGTTGAGTTTCCAAGGAGAGGCTGGAGGATTTGAACTGCTGACAATTTGGTTAGCAGCCACAGCACTTAACCACTACACCACCAACATACACCGTGGATGCCTAAATATGCCAGGAACTCTGCTAGATTATACAACCCAAACTCTGAAAGTATGGTGAAGGGGAACATATGGTATAAGCTAGGCACCATGGGAACTGGCTTGAACAAATAAATCCAAATATCCATGATAATCTAGTAAATAAGGAACCTCAGGACGAAGGTGCTATACAGAGTACCTGCATCTAATTGATTAGAGCCAATTGATTAGAGAGACATGCAAAAAGTATCTACATAGGAGAGTTATTAAAATAACTGCTTTTGTATTAGCTGCCAGAAAAAACATTATATCTATGGCTTTCTTAGCTACAGATTTCACTTTTTGCTGGAGAAATAGTTTAAATTTACCTAGACTTAAAAAAAGAAACAGTCATGTCTCTATGTGTCCATATATGTCTTTTAAGGGCTGGTGTGTTGAGGGATGTTGTGGTAGCTCGTTAGAAAGAACACTGACGCCTGAGTGAAGTTTTGTGTCTCTTCCATTCGATCTTTTATTTTTATTGGATGGTTTTTATCTTGGCACAAAGAATGTGTAAGTTACTGGATGAGATTTATATTTTATTCTCTATATATTATATATTCTCAATATATTTTGTGAGATAAAATTGTGGAGATCTACCATTCTTGACTCTGTCTACTCGAACTACCTTTATCGCTTTCTCTGAAATATCACTGGAGTTCAAGTTTCATAATTTCACATTGAAACTGGTCTATAACAAACTGCAAATGCAATCAATAAGAACATCTTTCTAAATTAAGTATTGTCTATTTCCCTCTGTGTCTTTATTAAGAATACGTTTGTAATTGAAAGAAAAGTGTAAGACCACATAAGGAAGGGATTTTTGAGAGCATTTAGTGAATTTCCACGTCTGCTGATGGCCTAATGGAACTCCCAGAGGGCAAGAGAGTTTCCCAAGGGGACACAGTATATCTGACCCTCCAGCCCTTCATCTCATTACCTCTTGAAAACAATATGTTGGAGAGGGAGCTTCTGGAAAAAACTATTTTCAGACTTTCCAGAGAATGTACATAGGAACGAAGGGATTTAGAGACATTGGGGGCTGATCTCTAATCTATTCCAAGTGTTATGTCTCAGTAATATTTACTGATTACTCACAGATTTTGAAAGTGTGCCATGGTACATTTCCTCGAAGGAACTCTGGTGGAAAAATGGCAAAGTGCTTGGTTGCTAACTGAAAAGCTAGCAGGACAATGTGGACCCACCCAATGGGTCCATGAGAGAAAAACCCGGTAATCTGTGACTCAAAATTGACTCAAAGATATTCAACAACACCTCCCTGAACATAGAAGGAATATCCAGCATGAGGAAGGCTTTGGATTATCTTCCTTTTCAACTAAGTTAGATGAGAAAATGAATCATTTAAATATTTACATAATTCATCAGAGACATCATTACTAACAGTTACTCCAAAATATAGTTAGTATGTTGCCCATTTCCTCACACTGATGCTTGAGGAAGTAATTTGTATTTCTTTGTGTCTGGTAGTCTATGTACTCTTCACCTGAAAGAGAAAGTTGCATCTTTGTCAGCTAGGTATGACAATGCAGCTGTAAGTCAGTACACAAGACAAATCATTACTTTGGGAAACTGGAGGAGGAAAATGTTGCATCCAATGAGCTGCATAAGACATTTCTTCTGTTGATGTTGTCAGGTGCCATTGAATCTGTTCCGACTCATAGTGACTCCATATAAAACAGAATCAAATACTACTCAACTCATGCGACATTCCCACAGTCATTGCTATGCTAGAGTCCATTGTCACAGCCACTGTGTCAGTCCACATAGTTGAGTGTCTTCCTCTTTTTCCTTGACCCTCCACTCTACCAAGCATGATGTCCCTCTGAAGGGACTGATCTCTCCTGACAACACAAAGCGTGTAAAATGCAGTCTCACTACCCTTACTTCTAAGGAGCCTTCTGGTTATACTTCTTCCAAGATGTGTCTGTTCATTCTTTTGGCAGTCCATGGCATACTCAGTATTCTTCTCCAACACCATGATTCAGAGGAATCGTTTCTTCTGTCTTCTTAATCATTGTCCAGCTTTTAGACACATAAGATGTGATAGAAAATACCATAGCTTAGGTCAGGTGCACTTTAGTTTTCAAGGTGGTATTTTCACTTTTCAATGCTTATAAGAGGTCTTTTGCAGTCAATTTGCACAGTGAAGTACCTCTTTTCTAGCCTCTGGTTTTTCAAGAATATCGAAGGGTAAAAGATGCGTGATTGATTTTGTAAGCCTATTGGGGCAGGGGTAAAAAGGGGTGATAATTAACCTGATGCTTAGCTTTTTACATATCTTTATATGTCAGCAGGACACATATATGGCCTTTGTGTTTCATGATAGCTCAGTTAATAGAGAACAACTGTGAAAGATCAATAGACATTCCAAACAAATACTGTCATGCTCTACATGCAAGTGCTGAGAAAGTGAGAAAAGAGACCTTGGCCCAGTTCTTCAGGTGAAGCAGTTAAGCTAGGCAGTTACTAAGTTCTGTCTTCTGAACAGAAACTCTGGTGGTGTAGTTATTAAGTGCTACAGCTGTCATTCAAAAGGCCAGCATTTTGAATCAATCAGACACTCTTTGGAAACTCCATTAGACAGTTCTACCCTGTTCTACAGGATAACTATGAATCAGAATCAACTCTATGGCAATGGTTTGGTTTTGCTTTTTTTTGGTCTTGTGAATTGTTTTTATTCATAGTCTACATCAAAATAAATAAGTAGCACTCCCTTCTGCTTTACTTTACTAGCCTATTTATAACTCCAGTGACCTCTGATTTATAGGAAACTTGTGGAAATGTTGTTACATGTGTGGGTGTGACATCATTTTCATTTTTAGAAGGCCTAGCACTGTCCTTGATTTGACAAAATTAAATAGTAGCCATTTGTAGATTACTAAGTTAAAGGAAAAAAGTTCCAGTTGAGGCTGAATCCTATCTTTACAGGTGGCAGAGAGGATCACTTCATACTTAAAGGAATTTACCAGCAAGGTTTCATTGTTACACTGAAGTTAACAATAATAATAATAATAAGGCTCTACAAGCTCCTACAAGGCAAGAGGGAACCAGCAATTTCTTCTCTGCATTCTTTCTACTAGATTGAATCAGACCAGAATGAGATTTGAATATCACAGTTCCTCTATAAGTCATAAAATGCCCAGTGCCAGGATTGGTTGATTAATCATGTGACTTCAGAGAAGACTCTATAGTGTAACAAATTATAAAAAATACAACTATTAAATGTGACCATATGTTTTAATGTTATAGATAAGGAAATGAAATGAGAGAGAGAGAGAGAAAAAGACTGAGAATAGATCATTAATATAATTTATTGAGTTCAGTTTTGACTATGTTACTGCCTTCTAGAATGTTCTTCAATGGCTTCATATTAAACTTCAGATAAAATCCACACATCTTACCGAGAGACCTTGTGAGATTCCTTTTCTGCCTTCTTTTTTCCTGTGCAAGTTACCTGAGTCCTGTTTTAGTATTTATGATGTGTTATTGTTGTTGTTGTTAGCTGCCATCAAATTGATCCCTGACTCGTGGTGGTACCATGGAGCTAAATATTACCCAGCGCTGTGCCATCCACATAATTGCTGTGAGTTAAACCTTTATGATCTATGGAGATTCCATTGTCTGATTTTCAAATATACATTGTTAGGACTTTCTTCCTGGTCCATCTTAGTCTAGAAATTCCACCAAAACTGGTTCACCATCTATTGTTGCTGTTGTTAGGCTTCATCAAATTGGTTCTGAGTCATAGCAACAGAGGAGAACTGTCCCACAGGGTTTTCAAAAGGTAGCTGGTAGATTTGAACAGCTAACCTTTTAATTAGCAGCTAAGATCTTACCCATTACACTACCAGGGCTCCAGTTTAGCATCTGTTGCTATCAGGTGTCATCAAGTCAGTTCCGACTCATAGTGACTCTATACACAACAGAATAAAACAATGCTTGGTCCTGCACAATGCCCCAAATCATTTTTATGCTTAAGTCCATTGTTGCAGTCAATGTCAACTCATATCCTTGAAGATCTGCCCCTTTTTCTCTTACTCTCTCCTTTATTAAGCTTGATGTTCTTCTGCAGGGATTGATCCCTCCTAACAACATGTCCAAAGTGTATAAGACAGTCTCACTATCTTTGATTCCAAAGAGCACTCTGATTGTACTTCTTCCAGAACAGATCTGTTTGTTCTTTTGGCAGTCCATAGTTCATTCAATTTTCTTCTCTAACATCACAATTCAAAGGCATCAATTCTTCTATCTTTCTCATTCATTATGCAGTTATTGCATGCACATATGATTGAAAATATCATGGCTTGAATCAGGTGCACCTTAGTCTTCAAGTGACATCTTCATTTTTCAACACCTTAAAGACATCCTTTGAAGCCAATTTTCCCAGTGCAATGTGCCTTTTGATTTCTTGACTTCTGCTTCCATGGGCATTGCTTGTGGAACCAAGTAAAATGGAACCAGTGACAACATCTATTCTTTTGCCACCTATCAAGTTGTTGCTTACTTGTCCAGCTGTGAAGATTTTTGTTTGCAATCCCTACTTTTCATCAGTAGGTGTTTCAAATCCTCTTCATTTCCAGGAAGCAGGATTGTATTGTCTGCATAACGCAGGTTGTTAATGAGTTTTTCTCTAAACCTCGTGCCTCTTTCTCCTTCATATAGTCCAGCTTCTTTGGATTATTTTCTTGGCATGCAGATTGAAAATGGATGGTGAAAAGACACAACAAGGGAACCACACAGTGTTGCCTTGCTTTGTTGACACAACTGCCTCTTAATCTATATACAAATACCTCATGAGCACCATTAAGTGTTCTGGAATTCCCATTCTCTACAATATTATCCATATTTTGCTATGATCTACACAAACAAATTCCCATAAATAGTCAACAAAACACAGGAAAACATGTTCTAGTATTCTCTACCATCAGCCATGATCTGTCTGACGTCAGCATTGATAGTCCTGGTTCCATGTCTCCTTCTGAATCCTGGCTTGAATTTCTGGCAGTTCCCTGTCAACATACCATTGCCATCACTTTTGAATGATCTGTAGCAAAATTTTACCTGCACGTGATATTAATGGTGTTGTTCAATAATTTCCACATTTTGTTGAATCACCTTTCTTGGGAATAGGCACATATATGGATCTCTTCAGTCAGTTGGCCAGGTAGCCACCCTCCAAATTTCCCGGCATAGATGAATGAGCACTGTTAGCTCTTCATACGTTTGTCAGCACATCTTAACTGATATTTAATCTATTCCTGAAGCCATATTTTTCACCAGCCTTCAAAGCAGTTTGGACTTCTTCCTTCAGTACCACTGGCTCCTGATCATATGCTGTCTCTTGAAATGGTTAAACGTCAGCCACTTCTTTCTGGTGTAATGAATTTGTGTACTCCTTCCATCTTCTTTTGAAGCTCCTGGTGTTATTTAATATTTTCCCTGTAATCCATTCACTATTACAACTTGAAGCTTGAATTTTTAGTTCAGTTCTTTTAACTTGAGAAAGGCAGAGCTTGTTCTCCCCTTTTGGTTTTCTATTTCCAGACCTTTGAATGTCTCATTATAGTTGCTTACTTTGTCTTCCTGAGCAGGCATTTTCAATCTTTCTCCAGCTCTTTTAATTTGTCATTCATTCCTTTTGCTTTATCTGCTTGATGTTTAAGAGCAAGATCCAATTTGGTCTTTTCTTTTTTTCCAGTTTTTTTTTGTTTGTTTGTTTGCTTTTTTTTTATGACGTTTTGCTTTATTAGCTGGCTGTTGCTTTCTTCATGGATGGTGTCTTTGATGTCATTCTTCACTAAGGCCAAAGATGAAGAAATTCAAGATTGTTACCAGCTTCTGCAATCTGAAATTGATTGAACATGCAATCAGGATGCATTGATAATTACTGGCTATTGAAATGCAATAGTTGGAAACAAAGTATAAGGATCAGTAGTTGGAAAATACAGACTTGGTGACAGAAATGATGCCTGAGATCTAATAATAGAATTTTGCAAGACCTTGCAAATACCTTTATTTACCCACATAAATAGCAACTATACACATGGACCTCACCAGATGAAATACACAGGAATTAAATTAGCTATGTCTGTGGAAAGACAATGGAAAATTTTAATGTCAATAGTCAGAACAAGAACAGTTGCTGACTGTGGCCCAAACCATCAGTTGCTCATATACAAGTTCAAACTGAAACTGAAGAAAATTAGAACAAGTCCACAAAAGCGAAAGTGTGATCTTGTGTATATCCCACCCAAGTTTAGAGACCATCTCAGGAATAGATGTGATGCACTGAACACTAATGACTGAAGACCAGACAAGTTACAGAACGCCATCAAAGACATCATCCATAAAGAAAGCAAGAGACTTGTTTAGTATCTAATTATATGTAATTGAACACAGACAGCCGAGTGGTGACTGCACATGAAATATGTTGCTCAGAAATCAAACCAAGTCTGTTGTGAGGAAGATGAGAGTTCTGTTACTGAATTACCAGCCTTCCTGGGTATAGCATGGTTTTTTCCACAATTCAATGTTTTTAAACATGTTGTTCATTCTACTTGAGCTTGTTTCCCTGTATACCCCCCAAACACAAGCTGCTTGGCCAACACTTATTTATATTTCAGAGACAATCTCAAATGTGCCTTCCTAGTTGACTTACGTGAGCTATTTTCTAAAATAATTATGTACCAAAAAAACTATGTACTTATTTTTTGTACTTTCCATAATCAAAATTTGATACCTATTTTTAAAATATTGCTTATAGTCTATATCTCCGATAGACTACAAACCGTATGAAGGAAGATTATATGACATACTTTGAATGAATAAATGTTTCATTGACAGTATGAAGAAGAACAAAGACTTGAAAGGCTATTTCAGTTCCTCACTGAAGGCCTGAATTCTGGCTGCTGGATGACTTCATCAGCTGGAAGACTTCAGCCTTTTTTTTAATTCAGCATCAGCTTTGTAGTGAAGATTTTTATTATTATTATCATTTTTTAAATCTACCACTTATCTATACTTCTCTTTCCGTGTTAGATTGATGCTGAAAATTTCGAGCACCTTTATGTGATTTGGGAAATAAGATATGCTATAAAGAAATGTTATTTTAAACGGGTAAAATAAATTCTCAAATGAAAATCATGTAACTTACTATTGCTGAGTTGATTTTGACTCATAGTGACCTTGTAGGCCAGAATTGAACTGCCCCATAGAGTTTCCAAGGAGTGCCTGATGGATTGGAACTGTCAACTTTTTGACCAGTGGCCTCTGCAATTAACCACTATGCCACATACCAAAAAAAATCAAACCCACTACAGTCAAGTTGATTTTGACTCTTAGTGACCATAAAAGACAGAGTAAACTGCACCACAGAGTTCCCAAGGAGCAACTGGTGGATTTGAACTGCCAATCTGCTGGTTAGCAACTGTTAGCACTTAACCACTATGCAACTAGGGTTTCTGCTACTCCACAGAGTAAGTGTTAAATACCACACCTTCTTACTTTGTATTCTATGTTGTTAAAATAACAAATGAATCTCAGTATATGGTGTGGTACTAGATTTACACCAGTTGTGTCAAGTCAGTTTTGACTCTTGGGAAAATCACATGTGTCGTAGCAGAACTGTGCTCCATAAGGTTCTCCAGGTATTTCTTCTGAAAAGATTGGGTAGACTCAAATCCCCAATCTTTCAGTAGCAACTGAGTTCATTAGCCATTTTGTACTGCCAAAAACTTCCATTAGATTTTCAGTGGTCTGTAAAATATAAGGAAAATAATTAAAGAGACCTATGAAAATGAACGGCCGAACAATTAAATATTTGCAGAAAGCCCAAATCCCAAAGTAATTTGTGTCTTTGGTTTGTGATCTCAAAGAAGACAGAAGAGTATCAGATTACACATTCTCCTTCTTCTTTTTCCTTACCTCTCTTCTGTAAATCGATAAGCACAATGGAAGTCTCTATGTCAAGCTTAAGCTTTTCTAATTAGAATGCCTATTCTAGTCTCCTCATTTTCTGGGATCTTTGTCCTCTGCTGACTATCAAATCATTGTGATATGCTCTTCTTTACCTAAATTTCACTCACAATACCAGGTCCACACTTTTGGCCAGTCAAATCACATTAGTTTATTTGATGACTTTCACTTTCAGAATATTACATTTAGAGAGCTTTATGTCACCAGCTATCAGATTTGCATGTGAAATTTTGATTTTGCTGCAGTGTTTTTCTTTACATGGCTTTAGCATTTCAGACCTCAGACCAGGCACATTTGTCATTCAAAACTTAAAAACTGAGAATCTTCACACCTCAAGCTTCCCCCCCCCCCCCACTTTCATGGGTTTTATGTTCATTTACAACAGCCATCTATCTTTAAGAAGCCCTGGTTGTACAACCATGAATGATGTGCAACATCACTGGGCTGAAAACCAACAGGTTGGCAGTTCAAACCCACCTGAGACTCTGCAGGAGAAAAGACTTGGTAATTTAATCCTGTAAAAATTGTTGTATTGCTGTTGTTGTTATTGTGTGTCATCAAGCCAGTTCCAATTGAAGAGCAGATTTCTAGGTCTTTTTTCCTGCAGAGCTGCTGGTAGGTTTGAACTATGGACTCAATCATTGTGGCCATCAGGACTCCTTCCTAGAAAGATTATAGAGTAAGAAACCCTATGCAGCAATTTTACCTTGTCATGTTGGGTCACTCTGAGTCACACTGACTTCAAGACACACAATGACAAAAACTACTCCACATTCCCTTAAAGCAATTTACTTCTTCTTGACTTTGAAAGCTTCCACTTAAAGTCTGCATCAGAACTTTTCCCTCTGTTCCAAGTTTTTTGCAGAACACTGATTCCTGTTAACCATAGTGTTGGACATCACTCATGGTTTCTAAATACAGTACATTCCCTTAAATATTGCTCTGTGGACATTAAATAATATGGAAATACTAATCAACAATCCTTGAAAAAAACAATAAACTGATGTCTATGATTACAAGATAATCAGGAAAAAGGGGAAGAATGATAAAAGTATAGGCAGTAAAATGAAGTACCTATTTCAAGGCATTGCAAACTATTACTGTTAGTCAAATTGTATCTTTGGTGTTTATGTATGTTTTAATGCATAGTTTTTAGCAACACACAAGCTATCTATTCAAGAATTTTCTGAAAAAGAAAAGTGGGTTTTTTAGTACATATGGTGCAACTCTTGAGCACTTGACTGCTAACCGAAGTGTTGGCAGTTCCATTCCACCAGGCGCTCATTGCAAACCCTATGGAGCAGTGTGCTGTGTCATGCAGGAGCACTATGAGTACAAGTGGACTCAATGGCATTTTTGTTGTTGTTGATGTTTGGTGTTTTACTCCATCACAATGAGTTAGAATCCACTTGATGGCACCCAACAACAATGTTTACCAATCCCATTTTTTTCTTCCAATAATTGGTGAAGAATTTTCACCAATATAAGAGAAAAAAATTAATAACTAACCAAAAGTCATACGTCAAATGAATCATTAAGTTCAAATTTGTAAGTAGGACTTTAGGAATTGAGAATTGTTTCTAGTTTTCTCGCATATTGTAAGGATGAACAGCCCTAGATGTTGATGTTGTTATTTTTTTTCCGTAACTTATAACTCTGTTAATTCAGGAGAAGTCCCAGAGCTACATGTAGAATTTTGCAAAGGTAATGCATTTTTTGTCTTTTAATTTGGAGAGAGTTGTTATTATATCACATGCTGGAAAACTCAGTTGAAGTGATATGTATCACTGCTGGAAGCAGAGATTGTCTAAGAGACGTATTTCTCAGTGGTAATGTTAGAGCAATGAATTAGCTATTGACTGAGCAAACCATAATATCATCAGCTAGTTTTATATACTGTGCTCAGCAAACACATTACTTTTCAAAGCTTAAAATATCCCCACAGCTTGAGTTGAGGTTTACAAATGAAGGGTTACAGAAATCTTGTCACTGTTGCTAACAATAAATTTCAGGGAGAACATAAAAAGAGAGAGGGAGAAAAGAAGAAATAAAGGAAAACAAAGTCTTTTGTTTAAGATTCTGACTTTATTGCTTGACACAGAAAATTAACGTAATATATGATTAAGTTTCCATCTCCTTTTTGTCATTTTCAGTTGCTCCAGAGAAGCCCTCACAACACAGTGGTTGAGTTTTTGGCTGTTAATCAAAAGGATGGTAGTTGGAATCCATTAGCTATTCCTTGAAAACCCAGTGGGGCGGTTCTAGTCTATCTTGTAGTGTTGCTGTGAATCAGAATTGACTCAGCTGCAAAGGGTTTGGTTTGCTTTTTAGTTGTTCCAGAGGGTTGGAACCAGTAGAGGGAGCAGTAACGTTTCACAAAATTCTATCAAGAAGGACAATACTGGCTTTCAGAGTCAGATTTTGTAAGTTTAAGAATAAAAGAGCTACCATACAGAAAAAAGAAAAATCATAAAATAACTTAAAAAGAAAACCAGGTAGGTACCCATTTGAAAGAATACATTTAAAATATAATACATCCTTGGGTATGTTTTAACATATTTTCCTGTTTTAAAATTAACCATATGACTAAGTGAGGAATTTTGTAAATTACTATGCAATACTTACTGTTCCCGTGAAGCTCTCACATCTTTTTCAATGAAGCATGCAGCAGCTTTCCAGAACAAATACAGAGCTGCAACTTTGCAGAATAAATTCAGTGGTTTAGCTTTTCACTTTATTCTGGCTCTGAATGCAGCAATTTCCCTATAATATTAATATTCATTATTTCAATACTGTACATATTTTTTGAGTGATGAATGTGTGTGTAATTTTGTTCTCATTCTGTGGCCACACTAGTAAATAAACAGTTCCCCTGCCCAATTACTATTCTAGTGAAGGTGATGGATAATCAGCACATAGATAAGATTATTTCAAATGTTTCAAAGTGCCATGAAGAAGATAAAACAGTGAATCAATAGCAGGAAACCAGGGGGAGAAACGTAATTTAGATAAAGTCGTCAGGGAAGATTTCAGTGAGAAGGTGACATTTGAGAAGAGCCGTGAATGACAAGAAGGAACCATCTGATGGACTGGATTCGGAGTGTTCTAGACAGAGAAGACTGTATACTCAAGAATATTCAGTTGAGAAACAACAGCATAGTCCGTATTCTCAGAACAGGAAGGAAGCAAGCATGATTGGGAGACAGTCAGTACAAATGGTTAGGTTTGAGCATAAGGCAGGGGCCAAATCCTTTAGGAATAGGACACACTTAGCTACTTCTGTCTAATCCACTTTGAATGTTCTGGATTCTTATCGCCTATCTTTTACCCTGTGAACCTCAAAAGACAACACTTTTCACACTGAGCAGAGTCACACTCAAGTGGAATAAATCCTAGCATTAAAAGGCCTAGTATTGTCAGGGGCATATCTATAAACATCATTTTTCACATGAACATGTGTAAAATAAAAATGTACCAGTCACCACAGAGTTTTGATAGCAACATGGGCCAATGGAAATAGAGTGAGGTGGTAGTCAGATCAGTATTCTAATCCCTTTCTTCCACGTACACTCTCTGCTACTTCGATCAAGCTGTCTACCCTCTTTGGGCCCAAACTTCCTTATCTGTAAAACAGGGCCAATCAGAATCAGTATGGCTGACTAGATCAGTACTTGTCTGTATAAAGAACCTAACAACATACTAGACTGGTCCCTGAGAGGGCAGCATTGGATAAATTAGACTGCAACAAAGTAAAGAGTTAGACATGAAATAATAGATAAAACTGGGCTAGGAGAGCAGGAGTAAGCTCAGAAATTGTAGTTATATCAAAGGAACAAGAAGGGACACATTACTACGCCTTGGCATGACAAAGTCTAAGGATTGCTGGTTAAAATCTTGGTTTTATTTCGCTGTCTTGTTTAGTATTGAGAAAAGGTAATACTATGATCCAACCTAGCACAATGCATAGAATTAAAAAAAAAAAAAAAAAAACAGTATTATAGAGTTAATTCTGACTCATAGCAACTCTACAGGACAGAGTAGAACTGCCCTATAGAGTTTCCAAGGAGCACCTGCTGAATTCGAACTACCAGCCTCACAGTCAGCAGACATAACATTCACCCACTACGTCACCAGGGTTTTCACACGGAATATAACAGCTGTTTAATAAGTATTTGTTAGATAAATGAAAAAATACAAACAAATGGGCCTCTAGATAGATCAGCATACTCATACAGATGGTTAACAAAAGCCTCCGTGCCTAAGACGCTTCAGTCCTTCTGGCCTCCTTGTACTCAGGCATGCTGTAAAACTAAGTCAGCCAGATTCGTCTTGCATCCTAAAACTTAGAAGTCTCTTCTGCAATAGCCATCTGTCAGGAGCTTTGGGGAAAAATCAAAACCTATGTAACTAGTATAATTAGTGCTTGAGCACAGCTCTGGAAATGGAAGTTCTTTCAGGTCAAAGTTTCACATAGCGGGTTCCTGGACCACCTGCATCAGAGTCACCTTGGGATTGTCTTCAATAGAAAGTTCTAAGGCTTCACATACATCAATGTGATAAGAATTGAAACCTGCAAGTGTGGCTTTTCTTAAGATGTACTTACTTTCTTATTGAGAATATATGCAGCGGAGCATATACCAGTTCAACAGTTTCTACAGTTACCATTTAATAACACTGATTACATCCTTCTAGTTGTACAACCATTCTCACCCTCCTTTTCTGAATTGTTCGCCCCTTTAACATAAACTTACTGCCTCTAAAACTCCTATGTAACTTCTCAAGTTGCTGTTTTCAATTTGATCCCATGTAGATAGTTCTTAAAAGGGCGTAGTGCTCAAGGCAGACATGTTTTACTAATTAAGCTAAAACTGTTGTTTGGTTTCAAAAAGACTTCAGGGAATATTTTTGGTTTAAGTTTTAAAAATGATCTCAGAACGATAATTTTGGGGGGTTATCCAGTCTCCATGAGTCCAGAAACTCTGGAGTCCAAAATGGATATTTTTAAAATGTTACTTAAGTTTATAAAAGTTGGTGGTTTCTGTTTTAAGGGCTTAGAAGCATTTTACTGTCCTTTCAGATTCTATTTGTCAGACACACAGTAAGACAAGTGGTTGACTCTATTGGAAAACAAATCAGGGATATATGTATGGTTATCCAATTATATTCAAAATAATTATTCATATGAAATAAAATACAAGCAAGGGAACAGCTGGAAGGCAATGCATGTGTAAAGATGTAGGGTTTTTGTAAGTCCTTCCTGCATTACAGCAAATCCAGTGCTATTCAGCCATGTAATGTGACTATTTCAAAAGGTAATTAATCTTCAACTCTAGTAATAGGAGACATATACTCATCAGAACTGGGGTAATTATAGTCTCATGTTTGTCAGACTGCCATTAGAATGCTCTGTGCACTTTTAGATGTTAACCTTTAAAAGGATACCAAACAAAAGGAAGTGGTTCTGATAGATAAATATATCCTAAGAGAAATAACCAAAGAAACTCAGAGTCTTTAACCTAGCTGAAAAGATAGAGTCCAGCATGAAATGTATCTTCAAATTACCAAAAGGCTGAACTGAGTGAATGATCATAGAGCTGTACTGAGGAGAGTGGATAAAACTGCAGGTTATGAAAAGCTGAACAATGGTTTATTTTGACTCAATATACCTTGTGTCTATTTCCTTGTACTATAACAAAAGTCTGTACATTGTAAAAATACTATTTAAAATACAAAAAAATGGAACCCATAATTGCCCACTATAATAAGCACGCTCCTGTTTGCATACACTCTTCTGATATTGTCCATATGCTGATCTATATATATTTTAATGATATCATGGCATATGTAGATGTGTGTCTTATTCAATATTACATTCAGATACTTTCAGGTATCATTTTGATGTCTGTGCAAGGCTATCAAATCGTATAACAAAGTAAGCCATTTTCCTGCTATTAAATATGTATTAGGAAAAACTCTGGAAAGCGAAAAAATACTAAATAAAGTGGCATATCTCAAGACAACAGCTTCTTTGGGCTCAATGAATGCTTTGAAATCATTCTACAGACAAGCATATTTTATTAAGAGCAGACTCATAGACATAAAGGATACTTTAAGATCCTCATTAGCTAGAAAAACCACTTCATCTGATTGTTGAATCTGTGCACTTTTTATAACAAGACACTGGAATGAACTGTTTTTCTCCCTTTAAAGGTACTCAAGTAGGTACACAGTCTACACTTAACACAGGCATTGTAGAAGGGAGTCAAAGCATCAGATGGAGGACACACAGTATGACCAAGAAGAGTCTTTCCTGTATGAAGATGACATAGTTGCAGAGTGGTATCCTGGAAGCAGGAGCAATCACTATGCCCGGAAGTGGCCTTGGAATATTCCTTACAGAAGAAGCATAAGCTCAACCAGGAAGAATACGGAGGGCTGTTGTTTTTGTTGCTGGCTGCCACTGAGTTGGTTCACTCTTCTGATATTGTCCATACGCCAATCTATATATATTTTAATTATATCATGGCATATATAGATTCATGTCTCATTCAATATTACATTCAGATACTTTCAGGTATCATTTTGATGTCTGTGCAAGGCTATCAAATCATATAACAAAATAAGCCGTGGTTCTGACTCATAATGGCCTTAGGTACAACAGAGAGAAACACTACCAGGACTGTGCTATTCTGACAGTAGTTGCTAAACTTGGGCCCGTTATTTCACTCACTGTGTCAATCCATGTCTTTGAAGGTCCTCCTTTTTTTCACTACCCTCTACTTTACCAAACACTAATCCTTCTCCAGGGTCTGTTTCCTCCTGATAACATGACTTGTCTCACCAAAGTCACTTCCAAGGAATATTCTGGATGTATTTTGTTCAGGACAAATGTGTTTCTTCTTTTGATACTCCATGTTATATTGAATGCTTGTGACCAACACCATAATTCAGTGGTATCAATTCTTCAGTTTTCTTACTCACTGTCTAGTTTTTGCATGCATGTGAGGTGACTGAAAATATTTTGACGTGGATCAGGTGCATCTTCATCTCCAAGATGACACCTTTGCCTTTTAATACTGGAAAGAGGTGTTTTGCAGTAGATTTTCCCAGTTCAATACTGCATTTGATATCTTGACTGCCAGTTCTATAGGGATTGATTGTGAATCCAAGAAAATAAAATCCTTCACAATTTCAATCTTTTATCCTTTCGTCACAATGTTGCTTATTGGCCCAGCTGTGCTTTTGCTTTGTGTTGAAGTATAATCTGTACCAAAAACTGTCTTCTTCAGTATGTGCTTCTAGACTTCTGCACTTTGAGGAAGTAGAGTTGTGTCCTCTGCATTTTGCAGAATGTTAATAAATTCGCCTCCAATCCCGATGCTGTGTTCTTCTTCGCGTAGCTCAGTTTCTGAGATTATTTCCTCAGCATACAGGTTGAAGAAGCATGGTCAAAGCATACAGTCTTAGCACACACCTTCTTCTGATTTTAAATCGTGAAGTATCCCCTTGTTCTGTTTGAATGACTACTCTTGATCGAGGTACAGTTTCTGTTTTAGCACAATTAGGTGGTTGAGAATTTCCATTCTTAACAGTGTTATCCATAACATTTTGTGATTCACACAGCCAAATGCCTTTGCATAGTCAGTAAAACATAGGTAAACATCTTTCTGGAATTTTCTGCTTTCAGCTAGGATCATCTGATGTTAGCAATGATGTCCCTCATTCCATACCCTCTTCTGAATCTGGCTTGATTTTCTGATAGTTCGCTGTCCATGTACTTCTGCAACTGGATTTGAATTATCTTTAGCAAAATTCTACTTGGATATGATATTAAGGATATATTAAGACAAGTTTTGCATTCTACTGAGTCACTTTTCTTTGGAATGCGCACACATGGATCTCTTACATGCTGGTTAGACAGGCAGCTACCTCACAAATTTCTTGGTGTAGATGAATGAGGGATTCCAGAGTTGCATCTATCTATTGAAACATTTCTATTGGTATTTAATAGATTCCTGGAACCTTGTTTTCTTCCAAAGTCCTCAGTGCACCTGAGACTTCCTTCTTTATCATCTGTTCTTGATTGTAAGCTTCTTTCTGGAATAGTTGAATGTCAACCAATTCTTTTTGGTACAATGATGCTGTGTGTTTTTCCATCTTCTTTTGATGCTTCCTACATTGTTTAATATTTTGTCCATAGACTCTTTCAATATTTGCAACTCAAGGCTTCAATTTTTCCTCCAGTACTGTCACTTGAGAAGTGCCTAGTGTGTTCTTTCCTTTTGGTTTTCTTACTCCAGGTCTTTGGACATTTTATTACAATAATTTTCTTCTTTTAGAGATGCCCTTTAAGTTTATGTTCTCAACTATTAATTGTGCTGAGATGCATATGTTGTATGAACATTCAAAATTAGGCATTCTTTTTTATTTATTTGTTTATTATGGCTGAGTGAAAATGTACATTCCCGTATAAATTTACATACCCACCTATATGCAGCTTCCACTGGTCTCCCTGCCCGGTGACAGCACAGTATTTCTCTCTGCTCCATACATGTCTCATCCTCTCAACAGTCTCCCTTCCCCTCCTCTCCACCCACTCTCCTTCCTCCAGCCAGAGGTCAGTAGGATGATATCCTATAGATGCATACAATCATAAAATGCATCCAATATATGGTCACTCTGCATCACCAAGTCTTATGAACCTGGCATAAAGATGAAATATTCTATATGTCTGATAGCCATAGGTGGTGCAAATGGTTAATGTGCATGGTTACTAAACTGAAAGGTTGGAGGTTTGGATCTACCAGAGGTGCCTTGGAAAAGACCTAGTGACCTACTTCCAAAAAAATCAGCCATTGAGAATCCCATGGAACACACTTTTTTTCTTATACACATGTTGCTGCTGTGATCAGAATGAGCTGGATGGCAACTGATTACTGGCTAAATGGGCAACATCCACTAATTCAGCTATACTTTACAAAAACATTGCAAGTAAATCCTGTGATTATTCTCATTTTACAAATGAGCGAAAAAAAAGAAAAAAGCATTGATTAAGATGGGCCATCCAGATACACTTGAGACTGATAACAGTGCTCTGTATTTTCCAGTCTTCTTCTGCTCAGGCTTCCCAGGAAAAGTAGCTTGATTTGAAAAAACAAGCTTTCAGGGAAGACTCCGGAAGATAACCAGTAACCGCTGGGGTATCTCCCTGGAGCTAACACCAGGTGTTTGGGTAGGTGTGGCCTGATGAACGCTGGCCAGGTGTTTCTGGACCTTTTTTTTTTTTTTTTTAATTCAATTTTTATAGCAGTTCCTAAAATCAAAGCTAATTACAATATAATATTTCTACTTTATTTGCAGAAGATATCTATGGCCAGATTTGGTGGGCTATGTATGGCTGTATAATTTATCACTTAAGAGGGTAATTTATTCATGGCACTAATTGATGAAGTGATTATTAAAGCTACACAGTGCATCATTCCTTTCAATTTCTGTATAGTTTTAAGCAGAGTTGGGATCTGCCTGTTTTAAATCTCTGTGCCAGATAATTATATGGCCATATGTAAATCACCACATTCCACCTCTCTCGTTTTTGAGTGAAAACCAGGAATGGAATTTCTGTAGCTCCCTTATCACTTTATACACACCATAGAAAAGATTTTCAGAATTTCATATGAGCTATAAGGTGAAAGTTAATTTGAAAGAGCAGTTTGAAGACGTTTTATGAGAAATTAACTTTAATGATAAGTTTGGAGGCTTTTAAACCTAAGCCCAATGAAAGCTGCAAGATTATACATTTACTCTCTTTACTAACTTCTTGTTAAGGCACTCTATGACTTGCCCTTTATTTTATGACAAGATACTTGAAAGGTTGATTTGTGTGAGTCAGAGACATAATTATTAGGCAGTATAAAAAGATAATAGATTTTGAAACTTCTTTTTCATTTTGTTAAGATCTTAAAATACCATCATGAACTCTTGCACTATTGGGAATCTAAAAAAGATCTCTTAAGTGTCTGACTTTTAGACATCAACCCAAATTATAACGTATGGATTATTGCCTTTATGGATAATGTGGAAGCTCAGGCACATAAATTGCTTTTTTTTTTCATATTCACAGCACGATTTTAGTCCTCAAGAGGGAACGGTTGTGAACTCCAGACCCAGTGTGAAAAATGGAAGGTTCAAGGGAGTGGCTAACTATTGGCACACACCTTCTTCTTGCCGATCAGGTCAAAAGTCTAAAGGAGACTCCTCCGTTTTCCTCGTGCCAATATCTATACAGTCAGAAAGCCCTGTGCAGTCACACGTCAACCCACATGCAGGACATGCTGTCTTCCCACCGTCTTCACGGCTGTCTCCTTATCTAATTCGCCATCATCACTTGCCTGGACTATTAAATAACCTAACAGTTTTCCTGTTGCTACTACACTTACCCCTTTGCCATCAGTAATCTGTTCAGCTGACAGAGTAATCCCTTTAATGATGAATCCAATCACATCTCTTACCTGCCCAAAAACCAGCACCAGATTCCAATACTCAATACACGAAGTCTGACAATTAAGTCTGCAAATTTAATGTTTCTAAGTGCTTCATACCTCATTACCGAATATCACTATGGTCACCTACGAAGTACTCCCCTCGAGAAGTTACCACTGCCGCTAGCACTTAATCCACCCTTCAAAGCAATTTTGGAATTCTTTCTGGAACAGCTATTGTGCACGATGGCAATTTGGCCAACTTAATTGTGTGGTTGTCTGTGAGGGAGTTCTTAGCCAGTAAACAAATAACTAACTGTATTGGAACACCCTCTCTACTCACCTGATCTGGGCTCCAATGAATTTTTTCTTGACCAAAGGTAAAGGAAATATTGAAAAGAAGACTTTTTGACATCGAGGGTAATACTATGACAGCTCTGATGGCCATTTCAGAAAAAGAGTTCCAAAATTGCTTCAAAAGGCAGCCTAGGTTCTGGTGTCAGTGCACAGCTTCCCAAGGGCAGTACTTCTAAGGCGACAGTAATAATATTTAGTAACGAGCTATGTAGCACTTTTTCTAAGATGAGTTCACGAACTTGTTAGACCTCATATATATATTTGGAAAGTCTGGTGATGTAGTGGTTAAGTGCTATGACTGCTATCTAAAAGACTGGCAGTTTGAATCCACCAGGCACACCTTGAACACTCTAGAGGGGCTGTTCTATTCTGTCCTATAGGAATCTACTTAATGACAATGGGCTTAGTTTATATATATGTATTTATACACCTTACTGATTTTGCTTCTCTCAGGAACCTAGCCTAAGACAATGTCTTCATTATCCAGTGCTCAATAACAGAAATACCACAAGTAGATGGCTTTTACAAATTTATTCTCTGACAGTTTAGGGAGGCTTAAAGTCTGAATTCAGGGGACCAGCTCTAGAGGAAGGTTTATGTCTCTGTCAGTTGTGATGGAAAGTCCTTGTCATTTCTCTTATCCTGATCTAAGAGCTTCCCAGTACAGGGACACTGAATCCAAAGGACGTACTCCACCTCTGGCTCTTTCTGCTTGATGGAAATGAGGCCCTTCCCTTTACTTGATTCTCTCTTTTATATCTCTAAAGAGTTTGATTCAAAATGAAACATAATCCTTTAGCCTGAATCCTGCCTCATTACGACAACTGCCTCTAATCTTGCCTGATTTACTTCATAGAAACTAGAGTTTACAACGCATGGGATAATTATCACAGATCACCAATGGTGGAAAACAACAAAATATTGCAAATCATGCCTAGCCAAGCTGGAACACATTTTGGGGGGACAAAATTCAAACCATAACATATAGTTATTTGTCTGAGTTCCAATAAATTCTTCCTTTCTCTAACCCTACAGTTCAAGGGTTAGCTCTGTGTTCTTGTCAAGTGTGTGTTACTCAGTAAGATTCATTTTATTGTTATTAAAGATACAATAACTTTTTTGTTATAAATTCATTATGTTAATTTTTCTAGACAATCGTAAATTTATATATAGGCACGAGAAGTAACACTGTCTTCAGATACATTTTACCTAGATTCACCCAATGATTACATCTTGGAAAATTAGAGTATAATGTCATAACCAGGGTATTGGCAATGATACAATCAAGACACAGAAGGTTTCCATTACCACCAGGATCCTTCATGTTGTCATTTTGTAGTCACAATCACTTTCTTCCTGTCCTTGTTCTCTCCTTAGTAACTAGCAACCAGTAATCTATATCCCAGTTATATAATTTTGTCATTTCACAAATATTCCATAAATAGAATAGTATATGGCCTTTTGGGATTGGCTTTGGCCACTCAGCTTAATTCTCTAGAGATTGATTCAGATTGTTATATGTATCAATTCATTCATTTGTATTTTTAAATAGTATCTGATGGCATAGCTGAACCATAGCTTGCTAGCCACTTCTCCATTGATGGTACAAGTTTTGTTTCCTGCTTTTGGCTAACATGAATAATACTGCTATAAACATGTGTGTGGAACCCCTGATGGCTTAGTGGGTTAAGTGCAGCATCTACTAACCAAAAGGTCGACAGTTCAAATCCACCAGGCACTCCTTGGAAACTACTGGGCAGATCTGCTATGACCTTTAGGGTCACTATGAGTCTGACCTGACTCGAAAACAGTGTTGTGTTTTTTTGGTTTTCGTTTTAAATCTGTGTTCTGTTTCTTTCGGCACTTGGCTTTGGCTCTGTTTCTTTCAGTTTTCATTTCTGTGAGATAAATAGCCAAGAGTATAAATGGGGAGTTGTGTGGTAGCTGATCAGCTGTATGGATGCTGCTAGGCTGCATGGTAGTTTCAACTTCAGCTTCCTTTCTTTTAAGAAACTGCAAACTGTTTTTCAGAGTGACTGTACTATTTCCCTCTCCCAGCAGCAGTGTATAAGGGATTCAGTTTCTCTGTGTACTTACCAGAATTTTGTGTTGTCATTATTATTTTTTTTTTAATTATTATTGTAGGCATTCTGACAGGTATGGAGTGATATTTTTATTTGCATTTCTTTAATGACCAATTATGTTGAACATCTTTTAACGTGTTTAGTTGCCATCTGTATATAGTGGTTAAGTGCTACGCCTGCTAACCAACAGGTCAGCATTTTAAATCCACCAGGCACTCTTTGAAAATTCTACGGGGCAGTTCTACTCCATCTATAGGGTCACTATGAGTTGGAATTGACTCAACAGCACTGGATGTGTTTCTTTTCTTTCTTTCTTTTTTTGGTGTATTCTCTTCGGTAAAATGTCTCTTCATGTCTTTTGCACATTTTCTAATTGGGTTTTTGTTTTTTTACTGTTGAGTTTTGAGAACACTTCCTATATTCTAAATATGAATGCCTTGAGGGATATACAGTTTTTACAAGTATTTTATGCCAGTAAGTGGCTTAGTTTTTTCTTTGCATGAAGTCCAATTTATAAATTCCTCCTTTTATAGATAGATGCAGAGTTGTTGGTGTCAATTCTATGAACTGTACCAAGCCCTAAATCCAAAAGATTTTCTCCAACAATTATTTCTCATAAAAGATTGATAGTTTTACATTTCACATTTAAGCCTGTGATTCATTTTGCAATAATATTTGTTAAAGGTATGAGATTAGGCAGATAATAATTTCTTTTGCCTATGGGCGTCAAGTTACTCTAACAACATTTGTTGAAAAGGCTAGCTTTCCTCCACTGAATTATTTTTTTGCCTTGACAAAATCACTTGAGTATATTTGTGTGAGTCTGTTTTTAGGTTCTCTATTCCATTTCAGTGGTCTATCAATGTGTCAGTACCTCCTCCAATATCACAAAGTATCTGTAAGTATAACTATATAATGAGACTGAAATTGGGTCAACTCATTGTTTTCAATTTACTCTTCTTTTTCATGATGTTTCAGCCTAGTTCCTTGGCTTTTTCTATGTACAATTGATAACAATTTTGTCCCCATCAAAAACAATAACACAAAGTTGCTGGTATTTTTATAAGAAATGCTGAAGTTTTACTGCAGATGTGCATAAGCCTGTATAAAAATTTGGAAGGATTTGACATCTTTACTGGGTCAAGTCTTTCAGTCTTTCAGTCCATTAACAAACTATGTCTTCCCATTTGTTTAGACCTTTGAGTTTTTTCACCATTTTTTTTTGTAGTCTTCAGCATATGAGTCATAAATTTGTTAAGTTAGTGTCTAAAGCTTTCTGTCTGTCTCTCCACCCCCATCTACCTACCTAGCTAGCTAGCTAGCTATTCACTGAGTGTCTTTTCACATCTCAGAAGTGACTAGTCTTAAGACCCATCCCACTAGAACATGACCTGATTAACACAACAAAGAGAACCTTGTACACAAACAGGATTATATCCAAGGTCACAGGGGTCAAGACGTCAATAAAGATTTTGAGAGGACATGATTCAGTTCCTAACTCATCTATCAATTTTCAGTTCTTAGTATGATAAGTGATCTTTAGTTGAAGACTGGACATATTGGGTCTTATGTTAAGAGATTCTGATCTTATTTAAACTTCCTGTTTTAGCTGGCTTATTTTGTCACCACTCTGGCAGAGAAAAAGGAGTCCCCTTTTCACTACAAGCAGATCACAATTCCTGTTCCTCATGCAACCTCTGGTGATGGCTGGCAGGGTGGAGGTACTCACTGTAGGACGGGGAATGCATTCACACTATTCACTGAGCCACCACCCACACCTTCTTGTCGGGAAGGGGGAAAAATGCCTTACTACTCTGTCTCTTTACATCATTGGTAGAAGGGCCATCTTGTTCGCACTCGGCAGTGGTGCAAATTTTGACTTTCTGCTAGGCTTCTGAATCCATCTCCATGATAGCCACCTCAGCAGTTCAACTCTGTGTGCGATCCTTGAAAACTTGATAGAGTGGTTTTTACTCAGCCCTATTCTGACTTGAGGGCACTTGGCTTGGCCATAGGTTTGCTATGAGTTGGAATCAACTAGCTGTTTTTTTTTTTTTTTTTTTTTTAATTATTATTTTTTTTACCACTAGGTGGTGATGAAAGTTATGCCTGTGTATTTAGCTTCTCTGAAATTACTTTGGCAGTAGAATTGGGGTGATTTATTACAGCCTGGCAAGGATAGAAATCTAGGTTTCCCAGTGTGCTGGTGTGGCTAGAGGGGGAAGCAAGTTATTTCTGTGATGTTTGGCTGGAGTAGAGCAATTGTTGTCTAAAACTTTTCTGTCTTGCTAAGCTACTCTTTTCTGGTTGTTTGGTTATGGAAAGCAAGCTTTCAGATGGGGCTGTTTTTTTGTCTGCATCCATCAGGGTCTCTGACTGGCTAGCTTCCTTTGCCTCATGTCTGGGACATACGAGGTGAAAGGAAAGCCAAAGGGCCTCATCACTGCATTGGTCCTTGGGTCATGAAGCCTGTGGGAAGTGTGCCTTCTTCTCTTCACCTTTCGGAGTCTTCCCATCTTTTTGTAGACAGAAAGATAGGTAGGTAGGTAGACAGGTAGGTAGGTAGGTAGGTAGATAAATAGGTAGATAGGTAGATAGGTAGATAGGTCTTTGGGTGACCAAGAACCCTGGTCATTTTATACTTACATATGTATGTATGCATGTATACAATATATATATTCTTGCATTAATGTTTGTTAAAGGTGTGAGAGTTAGGTAGACAATAATTTCTTTCACCGATGGATATCAAGTTACTCCAGCAATATTTGTTGAAAAGGCCAGCTTTCCTCTATTGAATTACCATTATGCATACAATAACCAGTATTCTTAGTCACTCATAGGGAGAGTCTTCTCTGTCTTCCTAAAACCAGAAGTCCCTGCCCCACATGTTTAAATAATCATAATAACTTTGTTTTCATTGTCCGATCTGAGTGAACCATCTGCTTTCTGCTAAGTCTCTGAGTGATACAACTTATCTGCTTATAGCTACAGTTTGTCTCTTTTAAAGAGTGACATTTAGGACAGGGTAAGTGCCAAATTCACATTCCTATTCTTTGATAAACATTTAAGACTGTAGGTTATTTTAAAGCTGCAAAAAAACTATATTTCCACATATTTGCTATTTCAATTGGTTTTTCTTTTTATTCCTGTAACAACTTAAGTGAGATACTTAAATGAACGCCAAATGTCCAGCAGTTTTAATTTTTTCAGCTACTCAGATAAAACTCTTCACTTCAGAATGGGAGAGGAGAAGACCTGAAGAAAATCATTGCTGTAGAGTCAATCCCAACTCATAGCAAACTTGTAGGTCAAGGTAGAATGGCCCCATGGTTTCCAAAGAGCACCTGGTGGATACGAACTGCTCGTTAGGAGTCTAATTAGCAGCGCTTAATCACTAAGCCACCAGGGTCTCCATCAAGGGTCCATAATAGCGTTATTATTGCCAGAAACAAGAGACAATTGGAGCACACCTAGGGTAGGAATTTATCCTCGTTGTAGATAAGAACTGCCTCCGTATAACAATTTGTTTTTCATCCTAAACTACACATTCTTGAGGCCGCAGATCTGGTCTCTCTCAGCGGTGTGAGTTGCTGTCAAGTCAGTTCTGACTCCATTATCTGCTCCATAGAGGTCTCAAGGCTGTGAAATTTTGAAGCAGAACCCCAGCTTTTCCTTTGTGGTACTTGTCTGTGAGTTCAGAATTAGCAGTTGATGCCCAATGATTTTCAGCACCCAGAGATACCTACTGCCTAGAATAGGCCCTCACAAACAGAGGCTGACTAGTAAAAAGATTCTGAATTGATTCCCTATACATCACATGGTGAGTTATACACAATTAGTTTTAAAAATGCTTCATGAAAGAATGATTGCATGGTGTACTGTTCCTTACAAGAAACATCTTTAGAGGAAAATGTATTCACTTACAAAAGACTTAATAGTGTCAATAAAACAGATATTATGTGACATTTGCCAAGCATATACCAGCATTGCCCAACGATAATAAGGTAGACACAACAGGTAAAAGCCACATAATTAAAGTAGCTGAACTAATGTCACCTTCTGGAACAGTATATATTCTATTTCTAACAGACTATCAAATTTTGAAACTTAATTTTGACTGGCTTCCAAAGAATGTTATGGTTCCTTGACCAATGAGAAGCAATCTTACTTGATTTTTTTTTTCATTATAAGCTAGAGCCTTCTGCAATCATGTTTCAGAATTGGCAGTTAATAAAGGTCAGTCATCCAGGAATTTGATTGGTGGAACCTGATTTTATTAGGTGTGATATGGTAATACAGAAGATGAAGAAAGCCCATCTTATTAAGATCAGCAATTTGAAAGCCAGGAATCGTTTTGGGGATAATAGCACTCAGAATTCTTCAAGCCATTGAAGTACACAGTAGATGTTAAAATAAACCATGGTGCTTTAAATGGAGAACTCATCCTATGCAAGAAAAATGAATTTATGCTAATTGTTCATTTAGGGTAGATAAAATTGCCTTCTGCTTAGAAAGCACTGACCTCATCAGGGACTTGTGAAGTTGGAAGCTGAAGAAAGTGACTTCTTATTTTTAAAGAGCAGACAATAATAAGGAAAATAAATAAATGCTTTAACATACAAGAATTAGATACTACTATGGCTATATTCACATAAACATTATATATAAAGGAATCCTAATTAAATACCAGTGATCACAGTTACAAAGAATTTTCACATATCCTGTCATGTATTTTAGTTCTAACATATGTGCATTTTTTTTTTAATTGTAGATTGTCAACAGAGAATATATTCAAATTAAAAGCAGCATAGCCATGACTTAACTAAATTGAGGAGTACCGGGAATGCAGAATGCTTGCCAAAAGATGACAACAGATTGTGTTATGAAAGAAAAATTGTGTTCTACATTAATCAAAGCACTTTTATATTACTGTGCAGGAACAGTACACTTTTTTTTCTTCAGAAACATCTAGGACAAATATATGTATATGTACTCATATATACACATACACACATACATATACATACACACACACATATACATACACACACATATATTTCTCACTTACTGTTATGATTAGGTTCTGAAGATCAGCTTTTTATACAAAATTGCTATGCAAAAATGGAGAATGACCAAAGAAGATCACAAAACAGAGAATGCCAGTATTGTTACATAATTTGCAAGTGACATTTCTATACAGCTGCCAAATTACATCATTAGGTAACAGTCAGACCACTGAGAATCATGGCTCGGCCAACATGACACATGCTCCGAACTATTACAGCTAGTGTTACTCTTGCTTTGCACCTTGGCATTCTTTACTGCCACACACATCATAAATGTGCAACATAGATCAGTTTTTTGCCATTATTGTCATACCTGTGAAAAGCCAAGTAATAAGACAGTAAGTTTATGTGTATACAGATGTATATACATATGTATATTATATACACACATATATCACATCTGAGAAAGAAAAATCTCAAGTCTTTGATAGACAGTCATCACAAAGAAAACACCTAGACAAACACTCATGTCTATGAGCTATTGTTTTGCAAGTGAAGAAAATATATGCAGTTATGTTTAGTAATGTCCTCAATGTATTTAGTAAATGGGCTCCCAACATCACATTCACCATGACCATGCATTAAGGGTAAGAGTATTGAAAAATATTTTATGCAAGAGATTAATAGGTTATTGAATCCATTCTCAACCCTCCTCATAGATGGGAAAACTGATCTTTAGAGTCACTAGGAAAATGTATATTGCCTCGAAGGCAACACCAACATTTTATTGTTTCCTTTTATATTCCAGATTTTTTAAAAAAAGAAAGAGAGCTTAAACTATAAATTATTTGTTGTAAAGTTTCCGAAAGGTGACATGTGAAAACTGAACTACTTGCCAGACCTCACTAACCCCTCCCCTAACAGCTTCAAATAAAGAATTTAAAATAAAATAGACTCAAAGTGTAGAGTTGAAGGGAATGAGAGGAATCAATCTCTCTGCTCCCCACCTCTTTACGTTTCTGTGTTCGCCTACTTTCAAGTCACAAGTGGAGTGAAGTGACGGGGAAGGCTTTGTATAAAATTATGTTTTTTAAGAGAATCTACTTTGAAGGACACTTTTGATATTTACTCCATTTTAGGGCAACAAGAACTGTGGTATGTTTTCATAAGTAAACAGCTGATTTAGTTGTGCAATGTTTTCCTATTAGCATGTATTGTCAAGGTGTTATATCTTACAAATGAGTAATAGATTTCTATTGTAATATCTAACTTTGCCAACCCAGCCAGTTATATTCCTGCTAATGGCACTCAGTTTTGGTCTGAACATGAAGAGAGGATGCTTAATTATTTTATAGGCAGGAAGGATAGAAGGCAAGGTAGATGGTATGGAAATCAAGAAATGAGAGAAAAAAATACCTGTACACTTAGAAATAACAGATATTAAAAACTGAAAAGAAATCTCTGGTACAAATTATTGGATCAGAGTTACCAAATGATGTGGATTCAAATGTAAAATAAAATATGTATAAATGCATTACATATTTATTCACATAATCTATAAATTTTGCTCTGTCTGTGTTAGTGTAATTCAAACACAAGATGAGTGGAAAATAAAAGAACACAGCTTAAACGGGCTTAGTCCTTCTCCCTTCTCTTTAAGAGAACATGCTGACTTGACTTGACACATAAAGCACTTAGTGTAAAACAATAATTCTTAAAGTGTGGCTTCCAGACCACACCAGCATCACCTGGGGACTTGTTAAAAATTCAAGATGTTAGTCTCCTACCTAGGCCTCCTGAATCAGAAAATCGGAGACTAAATTCAGGAATCTGGTTTAACAATCACCCCAGGAGTTTTGGATGCACACTGAGGATTGAGAACAGTAGTATAAGAGCATATATTGCTACTCACCATCACGTCGAGTCCATTCCTACTCAGGACAACTCTGTGTATCACAGGGTAGAACTGCTTCATAGAACTTCCTTGGCTGTCATCTTAATAGAACCAGGTTGCCAGGCCTTTGCTTTCACAAGGGTAATGGGTGTGTCTGAACTGTCAACCATTTAGATGAGCAGCTGAGCAAAAAAAAAAATTGTGATACTTAGGAACCAACACATAAATTTTCAGATTTACTCTTTTGGGCAATTTCTTACAATATACGGTAAATACTGCTTTCATGAGGGTTTGTCATTTTCTGGAGGCAAAGATACAGAGAATCCTTAACATCCTAAATGAATATGGTGACTACCTGAGTTGTAACCATAGGGAAAGAGTAGAGGGCCAAGACACAAGACAGAGGAACCTATATGCAAAACTTAATTCCAATTAACAAGAGGTAATCTGTTTTTAATGGTTTCAAGTATCTGACCTCCCTCCTGACATTTGTAATTAAAAATCTTTGGGAGCTGCTGAAGGAGACGGCCTCTATTCTTTTCTTTTATTTTTTTTTTTTTTATTTAACATAACTGAGTGAAAATGTACATTCACATGTAAATTTACATACCCCCCTATATGCAGCTTCCGCTGCTCTCCCTGCCCAGTGACTGCACACTATTCCTCTCTGCTCCATACATGTCTCATCCTCCCAACAGTCTCCTTTCCTCTCCTCTCCTTCCACTCCCCTTCCTCCAGCCAGAGGTCAGCAAGATGATATCCTATAGATGTACAGAACCATAAAGTGCTTCCAACATATGGTTACTCTGTATTGCCAAGTCCATTCCATTCCTGTCCAAAGAGTGGACCTTTGTTATAATTTATGGGAACGGGCAGCATCAGGGCCGGGGGCCATGCTCTCAGAGGAACCCCAAAACCGCTGGACCATCAATTGAGGTCTTTTAGTGGAGATCTCATGATGCACCTCTTTTTATTCTTGTGTTGCCAGTGAGGCTCCTCTCTGTGAGCTCCGTCATGGCTATCACTGGTCGTGGCCGGGCACCATCCCGTTCTTCCGGTCCCAGGTCGATGTAGGTACCCACTCTTGTGGGTCTCTCTGTCTTCTCGGTTGTCTTTACCGCATGCCATTTTGGCCCTCGGTGAGCATCTGTTCCTGCTGAGTTGGGATCATTTGCTGTGTCCTCGGATGACAGCTTGGCAGCTTTTAAGACCCTAGACGCCACTCACCAATGTGGGGTGCAGAGAGCTCTCTTAGCAAAACGCTAGTTGTGCCAATTGGCCTGGAATTCGCCTAAGAGCATGGTCCCTCGCCACTCACCCCAGCTACTCTATCCTTGCAGTATTGAGTAAAGATGGAAGGAGTACTCAAGTTATGCTGAAGTCCACTTAATATTGTTCTTGTTCCTAATGTGTGCTGTCACCGCTTTCTCCCAACTAGATTTCTAGTAACTGCCTAAACTAATCCCTCCCCCCTCGCCCTCCCTCTCTCCCTCCCTTCCCTTGCAGCTGTCAGAGTCTTTTCTTCTATACACGAGTCTGTTTCTGAGATCTTATCGTAGAAGTCTCATACAGTATTTGTCCTTTTGTCGCTGAGTAGTCTCACTCAACATAATGTCTTCAAATTGAAACCAGGTTAGGAGATGTTTCCTGGAATCATAGTTATTCTTTATCATTGCGTAGTGCTCCATTGAGTATATGTACCACAGTTTACCTATCCATTCTTCTATTGTTGGGCATCTAGGTTGATTCCACCTTTTTGCTATTGTGGACTGTGCCGCGATAAACATTCTGGTGCATGTGTCCGTTGGTGTGAAAGGCCTTGAATCTGTAGGATATATTCCAAGTAGTGGAATTACTGGGTCAAATGGTATATCAATATCCATTTTTTTAAGGAAGCGCCAGATTGCTTTCCAAAGAGGCTGGACCATTTTGCAACCCCACCAACAGTGTAGGAGGGTTCCACTTTCTCCACAGCCTCTCCAGCATTAGTTGTTTTGTGTTTTCTGGATCATGGCCAATCTTATTGGGGTGAGACGGTATCTCATTGTTGTCTTGATTTGAATTTCTTTAATAGCTAAAGATCGTGAACATGTCCGCATGTGTTTTTTGGCTGCCTGGATCTCCTCTTTAGTGAAATATCTGTCCATCTCTTTTGCCCATCACTTAATTGGATGGTTTATTTGTTGTTATTGATATTTTGTAGTACCTTATAGATTATGGAGATCAGGCGTCGATCTGACATAGAGTTGCCAAATATTTTTTCTCACTCTGTGGGTGTTCTTTTAATTCTATTAATAAAGTCTTTGGATGAGCAAAAGTGTTTGATTCTTAATAGTTCCCATTTATCTACTTTCTCTTCTGTTGATTGAGGTTTCTTTGACAGATTTTGGAGTCTGTCCTCACTGTGTATTAAAACTTCCATTGTTGTTCCTACCTTTTCTTGGATGAGCTTTATCGTTTTACGTTTGATATTTAGGTCTTTTATCCAGTTGGAGTTAGTTTTTGTATAAGGTGTAAGATATGGATCTTGATTCAGTTTATTGCAGATGGATAACCAATTTTGCCAGCACCATTTGTTGAAGAGACTGTTTTTACCCCAGTTTAATGTCTTAGGGCCTTTGTCGAATATCAACTGTTCATAGGCAGATGGTGTCATCTCTGGGGTCTCAATTCTGTTCCATTGATCAGTCTGTCTGTTCTTGTACCAGTACCAGGCTGTTTTGACCACTGTGGCAGTGTAGTATGTTCTAAGGTCAGGTAATGAGAGGCCTCCCAGTGTGTTCTTCTTCTTTAGTAGTACCTTACTTATCTGGGGCTTCTTCCCTTTCCAAACAAAATTGGTGATTTGTTTCTCCATATCATTAAAAAATGATGCTGGAACTTGTATTGGGATTGCATTATATAAATAAATTGCTTTGGGTAAAATAGACATTTTCACAATGTTAAGTCTTCCTATCCATGAGCAGGGTAGGTTTTTCCATTTATCTAAGTCTCTCTTAGTTTCTTGTAGTAAGGGCTTGTAGTTCTCTTTGTAAAGGTCTGTTGTTTCTCTGGTTAGATTAATTCCTAGGTACTTTATCTTCTTAGGGGCTATTATAAATGGTATAGATTTGATAATTTCCTCCTTAACAGTCTCATTGTTGGTATAAAGGAATCCTACTGATTTACTTATGTTTACCTTGTATCCTGCTACTTTGCTGAACTCTTCTATCAGTTTGAGTAACTTACTTATAGATTCCCTGGGGTTCTGTGCATATACAATCATATCATCTGCGAACAGGGAGATTTTAACTTCCTCTTTGCCGATGGAGATGCCCTTTATTTCTTCGTCTTGTCTAATTGCTCTGGCTAGAACTTCTAGCACAATGTTGAATAGGAGAGGTGATAGTGGGCATCCTTGTCTAGTTCCTGATCTCAGGGGAAAGTCTTTCAGTCTCTCTCCATTCAGGATGATGTGGGCAATTGGCTTTGTATAAAAGGCCCTTATTGTGTTGAAGAATTTGCCGTCTCTGCCCATTTTGCTAAGAGTTTTTAGCATGAATGGGTGTTGGACTTTACCAAATGCCTTTTCGGCATCAATGGACAAAATCAGGTGATTTTTGTCTTTTATGTTATTTATGTGGTTAATCACATTAATTGTTTTCCTGATGTTCAACCAGCCTTGCATCCCTGGTATGAATCCCACTTGGTCATGATGGATTATTTTCTTGATATGTTGTTGTATTCTGTTGGCAAGAATTTTGTTGAAGATTTTAGCATCTAAGTTCATGAGTGATATCGGTCTGTAGTTCTCTGTCTTTGTTGGATCTTTCCCAGGCTTAGGTATCAGGGTTATGCTGGCTTCATAGAATGAGTTTGGGAGTACTTCATCCCTTTCTATACTGTGAAATAGTTTCAATAGTATTGGGGATAACTCCTCTCTAAATGCTTGGTAGAATTCTGCTGTGAAGCCATCTGGGCCCGGACTTTTTTGGGTTGGCAGTGTTTTGATGACCTTTTCAATCTCTTCCTTTGTGATGGGTTTATTAAGTTGTTCTGCCTCACGTTGTGATAATTTGGGTAGGTGGTATGAGTCAAGGAATTGGTTCATTTCCCCTAGGTTTTCAAATTTGTTAGAGTACAGTCTTTCATAATATTCTGTTATGATGTTTTTGATTTCTGTTGCATCTGTGGTGACAACTCCCTTCTCATTTCTAATTTGGGTTATTTGTTTCCTTTCCTGCTTTTCTTTAGTAAGTTTAGCCAGTGGTTTATCAATTTTGTTGATCTTTTCATAAAACCAGCTTTTGTTCTTTTCAATTTTTTCAATTGTTTTTCTATTCTCTAATTCATTTAGCTCAGCTCTAATCTTTATGATCTCCTTTCTTCCGGTGCCCGAGGGGTTCCTCTGTTGTTCTCTTTCTAGTTGGTCAAGCTGTAGAGTTAGTTCCTTGATTTGGTTTCTTTCTTCCTTCCAGATGTGTGCATTTATGGAGATAAACAGACCTCTGAGCACTGCTTTGGCTGTATCCCATAGGTTCTGGTAGGAAGTGTTTTCGTTCTCATTGGAATCCATGAGTTTCTTTAATTGATCCCTGATTTCCTCTATAACCCATGTTTTTTTGAGCAAGATGTTGTTCAGTTTCCAAGAGTTCCACTTTCTATCTCTGTTTTTTCTGCTATTGATTTCAACTTTGATGGCTTTATTATCTGAGAAGATGCTTTGCAATAATTCAATGGTATAGATTTTGTTGAGCATTGCATTATGGCCTATCACGTGGTCAATTCTGGAGAATGTTCCATGTGCACTGGAGAAGAAGGTGTAGTTGTCTGCTGATGGGTGGAAAGTTCTGTATATATCAATGAGGTTTAGTTGGTTAATTGTGTCAATGAGGTCTTCTGTATCTTTACTGAGCTTTTTTCTAGATGATCTGTCTAGTAATGAGAGTGGAGTGTTAAAGTCTCCCACTATTATTGTGGAGTCATCTAACTCTCTTTTGAGCGTAGTCAGTGTTTCTTCGACATATTTAGGTGCTCTGACATTAGGTGCATAAATGTTTAATATAGTTAAGTCTTGCTTGTGTACTGAACCTTTCAGCAATAAATAGTGTCCATCTTTGTCCACGATGGTGGATTTGACATTAAAATTGATTTTGTCTGAGATTAGAATTGCCACCCCTGCTCTTCTTTGTTCATTGTTAGCCAAGCCAAGTGCCGTCGAGTCGGATCCGACTCATTGTTAGGTTGATATATATTCTTCCATCCTTTAATTTTCAATTTGTTCCTGTCTTTAGGTCTCAAGTGAGTTTCTTGTAGACAACATATGGATGGGTCGTGTCTTTTGATCCAAGATGACACTCGGTGTCTCTTTATTGAAGCATTCAGTCCATTCACATTCAATGTAATTATTGATAGGCATGTGTTCACTGCTGCCATTGTGATATGTTTATTTTTATGTTGATGTTTTCTCTGTTGTTCTTATTAGTCTGTTCTGAGACATTCTTTTTTGTGAGTTGACTTTTCACCTTTTTCAGAGCTGGTTTTATTGCTGTTGAGACTCGTGTGTTAGATTTCTTGAAATGGTATGATACATCTTTGTTGTGCTTTACAGCTGCCCCTGTGAACCCCCTTAATAAACTATTTATAAACCCAATTTTAATTACTACCAGTCTGGTCATCTTCCTCTCCATCTGGAAGGACTATAACGACTGTAGTACATCCCTCTTTTCTTCTGATGACACCATAGTTTTCATGATGATCACTGGATTGCTTCTTTCCAAATCAAAGCTGTGATTTACTTTGGAGCCTTCCCTAAATGAGTATTGAGTAGTGTGTCATTCTAAAATATAAAGTTAGTGGTTTCGTTCTTCTAAGCCAAAGCCAAGAACTTCTTTCAGTATTTCTTGTAGTTTGGGTTTGGTTTTTACAAAGTCTCTGAGTTTCTGTTTATCAGGAAATGTCTTAATTTCATTTTCATGTTTGAAAGACAGTTTTGCAGGATATATAATTCTTGGTTGGAAGTTCTTCTCCTTCAAGACTTTGAATGTGTCATGCCACTGTCTCCATGCCAGCATGGTTTCTGCTGAGAAATCTGACGAGAGCCTACAGGGTTTCCCTCTGAATGTTAGCTTTGCCTTGAGTCTTGCTGCCTTTAAGAGTTGCTGCTTATGTTTCATTTTGTTAAGCTTGATTATAATATGTCTTGGAGTCTTTCTTTTGAGATCTATATTGGGTGGCGTACAATATACATCTGAGATGTCTATATTCTCTTCCTTCATGATTTCTGGGAAGTTTTCTTTCAGCAGCTCAGCAACAATACTCTCTGTGTTCTCAGATGTCTCACCCTGTTCAGGGACTCCAATTAATCGAAGGTTGTTCCTCTTAATAGAGTCCCACATGCTTCTTAATGTTTCTTCATTTTTCTTGTTTCTTTTTTCTGAGTTCTGCTCATAGACACTGGCATCAGTAGCTCTGTCTTCCAAGTCAGAAATTCTTTTTTCCATTTGTTCCATTCTGTTTTCTTGGGTTTGCATGGAAGTTTCTATGTCTTTGATTTTCTTCTTGATCTGTTGGATTTCAGAGTACTGGTGTTCCATCAGATCGAACAACTTGCTTAATTTTTCATTTTGTTCTGCTGCATTTTGTATAAGGTCTAGAAGGGCCCTGTATATAATCAATTTGTATTCACTTCCTGATGCTTTCATAACAGTTTCTTCATCTGGAAAACTCCTTGGTTGCTTTGTTTGGGAGCCTTCTGAAGCCATGAGTGATTGCTTGTATGCCACAATTGTCTGTTGCTTTTTGGGTCCCATGTGAGTATATAGAGGCTGGAAGAGGTACTGTGAGGATGGATTGCAAATGTTTCTCTAGGCTGTCTTCAAATGTAAAGCCAAATGTATCTGACCAGTTCACAAGTCAGTTAGGTTTTCAGGTGTAGAGGTCCCTATTCCCGTCTGACAAAGTAAGCTCCACTGTATCCAACCCCAGATGATAACAAACTAGTTCAGAATACAGCACTGCTAGTGCCCTGGTAGCCTCTGCTGATAGGGCCTAGCCTTATCCAACACTGCGTCGAGTATTGGTTTTGTGATAGAAAAGCGCTCTCTTGTGGGCAGGCTCTGGCTCCCAAGCTAAGAATTAGGTCCAGCTGCGGCCACCGTACCCAAGATGGCGTCCTCCACACAGGCAGCAGACAGGGGGCTAAAGGTGCCCAGAGGCAGCGATTCCTCCGCTTCTGTTGCAGGGCCTCCAACGTAGTCAGCACTATGCAAAATCACTACTTTTCTGACGGAGAAGCGCTGTCCCGTTTGCAGGCGCTGGCTCCCAGGCTAAGAACGAGGTCCCGCTAGCATCTGGGTACCAACATGGCGTCCCGCACCCTGACCGCGGAGTTCCGCGCAAACCCCACTGAGGCAGCTACAAAACGAAAGGCTCAAAGTGTCTAGATTAACAGAGTCCCGAGCCTGGCTCTCAGAATATGGGAATTTCACCTGCCTATCCCCCCAGCAGCGTATCTGAGTCCAGCCGCCGGGCAAGGCCCAGCTCCACCCACCAGCCAAGACCGAGGAAAAAAAAAGTCAAAATGGTGCGTTTACCTTCCGTCCGTGAGAGCCAGGGCTAGCCAGGAGCGGGAGTCAGCGAAAGAGAGGAGATTTTTCGCTGAATGGTATAAAGTCCCAATTAACAGCTCTGTGCCGTGTCCTGAGGCTGATTAGGTGCTCAGAAGGCTCTGTTTGATTGTCAATTCAGGTCTTGGTTTCCAGAGGGATAGAACGAGACGTGGGCTTAGTCCGCCATCTTGACTCCGCCCCTTGGCCTCTATTCTTAAATAAATAAATGGATGGATGGACGGATGGACGGATGGACGGATTGATGGATGGACGGATGGATGGATGGGCGGATGGATGGATGGATGGGCGGATGGACAGATGGACAGTCGGATGGATGGACGGACAGACGGATGGATGGACAGATGGACAGATGGAAGGATGGATGGACACATGAATTATTCAAATAAAAAAGAAGGAAAATGTAGCATCAGAGTTCAGTTTCTCCAGAGAGAAGCTTTAGAATGCAGAGATTGTGTGCATATTTTTTAACTTCAATGACTAAATAGTCCAGATGGTGAAAGAAATATCTTGGTTAACTAAGCTTGCTAAGAATTCCACAGAATTATTTAGCGAGATGTTGAAAGTTGATATCAAAGCAGCATTTTGCATTATCCATCGTTACTTTTGTACGTATGCGTGTGTGTGTGTGTTCCTATTTATATGATGTTTATTACTATATGACATAATTTGGTATACTTTCTAGAAACATAGGCACAGAAATACTGAAATAGATATCAATCTAGATTTAACGTACCCTAGCTATATTCAAGACTCTAGTGCTCAAAGATGATAAGCCTGGTTAACGATAACGACAAAAAAAAGATAAAAAATGGACACAAGGTATTGGTTTGTTGCTCCATAGACTAAAAGTGATGCTGCGAAATAATCAGATGTCTACCAATTATGGATAAGAAAGAAAATAATTTGAATATTCACTGTGTTCTGTCAGAAAATCTCAGAGGGGAATTGCTCTTTATGATGCCAAATAAATATCATTAAAAATCTTCTCCATCTACCTACTCTACAACTCTAACATAGATTAAAGTAGCTGACCTTAATTTCTTTATTCTTCTCACATCCTCATCTCTACCTGCTTTTGCAGAGTTCCCATGAATCTCCCTGAAAAAGTACATGCTTGCTCTTGCTTTCCCTCACCCTACTAGCCTGCCCCATCTGTTGTGGATGCATCCCTTTCTGCTCTCTCTGCAAATACAATTTAACTTGCTTCTAGAATTTTAGCCCTGTCTGTTACCCACTTCCACTTCGGTACACCTCTACTGATACCAACACTATCAATTGCTAGAACAACATGACTATGGAACGAAAAGCTGTGGATGGAGTGAGGGTGGGAAGAGGCTATGAGGATTCAGATATGTTCCCCCTGATCTAAGGCAACTTAAAACTTTCTGAGTTTATAACTTAAGATATTGTTTCACCTGATTTAAGAATGACAAATGCATGCTAGCTATTACTGTTGGATTTGTTATTATCTTTAGAGTAGATCGAAAACAGATACACAGAGACCAAACAATTATTGTTATAACTTTAATCGTGGAAGGTAAACTTATCTCTGATGTAAGAAAAGCATGCATTGAGCTACATGAAATATTAGCTGAACATCACCTAGGGATTGAACAGACTGTAGTGGGTAGCCTATGTCCAATAAACCTTAACAGATTTGGCAATAAGTACACATTTCTTCAATGAGAAATCTTTTGCTTGTTGTCATGAGTTTCAAATCATAGTCCATCTGAGAGCTGATAGATACGATTCTCAAACAATGGTTGAAAATCAAAAGCTAATGCAATGATGTTACTTTTATTAGGTATTGTGTATTTTTCTCTAACTCTTGTATATTAAATCTATGTTTTTCCCAGGGTGAAAATTTTTCCTGTTAATATCTCATTGTGACATTTTTTAACCTTCAAAGGGAAACAGTACCATTGCAGATGTTGTTAGAAGTGTGGACACTTGCATTTGATCAACAATGGATAAAATGATTTCTTTTACTACTCTATAGAACAGGGCTTGAAGAGTGTGTGTGTTGACCAGTTCGTGTGCACATGCACATGCATTTTCAGATCTATTTGCTTTAGAATACACCTAACCAGGTGGCCTTATGTCACTCCATTTCTTGGGAGTCCACATTGCTGTCAGTCTTTGTATTTAGACGGTCACAGCTGCACTGATGTCATCTCTGCCTCAGAATTTGGCCCTTCACTTATTTTGTCTTCTTCCTCCCTGACTAAGGCTCAATATGCCAAATTAAGTAATAAAAAACAAGGCTGAGAGTGATAATACTGTCACTTTGCTGGAATTGGAATGTTATAAATCAAGACTTTATTAGTTTTGTGGGATAATTTTTAAAATTGTTTTGTTATCATGAAAACACAGAAATTAAAATAGCAGCATTTCCAGTCTCAGGGAGAGTTCCCCTAAAAGCACACATCACATCATGTCAGTCCTTTCCAAATATCCAAGGTGAGCCCCTCCCCAACCAATGGGGGCCCTAGTGACTGTTGTGATTATAAAACAGATGAAGGGTGATCAGGAAAGAACAAGGGTGCTGTGTTTGATTTGGGATGCAGAGAGTCTTATACACATTTATTGCCCTTAGGAGTCCTGGTGGTGTTAAGAGCGACGCACTCAGCTGCTAACTGAAAGGTTGGTGGGTCAAACCCACAAGCTGCTCTGCAGAAGAAAAGACCTGATGATCTGCTCCTGGAAAGATGAAAGACCAGGAAACCCTGTGAGGCAGTTCTTCTCTGTCATACAGGGTCACTAATGAGCTGGAACCATCTCAATGACAGACAAAAATAAAAACAATATTGTCCTTAAAACATTATTCAGAGATCTTGCTCAAAACTGGACAAGAGTTATCTGTGTTTCCTGTAAGTGTATAAAATATATAAGTATGTATTTTAAGGGACAATATATCTTTTTCTTTATGATCCCAGTTTTTGAAGTCAATATGCCTGGCTTCAAATCATTTCAATCTCTTATTAGGCACAAAACTTCAGGCATGAAACTGTGCCTCAGTTTACTTATCTGTGAAGTGGCTCCCTGTAGTTCCACTGCTAGTTTAATCTAGGATTTGAGGTCTTTAAAGCTATTTGGGGGAAATAATAAACAAAAGGAGAACAGCTTTCCCTTAAAATAAATAGGAAATAGGACCACAGAAGTATACTCAGGTAGCTGTTGCTCAAACACACTAACTCAGGACTGTATACTAAAAATTTGAGGTACATCCAAAGTTTTGTAATAACACATGGGCACAACTTTGTGACATATATCCAAACGATGTTATTATTACTACTATATCATTATATTAAGGACATTTTAGAGCATCTGGAAGTGTTTCTTTCATGTTTGTCATGAAAAAGGAAGTACACTATGTACTATACCTAAAACAAACATTAGACTAACTGATGTTAAATAGGAACCATAGCTATCTGGTTTGACTTATGTACAAATTCAACTTAAAGACATACTTAGAAACGGAACTTGTTTATAACTGGGAACTGCCTATAATGTAGACAATATGAATAATTTAGGATAGGCTATAAAATACACTAAATTTCTTGTGTTAAAATATCCCTGAATTCTTCTGCTGAATCTTAAAACATCCTCTGAATGTATTTTCACCAAATTTTCTTCCCAGTAGTAGGTGTTTTGAACACGTCTATTTTGTCATTTAAAATTTCACTAAAACTTGACCTTCAATACTTGCATAACATTAACCTTTGAATGGCAAATTAAAGAGACATCTGGATGCATGAAATAGTAATACTTCCAGAGAAGTATGCATTTAGTGGTATACAACATATCGTGGAAGAATTAAAATTGCCAAAAGGTACATATTTAATTCTGCGTGACCTGACTATTTTGGAACAAATTTAATGTGTTCAAATAAGCACTATTTCAAAAGAGTCCTTTAGAACAGGAATGTAAACTGGCATCCCCTTTTGTGACTTACTTTCTTACTCCAAAGAACTTTCCTGCTAAAAAGAAATATATAACAGATCCACTTAGTAGGTCACTGTTATTAGAAGAAAATGCAAATGAACAATGAAAACTTCTCTGTGCAAATCAAGCTGCCTACTGTCCTGGGCATTATTCAGTGCTTGGTTTAATATTTTCCTAACACATTGTAAGAGTTTTTCCAATTAAATATTAATATTTTTCTCCAAGAGAAAGAGAGATTTATTATCCTAAGGAGATGATGGAGGGAGAAATAGTGATCCACGTCAGCAGTAAGAATGAGGAGCTGAAAAGAAAAATTCATTAAGGAAAATGCGCTGAGACTGTTTTTTTTGGATACACCAAAAGGTCACATACAGAGGCTTGTGTTTATCTGTGTGGTAGGATTAAAGAAAAAGTCAATGGGATCTCCAAATGACTATGCTAGGCAAGTGGGAGGTGCTCAGCCATAATATCAAGTTACTTAAAGGCATAGAAAGGAGCCCACGTGGCACAAATGGTGGCCACTCAAGTCCTAACCAAAAGGTTGATAGTTTAGTCTTACCACTGGTGCTGCAGAAGAAAGTCCCGGTGGTCTGCTTCCATAAAGACTACAGCCAAGAAAACCCTCTGCAGCAGTTCTGCTCTGTAACATGTCTTCACCGTGAGTTTGAGTAGAGTCAACAGCAAAGTGTTTTTTTTTCTTTGTTTGTTAGTTTGCTTTGTTTTATTTTCTATTTTACGAAGGGCACAAGGAATTATATTTTTCAGGTGTTTTACCTGTATCAAAAACACACCAGTAAAAAAACCTACAGACTTGCTAGGCATCTTTGCATCTCCTCTTGCCTCTGCTCATTTCTACTTTATTGAGCAGAGAAATGCTGATCCTGAGAGCTGCCCCCAGTAAGCTTTTTGAATTATAATTTCCCCATAAGAGTCTACTTCTTGGAGAACCTCAGCTATGAAATCTGTCACCCCAGCTGCCAAACTCCAGGTGCTACAACCCTGGATCCAACTTCCACTTATAACCTGTTTCACGACATGCCTCCCATTCCTGCCTGGGCCAGATGTTTTACCTCTAGACTACATCAAATGCTCCTTGGAGATACAGCCCTTTGGACATATTGCTATTGCTTTAAAACTAACTCAAATTGCACCCACCTCACCCCCATGGAAAAAAAAAAAAGCTGCTTGTAACTTCCCTGTATTTGTCATTTCTCACACCAGGAAAGAGTACCACCGTATAGTAATTATCCAATACAGACATCTGGAAATCTTCTTTGACTACCTGCTCTCGCTCATCCCACATCCTCTCCATCATAAAACTATTAATCTGATCTTCTCAGTGTCTGTCAAATGTTCTGTGCCTCTTCATCTTCCTTAGTATTCTCTCGGCTCAGATGAGTTTCCTCTGTAACCTACAGCTTGTGACAACCATATATCTGATTACATCCCTTCAGTTGTTACACCTCCCCTCCAATCCATGGCCAACTCTATGCTCAGTTTAGGGCCTAGGTTTCTAATCATATTACCCCTCCCACTCCTGATAGTGGCTTCCCACTGTCCTCAGGATGAAGTCTAACCTTCTTCGTATGGCTTACATTATCTTCTAGCGTCTTGTCTTTGCACAAGTTTTTCTTACTGCCTCCACCGACACTCTGCCACAATGACTTACTTGAATCCTGGGCTGTCCTTTATCTGAATGCCTTTGCCAAAATTTTTCTTTTCACCTCCTTCATCGTTGCACATCCTTCGAGTGTATAAATTTTACCTTTTTATTTCTCCCCCAATCACCGAAATATTTGATCCTGCTATGAAAGGAAGCCCTGAAGAAGCACAGCATGCTTGGTAAAGCAGAGAGTCCGTGACAAAAGAAGAAGAACCTGAAGGAGGTGAATTAACACTGTGGCTCAAACCACGGGCTCAGACCCAGCAATGACTGTGAAGATGGGGGACAGCTCGGTGGCATTTTGTTCTGTTGTACACAGGGCAGCTATGAGTCACACACAATTCGATAGCTCCTAATGACAACATGAAAGATACATGCCCCTTTTATTTTAATACCCCTTGTCATATTTGATTATTAACCCTTGTTCAATTGTCTGGTTTTTGGCCTATTTACAGTTGTAAGACAGCAGACCTTATGTTTGTCAGACTTGTTACAAAAACCCCAGAGATTAACACAGTCCTTGGCATATGGTAAGTGAATGCCACAGACACATACTGCGCACATCCTTATGGAAATTGCTCACGTTCACACTGATAAGCAAGCAAGCAACCAACCCACTGCTGTCAAGTCGGGTCCAACTCGTTGCAACCCTGACAGTCATCAAGAATTCCATCAAAAAACAGAATAGTATAAGTGTGAAAACATGGACTCTATGGTTAGCCTTAATTTAAACACTACCTTTATCACTTATAAGTATTTTGAGAGAAGTCATTTAAATTCACTAGGAAATGATTCCTTCATCTGCAAAATGGGCTGAGAATTACCTCGTTGAATTTTCATGAGCATTAAGTGAAGATAATGCATACAAAGAGATAATCCCAGTTCATGGAACAGAGGAAATCATCACTCGATGTCAACAATTATTATTTTAGGATGAGGCTATGGTATGATAGCGTAAAACAACAAGGCATCTTCATTTCATCCTGAAATGCCTATGAAATTCTGCAATCGTTTCTCATTTGTTTCCCATTGCCTTAATGATCTACAGAAACAATTCAACAATAACTCCCAGTCAACATAACTTATATTAACACTTTTAAAAATTCCATTCAGTGAATTGGTGCATAGTATCAGCTCTGTTGCATACACAGCTGTGATCATTATACCAAAGACCTTTCCAGCTATTTAAAATATAGGTAATGATCTAAAATTCCTATTCACTGATGCCATTTCTCCCAGTTTTATTGGCAGAATAGAGACAGACACTATCTCATTACAAATTGTTCTCTTACAGTTTAGCCTGGTGCGAAGTAATGACCTTCTAGACCTGGAGTCAGAGATGCCTTGTCTTAATTCCTTCTTTGTATGACACGTCTCCATTCCAACTGCTCAATATTGTAGCCTTCATTAAGTAATTTCACTGATGTTGTATTTCCTCATAATTATTTGGAGAAGGGAATGTTGTAGACTAGTGCCATTAAAGGGATTAGATGATGTGCACTTTTGTACAAACACCATCAGTGCAGTATTTGAAATATTGTAGAGGGATCCAACTCGATGGCACTTGGCTTGGCTGGGTCCATTTCATTAAGTTCTGTGTTTCTTGTCCTTCCTTTACTTGGTCCCCTCTATGTCTAGTTACACGTTCTCTTCTGAATGTTCATCTGTCATGTCTTTCTGAATCAAGTTGTATATAAAGGGGGTGATATTCAAACTGCCTAATATATTTGGTTTTAAAACAAGTTGAGCCTATTTCAAGTATCTGGTGGCCCATTTTGAGTCAGAGAAGACTAGTCATGCCTAAGATTTGGAGCCCTTGAAGAATGGAAATCCCTTGGAAATGATTCGTATTCCCAGCTTTTATCTCTCTCTCTTCAGTATGCAAGTAGGATGAACTCACTGGATGTGGCTCTTACTTAAAACAGCACTTCTAAATTTAAATGAATACAAATTAATTATAAATCAATACTTATCATCAAATAAAATTATTAAAGATAGAATAAATGCTACAGTATATAACACAATGTATGTAACATGGCACATCATATCACGAAACAATATAAATATCAGGGCTTTGAACCAGTTCATTCCAGTTGGACTCACTGCTAAGAAATTGCCTGTCTGCCACTGGATACACTGAATCAGAACCTGTAACAAGATCCCCAGGAGATTCTTATGTATCCCCAGATGATCTTGCTAAAATGCAGGTTCTGATTCGGTATGTCTGGGATGGAAATGCAAATTCACAGTGGTAAGTGGAACAGAACAAACCTGTCTGAAGCCCTGATAAACAAAATTTCCATTACAAACTTATTATCCAAATTAATATGCTAAGCCATTGGCTTGGCTATCCTAAAATAACACTGAATTAATATAAAGTAATACAAATAATTAATATAACCCAGACAGATAATTTTGGGTCCAACCTAAGGTAACTTCTCTCCTGGATGTCTATGTTAGTCATTTAACTCACCTCCCAGCTTGTGGATTCCACCAGTCTTCTCAAGTTTCCTTACTGTTTCTCTGATTAAAATGCTACGCCCAGTGCAGCACTTCCCAGGGGCCAGCACTATCCTATCTGTGTGTTTTTCTATTTATCTATCCACGTGTGCAAGTGTGTTGGGATATTTATAAAGTTAAATTTGAAAGCTTTATGTTGTTAACATCCCCAAATTTCTACTCAAGTTACAAGGCTCCCTTTTTCAACATGTTCAGACCGTCCTGTTCTCCTGCAATGCAGAAACAAATATTTCAGCAAGCAAAACCAGAACATTATTTAAGTGGTTCAAAGGACATAATCCACAGACGTTAATAAGTGCTGATCTTGACATTACCTGAAATCCATGTCTCATACTCTAGTTGCCTCAAGGTCTACATAAATGTCTACAACCTACTGAGTCGTGCTTACACTAGCAAGTAATCAATATTTGCTTGTTTCTGTACGATAAAGTTGTTTCGTTAGACATTGGCTCAAGTCAGAGTTTTTCTTAGTCTTGGACTACAGCGAGAACAGGTAAAAGAGAGTCGAGTCTCTATTTGGCAATGATCTGAGTCACCAGTTCAATTCCAATGTTCACTTTTTTCCAGAGGCCTGGAGTAAGCTATCTACTCCTGATCTCATTCTAGCTGTTAGTGAAATTAAGATAAAACTTACTACAGTGGAAAACCTAGTGTTGTAGTGATTAAGTGCAACAACTATTAACCAAAAGGTTGGCAAGTTTGAATCTATCAGGTTCTCCTTGGAAACTCTATGGGGCAGTTCTACTCTGTCCTATAGGGCTGCCATGAGTTGGAAGTGACTTGATAGCAGTGGTTTTGGCTTTGGAGTTCTACTTCACTAAAGTGTTGTGAAGACGTAGGCACAAGTTAAGATGTCTGACCAGAGTAACTGTCCTCTGCATGTTTGTCCTGCACTAAAGAAAGATACCATAGAGAGTCCAAGGGTCCTTCAGAACTCCACTACTTGCAGATGTCTGCCCCAGATGTTCTCCAATGCACAAATTAATGTTTTTGTTTGTATTAAAAGTGTGCCTTGTAACTTTACTAGAAATCTTGGGATGTCAACAATGTAAAACTTCCAGATTCAACTTAATAAATTCCCAGTTCAGCTTAGTAAGTATCCCAATACACTTATACACATGGATAGATAAATAGAAAAGCATACAGCATACACTGCTGTCACCGGGGAGATGCAGTACTGAGCTTAGCATTTTAATTAGAGACTCAATAAGGAAAACTGAGAAGATTGGTGGAACATGCATGCAGGGAGGCGAGTTAAATGAATGATGCAGATGTCCAGGAAGGGATTAATCTTAGGTTGGACCAAAAATTATCTGTTTGGAGTATATTATATTACATATGCATTAAGTAGAATTTTGCTTTATGCACATTAATTAAATCATACTGTTTGTGTGAATATTAAGATAAACTCAAATTTGTATTATTCACTTCGATGGTAATCAGGTAACAATGTAAACAGGATGTTGATGTGGTTATTGTTAGCTCTTGTCAAGTTGACTCTGATTCATAATGAGTCCATGTGCTTAAAGGTAGAACTACTCTGTAGAATTTCCAGGATTGACCTTTAGAAAGCAGACCTCTAAGCCTGTCATTCAGGGTGTCTCTGGATGGATTCCAACTGCTAATTTTTCAGCTAACAGCTGAGCTCCTAATGATTTGGACCACCTAGAGACCTCACATGATTTGAATGAATAGCCAAGTGTCGCCATGATTTGAATGAATGGTCCTGCCTTATCACTGAATGCTGTTTCTAGGAAACCCTGGTGATGTAGTGGTTAAGTGCTGTGTCTGCTAACCAAAAAGCTGGCAGTTCAAATCTGCTAGGTGCTCCTTGGAAACTCTACAGGGCAGTTTTACTCTGACTTACAGGGTCATTATGAGTTGGAATTGACTCGACAACAATGGATTGTTTTGGTTTGGGTTCCTAGATTTCGGTGTGTATGTTTACATTTGGGGTTATCATGAAATTCACACAATTAGTATGATTTAGTTAATGTGCAAAAAGCAAAATTCTACTTCCTGCATATGTAATATACACCAAGAAGATCAGACCCAGAGTATAGGGAGCTAAACCAAAGACTTGTTTTCAGTACTTAAGGGAGAAAATTTTAGGAAGGACTGAGTCTAGACTTGGCACGTATACCGTGAAATATACCGTGAACATACACCGTGAAAACTCAGAAGAACCTTATTCTTCAAAGCCAGTACTGTTTTTACATTCTGAGCAACAATTTACCTTTAGTGAAATATTATCCTATTATTATTTTCATTTTGAAATGTATTGGACACATTTGCATCTTGTAGTGTTTTAGTATTGTATGCTTATTTTTCATCTGTGCATTGTTATATAAGCTGAGTTTAATCAGTTTATATCTAGTTTCTGTGATTAGCCATCATAAAACCCAAAACTAAACACACGGCCATTGAGTCATTTCTAACTCAGAGTGACCTATAGACAGAGAAGGACTGCTCCATAGAGTTTCCCAGGAGGTCCTGGTGGATTTGTGCTGCTGACTTTTTGGTTGGCAGCCACCACACTTAACCTCTGCACCACCAGGGTCTTCCTGGCCATCATACACCGTAATTCATTTTTTCCTTTGTTTGCCCTTGGAGAAAGTTTATGGTTTGAGAAATACTATTGTAGTGTAAAGAACAGTTACTCTTCTTCAACTCAGAATTGACAATTGAGTCTAACACCTCAAATTTCTGGGCAAGTTTTTAGCATTAGCTTAACCTCACTGAATCTCAGTTTGCTCCCAGATACAATTGGGATAATCAAATTCATCACATCTCCTTTACAAGATGTTTGAGAGAATTAAATGAAATCAAAGATGCTAGAGTGCTTTGTAGTCTGCAAAGAACTGTATTCATGTAAGGGATTATTCATTTCATCATTATTAATAAGCACTTGAACTCTGCATCACAACATTGGTAAGACATCTTCAGAGGAAAACATCTAATGCCTGCGAATGCAAATCAATGAATGAGCTAATTATTTCCTTTCATCATCTGCAAGGTTTATCTTGTGCAAGACTCATGTTTTCTGCCACAGATGAAAAACATCCTGCATTCTTATGCATCAAGAGAAACTGTAGCAGGAGAGTGTGGGTTGGTCTGTCTGCATTAAACTGGTTTAGTTGTAGACAAAAGGTTGAGCTCTGCTGGAGTCTTGAGAGAGGTGCTCAATTGCTCTCTGATTTTCAGTTATATCAAATCTCAGATGGAGGCTGCCCCTTTTGCATCCTGTGCAGAGCTCAAAAACATCTGCATAACCTTTAATATACATATCTATAATTTGTGTGCTCTGAAGAGAAACTAGAGAATATATATTTGTGACAATAAATAAAAGCCAGATACATAGACAGCTCCTATAGAAAATGACACTAGGTATTTAATCTCTGTCTAGATTTACGCCTACTTCTTTCCTAAAGGATTTGTGTCTGTTATATTAAAAATATCCAAGCCAAGCCAAGTACCGTTGAGTCGGATCCGACTCATGGCGACCCTAGGGGTCAGGGTAACTTAAAAGCCAAATAGAAGAAAAAGTATAGTGCTGAGTCAAAGGAAAAACATTACATGTGCAAATTTTATTACGTATATTTACCAGTTGTTTCAAACTAACATAATCACCATGTTAACAGCTACACAATGTTCTGACTAACGAATATATAGTGTTACAATCATTGAGAGGCATTTAATTTTAACTTTATATGATGAATAAGATCATTATTACTATACACACTGGCACAGAATCATAGTGCTTTTTTATGTTTTTGTCTCTCACTAACCAAAACATATACATTTTATTTGAATCTTCATATGGACTTCCATAATGCTTCCCAAAGGCAAATATAAACATATTACATGCATTATATATTTATATATATAAAAAAAGCAAACCTACTACAGTTGAGTTGGTTCTGACTCATAGCGACCCTAGAGGTCAGGGCAGAATTGCCACATAAAGTTTCCAAGGGATACCTGGTGGACTTGAACCACCGACCTTTCAGTTAGCAGACATAGCACTTAACTGACTGTGCCACCAAAGAACAATCACTCTTCACCAGCCCTTATTTCAAGAGTTGACACTATTGCATCTACAGCATTAGTATTTTTTGATTTGTTTACAAACTTAACTCACATTAGCCATATGCCTTTTAGAGCCTCATTAAAACTACAGTTTTAATTCATTGTTCTCATCTTTATGATGAGAATGAAAGTCACTTCAGAGTGAAATGTATTTCTTTTTTTCTGTTTTCAGTAATATTTAGCCCAATATTGACATATTGTAGGTAGATGCAGAAGACACATGTACAGTGTAAGCAATAATTCTTGTGTAAAAAAATGAAAGTTGAGAATTAAAAACTATGATTTTAGAGAAAGACAGTATGGGAGCTTAAACAGGACTTAAATATTTGCAAAATTAAGTAAAAGTAGGAATAAATAGCAGTTAAGATGACAGGCTTCTTTCTCTGGGCTCTGGTTCATCGTCTGGGACCTTCATGTCCTCTTTTCACATCTCAAGGTGCATCCTGTATGCAACCAGCTCACTGTGGCTCTGTAGTGCACAGAGAACAAATAGAAGCAATACTATTTAACTCTTTTTTGTTTCCTACACTGAGGTATTGTTCCATTTAGCTACTACGGTCATATGAAATAGGCACTGTCCCCATATTATAGACAAGGCTAGTAATGCTAGCGTAGTTAAACCATCTGCAGCTCTGCAGAAACAGGAAACGGATTTGAAACTGGTAGTGTCTTCATTTAGCATCTATGTTTCTGCCTGTCTACCTATTTGCCTTCTAATAAAGATGTATCTCCTGGATAATGGGCATTGTCCATCCACATCCTAATGACGTGGCTATTGCTAGATATTGCTGTATGAATACTCTTGGCACTGTGATTTCCCTAACGGATACTTCAGCCAGATTTGTACTCTGTCCTATAGGATTTCTATGAGTTGAAACTGATTCCATGGCAATGAGTTATGGGGTTTATGTACCATGAAAATGTGCATTTTACAGGTGAACAAACTTACCTTGTTGTATAAGCCACCAATTCAAAAGCGTACTATTTTAGGAACTGAAGGCATTCAAGGCCATTTAGCTCAAATCTAAGGGTCCTGGCTTTCACCCATTTAACTTTCCTTCTGGATGCATTATTACAGGAAGAATTGGAAGTCCACAAATGGGTCAAGTTCTCCAAGTTGCTGTAGATTCATGTGGGTGTCTTTTCAAAAAGACAAACTTTTAAACACATGTACTCAGGAAGATGTACATGTATATATTTGAAGATAGCAGGGCAAAGTTTGGGTCAGCATGAAGATTTCATGTTTTAAAAGTAAAAACTGTAAAGGTAAGTAACAGCGAGTCAGGGAGACATTAAAGAAGAGCTCTGGTAACTAAAGCAAATCTTTGTTTGCCCAAATCATACAGAACACTATGTGAAGGACAGTTGTTTAGATCTGCCTGTTACCTGAAGATCATCTTTGGTAAGAAAGAGAGGAATGCCCTTGACAATTTAAACATGTCAAATCGCATATTGAATTCTAAGCAATGTTGGACCTCCTGTTGCTAAAATATCCCACAATACAGATGTGCAATTTTCTAGAATCATGTTTATCTAAATTGTCTGAGTTTCCTGTCAAGTTTGGCAGACTAAGGAGGAGAGAATACCATCAAATCTTTCTGAGCACTTCAGTAAATCCTTAAGGAAGTCATCAAATATTTATTTTGGGGGGGTTATTTTATTACAATTTTTGTTTGTTTTATTTTATTAGTACTTTTTTTCTTTAAATAATGTGACTGCTCTTTGTGCATTTTAGGAATAGTCAGTGTTACGCATCTAGTATTATTGAAATTGGGTGGATAGCTTAATAACTCACCCTTCTTCTGCTTTATTAATTGCTACTCCTGCGGAATTACGAACTAAGAAGGGAGTCAGGGCTGTGGGTTGGAAATCTCATTGGACTGACATTAAGGAGACCAATTTATTTTCCTGGTTTTGCTGCTCACAGCTACCCTTGGAGATGCCAATAAACCTATCTAAGCTGAGTGCTTGTGAATAAAATGAGAAAGTTACACTTGGTAAGAAAAGAACTCTAAAATGTGATCCACTCCAGATCAATTAATATTTGAAAAATAAATTATGTTTTTTCAAATACTTACAGTGTTGCTTTACTCAACCAGTGCTGCTTTAGTAGAAATACCATGAATAGATGGCTTTGGGGAAAAAAAAAAAATTATTCTTACACAGTCCAGTAGACCACAGGTCTAAATTTGAGATGTCTGCTCTATGGGAAGGCTTTCCCTCTGTCAGCTCTGGAGGAAAGCCCTTGTGTTGCATCAGTCTTTGGTCAGGGAGAACCCTGGCACAGGAAACTCAGGTCTGAAGGATGCACTTCACTCCTGATGTTGCTTTCTTGATGGTATGAGGTTCCCACTCTTTGCTTGCTTCCCTATCCTTCTATCCCTTACAGGATAAAAGGCGGTACAAGCCATACTCCAGGGAAACTTCTTTAGCAAGGGTGTTGCAGTCCCACTGTAATCCCAGTTTTATGTAATCATCCTATATCTATTAGCCAAAGGCACAAATTAGGGTTTATAGTACAAAAACCAAAACCCACTGTAGTCAAGTGGATTCTGACTCATAACAACCCTATAGAACAGAGTAGAACTGCTCCATAGAGTTTTCAAGGAGCTCCTGTTAGATTTTCAGCAGATGTAGCACTTAACTTTTATGCCACCAGGGTTGCAGTGGTTAGGAGGCTAGCAGTTCGAATTTTCCAGATGCTCCTTGGAAATCCTATGGAGCAGTTCTACTCTGTCCTATATGGTTGTTATAGGTTCACCGTGAGTCAAAATAGACTCATTGACAACAGGTTATAGCATAGGAAAATCACAAAATGTTGAGAGTGATGTCCTAGCCAATTGGCTACACACATTTTGGGGGGGCACAGTTCTATCCATGACAACTGTTACCTCGATATATACCTGTTTCATATATGATCCACACAGAGAACCTGTAAGATTATTTTTTAAAACACTTAAGACATCTTTTTTTTAAAAAAAAAAAAGAGAAAGAAAGAAAGTTATTTTAAATGGTGATAAATCATATTGTTCACTTTTCGTAAAATTCTGTGGGCCTACCTTGTTAATACCTGCTATATATCTCCTGGACACTGTTATCAAAATAGCCCATTTGGACTGAAGTATATGTCCCCTGGTGCTGTCTTTCATCCTTAGATGTTAATACTTAGCAGATTTAGCTTGGAAATTTTAGTTCAATGTGTCAGTTTATTTAATAATTGTCAAAGGTCCTTTTGAAAACTCTGATATGTGGTAACATTCGACTAAGTGTTTTCCAGGAAAACCTAATGTACATGTTAATGAAAGAATAATACTCATGCCTCTAGGCACCATTTCATTTGCTCCACAAGCTCTCAGATACGACCCAAATTAGTCAAGGTATCAGTGACCTCAAGAAAGGGAAAAGCTTATTTTCAATTTATATAACATTAAGTTATAGGAGAAGACAAGTGAGGGCCACAATGCCAGCTAGATGGCTTAGATGAAGATATCTAAAAATTGGCATAGAGAAGACAGACTGTTTTAGGGAGGATTTCCAACACAGTGTGCTTAAAGTAGTAACTGGTGCTAATTCTTTTTGGCTCTTAATAAAATAAAACTTTGTCTCCGTAACACTTTTGGTGCCTTAATTAGTGTCCCGGTGCACCATGAGAGCATGTCTGCCATCTCCAGTCCAGGCATGGTCAGTAAAGATCTCACATAGCTCCGAAACCTGGTCTTTAAGAAATACTTCTTGATGAAAAGATGTTTGAAAAGCTCCTGTTCAAATTTCTCTGCTCATCTTAAAAGTCACTGCCTGAAGGAACACTTTCTGATCTCCCCAGGCTAAACTAGACCTTAGTATCCCCAGATGCTTTTCTTTCATTAGGCCTTATGTGTCTGTGTGTATGTGTATATATGTGAGCATGTTAAGCTTTAGGGAGATAGGACTTTATCTTGGACTTTTAATGCCTTCTCCTGTACTAGGATCCAACTCTACAGCACATGGCTTGGCTGTACTCCAGCCTGACATGGACTCAGAGGACGCATACATGAAGTGATTCTCGAAAAACTGAAAAAATAAATAAATTGCACTGGAATCACTTGGATATCTCTACTTGGGTTACATGTGAGACTGAACTTATGCCATTAACTTCACTCGGATCTCCTAACAAAAGCCCTAGGAATTCTTCTGCTCCTCCAGACCTCAAAAGAGTTTTGCAGACACCTTGCTGAAGATTTTGTTCAGCATCTTTCCTTCCTCCTTCTTGTAAACATTTCTAATTTACCTGTAACTCTTTTGAGTCAGGAGACTAATTCTATGTGAGCAAGTTCTGTGCTTCCTTCCACTGGAAATAAAAAGACTGACATCACTCTTGAACATGCAGCACAGAAACACAAACACATGACGGTAATGATGTGGGATTCTTTTTTGGGGACTCAGGGCAGAGCAGACTGGTGACAGCAACAGCAAACGACATCAACACTAGCATCTCATTAAGCCTAAAGAAAATCCTTCTTCATCAATTTCTCACTGAATGTTTAACGTGATGGCTTCTTCAGATGCGAGTATACACAGCTGGGCTCTGTGGACTGTATTTTCATCCAAATAACAAACACCTTCTACATTTGTTTTCCAACCACTCTTCTCCCATGACAAGGTATTTTGGTAGCCACTACTATGCCAGTTTTCTTTTCTTTTTTGTTATATTTTGCTGTAAAAAAAAATAGTATAGTGTGTTGCAAAAGTACTTCACGGGAGGAGGGAGCAGTTGGCAAACAAACGTCGAAGGCCCTAAAATAAGCATTATTTACGTAAAATACAGTGTGTATTCTACCCTGAATCTTTCCGAAGAAAAGTGATTCTTTTTTTCTCTCTTTTTATTTTATTTTATTTATTTTTATTGTGACTGAGTAAAAACGTACATTCCCATATAAATTTACCTACCCACCTATACGCAGCTTCTGCTACTCTCCCTGCCCAGTGACAGAACATTATTCCTCTCTGCTCCATATATGTCTCATCCCCCAGCAGTCTCCTTTCCACTCCTGTCCACCCACTCTCCTTCCTCCAGCCAGAGGTCAGCAGGATGACATCTTATAGATGCATAGAACAATTAAGTTCATCCAGTATATGGTCATTCTGCATTGCCAAGCCCAATTCACTCGTGTCCAAAGAGTGGACCTTCATTATGAGTTATGGGCAAGGGCAGCATCAGGGTCAGGGGCCATGCTCCCAAGGTAACCCCAAAGCTGCTGGACCATCACTTGTGGTCTTTTATTGGAGATCTCAGGGTGCACCCCATTTTGTTCTTCTGTTGCCAGTGAGACTCAACCTAGTGAGCTCCATCACGGCTATCACTGGTGGTGGCCGGGCACCATCTGGTTCTTCCGGTCCCAAGTCAATGTAGGCACCCACTCACGTGGGTCTCTCTATCTTCTGGGTTGTCTTTAGAAAAGTGATTCTTCTATTTGAAGTAATTTGAAGTAACAAAGTGAAGAATACCGTTATAAATAACTGTGTTGTGTGAAATGACACAGTAAAGCTTTGGTGACAGCATATGTTTATTAGGTAAAAATATATAGATATGTTTGCTCTTTGAAATATACCTAAGTTTGACAAATGTATTTTACAAAGTGTTGCATAAATTACAATGTAATCCCTGCAAGGCCAATTCACTAATATTTCTTTACCCAGTAGATGTTGTCTGAGAGTTCCCTGGAAAGGAGCAAAGCAAGAAAGGAACAGATGTGCTTAGAGTGATGTACATTTTGAGCCCGAACTTTTAATTTCTCTAAATAATGTTTTCTAGCCTCATGATTACATTGCATTAAAATGGTAGAAAGTGAATTTCTGTTACTATTTCATTTAATAAAACCTCTGTTTCCTCTGAGTTCTGACAGAGATGTTAGCTTTAAAACACATTGGCTTCACCCTTGGCAATTTGCAGATGTTGAAGAAACACAAGCCTTTTCAAGAGTCACCACAGGGGCCTGAGAGGCCTCAAAGGAGGATTAAGACCGTGCGTTTAAGGTGAACTGCCTCAAACAGAAAACACAAATCCTCCCCATAGAATACTAATGGCTTTTGTGTACAGCTACATTTTCTGGGGGAATTTTTTAAAGTCCAGAAGCACCCAATATGTAAAATAACCTCTATGCTAGTGATTTGCAAACACAACTCCAGCTTAGAGGCAAAAAGACAGTCTTCCGAAGGTCGTCCCTGCAGAAGCAACTTTGCACTGAAATCATTAGGGGATGGTTTCGGAATGGCCGAAAAGCAAGACGTATGGAAACTACAGCTGACACGTTGCCTATCGTGGGCCTCGAGCTGAGCTGAAAACTGATTCCAAAAGGCATTTTAAGCACCTAAGATTTAGTTATTAGTTTGGTTTTTGATATCTAACTGAACTTACGGTAAGTTGGCTTTTTCTGAAAGCTGCAGTTTTATTTCTTAGCAACAAGTATCTGTTTTTGCATATCAACAAGGTTATTAAGAAGAGCTCCAGAAGAAAATGCTGATTTCATAAAATGACCACTGTCTTGCCCTTGAGATAGATCTTCATTATAATAATTCATTGCCATGAAGTGGCCCTGTGAGTAGAAATCAACTCAACAGCAGCATGTTTTTGTTTGTTTGTTTGTTTGTTTAAAAGGCCCAGGACAAAGAAAGCCATATATGAGCTAAGGAATGCTTGAGGATGCTCCCTTGTTGTCACTTGAGGGGCTAGAAAAACCCAGTAATTCATAAAGCAATGAAGAGGAATTCACTGTGGAACAAGCAGGCCCTTAAATCTGTATTTTCAAACATAGGGCACAACTGTTTCACTTCAGGAATTCTAAAACATTAAGTGATGGCTGTGTTAAAATTAAAGTCAGTAATAGAAATTGACTGAGGTTAATATGAGTAACATTTCCACTAGTACTACAAGAAGGCTCTGAAAATGAGAGAATCTCTAAAGATTTATAGGCTGTCTTATCAAAATTGCTATGGAAAAAGGCCGGGGAACAGCGTTCACATAGTAGCAATTTACCCTAAAACACAGCTTCTGTTTCTTGAAACCGAGTAAAACAACAACAAAAAAGTCAACAACCAGACCCACTGCCCTCCAGTTGCTTCTAACTCGTAGTGAACCTATAGCAAAGCTGTAGGACAGAGTAGGACAGCCCCATAGAGTTTCCTGATAGAGCACCTGACAGATTCACATAGTTAACAGCCATAGCACTTAATCACTACATCATCAGGGTTTCTTGGAAATAAGTGGATGTAGATAATTCTTCAAGAAAAAAAGCCCAGTACCTAAGGCAAAATGGTGCCCACCAACTGCTCACTAGGCTGTTGTTTGGCTTAAAGGTAACTTTAGGAAAACGGTTTGCTCAGGGCTCAAAGGGAACAAGTGACTGGGTGAGTCACCAGAAATCCATGGACCCCAAAATTCTGGATGTCAAGAGAATTAAAATTGTTTCTCACCTGAGACTTGCCTTAGTAAACTGAGTTGGAGTCCCTAGGGCTACACTGTTCAAAACGGTAGCACTTGTACCTTGAAGATACTGAGCGCATGGTAGAAGTCCGAAGTAACATGTGCAGCCAAATGAACACGTGCAGTGAGTGTAGAGTATATGCTGGATGTTTAAATACAACCAAACCAACCTGGAGCTTTTTAGAAACCCTGTGGGGCAAATCTACTCAGTCCTTTAAAGTCACTATGAGGAGTTAGAATCAACTGGACGGCAACGGATTTCTTTTGTTTAGCAAACCAAAAAAAAAGAATATACAACCTACAAATAAGTTTATATGAATAGCATGTTGAAATGATATTTGGAATATATTGGCATAAATATAATATATTGTTAAAATGCATTTCACCAGGTACTTTTTTCCTTTTTCTCCTATGATGGCTACTGGAAAATTTAAAATTATATATGCAGCCCACGGAATACTTCTATTAGATGACACTGCTCTAGGTATATTACACTGAGCAAATCTGCAGCAAAGGACCTCTTGGAAGTGTTAAAAAGCAAAGATGTTAGCTTGAGGACTAAGGAGCATCTGACGCAGGCTACAGTGTTTCCAGTCAGCTCACATTCATGCAAAAGCTGGATAAAGAATAAGGAAGATCATAGAACTGGTGCCTTTGGATCATGGTGTTTTCAAAGAGTATTTAATACACCATATGTTGATGGAAGAACAAAAATTCTTGTCTTGGAAGAAGTATAGTTGGAATGCTTCATAGAAGTGAAGATAGTGAAAGATTGTCGTATGCATTTTAGACATATTATCAGGAGGGACCAGACCCTGGAGAAGCATGTCATGCTAACGAGCGGGTCAACGAAAAACAGGAACACCCTCAATGATATCGACTGACACAATGGCAGCCATAAAAGGTTCAAACGTAGCACGGGTTGTGATAACAGTATAAGACCTAGCAAGTGCTTTGTCCTATTGTGCCTAGCGACAATAGAGCCAAATCAGTGACACCTACCCAAAACAGCAACAACAGCAACTCTAGGTGTACAGCTCATGTTCAGTAATCTAGAAAACAGCCCAGGTAGTTAAATGTGCAGCTCGGATTGTGACTCTTAATCTTTAATCAAATACAGAAAAAAATTATGTATAAAAATATGTTTTAGATCTTATTATCTGACAAATTCAATTACATGAGTTTTATACATATATACCTAATGTAACATAACAGCCCTATGTGGTAAGTCAGTGTTTAAGAGAGAGAGTCTTTACTAGATATACTAAATGTTTGTTTGGTTTAAAGGAGATGTTATGGGATTTTGTTTTTAGCATAAAGTTTAAGGTTTGAAGATAACTTCATGCTCATTTTAAAGAAAACATCTGGCCTTTTCTTCTCGATAGATAAAAATGAATGGAAGATTATGACTATATATATACATGTATATATATATACGTAAAGAATCCTGCTTTCTCTATGTGTGATTTAGTTGTTACTTATTTTTAGCTACCCAAATCCTACTCAGTCAATTTTGTAATATGAAGGGAATCTCTGCTACTCAGTTGAGAATGAAACACAAATTTTAAAAATCCCTTTGAATGGCTTTCAGTTTCTCCTAAGATTCTTTGTTGACTTTTGCACCAGCAGACAGCGTATTTCCTTGAGCCAGAAGCTATCTCTTAGATACAGTATTGATTCCCCTATAACTCATGTGTGGAGTAAACTTACATTTGTTGAGTTCTGATAATGTGCCACTTACTCTGCCAAGTATTTTACAGATACCATTTCATTTAGCCTTTATGAAAAACCCCTTGAGGTAGGACTTATTATCACTTTTTTTATATAACAAGAAATAGAATCACAAACATCAGCTAAAAGAACATCTCCAAGGACTAAAATCTCGTGAACAACAAAAAAGGCAGTTAAAGCAAGACTGTCTGTCTCCAGACAGTGCCTCTCCAATTGGTTGTACTTACTATCTGGCACATACCGGAAACTTAATGAATTTCTGATAATAAAATGATGTAGAAAGAATCTAAATAATGTCACATATGGATATGTGTGTGTGTGTGTGGAGGGAGAGAGAGCGAGAGAGAGAGCATGATTCAAGCCTTTAAAACTTTGTTTCTTCATTTCTGCATTTCCATATGTTAAAGCTAAAATCCCAAACCTGTTGCCTTTGAATCAATTCTAACTCATAGTGACCCTACAGGACAGATAAGACTACCCCATAGCATCTCCATGGAGTATCTGGTAGATTCGAATGGCCAGACTTTTGGTTAGCAGCGGTAGTATTTACCCACTGTACCACCAGGGCTCTTTCTGGATAATTAGGACTTCTGAAATGCTAAACATGACTAACAGTATGAGCAGAGTTTAAATATGCATTTTATATCTAATGTATGTGTTTCAAAAGCCCTGGCAATGTAGTGGTTAAGAGCTCAGCTGTCAACCCCGCAGGGCAGTTCCGCTCTGTCCTAGAGGGTTACAATGAGCCAGAGTTCTCAGTGGTACTAGGTTTGGTTTTTTGGTGTTTATATGTTTCCAGAGAACAATAAGGAGCCCTGCTGGCAGAGTGGTTAAAATGCTCAGTTGTTAACTGAAAGGTCAGTGATTCAAACCCAGCTGCTGCTCCCATGGAGAAGGATGTGACAGTCTGCTTCCATAAAGATATACAGCCTTGGAAACTCTATGGGGTGGTTCTGGTGTGTCTTACAGTGCACTGTAAGTCAGAATGGAGTTGATGGCAGTCAGTGCATTTGCTTTGGTTCTGAAAGAGAAGAATGTACTAAGACCAGGATGCTAGCCAGTTCTCAGGAAAGCATTTTTAGTCACTGTAAGCATTGCCTGACAATAGTTTGCAATGCATGATTTAACACAGAGCCTGTAACATAAAATTGGAAAACTTTTCTAAATACGAAGATGACCATTTAAATAGGAAATAGGTTTAACCATGGAAATGCATCCAATGAACTTGAGAAGTAACTCATAGAAGAATATTTTCTTCCTGCATGCGTTGTTGATTGATTACTCTTTATAAGCCAAGCCAGCCAAGTGTCGTCGAGTCGGACCCGACTCATGGTGACTGTTTATAAACAGGTAAGAAAAATAAAGCTTGCAAAAAGAAATGGCTCTCTGTAATAGAATTGTACAAAAACTCTCAGCATTTCTGCTATCCAATACACATATTCAAACATGCTCAAGCATGCCAACCAAGTGCCGTTGAGTCATCCACCAGTTAATCTTCAAAGTCATAACATTTTTACAGGCAACTTTAAGTATCTCTGCAAATATGTTTTGTACTATAAAGTGGGGACATAATGGACAGACTTGGTGGCCTCATTCTGGAAAGAGAGATTAAGTCAAGTAGAACATGCTCTGTGGGAGTTTGGAGACTTCAATATTCAAGGCAGAACTTAGTTTAATCAGACATTGTGCAGCAGTGAAGTTTTATGAACAGAATGAGATCCAAATCTATCAATAGAAGGACAATGACATCCCTAAAGCAAATTTCTTAAAATCATTTCAAGTGATCATGGACAGCCTCATTTCAGAGTTAATGTGGTGGGGATAAGAATTAGTGGTATTGTCTATACGGATGAAGAAAACAACCAGTCCCATTTTTAGTGACAGCGTATTGGGGAGATGTACTGAGAAAGTGTTGCAAATTACATAGCTGCTCATATTTAATAACAGCTGTTGCTGTGAGTCAAAGTCAACTCGAGGGCAGTGGGGTAGGTTATTGGGTATTCAATAACAGCAATCTAATCTCTGATTTGTTATGTACTTTTAAAATTATAAATATTATTATAAAACAATAATGTTTGTATACGTATATACATTCAAGAATATTTAATGAGAATCATTTGATTATAATGCATTTTGTAATAGCCTTTTACTTTATTGAAAGGAACTTTTACGCCCCCATATCATGGACTGAACTGTGTCTTCCCAAGCATGTGTGTAGCAACTTGGCTAGGCCATGATTTCTAGTGTTGTATGATGTTTCTGTAAGTTGTAAATCCTGCCTCTATGATGTTAATGGGATATAGGCAACAGTTGTATTAGTGATGCAAGACTCTATAAGATCATACTGTTTCTTGAGATACAAAGGAAAGGGAAACAAACAGTGATTTAGGAACCCCACACTACCATGAAAGTGCTGGGAGCAGAGTGCTTCCTTTGGAAAGGACCCTGGTCCCTGTGCCTCAAAAGCTCCCAGTCCAAGGGACTATTGACAACAGACCTTCCTCCAGACTCAACAGAGAAAGCTTTCCCCTGGAGGTGATGCCCTGAATTTGGACTTGTACTCTACTATACTGTGGCAAATAAAATTTCTCTTTGTTAAAGCCACATATTTGTGGTATTCCTGTTATGATAGCATTAGATGGTTAAGGTACTCCAATTATGAAATACATCAACAATTTAATTTTTAATATATTTTCATCTAAATAATATGTAGGGACCAGATCTGAGGTGAGAAGACTGTATTATAAGTACCTTTGGAAGGTGGCTTTCAGCGTGAATTAGGACAGGGGAAAGTTGGGAGCTAGAAGGTCAAGCATTGCCCATTGCTGTCAAGTATGTTCTGACTCATAGTGACCCTATAAGACAGAGTAGAACTGCCCCATAGGTTTTCCAAGGAGTGGTTGATAATTTCAAACTGCTTACCATTTTGGTTAGCAGCTGTAGCTCTTAACCGCTGCACCACCAGTTAGGGTATTAGAAGACTAGTATTCAATAAGCTAAAGAATATAATGGTTAATACTCACTGCTAACCCAACTCGACGTCACTTGGCTTGGCAACCCCATAGAGTTTCCACAGAGCACCTGGCGTGTTTGAACTGCCAACTTTTTGGTTAGGAAATGTAGCACTTAACCACTATGCCACCAAGGGTTCCTAATCAAAAGCTCACAGAAAAAGAAAATTCTCATCACACAGAGTTCTCTGGACAGGGCTACAAGGTTTACAATGGCAAAGAACACCTGGTTTATCAGAATATACCCAGCCCTTAGCAGAAGACACAGCTCATAATAGATACTTAAGAGATTTATTGAATGGAAGAATATATGTCACATGTTTGGTCCAGGGAAAACAAGTGATAAAAGAAATCCAAAACCTGACCAGTGTATTCCTGGAGGCCCTCTTTAGGAGATACCAAATTTAGCTGGGGACAGGTGAAGTGAGTAACTCATAAATCTATTCGTGTTCCCACTTGAGTTACTCTGAAGTAAATTTAGGCTCCTGCTTAGGAGTACCAACTGTCCATGTGTAACTAACAGTGGGGACTCTTTGGCCCCAAGAAAAGCAGACCAAGTCTTTGTTCCCCTGAAGCTCTGAATTTGCAAATCTCTTAGCACTTTCTCTCTACATTGTGCTTTCTGTTCACCCTTGTTCAAGTGCATTTTAACTCTTAGTGTTTCCCAGACTTTTTTTCTGGATGTTATAAATGATGAATTTGCTCAGCTGCTAACTGAATAGTTGGGGGTTGGTGAGCAACTGGTACGTTTGAACGACTCAGCCTTCAGTTAGCCACTGGACACTTAGCGGCTGCACCATTGCAGTCTTAGGTACCAGCTAGAATCGAATTACGGAAACATACAGTTCTGGTAAGCGTTGCACTGACTGGCATTTCATAGTGTGCTAACAAATACTGTTGGAAGTAAGCAGAATGTCTTGTATTTCTGGTCTACCTTGATTTGATTGCCACACTCCTCCCACCTTAAAGGTCTGTAAGAACATCCATAAAGAGTTTCCTCGGGAGGCAAGGGGGAAAAACAAAACACAAAAACAGAGAGAGAGAAAAGCCATGTGTCTTAGTAAGACTGTGAAATCTATTTATTTAGAATCATTATTTATCTTGAGGTCAATAATTTGTTGTTAAAAAAAGAAAAAAAATTGTGTCAAATATTGTTTCAAAAGTATGAAGAGAACATAGACACAGGATAAAGACTGACAACTAAGAAGTCTAGAAAAATCTACAGAAGGGATGACGTGGGGGACAACACGGATCTCATCCCCAGTGCACCCTGGTGATTCTGTTTTGTGTGATGCTTGGAGCACTACATTAAAAGGGAACTGAAGCTGGACACAGATACATACATTTAGCACAAAAGTGTGAACGACTACTGAAGAGAATAAACTTAGCAAATTCAGAAAGTTGAATAATCAATCAGCTCTCAGTGGGATCACAAATCATTTGGCCAGAAAAAAACTTTAAGTTTTCCAGCATTCTATTATAGCATATCCTCACTGAACTGACAACTACGTTTGTTTGTTTGTTTCTAACACATGACATAGCACACAACAAACTTATCTCTGTTCCGTGTTATGAAGTTGTGGAGGAGAATTATAAATATCTTGCTATAAATTAAAGAGGGGGAGGAGATTTGAGTGTGATAATAAGTGAAAGCACGCAGGCCTTAATACTCAGATATAAGAGATTTGACTCCACCCGGCATTATTTTGATTTCTATGTATCTCCAATTATTCATACCAAGATAAGAAGACGATGAGTACTAACCACGTTTACTAGAACTTTTTAACTGATTCTTTCTGTCAAATCCTGAAATGATGGACTTAGAAGGAAATGAGATTACTTTAGAACCCAGAAAACTCATAGCATCACTAGAGTCCAATGGGCTTTCAGCAGAACAGAGTGCTTCATGCAGAGTATCTCACAGAAATATGTATTTGAAATGACTGCAAATTTGAACCCATTTGATAATACCTCCTTGAAATAGTGATTAAAAAGTGATAGCAAAAGCCAGCCCATAATAGTGTGATTACACATCACTGCCATTATCAAGGATATCTTCACTGGCGTTGTATGAATTTTCAAGCTGACTAGGCCTTTAATTTCAAAATGTGTATCATCTTTATCCAACATTTCCAAATCCTACTCTTAGTTCATTTTTATAATAGGCTTGCAACCAGTAAACTCACTGCCATCAAGTCAATTCTGGCTAATAATGACTCCATAGAACAAGGTAAAACTGCCTCTTAGGGTTGCCAAAGCTGTAAACCTTTAGAGAAGCAGACTGCCACATCTTTCTCCTACAGACGGGCTAGTGGGTTCAAACCACCAATCTTTTGGTTAGCAACCTAGCTCTTTAAACATTGTATCACCAGTTTTCCTTTGAAACCAATACCCTTATTAAATTCTTAGGCATTCTGAAACCAACTTTTTATGTGCTTTGTTAGAGCAGTTTTATTTTGAACTTATTTATTACTATTATTCAGTATCATATCTCATTTTAACACTCACAGTTTGTGTTTTTGATATTGTCTTTGACTTATCAAAACTAATAAATAGATTAAAGAAATGACAGTGACAGTCTCAAATACATAAGCCAGCCAAGCCAGGTGGCCGTCGAGTCAAATACATAAATACTTATATATATATGTATATTTTCTTGATGAGTTATTGTATCCAATCTCTTTTCAGACTCTTGAGTTTTTGCTGCTGGGTGAGAACATCCATCTATCTCAAAAGTATAAGTCTGAAACTGTCTTGTTTCATGTGCTTCAAATATATTACTATGTACAGATATATTTCTAGTTTTGTAAACATACTTCCTCCTCAGTGTTTTCTCTTTCTGTGGTTCTCCATTTTAAAGATGAAAAAGATAAAGGCTGGGAATGTAATTGAATTCAGAGCATGGCATCAGTAAATAAAAGAGTTGGAATTTGACAGTGTCCCCATCACACAGTTAATCTATTAAGAAGAAAGAAACTCAAGAAATTGAAGAAGAATAGGGATCATGAGAAAGAGAGATAAAACCATACCAAAAAAAAAATATATATCTTAAGTACAGCGTCAAGCACGGTACTTTGTATAGTAAGTAGATAACACAGTGAAATACAAATCAGTTAAACTATGGGGAAACTGGAAGGGGAAAAAAAAACTTTCTACAAAATTCATCTCAAAAGGCCAGTAATATCCTTTCCTAGGGTAGTTACAAGTCCAGTTCCCAGCAGCTACAATCGTTTTCAACCCCAAATAACTTTTAAGACATATTCCAAAAGTCAGCTTCCCCTTTCATGTTCCTGACACCTGGAATTTTATTTTGAGGTTAATTAAAACCCTCACAAAAAGCATTATGTGTGTGTGAGTACACTGCAACATCTCCTGTCCCTCAGGGGTGGAGGACACCCATCGAGGGCTCCCCCATTGGAGGTTCGAGGACCACAGAGAGCAAGAATACTGCGCCTACGCACAGATGATGCATTGCAGTGGATTCGCAAGTGAGTGTACACGCGGTCGGAAGGTCGGAGCACTGAGGTGGTGGTACGAGCAGCAGGGCAGCCCGCAGAGTGCCTGGGAGGCTTCTCGGGGAGAAGCACTCAGGGTGGTTGGGAGCCCATCTCCGCTTACACAGCAGGTCAGTCTTTCCAAAACACAGCTTTGATATCCTCAACAAAGCAGCTCTTTTTGGAAATGCTAACCCCTTGTCGACAAAGGAAGTCTAGCAGCATGACGGTTAAGCACACAGCTGCTAATAGAAAGCTTGTGGGCTTGAATCCACTGAGGCTCCACGGAAGAAAGACCTGGCGATACGCTTCCATAAACAGTCCAGAAAACCCTGCAGGGCAGCTCTCTGTCGCTGTGAGTCAGAATCTACGGACCACACCCCGGAACAACGATAGTTCCCTGACGCAGGACATGTGTTCCACTGGGTACAGAAGTGTCCCTTAACCACCACCCTTGAAAGCTAAACTGGACCTTGTGACATACCTCATTTCCCTGGAGTTGTGATGGCCTGCTGACACTATACTGGCACAGCATCCCAATGGCCACTTTTGATCAAATCAGGTATGACACGACACACAGCAAAACCGGAGGCAACTTATCATTGTTGCCCTTAGGAGTCTTTGCGTTGGTTCTGACTCACAGCGACACTACATAAAACAAGAAAACACAGGTCACGTGCCATCGTCACAACTGCTATGCTTGAGTCCACTGTTGCAGTCATTATATCAATCCATCTATTAAAGATCTTCATCTTTTTCACAGGCCTTTTAAATATGGTAATATTCTGCCAAAACAAGAATACAATTGTATATGCACTGTGGTTTTTAGCTAAGTAAAAGTTTGAAGACAGATAATTATCATTAAAAAGAAAAAAAAAACAAAACCATCTCCGTCAAATCGCGTCTAATTCATAACGATCCTAGCGGTCAGAGTGGAACTGTCCCAGAGTTTCCAAGGAGCACCTGGCAGATTTGAACTGCTGACCTTTTGGCTAGCAGATGTAGCACTTAACTCACTGTACACCATTGGCTGAGTGCTCATTCTGTGCTCCAGGTTACACTAGCAGCTTTAAAGATGTTATCAATTTCACATCTGCAAGGAATTCAATGTCGTGAAAATTCACCATCAAATTACTGATAGCTCTTGGAGAAATGTTGGCCTAAAGTTTTATATTCTGTATTTTCCGTGTTTTTGTGTCGAGTTGTACAGGCTTCACGATATGAAGTCAAAAGTGTCTCTGATTTCTGAAAATATTAGTAAAATTGGCAGTCGTTTACCTTATTTGATAAAATTCACTTTGTAATTTTTACATCTAAGAAGTTTTTTGCTAATAAATTGAATAGCTAAATTACAGTTTTTGACAATTGAGGTGATACTTCTCATTTAAGAAATTGTCCATTTCCTTTATTTGAATCAATTTACTGGCATAACATTTTTTTTTCATAATTTGTACTTATTATCCTTGAAATTTCTTTGAGATCTGTATCCTTTGTTTTCATTCCTGATATTCATAATTTGTTTTTATATTTTTGTACTCTTGTTAAGAATTAATCTTTTTTATTAATTTTTCAAAGAAGTACTTCTTGGCTGTAATTTTTTTTTATTTGTAAATTTTCCATTTTACTAATTTCTAATCTACTTTTATTTCCTTTTTCTACTTCATTTGATTTTAATTGGCCATTCTTTTGGGAGCATCGTAAAGTGGAAGTTTAGATGATTGAATTTAGATTCTTCTTTTCTAATATAGGCATTTAAGTGGTAAAAAAAAATGTCCGAAGCACTGCTTTGCCTCTTTTTATAAAATGCTCATGTATCAAGTTGTCATAATTATTCATGTTGAAATGTTTTCAAGTCTTCCCTTTTATATTTCCTTCAAACCCAAACCAAACCCTCTACCATCAAGTCAGTTCTGACTCATAGAGTCTTATTTCCTTTATATGTAGATTATTTAAGGGTTTGTTGGTTAATGTTCAGGTTCCTAGGAATTTTCTAGATATAATACATTTTTTATGTTCGATAAAGTGATAGTCTGATTTCAGTCCTCTGAAGCTCTTGAAAATAGTTTTAAGAATCAGTGTACAGTCTATTGCGGGTTTTGTCATATCAGCTTTATAGAAAAAAAGTGTAGTCTGTAATTACTGGGCATGGATTCACCCTTTATAGAGAACCATTTATTTGTCATTGTTATTCTGAAATCTGGTCTGACAACTCTGAGAGTTAGCTATCCTTATGTTTGCTTTCATTAATTATTCTCTTAATCTTGTGTCACACTTCCTGCTTTTTATTTTTGTTCACAAACACACACACATAAAAATCAGTAAAAAATATAGAGATGCTGAAGTATTTAGAACTTAACTCTGATAAAGGACTAACTTCTCCCAGTCAGTTTGCTGTTATGAAGACTAATTAATCAAGCTTTTATTTGAGATTCATATGGAGTTTTGGTGGCTTTATTTACGTTCAGATCACCACTGACCTCAAATATCGACTCTTCTAAGAGCAGCAGGAGATCAGATTGCCTGCAAGAATCTAGAGATTCTGTTATGCTTTACTTCCTGCCACCAGATTTCTGAAATTACGCATCTGTTTCTGCTTTACAACCCAGCTCTTGTCTCTTGGGATTGCTGAAGCATTCTTTTTATCCAGTCTTCACACCATCTATGTGTACCTGGAGATCTCCTAGCTCTTGCTGAAACTATGAAGGACTCCTGCAGTGTCTTTGGCAAAGAATTGGCTGGCCAGAGGGATTTCTTCGAGTTTTATCATTTTTTTCCACAAAACTCAGGCAACTTCTGCTCCCCTCTTACCTTGTACAGAATTGTTCATTATTCTCTCCCCTCTGTTCCAAGACTTTACCTCTGGCTGATTGTTAAGATTTTTTTTTTTTTTTTTTTTTTTACCTTTGGTTTTTAGAGTTTAGTCTACAATGAAACCAGATATCTGTATTATCGCACTGCTGATTTAGCCTGTCTTTTTGGTATTCTTTCAGTGAAAGAATCTGTGAAGAGACTGGTGGAATATTGCAAGCATGTTCTTCAGGTGAGATTCCTAAGAATTCTAATCTATCATGTCAGTCTACATGTGGCCATCAAAAGTTTGATAAAAGTTTTGTAGCTTTCCATGACAAAGTCCATACTCTTCCACCTCTCTTGTTGTCCTTAGTTGCTTTCCAGTGGAATATTATTGACTCATGATGAGCCCTTGTGAGAAGAGTGGAACTGCTCAGCAGAGTTTTCAAGTCAAAAACAGATTGGCAGCCCTGTCTTCAAAGAACCTGTGGGTGACCAGAAGCAAAAGCAGCTATGGATCCCATCTTTCTTAAGAGATGTTCATCACTTCACGTTTGTGTTTTTAGCACCATCCCTACTCTGTTTTCTTTTGTTGTTTGTTTGTTTGTTTGTTTTTTAAGTGCTATGAGTTTTTACCTTAGTAGAATTATTCTCTTGATTAGAGCAGAGAAGCTGTCTCAGTCATCTAGTGTTGTTAAAACAAAAATACAATGAATGGATGACCTTAACAAAAAGAAGTTTATTCTATCACAGTCTAGGAGGCTAGATGTCTGAATTCAGGGTGCTACCTCCTGGAGAAGGATTTCTGTCTCTTTTGGCTCTGGGGGAAGGTCCCTGTCACCAGCCTTCCTGGCTAAGGAGCTTCTCAGTGAAGGGGCCCCCTGTCCAAAGGACAATTATTTTCCTGGCTCTTGTTTCTTGGTGATATGAGGACCCCTGTTTCTCTGTTTCATTTTCCCTTTTGTATCTCAAAAGAGATTGGCTTAAGATACAATCTAATCTTGTGGATCTCATCAACATAGCTGCTGCTAATCCACCTTATCAACATATACTATTTACAACACATAGGAAAATCACATCAGATAATAAAATGGTGGACAATCACGTCGTACTGGGAATCATGGCCCAGTCAAGTTGGCTGATATGTTTTGGGGATACAAGTAAGTATGCTATCTAATCTTTCAAATTGTTATTGTGAAATTTATCTTATATAAATCTTAAAAGAACATGATGTTCTTTGAGGTCAATTGGCATAACTAGCCTATTGCTAAGAGAGTTCTCTGCTCCCCATATTGGTGAGTGGTGTCTGGGGTATTAAAAGGAGGAGCTGCAGATAGGCAAAATTGATTTAGATTGTGTACTTTCACTTAGTCACACTCACACACACAAAATGTTTTAGGAAGACATTCTTTGCTAGTTAAGTTATTATTTGATTTTAAGAAGAATTGATGTGGTGTTTCTGACTTAAGGTTTAAAGATGATTTCAGGGCAATAGTTTCAGGGATTCATCCAGCCTCCACGGCTCTAGAAGATCGGAAGTCCACGAGAATTTGAAAGTTTGCTCTGCATTTTTCCCCTTTCTAATCAAGATTTCTCTATAGAATCTTTAGGATACAGATGTTCCATGATGGGTAGATGGATATTATCCATTTACTCTGGTTGCATGGCAAAAGAGGCAGTTGTTCTTGGAGGCAATTAGCACAGTCCAACTCTTCCTTCTAACCAGATTCTCTTGCTTCTGTTGCTCCAGGAGACTAGAGACCTATTGGTGTACATCAAATAGTCACTTGAAAGCTTTTAAGACCCTGGGCACTGTGCAGTGAACTACAAGATAGAACAGAAGCACTAAACACATTATTCCACCTAACGAAAATAGCTCATGAAACCATGGCCTTAAACTTCCAAGCCAAGGGAAAAAAATACCATCAGATACTTGTTTCCTTGTAAGCACCCTTAGTAGCTACTCTTTTATTTGTTTATTCGTTCATTCATTCTTCTTTATTTTTATTGTCTTATTGCAAATATGTATATCACACAACTTTAATCAATTCAACTTTTTACAGGTGTTCAACTTATGGACAGCCGTTACATAATTGGCAACAGTGTCAAGACTAGCTTTTAACTGTGATTAATATAATAATGAAAGTAGGAATAAAAAAATTAAAAAAATCAATAAATAGGAATAGGACCCCACAAAAACTAAAAATTTTCTTCATCAAAAGACTTTACCAAAAAAATTGAAAATCAAGCTACTGACTGAGATAATATACTTGGAAGCCATGTATTTGAATAAGAATCTAATTACATAAATATAAATAACAGCTTTGACAAATTAACAACAAAAAGACAAATAACCCAATCAATAAAATTGAGAAAAGGACAGGAATAGACATTTCATCAAAGAGAACATTCAAATGGTCACCAAACATGTCAAAAAATATTCATTGTCACTAGCCATCAGAGAGATGCAAATCAAAAACACAGTGAGATACTGTTTCACTCCTACTAAACTGGCTAAGATTAAAACAGACAATCAATGGAAAAAAAAATGTTGGCAAGGATGTAAGGAAATTGGAATCCTTATTCATAACTGGAGGGAATACAAAATCATAAAGGTATTATGGAAAACAGAATGGTGGTTGCTTTAAAAACTATAAATGTGTCCCAGCAATTCTACTCCTAGGTATATAACAAAAGACTTGAAAGCAGAGACTCAAAAAGATACTTGCATGCCAACGTTCATTGTAACTCTATTCATAATAGCCAAATTTCTATCAAGGGATGAATGGATAAACAAAATGTGATATATACACATAGCGACATATTACTCAGATAGGAGAAAAAATTAAATCGATACATGCTACAACCAGATGAAGCTTGAAGACATTATGCTGAGTGAAATAAGTCTGTAACAAAAGGACTAATTTTGTATGACCCCATTTTACAAGAAGACAAGGATGGATAAATGTATAGAGACACAAGTTACCAAGGGCCAGAGGCAGAGAGACTGGGGTTATTATAGAATATTGTGTTTCAGTTACAGTGGTGGAGAAATAATATTGATTAAGGGTAGGGTTGCACAGCCACTAGAGTATTTTTAATCTTAGTATATTTAGTGTCACTTGTCTTCTGTGTCATACCCTGTATTGCCCTCTGCATTTCCCAAACTTCTACCACTGAAAAACTAAAGAAGTCCCTTGATTTTTCCTTATATGCAGTATTTACAAAATAGTAGATTGACTATTTTTCTTCTCCATAGATTGGTTATATTAATGCAGTATTCTGCCCATTATTTGTATCCATTAACATCTGTTAAACTGAGTGAGCATTAACTTAGACGTCTTGTTTAGTAACGTAAATGCTTCTTTGGAAATGCTCTTCTGTTTCACTTTGCTATTCTCCAAATTGAATTTTAATTCAATACTCTGAAAAGAAAAAGAATAGAAGGAAGGGAAAACAAGCTTGATACCATGACAAATAAAAATTAAGAAAACTGGTTTCACTCTAGGTACCAGCAACAGTTAATGAAAACGAAAGAAGCAGCAAGGAGATGAGACATGAAAAGAGGCAGGAAAAAGAAACTACTGTGAAAGAACTGGATTAAAGATAGAATTTAGAAATATGAACAAAAAAATAACCTGACAAGGGATAAAATACTTGATATTCTATGGACATACATAGAAACCAGAGCATATATTCAGATTTAGTCAAGGTATAGTACCAAATCTATGTTTTCTGAATATACATCTTTCTACAAGTATTCCTTTTTATTTTTTACAAGATTGAAAGTGAGGTTGCAGATGAATAACTGTGCTTTCACTTCATATGTAAAGCAAGGTCCCCAGAGGAGAAAAAAAATACTTGCTTTGTTTTTATTTATCCTTACAAATAATGGCACTAAAAGCTACACAGTAACACAGATGAAAGAAAAAAATAAAGTAGTAATTGTCATGCAGACTGTATGTATTCAGGCTAGGTAGTCTGAATGACTGCAAAACTCTCAGACTGCCACCTTCAAATTACCCAATTTGAGCAATATACTGAAAATCAGTATTTCTCCTAACAGGATATTTCCAGATCTGGCTAATGGGTCAGATGCGTGTCATGGCGTTTTGGGGAGAAAGATAAGGTTTTAGGGCCCATTATGTCTTTTTATTCTTTACCCAGATTAGGTTTTACAACCACTTTACCCATCTGTAGTCTATTTCCTCTGAGGGCTTTATATGGATTTAACATTGACAATGATCTTTCTAGAGAGGTATTAGCATTAGTATATTATCTCAGTTATTCCTTAAAGCTGTTTATTAAATAACAAAATGATGTGTTTTGAAAAATATAAAGAACAGCTACAGATATTTTCTTATAAAATGATGCTCTCTGCAGTTTGCTGATTCACATTAGATTTTTTGTTTTTAACTTACTGTCTGTGTTTTCTCCTTGTACTAAGACAAGAGTTAAAGTACAAATACAATTTAGAAATTGTTTAAGAGTCTTCATTACGTGTGCTTGATTCCTTTGTTTGGTCCCAGAATTAAGCTTTACATTATCACCCTTCCCTGTGACATGTGTGAAACAGAAGCAAGGAGTGTGCTGTCACTGAGCAAGGGGAGCAGAAAGAGCTGCAGACAGGCAGGCATGCAAATTTAAACTGGATTGTACACTTTCATTCAGTTACAATAAAATATATATACATATATATATATATGTTTGTATCTGTATCCCTAGCACTAAATATGTAACCTGCACATAATAGGCACTCAAAAAATACTTAGAAATAAATGCATAAACACTTGAAAATTAAAACCAATGTAGCCTGATGCTAACTCCACACTTGCCATCTTTATATACCTAAAGGACAGCATACATGAAGAAAGTAAAAGTAATTAAAAAGACAGGAAAAAAGAAAAGACTAAAATGGATGTCAGAGGAGATTTTGAAACTTGATCTTGAATGCAGAATAGGAAAAGCAAAGAGAAGAAATGACAAATAAGAGAGCCGAACAGAAGAAACCAAGTGTTACAGTGAAATGTGTGAAAACCTGGAGTTAGGAAACCAAAAGGGAAGAACAAGCTCAGTATTTCTCAAGTTGAATGAAATAAAAAAATATTCAAGCCTCAGCTGAAATATTGAAGGGTTCTGTGAGCAAAATATTGAACAAAGCAGGGAGCATCAGATGAAGGTAAATGGAACACATGGAGTAATTTCCAAAAAGAATTGGCTGACATTCAGCTATTTCAGGAGGTAGCATACGACGGAGAACGGATGGTTTAGAAACAAGAAGTCCAAGCTACACCAAAGGCATTGATGAAAAAGAAACTTCCAGAAACTGACAGAATACCAGCTAAGATGGCTCAACAAAAAAGATGCAGCACGGCAGGTGCTCATCTTCTATGTCAAGAAATTCAGAAGGCAGCAACCTGACCAGCCTAACCAAAAGAGATCCACATCTGTGACTCTTCCAAAGAAAGATGATACTACAGAATGAAGAAATTATCCACCCCCCAAAAATGTTAGTATCACATACAGATGAAATTTTGCTAAAAATAATCTAAAAAAAATTGCAGAATCACATCAATGAGGAACTTCTAGAAATTCAAGCTAGGTTCAAAAGAGGGTGTGAAACTAAGGATATCGTTGTCAATGTAATAGAAATCTTAGTGTAGAACAAAGAACACCAGAAAGATATTTACTTGTGGTTTATTCCACTGTGTGGATTCTAATAACTTATGGATAACTTTGCAAAAAGTGGGAATTCCAGAACACTCGCCTGTGCTTGTGTGAAACCTGTACATAGACTGTCCTCAATTTTCCCTTGCTCAAGGAGCTTCTGAAGTGCAGGGACTCTGTGTCCAAGGGTGCTATTTTCTTGATATAAGGTCCCTAAATCTCTGCTTGCTCTGTTTTTGTTTTTTCTCTTGCAAGACCAAAGATGGTGAAGACCCCACCCCAGAGGAGCTCCCTTTGTATTGGATAGTGGATGTGACCTGAGGGAGGGTGCTACAATCCCACTCTAACCCACTTTAACATCAACTTACAATCACAAAATGTGGGACAACCACGCAATAGTGGGCATCATGCCCCAGCCAAGTTGATGCACACCTTTTGGGGGCAACACAATTAAATCCATGACATAGACCAAAAATGCAAACGCATGGTGCATTGATTAAGAGTAAGAAAGGTGTGTGTCAGGTTTCTGTGCTTTCATCATACTTAATCAGTATGCTGAAACAATAATCCAAGAAGCTGTACTATATGCTGAAGAATGTGGCAACAGGTTTGGAGAAAGACCCATTAACAACCTTTGTAGTGCAGAGCACATGGCCTTGCTTGTTGAAAGTAAAGAGGACTTCAGGCTCTTACTGATGAAGATCAAAGGCTACAAGCTTCATTATGGATTACACCTTAACATAAAGAAAACAAAAAGCCTCACAACTGGACCAATAAGCGCTATTGTGATAAATGGGGGAAATATCTAAGTTTAATTTTCTTTTTACTTGAATCCATAAACAACACCCGTGGCAGCAGTAGTGACTGAATCAAAGGACACACTGTGCCGGTCCAATCTGCTGCAAAAGATCCCTTTAAAGTGCTCAGAAACAAAGACGTCACTTTAAGGACTAACATTCACCTGACTGAAGCTATGATGTTTTCAGTCATCTCATATTCACGTGAAAGAAACATAATAAATAAGGAAGGCTGAGGAGGAATTGATGCCTCCCAACTATTGTATTGGGAAGAATATTGACTATACCACAGATCACCAGAAGAACTAACAAGTCTGTCTAGAAGTATAGCTATAGTTCTCCTGGGAAATAAGGATGGTGAGACTTAATCTCCCATACTTTTGACACGTCATCAAGTGGTATGAGTCCCTGAAGGAGGACATAATACTTGATAAGGAAGATGAGTAGTGTGTGGTGTGTAGTATAAGTGCTACAGCTGCAGATTAAAAAGTCAGCAGTTCGAATCTACCAGGCACTCCTTGGAAATTCTATGGAGAAGTTCTCTGTCCTAAAACGAGATCATTATGAGTCAAAATTAACTCAATGGCAATGAGTTTTGATTTTTTTTGTTAAGGACGAAGGTCAGCAAAAAAGAAGAAGACCCTTGACGGGATGGACTGACACAGCTGCTTCAATAATGAACTCAAAGGTAGCAATTATTTTTAGGGTAGTGCAACACCAGGCACTGTTTTGTTCTGTGTTATGAGGGAGAATCAACTGGACAGCACAATGCAACAATGACAACTATACAGAAGTACATACACACATACACATACAAAACCAAAACTAACCCTACTGCGGCTGAGTCAATTCTGACTCCTAGCAACCCTACTGGATAGAGTAAAACTGCCACATAGAGTTGCCAAGGAATACCCGGTGGAGTCAAATTGCCTATCTTTTGGTTAGCAGCCATAGTGCTTAACCACTGTACCACCAAGGTGTTCCTGGTTTGAGTCTGTGCCCTGGAGCAGTCAAGTCTACGACACATACTCCAAGTTAGGAAGAGGTAGAAGGTTTATTAGGAGGCGTGCTACCACCGGAGTCTTGACAGCAATGCAGGCTATTCTCCACAGAGTCACAAAAGACAATTTTTGCATCCGAGTTTGCATGCCATTTCCACAAGAAATACTTCATGTCTTTAAACATGTAGCTACACATCACAAAACAGTCTCAAGAAATTCTCTGTTGAACTCTAGTCAGTTTATTTATAGCAGGCAAAGACAAAACTTAAGAAAAAATTCCTCAGCTAGTTAAACGAGCCTGCCAGGTCCACCCTGACTGAGATAAGGAGCAATAAGTTGGGGTACAGAAAACGCCAAGCAGCCTTCCTAGCTACTGTTTTCCAGGCTGAAGGCCATTTCTTAGGACATGCAGGAAGAAGAGGAAAACGAAGGTTGCAGCAGTGGAGGGGGCTCTGCACACCTTTGGAAAGAGTCCAGAGCAGCTGGTGCAGCAAAAAACACTTCACAGATTATTTACAATATCATTATGGCATTACTTACGTGAAGTTCTCAATCACACATTTTGAAAAGGGTAAAGCATGTTGCAAGGTATTAGGTTACAAAGGTTTCCCAGAAGAATAATTATTATACATCTATACAGTTTTTTGTACATTTTATATACATATGTATATATATGTACATGTACATGTGTATCTATGTGTATATGTTTATGTATATGTGTATATATACACACACAGTGTGTACCTATATGCCTTTGAATTTATATAAATACATATAATATATAAAAAACTGTATAGATGTATAATGATTACTCTTCTTACTATGTACCAGGCGATATTCTTTGCTCTTTACCTGTATTAATTCACTAACTGACAACACCTCTTTGATTTAGGTACTATTACTATGCTCATTTTTCCCTTCACATTTAAAACCTGAGTTAGAGGAGCTAAGTAAATTGGTCAAGGGCACACAGCTCCTGCTAGGAGGATTGTGATTCAGATGTAGGTCATTTTATAGAAGTCGGCCCTATTAAACATTAAAGGTTATAGAGTCCAATCATTCTATCAAAACCACAGTGCTCACATATGATGACACACTATTGCTTCAGTAACTATCCTATTCAATTGCTTTTAGCACACAGATACTATTATATTCAGAAATAAACATGAGATGTAAACATACCTTGTAAGACATAGAATTTGGCTTTCAAATCTGAAACAGGATGCTGAAGGAAATGGCCAGAATTGATAGCAATTTCATTAGAGAATGCTAGACTTGCACTCTGACAAACTAGGTTTCCAGGCTATGTGGTGAGAGTCAGAGATCTTCAAGATGAAATGTGGACATGTATTCATTTTGCTGGAGTCTAGTACATAGCTCCATGTGTCTGTCACTGGTCTTACTTTGGTGGCTTGTGTATTGCTGTGATTCTGAAAGATATCCCATTAGTACGTTACACATCAACAGGGTCATCTGTGGTGAAGAGGTTTCAGTGGAACTTCCAGACTGAGACACACTAGGAAGAAGGACAGTGGCAGTCTCCTACTGAAAAAAATTCACCGGTGAAAGCCCTATGAACAGCAATGCAACATTGTCTGAGACAGTGTCAGAAGATGAGCTCCTCGTGCTGGAAGCCACTCAAAATACAGTCTGCAATCAACACCCATGGAAGAAGTGGTCGAGAAGTCAAGTGCCATAATCCGCGGGGTAAATGCGCTACCAAAAAATAAAAAAACTTCTTTACCTTCAGTGAGGCGGACTGACACAGTGACTGCAGCAATGGACTCAAATACAATAACTTAGAGGATGGCTCAGGTCAGGCGGGGTCGCATTCTGTCATACACAGGGTCTTTATGAGTAGAAACTGACTTGATGGCACCTAAAAGCAAGAGTCTACATCAGGTTTTGAATCTCTGGATAAAAGGGAGCAGGAAAGGAAAGAAAAGAGATGGGGAAGAAAACGCGTAAGAGGGGGGTGCTGCTGGAAAGGGAATGCCTGTCCAGTCCAAAACCAAAATCTTGGTGTACAAAAGCTGCCAACTGGACTTATTTTCCATCTTGTTACGTTACATGTAATGGAATGCAAAAATCCGTATGGACTTTTTCCCCCAGATTGTAACATCTGCCATCTGTCCATGACTTTACTATTGTTTCTAGTGACCTACTCTGTAATGCTTACACTAGACATTATTATCCTCTTCATGTAGGTGAGAAAAAGGGAGCTTGGAATTGTTAAATAAAATTTCAAATGTCACATATATGCCTTAGTTCTGAGTCCAGACTTTGTATCTGGCCTTCTGGTTTCAAAGACAACCCTGATGGCTTGATGACTGAGCGCAACAGCTGCTAACCAAAAGGCCAGCAGTTCGAATCCACTGGTCGTTCCCTGGAAACTCTGATGGGCAGTTCTACTCTGTTTACAGGGTCACTATGAGTCAGAATCGACTCAACGGCAATGGGTTTTCTGATTTGACAGTCTATAGTCTCTAACATGGTCAAAGCCCTCCCTTTATACATAATCTAATAAAAAATAATTAGGTAGAGTTTATTAAATGCTTTATTTATCCCCAAACTCGGGGCTGATTTCTTGAAAAACTTATTTTCCAAACCAAAAGAAAGAAAAGAAAAATTTAAATAAAACAAAAAACCTTTTACCTTTTCTGTACTTCCTGGACAGACTTGAGTTTCATGGGCCGTACAGTTAATCTCTCTTTGAAAATCCCTCACTATGTGTTGTCAGAATTCCTCCCCACTTACAGTATCAGTTCAAACAGCTTTTCAGAAATCGCTATAATTCCGAGGAAAGCCAGAGCCCTTTATGACTAATCCTTCGCATGGAACCACAGCTCACTTTATTTTTAGCATCTTTCAGTTTAAGCTACTGTCTTTCTCTGACATCTACAATGGGTACCAGCTGCAGCTGGCCTCCCAAAGGGAACCTGAGGGGAAATCAGGAAGGAGTGCACGGCTTGAATAAGTTTTCTCAAAGTCTTATTAAATATTGAGAGGGTAAGTTGCATTTTAGGACTTTCTGATTTCAGTTTCGTGATAGGCATTAACATTTAAATAGCAGAACAACATTGTAGGTCCTCTCTGTATTTTTTTGCTGGGGTTGCATATGAAGCTATGATGTGAAGTATTCACACAGTAGATGGTTTCATACGTAATTTCTATCTGTTGTGTCGCTTACTGTCATTCATTTGTTCATTCATTCATTTTACCACTAATGTATCCATTTATCAAACATGAATTGAACACTTAACATATATTAACGTCCCTGGGTGGCACAAATAGTTTGGTCTTGGCTACTCACCAAAATCTTGGTAGTTCAAACCACCCAGAAGAAAGGCCTGACAAACTACTTCCTTAAAGGTTATGGCTAAGAAAAGGCTCTGGTCTTCAATTCTACTCTCTAATCGACGGGGTTTCCGTGAGTATGAATCAACTCCACAACAATGATTTTGTTTCAGTTCAGTTACATATTAAATGTAAGATTCCAGGAATATACAATGTATAAAAATAGTATCTAGAGGGCGGAGTCAAGCTGGCGGACTAAGTCCACGTCTCCTCCTATCCCTCTGGAAACCAAGACCTGAAATGACAGTCAAACAGAGCCTTCTGAGCACCTAATCAGCCTCAGGACACAGCACAGAGCTGTTCATTGGGACTTCATACCACTCAGCGAAAAATCTCCTCTCTTTCGCTGACTCCCGCTCCTGGCTAGCCCCGGCTCTCACGGACGGAAGGTAAACGCACCATTTTGACTTTTTTTTCCTCAGTCTCCGCTGGCGGGCGGAGCTGGGCCTTGCCCGGCGTCTGGACTCAGACACGCTGCTGGGGGGATAGGCAGGCGAAATTCCCGTATTCTGAGAGCCAGGCTCGGGACTCTTGTTAATCTAGCCACTTTGAGCCTTTCGTTTTGTAGCTGCCTCAGTGGGGTTTGTGCGGAGCTCCGCGGTCAGGGTGCAGGACGCAATGTTGGTACCGAGATTTTAGCGGGACCTCATTCTTAGCCTGGGAGACAGAGCCTGCAAATGGGACAGCGATTCTCCGACAAAAAAGTAGTGATTTTGCATAGTGCTGCCTATGTTGGGGGCCCTGCAACAGAAGCAGAGGAATCACTACCTCTGGGCACCTTTAGCCCCCTCCCCCGTCTGCTGCCTGTGTGGAGGACGCCATCTTGGATACGGTGGCTGCAGCTGGACCTAATTCTTAGCTTGGGAGCCAGAGCCTGCCCACAGGAGAGCGCTTTCCTATTACAAAACCAGTACTCGACGCAGTGCTGGCTAAGTCTAGGCCCTGTCAGCAGAGGCCAACAGAGCAGTAGCATTTCTGTATTCTGAACTAGTTTGTTATCATCTGGGGTTGGATACAGTGGCACTTACTTTGTCAGATGAGAAGAGGAACCTCTACACCTCAAAACGTAACTGACTTGTGAACGGGTCAGATACCTTTTGCTTTACATCTGAAGACAGCCTAGAGAAACATTTGCAATCCATCCTCACAGTACCTCTTCCAGCCTCTATATACTCACATGGGACCCAAAAAGCAACAGACAATTGTGGCATACAAGCAATCACTCATGGCTTCAGAAGGCTCCCAAACAAAGCAACCAAGGAGTTTTCCAGATGAAGAAACTTTTATGAAAGCATCAGGAAGTGAATTCAAATTGATTATATAAAGAGCCCTTCTAGACCTTGTACAAAATGCAGCAGAACAAAATGAAAAATTAAGCAAGTTGTTCAATCTGATGGAACACCAGTACTCTGAAATCCAACAGATCAAGAAGAAAATCAAAGACATAGAAACTTCCATGCAAAGCCAAGAAAACAGAATGGAATAAATGGAAAAAAGAATTTCTGACTTGGAAGATAGAGCCACTGATGCCAGCGTCTATGAGCAGAAATCAGAAAAAAGAAACAAGAAAAATGAAGAAACATTAAGAAGCATGTGGGACTCTATTAAGAGGAACAACCTTCAATTAATTGGAGTCCCTGAACAGGGTGAGATATCTGAGAACACAGAGAGTATTGTTGCTGAGCTGCTGAAAGAAAACTTAGAAATCACGAAGGAAGAGAACATAGACATCTCAGATGCATATCGTATGCCATCCAACATAGATCTCAAAAGAAAGACTCCAAGACATATTATAATTAAGCTTAACAAAATGAAACATAAGCAGCAACTCTTAAAGGCAGCAAGACTCAAGGCAAAGCTAACATTCAGAGGAAAACCCTGTAGGCTCTTGTCAGATTTCTCAGCAGAAACCATGCTGGCACGGAGACAGTAGCATGACACATTCAAAGTCTTGAAGGAGAAGAACTTCCAACCAAGAATTATATATCCTGCAACACTATGTTTCAAATACGAAAATGAAGTTAAGACATTCCCAGATAAGCAGAAACTCAGAAACTCTGTAAAAACCAAACCCAAACTACAAGAAATACTGAAAGAAGTTGTTGGCTTTGGCTTAGAAGAACGAAACCACTAACTTTATATTTGAGAATAACAGACTACTCAATACTCTACTCATATAGGGAAGGCTCCAAAGTAAATCACAGCTTTGATATGGAAAGAAGCAATCCAGTGATCATCATGAAAACTATGGTGTCATCAGAATAAAAAGAGGAATGTACTACAGTTGTTATAGTCCTTCCAGATGGAGAGGCAGATGACAAGACTGGTAGTAATTAAAATTGGGTTTATAAATAGTTTATTAAGGGGGTTCATAGGGGCAGCTGTAAGCACAACAAAGACGTATCATACCATTTCAAGAAATCTAACACACGAGTCTCAACAACTATAAAACCAGCTCTGAAAAAGGTGAAAAATCAACTCACAAAAAAGAGTGTCCCAGAACAGACTAATAAGAACAACAGAGAAAACATCAACATAAAAATAAACATATCACAATGGCAGCAGTGAACACATACCTATCAATAATTACATTGAATGTGAATGGACTGAATGCTCCAGTAAAGAGACACCGAGTGTCATCTTGGATCAAAAGAAACGACCCATCCATATGTTGTGTACAAGAAACTCACTTGAGACCTAAAGACAGGAACAAACTGAAAATTAAAGGATGGAAGAATATATATCAAGCTAACAATGAACAAAGAAGAGCAGGGGTGGCAATTCTAATCTCAGACAAAATCAATTTTAATGTCAAATCCACCATCGTGGACAAAGATGGACACTATTTATTGCTGAAAGGTTCAGTACACAAGCAAGACTTAACTATACTAAATATTTATTCACCTAATGTCAGAGCACCTAAATATGTCAAAGAAACACTGACTACACTGAAAAGAGAGTTAGATGACTCCACAGTAATAGTGGGAGACTTTAACACTCCACTCTCATTACTAGACAGATCAGCTAGAAAAAAACTCAGTAAAGAAACAGAAGACCTCATTGACACAATTAACCAATTAAACCTCATTGATATATACAGATCTTTCTACCCATCAGCAGACAACTACACCTTCTTCTCCAGTGCACATGGAACATTCTCCAGAATTGACCACGTGATAGGCCATAATACAATGCTCAACAAAATCCATACCATTGAATTACTGCAAAGCATCTTCTCAGATCATAAAGCCATCAAAGTTGAAATCAATAGCAGAAAAAACATAGATAGAAAGTGGAACTCTCAGAAACTGAACAACATCTTGCTCAATAAAACGGGTTATAGAGGAAATCAAGGATGAATTAAAGAAATTCATGGATTCCAATGAGAACAAAAACACTTCCTACCAGAACCTATGGGATATAGCCAAAGCAGTGCTCAGGGGTCTGTTTATCTCCATAAATGCACACAACTTGAAGGAAGAAAGAAGCCAAATCAAGGAACTACTTCTACAGCTTGAACAAGTAGAAAGAGAACAACAGAGGAACCCCTCGGACACCAGAAGAAATGAGATCATAAAGATTAGAGTAGAGATAAATGAATCAGAGAATAGAAAAACAATTGAAAAAATTGAAAAGAACAAAAGCTGGTTTTTTGAAAAGATCAACATAATTGATAAACCACTTGGTAAACTTACTAAAGAAAAGCAGGAAAGGAAACAAATAACCCAAATTAGAAATGGGGGAGGGGTGAGTTGTCACCACAGATGCAACAGAAATAAAAAATATCATAACAGAATACTATGAAAGACTGTACTCTAACAAATTTGAAAACCTAGGGGAAATGGACAAATTCCTTGACTCATACCACCTACCTAAATTATCACAACGTGAAGCAGAACAACTTAATAAACCCATCACAAAGGAAGAGATTGAAAAGGTCATCAAAACACTGCCAACCAAAAAAAGTCCGGGCCCAGATGGCTTCACAGCAGAATTCTACGAAGAATTTAGAGAAGAGTTATCACCAATACTACTGATACTATTTCACAGTATACAAAGGAATGGAGTACTCCCAAACTCATTCTATGAAGCCAGCATAACCCTGATACCTAAGCCACGGAAAGATCCAACAAAGACAGAGAACTACAGACCGATATCACTCATGAACCTAGATGCAAAAATCTTCCACAAAATTCTTGCCAACAGAATACAACAACATATCAAGAAAATAATCCATCGTGACCAAGTGGGATTCATACCAGGGATGCAAGGCTAGTTCAACATCAGGAAAACAATTAATGTGATTAACCACATAAATAACACAAAAGACAAGGATCACCTGATTTTGTCCATTGATGCCGAAAAGGCATTTGATAAAGTCCAACACCCATTCATGCTAAAAACTCTTAGCAAAATGGGCAGAGACGGCAAATTCCTAAACACAGTAAAGGCCGTTTATACAAAGCCAATTGCCCACATCATCCTGAATGGAAAGAGACTGAAAAACTTTCCCTTGAGATCAGGAACTAGACAAGGATGCCCACTGTCACCTGTCCTATTCAACATTGTGCTAGAAGTTCTAGCCAGAGCAATTAGACAAGACGAAGAAACAAAGGGCATCTGCATCGGCAAAGAGGAAGTTAAAATCTCCCTGTTCACAGATGATATGGTTGTATATGCAGGGAACCCCAAGGAATCTATAAGTAAGCTACTCAAACTGATAGAAGAGTTCAGCAAAGTCTCAGGATACAAGATAAACATAAGTAAATCAGTAGGATTCTTTTATATCAACAACGAGACTATTAAGGAGGAAATTATCAAATCAACACCATTTATGATAGCCCCTAAGAAGATAAAGTACCTAGGAATTAATCTAACCAGAGAAACAACAGACCTTTACAAAGATAACTACAAGCCCTTACTACAAGAAACTAAGAGAGACTTAGATAAATGGAAAAACCTACTCTGCTCATGGATAGGAAGACTTAACACTGTGAAAATGTCTATTTTACCCAAAGCAATTTATTTATATAATCCAATCCCAATACAAGTTCCAGCATCACTTTTTAACGAGATGGAGAAACAAATCACAAATTCTGTTTGGAAAGGGAAGAAGCCCCGGATAAGTCAGGTACTACTAAAGAAGAAGAACACACTGGAAGGCCTCTCATTACCTGACCTTAGAACATACTACACTGCCACAGTGGTCAAAACAGCCTGCTACTGGTACAAGAACAGACAGATCAATCAATGGAACGGAATTGAGACCCCAGAGATGACACCATCTGCCTATGAACAGTTGATATTCGACAAAGGCCCTAAGACATTAAACTGGGGTAAAAACAGTCTCTTTAACAAATGGTGCTGGCAAAATCGGTTATCCATCTGCAATAAACTGAATCAAGATCCATATCTTACACCTTCTACAAAAACCAGCTCCAACTGGATAAAAGACCTAAATATCAAACCTAAAACGATAAAGCTCATCCAAGAAAAAGTAGGAACAACAATGGAAGTTTCAATACACAATGAGGACAGACTGCAAAATCTGTGAAAGATACCTCAATCAACAAAAGAGAAAATAGATAAATGGGAACTATTAAGAATCGAACACCTTTGCTCATCCAAAGACTTTATTAATAGAATTTAAGGAACACACACAGAATGGGAAAAAAGTATTTGGCAACTCTATGTCAGACCGACGTCTGATCTCCATAATTTATAAGATACTACAAAATATCAATAAGAACAAGATAAACCATCGAATTAAGCGATGGGCAAAGGAGATGGACAGACACTTCACTAAAGAGGAGATCTAGGCAGCCAAATAACACATGCGGACATGTTCACGATCTTTAGTTATTAAAGAAATTAAAATCAAGACGACAATGAGATAGCATCTCACCCCAACGAGATTGGCCATGATCCAGAAAACACAAAACAGCAAATGCTGGAGAGGCTGTGGGGAAAGTTGAACCCTCCTACACTGTTGGTGGGGTTGCAAAATGGTCCAGCCTCTTTGGAAGGAAATCTGGCGCTTCCTTAAAAAAGTGGATATCGATATACCATTTGACCTAGTAATTCCACTACTTGGAATATATCCTACAGAATCAAGGCCTTTCACACCAACGGACACATGTACCAGATTGTTTACCGCAGCACGGTCCAAGATAGCAAAAAGATGGAATCAACCCAGATGCCCAACAATAGAAGAACGGATAGGTAAACTATGGTACATATACTCAATGGAGGACTGTGCAATGATAAAGAATAATGATGATTCCAGGAAACATCTCCTAACCTGGTTTCAACTGGAAGACATTATGTTGAGTGAAAGTAATCGGCGACAAAGGGACAAATACTGTATGAGACCTCTACAATAAGAGCTCAAAAACAGACTTGTGTATAGAAGAAAAGACTCTTTGACAGCTGCAAGGGAGGGGAGGGAGGGAGGGTGAGGTGGGGAGGGCTTAGTTTAGATAGTTACTAGAAATCTAGTTGGGAGAAAGCTGTGATAGCACACATTAGAAACAAGAACAACATTAAGTGGACTTCAGCATAACTTGAGTACTCCTTCCATCTTAACTCAATACTGCATGGATAGAGTAGCTGGGGAGTAGGGAGGGGGACCATGCTCTTAGGCGAATTCCAGGCCAATTGACACAACTAGCGTTTTGCTAAGAGAGCTCTCTGCACCCCACATTGGTGAGTGGCGTCTTGGATCTTAAAAGCTGCCAAGCTGCCATCCGAGGACACAGCAAATGGTCCCAACTCAGCAGGAACAGATGCTCACCGAGGACCAAAATGACATGCTGTAAAGACAACCGAGAAGACAGAGAGACCCACAAAAGTGGGTGCCTACATCGATTTGGGACCAGAAGAACTGGATGGTGCCCGGCCACCACCAGTGATAGCCACGATGTAGCTCACGGAGAGGAGTCTCACTGGCAACACAAGAATAAAAAGGGGTGCATCATGAGATCTCCGTTAAAAGACCTCAATTGATGGTCCAGCGGTTTGGGGGTTCCTCTGAGAGCATGGCCCCTGTCCCTGATGCTGCCCTTTCCCATAAATTATAACAAAGTTCCACTCTTTGGACAGGAATGGATTGGACTTGGCAATGCAGAGTGACCATATATTGGAAGCACTTTATGGTTCTGTACATCTATAGGATATCATCTTGCTGACCTCTGGCTGGAGGAAGGGGAGTGGATGGAGAGGAGGGGAAAGGAGACTGTTGGGAGGATGAGACATGCATGAAGCCGAGAGGAATAGTGTGCTGTCACCAGACAGGGAGAGCAGTGGAAGCTGCATATAGGTGGGCACGTAAATTTATACGTGAATGTACATTTTCACTCAGTTATGTTAAATAAAAATAAAAAAAAATAGTATCTAATTTCTAAGACCCATGGTCTTATAGAAAGAAATCTTTTTTGTGTTTTATTGTTTACAAATCATCCAACTCCCAGTTTTCCAATTTTATCTGCCAGTCTCTGGGAAGTTTTAACGTTGTTTTGTTTTGTTTTCTCTCTTTCTGTTTTACAGTCTCAAGTGTTTTAAAGTCTTTTCTTAACGTGTCCATTGATAGATATTCGAGATTCTAACATTGGCATTGTGTGTTGTTGTTGTTATTACTGTTGTAAATGGGTTTACATTTATTAACTAATTATTTGAGGGTATACAAGAAATTGATGATTTTATGCTGAATTTCTTACCAAGTCCCTCCATGAGCTGTGTGATTATTTGTGCCTGTTTTTGTTTTCCAGCTGTTTTACTTGGCCTTCCTAGATGAAATACTGTATAATTTGCAGAGTATAAACTGTACTTGTAACTTTAAAAAATAAGTGATTTTGTTATAGTTTTTGCTTTTTATTGAATAGGACTTCTAGAATACATTTGAAAAATAATGGTGATATTGTTCATTCTTTTTCTAATATATTAGCCTTAAAGTAAATACTTCTCATCTAGTATTTCAACATTATCAGTGATATTTTGTTTGTTTATAGTTCTTTGTCTAACAGATCCACTTTATTATGTTAAAGAAAAAAAATTATTGTGCTTTAGCTGAAGGTTTATTGAGCAAATCAGTATCTCTTTAAACAATACTTTTTTTTAAGAATTGATTGACAACCTCATGACTTGTTAAAACTTCTTCTTGAACTTGGGTTTCTCATTTCCGTTCTTCCAGCTTTTCAGTAACTTCTTGTCTTCTCCTCCTTGTCCCTGGGCTGATGTGGCCATATAGTCTTGTATGTATAATCTTATATAAACAGTTGAGCTGCATGTATTATTGTTTGTTTTATGGGCCTGTCTAATTGTCGGCTAAACAGTGAATCTCAGAAGTGACTTTAGTACTGAGTTAAAAGATTGTCCGAGGGCCATACTCTCAGGGTTTTGTTAAGGGAGTGTTGGATTATCACTACTCTACTAACAGTTTCTAGTTGCTATGGATTTCAAATTTTAAAAATACCCCTATGGAAAGTTGTGTTCTGTAATGTAGTGTTGCTATGAGTCAAAATCAATTTGAAAACAATGAGTTTTATTTGATGCTATTCAAATGATTATTTTTGATTAAAATATTCTTTTGAGTGATTGTAATCAATACCTAGTATATAAGGTCTGACAGTTAAGTTCACAAACTCATCCTAGCGAGGTGTTACATACCTCATTGATGAACATTGAAGTACTCCCTTGGGAAGCTAGGCACCAACACCAGCTCCTCATCCACCCTTCAGAGCTAGAATAGATTTTTAATTGTTTTGTTGTTTCACTTTCAGTTCCTAATTATTTTTTTCTTTTGATTTCCAGAGCTGTATTTGATGATTTGTATTTTTTAAGGTAAGAAACAAATTGAAATGTTATATATATATATTTTTTTACTCTGACAAGTCTGTAGTGTTTTGTCATAGTATTAAAATGACTTCTACATTTCCATATATATTTGATATCATATTTTAGGAATAAAGAATGATCTGTAGTCAGGAAATGTGGCTGCGGGGATAGAAATAACACCAGAGATTCCATGATGGAATTTTGTAATTACTTTTTCACCAACATAGACAGTAATTTTACCCATGGAACTCTCTAGATGGAAAATATAGAAAAAAAAATCTACTACATGTGTAGAAAGAGAAACTCAGTATCGACAGTCAGAACAAAGTCAGGGTCTGTCTGCAGAACATACCGTCAATTGCTCATAGACAAGTTTAATGCAAACCTAAAAAAGTTAAAATAAATCCAGGAAAATGAAAACATGACCTTAAGTATAAAAAATCTACTGCTGTCTAGTCAATACCAATTCATAGCGACACTACAGGACAAAGGAGAACTGCTTTATACAGATTCCAAGGAGTGCCTTGTGGATTTCAACTGCCAACACTTTGGTTAGTAAGCATAACACTTAACTACTATAACATCAGTATTTCTAACCTTGAGTATATACCGTTTGAATCTAGGGACTATCTCACTAATAGATCTGACAAATTGAACACTAATGATCAAAAACCAGATGAGCTGTGAGATAATATCAAGGACATTATACATGCATGTGGAAAGAAAAGTCTAATTAAAATGACAGGAAAGTAACAAAAGACCCAAATGGATGTTAAATCAGACTCCAAAATTTGCTCGTAAGTGTAGAGTAGCTAAAGTCAGTGAAAGAAATGATGAAATAAAAGAGCTGAACAGAAAATTTCAAAGGGCAACTCAAAAAGATGAAGCATTATAATAAAATGTACAAACACCTGGAGTTAGAAAACCAAAAAGGAAAAATACATTTAGCATTTCTCAATCTAAGAGAATTTAGGAGAAAATTTAAGTCTTGGCTTGCAACTTTGAAAGATTCTATGGGCAAAATATTGAACGACTCAAGAAGCATCAAAAGAAGATCGAGGGAATACACAGAGCCCTTGTACCAAAAAAAAAAAAAACCAGTGTTCAATGACTGCTGGTATTAAAGGAAGAAGTCCAAGCTACACTGATGGTCTTGGCAACAAAAACGGCTCCAGGAATTGGCAGAATACCAACTGAGATATTTTAACAAATGGATGCAGAACTGGAGGTTCTCACTTATCCATGCCAACAAATTTGAATAACAGGTGCCTGGCTAAGGGACTTGAAGAGATTCACATTTGTACCCATTCCAAAGAAAAAGATGAAACACAACGTGGAAATTTTCAAACAATATCACTAATATCACTTACAATAAAATTTTGCTGTTGATGATTCAAAATCAGTTGTAGCAGTATATGGATAGGTAACTGCTGAAAATTCAAGCCAGATTCAGAAGAGGACTTGGAATGAGCAGTATAATTGCTGATGGATCTTGGCTGAAGACAAAGAATACCAAAAAGATGCTGGCCTATGTTTTATTGATGATACAAAAACATTTGACTTGTGGATCATAACAAATTATCTGATGGGAAAGAATGGGAATTCAAGAACACTTAATTTCACTCAAATGGAACCTGTACATAGACCAAAAGGCAGTTATTTCAACAGAGCAAGGAAATATTATTTGGTTAAAAATTAGAAAACGTGCATGTCAGAGTTACACTTTTTCACTATATTTATTCATTCTGTATAATGCAAAAATAATCAGTGAAGCTGGACTATATGAAAAAGAACAGGGCATCAGGACTGGAGAAAGATTCATTAACAACGTGCAGTATGCAGATGCCACAATCTTGCTTGCTGAAAGTGAAGAGGACTTGAAGCACTTGTTGATGAAGATCAAAGACCACGGTGTCTAATATGGATTACTGCAGTGTAAAGAAAATGAAAGTCCTCACAACTGAACCATAAGCAGCATCATGATAAAGGAGAAAATATTGAAGTTGTCAAGGATTTCATTTAACTTGGAACCACAATGAACATCCTTGGAAACAGTAATAAAGAAATTAAATGGTGTCTTGCATTGGGCAAATCCGCTGTAAAAGACCTTTAAAGTGTTGTAAATCAAAGATGTCACTGTGAGGACTAAGGTGCTCCTGACTCATGCCATGATATTTTCAGTCATCTCATGTACATGTGAAAGATGGACAATGAATAAAAACGACTGAAGAAGAATCGATGCCTGTGAATTATTGTATTGGTGATGAATATTGAATATACCATGGAGTGTTAGAAGAATGAATGAGTCTGTCTTGGAAGAAACGCACAATGAGTGCTCCTTGGATGTCAGGATGGTGAGACTTCATCTCCTGTACTCTGGACATGTTACCAGAATTACCAGTTTCTGGAGAAGGACTTTACGCTTGACAAAGTAGAGGGTCAGCGAAAAAGAAGATCCTCAACAAGACGGATCAGCACAACAGCTTCAACAATGGCTTTAAACGTAGCAATCGTTGTTAGGATGGTGTCAGACGGGGCCCTGTTTCCTTCTGCGTATGTAGTATCACTGTAAGTTGAAATTGACTTGAAGACCGCTAACAAGAACATTTTTGCAGATTTTTAGATTTTTATTTTTCTTGATATCTTTTACTGCAAGATTTTCTACTTCATGAATGATTATTTTCCTGTAAAGAAACAACTTTATTATTTGAAATGTATGTGCTTTCTACAACTTTCTGCTTTTAGTTGTACAAAGACTTCCACTACCGTCTACACTTCTGTCCATTTGTCCATTCAGACCAACAAAACAGCAAACCCACTGCCATGGAGCCAGTTCCGGCTCATAAAGACCCAGTAGGACAGTGTAGAACTGCTCCATAGAGTCTCCAAGGAGAGGATTTGAACTGCTGACCTTTTGTTTAGCATATGTAGCACTTACTGACTACACCATCAGAGTTTCCTGTCCATTCATAGACAAGCAAAATACTGTTGGAGTCTGTTATCAGTCAAGCAATTTTTAATGTAGTCTCCAATTCAGAGATGATTTTGTCTTTTCCTTCTTCTTGTATCTGAGTTCAGTTAATCAGTTAGCTTTCTCTCTCTATTGTTAATTCATCTTTGATGTTGATATTTTAATTTGAGGGTTATTTTTTAAATATCTTCAAATATCTGAGTGATGATATTTAATTCCGTTTGGAGTGTTATCTAGGCTTCGGAGTTCTTTTTGATAGGGTATGAAAAGTGTTTTCTGATTCATGTGACGTTTTTGCGTGTGTTAAAATTCTCATTTTCAAAATTCTACATGCTTCAGTTACTGTAATGAAATCCAATACACTTAGCTGATTCGTTTATTTTGTTCATGGGGAAGAGGGTACGGGTCTTCCCATTGTCGTAGCCCTCTTTTATGTCATTAGACCCTAATTCTTCCTCTTGGCCTCTTTTCCTCTTTACTCCTCAGTTGCCAAATTGCAAAGTTCTCTTTCAAGTTGAATTATTTACCCACAAAAATTTGATCTATTTTATTAAATATACATATATATTTTCCAGTTAATTCCTGACATCTTCTTGTTAGGTGCCGTCCAGTCAATTGCTACTCATTTAAGGTTTCTAGTGAACTCGCAGTTTTTACTGAGTACTGCTTGAGTGGAAATCTAGTTTTCGTCTTTTTCTTAGTAAACACTAGGGACCTTTTCTGGAAACCCTGGTAGCCTACTGGTTAACTGCTAAATCTGCTAATCAAAAGGTTGGCGGTTCAAACCCGCCAGATGCTTCTTGGAAACACTATGGGGTAATTCTACTCTGACCCATAGGGTCGCTGTGACTTGGAATTGACTTGCCTGCAGTGGTTTGGCTTTAGGGACCTTTTCCACTCATGTGACGTGCTGTCTATCACTCCCGTTCTCCCACCAGCCCTTAGGGACGTAAGAAAATCTTCAATTTGCTTACTCTTCATTCTTTTCTATCATCATTCTCTTCTTTTCTCCTTAGATGAAATCAGAGGGAAATGGGACTAATGTGGCACAAGGAAGAAAAAGTTCTTCCCTGTCATTTAAGTATCTGTTCTGCTGGGTATACATTTGGTGGCACACTGGTTAAGTGTTCAACTGCTAACTGAAAAGTAAGGGGTTCAAACCCACCAGCCACTCCATAGGAAAAAGACTTGTCAGCCTTCTTTAAAGATTATAGTCATAAAGATTATTTATGGAGGTCCTATATACTGTCTTTCTTTCTACATACATAGAATACATATGCATAGTAGAGAGTAAATATGTGTGTGTATATATATATATACACACACATGTATACACATACATATATAAAACCAAGCCCAATCCACTGCCATCAAGTCAGATCGACTCATAATGACAGAAGAAGTCAGAGCAGAACGGCCCCATAGAGTTTCCAGGAGACACCTGGGGGTTTGAGCAGCTGGCAGAGCCAACAATGAACCCACTATGCCCCCAGGGTTTCCACATAGATATATATCTATATAGATATATATATACTATAAATGTTCTTTGAAAATTAGCTGAAGATGTTCCCATTCTTTGTATATATACATGTATACCTGGTAGTACAGTGGTTAAGAGCTTACCTACTAACCAAAAGGTCAGCAGTTTGAAATTATCTTCTGTTCCTTGGAAACCCTATGGGGCAGTTCTACTCTGCCCTATAGAGTCACTGTAAATTGAAATCCACCCAATGTTAATCCCTCCTGCCTCCACACATACACACACACACAAACACACACGCACAAACACAAACACACACACGCACAAACACACACACACGCAATTTGTCTGAAAATTTTAAGAATCTCTTTGATGAGTGAGCCTATAGGACAGAGAATAACCGTCCCATAGAGTTTCCGAGGAGTGCCTGGTGGATTTGAATGGTTTATGGTTTTCGCAAGTAGCTGTAGCTCATAACCACTACTCCATCAGGGTTTCCTTGAAGATTTTAGTGGGGTTAAAACTAACAAACTTTTTGCAAGGATAAGAATATCACTTAATACTAACAAACATTTTTTTTAATTCAACAATGCATTAAATCAATCCTCGTTCAGATTATACCAATTTGTACCTCTCCCCAATTCTCCTCTCCTCCGTGATCATGACTCACAGTATCACTTCATTTACTGAAATGAGAAAGTTGCAGCTGAGACTGTGAGCTGGGATCAACTCCAAGGCAACAGTTTTCAGGTCTGTAAGCGGAGAGAGGATGGACCCAGACCCCAGGAAACCAGACTGCAAATAAAAAAACTTTTCAACTTTGTCCTCTCTCCATGTTTTGTTTTGCTTTTGTTTTGTTTTTGTTTTTCGCTTGTTTCCAGCTCTCAGATGTGCTTCTTGTAGCGAACAACAACAAAGCAGTTCAGATGGAGAGGATTCTAGTAGCCAGCTCCAGAGACAGTCAGGGGAGGATGGTGTGGGGTATTTTGTTCAGTGGCTCAACTGGGATTCCAGAGAGAGTTCCTTCTGGAGACAGTGAAAGGCATAAATGAGAGAAGAGAAGGCACACCGTGTCCCTAGGGCTGAAAGAGAATCAGTCGTCACAGAAACAGTTTCTTTTTTGCTTAAGTAGAGACAGTTTGGAATTCTTGAGCAGACATTGTTCCACGTTTACTGATGGCTACAAACTCATCACTGTCCCACTGAACCAAGTAACTAAATAAAGAGAAAATTTCAAAGACCGTTGGTCTGCAAATGCATCTCTGAAGTGAGCAGGTAAGAAAAAAGTAACCCCACACATCCTGTACTGAGCCAGTGTTACCGGAGAGTAAATAATATTCACATTTCTGTACTTTCTACCAATTTCTTCTTGTTTCCTGATGGCACTGCTTGTATAAATTTAAGGATGAGTTTATCTCAGCCTAAATTTTAATTTCATATAGAAGCACCTCTGAAATATTTCTTATCTCCTTCACACAGATTTCTTAGTAAAGTTATGGATTCATATGAATAGTGGGTGAAACTATTATAGATTAACTATCTCTTATCAAATGGCTGATATTGACTGTGATTTCTATGTTTCCTTGGTGCTTGGGGTTTATCAAAGTATTTTCAAATGCATTATGATCTGTGACTGATCATGCATGTCTCAATCCCTGAGAATATGATTCTTTATTATAGTCATGGGGGATTCGAGCCCCTCATATCAATCCATTCTCAACCCTGTTGGTTTCAGGAACTCTGAGCTCTGCTTGGCCTGATTCTGTCAGGGCCAAAAGACAGAGACCAAGTTAGAGAGAGCGAAAGGCAACTTTTTTGGTTGGCCAGGAAGGAGACAGCTGGGCCTAAGTGCCTTCCAAGACTACTCATAGAAGGATTGTGAGTTCAGTTTATATAGGCAGGATCAGTTTCAGAATACAAAATGCAACACACAAGCATGAAGCGTTTTAAAATAAGTAAGCATTTTCAAGGCCAAGGTTTGATTCCCTGTGCAGGAGGAAGTTAGCCGTTTTCGATTCATTAGCATGTTAGCTCTCCACCCAGGGTGGAAAATTTACCATGCACGGGGCAGCTAATGAGGTCAAGTGACCTGGAGTGCCAAGTGGAGGGAAGGCCCCATTTCAGCAAATTCTGCCTAGCTAGTAGCTATTCTCTTTCAAAGAGATTCTGAGCAGAATAAACAACTTCAGGATACGTGCTGGATTAGGGGCTGTCTTTAGACTAAGAGCAAATAGCTCAATGGCCTTAGCGCTGCCTTACCAGGAGCTGTGAGGCTGAGATTTTAGAATGACACTGCATAGTGGACACTGATGATTACCAGCAGGTTCTAGGGTTTACAATTATCTTTACCAAAAGCTTTTGGTTCCTGAGAGAGAGGAAACTCTCGAACACTTCAGATTTCTTGCGTCACTGATGTGCTTTGGTTATCTAAGCCTCCCAACCACCCCTGGGGATCTACGCCAACATGGTGACCCAGGTAGACACCAGCCAGGCCAGACTCAGCTGACCCTGCCTATATAGTGAGGCCCTGAAGAAGGCTCTAGAGATGGCAGCTCCACAGATTTCCTGGGTAGCAGAAGGCAGCAGTATATGAGTGAGTGGGTCCGAGAAGCTCCGCACTGGCAGCCCTTCCACATCTCATCCTGTGTGTCTCTTCGTTTATATCCTTTCTGTTAACATAAACCTGTAATGACAATACAGTGCTGTCAGTGAGTTCTGTGAGTTGTTCTAGCCGACTGTCGTACCTAGAGGTATAGTGAGAACTCTTGTGGCATAGTGGTTAAGTGCTACAACTGCTAACCAAGGGGCTGGCAGTTCAAATCAACCAGGTGCTTCTTGAAAACTCTGTGGGCAGTTCTACTGTGTCCTGTAGGGTCACTGTAAGTCAGAATCAACTCAACAGCAGTAGGTTAGAAGTGAAGAGGGCTGGGAATCCCTAAACTTATGGCTGGTATCCTGAGAGGGTAGTAGGTAAGAAGTAAAGGCATTGTGGGACTCCCATAATGTGACTAGCTTGTGACTAGCCTCTGAGGTCCCGGGTTGACTTACCAATCTAGAGGACTATGCTCTGTACCTTCTGAGGTCTGACCTCTCTCCAGGTAGTTAGGAAGAAGGGTTGTGTGTGCAGCCGGTGTCAGAATTGAACAGAAAAGTTAAAAATAGGGATTATACATGCAATAAAATGCATCTGTTTTTAGGAAATCTCTGGCAGATCTCTTGGATTGTTATTTAGACTACATCTTCCTTATGGATCATCATAAAATGGTTTCAAAATAGTTTATCTTTAGCTTCTTTGGAATTATGTTTATAGCCCACTTAGGGGTATTAGACAGTATTTACTGTCTGCTTCTGGTTCTTCTCTTAAAAAAAAAGTTTAAAATAAATAAATAGATAGATAGACAAAATGCTCTCATAGACTCTAACTTACCCCTAAGCTTGCCTCCATGTTTTCCTTCAAAGGACTGAGCCAGTTATCAAGACAGAAGGATAATCCATAACGTTACCACTACAGAAACTAGAGTCTGCCAGGGAAACCCTGTTGAAAAGAATTCTGGTGCACACTGATGCTTAGTGTTAACAATTCCCTGTCCCTTGCAGGATGCCTGTCCTGAATGCTGGACAACAGAAAGTTCAGTCATGTTGGCCGTTTCTTTTTTCTCTTTTTTTAAATTATGATTGAATGAAAATGCACATTCCCATAGAAATTCGCATGCTCACCTATGTGCAGCTCCCACTGCTTTCCCTGCCTGGTGACAGCACACCCCTCCTCTCTGCTCCGTCCATGTCCTAGCCTCCCAACAGTCTCCTATTCCCTCCTCTCCACCCACTGCCCTTCCTCCAGCAAGAGGTCAGCAGGATGACATCCTATATGCATAGAACCACAAAAGTCCCACAAGATACAGTCACTCTGCGTCACTAAGTCCTTTCCATTGCTGTACAAAAAGTTGACCTTCATTATGATTTATGGGCAGGGGCAGCATCAGGGCCAGGGGCCATGCTCCTATGGGAACCCCGAAGCCTCAGACAATCAGTTGCGGTCTTTCATTGGAGATCTCAGAGTGCACCCTTATTTTCTCTCTTGTTGCCAGTGAGACTCCACTTTGTGAGCTCCATCGTGGCTATCACTGGTGATGGCCAGCCAAGTGCCGTCGAGTGATGGCCAGACATCATCAATTTCTTCTGGTCATGAGTCAACATACAGACCCACTCACTTGGTTCTCTCTGTCTTCTGGGTTCTCTTTTCCCCGTGTCATTCTTGTCCTCTGTGATCATCCGTTCCTGTTGAGTTGGGACCATTTGCTGTACCCTCAGATGGCAGCTTGGCAGCTTTTAAGACCGCAGACACCACTCACTGATGAAGAGTGCAAGCAGTCCTCATTAGCAAAATTCTAGCTTTGTCAATTGGCCCCAATTTTGCCTGAAAGCGTGGTCCCCGGCCCCCCACCCCAGCTACTCTGTCCTTGCAATATTGAGTTAAGATGGGAGTACTGAAATTGTGTTGAAGTCCAGTTATTACTGATCTTCTTTTTAATGTGTGCTGTCACCGATTTCACACAATCAAATTTCTATTAACTATCTAATCTATACCCTTACTTGTCCCCCTCCCTACTTCCCCACCCTTGCAGCCCTCAAAGAGTCTTTTCTTCTATGCATGAGTCTGTTTTTAAGTTCTTATCGTAGGGGTCTCATACAATATTTGCCTTTCATCGCTGACGACTTTCACTCAACATAATGTCCTCCAACTGAAACCAGATTATGAGATGTTTCCTAAAATCATCGTTCTTCTTTATCATTGCATAGTGTTCCGTTGAGTATATATACCATAGTTTATTAATCCATTCTTCTGTTGTTGTGCATATGGGTTGATTCCATCTTTTTGCTATTGTGGACTGTACTGCGATGAACAATTTGTAGGATATAGTCCAAGCAGTGGAATTACTGGGTCAAATGGTATATTTATATCCATTTTTTAAAGGGAGCACCAGATTGCTTTCCAAAGAGGTTGCACCATTTTGCAATCCCACCAACAGTGTAGGAGAGTTCCAATCTCCCCACAGTCTCTCCAGCATTTGTTGTTTTGGGTTTTTTGGATCATGGCCAACCTTGTTGGGGTGTGATGGTATCATATTGTAGTTTTGATTTGAATTTCATTAATAGCTAATGATCATGTGTTTTTTGGCTTCCTGGGATCTCCTCTTTGGAGAAGTGTCTGTCCATCTCCTTTGCCCATCACTTAATTGGATGAGTTATCTTTTTCTTATTGATATTTTGTAATACCTCGTAGGTTATGGAAAGCAGGTGGCAGTCTGACATATAGTTGCCAAATATTTTTTCCCATTCTGTAGGGGGCCTTTTAAGCCTATTGATAAATTCTTTAGATGAGCAAAAGTGATTGATTCTTAGTAGTTCCCATTTAGCTATTTTCTTTTCTGATGATTGTGGTTTGTTTGACAGATTTTGAAGTTTGTCTACATTGTGTGTTAAACCTTCCATTGTTGTTCCTACTTGCTCTTGGATGAGCTTTATTGTTTTCAATTTGATATTTAGGTCTTTTATCCAGTTTGAGTTCTTTTTTTTTGTTTAAGGTGTAAAGCATGGGTCTTGTTTTAATTTACTGCAGATGGATATCCAATTTTGCCAGCATCATTTGTTGAAGAGATTGTTTGTACCCAGTTTAGTGTCTTAGGGCCTTTGTCAAATATCAACTGTTCACAGGCAGATGCTGTCATCTCTGGGGTCTCGGTTCTGTTCCACTGACCTATCTGTTTGTTTTTGTACTAGTATCAGGCTGTTTGGACTACTGTGGCAGTGTAATAGGTTTAAGGTCAGATAATGAGATGCCTCACAGTGTGTTCTTCTTCTTCAGTAGTGCTTTACTTATGTGAGATTTCTTCCCTTTCCAGACAAACTCGGTAATTTGTTCCTGCATCTCATTAAAAAAAAATGTCACTGGAACTTGTATTGAGATTGCATTATTTAAGTAGATTGCTTTGGGTAAAATAGACATTTTCACAATGTTAAGTCTTCCCATCCATGAGCAGGGTAGGTTTCTCCATTTATGTAAGTCTCTTAGTTTCTTTTAGTAAGGGCTTGTAGTTCTCTTCGTAAAGGTCTGTTATTTCTCTGGTTGGATTCATTCCTAGGTACTTTATCTTCTTAGAGGCTGTGGTAAATTGTACCGACTTGGTGATTTCTTCCTTAATAATCTCGTTGTTGGTATAAGGGAATCCTACTGATTTACTTATGTTTATCTTGTATCCTAAGACTTTATCGAACTCTTCTATCAGTTTGAATAGTTTCTTTATGGATTCTCTGCATATACAATCATATCATCTGCAAATAGGGAGATTTTTAGTTCTTTTTTGCTGATGCAGATACCCTTTGTTTCTTGGTCTTGTCAAATTGCTCTGGCTAGAACTTCTAGCACAATGTTGAGTAGGAGAGGTGAGAGTGGGCATCCTTGTGTAGTTCCTGTTCTTGAGGGAAACTGTTTCAGTCTCTCCCCATTCACGATGACATAGGCAGTTGAGTTTGTATGAATGGTCCTTATTGCACTGAGGAATTGGCCGTCTATTCCTATTTTGCTGCAAGTTTTTAGCATGAATGGGTGTTGGACTTTATCAAGTGCCTTTTCTGCATCAACAGAAAAGATCAGGTGATTCTTGTCTTTTGTGATATTTATGTGGTTGATCACATTAATGGTTTTTCTGATTTTGAACCAGTCTTGCATCCCTGGTATGAATCCAACTTTGTCATGATGGTTTTTTTTTTTTTTTTTTGATATGTTGTTGTATTCTTCGGCAAGAATTTTGTTGAAGATTTTTGCATCTAGATTCATGAGTGATATCAGTCTGTAGTTCTCCTTTTTGGTCAGGTCTTTCCCTGGCTTTGGTGTCGGGGTTATGCTCGCCTCATAGAATGAATTTGGGAGTATTCTGTCCCTCTCTATACTGTGAAATAGTCTTAGTAGTATTGGAGATAATTCTTCTCTAAAAGCTTGGTAGAGTTCTGCGGTGAAGCCATCTGGGCCTGAGCTTTTTTTGGTTGGCAGTTTTTTGATGACTTTTTCAATCTTCCTTTTTGATGGGTTTATTAAGTTGTTCTGCTTCACCTAGTGATACTTTTGGTAGGTGACATGAGTCAAGGAATTTGTCCATTTCCTCTAGATTTTCAAATTTGTTAGAATAGAGTCTTTCATAGTATTCAGCTATGATATTTTCAATTTCTGTTGGATCTGTTATGATAACTCCTCTCTCATTTCTTATTTAGGGTATTTGTTTCCTTTCCTATTTTTCTTTAGTAAGTTTAGCCAGTGGTTTGTCAATTTTGTTGACCGACTGAATGGCACTTGGATTGGCTGCCTTTCAAAAAACCAGCTTTTGATCTTTTCAATGTTTTCAATTGTTCTTCTATTCTTTAATTCATTTAGTTCTGCTCTAATCTTTATCATCTCTTTTCTTCTGGTGCGTTAGTGGTTCCTCTGTTTTTCTCTCTCTGCTTGTTCAAGTTGCAGGATCAGTTCTTTGATTTGGTTTCTTTCTTCCTTCCAGATGCATTTATAGAGATAAACTGACCTCTGAGCACTGCTTTGGTTGTATACCATAGGTTCTGGTAGGAAGTGTTTTCATTTTCATTGGAATCCATATATTTTTTTATTTTATCCTTGATTTCTGCTTGAACCTACAGTTTTTTTGAGCAAGATGTTGTTCAGTTTCCATGAGTTCCTCTTTCTATCTATGTTTTTTCTGCTATTGGTTTCGACTTTTATGGCTTTATGATCTGAGAAGATGCTTTGCATTAATTCAATGGTATGGATTTTGCTGAGAATTACTTTACGTCCTAACAAATGGTCTATTCTGGAGAATGTTCCATGTGCACTAGAGAGGAAAGTGTAGTTGTCCACTGATGGATAGATAGTTCTGTATATGTTGATAAGGTCTAGTTGGTTAATTGTGGCAATAAGGTCTTCTGTGTCTTTATTTAGCTTTTTTCTAGACGATCTGTCCAATATTGGGAGTGGAGTGTTGAAGTCTTCTACTACTATTGTGGAGTGATCTACCTCCTTTTTGAGTGTAGTCAGTGTTTCTTTGACATATTTGGGTGCTCTAATATTAGGTGCTTAAGTATTTAATATTGTTAAGTCCTGCTTGTGCACTGAACCTTTCAGTAATAAATAGGGTCCATCCTTGTCCACAATGGTGGATTTTACATTAAAATTTTATCTGAGATTGAAATTGCCACACCTGCTCATCTTTATTCATTGTTAGCTTGATATATATTCTTCCATCCTTTAGTTTTCTGTTTGTTCCTATCTTTAAGTTCAGTTTCTTGTAGGCAACATACAGATGGGTCATGTCTTTTGATCCAAGATGTCACTTTACTGGAGCATTCAATCCATTCCCATTCAATGTAATTATTGATAAGTATGTGTTCAGTGCTGTCATTGTGATATGCTTATTTTTGTGTTGATATTTTCTCTGTTGTTCTTATTAATATGTTCTGCGAGCTTCTACTTTGTGAGTTGATTTTTCACTTTTTTCAGGGTTGGTTTTATGGTTGTTGAGACTCCTGTATTACATTTCTTGATACGGTATGTTGCTTTTTTATTGTGCTTTACAGTTGTCCCCGTGATCCTGCTTACTAAACTATATATAAACCCAATTTTGATTGCTACCAGTCTTGTTAACTTCCTCTCCATCTGGAAGGACTATAACTACTGTAGCACATCCCTCTTTTTAATATGATAATATCATAGTTTACTTGATATGATCACTAAATCATTTCTTTCACTATTATAGCTTTCATTGTGTTTGGAGGCTTCCCTAACTGACTAGGGTCTGGATAATGTGTCCTTCTAAAATATAAAGTTAGCAGTTTTGTTCTTCCAAACCAAGAAGTTCTTTCATATTTCTTGTAGCTTTGGTTTGATTTTTACAAAGTCTCTGAGTTTCTGTTTATCTGTGAATGTCTTAATTTTGTTTTCATATCTGAAAGATAGTTTTGTAGGATATATAATTCTTGGTTGGAAGCTCTTCTCCTCAAGACTTTGAATGTGTCATGCCACTGTTTCTGTGCCAGCATCATTTCTGCAGAGAAATCTGGCGAAAGCCTACAGGGTTTCCCTCTGAATGCTAGCTTTGCTTTGAGTTTTGCTACCCTTAAGAGTTTCTGCTTAGGTTTCATTTTGTTAAGCTTGATTATAATACATCTTAGTTTCTTTCTAGTGAGATCTATACTGAGTGGTATTCAATACGTATCTTGGATATCTATATTCCCTTCTTTCATAATTTCTGGGAAGTTTTCTGTCAGCATCTCAGTGACAATATTCTCTGTGTTCTCAGGTGTCTTGCCCTGTTCAGGGACTCCAATTAATCATAGATTGCTCTTCTTAATGAGACCCACATGCTTCTTAATGCTTCTTCATTTTTCTTGTTTCTTTTTTCTCATTTCTGCTCATAGATGCTGGAGTCAGTAGCTCTGTCTTCCAAATCAGAAATTCTCTTTTCCATTTGTTCCATTCTGTTTCCTGGCTTTGAACTGAAGTTTCTGTGTCTTTGATTTTGTTCTTGATCTGTTGGATTTCCGAGTACTGATGTTCTATCAGATAAAACAACTTGCTTAATTTTTCATTTTGCTGAGCTGCATTTTGTATAAGGTCTAGGAGGGCTCTCTATATAATCCTTTTGTATTCACCTCCTGATAGTTTCAGAAAAGCTTCTCCGTCTGGGAAATTCCGAGGTGGTTTTTCGGGGGATCCTTCGGATGCCATGGGTGATTTCCAGGTTACCATCTTCCACAACGTTTGTTGCTTTTGGGGCTTCATGTGGGTCAGTACAGGTTGGGAGAGATGCTGTTGAGATGGACCACAGTTGTTTCTCTAGGCTGTCTTAAAATGAGAAGTAAAAATTATTTGACAACTTCCAAAGTCAGTCAGGTTTTCAGGTGTGTACATCCCTCTTCCCAGCTGGGAAAGTAAGCACCTCTATATTGAACCGCAGATGTTATAAACTAGCTCAAAATACAGAAAGGCTACTTGCCTGCTAGCCTCTGCTGTCGGGCCCCAGCTGTTGGTGTTACTGTGTAGAATTCTGCTTTTCTGCTGGAAAAGCAGTCTCTTGTGGGTAGGCTCTGGGTAGGCACTGCCTCCCAGCCCAGGAATTAGGTCCAGCTGAGGCTTTCATATGGATGACTCTGCCTGCCAGCAAAACAAGATGGCATCCCCCATAAGCTCACCAGCTGGCTGGGACCAGGCTGCTGGCAGTAAAAGAGGCTAAGAGTGATGAAATGCCCAGAGTCCACAGCCTCCACCACTGGGTCCAAGCCCCAGGCAACACTGTGAAAAACACTGCCTTCCTCCTGGAAGACACTCTCACCCTGGCAGGTACCACCTCCCAGCCTAGGAACCAAGTCCAGCTGGGGCCTCTGCTTGGGCTTCTCTGTTTGCTCGTGTGTCAAGATGGCGTTCCACATAAGCGCATCTATACAGGTACCACATGGTGGAGGCAGACAGATAGGCCATAGGGGAGGAGGTGTATAGAGTCCAAAGCTAGGTTCTCAGAACCTGGCATTCATGCTTGCTGATCCCACCAGCAGTGTGTCTGAGACCAGCAGCTAGTCAAGTCCCAGCTCTGCCCATCGGTCAAGACAGAGGCAAAAAAAAATCAAAATAGTGAGTTACCTTAAGTCTGTGCAAGCCTCTGATCACTGAGAGGGGGTCAGTGAAAGAGAGGAGGTTTTGCATTCACTGCTATGAAGTCCAAATTAACAGCCCTATGCTGCATCCCAGGGCTCACTAGGTGCCCAGAAGGCTCTGTTCAATTATCATTTCAGGTCTTCATTTCCAGAGGGATTTAGGGAGATGTGTGTTTAGTCCTCCAACTGGATGCCAGCCCCTCATGCTGACCTTTGATCATTCCTTAACCCCTCCGCTGTCAAGTCAACTGTGACTCATAATGACCCTAAAGGACAGAGTAGAACTGCTCCACAGAATTTCTAAGGAGTGCCTGAAGGATTCAAACCGCTGACCTTTTGGCTAGTAGGTATAGCATGTAACCACTACACCACTAAGGTTTCCTATCATTCCTTAGGAGGGCTAATTAGAACTTCAGTTGAAGTATTTTTTTTCCCCTGGGTAAAAGTCTTCAACGCAAATTATTTTCTATATAGACATGATAGTGACAACTTAATTATCAAATACTCTGGAGAAAATACAATGACATTAATGCAACTTGACACATAATTATTATTTTTCCAATAGAATTACATTACAGTTACAGCTCAGTTCTTGCTATAAGGTTTCTGAATTGTCCCTACACTCATGTGATGCTAGGTTTACCATTAGTTTTCCTAACCTCTATGTAGTTTGGATGGCATAGTGGTTAAGTGCTATAGCTGCTAACCAAAAAGGTTGGCAATTTAAATTGACTAGGCACTCCTTGGAAACTCCATAAGGCTGTTCTCTTCTGACCAATAGGGTCACTATGAGTTAGAATCGACTCACTGACAGTGGGTTTCATGTAGTTTTATTAAACAGGAGCCAAATAGAGGATGGAGAATGAATGTTTCAGTCAATGTAGCTTTTATACCTTTCTTTTTTTCAGGACTTCTGCAGTGGATATTACCCCAAATCATATAGAATGATAAAGGAATGGACTTGGAAATAAACATTCAGCTGCAAACCCAGAGGATCAGCACTTCAAATTCACCAGACACTCCTTGGAGATCCTATGGGGCAGTTTGACTCTATCCTGTAGGGTCGCTATGAGTGGGAATTTGCTCAATGCGTTTGTTTTTGTTTGTTTTAACATGTTAAGAAGACTTGGTGTCTGAGTGGTTAAAGCTCTCAGCTGTTAACTAGAAGGTTAGCAGTTTGGACATACTCACTGCTCCACGGAAGGAAGATATGGCAGTCTGATCCCATAAAGACTACAGCTCTGGAATGCATAGGGACTGTCCCATAGCCTACTCTAACTCAGAATAGACTGGACAAGAATAGGTTTGATTTTTTGGGATTTATTGTGAGTTAAGTCCTTGTATATACTAATCAGTTTGCACTCAGCTAATAACCTGAAGTGGGCAGCTCAAATGTACCTCAGCAACACTGTGGAAGAAAGGCCAGGTTATCTGTTTACATAAAGACTACAGCTAAGAAAACTGTAGGGAGTAGTTCTGTTCTGTAGCATATGGGGTCTTTATGAGTAAGAATCAACTCAAAGATGACAGGTTTTATTAGGTGTTATGCCAAGAGCTAAAGGCTTTTACACATATTATGATGTTTAATCTTTTCTATAATCCTGAAAAGTAGATATTTTCATTTCAAGATGAGAAAACTAAGGCTTAGATAAGTTAAATAACTTACCTGTGACCAACAGGGTTGGGCTACTAGCTAGAACTGTAATCCCAGTCAGTGTATTAGGCAGGTGTTCTAAACCCTGACTGCACACTGGGATCCCTTGAGGAATTTAGTAAATACAAATATCTAATTCCCACCTATAGAAACCAGAGAGCAGCCTTGACATCTGTATTGCAAAGGCTCTCAGGTGTGCTGATACAGATTAGGTTAACAATCACTGGTTTGAATTTGTTTAACAAAATCCCTCAATACTCAATACTCAATCCCTCAAATTACTCAATAATTATGTTTGTTTTCAGTGCAAAAACAAGTCAAACCAAACAAACAAACAGACAAAGAAGTGTGTGGTAGGGTAAATAAAAGTATCATTTACACAGCGAGTTTTGCTTCGGGCTAGGGGAAGTTGAGTTGACTGGTACAGTGTATGTAATTTTGGAGTGGAAATCTACCATAGTGGAGGAAAGGTCTTTGGAATTAAGACAAAATGGAATTTAATAACCACAAGAAAATTATTTCAGTTCATACCTGGCTTCCTTTCTGAGCCTGTACTCCTATTACATTTCTTTCCAGGACTTTTGGAGATGATGCTTTTTTTTTTTTTTTTTGCTGCTGACAGTGTTATCCTGTTATCCTCTCTCTCTCCCCAGTATGAATCACGTTGCTTATCTTTCAGATCTTAGCATAAATCTACCTAGTCAAGAAGTCTCAATCTATCCACTGCCCCAGCCATCAGAATAGATCTGGTTACCTGTACTTCCAATTCCTTGAAATTAATGAAATGAGGAATTTCTTATTTGCTGTATGAATTTTTGAATATTTTATCTTTTGTTCCCTGCTATTTGCCTCTTTCTTAGCACTATTGTTCAGAATACTGATATTCAATACACATACGATAAAAAAAAATGAAATAATAAAAGATTCAGTGAAAACATGGGTGAATGACTTCTCGTTTATCACACCTTTTAAGTAACACAAGGATATGGAAGCCTGACAAGTTAGTGAACTCATCCTAGAAAAAGTACTACAAAGCTCATTGCTGAGTATCACTAGGTCACCTTCAGAATACTTTGGGAATCTAAGCACCGACACCAGTCCCTAGTTCACGCTTCAAAGCAATTTTGGGACTCCTTTTCTGGAATGGCCATTAGAGCTGTCATCATATGTGATCTGCCAATTAGTTTTGTGAACTTGTCTTAGATTAAGTCCTCTGAAGGGAGAACTAGGCACTGGCATTGGTGCATAGTTTCCCAAGGGGAGTACTTCAAAGGTGACTGTAGTGATATTCAGCAATGAAGTATGCAACACTTTTTCAAGGATGAATTCTTGGACTTCATTGTCTGACCTCGTATGCAGGTACAATTAAATTCTATCTGTAAAAATTAAACAAAAATGATATGTAGAAAGAGAACTGGTGATATTATCTGAGATAATTTGCAGTTAATAATAGCAGTTCTTCTCAAACTCCTTTTCTTTTTAAACAAAATTAATGCTAATTACATGTTAGTTGTTTTATTGGATTTTCTTTTGTTTTTCAGGTTTATGAATGCTCACTTCAACTTATGAAATAACCCTACCTGGTAGAAATTCTTTATTTGCATTTTTCCACTTATTTTAGTTTCAGTTATTCAATTAAAAAGATAAAACAATATCTTCTTGTGCTAGGATACAAGGGTACTTGTACTGACAGCTTCCCAGAAACTGGGTTCTCTCTCTGTCTCTCTCTCTTCTTTAACATCCATGTATGCAGGCACACACAAACTTCTCTCCCTTCTCTAAAACATGTAAATTATTGTGTGAAAGCCACAGAGCAGTGCTACAACTGTTTTCAGATCCTGGGATTCTGATTGACTAAGGAAGTGAGAAAGCTCCTGTGAATTTAAGAAGTCTTTCTATAAGAAATCCTTGTGAGGTAGTAATTAAGAGTTTGGCTGCTAACCAAAAGATCAGTGGTTCAAGGCTACCAGGCACTCCTCAAAAACCCTATGTGGCAGCTCCACTCTGTCTTATAGTGTCTCTAAGAGCTGAAATCCTCTTGATGGCAATGGGTTTGAATTTTTTTGTGCTTGTTTTTTCTGGATGAGGTGGCAGCAGAATGAGATTTACATAATAAAGAAAAGTCATCCAAAGAAGGGAGGCAGAGGGGGGTAAGTGGAGGTGGGAGAAAGCATTCTACCACTCTCTGAGAGCAGCAAGAGGCAAGACTGTGGACACAGGGAACACTACACACTGCTCACATGGGAATCTGCACACAATTGAGCATAGCCTGAGTGTGGATGACTTTACTGCAGGTACAGAGATTTCAGATTCCTCAGAGTCTTGTTAATGAATGCACAGAAACTTTCCATTAGAAAGGACCTCCTAAGGCATACTGTTTAATCCTACTTGTGAAGTAAAAATGCCCTCATGCCTTGAGGCCAGACCAGAGGACACAGTGATCACAAACAGAGCTGACAGTGGACTCCATCTTTCTCCTTATGTATTTATTTTCTAAGTCACAAATCAATCTCCGTATCTTACTAAAAATGTAAGATGTAGGTGAATCCAACCTCTAGTCAGAAACAGAAAGAATTATTATCTGGAAAATTCACACTGGAAAGCAAAGGAATTGACTCTTCCGAGGTGAACAATGCTGCCCTAGAGTAGCTCTCTGAAGGTGTGCTGTGCTCCCCAACCTATGTGATGTTATTGAATGTTTACACATCTTCTCCTCACTTATTGACAGTCTTATTATCTGACATTTCACATTTATGACAACAGTAAAACATCTATTATCTGACTACCTGGTGCATTAATGATGTATGTCTGGAAGTAATGAGTGCTAAGCTGCCAGTCAAGTGTAACTCTGAGTTTGATGGTTAAATGTCAACTTGGCTGAGCCATGATTCTCATGGTTTAGCAGTTATATAATGATATAACTCAGTAGTTGTGTAATAATGTAATTCAGAAATTGTGAAATGATGTAATCATCTTCTATTCTGTGATCTAATATGGTCATCCTCTGTTATCACATAAAGCCAATTTGCCTAATGATCTGGTCTTTGAAATCTAACCATGTTGTGTAAGTAAAAAAGAGGTATATATACTTCCTGGGAGTTACTGAATGGCACAGTTAATGTGCTCAGATGAATAACCAAGAGACTAGAGGTTTGAGTTCATACAAAGACACCTCAGAAGAAAGATGTAGAGATATCCTTCTTAAAAATCAGCCATTAAAAACCCTATGGAATCCAGTTCTACTCTAACATACATAGGATTATCATGAATTGGGATAAACGTGATGATAACTAGTGTATATCCTTTCATCCTATGTTAAAGACATTTCCTTCAGTTAAGCAGCTAAATAATAAATGGATACCTAAAATGACAGGAGAAGCTTTTAGAGGTAGAATCAGAGATCAAGGGGGATAGTCAAAGTTGAAAGCAGTTTTGATGCTTCATTTCCTTTTGATTTCTGCTATTAATTTTCAACTGGTACATGTACTATGACCTATAAGTTACAGATTCCAGTGTGTATGGATTGTAATCAGGATATTGAGGATTTTACATTTCAATGTACTAGTGACTGAGCACACACTGTGTCTTGGGTTCTTCTGCTTATAAGGTCTAGGAGGGGTCTATACATAATCCTTTTGTATTCACCTTCTGATAGTTTCAGAAAGGTGTCTTCGTTTGGGATGTTCTGTGGTACTTTCTTTTGGGGGACTTCTGAAGCCATGGGTTATTTCTTGGTTACTCTTTTATCCAGTTTGTTGCTTTTTGTGTATCATGTGAGTCAGTAGAGGCTGGGACAGATGCTGTGAGGGTGGACCACAGTTGTTTCTCTAGACTGTCTTAAAATGAAAAGAAAAGGTATCTGACAACTTACAAAGTCAGTCAGGTTTTCAGGTGTACATGTCCCTCTTCCCAGGTGGCAAAGTAAGCACCTTTATATTGAACCTCAGATGTTATAAACCAGCTCAAAATACAGAAAGACTACTGACCTGCTGGCTTCTGCTGCTGGACCCCAACCATAGGTGACACTGTAGAATCCTGCTTTTCTGTTGGAAAAGCACTCTTTTACAGGCAGGCACTGCCTCTCAGCCTAGGAATTAGGTCCAGCTGAGGCCTCCGTATGAGTATCCGCCTCCCAGTGGAACAAGATGGCACCCTGCACAAGCTTGCTGCCTGCCTCTGTATAGGGTACTCTATGGCAGAGACAGAAAGAGAGACCAAAGGTGCCGAGATGCACAGCGTCCAAAGCCGGGCTCTCAAAATACGGCAATTTTGCCTACTGATCCCACCAGCAGTGCATCTGAGATTAGCTGCCACTCAAGTGCTAGCTTTGCCTACCATCTAAGACAGAGAAAAAGAGCTAAAATGGTGAGTTACCTTTGGTCCATGAAAACTAGCACTGTCCAAGAACAGGGGTCAGTGAAAGAGAGGAGGTTTTCCATTGAGTGGTATGAAGTCCAAAGTAACAGACCTATGCCATGTCCTAGGGCTCACTAGGTGTCCAGAAGATTACATTTAATTGTCAGTTCAGTTCTTGGTTTCCAGAGGGACTTAGGGTGACATGTGTTTAGTCTGCCATCTTGACTCTGCCTCCTCTTTTGCTTAAACAAGAAAAGTGCACTTTGATGTGTATTAGTTCACTGGCTTTTCCAAAAGTACCCTTGCTGTGTCTCACTTGACATATTTCAGTAGCTTCTTAACTGACACACCAGCTTCCTGATTCTAGGTTCAGCCCACTTTTGTTTAACCAGTCTTCATGAGACTTAAGATAGAAGGTATCAGAAACTCTACCAGTAGAATCCTTGGTTACCAAATCCATTCATCATTATCATTGTCATTAGATGCCTTTTATTGGTTCCAACTCATGGTGAGTGACCTTATGTATAACAAAACGAAAAGATGTCTGGTCCTGGACTGTCCTCATAGTCATTGTTATGTTTGAGCCCATTGTTGCAGCCACTGTGTCAATTCATCTCATGGAGAGTCTTCCTCTTTTTTGATGACTCTCTGCTTTACCAAGCATGATGTCTTTCTACAAGAACTAATCCCCCTGATAACCTGTCTAAAGTAACCGAGATGAAGTATCACCATCCTCACTTCTATAGAGAGTCTGACTGTGCTTCTTCCAAGACAAACTTATTTGTTCTTTTGGCAGTACAGGGTACATTTCATATTTCTCACCATTGTGAAATCTGTTTTTTTAAACAAATATCACATTTTTCTTGCATTATTGGATACTTCATGTATTATGTGGTTACCAATATACTTCCTCAATCACTTGACATTGCTTATGCTGCTTTCTTTACTTGGGATTCTCTATATCCATTTCTTCACTTTTCAAAGCTCAACTAACCAACTCATTCAGAACTGTCCATACTGATCTAATTTGAATTAACCTTTCTGTCCCTTTTCATGATTTCCCTTTAAAATTATTTACCTTTATTCTCCAGTGAGGCACTTAGAGGAATATGCTTCATATCTGAGTCTATTGTTATTATGAGTATATGGCAAAGCCCTTTATTATCTTGCTGGCTGGCTCTAAATCAGGTGCACTTGCAATCTTTCTTGTGGTAATGGTGCCAAAGTTCATTGATTTTATATTTCAGTTACGCTTGGAACAGAGTTTTCAAATTGAACAAATCTTAAATTAGTGTCTATTTGCTCAGTTGATGGTATTGGATGGTAGGGTACAAGGTCTACGGAGGAATCATGGAAAGACAATGTAGGAGAGACCACTTGTATCTTTTCCACTTTTACTCCTAGTTTTGCCTCCTTCTTGTCTTTTGTTTTCCTCATTTTCTTTGCTCTTTTATGAGATTCTTTCTTATCTGAGTTTGGCTCAACACTACTAAATAAATCTGTTCAAAAAAAGTGATAAAAGCACCCTCTAACTCCCCACAATATAAAATATTTAAGCCTTTTATTTATGTTTATGGTTTAACTGTGACATACGGTTATTACAACTACTGCTTCTATTCATTTGTAGTTATTACAATCGTAATAATTAATTGCAAGTTAATCTCAGTCCTGGCACTACTGGTTCCTTTGGAGACTCCTTAAACATGAATTGAGGAAGTGAGATCTAGGTTAACTTAAAGGGTTTTTCTTTAAGACAAAAAAAAAAAAAAAAAATTCTGATTCTTTTTTCTCCCTGTTACCCCTCCCTAATTATGAGTCTGGAATACTTTCACATCTAAATTCATTCTCTCAGGTGTGTATGTGTTCATAGCTCAACTCTGTAAGTGAAAACATGTCTACATGGGTTTAAGTAAGTTTATCTTTTCTTGGTTCTTCAGTGCATGCTGTTTCTCTTCATTCTACTCCAACTAAATCGACAGAAAACCCTGGAGCTTTATGCTTCTTGTGGGACAAATTTAAAATGGAAGTTCTTGATTTCTGTGTGTATATTTGTAAAAGAAAGAGAGTTTTATTTCTCTGTACAAAACAAAAAGATAAAGATTTGGTTTCTTTAGTGCCATGTGTAAGCTCTAAGTTTTCAGATACTTTGGCTATACATGCACTTATTTTAGTGCATTTTATGGTGGCGTTTGCAGATATGTCCTTTCTTCCTTGTTTTTAAAGCAGGATATTGTGAAAGAGAGATACCAGAACTATTTTAAATGTTAAATAAAATATGATATTGGGGTGCCACACACAGCATGAGCATTCAGTATGCTTCTTTGCTCCTCTGTTGGCTGCATATTAGGAACATAGAATAGAAGGAGAACATATTTTGACACCAAGAAGACAATCCCAGTACAAAGCTCACACAAGAAGATTAGGAACCACACTTCCCTAATCTGTATCAGACTCAAAGTATCTAGCAGAGTATACCCAGCAACTATGTATTTGTTGAACAAATGAATAAAGAAATGGGGGAAAAAAGTGTTGGAATTAAATTTTGGCTCTGGAACTTACCAGCTATCCAGTTAACAATTAGTTTCTCTGAAATTTATTTTCTTCTTCACTGAGATGAAGATTCTACTACCTCTTTTCCCTAACTACTGCCAAGTTTAAAAGAAAGTGCTTGGTGGATTTTCCCAAATACAAGATAATCAATAAATGCTGTGGAGTGAATGGATGAATGTTTGGATTGGTGGATTGATAGATGGATGATAGGTGGGCAGGTGGGTGGGTAGATGAATGAATGAATAGTTGGATGGGTAGATTACTGATCAAATGAGACACAGATGCTATGATGTATCGGTATATGTTTGTAGGATGACTTTAGCAATATTTTGGAAGACAAAGAAGTTATTGGCTTTAATGGCTTGCCTAGTATCAAATTAGTTGTAGAATTCCACACAACTTCTACATATGCAATTTAAATGACAGTATTCCTTACTCATCCCCTGCTGGCTGCATACACATTAGTAAAGAAAGAAATTATTAGTGAATGCATCAAGGGTTGACTCCTGCAAATTCCAACTTTTCCCTTTGGATTTACTTTTTAGCTTTTCTTCCATTCAGTGCTTGATAGAAACACGAATGGAAAGTGAAAGGAACACAACTACTGAATTTAGAGTCATCATTCTAACCTTATAAATTAGACTTCCTTTCTTGAACAAACAAAGAAATTTGGGGGATAGCATATTTTCTTTGTGTTACTGTCAAACTTCTATATTAATTTTCAGACTGACAAGGTAAGCTCTGATTGTTTTTCTTCTCCTGATGTTCTAATATCCATTTAAAATAGACTAATAATTTGCTCATCCCCTTTTACATAGTAATTAATTTATTCTACTTATCAGCACAGTGGTTAAGCACTCACTTGGTAACTGGAAGATTGGTAGCTGGAATCCATCAACCCACCAGCCACTCCTCGGGAGGAAGAAGTGGTAATCTGCTTCTGCTAGGATACATAGCCTTGGAAATCCTATGGGGTAGTTCTACTCTATGCTTAGGATTCCTAGGAGTTAGAGTTGGACTCAAGGGCAATGGATATATATATAAAATATATATATTTTTGAGTTGGCCTTATTTTGTGCATTTACCGATTTTCATATGCAGTTGCAGTAATTTTTAAAATAAGGGATTATTAAAATACATAAATATATTTTTTATGTTTGTGTGTATTTGAATGCACATACTCAAGTTGAAATGAATTAAGAGGGACAAAACAATAGGCATCTTATGTTTTAGACTATAGACTGAATTACTTAGTACCTAAGTTCATTAGCATTTCAGTAATGTCATGCTTTAACTGTACTATGAAATTGCTTTAATCTTCCTTTCCTTAGTAATAAGAAATGCCTACACTATTGAAAAACTTTTTGAAGTATTGTGCATAATTTTGGATCTCTAGGGCTTCTTCAAGCATCATCTCTGGAAGGCAAAACTTGCTAACCTCTTAAGCAAGTCTTCTCAAAGGAAACTTGCCTACAGTCTACTTTCTCTGCCTGTCACTCTCAAATTCACCATTCTAAGGCTCTAGCTCTCTAGACTGAATCACCATCTTTTGTTAGACCAACATTTTTTTTTTTAATTCTAGTACCTGTATTTCACAGCCTTTGGTAACAGTCCAATGTGTTGCTATAGATTTGTATATGTAAGGAGTCCCTATGTAGTACAAACAGTTAATGCACTCAGCTGCTAACCAGAATGTTAGCAGTTCAATTCTATCCAGAGGTACCTCAGAAGAAAAGCCTTGAGATCTATATACATAGGCTTACCATGAGTTGGAATCAACTCAATGGCAACTGGTATATGTAAGTTTTTGTTGTTATTGTGTGCTGTTGAGTCAGTTCTAACTGATACCAATGCTGACTGACAGTGCAGAAGTACCTGAGAATGTTGTCTAGGCTGTAATCTCTATGGGAGTAGATCACCAGGTCTTTTCTCCAGTGGAACTATTGAATGAGTTCAAACCACTGACCTTTTGGTTAGCAGCCAAGTGTTTGACCATTGCACCATCGGAACTCTGATTATTTTGCCAATAGCTGTTGTTTTGATTCAGACTGAAAACTTTACACGCCAGACATCATTTCTATCTCTTCTATTGTATCTTCTAATGTCTGGCACTCTTAGCAAGTGTCAAATTCTCTTGCCTCTTTTGGCCTTTTGATTTTGTAAGAGTTCACACAAAGCAGTATAGCAACATACAGATTAATTAAGCCATGTCTGCTGACTACCAGGAGTCAACATCCACACTCTTATCTTCTTTATCTGTTGACTCCAAGGAGTCACCACTCACAGTCTTGCCTTCTTACACCTTCAAGGTCACGAGTGACTCAGCCATCCTCTTTCTTGTCTCTCTTCCTGCATGTAAAGCTATCACATTTTTTAGCAGGCTGTAATCGTTGTCAGACATTTTGTTTTTCCTCAACTCTAGTCCCACCTAAGAGTTTCATCTTCATTAGAAGATGTTTCAGAATGTTCTCATAGCAGGATACTCTATACTGGTTTTATGCTTTCACAGTTGTGTACCTATATGAGCAAATCTCTCTCAACTCTAATTTCCTCGACTGAGAGATGCGGACAGAAAATTCTAGTTAGATGTGAAAGTAACCCCAAATCCACTACCCTCAAGTTGATTTTGAGTCATAGCTACCCCAGAGAACAAAATAGAACTGCCCCAGAATAGAACTTCCAAGGAACACTTTGCAGATTTGAAGTTAGCAAATGCAGCACTTAACTACTATGGCCAGGATTTTCTGAGGGGTGAGTAGGCAGATTGAATCAAGAATGAACACTATCTCACAAAGTTGAGTCCTAGTGGCAATACGAGAACAAAAAGGGGTGTACTCTGAGAACTGCCCTAGCAGACCACAGCTGGTCGTCAGAAGGCCTAGGGGTTCCCTGGAACTATGGGCCCTAGACCTGATGCTGTCCCACTCATAAATCATTACTGACTTCAACTCCTCGCAGAGGAATGGATTGGACTTGGCAACACAGAGTGACCATATTGTGTGTGCATCGTCTGGTTCTCTGCATCTATAGGATGTCGTCCTACTGGCCTCTTTCTTACTAGAGGGAGCGGAGATGGTGGAGAAGAGGGGACAGGAGATTGTTAAGAGGATATGACATCTACGGAACAGGAAGGAGGAGTATGCTGTCACCAGGCAAGGAGAGCAGAAGGAGCTGCACATAAGACAGGCATGGAAATTTAAACCAGATTGTACACTTTCACTCAGTCACAATAAATAAGTATTAAAAGAATGAGCCCTAAAATGAAATATGAATCACAAAATTGAGAAATAAATAAAATTTTACCTTTGGTGAAGTTTATTGCCCCCCCCAAATCTAATTTTTATTTATTCTAATAATAGCAACAACAGAGATGGAGGAAGAGATGGAAGGAAGAACAAAGAGAGATAAATAGATGGGAAAAAAGAAAGAAGGAAATTGCGTGTGTACAAAGAATAGTCCATAATAGTTGAATCTATAAATTAAATGATACCTGTTGAGGAAAAGTGTAAGACTAGTTTTTGTTTATTTTTTGTTGAAGTTGAAATAAAATTTTCTTGAAAGAAAAGTCTGTTTTCCCTTTCTTGAAAGACTCCTGAGATGCATCATTTGCACATATATGTGATATAAAACCAAAACCAAAACCAAATTCACTGCCGTTGAGCCGACTCTGACTTGTAGTGACCCTGTAGATGGAGTAGAAACGCCCCATAGAGTCTCTAAGGAACCCTTGGTAGATTTGAACTGCTGACTTTTCCATTAGCAGATGCTGCATTTAACTACTACATCGCCAGCGTTTCCATATGTAATATAGTTACAAGAAAAAAATGACTAATATATAATTCATTGGATTAATTTTGCTCATCTAAAGACACTGACCTTTCTCCACAAAGAGCAGTAGGACAGTTGTCTACAGCGTGGTGAATCACCGGAGTGTTCTTTCCTCTGCCATTAGTCAGAGCAGTTTTACCAACCCTGTTCTTGAAATGAGATGTCAAAAAGTGCTCAAATATTTACGAATTGACATTTTGTGTCTTTTAAATATTCAGTTTTTCTAGGTGCAAAAGTCCTCCCCAGTGTGTAGCTATTAAGAATCATTTGCCAAAAAGAAAAAAAGAAAAGTTACAGAAAGTTACAGAAATAAAAAGGAGTGTCTACATGGCTTGAAATCTTAATGAGGTGCCTCAGATCAATCAAACCAATGTGCATCAAAGTTCAGTTTCAGCCTCAGTATTTTTATGATAATTTTTCTCTTTCTCCCCCCTCCATCTTCTCCTGTGGCTGGGTTGTAGAAGGCTGCAGGTAATGTTTGTGTTATAAAATTGAGGCCAGTCATTTAATTCCCCCATAAAATTCACTCACAATTACAATAGCATTGAAATGGTACATAAATGAGTTCTTCATAAAGCAGAAAAGAAAAATGGTACAACAGTTAAGCTTTTTAATGATGGGCACTAAAGCAGTGCTGCTGATTACATTCCTTGCTAATTACCTTCTGTTACTTAGATTGGATGTATTTCAGCAGAATAGAAACATCTATTCATAAATAGTTGTTTTCTTGGTAGCACTAGAGAAACGTTTGATTGTAATATTGGAAAGTTCCTCCTGGGGTTTTGTCACCCCGTCCTCAACTTGTGAACAAACAGCATCAGGTACAGCCAGGACATAGATAGCTTCAACGACTTCCGTTCGGTTGGAGAGCGGCCACTTTACCCATGGTGATTGTTCGTGTTTCTTAGCCCTGCTGAGGCAACCCTGGTGTGGTAGTGGTGCCACATCTGCTAACCGAGAGCTTGGCAGCTCAAACTCTATGGGCCAGTTCTACTCTGACCTATAGGCTTGCCATGAGTCAGAATCAACTCAGCAGCAATGACTTTGACCTTTGACTGGAACACTGTTGAAACAGAAATACCACAAATGGGTGGCTTTAAACAACGGAAATGTATTATCTCACAGTTTAGGAGGTTGGAATTTCAAATTTATGGCAGGAGCTGTAGCAGTAGGCACTCTCTCTCTCTCTATTGGCTCTGGAGGATGATCCTTGTCTCAGCATTTGTACAAGTGGCATTCCTTGTTCTCTGGGTGGTCTCTGAGGGAACTCTGTCTCTGGATTTCAGAGAGGTTTAGCATAGCCATCTTGCCCCACAATTATCCAAAAACAAACCATAGGAATTTGACCACAAACCAAACTTTACCCTTACACTCCTAAACAAAGCTCTTCCACTATCAAACCTTGACTATAAACAAACCTTACCCTCTCCCCCTTCTAATTAACCCTTCTTTGTTATCAGACCATAAATCCCCTTAATGGAATTTCTTGCCACTCCCCTCTTCTCATTTAAACACTCTTTCCTTATCAAACCATATATCCTCTCATCCCATACTACCTCACTGGAACTTTAAAACTAGAAATCCCCTCCCCCACACAACCTCAATGGAACTTTGAAACTGAAGCCACCCCTCAGCTTAGACCCCATGCTCTTTCTCTTCAAATAAACTTCCTTTGGCCCTCGGGATGCTGTGTCTTTTCCCCTGTTTTGCATCGTTCTCTCCCTGCTGTTTGTGCTTCCTTTCTGTCTAATCTTGTCTTTAAGGAAATAATTAGAATTAGGAGAATGCTACACTTAAACGCATCCTTAGTGATGTAGTAAAGAAAACCCTATTCCCCCAAAGGATTATAAACCCAGGCTTAGGAATTAGGATTTCAAGATATATTTGCAGGGATAGAGGGGGACTTAATTCAGTACATAACAGTGGTGGAAAAGGTTGAGGGAATCCAATTTCAGGTGAGATTTGAAAATCAAATAATCTGAGTAAAAAGCTTTTCAAAAAAGGAATAGCAAATACAAGAGCCCGGAGGCAAGAATGAAATAGAGTTGTCCTTAAAGGGGAAAGCACTGTGGGACAAGTTCAGCGAATCTGAAAGGAGTTCAATGACACAGGGCTTTTCAGGCAAGACTCCAGTGTTAAGGTTTTCTTCTAAGATTTTATTGAAAAGTCTGAGGGGGTTAATCAGGGGAATGCTATCATCTGAATTAAGTCTGAAGAACATTACCTGGCTTGCAGTTGGAGAGTGGATTGTAGAAAGTTAAGAGAGGAATTAGAGAGCCAAGTTAGAAAGTTATTGAGTAGACTGGTAAGTGATGAAAGTAGACTGACAATGTTGACTAAAATGAAAATGGAGAATTGTAGATAGATTTCAGATCTACAATTTGTACTTGCTAATGGATTGGATGTAGGTCTTAGGGAAGAAGAAATGGCATAATAGTCATTCATTAGGCATGATGGATTGAGTTGCACCCCCTTATCTGTCGATTTGGCTAGGTTATGATTCGTAGTATTGTATGATTATCTACATTTTGTCATCTGATGTGATTTCTCCGTGTATTTGTAAATCCTATCACGAAGATGTATGAGGTGGGTCAGAGGCAGTTACATTGAAGAGATATACAAGATTGGATATTGTCTTAAGGCAATCTCTTTTGAGATATAAAAGAGACAAGCAAGCAGAGAAACGTGAGGACCTCATCCCAGCAAGAAGAAAAAGCAGAAGTGAAGGTCATTTGTACCCAGGTTCCCTACACTGAGGATCTCCTCAATCAGGAGAAGACTGATGACAAGCATATTCTTCCAGAGTCAAGAAGAGAAAGTTTTCTCTCGGAGCTGCTGTTTGAATTGGACTTGTATCCTGCGAGACCATGAAGAGAACAAATTTCTTGTTGTTAAAGCCACCACTTTTGATGTTTCTGTTGCAGCAGCACTAAATAAACAAGACACTAAGTGTACAGTGATATGATTCCAGATTGTGAGACAAGTGCCTATTACAGGATGAGGGGAATTAAGAGTTTTTTTTCTGACATGCCAATTTTGAGATCCAAGAGGAGATATTAAAAATTGGATATATGACCACATTCTATAAAAGCAGTAATACTTACACTATTAACATCAGCTACATAAAACTTGTCATAGTACTGAGGCCCAAAGACAGACAGACATATATACACACTTGTCAAAGTTACATGGATGTTATTAAATACTACACTTCAGGACTGTGCTATTCCCCAGAGAAACTAATGACCTAGTAGCTATTAAAACCTTATAATCTAGAGGGAATGAGGATGGAGTACGTGAGCATGAAATGCAGACAAGGGGACAAATAATTAAGACATAGAGTAATATATGTTATGATATTGTATAATGTATAGAATAGGACCTCATGGTAGGTATACTGTGGTAGGCAGACTAAAAGCTTCCCAACAATGTCTATGTTCTAATCCCTAGAACCTCTAAATAGGTTTCACCACAAGACAAAGAAAAATTAAGCCAAAAACCAAAACTGAACCTGTTTCTGGCAAGACAATTCCTACTCATAGTAACGCTATAAGATACAGTAGAACTGCTCCCTAGAGCTTCCAAGGAGGGCCTGGTGAATTTGAACTGCTGATCTTTTGGTTAGCAGGTATAGCACATAACCAATACAGTTTCCAACAGAAATAAGAATGCTTAATTATTACTGGAAACCATGGTGGCCTAGTGGTTTAAGTGCCATGTCTGCTAACCAAAAGGTCAGCATTTCAAATCTGCCAGGTGCATCTTAGCAAGTCTATGCGGCAGTTCTGCTTTGAATTCTAGGGTCTCTAGGGCCACTATGAGTCAGACATTACTCAACGGCAGAGGGTTTGTTATTTCAGAATTATTACTGCTGATGTCAGATGGATCCTGGCTAAAAGCAGAGAATACCAGAAAGATGTTTGCTTGTGTTTTATTGACTATGCAAAAAGATGATAGGGTACAATGACGATAACAAAATATGGATAACATGTAGAAAGTGCGAATTCCAGAACATTTAGTTTTGTCCATGAGGAATCTGTACATACAAGGCCTGACAATTAAGTCCATGAACTTGCCACCATGAGCTCACATTGGCAACACTGCACGAACAACTTGATAAGGTTGGTATGTCATCGTCTAATAGCTTTGTTTGTGTTGGTGTGTGACGGTGTCTTAACGAGTGGCATTTATTTTGGGTATTGTGAGTTTTTGTGTACATTGTAGGAATGTCAAAGCTTGAATTAGATCAGTGAACAAACATTAAATTTGTTGTAAACTTGGCAAGAGAGAAAATGAAATCAGGGACATGTTAGTCAAAGTTTATGGGGATAATCCAAGAAGAAAATGCCAGCGTGCAAATGGATTGAACATTTTTCTGAGGGAGAGAAAGTATCACTGGTGAAGAGAGGTCAGGGAGGACAGTAACTAGCAGAACTGACAAAAACATTGAAAAAATTCGTTGAACTGTGTGTCAAAATTGTCTGCAGACTGTGAGAAGCATAGCTGACAAGTAAACATCAACAGAGAAACAGTTAAGAAAATCTTAACTGAAAATCGTGGCATGAGAAAGGTGTGCACAAAAATGGTCCTGAAGGAGCTCACCGATGAGCAAAAAGCAAAGGAGAATTGAAGCTCGCCAAGACCTTCTGGAAAGGCAAGATGATGTTCTGGGCAGTGTTATCACTGGCACTGAAACATGGCTATATCAATAATACATTAAAACAAAACACAGTGGAAGTCAGCCAACTCATCACAATGAAAAAATTTCCATCAGTCCAAATCAAGAGTCAGAACAATGTTGCTAAACTTTTTGATACCAGAGAGATTGTTCATTATGAATTTGTACCAACTGGACGGACAGTTAACCAAGTTTACTATTTGGAAGTGCTAAAAAAGGCTGTTGGAAAAAAGTTAGTCAAAAACAACCTGACGTTTTGGCCAGCAACTCATGGCTCTTGTATCCTGACATTACAGCAGCTCACATGGCACTTTCTGTGAGGGAGTTTTTACCCAGAACACAAACAACTGTATTGGCATACTCTCTCTACTCGCTTGATCTGTCTCCCAAAGACTTTTTTTTTTAATCCAAAGATAAAGGAAATATTGAAAGAAAGTCAGGGTAATAGGATGACAGCTCTGATAGCCATTCCAGAAAAGGAGTTCCAAAATCACTTTGAAGGTAGACTAGGCACTGTCATCAGTGCATAGCTTCTCAAGAAGAATATTTCAAAGGCAACTGTAGTCATATTCAGCACCAAAGTATATAGCACTTTTTCCAGGATGAGTTCATGAACATGATTGTCAGATCCCGTAGATGAAGAAGTTATTTGAACAAAACAATGGGATACTGTATGGTTTCTGAGTCAGGAAAGGCGTGTGTCAACATTTTATCCATTTACCATCCACAGTCATTCTTTATGCAGAGGGAACAATCGGAGAAACTGTACTAGATGAAAAAGAACTAGGCATCCCAAATGGAAGAAGACTCATTAACGACCTGAATCATGCAGATGACAACCTTGTTTAATGAAGATGAAGAGGACGTGAAGCACTTACCGATGAAGAGCAAAGACCACAGTCTTCAATACGGATTATACCTCAACATAAAGAAAGTAAGAATCCTCACAACTGGTCCAATAAAAAAATATCATGATAAATGGAGAAAAGATCAAAGCTGTCAAGGATTTAATTTTATTTGGATCCACAATCAACACTCAAGAGTCAAGAAATCAAATGAAGCTTTGCACTGGACAAATCTGCTACAAAAGACCTCTTTAAAATCTTGAGAAGCAAAGATGTCACCTTGAAGACTCAGGTTATCTGACTCAAGCCATGATGTTTTCAATCACCTCATATGCATGTGAAAGCTGGAAAATGAATAAGGAAGACACGGGAAGACTTTATATCCTTGAATATGGGTGTTAATGGGGAGTACTGAATATTCCCTGGACTGTCAAAAGAACAAATAAATTGTCTTGAAAGAAGTACGACCAAAATGTTATTTAGAAGCAACTACAGTGAGACTACATCTCACACTAGTTTGGACATACTATCAGTAATCAGTCCCTAAAGGACATCACTTGGTAAAGTAGAGGGTCAATGAATGAAAGGAAGATCCTCAAATGAAATAGACTGACACAGTGTCTGTAACAATAGGCTCAAGCACAACAATGATAGTGAGGATGGTACAGAACTGGGCAGTGTTTCATACAGTTGTACATACAGTTGCAATGGGTCAAAACTGACTCCATATTACTCAATGACAACAACATGCAATTAAGGTTGCTAATCAGCTGGATTTTAGATGAGATTATCCAGGATTTTCAGGTATACTTAATTCAATGGCACACTCTTTGAAAGTGGAAAAACAAAAGAGAGAGTCAGCAACAGTGGATATTACTGAAGGATATAGAGTGAGAATGAAAACACAATCTGATACACATTTTTAAAAGATTTTGGCTACTATACGATGGAAATATAGTGTCTTAATAAAGGCATAAGAATTGTGAAGCTCGTAATTTATAGGAAGGACAAGATCTCTATGAACTCCAGTAGTCAGAACTAGCTTTGTGGAGTAGGATTAGACTTAAACTTCAAAAAAAAAAAATTGTGTAGAGTATGAATAAGTCAAAAAGGAAATGAGTATGACCTTAAAATAGGAATACTTGGAATAGTTATGGATTTGGAAATGAATGAGGATGGTCCAAAGTGTTCATGCATTCATCTAATAACAGAAAGGTTGGAGGTTTGAGTCTGTGCAGAGGTGCCTCAGAAGAAAGGCCTGGGAATCTACTACTGAAAAACCAGCTATTGAAAACCCTATGGAGCATAGCCGTACTCGTGTAAACACATGAGATTGCCATGAGTTGGAGTCAACTGGATGGGAACCAAAATGTTTTGAATGAAGCAAGGAGTCTACATAAAGAAGTGAAAATAATCTGTATGAAAAAACAATTGACTTTCACCAGCATATTGAAAAAAGCAATGATATTGGAATAGAAAAGTCTAAGTTGTTAATAATAAGCCCCTGGAGACGCTCCTTACGGAAGCTATTCTACTGCAGCAATGTGATCAAGGTAAATACTTTTATCATTCACACGCAGGGAGAAAATACCAAATCTATTAAAGGAACAAATTAGTTGTGAAAACAGATTAAGTGCATCATATGATAAAATATCCATCTGGAGGGAATTCCATCAGGATACCACTGGGGCTTTAAACACTCGAATGATAGAATACAAAAGTACTGCATTCCTTCATTTCCAGCTATTTTACTGGACTAGTGAATCAGCCTGAGGATATTTTAGTTCTAAACTGAGTTTAGAAACAGAAGGATTAGGAAGGTAATACAGAATGCACAAAAGTTAGGAAACGATGGCCTGAATGAAGACTTGCCTAACCTTGTTTTGTAAAGGAAATAAAAGGGAGAAAAAAAAATCAAGAAAACAAACAAGCAAAAATGGAATTTTGGACTTGAAAATAATTGCAAACAAAAACAAGCAAACCAGCAAAGTTAAAACAAGAAAAGGAAAAATAAGTAAATAATGAAAGAGATGAGAGAGAGAGAGAGAGAGATGGGGAGTTGGATTCAGATTTTAAATATAATTCAGACTTGAAATATAGTCTATAGGTTCAAATCGTTCTCTTCCACTCCTGTTTTGATAGAAAGACACAGTGAATCTCCACCTCAAAATTTATTTGTGGTTTCTGGGAAGCATTGTCTTTAAAACATTGTCAGCAGCTTGAAATCAGGAAAATCACCTCATCAGAGCTCATACTTTACAGCCCCTTTTCTGGAGAGAAGCAAGTAGAAGCACGAATACCCTCCGGGTGAAAGGTTTCTGGTTATTGATACTTTAGGGCTCTGGCATTCCAGAGAAAACCCTAGTGGCGTGGTGGTTAAGTGCCACAGCTGCTAACCAAAAGGTCTGCAGTTCAGATCTACCAGGCACTCCTTGGAAATTCTATTGGGCAGTTCTACTACGTCCTATAGAGTTGCTATGAGTCAGAATCAACTGGGTGGCAGTGAGTGTATCGTCTCAGGGTGGGCAGGTACAAATGACCGTTAGAGCAGCCAGAATCCCACAGGTGGGAAGAGCTTCCTACATGCCCTCTCCTAGCAGCCCTGGTCTAGGCCAAATCTGTTACCCCTGCTTCTTATTCCACATCTCCATTTTCATTTCCAACTACTTTTTTAGGAAATGTTTGTTCCTTCCTGACTCTGTCTTTCGCAGACTTGTGATGTACCGTTTAGTTCTCTCTGATTATACCGCAGGACTCATTAGTGTGACACTGATCCCCACAGGGCGGAGCTAGAGTTTTTTTTAACAGATTTTTCAAAAGCATCCCCAGGCCTTTTCTAGTTCCAGATCTGGAAAACCAGGTATGTGATATTTACAAATAATCAAAATCCACAACGTATGTTTTTTATGCTACTCAGGCATTTTCTTCAAAAGAGAACCAGGCATGTTATCACTCAGCTAAATGGCCTTGAATTTAATCACAAGTCTGATAGATGTGGTTAACTGACTTTCAACAAAAGAGAAGAAAGTTGAATTCAGAAAAAGAGGTATGGATAAGAAAAGCACTTGGACGTAACGGTTAATGTCTCAGAATAGAAGACACCAAAGCAGAATGTCACTACACGTTGTTTATCACCCCGTGATGTGGCCTAAAGGCTACATTCTTACTCTAGACTCAGAATGAAAACCTTGACATCAACTCTGATTTACAAACGTAACGTAGTCCAATATGAGGCAAGGGGGAATTAATGCCTCTCTTGAGCGAAAACCTGTGTTCATAGATTAATTATCTTTAAAACCAATCAGACGACTGCTGTGACACTAGCTTTAAGCAGCAAAATGTGCACATTTTGGTTTTTGTTTTCTTTGTGCCAGTGTATTTGTTCTCAGTAATACAGGTGTTTGAAGAAAAAAGAGAAGTTCCGACTTCCTTTCTCCCTCTCCCATGGCTCTCAATGTCAATTTGATGAACTATTAAAAATTTTTAATTACCAAGGCATTTCACCTACCAATAACAGCTATGAAGTCTACGAACTGCAGAAAACACATGCCACAAAAACTATTAGGTCTCAGGGTTCAGGCTCTAAAGATTATAAATTGTAAACTCCACACAACATTCATCTCTGGTGCGGTTTAATGAAAGAGATCTTGAAGCAGGAAAGGGAGGCTTTGTTTTCTGAGCTTACTGTTTCCTAGCTTTGGCATGTGGGTGCAAACTTCACCACTTTTCAGCAAATATCTGTAAATCTGTGACAATAATCCCTTCCCATAGAGCTGCCATGCTGATATATGTGACCACACATTTAACTACTCTGCCTGTCCCAACTGTGTGATGTAATTTTTACATATTTTAAATTTCACTTAATGTTTATACTGTTCTTACAGCCTAGAAAATGTGATCCTAATTTTCAGAAGTGAGGAAACACATAACATCAAAACCCAGAAAATATCAAGCGCTGACAAAGATGTGGAAAAATTCTAATCTTCACCCATTTCTGGTGGGAAAGTAAAAAGATATAGCACTCATTTTGTGGTTCTTCAGGAAGTTAAAGATAGAATTACCATATGATTCAGCAATTTGAATTGTAAGTATAAGCACAGAAGAATTGGAAAGAATTATTCAAACAAAACTTCTACAAAAATGTTCATGGCAGCACTATTCACAATAGCCAAAAAGTGGAAACAATCTCAATGAGTGTGAGCATACAAATAAATGAAGTACTGATACACAGGTGATCATTTAAACACACTAAATGAAAGAAGCTTAACCAAAAAGCCACCTGATTTTTCTTTCTTTTTTTTTTTTTATTAAATATGTAGATTCATGGAGAAAGTAAAGTGGTTGCCTGCAACATGAACTACCAAAAGAATGAACAGATCTTTCTTGAAAGCAGTACAGTCAGAATGTTCATTTGGAAGCTCAGTAGTGTCAGCAAGAAAGAGAAAGACGCTCCATGGAGATGGATTAACACAGTGGCTGTAATGATAGGCTCAACCATGACAATGATCGTGACCATAGCAGAGAACTGGGCAGTGATTTGTTCTCTCATGCACAGAGTTGCTATGGGTTGGAACTGACTCAACTGCACCCAACAACTGCAGGGCCTGGAAAAAAGGGAGGATGGTGTGTGACTGCTTCATGACAAGGGCTTCCTTTTTGTGATAATGAAAGATTCTAGAAGGAGAGAGTAGCGATGGTTGCTCAAATTTGTGATGATACTACGAACCACTGAATTCTACACTTTAAAAGGGTAAATTTTATGGTACATTAAATAAATTTCAACAAAACTATTATAAGCATAAGCAAAGCACTGTGTAGATCCCCAAAAGTATACTAATCAAATCTATATTTACTCTAATATTTTATGAAAATCCTATGGATTAGTAGATAATGCAGTATCTCCACATTTGTAAAAAGATGGCCATGAGTATAAAGCCATGCCTTAAATTCTCATTTTCCAGTTCTGACACCATCACATCTCTCTGGACTGAACTGGTGTATCTATGAATCCATTGAAAACACTCTACAAAACCATGCAAGCACACAGCCTTTCTTTCTTAATTTACTTTATAATGTCTGTCCATGAGAAGTCAACTTAGCCTTGATCAGACATGGAATTGGAAGCACAAAGTAGCACATCAGGAGTGGTACATAATGTCACCTCTTAAAGCCTTGTCTTTCCACATACTAATTCCACCTTTGGGAATCCCCATCCCCTTCATCCATCTCTCTGAAGCTGTATAACTAGTGTCAGCTTTTAGATAACAGCCTAAATACCAGTCTAGGTATGAATGGGTCTGGCAATTCTCCTCTGACACTATCGGTCTCAGGCAATACTCATTTTCAGGGTCACCACTCTGCCTGCAAATGCTTCCTTCATATTATTTATCACAGTGTGTTCTCTGAGTGGCATGCTTACTGTACTGCCCAGCTGTGCACCCTTTGAGAGAAGGCTGTTTATTAACCAGACCATTCCTAATCCCTAGCTTGGTGTTCAGAATTTGATAAACACTCAATAAATATTTGGTGGAGGTCTAAACATTTATTTATTTATTTATTTTAACACAGGTGTAGGGGAGTTTCTGGGTTCCCAAGTGGTTAGGGCCTTGACTATCACCTGAAAGGCTGGTAGTTCAAACCCACTCAGAGACATCTTAGAAGACAGGCCCGGTAATCTCAGCCTTGAAAACTCAGTGGAGCAGTTCTATTCTGCACACATGAAGTTGTCATGACTTGAAATCAACTTGACAGCAACTAATGACAATAGAAGTATACATTTATAAGGATATTTTCAGTATTGACTGATGTCTGAGTTGAACAAAGAAGTGTGAAACAGCAGAAGTAGGTCAGACAAATTTATTTTAACCACTTAAATAAGTTCCAAATACCAAAACACAAATCACTCACTCATATATGACCTTTTCCAATGAATTATTAATCTTTCAATAATTGAGCTTTATTATCACATGTGTGTCAAGCCAAGTCTTCGAGAAATGTCAGCCATCTCAAATAAACAGGCAGTATCCCAATGGTGTGACACTGTAATGAAAGGAGACACACAGAGAGACAGGCATGTCCTAAGGAAGGAAAATATAAATTAACTAAGACTTTATCAAGGTTCCACAAGGAAAACTGATTTAATAATCACCTTCAGCCATTTCTCACTATGCAGAAATCATATCTCTTCTTGGTATCTATTTAATTAAATAGTCCTTACACAAAATCAATAATTAGCCACTGTGAAGACAGTTGAGGGATTTTAAGGTCAACACAAGTCATAAACAGTCAGCCTTACTAAGTCAAACTAAATCACTGAATAAATTACAAAGGCAACTCAGACTTAAGAGGGCTGGCTCTAAGGAACAAAAAGAACTTTCTAATGTGTATTGGTTATTCATGAGGTTAGTATAGATTTTTCCCAATTTGCAATATACTTTGTTGAAGACAAATATGTTGAGGACAAAAAAACCATTTCATAGCATGAATAACATTGCTTTAAAGTTAGTACCTAGACTTATTTCCTTCTTAAAACGTCTCCAGTGATGATAATAAATCCAGTGACATTTAGACGATTTTGAGTCGTAGCGACCCTATAACACTGAGTAGAACTAACTGCCCATAGGCTTTTCAAAATGTAGTCTTTTCAGAAACCGATTGTCTCATCTTTCTTCTGCGGAACAGCTGGTGACTTCGACCCTCCAAACTTTTGGTTAGCAGGCCGTCTCTTAACTACTGTGCTACCAGGAATCCTTAAATGATGATGACAGCTACTACTGAAGGTGAGAAAAGCAAGATGATGAAGCTTTTTGGTATCAGAATGAATTATTTTATGAAAAGATATTTAATGCATTTCAGTTTATGATAGTTACCATTGCTATTGGTAATCAGATTATCTTACCTTTGGCTAATATATTCTCTTCCTAGTGGTTGCTGGGTCTTTTAGTTTAGATGCAGCTATCATAGTCTATTTCATGATTGTATGATATTAAGTACAATTACTGATTCTTTGAATGATAGGATATAACATAAGGACAGTTAGATAGACAGATGACAAACAGAAACTGTGACTCCTAATGAGAGAAGGCTGCCACACTGGGCCATACCAGGTACCAGAGTAGGTGACAGTTCAACAGTGATCTGCAGTTGTAGGAGGTGACAGCCTTGCTGTAACTATGGCAAGTGGGGTGCAGTTAGCCAGGTTTTGTGAGCTTCTTCTTAAGTGATATTTTGAATAATTCCTGAAGCCGAGTGAAAAAAGGGACCATTCCTCACTATCAGACATTTGGAAGCCTCTGAACAGTTGTGTTTGTGTGTTAATAGTGTGTCTTAGCTTCCCAGTGTTACCGCAACACTAACACCATAAGTGGGCTGCTTTAAAGAACAGAGACGTATTTGCTAACGATTCCAAAGGCTAGAAGTTCAAATCAAAGTCTCGTTTGTGTTTATTCCTTTCTTGTTTGTAGCCCAGGTGTTTCTAGGTTCCTTTATTGATAGAGGATCTTCACATGGCATCTATCAGTCATCACCAATATGTGATTGCATCTATGTCTAATCTCTTTTATATAAGATATATCTGCTCTTTTTATAACTCAGAAAGGATTAGGTTTAGGGCACACTTTACAATGCCATTGCCTCATTAACATAACATTAGATTACATTATGGAAAGTGATTATATCATATTGCATTCTATCCATAGGAATGGGGATTAGGATTCCAGATTAGGATTCCAGCGTTATTTTGGCAGGGATACAAATCAAGGCATAACGTAGAGTTTGATGGAGGAAGTAGTCGGGATGTATGCTTAGCAAATTGTCAGTGAAAAAGTAAAAGTTGTTAGTCAGAACTTCAATATCTAGGGAAGGCAAAGACTATGAAATACTATATTACATTGTCTTTGTTTTTGGTATACATACATGTTCCAGGTTTATCCTTTGTATGTCTTTCCCAGGCTTGAAATCAGGCAATGCTCTAAGAACTCCTTGTCCTTTTTATTACGATCTATTACAATTTAATTGACCATAATTACATGTGCTCTTCTTAAGCTTCTATAGTAAATTCTCTATACTGCTTACTTGGATATTGAAAAATGGAGGAAAAAGAAAAAGAAATAAAAGCTCTCATTTTAGCAAGTCTTATTTTAGTAGTCCTGACAGACTGTAATGATACTGAAGACAACACACACTATCTATTGTATCCTCAGTAGCTGGTAGAATGTCCTGTGAGTAGCTGGTGTGTCAAGACTGGTTGTATCAAAACGTGAAGGAACACATGACTTGCAGTTGAGTAGAATTACTGACGTTACCATCGTACACTCTAATTTCCATGTTCTTAAAGCAGGAGTGATCAAATGGACATATTTCCACTAGTTCAGTAAAACTCCTCAGACCCTTTTTTCTGCTCCAACATTCAAACTTGAACTTGCAGAAAGCCACCATTTTGCAGAGGAAATAGATCTTCTTTATGAAGAGCTCCAGAACCACATTATGCAGAGCAGCTATGATTTTAAGTAAAAATAACACTGTCTGTCTGCATTAGAAAAGAATAAGAGTCAAAGAAAATGTATTAATTTGCGCTACCTGTAGAACAAATTAGCAAATGTTGTGACCATCTGTGAAAGACACCAGGGCCACATAAGACATGGAATTATTTAATGTGTTAAATCCATTTAAAATGTTTATATCCTGTTAGTTCTAACATAATTACTATGTTAATTTCTGTGTGCTTTGCATATTAAACAGAGCACACTCTGGGTAGCTAATGGCCGCTATGTCAGCTTTTTATTAAGTCACAAAACAAACATGCACAACCCTACTTCCAAAGATAATGAGTTTATTATTTCTTCCAGATTTTAAATATTTGGTATGCTTTGAAGATTTGACTTCTGTTTGTGGCGACAGTGGGTGTGTAGTAGTTTCTTGGTTCCACAGATCAACCTCAAGGCAAGAACTTTTTCAAGGGAAGAGGATGAGATGCCTTTTACCTTTAATTTTTTTTTAGCATTGCACAGCTATAAAGAGAACCAACAGTCATTTACAGCATCATTGTACATAGAATTACATTAGGTGTTTGGGGGTAAGGTGAGGAAATAAAAAACCTACTTCTTTGATGCAGAACACTTCAATCAATATATAAAATAAATATATAAATACAAATCAAAGTACAACATAAAAACTCTAGATTACACTGCTTTTAAGCAGAACTGCAAACAAGTGACAAGGAAGTCCCAGCTTATTTCAGTACCTGACAGAAAGTAAATGCGCTTATGGATGAAAGAAAACCAAATTGAAATAACACAAAAACCAAAACAAGATCAGATTAAGCTTGTGGGTACCAACAGAGTCTCTCTAGTAAGCCCCAAGTTCTTCTACATACTACCCTATAGCCACCCGATCATACAGTGTGGCTACCTGGTGACTCCTTGCAGACATTCAGGGTAGGGAGTTCTGCTTCAGAGACTGTAGATTACACAGCTCCTGTTTTATCTGTCACTTCTCACACCATCTTGGGGCAAAATTAGGCAGGAGCTTTTGTCTGGTGGAAAACTGCTGTTGTTGGATGTCTGTTGTTGTTGTTGTGTGAAGTCAATTCCAATTCATAGTAACCCTATTGGGCACGTTAGAACAGCCCCCACAGTGTTCCCTAGGCAGTAGAATTCACAGGAACAGATCACCAAGTCATTTCTTCAATAAAAACAGCTACTGGGTTCAAACTGTTGGCCTTTTGGTTAGTGGCGGAATAGTCAATATTGCACTGGTAGGGATCCTTAGAACCTATGATAAACTTATTTTAATTTTAACTCCATTACATATATTCAGAATTATCTCAGGTACAGCTCTTTAACTCTCTTGAGTTTCCTCTTGTACAAAATGTAAGCAACTGTGAAGGTATGATAATGTTAATATTTACTCAATCAAAATATTTGTTAAAATATTTTATAGTTTATTATAATTAGCATGATTAGAAATATATTAGATGATAATATAAATATATTTTATAAATTAAGCTGTAATAAAATATTACTAATGTGTTTATTTATTATTAATGCTTTCTCCTTAGTTATAATGACTTACAATATTAAAATGACCTTGAACTTAATGGACTTCAAAACAAAAGTTGAAAGAAAATATTAATTTTCATTATTTTTACTTTCTAAAATATTTATTGATATTTTTACAATGTAAATAATACAAGCAAAGATGTCACTCTGCAGACTAAGGTACCTGTTTTAGTCAGCTGGGGCCGCTCTAACAGAAATACCACAGAGTGGATGGCTTTAACAAAGACAGATTTATTCTTACACAGTCCGGTAGGTTGCAAGTCCATATTCAGGGTGTCCGCTCCAGGGAAAGACTTTCCCCTTGTCGGCTCTGGAGGAAAGTCCGGTATTGCATCAGTCTTTGTCCAGGGAGCGTCCTCACGCAAGAACCTCTGGTCTGAAGGACGCGCTCTGCTCCCGGTGCTGCTTGCTTGATCGTAGGGAGGTTCTCAAATTGTCCTTTGTTTCTTTTTCCTTTTATTCCTTGCAAGCTAAAAGCATTAAGGGTGGGGCAAGCCATACTCCAGGGAAACTCCCCCCACAGCAGGAATTCACAGCCCCAGCCTAATCCTTAACGTACAGGTTAGCAAAACCACACAATGGAGGACCGTCCCAAGATACTGGGAACCATATCCCAGCCACGTGGCTGCACACATTTTTTGAGGAACACAATTCCAACCATGACAGTACCCTTGACCCAAGCCACAGTATTTTCATTCACTTCAGGTACCTGTAAAAGCTGGGTAGTGAACAAGGAAGACTAATGGATTGATACCTTTGAATTATGGTGTTGGCAAAGGATATTAAATATAACATGGACTGCCTGAAGAATAAGCAAAGTTGTCTTGGATGAAGTATAGGCAGCACGCTCTTTAGAAGTGAGGTTAGTGAGGTTTTACTCACTTCCTCTGGATACATTATCAGGAGGGACCAGTCCATGGAGAAGGCGATTATGCTCGGTAAACTAGAGCACTGGAGAAAAACAGAAAGACTCACAATGAGATGGACTGACACACGGGCTACAAAAATGGACTCAAATATAGCAATGCTTGGGAGGATGATGTGGGACCAGACACTGTGTCATCCTGTTGTATACAGGGTTGCTACGAGTCAGAACCGACTCAATGGCACCTATCACCAACAAACAGTATAAAATATTCATTTTATTTGGCATGTGCTTTAATGTTTTATTTTTCAAAAAAGTTTGCAGATATCTTCTTATTTGATCTTAAAAACAAATTCTGTCTGAGTGAAGGAATTAAGATAGGCATTGATGTATTTAATGATATGTATAGTGAAATCCAGGGTATGCTATTAAGAGAATTTCCCGAAGATCACAGCTAGTTGGTGACAAAATTAAGACCAAATCCCAGGTCTCCTCTAACCTACCACAAGACTTATTTCACCATACAGATGGTGCTTTTCTTAGGATCTTTTCTGAACTGACTTTTCTCCCTGCTGACTTCTCCTTCCTTCCTTTCCTGCCTACTTTTATTTAAAAACTTTCTAAAATTTAGCCAATAAGACATCTGAATCCATAATGCTTGCAATGAATTTAAAACTTTTCAAGTTTTATCTGTTTTGTTTCACATAAAATTATTCTAAAGTCTTCACATTCTTAAAAAAAAAAGGTTAATTTTCATTGAATCAAGACCATTATTGTTTTTGTTAATGATTATCCTCAGCTATAATGATGTGATGTCTGAAGGCAACATCCCCTAAAGTGAATTCTAAAAATGCACTAGGAAGCCTTCCCAAAGGACTGCATGCAAGATTAGCCCACTCCATTCATAGATTTCCAGAGGATGTGATTCATACCTATTAGCATGGTTTTCTTATCCTAGTTTCTTTATTAAATATCTATAGAAATGCTATGTAGTTATGTGACTTTTCATTAAGTCATCTCAAGTCCTTAACACTTGGCCTCCTGATCTATAAAATGGGACAAAACAGTGCCTTTTACAATGTATCTGTTGAAAGGATACTGGCGGTAAATTACGTAAAATATCTGGCACAACACCTTGCTCAACATATGTGTGTACTCCTCCCCTCTACGGCCCAAATTAATTTGATAATGCTTTGTCTAAAGCATATTAAAAATGCATCAATCACATTTTTGGTCACTAAATATTACCCAGAAAAGTAAATTTTTAAACAAGCACTCACTGTGTTGTGCTAAGCAGTTCCTAGATGAATCAGTAGGGCAGGAAAAAACACCACCCAATGTAATTTTTTGCCACTTTGTCCACTTACTCTATAGATAACTTAGGTTTCCTTTCTCCATCCTCCCCACCCACGTTACCAGTTCCTCCTTGTTTCAGTAGTTGTTGTCACCTACGGGTTCTTACTTTGGAGAAGAATGCTGAATGTACCATGGACAAACAGATCTGTCCTGGAAGAAGTACAACCAGAGTGCTCCTTGGAAGTGAAGATGAAGAGACTGCATCTTACGTACGTTAGACGTGTTGTCAGGAAGGATCAGTCCCTAGAGAAGGAGCTCATGCTTGGTAGAGTGGAGGGTCAGCCAAAAAGGGGAAGATCCACAATGAAATAGATTGACCTAGTGGCCGCAACAATGGGCTTAAGCATAAAAGTGATTGTGGATGTGGCACAAGACAAGGCAGTGTTTTGTTGTGTTGTGCACAGGGTCACTACAGGTTGAAACCTACTCGATGGCACCTAACAGCAACAGCAATGTGGGTCCTTAATGATTCATAAGGGTGTTCTCTGCTAGAACCACAGGATGAGAGCTAGAATCACTTTTAACAAGTGTCACAATCCTTAAATCACCTCTGGGGCTAAATTATTTTTGATCTCTGGAAAAGTTATCTAACCAAAGTCTTTTGTAGACATCACAAAAATAAATGGCTCATATGCCCTCTTCACTGGCAGCTCAATTGGTATTCTGAGTAATTTATTTAGGCTTAAACTGTGAACAGCTTCTTTTCATAACTGCCTCTCACTTTATTCATAGATGATGCCCAGTACTAATAATGTGACATGCCCATGGAACTTGTAGTGTGACCATTTGACCTGGTTTTCTAGGACTGAAGTTATTCCTGGGAAGTGAGACTTTAAGTAGTGGGCAAATCAGGACAACCTGGTCACCCTATAATGGATACCTATGAAGTAGATTGTTTTAATGTACAATACTTACCATTATTTGGTGCATTACATGTTATTTATTACCTAGTACTTCCACTCTTTCCCACCTTCTCCAGGATGCACACTCATTGAAGGCAGAGAGTTCATTTTAGTCACTGTTACAAGTCATACAAGTCTACATAGTTAGTACTCAAAAAATGTTTATTGAAGGAAGAAGAGGATAGGAGACAGAAAAGAAAGAGGGTGAATGGAACAGCAACAAAAAAAAGAAGGCAAAGTTTAATATATGCCTTTTATCTGTTCTTCCCATATCTTCAGCATAATTGAATAACCAATGAGAACTATGTATAAACTTGTCAAGAAGAGAATCTTAGAACCCTAAGAGTTCATTCTAGGCTGTAGACCATGAATAAGGACCCCTGGCGGCATGATGGTTAAGGGCTTTGTTCCTCACTGAAAGGTCAGTGGTTTGAACTCACACCGGCTTCATGGGAGAAAAGAATTGACATTTGCTCTTATAAAGATCACAGCCTAGGAAACCTTATGACGTAGTTCTATTCTGTCAGATAGGCTAACTATGCATTGGAATTGACTCAGAGGCACACGGCAACAGACAATGAATGACTCCCATAACTAACCGCTCTTAGCAAGCAAGAGCAGACTGCACAGTACTGACACCATGACTGCGAGACATTAAAAATTTCAACAAAAAGCTTAATTCATAGTTTGAAAATGTTACAGGCAATAAAAATCAGATACATGTGCACCCACTAAGCTTATCTCCTAATCCTAAAAATTCAGACCAATATATAAGCATTAATAATGTGTGTTTTTTCTTTTTGTTCAACTACACATTGCTTAACTCTGCTTTATTATTGTCTCCTGACTGAAATAGCAGTCCAAAATTATACTTATTTCAACCAATTTTCCAAGAATCCTTGATGGTACTCTCAATAATCCAGGCTAACTCTAAGAGGAAGTAACTCTATGGAGTTCACATTTCGTGGTATAGCAACTTATAGCTGAACACCGAGCTGAACAAAAACTTTTCAACACTGAAAACTGAAGGGCTCTAGTCACTCCACAGTAGATGGGCCCAGTTGCAGTCATGTGATACTTTTTGTGCTCACAGCCTTTCCCTCTTTACTTTGGCAAAGGTCAAGACGTCTGCATTACTTCTTTAGTCACTTTCAGTTATGAAAAATGGTGTCCTTTGTGAAGCAACCAGTCAAAAGTGACTATTCTTTGGATAAAACCCTTGGTGGTTTTTAGTATATTCCACTGGAAATATTTACTTAATTGTGCATTACTTAACGAACTGTATACTCCAAGAGGAGCTTTTGTTAGTTGCTGTTGAGTTTACTCTGACACATGGCCACCTCATGTACAGCAGAAAGACGGATTGCCTGGTTCTAAGCCAACTCCATGATCTTCATAAAGTTTGCAACCAATTGTTGAGGCTATTGTCCAATCCACGGTCATTAAAGGCTTTCTACATCTTCTTTGACCTTGCACTTTACCAAACTTATTGTCCTTTTTGAATGGTTGATCTTTCCTGATCTCCAAAGTAAGCCTGCCAAAGTCTTGCCTTCCTTGCTTCCAGGAGCATTCTTCTTGTATTTCTTTCAGGAGCATTTTGTTGTGTTTCTCTCAGGGTTGATCTGTTTTTTTTTTTTTTTTTCTGGCAGTTCACAGCATATTCAGTATTCTTTGTCAACATCATTATTGAAGTGTATCAACTCTTCTATTTTCTTTTTCACACTACAGCTTTCTCATGCATATGAAGAGACCGAAATGACCCTGGCTTGGGTCAAGGGCACCTAACTGATCAAAGTGACATCTTTACCTCTTAGAACTTTAAAGAGGTCTTTTGCAGCAGATTTATTCAGTGCAATCTGTAGTTTTACATCCCAACTGCTGCCTTCATGGATGTTGATTTTTAATTCAAGTAGAATGAAATCATGACAAGTTCAATTTTTCCTCCATTTATCATGATATTGTTTATATGGTCCATTTGTGAAGATTTTCAGATGCTCATATGCATCCTTAAATCCTTCACATCTAACACAATGCCTGCTGCCTAAGTAGAACTGAACACATACGTTTTAAATAAATTCCACCAAACAGGACTGTATAAGGCTCTATAAAAATACGAAACAAACTAAGACAACATTATTTGTAAGACAAAAGCACTGTTAAGTGCTCACTTTGTAACTCCCATTCTTTCAGTTAAAGAATCGTTATTCTCAATATTATCAATTCTTCAAAGGTAAGCTGGCATCGTTATGACTTGTAGATTTAGTAAAATAACAATTTCAGTGTACATAATTGCATATTTTCCTACCAGATTAGTTTATGTTTTACCCTTCTGAAGAACTTTTAAAATCTACAACTTATATAAATAGGAATAGCTACATAAATCGACCATTATGTTAGCTTTTCATTTCTGGGAAATTCGCTGCATAGAGTGGGGTTTTCATTGTGGTTTCTTGTGCCTCCGCTGTTACACTGGCTGTCATGTGGGCTAAGTGTTTTGCGATCACTTTTCAAAGCTAGTTCTTTTCAAATTTATTGCACTGTCATACAATTTTCGTACATCAGATGCAGTTTTCTTCAACTTTAGACAGGATTTTACCTGAAGATGCAGTTCTTACGTATCTCCAAAACCCATATTAATGTAAATAAACCTTTTTTTTTCTTTTTTTTTTTAGCTTAAGTATTATTCTAAACTCCCTGTGACTCTTTGTGATACAAATGGGGCACTGTCACATATTAGCGCTGTGGCCTTGAACAAAGCTAAGCAAACTTCGACTGACTCTTCTGCAAGTTCCTCTGAATAATATCTAGTGTGTGATGCTTTCTGAAGATAAACAAAATGTATTAGAAATGTATGCAGAGTCCCTATCACATTCTCAAAGAATGGTAGTTTCCTCTTTCTATTTTTCCATTTCTCCCTGGAATTTTACACCCCTGCCGTCTCCCAGGAAAGCTGTTTCCCACATTTTCCCTATACGGAACTTGGATTTTCTCCACTGCTGTTTAGAAAGGCAATCGTTGGAAACAGTATTTTGATTGAGATGTCTTCCTGTTCCTTGATACTTTTTTGGTTTTGTTTGTTTGCTTGTTTTTTAGGGTCATTGTGCGGTCTACTATAGACAAGATATATAAAATCCTTTGGTTCATACGCTATTCCTGTCCTTTTCTATACTGCATACTTCAGCCTTTATCATTTCAGAAAATACAGTTATTATAGAAGAGACAGTGCTAACTACTGTTTTAAACCTCTGCTTCTTCTGCCTTTATCCAGCTTGCAGGCCCTGGAATGGCAAAATGTCGATCCATAGTGCTTGCTTTCTTCTGGTCCCTTATTAAGTCTTCGGCAATTTACTTTTGACAATTATCTATTGAGGTAGCTTTGCATGGTTAAGAAAACAAACTTGAAAGTCAACACAGCTACACCGAAGCACACATAAGCACTCAACTTTTCTGTGTTGGCATCTTAAATACGGCCTGAGACAAAGAAACGTAGAGAAATATTCTATTAAACACAGCCATCTCTGGTTGTTAAAATCTACCTTCTTTGGTATTATTCCTAGACTCAGCTTGCTTTATAATCAGCAAATCACAGTGTTCTTGAGTAAAGAGAAATCTCACAGGTTACAGAGACTGTATCCTAGAACTGCAGAAAGAATTGATTGAAGACATACACTCTCTAACTTCCAGGGAACACAGCCAATTTTCCAATCCAAGAAGTCAGCTTATTCTCCTGGACTCGTGTCCTTTGCTGATAATGTCAGACTTACGTTTTACTTTCCACAAATCTTTTTAAAAGCCTTCAGATAATTTAACATGTCTGACCTTCATCATAGGCACATAAGGTTGGTATTCTTATTCTCACTAAAAAGACAAATCAAGAACAACAACAGAACAATCAGATCATATGTTCTGCCTGCAACCACAGAGATAGTAAGGAGAAACATCCCCATTTTACCAAAAATATTTAGTGAGAATCTATTAAACCCATTCTCTAGTATGACACAGGCATTTGTTGAGACAGTGGTGAATAAGGTAGAAAAGAGCCTGCTCTAACAAAACACAGAGTTTAGCAAAAATGACAGCTCAAAAGACACCAGAAGAATGAGAAGGAGTCAGGCTTGCAAAGTTCTAGGAGAGAAATCCAGAGAGAGGGAGGAGGAAGGGCAAATATACTCAGCAACACTGAGTACTGAGCCTCCTGATTCCCAATCTACTGCTGTATCCAAAATCACCACGGAGACTGTTCACCTCTGTCTAGAGAAGGCATTTGTAGATACACTGCTGTTCGTGTGAACGCCGTGTCAGTAGTTCCGTTATGCATGTAGAATGGTTCCTTCCGTTGCAATACGCCACCATCTGGCATTCTACATATCCACGACGCCGCAAGTTGGAGAAGAGTGCACTTTTTCATTTATCTTTCCGACATTGTCGCCTGCCCGGTGCGTTAACAGACGGCTCAATTAGCTAGAACACAGCACTAATGAGGTCAGCTGTAAATTCAGTTCTTGTGTGGGCCACTTGGCTTTTCATTTCGTTCCGGCTGAAGCCTTCATCTCCAACCGATCGCAGTCTCGTTAGCTGTCTCCAAGTCATCATTTCATGGTCCTTTTTTGCTACTTTTCTCCCTCTATTTCTTGATACACCCAGCCGCCACAGAGGAGGTGTTCAGTGAATATCTTCTTTGTCAGTGTCTTTCTTTATTAAAAATTATTATTTACAAGCCAAACCAAGTGCCGTTGAGTCAGATCTGACTCATGGCGACCCTAGGGGCCAGGGCAGAACTGACCCCCAGAGTACTCAAAAGGGCCTGAAGAAAAATGATTTGTTGTATGTTGTATCTTAGTGTCTCCATAATCTGTTACCTTGAAAACTTTAGATAGGCTGAGGGGTGATACTACTGAGGACTGTCTCTCCTTACAGTTTTATCTCCCTTCTCTGCCCAGTGTTTCAAACCTTATGCTGCAACTCACCCATCTGGGTCACTGGTTCATTGCTGTTCAGAGCTATTCTGTGTCAAGGCACATCTGAATGCCACCTCTCTTGCAAAATTCTTTACAGTCTACCCTCCCTCCTAAACACTCCCACAACATGTCATTACTGTCTAACTGACTTTCATAGGATTTGTCCTTCCTGTTTTGTGCCATATTTGCATACGTCTTGGCACTTCAATGAGAAGCCCTGGTGGCACGGTGGTTATTTACTCTGCTGCTAACCAACGGGTCAGTGGTTCAAACCCACCAGCCCTTCCTCAGGAGAAAGACGCGGTAGTCTGCTTTCACAAAAAATTACACACAGCTTGTATACCCCATGGACGGTTCCACTCTGTCGTATGGGGTAGCTCTATAAGTTGGAGTTACTAGACAGACCTAGACAGATGTAGATTTAGTTTGACTTTTTTTTTTATCTCTTCTATTATGCTAAACTCCAGCTCAATCTCAGTCTTCATGTTCTCTTTAAAATCTTCGAGTCACCTGCCCCTCAGGGAAAGACCAGGAAATAAGGAGCTATTCAAAACTGGGTTCAGTTTTTCTATCATTATTTTTTCTCTCTACTGCATGCATTTGTCTTTTTAACTTTATGTAATCCATTTATTCTAATAAGGTCCATCTCATGTGTTCATTGTCAGGACAAAATGAGATGATAACATACTCACAGACAGTCTTGTGTAAGATTGTACATAGTTCTTTCCTTCATTAGCTTTGTCATTTAAAAACAAAATTTTTAACGTATTTAAACCCTCACAACTTTGCATTTAAAGTGCAGACAAGGATAATTATAACCATTTAAATTCATTTTTTAAATTAAATGAGAAAATAAATATAAAATACCAGGAGTAATTCTGAACAGATTTCATGAAAGTTCATTGTTTCTCTTTGTGACTGTGGTGAGGATGGTGGCAGTCATTGTGTTGCTGTTGTTATGTATCAGCTACCCAGAGACAACTGGGTATCTATCTAAAAACCAAACCTGTTGCCGCTGAACCGATTCCAACTCATGTTCAACCACTAAACAAAAAAACCTGCTGTTACGAAGTTGATTCCAGCTCATAGTGACCCTATAGGACAGGGTAAAACTGCCCCATAGGGTTTCCACGGAGCTCCTAGCTGATCTGAACTGCCGACATTTTTAGGTGGTAGCTGTATCCACTAACCACTACACCAACAGGTTTTCCCCAGTTCCTGATAAATTGTATAAACTCAACAAATGATACTTATTACTGTAGTCAATACTCAAATATTTATTGAATATCTGCTATGTACTTACACTATGTCAAATACTTGACATGTGATACAAGAGTGAGCACAGAAGCTATAGTTGCTACTTAATGGATTTTAAGTTTTAAGCTATAAAATATTCATTACACATACAATTTTATCCTCATATAAAATATATTCAACATATGGAATTGAATATATGTATAATTTTATGAGTGAACTTGGTATAGTGGGAAGAAATCAAAGTTCTCTGTACTGATTCTGGATCTGAAATGCTATCCTACCGTACAAAAATAGCCTTTATTTCTTTTTAAGAAATATGAGTTTTGTTATAGATGATAAACCACCGTGTCTGGAGACACAGACAGTTTCTCCATTTGGTCCAAAAGGCAGTAATGTTCAAAGAAAGCCAAAACGTATTTGCTGGGCAAACCTCTCTCCAAGAACCGAAACCAAATGGAAGAAGGAATATTCCTGGCAGCTTTCCCCAATGTTTTATTGCTTATAAAAACTGATGTTGCAGGATGTGCTTTGGACAACTGAATTATGAGACTTCACTTGAGCATTGTTCATCAGTTTATCTTTTGTGGCTCAATAGGATCTGCTTGGATCCAAAGTCATAATTCAGTTGTTCTAAACACATATGAAGGGGAAAGAAAGCATTGCAAAAATGAAAACTTGGAAAGCACCATTTTGGTAATTTTTTTTTTCTTCCCCCTTCTTACCTTTCTAAAGAGGATTTTAAAGCCTTTCCAGTTAGGAGTCTGACCTACTGTGGGGAGATGAATTTAAGAAAGTAAACAGAAGGGCTTTCCGTCTTCAACTATCTGGGTCATATTTCAAATGACTCTTCAAACCATCATTTTTCTACCTTTCTTTGCTGAAGTATTTATTGTACCTTGAAAAGTAGAAGTAATTAATCATCACTGTATTGGTAATACATGGTTAATACTTTGACCCTCTCAGCAGTCTATTTTCACACAGTTGTACTACTGAAGTTAACTCTCATTTATAATTACCACTTAGAAGGAAATTATACTTTGCATATGTTTGCACGTATTAAAATAACTGAGAAACATTTTAAACAAATGGTGTTATCACCTGCCAGTCCCATGAAGCCAGAAACAGTGAATGTTGTCAGTGTAGTTACCAATAAAACTAAGAATATATGTTGTTAATAGATTGTGTTTTTTTAATAGTACAGTTCTTTGTTCATATGCTTTGACTAACGGATTTATATATATCAAAGGGAGAGGGAAAGAGAAAAGGAAAAGGCACCAGTCATTCAATATCCAGCATCATCTAATGATAATATCTTTTCTTTTCAATTTCTTTTGATTTCATTACTTTTTTGGTCTTTCTTAGTTTTCTGTCTGCCTAGTGGTACTTAGAATATTTATATTTAACTTCGGTCATACTTTTTCTACCTGGATTTTTAAATTTAATGTTACAATAAAAGATTTTCCTCATGGTGCTTAAATTTCTGAAAACTTCATTTTTATGGCTGTCTAGCATTCAACTGAATGTTTCTAAGTAAGATAGAATGGACGGGAATTATCTGTATCCATCCCTTAGAAAGGTGCCATTCTAATTCTTAGCTGAAAAGGTATTACTGAAGCATAGTTCTTAACTGAACTTAAGCTATGAGAGGTCATTGATGCTAGAAGAAGGAATGTAAAGTGTCTTAGGTAGTTCTTGCTGAGGAACCTCTTCTAACTCTACTCAAAGGCCAGTGAAATAAAGTGGGATTTTACCGGTGTACAAAGTGAGAGAACAAAGCCAGGTCCAGAAAGGAGAAAAAAATCTAGGCCAAGGGTCTTCTGAGCATCCTAAGAAGACTAAATATCATCTTGAGAGTAGCTGGCTAGGAAGAACAAAGAAAAGATGGTACTTCCCAGGAGACACTGATGTATTAGTGACCATAATCTGTACATTTGGATTCCTTCTAAAGGTGAACTGAGCTCAAATACCTTTATAGCCAGCCAAGGCCAAGTGCCATCGAGTCGGATCCGCTGCTGCAAAATACAAGAGCATAAATATTAAAACGTTTCTTTAAAGAAGGGACTCTTGAATGAACATGTCTTACTGCTTTTTCTTGTTTGACAACTCCAAAAGTATATTAGCCTCAGAGTGCTCTTTATGTCTAGGATACAGAGAGTGGGGAGAGAATAAAATCTGACTGAATATAGTTATGTATTTTTTGAGTCTAAAATCAGCTCATATTCTGCATCTGCTGCTGATGGATTGATTTCCTTCATTCTTTCCATCTTTCCTTTATTCTTTATTTAATCCATTTTCTTGTTCACATCCCATGGAAGTCTGACAGTACAGAGCTCGGGGCACAAACTGCCCTATTACAAATGTGAAAAACCTGGTGGCATAATGGCTAAGAGCTGTGGCTGCCAGCTAAGAAGATGGCCCTTCAAATCCACCAGGTGTTCCTCAGAGACTGTACTGAGCTGTTCTACACTGTCTAACAGGGTTGCTATGAGTCAGAACTGACTCAGTTGTCATGGTTATTATATATATATATATATATACACTTTTTTCTTTCTCTTTCTTCACGAATGGCATGTTGATTTCATTACATCATTAAAACTTTTGTCAATATACGAATGGATAAATTGAACAAGCATCTGCCAAAGAAGTAGCATAGTAAAACAAACTAAAGCATCCTCTTTTCTTTCTTCTTTTAATTGGTTTAGGTTTTAGTTTAATCCCCTGATGTGCAGAAAATGGCCTTTGGAACAATTAGTGCCCGAGAAATTGAGGGAATGAGTAAAGAGTCATCATTTGGACAAGAGCGTTATTAGCATTCAATAACAAAAAAAAAAAATTTAAAAGGTAGGAGGGTGGGAATAGGGAATTAAAAGGAAGAGCTGATCCCAGAAAAACTTTCCTTGGAAATTAATTAGAGCCCTATTGAAAGTAAACAAACAAAACAAAAACCCCAGATCAAAATGATTGTGTGTTCCCAAACTCTGCCACACAAATAAAGTTAGAATGGATTTGTGAGACCTTTCCTTATATCCCCATCCTGAATTAATCACTCCTTCCATCATGCATAATGGACAATTGGTTTCAAACACTATTTAGAGTGCATATTGCATTGGGTTGCTTTAAATTTGTATGCTCACTATCTCTCTTATTGAGCTACAACTTTTTCCAGAGTAGAATGTGTTATCTATCCTTAGTTTTGGACATATGATGCATTTAAAATTACAACACCATTTCTTAAGACATGATAGAAGAAACAATGAATATAATGTTAAAGCTTGTTTATTAATATCAATATTAGCATCAATATCAATGAAAATTAATATTAGTCAATATTAATATCACTGTTGATATGACCAATATCCATGTGTGTCTAAGTGACAGAAATAGGCAGAAAAAGAGAGAGACTAACAGAAAATTGCCTCAGTATGTTTTTCAATTTTTTTTAAGATTAGTCTTTATACTGCAGCTAAAACTACTATAGTAATTTCTCAGATTTACTAACTTACCTGATACAAAAACAAAGCAAAACAAACAAAAAAGCATGTTGTTTAAACGTATAAGTGATTCAAAACAAATATTAGAGCAAAGAACACAATAAATAAAAGAGCAAAGAATAAGATGAGATATAGTATAAATCATAGGCTGTTAAAAAGAGAGACCAAAATATTTTCCTAAAACTCCTGGTGTGCATAATTTCAGATTTCAAAGACACTTTATAATACTGGTTCCATATGGTTCAATTTAGGGGAAAACAAAAATCTTCCACTTTTTAAAAGCAAGTTCTTTCTGTCTTTAACAATTAGTGTGTCAGTGGTAATGATTTGGGCACACTGACTGTAAGAACCATCACTACCTGAGGGGTTAATATCATTCCTTTTGAAATAATAAAATGTGACAATAATAAGAACAATAATGTTGATAACAGCTTGCAAAACAAACTTATACACTTGGTAAAATTACCTAACACATATGGAGTACTTATTGTCAGCCTGGCATAAGACTCATCTTTGGTGGATTATCTCATTTAATTTACACAAGTACCATAATGTTGTTGGGAAAAAAAAAATATTTACAATGAATAAATCATTGGTCTTTCAAAGTTGTAGTATTTAATCTCCAGCTTGTTTTTACCACCAAGACCCTATTCATCAACTACCCATCCTTCTTCTCAATCCTTCTTCTTTGTTTCCAACTTTTGCATTCCAATCACTGATAATTACCAGTGCAGCTTGACTGTACATTTGACCAATTTCAGACTGCAGAAGTTGGTAAAAATCTTCAGTTTCTTTATCTTTGCTGTTAGTGGTTGGTGTCTAAATTTGAATAATAGTTATATTAACTGGTCTTCCTTGTAGATTATGAATATTATCCTTCCACTGACAGCATAATACTTCAGGAGAAATCTTGAAATGTTCTTTTAAATGATGAATGCAATGCCATTCCTGGCATAGTAGACCATATGACTGTCCATCTTAGTAACCTGATGTTGCTTTAACAGAGAAATACCACAAGTAGATGGCTTTAAAGGGAAACATTTTATTTTGTCACAGTCTGGTAGGATAAAAGTCCAAATTCAAGGTTTCAGCTCCAGGAGATGGTTTTCTCTGTTGGCTCTGGAGAAAGGTCCTTGTCATCAACTTGACCCTGGACTAGAAGCTTCTGAGGCACAAGAACACTAGCCCTATTTGAAGGACACTCTCAACCCCTGGTACTACTTCTTGCAGTATGAGGTGCCTCAAATCACTCTGCTAGCTGCTCACCTTTATGTCTCAAGAGACTACCTCAAGGCACGAAGTCATCTTATGCACTGAGTCCTGCCATACCAACTCAACTGCAGCCCCTCCTCCCTACTTAAGATTACAGAATCAGGTTTACGGTGTGTACAATAACCAGGATCATGGCCCAGCCAATTTCTATACACAGTTTTATGGTTACACAATTCAACCCATGACAATGTCTGATTCAAAATGCCTAATCTCAGTCCATTTCAGCTCATTCATCTACAGTCTAGTAAGCTACAAGCCTGAATTCAGGGCACTGGCTCCAGGGGAAGGTGTACTGTCTCTGTCAGCTCCGGAGTAAAGTCCTTTTGTTGTAACAGTCTACCTTTGGTCTGGGAGGATTTCAGTGTAGAAACCTCAGGTTGGACGGATGTGCTCTGCTCCTGGAACTATTTTCTTGATGGTATGAGGTCCCCAACTCTTGTAGGATAAAAACTAGTGCAAGACACACTCCAGGGAAACATAGTAAGGAAGTTACAGTCCCACTTTAATCCTCTTTAACATAATCCAATCTTGCCCTATTAACCACAGGCAGAGATTAGTTCACAACACAGGAAAATAACAAAATGGAGGATGACTACACAATACTGGGAATCATGACCCACTCAAACGGCTACACACAGTTCTATTTGGGTGCAGTTCAATCCATGACAAATACAAATTGAGATATTTCAAGAAACAGATGCTATGCTCAAAGTGTTTACTTGTCTTTGCCAAGAAATTTGGATGACGGGGAGGAGTCAAGATGGAGGACTAAACACAAATCTCCCTAAATCCCTCTGGAAACCAAGACCTGAACTGATAACTAAACGAAGCCTTCTGGACACCTAGTGAGCCCTAGGACATGGCATAGGGCTGTTAATTTGGACTTCATACCACTGAATGGAAAACTTCCTCTCTTTCGCTGATCCCCTCTCTTGGTGAGTGCTGGCTTTCACAGATAGAGAGTAACTCGCCATTTTAATTCTTTTTCTCTGTCTTGGCTGGCAGGTGGAGCTAGGACTTGACTGGCAGCCGGTCTCGGGCACATTGCTGGTGGGATTGGTTGGTGAAATTTCCACACTATGAGAGCTCAGCTTTGAACTCTATGAGTCTTGGTACCTTTGGCCTCTCTCTCTGCTTCTGCAATTGAGTGGCCTGAGCTGTGGCAGGAGGGGAGCTTGTGTAGGATGCCATCTTTTTCCACTGGGAGGCAAAGATACCCATGTGGAGGCCTCAACTGGGCCTAATTCCTAGGCTGGGATGCTGTGCCTGCCTGGAAGAGTTTACTTTTCTGGCAGAAAATGTTATTCTACACAGTGGCACCTACCACTGGAGCCCAGCAGCAGAGGCCAGCGGGGAAGTAGCCTTTCTGTATTTTGAACTAGTTTATAACATTTGGAGTTAGATATAGAGGTGCTTATTTTTTCCAGCTGTGAAAAGGGACCTGTACAACTGTAAACCTGACTGACTAGAAGTTGTCAGATACCTTTTACCTTTCATTTTAAGACAGCCTAGAGAAACAACTGCAGTCCATCCTCACAGCATCTCTCCCAGCCTTTATTGACTCCCATGATGTCCCAAAAGCAACAAACTCTGAATAAAAGTGTGATGTAGAAATGACCCATGACTTCAGAAGACTCCCTAAAGAATGAACCAAAGAACTTCCCAGATCAAGAAACCTTTCTGAAACTACCAGAAGGTAAATACAAGAGGAGGATATATAGAGCCCTCCTAGACCTTACACAAAATGCAGCACAGCAAAATGAAAAATTAAGCAAGCTGTTCGACCTGATGGAACACCAGTACTCTGAAATCCAATGGATCAAGAACAAAATCAAAGAAACAGAAACTTCAGTTCAAAGCCAATAAAATAGAATGGAACAAATGGAAAATAGACTTTGAGACTTGGAAGACAAAGCTATTGACTACAGTATCTACAGGGAGAAATCAGAAAAAAAGAAAGGAGAAAAATGAAGAAGCATTAAGAAGCATGCGGCACTCCATTAAAAGGAAAAATCTACAATTAATTGGAGTTCCTGAACAGGGTGTTCAGGAGTTCCTGAGAACACAGAGAGTATTGTTGCTGAGCTACTGACAGAAAACTTCCCAGAAATTATGAAAGAAGAAAATATAGATATCCAAGATGCATATCAAGCACCACTCAATGCCAAGCCAAGCTAAGTGCTGTCGAGTTGGATCCAACTCATGGCGACCCAGTATAGATCTCAAAAGAAAGAATCCAAGACATATTATAATCAAGCTTAACAAAATGAAACAGAATCAGAAACTCTTAAAGGCAGCAAGACTCAAAGCAAAGCTAACATTCAAAGGGAAACTGTGTAGGCTTTCATTGGATTTCTCAGCAGAAACAATTCTGGCACGGAGACAGTGGTGTGACAAATTCGAAGCCTTGAAGGAGAAGAACTTCCAACCAAGAATTATATATCCTGCAAAACTATCTTTCAAATATGAAAATGAAATGAAGACATTCACAGATATACAAAAACTCAGAGACTTTGTAAAAACCAAACCAAAGCTACAAGAAATACTGAAAGAATCTCTTGGCTTAGAAGAACAAAATCACTAACTTTGTATTTTAGAAACAAATACAGGACACATCACCCATAATCCTATTCAGTTAGAGAAGACTCCAAACTCAGTGAAAGCTCTAATAGCGAAAGAAATGATCCAGTGAGCATACCATGAAGACTATGATGTTATCATATTGAAAAGAGGGGTGTACTACAGTAATTATAGTCCTTCCAGATGGAGAGGAAGTTAATAAGACTGGTATTAATTAAAATCAGGTGTATACATAGTTTATTAAGATTGATCATAGGGGCAGCCTTAAAACACAATAAAGATGCAACATATCAAATCAAGAAACATAATACAGGAGTCTCAACAACCACAAAACCAACCCTGGAAAAGGTGAAAAATCAACTCACAAAGAAGGTCCCAGAACAGATTAATAAGAACAACAGAGAAAGTGTCAACACGAAAATAAACATGTCACAATGACAGCACTATATACATACCTATCAATAATTACATTAAATGTAAATGGACTGAATGCCCCAGTAAAGAGACATCGAGTAACATCTTGGATGAAAAGACACAATTCATCCACGTGTTGCCTACAAGAAACTCCCCTTAGACTTAAAGATAGGAACAAACTGAAAATTAAAGGATGGAAGAATATATATCAAGCTAACAATGAACAAAGAAGAGCAGGTGTGGCAATTCTAATCTCAGGTAAAATAGATTTTAATGTAAAATCTAACATTGTGGACAAGGATGGACACTACTGCTGAACAGTTCAATATACAACTAAGACTTAACAATGTTAAATATTTATGCACCTCATATTAGAGCATGTAAATATATCAAAGAGACACTGACTACACTCAAAACGAGGTAGATCACTCTGTAATTAGAGTGACTTCAACACTCCACTCTCAATATTGGACAGATTGTCTAGAAAAAAGCTCAATAAAGACACAGAAGACCTTATTGCCACAATTAACCAGCTAGATCTGATTGACATATGCAGAACTTTCTATCCATCAGTGGACAACTACACTTTCTTCTCCAATGATAAAGGACAACGATGATTTTGGGAAACATCTGATAACCTGATTTCCATTGAAGGACATTATGCTGAGTGAAAGTGGTTAGTGACAAAAGGACAAATATTGCATGAGACCCCTATGATAAGAACTTTAAAACAGACTCATGCATAGAAGAAAAGACTCTTTGATAGCTGCAAGTGTGGGAAGGTTGGGAGGGTGAGGAGGAGGAGGGTTTAGATTAGTTGATAGAAATTTAGTTGGGTGAAATCTGTGACAGCACACATCAGAAAGAAGATCAGTATTAACTGGAGTTCAACATAACATGATTACTCCTCCCATCTTAACCCAACATTGCAAGGACAGAGTAGTTGGGGTGGGAGCACAAGGACCATGCTCTCAGGGGAAATCAAAGCCAATTGGCACAACTGGCATTTCGCTAACAGAGTTTTCTGTGCCCCACATTGATGAGTGGCATCTGGGGTCTTAAAAGCTATTAGCTGCCATCTGAGGGCATAGCAAACGATCTCAACTCAACGGGAAGAGTTGATCACCAAGGACCAAAATGACATGGGGGAAAGAAAATCCAGAAGACAAAGAGACCCATGTGAGTGGGTGACTACATCAACTTGGGACCGGAAGAAACGGATGGTGTCCTGCCACCACCAGTGATAGCTGTGATAGAGCTCACAAAGTTCAGCCTCACTAGCAACACAAGAATAAAAGGAAAGTGCACCCTGAGATCTCCATTAAAAGACCAGAAATGATGGTCCAGAGGCCTTGGATTTCCCCTGGAAGCATGGCCCCTGGTCCTAATGCTGCTCCTATCTATAAATCATAATGGAGGTCAACTCTTCAGACAGGAGTGGATTGGACTTGGCCACACAGAGTGACTATAACATGTGTACACTTCATGATTCTTTGCATCTATAGGGCATCATCCTGCTGACCTCCTACTAGAGGCGGGAGAGTGGGTGAAGAGGAGGGGATAAGAGATTGTTGGGAGGATAAGACATGTATGGATCAGAGAAGAAGAGTGTGCTGTCACTAGGCAGGAAAAGCAGTGGGAGCTGCATATAGGTGGGCATGTAAAATTATATGGAAATGTTCATTTTCACTCAATCATAATTAAAAAAAAAAGAAAAGAAATTTGGACAACATTTATTTGCCAACCAACTGGAAGAAATTTATATTTGTGCCCATTCCAAGAAAAGATGATTTCTAACAGAATGAAGAGATTATAAAATATCACAAAAAGGTAAAAATTTTTGGAAGATAGCAAGCTTGTATAGCAGTATGCTGATAGGCAACTTTCAGAAATTTGAGTTGGTTTCAGAAAAGGACATGGAACAAGGGATATCACTGGTGACATCAGATGGAGCTTTGCTGAAAGCAGAGAAAACCAGAACAATGTTTACCTGTATTTTACTAATTGTCTAAAGGCATTTGACTATGTGGATCATAACAGATTACAGGTAACTTTGGGAAGAATGAAAATTCCATGCAGAACCTGTACATAGATCAAAAGGCAGTCATTCAACCAACAAGCTTATTTATCTTATACCATAGAACTCCAGATGATTTTTGTATGGTGATCTTGTTTCCTGCCACTTTGCTGAATCTTTCTATTACTCTTGTGGACTCTTTGGAGTTGTTTATGTACAAGACTATATAATCTGCAGATAGGGACAGTTTTACTGCTTACTTTCAAATCTGATGTCTTTGAATTTTTTCTTGCCTTATTTGATCTGTCTAAGACTTTAAGCACAATACCAAATAGAAATGATGATAAAGATCATCCTTGTCTTGTTGTCATACTTGGGCAGAATGCTGTCAGCTTCTCTCCACTGAGACTGACGGTGGCTGTTGGTCTTGCATCGTTGCCTTTCTTTACACTGAGGAAGTTCCCTTCTCTTCTTATTTTGTTGAGAGTTTCAGTCAGGGATTGGTGTTGAAATTTATCAAATGCCCTTTCTGAATGAGTTGAGATGATCCTGTGATTTGTTTCTTCCTTTTGTTCTCTTCACGTGGTGGATTCTATTATTTGAACAATCTTTACATAGCTATGTTGAATCCTACTTGGTCATGGTACGTTATTGCTTTTAAGACGATGCTGAGTTCCATAGGTTAGGATTTTGTTGAGAAATTTTCTACGTATATTCATGAGAGATATTTGTCTGTCATTTTCTTCTTGTGTGGTGCCTTTGCCTGGCTTTGGTATCTGAGTAGGGGTGGCAAACAGAGCTAGATGAAAGGGAGAAAACAAAAGAAGAAAGATAAAAAAAAAAAAAATGCAGTGGAAGCAGACAGATGAGGACAGGGCTGACCCAGACAGGCAGCAGGTAGATCAGTAGGTGTCTAGGCTGGGGAGAACCTGTATGGCCAGGGATCACTGTATGGCCAGTCAGGAAGGGTTTAGATGGTACTCAGGTGTAAGGATGAAGAGTAGGCAAGCATGTTTCTTTTATTACCATTTGCTAGGTCTTCCTTTGGGAGCTCCATGAAGTTGTCTTCCCATACTTGGTGTCCTGGATTTTTGCTGGTTGTGCTCAACGTTGGCGACCATGGGCCACATTAGTTGGCAGGGAACTTCCACTCTATATCTCTCCTTATTCTCCTTATTTTCTGTTTTCTTCAGTTTCTTCTCTCATTCAGTGTTTGATCTACTTCTTTATGTTCATTTCACACTTGGTGTTCCAGGACGGTGTTTACATCTATTTTGCTTAGTTTTTCAGGTCTTTGGTACAGTGGGAAGGAATGATACATCTATCTGGGGTATCATGTTGCCTCTGCTTCCTTCCAAGCCATGTTTATAAGATGGGATTTTGTCTTCATAAAAGCTGAGAAAGATAGGACATATTATCCTCATTGTGTATATGGTGAAGCTAGGAGTCAGAGGTAGGAGTACATAGCTAAAACTGGCAGAACTGGCACTCCAATTCTGTCTTCTCATTTTTGACCTACAGTCTTTCTACTGTAGTTTAGAGCTGCACATTAATGTGTTTCAAAAGTATGAACAGAAGAAGGAAATGAATGTACTGTGCTTCCCTCAGTTTTTGAGAGCTTAGGATGTTGAAAACCTAGTGTTCTTTATGGGAACATTTTAACCCTAAGAGAAAAGAATTTGAATTTATCATCTTCATAGCTAAGTTTTGGCAGCTGAATCATAAATAAGTTAGCAAGAAAACACGTTTTTCAATGAGAAGATCACAATTATGTAGCCAGTTCAGTTAATCTGTTGACTGTGTGTCAAATGCTAAGAAAGAAGATATGGTTAGTGATAGACAGAATTTCCTCAGATATGTTATAAGATATGACTCTGTAACTATAAGACTGATCTGGACAGAATAGTCAGGAAGATTTTAGAGTTTAGGAGATTCTAGCTCTGCACGGCAATCACTAAATTTCAATTTTGTTGTCATTCTTTCTCAGTTCTTCCGTATTCTCACCTCCAGTTAACGACGGCATCTTCAACCTTACTCTTTTGGGTGTGGTCTAGATTCCTGGATTTTAATAGTACGTAATCACTAAGTAGTTTTAGTGACATATTTTCTTTGACTTTTCTATCCTTAGCTGTTTTCATGAATGTAGCAGACATTAGTGGGAGTCACCAAATGCTTCAGGCTCTCAGCCACTGAGGCAGATGATGGATTTTGCTTTCCCAATCCCTCTGAAGTTGAGCATGACCACGTGATTTTTTTTAATTAAAAAAAAAGAGAGAGAGAGAGAGAGTGAGTGATTTTACACTTCCAGATGCAAATTGTAAGACAGACATCAAAATTCATCATGTTGCCTTTCTATCACTGTAGTGATAGTAGAAGTAAACATTTAAATATGTGTAGATCCCTAAATGGTCACAATAATAAAACTTCTTTTGATCCACATTACATACAGTACATGAATGAAAAATAAGCATGTGTTTTCTAATAACTGAGATTTGCAAGTTGTTGGTTACTTAGGCTCAACATTGTCTATGCTGACTGATAGACAGACTAACTAATATTGATCCATAAATCAAAACTTTCATAATCTCTCTCTCTGTTTTACCACCCAACCTGTAATGAGTTTAGATTCAGAACTCAAAGGCGTGCAAGTATTAATCTCCCCAAACTACGAAACTATCTAAGTTGAGCATTTATTTTATCAGGTTAGTATGACATCATTCTCAGTCAGTTCCACTTTGCAATAGTTCATTCTCTGCAATCACTGAATTGCTACTTTCTTCTTTTATGATGAGGAGAGTATACATGCAGGTATTATATCTCATAAAATTGCATATTATGACACTGCCCATGGAGAAATGTATTTTCTTGAAATGGGATTCACTTATCATTAGTGCAGTTCAAGTACAGCACTGAAAATCAACCTTTTCACACCCATTTAGCATCAAGTACAGCTTTTTTGCTTTCTAAAACCAATGGGTAGAGATTACCTGCAGAAATCTTCTCAAAATATCTTTGGCATCAACTAGTGCTTAAAAACCATTCTGACGTGTTAAGTGTAAGTGAACAGAGGTTTGTTGATTAAATTTTCCAACAAAGTTGAACACTTTAGAGACAAAGAAAAGAAAGAAAAATAAATAAATGTGGGAAAGATGCTGTGCTTAGCTTCACCCAGGGCGTTTGGAAATCTGTCTGACCTCTTGTCTTTATTCAAATTAACAGCAGCAGTGTTCATTGCCTTCTGGCCCCCAGGCACAGTGAGCTAATTAAAAAAGGAAAAAAAGAAAAAAGAAAAGAAACTTCAAAGTATCATTTAAAGTATTTTAAATAATTCAGCCAATGCAAGCATTGAGAAAGCATTGTTTGGATTGGCAAATCAGAAGAATTAGGCCCCAGAGGTCAGTATATCTAGATTTAGCCAGAGCTGTGTGTTTGTTTGGGACTTTTCCAGCAGTAAGTACACTTTCCCAAGGAATAACTTGGGATGAGATGGAATCTGGGCCCAAAGTGAAATTCATTTATTTGGAAGACTTCCCTCTCTTTTGTTTCCCTAGTTTAGATTACAAACTTTATTACAGTTTCAGTTTTGGGTTTTCAATCTCTGTGTATTAATGCAATGCAAAATCTCATTCAACATTGAGAATACATCTAGTCAAAGTGTTAGTGTCCTATATTCGTTTTCCCTTCTATGATAAGTTGTTGAAAGTTTTTCATTTACTATGAAATGTCTGGAAGTCCTCATGAAAGGTGATGCTAAAAGAACAATTTTAATAAGTCATCTAGTTCTTCTCTCAGTCTCCACGTATTTTTGACAGCATCGAAATATTGCTTTCTGCCATCTGTGCAGTACAGATTTTGGATTTTTGTTCAGGGTCACTTAAAATGTACTTGAAATCCAATGTGTATCTAGGCTTTAATTCTCCTCTAAACTCTTACTACATGTTGTTTGGAATATAAAGTGGTTGCACTAAAGTCTTCTCTCTCTTCTGTTGCTGACATATTGTACTAATATAGTTCAAAATAAATTCCTTTCAGTGGTAGTTGGTTGTTTCATTTTTATGGCAACATAAATCCAGCCACATTTCACTCAGTTCATTCTGAAGACATATCCTAAGAGAGGAATAATTTAAGAACCCATGAAAAGAGTCAAGTCCACATTATAAAAATACAAAATGAGACTGAGGAACTTCCAGGCACCAAACAAGTTTTTAACAATAACCACTGAAACATAACCATTGTTCCCATTTTGATAGATGAGGAAAGGCTCAAAGTGTTATATAACTCTTAAGAAGTAGAATGAAGTCTTAGACCTGTAGTTAATGCTGTATTTAATAAACTTGAGCCAATTATAATATTTTAGATAAAGAGGAATAAATTCCTACTAGATGCCTAAAGAATACTGTTATTTGGGAATAAAACAGTGAAAGGCAAAAGGTCTTATTCTATAATAATTTTAAAATATAAATAACAAGAGAGTGTACATAGGAAGCGTTCTCTCTTGAAAGTAAAATAATTATAAACCACTTAATTTAAACATCTTTGGTGTCTAACTATGTCTACATGATAAAGTATAAACTATTGCAAATGAAATCAATTACTGTGCTTTTAAACAAATAATCACACAGACTACATGTTTTTTGTTTTGCCAGCCACACCCTCTTCTCCTCTCGCTAGGTACTTTCAAAAGCTCTCTATGCTTATTATTTTTTGTTTGTTTGTTTGTTTTGGTTTCTTTACACGTTGCCTTAAAAAAGGAAAGAAAAAGCATAAGGCAAAAAAATACATTGGAGGGGTGCTGTTGGGCAAAAACAGAACACGCACATTATAACAAATAGGGTAAACCTCTACCCATTTCTCTAGCTTCCCTTATAAACTGCTTGCTTTTGTGTCCTATGTTCCAGCTACATAGAGTTTTTCTGTTTTCCATAGTGAGATTTCTTTTTTTCATTGTTCTAAAATTTCTATTTTTTTATTATTTTTTAATTCTTTTATTTGTATTTAATATGACTGAGTGAAAATATACATTCCCGTATAAATTTGCGTGCCCACCAATATGCAGCTTCCACTGCTGTCCCTGTCTGGTGACTGCACACTATTCCTCTCTGTTCCATACATGTCTCATCCTCCCAACAGTCTCCTTTCCCCTCCTCTCCACCCACTCTCCTTCCTCCAGCAAATATTTTGTGATTGTCCTCTATTTTGTGATTTTCCTGTGCTGTATGTTAAAAGATTAGGGTGGGACTATACATCCCTTTATAAGGTCACCTTCTTGTTCCATTATAAAAGGAGTTTCCCTGGAGTAGGGCTTGCCCTACCCTTAATCCTCTCATCTGGCAAGAGATGAAAGGAAAGGGAAGCAGGCAGACAGTTGGGAACCTTACATCGCCAAGAAAGCTGCACCTGAGAACAGCGTACGTCCTTCAGACCTGAAGTTCCTGTCCCAAGACACTCCCTGGACCAAGACTGATGCAATACCGGGCTTTCCTTCAGAGCTGAGAAGGGGGGAAGTCTTCTCCTGGAGCAGGCATCTTGAACTTGGACTTGTAGGCTACCAGACTGTGCAAGAATAAACCTTCATTTGTTAAAGCCATCCACTCTGTGGTATTTCAGTCAGCACTAGCTGACTGAAACAAAGATCATTTGAAATATTGCCTCCTTCATAAATTCCACTCTTTCCTCCCCATCCAACCACATCCATGCTTTGACAATGTAGCTATGGCAGCTCTTATGTTAGCATACTTTCTTCTTGGACAGATTGAATTTGACCACCTCAAAGCCATGTGCACATGGAGTAGGAATCTACCTGACAGCAATGGAGTTTTAAACTTTGTTAAATATGTAAAACCAAAGCACAGAAGAGAAAAGCTATAAAAACATAGAGAAAAATAGGAATTAAAAAAAAATTCAAAATATTACAAGAGACCACCACACTACTACCTGTAGGAGTGGGAAGCCCCACAAGATCTTATAAAAATTCAAAGAATAAGATAAAATACCTAGGAACAAATCTAACCAGAGAAGTAAGAGACCTATACAGAGAAAATTGCAAGATCCTATCACAGAAAACCAAAGGAGACTTACGTAAGTGGAGAAACCTACCTCGCTCATGGATATAAAGACTTAAATTGTGAAAATATTCATTTTACCTAAAGCAATCTACATATATGATGCAATCCCAGCATAAATTATAGTGTCTTTTTTGATGAGATAGAGAAACAGATAACCAATTTTGTTTGGAAAAGGAAGAAACTCCAGATAAGTAAAGCACTACTAAAGAAGACGAACACAGTGGGAGGCCTCACACTACCCAACCTAAGAATCTACTACACTGCCAAGGTAGTCAAAACAGCCTGGTACTGGTACACAAACAGAAATATTGACCAATGGAACAGAATGGAGAGCCCAGAAATATCACCTGTCCTCCTATGAACAGTTGATATTCAAAAAAGGCCTGAATATTATAAACTGGGATAGAAACAGTGTCTTTAACAAATATAGTTAGCAAAATCAAATATCCATCTGCCAAAAACTGAAACAAGACTCATATCTCACATGTTACACAAAAATTAATTCAAAATGAATCAAAGCCATAAATACCAAACATAAAATGATAAAGGTCATGCAAGAAAAAATGAGGCCAATAAGAGAAGTTCTAATACACAACTCAGAGAGCCTACACAATCTGACCAACAATGCACAAACAGCAGAAGAGAAAACAAGTAAATGGAAACTACTAAAAATCAAACACTTATGCTCATACAAAGACTTTATCAAGAGAGTTAAAAGATTTTCTGCAGAATGGGGAAAAAAATATTTGGCAACTACATGTCAGATCAATGTCTGACTTCTATAATCTACAATGTACTGCAAAATATCAGCAAAAAAAGATAAGTAACCCAATTAACACAGTGGATAAAGGAGATGGACAGACATTTCACCAGAGAAGACATCCAGGCAGCCAAAAGACACGCGAAGAAATGCTCATCATCATTAGCTATTAGAGAAAGCCAAAGAGATACCATCTCACTCCAACAAGATTGTCAATAATCCAAGAAAACACAAAACAACAAATATTGGAGAGGTTGCATAGAGATTGGAACTCTCCTACATTGCTGGCGGGAATATAAAATGGTGCAACCACTTTGGAAAGCAATTTGGTGCTTTCTTAAAAAGCTAGAAATAGATACCATAAGATACAGCAATCCCACTGCTTGGAATATATCCTACAGAAATAACTGAGATCACACGAACAGATACATGCAGTAAATGTGTGTCACAGCACTGCCCACAATACCAAAAAGATGGAGTCAACTTAGACTCCCATCAACAGATGTGTGGATAAAAAAACTATGGTATGCATACACAATGGAACACCACGTAATGATAAAGAACAACGATGGTTTTATGAAGCATCCCATAACCTGGTTTCAGCTGAAAGACAGTATACTGAGAGAAATCTGTCAGCCCCCAGACCACAAATATTGTATGAGCCCTCTGCTGGAAGGACTTAAAAATATCCTTATGTACAGAAGAAATGACTGTTCGATGGCTGTGAGGGTGTGGAGGGAGGGAGAAGGATGTTCAAAGATTAGTTGATGGGAATTTGTTTAGGTGAAAGGAGTTACAGCATGCAGTAGAGCGCAGATAAGCATAACTGCACTATATCATTAGCCGAAAGGTTTTCTAAACTTAACCCAATGTTTCAAAGGATAGAGTAGCAGGGAAGGGGGTTTGGGGACCATGTTTTCAAGGGATATTGAGGTCAATTGGTTTAACTATTCTTTTGCTAAGTGTCTTCTGCATCCCACATTGATGAGTGGCATGTGGGATTATAAAAGCTAGCAAGCGGCCATTGCAGGAAAACCAAATTGTCCTAACCCATTAGGAACAGACGATGACTGAGAACATCAAAGACATGTGGAAAAATGAGCTCAGGAGACACAAGGACCCATATGAATGGAAGACTGCATCAGCGTGAGACCAGAAGAACCAGACGGTGCTCGGCCACCACCAAAGGCAGCCGTGATGGGGGACACAATGTAGAGTCCCTGCGGTAACATGAAGGTGTGAAGTTCAAGAACTGTACCAAAGACCAGAACTGATGGTCCAACATTCTGGAAGTTCTCATGGAAACATAGCCTCTAGACTTACTGTTGACCCTGACCTGAAACCAGTATTGAGGTCAACAATTCAGACAAGAATGTACCGGACTTGGGGACACAGTATGAATCTGTGGTGTACATACACTATGGTTTTATACATTTATAGGATGCCATCCTATTGCTTTCTTTCTAGATGGGAGAGGAGGTGCTGGAGAGCAGGGGACAGGTGTTCATTAAGAGGATATTAGAAGTAAAGAGTGAAAAAGAAGAGTGTGTTGTCATAAAGTGAGGAGAACAGATGGAGTTGCAGATAGGCATGTATGCAAAATTGATTTGAATTGTATACTTTCACTTAATCATAATAACAAAAATTCAAAGAAAATAAATTCTATAATCAGAATGATTAGACTGGTAAGTCATCATTTCTAGGAAGTTTATTTTGAACTGGACTTGGATTAAAAAAGTAGTGATAATTAAAGAAGCCACAGGTCACTGTAGCTTGAATGTACCATTGGTTGTACTAACACACTTCTGTTATCACTAATAAGAGTGAAAAGCCCAGTCATACACACTGGCAACTCTTTTAACATGCATATATATATACACGTAGACATATACTCGCTTTTAAAGCAGATTTGCTACCAGTGAACACAAGATGATCAGTACTCTACATGTTATAGAACTTTGATTTTTGTATTTCTTATATCCTAGTATTTTATTTTAGCCTCTTTTCATTCATTTATTTTGATAAGAACAGTAACATTCATTTGTATCAGTCTTGCTTCAATAAATTCTCTTAGTTTTTCCTGGAACAAAAATAGAGTAATAAAACTAAAACTCAAAGAAGGATGCAATAAACTCTAGAACTACACAAACATGGTACCAAATAGGATTAGCTTCGGAGAGTGCTAGCGTTTAGTACAAGAGATATGAGATTGGACCCCCCAGGGATCTGTTCCTTGACTCTATTTGAGGATTGCTGCTGCGAAAAAGAAAAAAAAAAATAGAAAAAAATAAGTGTTAATATCACAAAGGAGGAGAAGATAAAAAGGAGAAAACAAGGCCGCCTGGGAAGAGAATAGGTTATATTATTTTCCCAGAATCTCTGGCCAAGAACTTTAATTCTTTCAGTGACTTGGCAAGGATTTTTGAATTTGGGAAGATGGACTCAAGAGCAGGCAGGTAATCATAAGTCAGTACACTGGGAAAATTCAGAAAGATAGTAGTCATTCTGGAAAGATGAGTCATAGCTCCCCACCTCTAATCGGGAACACGGTGTACTAGATACCTTGAAGTTACGGGAAGCTTGGTGGTTGGTTATCTGAAAAGAAAAGAACATACCAGTGTCTGACACTTCAATAGGAGTACATGTGGATGTCTGTGGATGTGGAGAGGGGTCCAGGCAGCTAAGATAATACAAAATCCTCAGGAGTACAGTAAAGAGGAAACAAGGTAACAGTTACTACCTGGGAGACAGGACACAAGGTCTACTTGTTTACTTTCTAAGTCTGCTGTTTGCAGGATTAAAAGCTTAATACAAGACATAATCAGAATATTCAGAACACATTACAATGACATCTGACCCAAGAGAACTTTCCAAGTCACTGAGACTTGACCAATTAAAGCAGAGCATTGCTGGCATTCCTGCTGCATTGGGCAAACACAGAATGCAATGTACAGTGGCCAGAGCTTTACCACATATAAAATATAAATAACCTTTCCTTTAGCTCTAGACAGCTCTGGGATTTGCTGTATATAGGTTTTGTTATTCACGATAAACATTTGTAATGTCATGTTATAAACAGAAAAAAAGGACTAGAGAAAGGAAGACCTACGTTGCTATCCCAGCTGCTCAACTCCCTCTAGCAGGCTGGCTGTGCTCTCCCAGCCTACACATTCTTGGTATCTTCATTTCTGATGTGCATATTTCATAGTGTATTTATCATGGAAATAAAATGTGCTATATTTTATAAAGCACAGTAAGATTGTAAGGAAATGTTTTGTTCAACCAAAATTGAACAGGTTCAATTATCTCAATCCATGCAACTCATTTCTTTTTGAAATATATTTCTCACTTGTTATGTGTATACATATATATCGATACATATATATATACATAGAATATCTACTTGGGTTCAGAAACAGTAAGGATTCTGAACGTATTTTAGCATTAAGTGACTATGAGTGTATTTAGCATTGAAAAGAATAAGTGCAGATGCTATGAAGCATTTATTAGGGGATTTGGTGGTCTTAAGAAGGGAGACAGGAGTGGAGGACTGAGCAATAGAGCTTTTAGGGGAGTGGAGAGGTTTTAAAATAGTCGTGGAGAATTGGAAAGCAATGAATTGAAAGGAAGATAAACAACCAGACAGGGGAATGATTGGGGACTCCTTTAATCTTTGCAACCATTAGTTTACAATTAGATTGATTCATTGTTCAGTTCTTCCTATAGAGTCGCTCAATTATTAGGTCCAGTGCACAAGGGAAACTGTCTGATTGGCCCTTCAGGGATTTAAAAGATGTCAGAAGCATATGAAGACATTTAAATTCAAGATGATAAAAAGACAAATGAATGGAAGCTGCATTATGTACCAACGACGATGTCAGTTGCTTTAAACTGTTTTGCCCTCCCTGATATTTATTACTCACGGTATCTTTATGCTGTATTTATATCGACTCAGCATTACCGAAGGCACCACTGGGGCTGGTGAGAGCTAAGATCACAAGCCCAAGATCACAAGGCCATAAATGGCTAGAGACAGGAAGAGAACCTAAATTGACTCACTTCCCAAGATCACAGTATGCTCTCTTATTGAGCTGTGGCTCTACACAGGATACCCTTTAGATTAGTTTAGAAGGAATACAAATTGTGGTTTGCATTTGTCCCAAAGGTAGCCGGAACACTTATCCTCCAAACTGTCCCCTAGAGGGCAGGGCTGTATCTCTTCAGGGATTCATGCAAATCCAAGACTGATACCCACAGTCCTTTTCCATGAAGCATGAGAAAGGTGACTTTGGTATGGATGGTTTTGAAGATCGGCATTTCCCAGGATTTGTCTCTGAACTGAAAGACCCTTGAAATGGCTCCTGCAGAGCTCTAGATATTAAGCATGACCGTATTTTGATGGACCTGCCAGGATGCATTAGCTGCAAAAGCCTTCCTCTGGGCTGACCTACTGACCTGATTAGTGGCTTGGCTCAACGTTAGCCATCTGGATGCTGAAACGTGTCTGCCAAACACAATGGTCAGAGTTTTGGGAGAGCTGAAACTGAGCTTTCTTCCTAATGGTGACTTGCTAACAGGTTCATTTACCTCCTAGGGCCACTACATACGTGTTACAGTAAATGGAAACCACATAGGCTCTGCAGCTAAACTGACTGTAATTCGAAACAGTTTGACCACTCAATAGTTTGAACAATCACCATATCACACTCGAGGTTCAGAGTTTTTGTTTTGTTTTGTTTTTTAATTTACAAAATGGAACAGTGATTCCTTGTCTCTCATAAGGTTGTTTAAAAGTCTGGAGATAACTCTCTGTCATAAAATTAGAAAATCCATTTAAGTCTGTATCGTTAGGCAACATGTCTAGTGTTTTATGTAAATTGTCTTATTTCATTCAGAAAATTTCAACTGGCTTAGGCACTATTATTATTTCAACTTTAAGGATGAAGGAACAGAGGTTAAAGTGTTGTCCAATGTGACAACAATGAAAACCAAACCAAACCCCATGCCATACAGTGTATTCTTACTCATAGCGAGCCTAGAGGATAAGGTAGAACTGCCCATAGAATTTCCAGGGAGCGCCTGGTAGATTTGAACTGCCAAACTTTTGGTTAGTAGCCATAGCACTTAAACATGACGCCAGCAGAGTTTGTAATATGACAACATCAGGACTAAAATTTGGTGACAGTAGAATGATTCCAGAATTTCTATGATTTACCACTAAGCAAGCTGTCTCTTGATACCATCGTTGTACTTGGTTTCTTCAGCTTTGTGGGCTTTTCTAGCTCTTACTTGTCAAAAATGCCAAGAAACGGAGTCAAAAGCTTCGAGAAGCTTGCCTGGACACAGCTAACACCACTAGGTTTTTAGTCAGCTCTCTGCAATCATAACAAGAGAAATACAGTATCTGATCTAGTGGGGTCCTCATCTGTTCTTAGTCATGCATGCTTCCTTCAGGAAGTATAATGGTAGAATTACTTGAGCTCAAAGTAATTTATTATTCACCAGGTTAAATGTTTTGCAGAAGAGATCTCTATTGATGTTCATTATCTTTAAAGTGTGTCTCTTGGTGATAGATGAATTAAATATTGAAAGCTATGGCTAAAGAACAGAAATCAGCCAAAATAATGCTTTCCAAAGAAATAAGTAGACATAGATTGCCTGCGTGTGTGTGTGTGTGTGTGTGTGTGTGTGTATGTGTGTGTGTGTTGTGTGTGTGTATGATGCTTTCAGTTTCCTGAGTAAGGGAATCTGTCTGCCAAGATTTGTCTATTTAAGACACACTGTAATAGAGGGTTTGCTTACAACAAATTGTGTCAAGGACAGACCAAAGTAAATGAGTTGGTATTGTCCCTGTAGCACACTTCTGGAGGCATCAGAAGCAGCACCAAACCTGCAAATTTACTGCAAAGGAAAGGCAAGCCTAAACTTCTCTGACAGTGTAGCAAGAAGTTGCCTTATACTGCTTCTAATTTTGAGGTTTTATTTATTTATTTATTTTTCAATAAAGGTCAAGTACATTCCTCTTAGATGAAAGCACGCAACAAGGTTAAAATTGCAACTGTGGTTGGCAATTGAACACTCCTGAGAAACAAATCCACTCTACCATTCGCTAATGTGCAACCTTGAGCAAACTGCTTAACCTCATGGCTCCAAAAACTGGGCATTTATTTGTTAAATGAGGGGTTTCCACTCCATGGCTGATAGAGGAAATTTATAAAGTGAAAATAATTTTGAGGGCCTGAGGCTCAAATCTCGGCTCTCAAATCCTTATTGTAAAAAAAAAAAAAAAAAAAAACACTTTTATAGTTAGAGTGATGTGAATGTGAGCTCATAAAATACATGCAATGGATTGGCAAAACGTAAGTAGTCAATAAATGCTATTCTTTTTCTTTTGAAATCTCTAACCACCCAAGTCTCATGATTTTATGATTCTAAATGTGGGTGATCAGAAATCTTGGTTCTTCTGATGTCTCTTAAGTTCTCTGGGATTCACTTTTATCATAAATACAATTAGAAAGTTAGATCTAGATTGCCAAAAAGTTTTTGTTTTCTACATGTAGAGTCCCTGACATAACACAGGAAAAAGAGGTGTGCAGATAAAGAACTCAATTAAAACACCAAAATGGATGGTTCAATATCCTGGAGGGTTCCCTGAGGGTATGACCCTTAGTCTTGCTGCTAGCTCAGACCTCAAACCAGTACTGAAGCCAAAGAATGGATTGGACAGGGGGAGACAGAGTGATGCACGTGGTGTGTGTACTTTGGGTTTTATATACACACAAACATGAGGCTGTCCTACTGGTTTCTTTCTACAGGGCAGAGGAGAGGGTGGACTGGAGGGGCCAAGTGTTGGTTGTATGGATCTTGGAAATAAAGACTAAAAAGGAAGAGTGTGCTGTCACAGGGTAAGAAGGACAGATAGAGTTGTAGAGAAGAAAATATGCAAAACTGACTTGGACTATAAACTTTCATTTAATCACAATAAAAAAAATATTTGTTTCTTCTAATGCCCTCTGGAACATTCTGTTGAAAATGTTTCTAAGACTACATGAAAGTGCTCTAGAAAAAAATTAAACTGTTATTAACAAATCTGACATATACCTTCCACCCTGGTATAGATGATGTCTAATATTCTCTCAGGAAACCCTGGTGGTGTAGCAGTAAGGCCGTACGACTGTTAATCAAAAGCTATGATTGCTAACGACTGGTCAAATCCATTAGGCATTCTTTGGAAACCGTATGGGGCAATTCTACTCTGTCCTATAGAGTAGCCATTGAGTTGGAATCGACTCAGCAATACCGGGTTTGGTTTGGTTTGGTTTGGGGCTTAAATTTGAGGTAAACATTCTGCTTTCAAAGAAAAAACTAGCATCTACTGAACATTAAATAATGGACCTGTAGAGTTTTACAAGAATCCGAACACTAAGCATCAGTAACATTTAGGAGCATGCTCCTGCTCACAGACCGGATATTTGCAAACACACAGGGAAGAATGCTTCTACTAACTGGGTGATTCATGATGACTTTTATATTTAATGAATATTTTCATGTGACTGTCACTAGGTTAAAGTCAACTTGTCTAACCTCATTGTAAATCATAAATTAGGCAATATTGTGATTTCCCTTTGATATATTTGCAAACTGAAGCTTAGAAGGCTGACAAATGTGCTCAAGGTCACACTGTATATATTTACATGGTGACCAGAAGCCAGCTCTGCTTGCCAACAAATTGGTTGCTTTTATACACGGTATATACTTTTCTCTTATAAAAATGGACTGGACAGATCTGTCATGGAAGAAAATAAATCTGTATCGCGACAGCACAATCAAACACTGTAACATGAATTGCTACTCTTAAATATTTGGAGTCCACCATCAGTTTTATAATTTAGCAAGATATTTGCTTTAGATGTATAACTTAAAAGTGGGAAGGAATTCAGAGAGATCTAAATGAGTCTCTTAATTCCACAGTTGGGAAGAAACAGGCCCACTATGAAAGAAAAATGTCCAAAAATTACCAAAAGCTGATTGATTCTCTCTACCAGGATATCAGCACTTGTCCTGATTCTGTCAATTAAGGCTGAGTTGACAGATGTGTGAACAATCATCACCTGAATGACAGGTGAATGTATGGAGAATTTCTAGTCCGTAAAGACTGAAGCTTATCCGAGTCTGTTTCATCTCCCCATTGGAATAGAAAGGGTGCTCAAAGACAAAGCCAAGAGCAAGAGTAAATAGACAAACTTGAGTTTAGCGTCAAAGGTTGTTTGTGAAGATACTAGATGAATGACAACAATAAAAAAATTAAAAAAAAAGAAAAAACTTCTACACATATGCAGCTGGATGGGAGGCTTTAGACAGGGGTGTGAGCAGAATATGCTGAAGGGGACAGTCTAAGATACAAGGGTAGGCAGCTATTGATATTCATGGAATTTAAGAACTGAGGGACAAGATCTTGATCTCTTGTGTTATTGTGCAGACATTCACAGACACTCATACCATTCACAGAGAAGACTTCTACAGAGTGACAAAGGCTGTGCAGTCTAGTTAATCCAGTGAAGACAACTGGGACAATGGCAACAACATCAGACCAAAGAAAACATATTTAAGACATTTCCCACCTTCTGGACCAGTAATTGACATAGAGATCCACTGTTAATTTGTCTAATAAATTCTAATACAAATTCTTAAACATCTAACTATTTCTAGACTTGCAGTATGAGACTCAGTCTTAGAACTAAAGACGATAACCAGTTACTATAGCTAGGACCGGATTATCAAGATGGTTTACTGAAGTATGAGTCTTCAGAGTATTAAAATAATGGTATTTCTATCAGTCCATGCTTTATTTCCAGGATTGAAGCTTTACTGAGTCTACTGTTAGGCCAATAGGCCCCAATGTGAAAGAGAGAGAGAAGTCAAGGGCAAGAGATCAGGAGATGCTGACAGTGCAGCAGTCCATTTATCACTCCATTGAAAAATAACCATGCCTTGCTGTTGCTATCATAAATTACACTTAATGCAATGTTTCTGAGTTCTAAGGTTTAATTAGAATCTGTTTTTGTAATAGTGTATGAAATGAACTTTATGCTCACATAAGGAGCTCAAATAATGAGTAATCATCCAAGAAATTGAATTTTCCATGATAAAATAAAAATGGCCATTTCAGCTATAATAGGAGCCTTAGATCTGGATTAAACCTAGAGATAGACAGTTGTGTTGAACCCCGTAATTTCACAGTGAAACATCTAAAGTATAGAGAAGGTCATACAACTACAAGGTAAGGCAAGTATCCTGTTGTTTTGGTTTTCTAAACAAACTAGTATATCAGAAACCAGTAATTATGTCAAGATCATTACTGTATCCCACCCCCAAGGTCAAGATAAGCCACGTTTTTAACGTTCTATTTTCCTCTTTTCATGTAGCTTACCACTTGACTAATTATTCAGAACTTATCCAACAATGTCTCCTTCATAGCGATTTCACTTTCTCCTGTCTTTATAACATTAGTATGATGGAAACAAGTCCTAACCAATACCTCTTTCCCTTGTCAACCCAGTGAAGGCACCTCTGTCAGTAGGATTAAGGTCATTTTTCAAAGAAAAACAGAGCAGTTCCCAAGAATACGGGAAAATCAATATTGTGCAGGGGGTCAGGGGAAGCCAACGATGTGAAACTATATTTGAAAAATCAATTTTTCTGACATCTAACTCTAATCATATAATTTGCCTACTCCACAACTTTCAACACCTTCTAATTACTAAAGAAATTAAGTCACAATTTATGAGTCTGCTAGTCAAGAGCTCTCCAACACTGCCTGAGTAAGTCTGTCTTTTGAGCCTTTCCCTCAGTTCAAATTTGTTGCACCAGAATCCATACTGTGACCTAACTGAGTGATGTTCAACTTTGCTGTGCAGCATGTCCACCTCTACACTGTGAACATTGTAAGCCATAACTTTTTATGCTGTAAAATAAATGAAAGAAGACAACTGGATATTCTACCACAGTTCACAGACCAATTTAAATTAGCACAAAGCACTTGTTTGCCAATAGACTTTTTTGGAGCTTACCTAGAGATGAGTTAACTCTATGTGAATGATTAGTGCTTCTCAGTTTGCAAAACTGATCGCCAAAATCGTGGTCAATTTTGTTGTTAAAGTAGAGACACTGAACAGTCATAGTCTGAGGCTTTCCTTCATATTCCGTGTGTCAGCAACACTGAACAGTCATAGTCTAAGGCTTTCCTTCATATTCTGTGTGTCAATATCTCCTTAATAGGTACATGGGGTCATGAATGCTGGTAGTGGTCAGCACGATGGTCTTCAGAACTGGAAGACTAGACTTGAAGTTCTAATTTTGATATACATTAGGTATGTGATATTCGAAACACAACCTCTTTAGAGGAAATTCGACGCAGCTGCAAAATGAAAGGCCCTACCCAATTGTCTTTACATTTCCTTTAGCTAAGTAATTCTATCATGGTAGTAATCATGCTAAGATAATATCTAATCTCATACATTTTTCATAGATGAAGAACATTATGGGGAAGAGGGGACTCAGAAATGGTCAAATATGTTTCAATATTGTAATTCACTGACATGGGAGCATGTAGACCGGAACTGACATGCTACTTGTGTACCTGTGAGCTGTTACTTGGAAAACCTATCAGATAGTTCTATACCCTATAGAATCAGAACTGTCAAGACAGCAATGAGTTTTCATTTGGGGTCATATACACTTGATTTAAAGAGAATAGCGTTAACCTCTCCATGAAAAAAAAAAAATATGAAACGAGGTTTAGAAGATACAACTAAAATTAGTCAACATAGAGTAGATATAGGAGCACCAGTTAAGTGCTCAGCTGCTAACTGAAAATGTGGAAATTCAATCCAACCCAGCAACTTCACAGAGAAAGATTTGACAATCTGTTCTTATAAAGGTTATAGCCTAGAAACACTATGAGAGAATTTCTAATCTGTTACATAGGGTTGTCATGAGTTGACGTTGATTCTGTGGCACCCATCACGCCTCTATCCCCTACTGTGGTGACTTACGTGTTGCTGTGATACTACAATTTTCACCACAGGCATTTCAAATACCGATAGGTTCACCCTTGGTGGATGGGTTTCAGTGGGGCTTCCATGCTAAGACAGATTAAGAAGGACCAGGCAGTCCACTTCTGAAAAAAAAAGGCTACTGACAACTTAATGAATAGCAACAGAACACTGTCTGATATAGTGCCAGAAGATGAGCCCCTGAGGTTTGGAAGGAACTCAAAATATGACTTGGTAAGAGCTGAGTCCTCTTAGTAGAGTCAGCTTTAATGCTGTGGATGGAGTCAAGCTTTTGGGACTTTCGCTTATTGATGTGGCCCAACTTAAATGGAGAAGGAACAGCTGTGAAACATCCATTTAATAATTGGACCGTGGACTGTGCTAAGTATGGCTCAAGGAACATTGGAAGTTGTCAAAAATGAAATGGAAACCACAAACATCAATATCTAGGCACTGCTGTTGTTGTTAGATGTTGTCCAGTCTTTCAGCTCTCAGGGATCCTATAGGAGAGAGTAGAATTGCCCTATAGAGTTTCCAAGGAGCAGCTGGTGAATTTGAACTTGGAACCTTTGGTTAGTAGTCAAGCTCTTAACCACTATTCCACCAGGTAGCCTAGGCATTAGCGAACTTAAAAGAACTGGTATTGAACATTTTGAATCTGACTATCATGTAGTCTGTGTACTGGGAATGGTGCTACATTCATTGTCAAAAAGAACATTTCAAGTCCTATGATAAAGTACAATACTGTCAGTATGCATACAGTTATAAGGAAGATCAGTTAATATGATTATTACTCAAATTTACTCATCAACCATTAAGGCCAAAGATGAAGACATCAAGATTTTACCAATGTATGCAGTCCGCAATTGATCAAACATGCAATCATGATGCATTGATAATTAACTGGTAGTTAGAATATGAAAGGTAGAAACCAAGAAGAGTTGGTAGTTACAAAATATGGCATTGGTGATAGAAATCATGCCAGAGATCACATGACAGAATTTGTAAGGCCAATAACTTCTTTATTGAAAGTACCTTTTTCAACAGCATAAATGTCAACTATACACATGGATTTCATCAAATTGAAAACGGAGGGATAAAATCAACTACATCTATGGAAAAGGACAATGGAAAATTTCAATACCATCAGTCAGAACAAAGCCAGTGGCCAAGAGAGGAAAAACTATCAATTCCTCATCTCCAAGTTCAAGTTAAAGCTGATAAAAATTAAAACAAGTCCATGAAAGCCAAAGTATGCCCTTGAATGTATCCCATCTGAATTTGGAGACCATCTCAAGAATAGATTTGACACTTTAAATAACTAATGATGAGTTGTTGGGAGCCGTTAAGGACATTGTACACGAAGAAAGAAAAAAGTCATTAGAAAGATAGGAAAGAAGGCAAAAACTGAAATGAATGTCACCAAAAAAGAAAACTTCTGAAATCTGTTCTTGAAAGTATAGTAGCTAAAGAGAATGAAAGAAGTAATGAACTAAAGACCTGAACAGAATATTCTGATGGACATCTGAAGAAGACAAATCAAAGTATTACTGTAAAATGTTCAAAGACCTAGAGTTAGAAAATCAAAAGTGAAGAGCACGCTTAGCATTTCTCAAAATGAAAGAACTAAAGAAAAAAATTAAGCTTCAAGTTGCAATTCAGAGGGAATCTGTGGCCAAAATTGTGAAAGATGCAGGAGTATCCAAGGCAGGTGAAAGGAATACATGGAGTTACTGTACAAAAGAATTGGATGATGATCAATCATTTCAGGAAGTAGCATACGATCACTAATAAATGTAATTAAAGGAAGAAGGCGATGGTGAAAGGAAGACTTCAGGAAGTGAAGTAATAGTAACTGAGATGTTTCAGCAAACAGGTGCGGTGCTGGAGGTGCTCACTCATCTACACCAACAAATTTTGAAGACAGCTACTTAGCCAACTGATTGCAAGAGACCCCTATTTGTGCTCGTTCCAAAAAAAGATGATCCAATGGGGTGTGTAAATTATTATTAACATCACATGTGAGTAAAATTGTGCTGAAAACTTTTAAGAGCTACTGCAGGTGTACATCGACAAGTAATCAACAGAACTTCAAGATGGATTAGAAGAAGATGCAGAAGCAGGGATGTCACTGCTGATGTCAGACGGATGTTGGCTGAAAGCAGAGGATACTGTAAAGGTGTTTCCCTGTTTCTTACTGACTATGCAAAGGTAAAATATTGAAAAGTAAAGATGTCATCTTGAAGACTAAGGTGTACCTTACCCAAGCCATGGTATTTTCAATCACATTACATGCATGTGAAAACTGGACAGTGGACAAGGAAGACAGAAGAAGAATTGACGCCTTTGATTTGTGGAATCTTGAATGTACCATGGACTGCCAAAAGAACAAGCAGACCTATTCTGGAAGAAGTACAACCAGATTGCTCCTTGGAAGCAAAGATGCAGAGAATGAATCTCATATAGTTTGGACACATTGTCAGGAGGAATCAGACCCTGGAGAAGGACATCATGCTTGGGAAAGTGGAAGGTCAGCAAAAAAGAGGAAGACCCATGACAAGATGGATTGCCACAATGGCCACAATGATGGGCTTAAGCATAAAAATGATTGTGGATGTGACGCAAGACCAGGGAATGTTTTGTTCTGTTGTCCTTAGGGTCACTAAGAGTTGGAACCAACTCAACAGAACCTAACAGCAACAAACAACAGCAAAGGCATTTGACTATGTGGATGATAAAAAATTTGGATAACACTGTGAGGAACGGGAATTCTAGAACACTTAATTGGGTCATGCAGAGCCTGTGTGTATGCCAAGAGGCAATTATTTAAACAGAGCAAGGCAATACTGCATGTTTTAAAAGTGGATGTCAGAGTTGTGTCCTTTCACTATACTTATTAAATCTGTATGCTGAGAGAATAATATGAGAAGCTGGACTATATGAAGAAGAATATGGAGTCAAGATTGGTGGAAAACTCATTAAGCACTTACAATACTCAGATAATATAAACTTAGCTGTATGAAAGCAAAGAGGATTTGAAGCACATAACGTATGAAGATCAAAGACTGCATCCCTTAGTACAGATTACACTTCAACATAAAGAAAACAAAAAGAAAGCCTGTCATGGAAGAGATACAACCAGAGTTCTCCTTGAAAGTGAGAAAGGCATGACTTCCTTCATGTACTTTGAACCTGTTACTTGGAGGGATAAGTTCCTGGAGAAGGACATCATGCTTGGTGAAGTAAAAGGTCAGTGAGAAAGAGGAAGACTCTGAACTAGATGGATTGACATAGTAGTTGCACCAGTGTCCTCAAACATGTGAGGACTGTGCAAGACTGGACAGTGTTTGCTTCTATTGCACACAGGGTGGCTATGTGTTGGAACCTGCTCCATGGCACCTAACAACATCTATCTAGATATCATCTGTCTGTCTATCTGTCTATCTATCTACCAGATTAAAAGAATTATTACCCTTAAATAAATGTAACAAAGTTAACTGAATCAGATGTGGAAGATGACTTGTGACTAATCCTTCCCAGTATGTGTTAGTTATACATTTATCATTAAGGACAATACAGACAAGTATTATTTTAAAAAGTGAAAGCCTAGAATAAGTGTCTCTGTGGTGTTCAAGAAAAATCATTGATGTTTAGTCTGCTCAGTTGTTTCTTGTTAGAAGGATATGGGTGACAACATCCAAATTTTTACACATCAGATTGAAATTATAATTTCCTTGGTTATCTTTCTCAGTTTTGTATTTGTAAATCATGACCTTTTGCTTTTTGGTTGTGTGGAAAGTATGGATGTAAGGCAAACCACTCTGGTATTACAAAAGTGCAATGCAAATTCCTTTAACTAAAAATGAATCTATGAAAGAACTTCTGTCCCAGTAAGTCCTGAACTGTTATGTCATTCAGTTCAAGCATTCTGTGTCCCTTTCCCTAGATTTTTGTCTCGATTCTCAGGAAACTGCATAGCAGACAAGTCTCTTCCTAAGATTTGTGGCCTCCTCTCAAGGTTACACTAGCACCTAATATTCTGCCTCCATACTGTCATGTCTTTCCTATCCAGACTGTGGAAACTGTTAGGTCATGTGAGTAATAAATCCTGGTTAATCATACATGTCCTTCTAATCTATTGCTTATGACATAGAACATCAGGACTTTTTATTATTATTATGATTGACTGAAAATGTACATTCCCATATAAATTTGTGTGCCCACCTATATTCAGCTCTCACTGCTCTCCCAGCTTGGCGACAGCTCTTCCTCTCCACTCCATGCATGTCTTACCCTCCCAACAATCTCCTAGCCCCTCCTGTCCACACACTCCTCCACCTCCAGCAAGAGGCCAGCAGGGCGACATCCTATAGATGCATAGAAACATAAAGTGCACACATGATGTGGTCACTCTGTGTCACCAAGTCCAATCCATTCCTGACTGAAGAGTTGACCTCCATTATGATTTATGGACAGGGGCAGCATCAGGGCCAGGGGCCATGCTCCCAGGGGAACTCTGAGGCCCGTGGACCATCAGTTGTGGTCTTCTAGTGGAGATCTCAGGGTGCACCCCTTTTTATTCTTGTGTTGCCAGTGAGACTCAACTTTGTGAGCTTCATCATAGCTATCATTGGTGGTGGCCAGACACCATCTGGTTCTTCCAGTTACAGGTGGATTTAGTCGCCCACTCACATGGGTCTCTCTGTCTTCTGGGTTCTCTTTCCCACATGCCATTTTGGTCCTTGGTGATCATCTGTTCCTGGTGAGCTGAGACCATTTGCTGTGCTCTCATATGGCAGCTTGGCAGCTTTTAAGAAACCAGACATCACTCATCAATGTAGGTGTAGGGTTAGAGAGGCCAAAGGTGCCAAGCTGGGCTCTCAAAATATGGCAATTTTGCCTGCTCATTCCACTAGCAGGGCTTCTGAGATTAGATGATAGTGAAACCCCAGCTCCTCCTACCAGATGAGACAGAGAAACAAACAGTCCATGAAAGACAGACTCACCAAGAGCAGGGGGTGGCGAAAGAGAGGAGGTTTCCCATTCAGTGATATGAACTCCAAATTAACAGCTCTATGTCGTGTCCTAGGGCTCGCTAGGTGTTCAGAAGGCTCTGTTTAATTATCATTTCAGGTCTTGGTTTCCAGAGGGATTTAGGGAGATGTGTGTTTATTCTGCCATCCTGACTCTGCCCACCAGGACTTTTTAAGTTGTATTCCCTTTTAGCTCAGAATCCCAGGCTTCACCATATACTGACATTCACAAATGAAGGAACAGCATCTGGCTTGTGACTGCTCTCATAGTAATTCTACGTTTGAGTTGTGGATGCCTTTCATTCTCAGTGCGTGAAAAGTGGGAAAGACATCGGTAAAAGTAGAGCAAGGGCTGAGGCTTCAGGAATGTTTTAGTCAGCTAGGGCTGCTCTCACAGAAATACCTCAGCAAAGGAAGGTTATTCTGGTAGGCTACAAGTACAAATTCAGGTTGTCTACTCCAGGGTAAGGCTTTCCCCACCTTGTGGGCTCTGGAGGAAAGTCCAGTATTCTATCCGTCTTTGCCCAGGGAGTATCTTGATGGTGTGAGGTTCCCAGTTTTCTGCCTGCTCGCCTTTCCTGTTATCTCCTGTAAGACAAAAGGATTAAGGGTGCTGCTAGACACAATCCAGGGAAACACCCTTTACAGTGGAGCAAGGACGTGATCTTCTGAAGGGATTTACAGTCCCACCCTAATCCGTTAACATACAGCACAGCAAAATCACAAAATGAGCAACAATCATAGAATACAGGGAATCATGGCCCAGCTATAAGGCTATACCTATTTTGGGGGGCACATAATTTAATCCAGACAAGGAAAAGTAGAAAAATTGTATCAATATGCAATTATGTAATGTCCATAATCATATAAACATAAGGGATTTGTAGAGAGATGTATGATTCCAGAAAATTATTACATAAGACCACAATATAATTTGCAGTTGAATTATGATTTTGGTATAGAATATTGAATGTATCATGGATTGCCAGAAGAACAACTTTGTCTTGGAACAAGTATAGTTTCAGAATTCTCCTTAGAAGGACAGATGGCAAGACTTCTTCCTACATAATCTAGACATAATATCAAGATGGACACAATACCTGGAAAGGGACATCATGCTTGGTAAACTAAAGGGTCATGAAAATGAGGACAACCCTGAACAAGATGGATTGACACAGTGGCTGCAACAGTGGGCTGACATACAGCAATGTGAGGATAGCACAGGACTGGGCAGTGTTCTGTTCTGTTCCACACAATGCCACTATGAGTTGGAACCGACTCCATGGCACCTAACAACGTTAGAATAAAACTAACACTATTTTTCAGAATCATTAAAAAAAAAAAACTGCTTTAGAATTACTCCTGCATAAAATCATACTTCTTCACAGACTATAGGCTAACAGCAAATTTCATATTTTATGTATTGAGGTAGCCACTAAAAGATGTGCCATTAAAATGTACTGATGCTGTGTACAAAGGGTGGGAAAATGAAGAACATATTTGAGTAATAAAACCCATAAATTTTAGCCTCGTTTAAAGCATTGCTTTGATAGTAATTGTGTTGGACATAGAAAGGAATAGACAACTGATACTCAGCAAGTATATACTTTATTCCCTGTACATTAAATCCTCATAATTAATGCAGTTGTTCATATGAGAACCGGAATATTTATCTAATTCATTCAAGACCACTCAAATAGTCAACTGCACAGTTAGAATTTCAATCTTACGTTGTTAAAGCCAAAGCTACTTTTTTTCCCCTTACTATATTAATATTGTGTAGATACACAAAGTTGATTCAGCTTTGTATTAAGTGCTAGAATAGAAAGAAAAAGGTCATGGATAGAAGTGCGATATGAAATCAAAGCGTATTACTGCCTCTTCAATATCTCAAGGTTCTGTGTCTTTAACACTGAAAATCCACCAAAATTGAATATAAAATTACAGATAAATAAAAAATGAAAAGAGCTGTAACTCAGCTGGGACAAATTCTCTACAAGCCTAAGCAAGTTCATCTTGAAAGTCCGTCTGGCTCTCTTTCCTTTTTTCCCCCACTACATTATTATTGATTTTTCAATAGCACATTCAATATCCTTCAAAATTATCTTTTTGTCTTTCATCAGTGCATGGTGAGGAATTACTGGCATCACTGTGTTTCCTTTTTTTAGAAGAAAAGTTGTAATCAGTTTATTTTAGCTCAGTTACCGTAAATGCTGTCTTTTTTCTTGTCACTCCTCTGAGTTGGAAAAGCGCACAATTAGTGGCAAGAGGAATCTGTGCGTCAGGCTCTTTCACACTTACAAATGGTTACAGAGTGATGATTAACAATGTGCTAAATACTAGGTGTTAATGCTCAGCAGAAGAAGGTGAAAATTAATTGTTTGAGATGTGATATCACTGGAATGGTTCATTTCCTTAAGAGCAATTAAAGCAGACAAAAATTGACAGAATCCCCAGTTATGAGATGCACAGTTCAATTGAAAAACACCTACTCATTACTATCATCTTTCATTCATGTTTCTGTTCCTTCAGCAAACGTTTATTGGCTATCAGTGCTGTGGCTGGCATTGGGACAGATGCTGAGAATAAAGTAACAAACAGTAGATACATATAGTCTCCGCTTTCATAGAAACTTGACTGAAATATCTCTCCCCATCAATATCATCTTCCGTAGTATCATCCTCATCTTCGTCATCACCACTATTGACGTTAGGGAAAAATCCCTATTACTAAAAGAGACATGATACAGAGAAGTGGAAAAGGCTTTTACATCAGACACACCTTTCTTACCCTGTCTCTCCTATGCTCATTCTTATCTATAAAGTCTGTGTTGAAACCGTGTCTTCTCTGTAAATCCTTCTCTGACCACCTCATTTAAAGTAGAACACATTCCCCAATTATTTTACATAACTTGACCTTGAAACATGGTGGGCATTGGAACCCTACATTCTGAGTGAACACAGAGAAGGATGAAGATGTTTGCTCCTCTGTTATGCAAACAGTAACATAACACACATGACCAAATGTAGTCACCAGAAGCTTCAGCCCATGAACTCAGGACTTTCTCCAGGGTTCTCCTTGTAACAGATTGCTTAGTACATACACTATCAGAAACCCTTTCAGTTTATGACATTGCAGTCCAAAACCTCATGTTTCTATTTCAGACTAGCTATCTGACTCTGATGATGATTTTTTCTCTTTATTATTGCTTTTCTACTATACATTCAGATGTCACCAGCAATGATTTCCTTAACCAGGCTTAGAAACTTACATTTCAGATGTGGGGAAATGAACATCATCTATGATACTGGACACATTTATAAAGAGCTAAACGAGGGTCGTTACAATAGAATATGGAAAAAGAAAGACACACTCAAAAAAGCAAGAGAAGACATTACCAGTTATTGAAAGAGAAGTTCTAAAGATGATGCAGAGGTTACGAGCAAGTATAGGTAGGAGAACAGTGTTGTCCCTTACTGGCATTGGTAACTTAGACAAGAATAGGCTGAAGAGAAGAGACAGTTGATTCCACAGTAGATACATTAAGAACATTGCTGCTCACAGAACAATGTAGCTTAAGGATAGCAAATATCTGAAAATAATACAGAGATTTTAGGCAATTGAAAAATGCTGCTACCATCTCACAAGGAATTGAGAGCAGACACAAACAGAATGGTGGTTGGTTACAGTGTAGAAATTTCAGGGAAAGGATCAAGCAACTGATTCTAAATAACAGACTTAAATTTTGTGAGAATTCAGTACTAAGATACATCTTTCTGATCTACCTTGTAGACAAAAGAAGCAAAGGAAATGGATGATAATATAAAGCCACCAAGAGGAGACTGAGAAGAGAATACTCTTAGGGACTGAAAACATGAAATAGATGCACAGTTAGAAGTACAGAAGGAGAACCAGATGCAAAGCGGTGAGAATACAGCAGAGAGAGAGGTTCAGCTGGGAAGAGAAATAGAGTCAAATATATGAGAGGAGAGAGAGATGAAGGGACAGTTTAGGTTTCGCTGGTTCGGAATTTATGAAATTCGATAACTTTAGCTCAAGAGTTTATGTAAGAAAACTAGGAGGAGGGGCCAGATTGTCAGAGAATGAAAAGTGCAAATGAGGACAGGCAGAGTTTTATGAGGTACACTTCCTTCTGGAAGTGATGGGCTAAGGCCCTGAACATTTCTGTTCACGCAGCTTAAAACAGCTTCCCTAATGGCTAGTGGTGAAGTGCTGTGTCTGCCAACCAGAATTTTGGCAGTTCAAATCCACCAGACACTCCTTGGAATCTCTGTGAGGCAGTTCTACTCCATCCTGCAGGGTCACTATGAGTCAGAATTGACATCGTAGCAATGGGTTTGTTTGTTTGTTTTTTAGATAACTGTCAGGCTGTCTCATTTATCCAGTTCAAGTTTCTGTTTCAAACACCTTCCCCCAGAAGGGCTTCCTTGATCACCTGTGCTTCTGTCTTCTGTTTCTGACTCTAGATGTGCTCTGCCTTTCTCTGTGCAGGAAACCCTGGTGGTGTAGCTGTTAAGTGCCACGTCTGCTAACTGAAGAGTCAGGAGTTTGAATGTACTAGGCTTCCTTGGAAACTCTGTGGAGCAGTTCTGCTCTGTCCTACAGGGTTGCCATGCGTCTGTGAAGTGGGTTTTGGTCTCTCTATCCTGCCCTGTGTCCTAGGAGACTGACTAGTACCTACTGAAGTAGCAAAGTTTCTTGTCTTCTTATTCTTATAGGGTTTTGTCATTATCAAATATGAGCAGCAGACTGGAAGGAAGGGGTAGTGTTAGTTTAGGGTATTTATTCCTCTGATATTTATGTGGGAATCACCACTGATGATCACAGTTCCTTGTCAAGTGGTCCTTTCTGTAAACTCTGCTCCAGACTCTGTTCTGGGTTCCTTCAGGCCTAGGGTGGTAATATATACAGTTTCTACTATCCTCACAAATATCAAATAGTTCCTTGAGAATTTTGTATCCTCTTGTACACAAACGTGTATATGGTGACTTTATGAGTCGGATCCGACTTGACGGTGCTTGGCTTGGCTGGCATTATTATTTTGTGTTATAATAGTTATTCTTTTTAAATAAAATATGTTTATTTATTTATTACAGTAAATGAATAAAATTTCTAATGTCTTTCAACTATCTCATCTATGATAAACCTCACCCCCCCAACCTGTAGTCAGCAAAGTTTCTTCCTTCTGTAGATAATTCTATTTCTTTAAGTCCTTATAACAGGGGTCTCATACAATATTTGTCCTTTTGACACTGATTGATTTCACTCAGCATAATATCTTCCAATTGAAACCATGTTATGAGATGTTTCCTAAAATCTACATTGTTTTTTATCATAGCATAGTGTTTCATTGAGTATATGTACCATAGTTTATCCATTCATCTATTGATGGGCATCTGGGTTGAGTCCATTTGTTAGCTACTGTGCTGTAATAGACATTCATGAACATGTGTCTGTTCATATGACAGCCTTTGTTTCTGAAGGATAAATTCCAAGCAGTGGAATTACTGAATCAATGTTACATCTATTTCCAGCTTTTTAAGGAAGTGCCAAATTGCTTTCCAAAGAGATTGTACCAATTTGCAATATCACCAGCAGTGTAGGAGAGTTCTGCTCTCTCCACAGCCTCTCCATCATTTGTTGTTTTGTTTTGTTTTTTTTTTTTTATCATGGCCAATCTTGTTGGGGTGAGATGATATCTCATTGTAGTTTTGATTTGGATGTCTCTGATAGCTTTTTTGTTATCTTTCCTCCCAATATCTTTAAAGGTAACAAAAAAAAATCTTTTATATGGTCTGATAAGTATTTGCATCCTAAAATTTTCAAAAACTAAGAAAAATTTTACTTATGACTTATTCAAACCTGTGAAGACAGACAGATGTGTATATATTCTCAGAAGGAAATACATACCTATATTGTATGCATGTGCATGTGTGTGTGTGTGTTTCTGTGTGTATTTTTCATTTTTCATTTGATTCTTGTGTATTCCACTTGGGAAAGTCCATGTGTATGGTCACTGTGTATGTTGGTGAAGAAAGTATGTCAAATGAAGAAAATATTGGTCTTGCAACAGAAATAAAATCAACTACATCTGTGGAAAAGAAAATGGAAAAGCTCAATATCATCAGTCACAACAAGGCTGGGGGCTAACTGCAGGACAATCAACTGCTCCTATGCAAGTTCAAGTTAAAATTAAAAAAAAAAAATTAAAACAAGTCCAGGAGAGTCAAGATATGACCTTGAGTATATCTCACCTGAATTTATAGATCATCTCAAGAATAGATTTGAAGCACTGAACATTAATGACTGCAGGCCAGAAGAGTTGTGGAATGACACCAAAGATATCATATGAGGTCTGACAAGTGGATGTGCAAACTCATCCTACAAAAAGTGCTACATGTCTAATTGCTGCATATCACTATGGTCACCTTTGAAGTACTTCCCTTGGGCAGCTATGCACTGATACCAGCTCCTAGTCCACACTTCAAAGCGATTTTGGAATTCTTCTTCTGGAATGACCTTCAGAGTTGACATTGTGTTACGCTTGATGTCTTCAATGCCATCAAAATATCGTTCTTTCAATATTTCATTTATCTTTCAGTAAAGAAAAAAGTCATTGGGGGCCAGATGAGGTGAGTACAAAGGGTGTTCCAATAAAGTTATTTGTTTAATAGTTAAAAACTGTCTCACAGACAACTAATTAAATTCACAAACTTGCCACTGTCCCAATGAGCACAATGGTCATTCCAGAAAGTTCCAAAGTTGCCTAGCAGGGTGGACTAGGCACTAGCATCATTGTATAGTTTCCCAAGGGGAGTACTTTGAAGGTGACCACAGTGATAACAGCAGTGAGTCATGTAGCACATACAAAAATTAAGTTTGCAGACTGACTTATCAGACTTTTTACATTAAGAAAGCAAGAGGTCATTGAAAACACAGGAGAGAAAGTAAAGAGTAAAATAGGCATTAGAAGAGACTATGAAATTTGCTCTTGAACATCAAGTAGATAAAGAAAAAGGAAGAAATTATAAAATAAGAGAACCGAACAGAAGTTTTCAAAGGGAAGCTGGAGAAGACAAAGTAAAGTATTAGAATAATGTGTGCAAAGAGCTGGAGATAGAAAACTAAAAGGGAAGGACATGTTCAAGATTTCTCAACCTGAAAAAAATGAAGAAAAAATTCAAGCCTTGAGTTGTAATAGTGAAGGATTCTACAGGGAAAATATTAAACAACACAAGAAGCACCAAAAGAAGATGGATGAAATGCACAGAATCATTATAACAAAAATAACTGGTCAATGGTCAACCATCCTACCCAAAACCCATTGCCATCGAGTCAAGTCCAACTCATGGCCACCATCTGAAGAGGTAGCACATGATCAGGAATTGGCAGCACTGTAGGAAAGCAAGTCCAAGTTGCTCTGAAGGCATTGGCGAAAAACCAGTCCCTAGCAATTGACAGCATATCAACTAAGATATTTCAACAAGTGGATGCAGCACTGCAAATGGTCCCTTGCCTATGATTAAATACTTAGAAGACAACTAGCTGGCCAACTTACTGAAGAGAACCATGTGTTTGTCTATTACCAAGAAATGCAGAAATTGTTGAATAGTATCACTAAGATCACACAGAAGTAAAATTTTGTTAAAGATCATTCAAAAGTGGCTGCAGCAATACATCCACAGGCAACCATCAGAAATTTAAGATGGATTCAGAAGAGGATGTGGAACCAGGGATATCACGGCTAGTGTCACATGGACACTGGCTGAAAACAGACAATACTGGAGAAATGTTGACCTATGTTTTATTGACTGTGCAAAGGCATTCCACTTCACTAATCATAATAAATTATGGAAAACATTGCAAAGGAAGAATGGAAATTAATTATGCTCGTGAGGAATCTTTGCACACATCAGAAGGCAGTCGTTCAAACAGAGCAAGCTGATACTTCATAGTTTCAAGTCAGGAAGCGACGCATGTCATCTTTGCATTCTTTCATCAGATCTATTCAGTCTACATTGTGAAGAAGCTGGACTTTATGAAGTTGCCTCAAGAAGCTGGACTTTATGAAGAACAGAGCATCAGGATTGGAGAAAGATACAGATGATACAACCTTACTTGCTGAAAGTGAAAAGAGCTTGAAAAACTTACTGATGAAGACCAAAGCCCAAAGCCCTCAGAATGGATTACATCTTTACATCAAGGAAACAAATACTGTAACAACTGGACCAATAAACAATATCATGGTAAGAGAGGAGAAGACTGAAATTTCAAGAATTCAATTTTACTTGGATCCATAATCAATACCCTTGGAAGCAGCAGCTGAGGAATCAAAAGACATGTTGTACTGGGAAGTCTGCTGCAAAAGACCTCTTTGAAGTGTTGAAAAGCGAAGATGTTACCTTGAAAACTAAAGTGTGCCTGACCTAAGCCATGGTATTTTCAGTCACCCCATATGCGTGCAAAAGCTGAACAATGACTAAGGAAGGCAGAAAAAGAACTGACACCTTTGAACTGTGTGTTAGAGAAGAATGTTGAATGTACCATGGACTGCCAAACAAATGAACATATCTGTCTTGGAAAAAGTCCAACCAGAATGCTCCTTAAAAGGCAGATGAATATCCCCAAATTGTTTTATTTCATACATTTGTAGGGCCAGAGTTTCTATTTATCCACTACTGTCTCCAAGTTTTGAAATTATCAGAATGGATGCATTTTTCAGGGAGTATATATGCTCTAAAGAAAAAACTGGAGGAGAAATTATACTAAAAGAGTAAAATAACATACACATCTGTATTTGAATTCAGCAATTAAAAAAGAAAGTTTAAAATCATTTTATATCCACCAATAATCCAGAAAATATTCAGAGATCCCTAAAAAAAAAAGAAAAGATAATTACATCTTTTAAAATTTTAAGCAGTTTGTTGTGTTTAACTGTGAGCTATTTTTGAGTATTTAAGCCTCGCATATACATTTTTAATTTTGACTGCTCCAGTGAGCTATGCAGCTATTTGTTAGGGATATCTTCAGGGAAGAACAATCAACAGAGTTAATTCACCACTTACACTTGCCCACTATATAATTACATACAAGATGGCTTTTTAAAGAATCACTCCTATTTCAAAAGAAGTAATATGTGCAATAATACAAAAAGTATGGGGTACAGATTCATAATAACCTTCATAGTATTTCCGTAATTGTTTATGTGAATAAGAAGAAAACTATATCGCATCTCCAGGCTTTTTATAATGTTTAAGTGTTTTCATGTATGTCTTCTCATTTCAAATCATCACAAATCTAGGGGGAATATTATTATTTGGAAAAATGAGTAGTGAGACAGCTAAGTAGCTTGTGTAGGATTATCTAGGAAGTAAGTGGTTAAGTGAAGAGTCAAGCCGATATCCTTCAACAAATTCTACTTAGATGAAATTTTATTAGAGTCCTTTCCATAGAAATTTTGACCTTGGGAAGGTCACTTACGTTTTCTGATTCTCAGTCTTCTCAGACGAAAAATTTTGAATGGCAGTGTCTGGGTCATAACATTTTGAGAAAGATTAATTGTCTTAGTTTGTATTTTATAAATTGTATAAATAAACAAAAACTTGGTCTGCTGGTGATTGTCATGGATTGAATTATGTCCCCCATAAAACATGTGTAGTCATGTATCTGGGCCACGATTCCGATTATTTTGTGATTGTCTTTCATTTTGTGATTTTCCTGTGCTGTATGTTAAAGGATTAGGGTGGGACTGTAAATCTCTTCAGAAGATCACTTCCTTGCTCCACTGTAAAGGGAGTTTTCCTTGAGCATGGCTTGCCCCACCCTTAATCCTTTCCTCCCACGAGAGGTAAAAGGAAAGGGAAGCAAGTAGAGAACTGGGAACCTCACACCATCAAGAACGCAGCACCGGGAGAAGAGCGCCTCCTTCAAACCCAAGGTTCCTGCGCCAAGATGTGCCCTGGACAAAGACTGATGCAATACTGGACTTTCTTCCAGAGCTGAGGAGAGGGAAAGCCTTCCCCTACGTGAACGTCATGAATTTGGACTTGTAACGTACCGGACTGTGTAAGAATAAATCTTGCTTGGTTAAAGCCATCCGCTCCAGTATTTCTGTTAGAGCAACACTAGCTGACTAAAACAGTGATGGTGACAATATTAAAATTAGTAGTAGCAGCTCGAAATGAATTAATTGTAGTTTGTTCTTATTTTTCTATTATTCTGAGTCTAAATTTTTACTTAGATTTTAATCATATTTGGATTAAGGAATATTCAACACTATCTAGAATATTGAATGCATTGATTGTTGTGCTTCTTCCTTGGCAGAAGATATCATTGATGATCATAAGACATATGGAGAATATCCAATAGTTGTATTTTCTTTTGTGGCAGCTTTGAGAACAAAGATACCTACGTGTTACATATTTAAATCCATTGGAAGGAGACAATGCAAAAGACCCATTTTTTCAATCCCACTAGTTTCCTTGCTAGAGTAGTAGAAAATTGTACTTAGGGAAGATTAGGTTTCAAACACCTCCACCCTCAACCACATTCTGTGTGCTCTTAGTGAAATCATCTAACTTCTTAACCATTTACCTTCTTAATTTACAATATTGGCATAATTGTAACTGGTGTTCTCAGTGTGAGCATGTGTGTGTTTATGCGTCCGTGCACGTGTGCCAATAGGGGAAACGTAAGATTGAATTTCCGTTATTAGAAAAGCCTAGGCTGTGCTGAATTAAAGAGTCTTGGTGGCTAAACAGTTAAGTCCTTGGCTGCTAACTGAAAGACTAGCAGTTGGAACCACTCAGCTGTTGAATGGGACAAAAGCCTGGCAAATCCTTCTATTAAGTTTGCTATTGTTGTTTGCCCTTGAGTTCATGACTCATAGCAACTATATCCCAGGCAGAGTAGAACTACACTGTAAGATTCCAAAGCCTATACTCTTTACAGAGCAAATCACCAGGTCTCTTCTCCTGCAGAGCTGCCAGTGAGTTCCATCCACTGAACTTTTTTATTGGCACCCAAATGGTTAACCATTGTGCCACCGGAACTATTTTTCATAAAGATTACAGCCAACTAAACCCTGTTTGACATTTGACAGTTCTATTTTAAGTGGTGTCTGTAACTCAACATTGACTCAATGGCACCTAACAACAACATGCTGAATTAACAAGTAATCCAGTCCTAGAAAAACGCTTTGCTCACGCCCAGTTTATTGTTGGTCCATACAATTCTCCAGAAAGGCTTTGTTTCTATGTGTTGTCTTTCAGCATCACTATAGCGTCTACATGAATTTGTGTTTCTCCAGACATTATTGCAGAGGAGGAGCAGTTAAAAGAGCAGAACACTAACAATTCAATGTTTTCGTCTTGAATTGATGTATGTAGTTTATGCTTGCATTTCATGACTTTGAGGAGTGAAGACTTTAACTCTTTCATGAGCTGATAAGTAGCTGAGGGCCAGATATTGGTTGACAGCCGTGTTACCTATCACAACTGAGATCACAGTGGATAAGAGGAGTTGCAAGAACACCAACTCAGAAAATCCCACCTCTATACATTCAAGAAGTGGCTTTCCGTATAAGGACAGGACATAATTTCAAGTCAAATGAGTTCTCTGCCGAAGTTTGCTATTCTTAGTCTGAAAAATATTACTTTTCCATCCACCACCAGAGACATTCTATTCCTAACTAACTTACCAGAAGACTTTGCCACTAAACAGACCTTAGGGCTGAGACAATGGGTACACCTAAGAGAGGCCAACCTCAGAACTAGAGAGACTTGTCAAGTACATTTTGAAACTTGTCTTCCTCATGTTGCAATTTATACTGATAGTACATAGCATTGATTCTACAACTTCACCTTTGCATGGATAGCACATAGACACATGGACATAGATTACAAGTGGTGAGTTGTGAACATAAAGCTATTTTGATATGACAGATTGAAAAACTTCTGCAATGGACATTGTAAATTCAGCCAAAGAAAGACACAGTTTGAATTCAGACACTTTCTTTTTGATTTGATTTATCTTCCCACAAGACTTTTTGTTGTGTTCAAAAAATCCTGCAGATAAAGCACCCCCATAAGTTCCTGTTTCTGATTGATGCAGGGGCTGAGTATGACAGATGTTAGTTCTCTACCCAGATCCACTCTATAGGACAGTGACCCCCTCCCAAGAGGATGAGTGTTGACTGCTCCAGAGCATTTTGCACTTAGCTAACAGATGTCAACTTACCCACAGATGACTGAGAGGCTAGTTATGCATCCCTCATTCCCAAGGCAGCCCATAGACAAACAAGGACTTACATTTAACGTAGCAGCCCTGCTTTCTTCCCTTTGAGTGGAACAATTGTAATGGAATTTGTGATTCAGAGTTCCCTGTGACACGAGGCTGAGGCTGTATGTCTGAGACCACTACTTTGCCCAGATGGTTTTCCTGTCATTGCTTCTTCTCTAATCCCCTGAAGGTTTCTCCTGAGAGTGCTCTCTTAATGAATCACTTTCTCGAGAAACTCTGGCTCTGGCTCTGCTTCTAAATCTGCCCTATGACACTGAATATGTTCAATCTAATTAGTGCAATCAATGATCCAATGCCTGGAACAAATAAACAAGCCCTGGCTGTGCAGTGGTTAAGTGCTTAGCAGATAACCAAAAGGTTGGCTGGCAGTTCAAACCTACTCAGTAACTCTCTAGGATAAAGATCCGGCAATCTGTTTCCATAAGGATTATAGCCTAGGAAACCCTATAGGGCAATTCTGCTCAGTCACATGTTGCCTCTATGAGTTAAAAACTGAGTCAGTGGTACCTAACAACAACAGAACAAGGAAAGTAACTGCACTTACAGAAAATAATTTTTAGAAGAGTATTTCTGCGTGAGTTTGCTCTGCATTAAACAACAAGAAAAAAATGTAAGCTCTAAAGAATTAAATGATGTCACCAAAATTGATGCTCTGCATGAATCACTGAAAGTTGATGTTTAACATATTACATCAACAGATTACTTTAAGTCAGCCTCATAGATGTGGTGAAACATGTTCACTTTGCAAGCTAATTGCATTAAAGTTGCAGTGGACTCACATGTGGGTCAAAGAAAAATCTCCAGAGAAATTAAAAATTATTTTCAATTATATGAAAATGCAAGCTATCCAAGTGTGTGGTATGCAGTAAAAGCAGCACTTTGAGGAAAATTTATAGCACTGAATGCATATATAGGAAAAGAAGTGAGATCTAAAAGTAATGATCTAAGCTTTTACTTTAACAAGCTGGAAAAAGAGCAAATTTAATTCAAAATGAGTAAGAAGAAAAATATGATACAAATTAGAGCAGAAATCCATGAACTTGGGAACAGAATATTAACAGTGAAAATCAATGAAATCAAACGCTGGTTCTTGGAAGAGATCAATAAAATTCATGATAAAGGCAAAGTCAATGAATGTTAAAGATCTAAGGACGGTCCTAGTGTTTTGTATGCTGGTGTTGGAGGGTCTTAATGTCACTGCTGCACTCAGCATCATTCGGAGACCAGATCTAGCTGATTTTGACACAAAGTTTTATTTCCAGACCACCCTCAACTGTGTAACTTGAAGTACTCATAAGCCTGAAGGGTCCTAGGACCTATCCAGAAAAGCAGTATCTAAACATTGGGAATCAGCATGTTTTATCAAGCACCCAGATTGTCCTCATACACTTTAATTTTGAGAAACAGTGGAATCCTTTCTAAGCCCAGATTGATTCTAGCGATATGTTCAGGCTAGGATAACTATGAAAACAATCATCACATTTCTCATCTTTGTTACCCGGAACATTTCCCCCAGTAACTACAGTTGCTAATGATTGGAAAATATTCTGCTTAAAGTTAACTCCACTAAAACAATCATCTATGAATTATCAGGCTTTCCAAACATCCCAGGGATCCAGAATTTTCAATAATCTGAAAGTACCCAAAGCAAACTGAAAACATTTTAAAAGAAAAGGTACAATGCTTATACCATTTGTAGCTCGTGACTTAGAGAGTTTATATTTAACTGTGAGAAAGAATCAGCATCACACCAAGACAGCGGTAGACATGGAACACAAAGTGAGATTTCTTTTTCATCTGATCACATTCTGGAGAAAGCAGGAATAGAGTGGAAAGAGAAAAGCTTTGGAGCCCAATACATATAGCCTTAAGACCTAGATTTGCTATATTCTGTTGTATCTTAACCTCAGAATGATCTTTGAAAATATGAAAATAATGCTCAGATCTTTACAGGGGTCATATGATAGTTGAATAACATAATAATAATAGCTAATGTATATAGGGAAACCCAGCTACAGTTGCTAACCCAAAGGTGATCAGTTCAAATCTGCCATGTGCTCCTTGGAAACCTTATGGAGCAGTTCTACTCTGCCTTATAGGATCATCATGAGTTGGAATTGGAGGCGTTTTCATGGCATTGTTTTGTTTTGCTTTTGAAATGTAGATTAACTGCTGATTATGTGCCAGGCTATCTCTGGATTATGCATATAGTGAATGTGCTCACTTGCTAACCAGGATGTTGGTGATTTTAGTACATCCAGAGGTGTTTTAGGAGCGATACCTGACCATCTACTTCTGGAAAAATCAGCCACTGGAAACCCTATGGAGCACAGTTTTATTCTAACACACCACATGTAGTCACCATGGGTCAGAATCAACTTAATGGCAACTGGTTTTATGTACTCTACTTCTACCTATCTGTTTTAGTCAGCTAGTGCTGCTCTAACACAAATAACACAAAGTAGATGGCTTTCGAAAAGAAAAATTTAGTCTTACACAGTCCGGTAAGTTACAAGTCCACATTCAGGGTATCTGCTCCAGGGAAAGAGCTTTATCTCTGTCAGCTCTGGAGGGAAGTTCTTGTGTTGTATCAGACTTTGATCACAGAGCACCTTGGCACAGGAACCTCAGGTCTGAACTACATGCTCTACTTCTGGTGCTATTTTCTTGATGGTATGAGATTTCCAACTTTCAGCTTGCTTCCCTTTCCTTTTGTCTCTTGTAGCATGACATTTAAAGGATGGTACAAGCCATACTCCAGGGAAACTCCCTTTACAGTGGAGCAATCAGGTGATCTTATATAGGAATTCACAGTCTCACCTTAATCCTTTAACATACAGCCCAGGAAAATCACAAAACTGAGGACAATCATAAAATATTGGAAATTATGGCCCAGCTACATGGCTTCACACATTTCGAGGGAGACACAATTCAATCCATGACAACCTACATATCTACCTACCTACCTACCTACTTACCTATCTGTCTGGCTGGCTGGCTGTCAGTCTGTCATCTATCTATCACAATCCTTGCAGACACTCTTTTGATGGCTGCTATTACCTCTATTTTGCAGATGAGGATATTGAACATATGGGGATAAAATGATTCACATGGAGACACATAGTAAACTGAAGATCCTGGTTTTGAATTGATCACTTTTACTCCAGAATAGAGAACTTCAGACATTCATGTACCTATTCCACTGGGTGTTGCAATGAATTAGCTTAGTATGTCCCAAATACATCATAAATAATAATGGTAATAATAAACACTAAGCTGCCCCAGTATTCTTCTAACTTTTGGATTAAAAAGAATGACCATTACTCATCCATCAGCATGTCACACTATAATGGCTTGTGTGTTGTTATGATGCTAAAAGTTATACCATCAGTATTTCAAGTATCAGCAGGGCGACCCATGATTATGGACAGTTTTCAGTGAAGCTTCCACACCAAAACAGACTATTAAGAAAGAACTGACAATTTACTTCTTAAACAACTGGCTAGTGAAAACCTTATGGATAGCCGTGGGACATTGTCTGAAATAGTGCTGGAAGATGAGTCCCTTAGGCTGGAAAGCAATAAAAATAAGAGCTGTTTCATCAAAGTAAAGTTGATCTTAATGATGTGTATGAAGCAAAGCTTTTGAGATCTTTATTTACTGATGTGGCATGACTCAAAATGAGAAAAAAATGGCTGCAAGCATCTATTAATAATTGAATATGGAATGTACAAAGTACGAATATAAGAAAATTAGAAGTTGTAAAAAGTAAAATGAGATGCTTAAAGATCAACATCCTAAGCATTCTAAAGAAAACCTAATGCCCATCGAGTTGAGTCTGACTCATAGTGACCCTAGAGATCAGAGTAGAACTGTCCCCGTAGAGTTTCTAAGAAGTGCCTGGTGGATTTGCACTGCCAACCTTTCGATGAGCAAACTTAGCACTTAACCCACTATGCCACCATCCTAGGCATAGTGAGCTAAAATGGACTGATAATGGCCATTTTTAATTGCATAGTAATATGGTCTACTATGCCAGGACTAACAATGGAAGGGAAACAACATCACATTCATTGTCAAGAAGAACATGTCAAGACCTAGGCAGAAATAAAATGTTAGTGAAAGAATAATATTCATAAGCCTACAAGGAAGGCCATTAAATAAGAATATTATTTAAATCTACACACCAGCCACTAATGCCAAAGATGAAGAAACTGAAGTTTTTACCAACTTCTGCAGTCTGAAACAGATCAACATGAAATCAAGATGTATTGATTATTACTGTTGATTAGAATGTGAAGTTTCAAGACAAAGAATAAGGCTCAGTAACTGGAAAGTGTGGCCTTGGTAATACAAATGATGCTGGACATCACAAGACAGATTTTTGCAAGACTCTTACTGCAAATGTCTTTCTACCAACATTAAGAACAACTATACCTACGACATCAGAAAATTAAGTCTGCAAACTTAACGGTTCTAAGTCTTACATAACTCGTTGCTGAATATCACTACAGTCACCTCCACAGTCCTCCCCTTGGGAAACTATACACCTATGCCAGCACCTAATCCATCCCTCAAAACAACTTTGGAACTCTTTTTGAAATGGCTGTTACCACAGTGGCATGGTGGTGGTTTGCAAACTTAATTGTGCTTCCGTTCTGTAATGGAATTTTTAGTCAGTAAACAAATAACTCTATTAGAACATCCTCTCTATTCACCTGATCTGCCCACCCCCCATGACTTTTCTCTTTATTCAAAGATAAAGGAAATATTGAAAGGAAGACATTTGGATGATATTTGGGACATCAGCTTTGCAGCCATTCCAGAAAAACAGTTCAAAAATTGCTTTGAAGGGTGAACTAGGTACTCTCATCAGCGCATAGCTTTCCAGGGGAGTATTCCAAAGGTGACCATAGTGATACTCAACAATGAAGTATGTAGCCCTTTTCTAGGACATCTTTGTGAAGTTAATTGGCAGCCCTTGTAGACCTCACTGGATGGAAGACACAAGAATCAATTCAACCACATCTGTGGAAAGAGACAAGAACAAACTGAAGCTGAAGAAAATTAAAATAAGTCCATAAAAGCTAAAGTATGATCTTGAGTATATTCCATCAGAAATTGGAGAGTATCTTAAGAATGGATTGGATGCACTAGGTGCTAACAAATGAAAAACAGGTGAGATGTGGAATGACATTAAGGACATCACACATGAAGAAAGCAAAGGTCATTTAAAAGACAGGAAAGATCAAAAAGACCAAAATGGATGTCAGAAGATGCTCTACAACTTGTTCTTAAACACAGAACAGCTACAGTGAACGTAAAGAAACAATCACATCAAAGAGCTGAACAGAAGATTTCAAAGACCTGTTAAGAAGACACAGTAAAATACTATACTGAAATGCTCAAGGACCTGGAGTTAGGAAGTAGAAAGTTAGTCAGCTGACCCGAAAAGGATTCATATTTGTGCCCATTCCAAAGAAAGAACAAGTTCAACACTTCTCAAGAGAAAACAACTGAAGAAAAAAATTCATACCTCAGGTTGTAACATTGAGAAATTCTATGTACAAAATATTGACAAAATACTAATAGTATTAAAAGAAGACACAAGGGGTACACAGAGTCCCCAACACAAAATAATTGATCAACAACCAATCATTTCAGGTGGTGACATATTGACCAACAAATGATAGCATGCAGTGAAACAAAGAAGTCCAAGCTGCAAAGTTGGCACTAGCCAAAAAAACAAGGCTCCAGTAATTGATGGAACACCAACTGACATATTTCCACACGTGGATGCAGTGCTAAAAATGCATACTTGTCTACAGCAAGAAATTTCAAAGATGGCTACCTGACCAACTGCTTTAGGCTTCTAGTGCTGCTCTAATGGAAATACCACAAAGTGGGTGGTTTTAACAAAGGAAATTTTATTCTTACACAGTCTGGTAGACTACAAGTTCAAATTCAGAGTGTTCACTCTAGAGGAAGGATTTCCTCTTTACTGGCACTGGAGGAAATTCCTTGAGTTGCATCAGTCTTTGTTCAGGGAGCATCTTGGTGCAGGAACCTCAGGACTAAAGGAATTGCTCTTCTCCTGCTGCTTCTTTCTTGCTACTATGAGTTTCCAATTCTCTCTGCCAGATTTTTTGCTTTATAGCTCAAGAGACTACTACCTAAAGGCACAAAAGAAACCTACACATTGACTCTTGCTTTACCAACACAGATGCTGCCAATCCATGCTCATTAACATCACAGAGACAGGAGGAAAATCGCACAATGCCAGGAATTATGGCATAGCCAAATTGTTAGAATTTTTTTAGGGAACACATTCAATCTATGACACCAATCAAATGAAAAGTATTCATATTTGTGCCCATTCCAAAGAAAGATGATGCCACAGAATGAGGAAATTATTGAACAACGTCATTAATATCACATAAAAGTAAAATTTTTTCAAAAAAAGTTGTAGCTATGCATCAACAAAGAAATGTTAGAAACTCAAGCTGATTTCAGAAGAGACATAGAAAGAGGAATATCACTGCAGATGTTGGATGAATCCTGGCTGATAGTAGAGAATACCAAAAGGATGTTTGCCTCTGTGTCGTTTAGTATGGAAAGGCATTTGACTGTGTGAGCCATAACAAATTATGGGTAATATTTCAAAGAATGAGGATTTCAGAGCACTTAACTGTGCTTGTCTGGAACTTGTACATAGACCAAGGAGAAATTGTTTGAAAGAAGAACAGGATGATGTATGATTGAAAATCAAGAAGTGTGTATCCAAGTTTCATTATATTTGTCCAATCTGTGTGCTGAGTAAATAATCCTAGAAGCTGGACTACATGAAGAAGAATATGACATCAGGATTAGAATAAGTCTCATTAATAACCTGTGATACGTTGATAATACAACTTTTCTTGCTAAAAGCAGACTTGAAACTAACTGACGAAGATCAAAGGCTACAGCCATGAGTATAGATCACATCTCAACATAAAGTAAACAAAATTTCTCATCTCTGGCCCAGTAAGAAATATCATGATAAATGGAGAAAACATTGAAGTTATCAATGATTTCATTTTACTTGGATCTACAACCAAAATCCCTGAAAGCAACAATCAAGAAGTCAAATGACAGTGTGTTACATTGGGCACACATGCTGCAAAATATTTGTTAAAGTGCAAAAAAGCAAAGGTACCACTGTGAGGACTAACTGCACCATACCCAAGCTAAGGTATTTTCAGTCACCTCATATGTGTGTGAAAGCCTGACAATGAATAAAGAAGACCAAAGAAGAACTGAGGCGTTTCACTTATGGTGTTGGTGAAGAATACTGAATGTACTATGGACTGCCAAAGGAATAAACAAATCTGTTTGGTAGAAGTACATACCTTGGAAATGAGAATGGTGAGACTTCATTGCACATTTTTGAAAACGGTATCAGAAGATTCCAGTCCCTGTAGAAGGATACCCTGCTGGGTAAAATAAAGGATTAGTGAACAAGGGAAGGACACCCAACGAGATGACACGACACAATGGTTGCAACAGTGGGTTCAAATACAATAATGATTGTAAGGATGGTGTGAGACCAGGCAGCACTCAGTTCTGTTGAATGTAGAATCTCTATGATTAGAAACCAACTCCATGGCATCAAAGTACAGGAATAATAAAGCCAACGATAGACTGTTTTTGCTAGTATGTAACTAGCAACAGGAACGGGAAACTTTTATTTGAGACAGTTTTCTTAAAAAGTCAATTTTTTTTTCTATTAATGAACTTCTAATCATGCAATGCAGTAAACCAATGCCTTCTTCACGTGGAGACTTTATGCAATTCTGAAATATGATACACCTGGGACACATGGGGGCTTGAGCGTTCCACCAGCACAGGCTTGCACATGAATGCATAATTAGCATTTTAACCCCCTAAATGAGAAGCACAATAACAATGAATTAAAAATAGACCACGGCTGTAATAGTATGTACTTGAAAGTCAGTATTTTTATTTATTTATTTTTAAACACACAGGCATCGCTGATCCAGCAGTTGTTAAGTCATTTGACTACCCAGAGACCCAGGGCTGATATTATGTGAAGCCTTTGACAATTCAAGTAAAAGATAATCTGGTTTATTTTCAAAACTGGTCAATAATAAATGAGTTTGAGAATTTAAATCAAAACAATGGATTTCTCAGAGTACATTATTGATAAGGCACACTTATTCTAACAGTATTTTCAAAGGACAATGCATTATTTACTGCCCCAACTAATAAAAACTCCAATATAAATGAAGGTATTAAACTAAAAAATAGTAATACAGACCAGACCATATTAAATATTCTGCAGGGTAGTTTATTTGAAATGTAGGTAGAGAGAACACACATATAATGTGATTTTCAAATTTCTGAGTGGGAAATTTTTTTTTACCTTGGTCAGTAAATTATAATTTTCTTAAAATGATTCTAGTCCTATAGCCAAAACACTAAAGTGTTCAATAAATATTCCACTTGAGTTCCTACAGATTCTAGTAATCTGAGTAATATAATATAAGAATATAACAAGTAACTCTTCACAGCAATAAACTTATAAGAGGCCTAGAATACCACTTTTATGTCTATTACAGATTTTGAAAAATTTGCTATGACTTGAATTTTTTTCCAATATTGCTTTATTTCTTTGGCTTGAAATACCAAATCCACAGAACTGCAAGATTCATTACAGAACTGACTGTAATTATTTATTATTAACAAATAAATGCATATGTGGTCACATAAAAGACAGAAACAATGAAAGAATGTAGCAATGATTTCCAACGAGCATGAGAAAGATCAAGACGAGAACAGCATGTTGCAAAATGCTTTTCTGAGTGTTACTGCGTGCAAAATGTTTTAAAAATCTTTTATTTTTAATTAAAATTTCTATTGAGATCAATGTAGTTTAATATGATGTCATAAGAAATAATATTGAGAAATTCCTTGTCTAACTTCTGCAGTGGTAAAATTTTCCAAAACTAGTATATTATGAAGCTCTGGTGATACAGTAGTTAAGAGTTACAGCATGCTGTCTTTGCTGACTAGACAGATCGGCGGTTCTAATCTACTGGATTCTTTGTGGGAACCCTATGAGATGGTTCTACTATGTCCTACACGGTTGCTGTGTGTCAGAACTGACTCACCAATAATGGGTATAGTATAATATCATGACAAGGGTGATAATATTTACAATTTACAATCCACCTCTCTTTTTCAGATTTCCCCAGTTGCACTCATGTGTGAGTCTATTTGTGTGCATTTGGTTCTATGCACTTTTATCACATGTGGAATGTATTAGTTTCTGATTGCTGCTGTAACAAACTGCTAAAAATTTTGTAGTTTGAAACAGCACAGATTTATCATCTTAAATTCCTGAATGTCAAGTTCAAAATCAATCTCACTGAGTTAATGTCAAGGTGTTAGCTGGCTGGTTCCTTCTGAGTGTTCTAGGGGGAAGTTGGTTTCCTCGCCTTTTCCAACTGCTATAGACCCAGGTGTTTCCTAATCCATGGCTCTGTCCTCTGATTAGTACCAACTCATATCCACTTTCATCATCATGACTCCTTCTTCTCATTCCAATCCTTCTGCTTCTCTTTTTTATGGTTGACTGTGACTATGGCTCGACAGCTGTGTGTTTGTCTGTTTGTTTGTTTGTTTGTTTTGTGATGACTCTGGATCTAACCCTGATGATTCTGACTAATTGTCCCATCTTGCCGTCCTTAATTTAATCATATATATCAAGCCCCTTTTTGCCACAATGTGTTCACACCAATCCCATGGATTAGGACTTGGGCATCTTTATGATGGGAGCATTATTGTAGATGCTACACGTGGGTTCCTGTGCCCCTCACAACAACCATGCTTCATTTCCATTCCTCATCTTATAAAAGTGGCTAGATCTCTCAGTATCGTGTTAAATAAAAATCGCGAGAGTGGGTGTAATTGTCTGTTCTCATTCTTACCCACTGCTGTTGAGTCACTAGTGACTCGTGGAACCCTGTGTGTTTCAGTGTAGAATTTTCCAATTACAGTTTCTTAGACTGGAATCTTTATGAAAGTAAGCAAACAAGACTTTCCTCTCTAGTGCCGCTGAGTGGGATTAAACGGACAGCCTTTAAGATGATAGCCAAAAGCAAATCACTGATGCCACCAAGAGTCCTGTTCTCATTCCCAGTGGGAATAAACTCTGTCTTTCATCTTGAAGTACTGTGCTAATTGTAGATGTTTACTTAGGCTTTTTGTCTGTTAAGGCAATTCTTCCGTATTCCTAATTTGTTGGGAACGCTTTCTATCACAGATGGCTGTTAGATTTTGTCAAAGATCTTTATTGCATCAATTAGTATGATCACGTGATTTCTTTTTCCCCTTTCATTTCTCAACGTGATAGATTACACTGATTGTTTTCAAATGTTGAACCAGCCTTGAACATTTGGCATAAATTTGACTGGATAATTTTGTTGTTGTTGTTTGTTTTAAATACACTCTTAAATTGTTTTTTGTAAGATTTTGTTGGATATTGTTGTCACAGTGTCTCTGGGGACTGAAGGTGGCTCAGAACTGTGGACACAAAGAAAGATCCAGAATGGAGCTTTTTATTATAATTAGGTATCTCTCATTGGTTCCGCCCTCCTCTTGGCACCTTTCTGATGAAGGAGAGCATCAAGCTGTGGTTTTCCCAGACCAGGTTCCTTGCTCTAGTTGGGCACCTTTTGCCACTTCTACCCAACAGTCTCAGTATTTCTCAGTGAGGGAAGGAGAGGAGTCTCAGCCCTACAAGAAAGAATATTTCCCCGGGATGCTTACTGTGGACAAAGCTTCTGATAGATCCTCCTGGGTAATGGTGTCCTCTCGGCTTGCCCAATGCTGTTATAAAAAAAGAAAAAAGTCAATTCCAACCCTGCAAAATAGAGTAGGCCTGCTCCATAGGATTGCCAAGGTGGTGAATCTTTACAGAAGCCGACGCTCACCTCTTTTCCCCATGGAGCAGCTGGTAGGTTTTAACCATCAGTGTTTTAGTTAGCAGTCAAGTTCTTTACCGCTGCACCATCACAAGTGCTCCTAACGTTATCATATGGCCAGTACTGTGACGGTGGCCTGTACAGAGGGCCATTCACGTAGAGGGTGCCTGTATGGACTCTGGACTAGACACAAGATGGCCTGGGTGAGCTTGTTTCACCCCTGGGGTGAAAGGGAATATTGTCATAGGGACTCTTGTTAAATCCAAGGGAAGAACAAGCCTTTGTAGCAAAGATGAATTTTGGAAACTTCAGGTCTGAGTGGCCTTCTGTAAGTGTGTGTGTGTGTGTGTGTGTGTGTCGGGGGGATGGTGAGATAAGATTTCCTCTGCTCTGCTGTTCCCACCATCCTTGGGTCCCCAGACAGTTCACCTTCTTCCTTCTGCTTTTCAGTGTTGTCTTTTGGATGTTTCCTGAGTTACCTCCAGGGTTTCTGCTCTGAGGAGGAACACAAAGAAATCTACCTATATCACCTTATCTAAACCAGAAGTCCTTCGAAATACCTATTTTAATTCTTAAACAAAATGAAAAAAAAAAAAGGCCACCTTGCTCCATAGATCTTCACTGACTGATTTTCCGGAAACTTCCCACTACACCTTTTATTCCAGGTGAATTTGGTCAGAAACACTAGTGGTGTACTGCTTAAGTGCTATGGCTGATAACCAAAAGGTCGGTAGTTCAAATCCACCTGGTTCTCCTTGGAAACTCTATGGGACAGTTCTGCTCTGTCCCATACAGGTCACTATGAGACTTGACGGCAATGGGTTTGGTTTGCTATGGGGTTAGATTGATTTGAATCTCCAACTTTATGGTTAGTGGCTGAGTGTGTGCTATTTGTACCACTCAAGGACTTCAAACAAAAAGAAAATGGGTATTGTTTTCTCCCTATTCATAAGGTACAGCAATGTGTGCCATTTGTTCAAGGTTCATATAGTCAGTAAGTAGCCACAGGGATCTCGTATAGTTGGAGTTGTGTCCCCTAAAAAGTGAATGTGGCAATTTGGCTGGGCCATGATTCCCATTACTGTGTGATATTCCTACATATTATACATCTTGCCTCTACAATATTAATGAGAGAGGACGGGCAGCAGTTGTGGTGGTACGGCAGGACTCAGTGGGTAAGACTATTGCACCTTGAGGTGATCTCTGAGGACATAAAGGGGAAGAGAAGCAAGCAGACAGATGAGGACCTTGTACCTTCAAGAAGCAGTGATGGAGCAGAGTGTATCCTTTGGAAAGGAACCAGGGTCTCTGAGCCTCAGAAGTTCCCAGTGCGGGGGAAGGTTGACAATGAAGACATTCCTCTAACGCCAACAGAGAAAGATTTCCTCTGGAGTTGATGCCCTGAATTTGGACCTGTAGCCTAGTGGACTGTGACAGAATATATGTTTTCTTTTTAAAGCTATCTACTTGTAGTGTCTCTATTATGACAACCCTAGATGACTAAGATGGGAGCTTAAACTTGAGCGATTTGTATCAAAGGATCAGCTCTTTCTTTCCATTTCCTTTCTTTCTTTACATGTGGACCCAGTGTTAGCGACTTGCACAACAAAAACAAAAGGTTGGTTCTAAGAAACTATTCTATGCCTAATACTATTTATTAAAAAAAAAACGTGTATAGTTAAATGTACTTGTTAAATTATGTTACAGTAAACATGAAGACAAAGAAGATAAATGTAAAACAAATACTTTCTGGAAAATTCCAGGGGAAGGCAATGAGGACAACTACAGGGCTTGCAGAATGATCTCACTGAAGAAAAACAAAATTTCATAAAGCAGGTGTGGTCTTGGCAAAATGACTTGCTCAATTCTGTTGCTGCCTTCTTGGCCCCTTGCCCAAACCTGGCTTCAGGAGATCTAGCTGTGACAAGAGCAGGAGAGGTGCATTTGATCTGGGCATTTGCCAGAGAGCAAGGGCAACTGACTTGATGGGAGACTGTCTTCCCAGTTTGGGATGAGTAAACATGGTGACCTCCTTCCCTTTGTCCTTCTCCATTTGACAGTTGAGATGCAGACAGGAGGGCCATCTGTGCGTGAAAACTTCAGCACCAATTACTAAGGAGATACTCTGTCAGCAGGCACTTTGTTTTGCTGTCTACAGATACCAAAGACAAGCAATGAAGTATTTTTGTGAAATGGAAGGTCCTTCCCTTACTCCTTTTTGGGATGATGTACACCTGCAGAAGTAAAAGAGACAATCCAAGCTACTCAGTAAAAATGAACAGTTTCCAAACACAGATCTCAGGGAAACTGAGGAAGAAGGAGAAGTGGAAAGAGGGAGGCAGACTGTTCAAATCTCCCAGGTACTCCTTGGAAACCCTGTGGGAGAGTTCTACTCTGTAGAATTGCTATGAGTCAGAATGGACTCAATGGCAGTGGGTTTGCTTTGATTTATGGGGATGGGTAAAGGGCCCTGGTTGCCCAGTGGTTAAGCACTGTGTTGCCAGTGCAAAAGTTGACAGTTCAAATTAACCAGCTTCTCAGGTAGAGAAAGATGTGGCAGTCTGTTTTAGCAGAGAGAAAGATGTAGCAGTCTGCTTCTGCAAAGATGACAGCCTTGGAATCCGATCTGTCTCTTGTCCTGATGTGTGAAACTTGAAGCGTGGTAACAATCTCTTCAATTTTCTTATTTTCTTAATGAAAAGAACATTTGAAAGAAATGACACAGAGACACTGATTCACCATATTTTAACTTGGTAGCTGCTCTGAACAATTGCTTCCTTCCTACACCGGGATTTGACATAAACTCTGTTAACAGAAGAGACATGTCTCAAACAGACACTGCTTTTGCTCCAGGACAGTTATCTGTCCAGTGAAACAAATACATGACTTCTGTAGAGAAAAGAGGAGAAAAATATTCAATATTGATTAAACACTCATTGTGTACTAGACAGAAACCCTGGTGGCATAGTCATTAAGAGCTATGCTGCTAAGCAACAGGTTGGTAGTTCAAATCTACCAGTCATTTCTTGGAAACCCTATGGCACAGTTCTGGAGCAGGTGAACTAAAACTATTGAGTGCATCTTGAGCATGACCTGTACCATTTTTTTTTAATACCTCCAGCCACAAGTCTATCGTTTTCCTTAGTTTCTCTCAAGGTTAAAGACTAATCTCTTTAGGACTGAGGAAAACCAAGTGATAATAACCTAAAGACCGTAACAGAAAAACATAGGAATCTGCTGGGAGATTTTATGATAGCCAGACCATCTCCAGGCCCAAAGCACCAACCAAGGTGTCAGCCCATCTGAGGTGTGAGTGTTGTGAGCATCTAAGGAAGATTAATACTCTACCTAGGACTCAAATCCTTACCCTCTCCTCCTATACAACCTCTAACTAGTCTCCAGAGAGGTAGATTTTGGAGGAATCAATCCCTTCGGTCTCCTTGCCTACCGGTAGGCAGTAAACATCTTGCTTTTCATCCACCTGTCTCAAAGACTGGCTGTTTGTGGCCGGTGGCATCAATGCTACTTAGGTTTGTCTTACCAGTTCCACTGTGTCCTATAGGGTTGCTGTGTGTCAAAATCAACAAGATAGCAAGTTTTTTTTTTTTTTTTTTAATTGTGATTAAGCGGAAGTATTTAATCCACATCAATTTTGCATGCCCCTCTTCCTCCAGTCCCTTCTGCTCTCCTGGCCTGGTGACAGCACACTGCTCCTTGTCATTCTATACTTGTCGTACCCTCCCAACAATCTCCTGGCCCCTCCTCTCCACTCTCTTCTCTCTTATCCAGAAAAAGGCCAGTAGGACAGCATCCTACAAATGCACACAGCCATAAAGTACACAAACCACACGGTGACATCGTGTCCCCGAGTTCAGTCCATTTTCGTCCAAAGAGTTAACATCAGTAGTGTTTTCTGGGCAGGGGCAACAGCAGGTCTAGGGCTCATGCTCCCAGGGGATGCCCCAGGCTGTCAGACCATCATTTGTGATCTTTTTACAGAGTTCTTAAACTGCACTGCTCTTTTTCTAGTGTTGTCACAGGAGTTCAACATTGTGTGCCCATCATAGCTGTCTTCAGTGGTGGCCAGGCACCATCTGGTTTTTCTGATCACATGCTGATACAGTCTCCCATTCACAGGGTCCTTCTGTCTTCTGGGCTCTTTTTTCCTCTTGTCCTTGTGCTCAATGATCATCTGTTCCAGATGAATTGGGACCCTCTGGTGTTCTACAGATGGCAGCTTGTTAGCTTTTAAGGCCCAGATGCCAGTCACGAATAAATGGATGCTGAAGACTCTCTTACCAAGAGGGATAGCAAAATAATTTTTTTTTTTTTTTTTGGCATGTTGTAAGCTGCCATTGAGTCAGCCCCCAACCCATGATGATTCCATGTGTTACACCATCAAAAGTCTCCGTAGAGTTTTCATGGCTATAACCTTTGTGGAAGCAGTTTGTCGGAACTTTCTTTTGCAGTGCTTCTGAGTGGGTTTGAGATACAAATCTTTGTTAGGTTTAGCAAGTGACTGCAAACTGCTTGGTCCGTCAAGACTGCTCAGACACTGCATAAGGTAGTGTGTAAACAATATGCTCTTCAGTTGTCACTCTTCTGCAATAAAGTTACCAGTTATCTAATGAACAAACGTCAATTTGAAGAGATTTTATAACTTGCTAATGTAGCTAATGAAAGGTAAAGCTGAGATTTTTGTATCTAGGGTTTTTTCATTCAACAGTGTCAGGAATAAAAATATTGAATTGAAGAAAATTTCCTTTAGACTGCTAATTAGAAGGGTAGTCAGCAAATCTATGATATATTAACGTATGATTGGAATACTTCTTGCATTTCGTGTTTAAACAAGCCTCAAATCCTTTTTATTACAACAATCTCAGAGCCTTTAATATGCCAATATGTATTATACAAATGAAAAGGAAAGAAACATAAGGAACGTTTCGATTTAAAAAAAAAAAAAAAAAGTAGCTTTGAGATATTTCTTCCAGAAGCACCTGGTATCCCAGAAATCCAGTCATGATATTTCAGGGAACAAAGTATGGGGAATGTTAGTCGGATTATAGTGTCACAGAAAGCTCACTTATGAACTCCATCTCACCGAACTACTTCCTTTCCAAAAATCTTCTCATAATTTTAGAGTTTTAAAAATACATCATATTCCTCCACTCATTTTCATTTCACAAAATTCCAGAAGCTAGAATATTTGCCATCATTTCAGAGGACGTAGTAGTTTCAAGAAAGGTGAAGTTCAAAGTTACAGAATTCTTTAACTCCCACTGCTTGAGAAAATCTTTCACAACTCATCACAAAATAAGCTATCTTTCTTGCTTTATTCCTAATATCATCAGTCTTCTCACTGAACAGCTCTGATAGAGTGGAGACTCCAGGAAAAATGAAGCTCTTAGAGACCTGAGTTTGAAGCTTGCTTCTGCCAACCTCCTCTTTCTTTGATTCTTAGGTTTGATGCATGTTAAGATTTAGAAGCCATGAATACTCTTTATGTAGCTTTGAGGACGTATTGAAAGAAAGCATGAAAAGACTGAAGACAGCACTAAAAGGATTGGTATCTCCACCCATTCTGCCTCATCACATCTGTAGTTTATGGATGGCCCCCAACTTGTCTGTGTCTCTGCATTTATCTAAGATGTCTAAGATCCTGTGGGACGTTTACTTATTTCAGCTTGCTGACTGCCACACTCAGCTGAAAACTAACCTGAGAAGGTGGTGATGATGGTTTTCCTAAAGTTATTTTTGTTACTTTTTTAAGAACAGCAAAGCAAAAGCATTGAAGCAGAGAAGGAAATTGATAAAAGACCCATAGGATTGAGATCAAATATTCAGATAAGCTAGTGTGGGTTTGATGGAAACCCTGGTTAAGTGCAACATCTGCACTTGGCTCTCCCTCCATAAGACATACATGTACATATGCACACACCAACACATACACACACACAGTGTCTCAATTCTTAGAAGTTTCATTCTCTAGATCAGTGGTAGGATCACTCACTAATGACAGTGGGATTTTATTTATGTCTGTGGAACTTGTAATTACATTTTATAATCCATCAGCTTTTACCCTATATGTCTCCACAAGGAAAATATAGAACTCATATTCCCTAACACATTTAACATCGAAATATCATATTGCCATGGACTGAATTGTGTTCCCCTAAAAATAGGCGTAGCCATGTGGCTGGGCCATGATTCCGAGTATCTTGTGACTGTGTCCATTTTGTGATTTTCCTATGCTGTGTGTTAAAGGATTAGGGTGGGGCTGAAAAATCTCTTCATAGGATCACCTTCCTGCTCCACTGTAAAGGGAGTTTCCCTGGAGTATGGCTTGTACTACCTTTAATCCCTTCATCCTGTGAGAGATAAAAGGACAGAGAAGCAGGCAGAGAATTGGGAACCTTGTACCATCAAGCAAGCAGCACCGGGAGAAGAGTGCGTCCTTCAGAGCTGAGGTTGCTGCGCCAAGATGCTCTCTGGACAAAGACTCATGTAATACCGGACTTTTCTCCTGAGCCAATAAGGGAAAAGCCTTCCCCTGGAGCAGACTGAATATGGACTTTCAGTCTACTGGACTGTGTAAGAATAAACTTTCCTTTGTTAAAGCCATCCACTCTGTGGTATTTCTGTTACAGCAGCCCTAGCTGACTAAAATACATATATATCTAACAGTAACCTATATATTATCTGAAAAAGCATACACACGATAAGACCAATTAGAAAAATAATGGCAGCTACCAATCATTATTCACCTACTAGATTTCATTACTATGTAAGGGCTTCACTAAAGGTATCTGTAAACCTTAAGAAAGCTGAAGGTAAATCTCATTATCCCTCTTATGCCTAAAATAATAAAGATATAGAGGAGAAACAAACTGACCTGGGAAATCACAGTTACAGGGGTGAGACTTAAGTCTGTCCGATACCACCCCACCTGTGCCTTCTATCCTACCTCCTCCAGTCTGTGGCTCTCCTGCCCTTCTCATCTGCCACCCACTGCCCAGCTTCAGCCACATTATCTGGTGAAAATGAAGCAATGATTAGAATTGGGGTCTTCATCGTTTGTCTGCTTTTGCCTTAATGCCCAGACCAGGGCTATAGCTAGCAGAGAGACCCAATTTTATTGATTTTGGCTTTACTAAAATTGTGAATTTTTAAAATTGAGCATGGTTAGGAATATCTACTTGTAATTCCTTAAGCAGAGATCTCACTTTGAAGCCTAACATACACATGACCCAAGCCGTGATTTTTTAATCACATCATAAGCAAGTGAAAGCTGGAGAATGAGTAAGGAAGACTGAACAAGAATTAATGCTTTCGAACCGTGATGCTGAAAAAGAATATCCAACATATCATGGACTACAAAAAGAACATAAAGATTGGTTTTGGAAGAATTACAACCAGTGTGGTCATTAGAAGTAAGAAAGACCAGACTATGTCTTATATACTTTGAATATATTGTCACGAGGGATCAGTCATTGCAGAAAGACATCATGCTCGGTAAAGTATAGGGTCAATGAAAAAAAAGAAGACTCTCAGCAAGATGGATTAGCACAGCGGCTACAACAATGAGCTCAACCACAACAATGTTTGTGAACACGGCACAGGACTGGACAGTGTTTTGTTCTGTGTTATGTAGGGTGTCTATGAACCAGAACTGACTCAATGGCATATAGCAACTACGATGAGAACAAACGTTAGCAAGAAGGATGCATTAGAAATGTTTAGAATATATATGTTGGAGATTAAAGAGTGTGTTGGTCATGTCGTTTGAACTCAGTGTCGTTTGAACTGCAGACACAGTGGTGTCTGCAGCCTGGAAGGAGAGGGCTTGTTCGGACTAGCACTGTGCATCAGTGGTGGAGGCAGAGCTCCAGACTCCCCGTCTAGAGTGTCAGATCCTCTCCTGAATGCTAATGGACTCAGAGGACAAACAGATGATACGGGGCTGGGGAGGCCATCCTGTCAAGGGGTGTGTAATACAGTGTGGACAAGGCAATGGGAAGGCTCAGAGAGAGGGAAAACGCCAGACACTACAGGTCGGGCCCTGCTTTTAGAACTCAGCATTTGTTTTGAACTTATCATCTTCTTATGGTTGTTTTTATTCCTGTTCTGTCAAATTTTATTTTGTTGTTGCTGTTGTTGTCAAGGATGTATATAGCAAAATATATACTAGTTAAACAGTTTCTACTTATACTATTCAGGGATGTTGACTATGTTCTTCTAATTGAACAGCCATTCTCACCCTCCTTTTCTGAGTCACTGTTCCCCGTTAACTTACGCTCACTGCTCCTTAAAGTTTCTATCTAATATTTCTAGTTGACACTATCAGTTCAATCACATGTAAACTGATCTTAAAAGAACACGGCATTCAAGGTTGATGTTCTTCACTAGTTAAGCTAAGCTATGGTTTGGTTTTAAGAAGACTTCAGGGGATATTTTTGGTTTAAGGTTTGAAGATTATCTGAGAGCAGTAATTCAGAGGTTCAATAATTAAGAATTTGTATTCTGTCCTACATTTGCCCCCTTTTGACCAGGATTCTTCTTGATTTACTTTACCTACCTTCAGCATTCCCATTTTGCATTGACCTTGAAATTAAATAAATTATGACAAACTATCTCACTTTGCTTTTCCTTTCTTTAATTCTTACATGTCTTCTCCTACTTGCTTCTTGCTCTTTGTATATATTTTTAAAAATAATATCAACAGCAAATAAGAACATGTGGTATAGAAATAAGGCAGGAATCTTAAGGCTTTAACTTCCTTATGCCCTTCTTTATTTTTGTTAAGTAAAAGTTAAAACTACATTTATAAATAAAAGGTAGACACAATATTCCTACTTATAAACTTGTGGTTAACAGGCAATTCATTTACTATGTTTTTCATGCAAATAATAATACTTTTTATGTTTGTTTACCAATTGTGTCCTTCCCCAATGAGGTTATTTTCCTAAGCTCACTGTGCTGTCTTCTTCATGGTAACATTAAAACAAACAAACAAACAAAACTGATATGATGATACTTGTGAAAATATCTCATAGAGGGAGGCTGCAGTTGGCAAACAAATGTGCATATTATTCATGTAAAAATATAGTAATAGCTATAAACCTCAGCTTATACATCTGCCAAAAAGGCATAGCTATTAGCGTAAGTCCTGGTGGCTCAGCAGTTAAGAGCTATGGCTGCTAACCAAAAGGATGGCTGCTCAAATCCACCAGCCACTCCTTGAAAACTCTACATGACAGTTCTACTCTGTCCTTTAGGGTTGCTATGACTCAGAATTGACTGGATGGCAATCTCACAGAAGAATTGGGGGATGGCTGTGTGCTGGCTAGCAACCAGGTCAAATTAAGATTTTGAGGATGGGGGCATGCATGTTGAACCGAAGATATCAAATCCATTGATCTTTCATACTAACAAAATACAAATAATAATCGCTTTCTGTGTAGGACATCAGAGGCCATATGGACATGCAAGTATGTTTTTGGTTTGAGGAACCTGGTCATGGACATCAGCCATTGTCTTAGTTATAGCATGTCAGCAGAAAAAGATCTTAATCAACAATAAGTTCCTCCTAATAACAGGGAAAATATATATACCTAGAGGAAATTACTATCTTGCTCAAGGCCAGAAAAGTTAATGGCAAAACTAAAATCAGATGCAAAAAGATCTACTCTGTAAATGAGACTAGAAAACCTGTCACCGTGACAAGACAGACCAGAAGGGTTAGTAGCAACCATAATAATTAATAGCTAATATTTGTTGAGCACTAACAGTAGACAGAACACTGTCATAGGTGACTCATGAATAAAAACTCATTAGATATTCATAAAACCCTGCAAAACAGATACTGCTTTTTGCCTCTATATTGCCAGGGACCGAGTAATGGCCTCATTAGATTTGTCTCAGTGTTTCCAGGGTGTGAATTGAATTTATTCTGACAATTTTTAGTTAGGATGATTACTAAAATATAATAATGTTTTTATATGGCCATATGAAAATTAGTAATTATGTTTTTAACCTTTCTCCCTCAATTCTATTATTTTTGTGGTCAACCAACTCCATTATAAATACACCTATTAGCACAACTTATTTCTAATTACATGGTACTATGCAACATTTACTGTAAGCTTTGTGCATCCAGGCCAAATGGATTTTCTTAAATATAGACTGATGAAGAGAAGGAATTGCCATTTTTATTACTGGGTTCAGAAAACTATTTCAGTATGCTGAACAGAGTTCCTCTGGAAAATTAATTTTAAATGGGAAAGGCATTCTGCCTTTGGTTACATGGCTGATTATTTTTAAATGTCTATCGGATTGCTGCCATTCACAATAATTACCTGTCAAAGGTTTCTGCCTTACTCTGTATTCCACTTTTGTCATCAAGATGTGGCTATTATTATTTTTAACATAATATGCCTATCTGTATATACGAACACAAGGCATGCCATCAGGAAATATTGCGTTGACTAAAGAGTCCTCTAAATGGACAAATTTATCTGTGTTAATATCAAATCATGTCACATTTTATTTACAAGGATAATGGGACATGGATGGATGCCTGTTTCAGTAAAAAGTACATTATATTTCAACATGGCTATTGACGGTAGAGATGTTAACGGGTATCGTAACAAGGAGAATTGTACACGACTCGGGAAATCTATGTGATGTGAGGAAAAGTTAATTTCAGCGCTGCCTCATTAATCAGATCTGCCGCCAGCTGAAAATTGTCACCTAGGTGTGTTGTGCTTTCTGCTGTGCACCGCTGATGAAGATACTGACATACAAAATAGGAGTAATTGGGCTTGGTGCTAGGATGGTGGCAGATAAAAAGCAGAGCAGCAAAGGTGTTTATATCTGACCTCTCAGAACAATTGCCCAAGGCACCTTGTAGTGGTACGAGTCATCCCTGATGATGACTGGGGTTCAAGACTGTTTAAAAAGCGCTAGATGAACTGCTAGGAATGGAAATTCTCTGTTATGGTTAGACATGCAACTCTTCACATTACAGACCGTAAAACCGAGGAGATCCTAGATAAGATTTGAGGTTTGTCTAAGGTAGATGGTGGGGGGGTGGTGGAAATGTAATGGGGGTGGTAGGCTGTATCTGGAGGAGCGCTGGTGGTACAGTGGTTAAGTGCTCAGCTGTAACTCCAAAGTTCAGGGTTCCAAATCAGCAGTCATTCAGTAGGAGAAAGGTGTGACGGTCTGTTTCTATAAAGATGGAGCCTTGGAAATCTTGTGGAGAAGTTATACTCTGTCCCTTATAGCTCTTATGATCAGAACCGACTCAACCGCAATGAGTTTTGCCTTAGGTTGCATCCACCACGCTCTGTCAGTTTGCTGTACTAGGGTGGCCAGCATGTTCCCACAAGGCTGGAAGCTATGCCACCAGCAGGGTCACTCAGGGTGGACAGGTTTCAGTGGAGCTACCAGACTAAGAAAGACTAGGAAGAAAGACCTGGTGATCTATTTCTAAAAGTCAGTCAATGTAAACTGATGAATCAGAGAATGTGTTTGAGATGCAGACTTGCTCACTTTGGACACAACATCAGGAGGGATGGAGATCTGGGAAAAAATCCAGTATATTATTATAGTGGAGGTGGCTATATTATGCATACATTTGCCAAAGCTGATTCAACTGTACACCTACACTATGTGAATATTATTCACATGAAAATTATACCTCCATAAACTTCCCTTGTGATTCTCTGTCTACAGATTAGCTGCTATTTTTTAAGTTAAACCCTTAAAGGAAAAAGGAATTCCACCATCAACTGTGCTAATATTGCATCTGGTGTAAAAAATATATTAGTATGTATGCATAATGCTTAATGGTATATATACCATAATGATACATTAAGACTTAACATTTCTAATAGTAGACTGTAAGCTCTCAAAAGGCAAGGATTTTGTCTCTTTCACGTAGAACAGGGTCTGAACGACTGGATATACTCCAGGCAATGCTCTTTGAGTTGAAAATAAGAGTGTTTTAAAAAAATGTGCCCAACAAATAGGAGTTAACACTGTTAAATAGACTCCTCACAATGAATCCCTGATACCTTATTACCCTTCAGTCTAATGTCAAGCGTCACCTCCTCAGAGTCCTTCCTGATCAACGCATTCCATGGTAATCTCTCCTGTCATGCTGCTCTATTTCAGACACATATAGCTTTTTTTTTTCCTTTTTCTTTCTGTCTTTCCTTTTTTTTTTTTTTTTTTTACACAACCTTTATGTCTATTTTTAGGTACGACAGTAACTTTTTACTTGGCTGGGGGTTTGTTATTTGTTTATTCATGTTAGTACTTGACTAGAGACTTATCACCATTTTTAGTTTTTTTTGCATTGTTTTTGTCTTTCTTCATCATTGTACATAAGAAATAGGAGCTAGTTCTATTTATATCCCCCATTCCTAGGTCAGATCTGGTCCATGGTAGACACTCAACAAACAGTTGTGGAATTTAGAATTCAGTATCGATATACAGAGTCAAGAGCAGACTAAACTGTTTGCCAAAGACATCTAAAGAATTAATTCAGCGGTGTACTGAGGATTATATTATATGTTCCCAAACTCTGACAGTCTGCTTTGAGGCAACCTAGAATCATCTTCACGAATCCTAGAACAAAAGAGTGTATAGGAAAGACCACACTGAAATTTGTATTACCCCAATGCAGCCAGCCCCACTGCTGCCCCCAAAAGTTCCTTTCTGCCAAGTACAGGACTCATCTGTTCTCTTTGCCATTTCGGTATTGAGCTCTTCTTGGTCAGGCAGTGCCAGGCTAAGCATTAAGCTGCCTGTCTGGCCTTCATTAGCTGTGTCTACTCTGTCCCCCAGAAAACACCCCCAGGCCATGAAATGCATCTCTGTGTTGTTTTTATTAGGTCATCTGGTTTAGCAGATGCTGATGGCCCCTGCCAATCTTAATTTGTTCTGTTTAAGTTGCAAGCTGGGCCCATCAGTAGAGCTGTTTTTGTGTTGCATCTCATATATTTATTTCTCTATTACAGGAACTTATAAATACAGGACACTTTCTGAGAGTCACTTAATGACTGTTCTTCAGCACGTCACTGGTATAGAGATGCCTTTGTCCCAGCACGGATGCCTTCAGCCTTGTATAATACTACCCTGCCCTCCCCAGACCTTTCCCAAGTGAGGATTGCTGTTATCATCCAGGTACCTATAAGCCGTCTTCCTCAAATGATTCTCAAACTATTAAAAATGTGGGCTTAGGATTTTTGGTAGGAAGATACCTCTAGCTTCAGACTCACAGAATGTTACACTTACAGGAGAACAGAGACATATTTGCAATTCAAAATATTAGAGAAGATTTAAGCATCATAAGGGTACAGTGGAGCCCTGGTGAGGCAGTGGTTAAGAGCTTGGCTGCTAACCAAAAGGTCAGCAGTTCAAGTCCAGAAGAAGCTCCTTGAAAACCCTATAGAGCAGTTCTGCTCTGTTCTATAGGATTTAGTTTGGCTTGGCTTTAAAGATGACAATGGACAAAATATCTCTGTTCCAGTGACAGACACCTGGTGGTTGTGCATAAGACTCATTGTCTGAGAATCAGACATGGATCTCCTTCCCGGAAGGAAAGATTTCCACCATGGAACCACTGAGGAAATGACAAACCAAGCCAGTTGCTTTTAAGCAGATTCTAACTCAGGACAATCCCATGTGTTGCAGAGTAGAATGGTACTCCATGCGTTTTCAAGGCTGTGATCTTTAGGATGCAGATTGGCAGGCCTTTCTTTTGAGGGGCTTCAGGATGGATTCACATTGCTAACCTTTCCACTTAATAGTTGAACACTTAAACACTTGCAGTGCTAAGGGACTCTACCGAGAATATGACATAGGTTCCAGCAACGGTGATTAATTCAAAGACGCTGTGAGGTACTTACTTCTATTGATGGAAGAGGTACAGGTGAGGATAAGGAGTACTCCTCAACTATGGCAGTTTCTCTAAAACCTACAATGACATCACCAAGCTTGGGGTTTAATTTTCACCCTATTTCCCTTTTCCAGCATTCATCAGAAATTGGTCTATAGGCTGGCATTCAAAGGGTTACTGAAGGAGCAGTTAAGAAATAAGAAAAGAAGTAAACCAAAATTCCTGTCTTCCCATGTCATTCTTTTAGAGAGAGTCAACAGCCTCAGCCTTTCTACCCAGCTATCTTATTCTAGGGGATGAATTGTTCGTTAGGCTTTAGGCCTTCTCAGGGCTGTGTTAATTATTTGAGGCCACTTGGTCTTATACTGCATTAGTGCTTTGTTAATTGGTATCCTAGTGGCTTAAAAAAGTCATATAAATTCTATGAAATCTGTGTACAGTCAGCTCGCTTAAAAAAATTTTTCAGTGTGGCATGGCTCAAAGCCCTGGAGGATCGATCAGAGTTATCTGTGCAGAGATTTCATTGTATTTATATTACACACCTTGCCTCGTTCAAGCTGTTGCCTGGTTTTCTTGATCTGACATTTGGGACTGAAGACAAAGCCAAGGTCAAAAACCAAGAGGCAAGCTGAAGGCTGGAGGCATTTTGCATCCCTGTGACTAGCATGCCCAAATCTCGGGAAGAGTCTCAGCTAGTTATGGGTCACTGACTCAAGCACAAAGCTATTTAACAAAAGAAAATGGTATTTTTGTGGGTCTTGCATGGCAGCAAATCTAACAAGAAACACACTTACTTTCTATGACATGATTTTTATTTTATTAACATATCCTGCAATGTGACTTTCTGTAATGAAGTCAGAAGAATTCACAGTGGTTCTCAACTTCCTATCCAAACTCTCATGGGTTGATAGAAAATGACTGCAGGGAGGAGACAAATAAGAATGAAAAGATGTGATTTCAATTCAAAAGAAAGACTAGCTCTTAGTATCTTAAATTATATATATAAAAATGGACAGTAATAAAATACAAGGTTTGGATGAACATTTGTGGGAAAGAAGAGCTAAGTCTCCACATTCAAGCTCATGCATGGCAAAAAGTAGCCTCAAGGTAACAGAGTCTATGATAATATTTCAATTTTCAGGTTGTTTAATATTAGGTATGTAGCACTGCTTTCTTCCACTGGTGTAGCTCTTTTGGTGTGTAACAGGAGGTAGATGAGTCTCTGTTTCAACAAACAAGAAAATTGAATGATGGCAGTTAAGTAAGAATCCCCAAAGTAAATCCACCGCTGTTGAGTTGATTTCCAACTCAAAGCCACCCAATAGATCAGACTAGAACTGCTCTGTAGTTTCCAAGGAGTGCCTGGTGGATCTGAACTGCTGTTTTTTTGCTACACCAATAGTGCTCTTCCTTTAAAAGTGTGAACTCCTCCTCTAGTACCTATAGCAACTTTCATTTTTCATGTCATATGATTGTCACCAGATGTCTGTGCCTCCTGAGTGTTTGAAAGGTAGTTAGTAAGGTTAGGAAAATGAATCCAACAGCTGAATGTTGATAAGCTGTAAGCCTAAAATACACACTGAAATTCAAAGACCTAATACGAAAAAAGAATGTCAATATGCCATTAATGTGTTTTATTTGTATCATGTGTTGAAATTACAACATTTTGGATATATTGAGCTAACAAAAATGTATTATCAAGGTTCATTTTACTTATTTCTTTTGACTTTTAAACATGACAGCTAGAAAATCTTAATTTGACAAATAAAATTCAAAATATGTGACTGGCACTGTTTCTGTTACACATTGTTGTCCTAAAACATCAGGTTTAAACTTTCATGTGACTTTCTCAAACCTTCTATTAGTAGGTAAGCACATAGGTTATCATTCATCACTTATTCACTCATGTATCAAACAGTTAAGTAAACATCAGTATCATTCTGCACCCTGGGACAATCTCCAGAATTCAGGGAGAATGTGTGGTCTGGGCAGTGAGGTTCTGGAGCCATCAGCTTATGTAATTCAAGTCGTGGCACTGTAACGTACTGTCCAGATACAGTGCAAGAAAGGAAGAGTAATTCCAACAATTCCAACAACAAAAAACTCTGGAAAGTAATTGAAATTAATGAGACCACAAAGAAGAAGAATCTCTGAAAGAGGCTCAGATGGAGTAGTAAGATGTTTAGGAGGAGAACACAGTGAGAGCTAAACCCAATCCAGAAGTCAAGATCTCGAACAATTAAGATAGCAAAGTCCACAGAAGGTAGAATCTTCTGCAGTCTCGATGAATGTCTAGCTTAAAATCTATGGTGATGATGTCTTTTAAGGAAGTTGGTATTGTTGGGAGAAATCCAGTTCACCGTATTCTTACACTGAGCCAAAGACTACCACAAAGGCATAACATCTGTCTACAGTTCTTCCAGATGGTGCTGAACTCTATAGCTGGAGCAAAAATGGGATCTTACTGTTTTTGTTAGCTACTGTTTCAGTCAGCTAGTGCTGCCTTAACTGAAATATCATGAGCAAATGGCTTTAAAAAGAGAGATGTTTATTCTGACACAGTCCAGCAGGCTACAAGTCTGGATTCAGGCTATCCACTCCAGGGAAAGGCTTTCCCTCTTTGTAGGCTCAGGAAGAAAGTCCTTGTGGTTCACTGGTCTTTGATCAGGGAGCGTCTTGGCATAGGAATCTCAGGTCTGAAGGACGTGCTCTACTCCCAGAGCTGCTTTCTTGATGGTACAAATTTCTCACTCTCTGCTTACTTGCCTTTCCTTTTGCCTCTTGTAGAGTAAAAGTATAAGGGGCGGTGAAAGCCACAGTCCAGAGAAATTCCCTTAATAAGGCTGTTGCCATCCTGCCCTAAGCCTCATTTAACAAAAGCCTATATTTTACTGACAGACAGAGATTAGGATTTACAGCATAGGAAAGTCACAAAATGAAGGCCAAGCATGTAATACTGGGAATCATGGCCCAGCCAAATTCCTACACACATTTTTGGGTGACACAATTCAATCCATGACAGTCACCTTCAAGTTGAGCCCCACTCATGACACCCTTGTACACAACAGAATGAAGAAGCGCTGCCCATTCCTGCAGCATGCCAAGGGGCAGTATGGATTGGAACATTGTGGTCCATACAATTTTCATTGGCTACTTTTCGGAAGTAGAGACACAGGTCTTTCTTCCTAGTCTGTCTTAGTCTGGAAGTTCTGCTAAAATCTTTTCAGCATCAAAGCAACACACAAGCCTCCACTGATAGACAAGTGGTTTCTGTCCATGAAAGACACTGACTAGGCACAAGATAAGACCCAGGACAGCAATCTGCAAAGGAAGGAACAGTCTCTGCTGGGAAATCAAAGGAATTACTTATGGGTGTAAATAGCTCAGGTCTTGAAAAATAACCACGATTTCAATAGGCCGAATCTGGAGCAAGAATTCTTCTAGTCCACGGGATCATCAGAATCAAGCATCATGAGAGCCCTTGCTGTGTTGGAATCATGGGGAGCAGGTGGGTTTGTGTTGTATACTAACAAAAAATCAGACAAGGCCTTGGGTGTCCTGTAAAGGAAGTTGCCATAACTTTATAAGAATATGAGGTCTGACAAGTCCTCAGTCCTAATTGTTCTATGTGGTAGATACCTCACTGGTGAACATCACTATGGTCATCTTTGAAGTACTCCCCTTGGGAAGCTATGCACCGATGCCAGCCCCAGTCCGTCCCTCAAAGCAATTTTGGAACTCTCTCTGGAATGACCTTTGCACATGATGGCCTACTGACAAGTTTGTGAACTTGATTGTACAGTTGTCTGTGAGGAACTTTTTAACCAGTAAACAAATAACTGTATTAGAACATTCTCCCTGCTTACCTGATCTGGTTCCCAATGACTTTTCTCTTTACCTAAAGATAAAGGAAACATTGAAAGGGAGATATTTTGATGACATTCTGGACATCAAGGGTAATAGGATGACAGCTCTGATGCCCATTCCAGGAAAAGAGTTCCGAAGTTGCTTTGAAGGGTGGACTAGGCACTGGCATTGACGCACAGCTTCCTAAGTTGAATACTTTGAAGTTGACCATAGTGATATTCAGCAATGAGGTGTGTAGCATTTTTTCTAGGATGAGTTCACAAATCTGATTGTCAAACCTTGTATATGGACTAATAGAACATGTTAAAAGTGAAAGTTTAAAATATACACAGACTGAATTAGCATTCAACTAATTTAACTTCTTCCTAGCTGTTGCAAGCCTCAGCACAAACATGCAGGATTCAGAGTTAATCACCAGAGGGAAGAGAAGAGTTAAAACAAGAGTGAACAGTTGGGCAAATATGAGGAATTAATTTGACTAATGAATGTCGTTGTGCAGGTGGCCCTCTGGCCAAGAGAAAATTAACACTCCTTAATAGATACTTTTATAGGGAACACACTGTTATTTGAGGACGTCGCTAGGAAAATTTGAATATGAAACTCTTCCCAGCAGCCTGGGATGAAGCTTGATGAAAACTGATTTTCCAGCCTGCACAGGAGATCTCTGAAGAAAGCCACAGCCACTTTACAGATCTTGATGGGGATTACTAGAAAGTGTTAAAAGTACTGGTTGTCAGCCTAGGCAAATGAGAACCAGAGACACCACAAATAACCAGGAGGAACTACTGTTTGTTAGTTTTCAAGGAGGTGTTAAATACTAGAAATAGAAGTATCAACATTGACTTTTTCAGGCACTTGGTGGCAACCTCAGAGCTACAGCTGGTACACTGGAGAGGAGCATGGGTGTTTTCTGACCTCCTGCATGGTTGGTGTTTTCAAATTGATTCCTTAATTGACCTAATGAAGTAGATTTATTAGAGCATTCAGCAGATCGGGAAACTGAAAGGGTTACAGACACAGGAAGAAGCAGAATCCAGTCATAAAATGACTCCTGTGTCCTTGTACCTATGTCCTGTGTCCTGTGTCCTATGTAGGGATAAAGAGAAGAATGCAAAGAAATATGCAAACTTCATTGATCGCTAACTTTCCCCCAAGTATTGGGCTAGTTTTCCTAATGTACATAATTGATTTAATACACACAAAACAATTTTAATTAATGGGAAGCATTAGCACTTAGGTCCACTCCATTTCTCTATCTGAATGATTATTTGGAAATCAGCAGGAATTTATTCAAGGATGAGTGAGTCAAGGCCTTCCTCATCTCTTTTTGGATGCTTTGTAATAAAAACAGACTATAAAGCAGATTAATATTCTTTAAACACATTGCTGTTAGGTGTCATTGAATTGGATTGACTCCCAGCAACATACTTGATCAGACAGGGTAGAAATGCTTCATAGAGTTTCCAAGGATATGAACTACTGATCTGAACTTTCAGTCAGAGGCCAAATTCTTAACCACTGTGCCACCAGGGATCCTCCTTAAACATAGTTTTCACAAACCTGGTACACCTGGGGAGTCACCTGGAGAGCTTTTAAAATAGCTCCTACCCTAAAGAGGTGAAACCAGGTATGTTCAATGGTGTCATGCCAAGCCAGGTCTCCATGAGTCGCCATGAGTCGCCATGAGAATGGTGTCATAGTAATTTTTGTTAAGGGAGGAATTAATGTGAAATCACAGTATATAGCAGCAATATGCTTTTCTTATTTAAGACTACATTTTTATTGTCCTCAGACCCAATGTTATATTTACTCTATCAAAGTTTATTTCTACTTGAGAATGTTAGCGAGAGCTTGACAACTGCCATAGGTGGGCATATATGTAGACCTGCCTATGTATAGCCTCTGAGTCCCTTCAGCCACTCTAGACTGCCTTCTTCAAAGCCTCGGGAGCCTGGGCAAGCTCTCTATTTTCATTTTGCTAAAGCTGAAGATGGTAGGGTTTGCCTGATTTAAGGATCTATGGATGCCCTGCGTGCTTCCTTTCTTGGATTACGCTTTATCTCCCTTGGAAAAAGGATGAGAATAGCCATGGGGGTGAGTCAATAAGAAGCTGGGGCAGATTAGAGAGCGAGAGGGAGTTACAAGGCAGGGGATTGTCCATACGGATGACCTCCGGTCTTAAAATATAATCTCCTTCTCCATCCAGTTCAATTAGCTCCGTTAACAACTTTCAGATATTCTTTCCTTTTCCTTTTTTCATGAACCGATTCAGGTGAGCTTCGAGTATTTGGAGTCAAAGATCTTATAAGTCTTTAACGGAAAGCAGTGTGTATTTGTCCGGGAGCGAAGGTGGTGACGGTGCTCTGAAGGGTCACGACGAGCTTCCTGCTCCGGAGCTTGACGCTGTCACTTCCCTTCACACCTACAAATGTTGAGATGAAGGAGAAGATGTGATGCTGATTTTTCTGGGTAATTCTCATGGCATGGCGAGAACCACCCCTCTGTGCAAACCACACCGGCGTGGTAGCCGCCAGGTGGCGGTATCCATATCTGATGTGGCTCAAAGATGTCAACCAGCTGGTGCACAATTCCATCGTGAGTAGTGGAGCCAGAGTTTAAATTCAAATCATTCTAAAGGCTGACATTTTGTCAAGACACTGTCACCCTCTTTCTTTATCCTTTATCTTTTTTTTTTAACAAGAAAGAGACAAAAGCAGGCATAGCTAACGATTATTTATTTTATTGTTTAAAATTCCTTCCTTCGAGTACATACATAATGAAATCACTAGAGAGAAGGGGACAGTATATCTTTGAAAAGGGCCAATAGACCTCACAATATTATTTTCTACCGGGTTTAATGAGAGAAGAAGCCCTGTTGGTGTGGTGGGTAAGTTCTACGGCTGCTAATCAAAAGGCTGGCAGTTCAAATCTGCCATGAGCTCCTTGGAAACTCTATGGGGCAGTTCTACTTTGTCCTGTAGGGTTGCTATGAATCAGAATTGAATCAAATCAGTGGTAGTGGGTTTGGTTTGGGTTTTAGTGGGAGGAGTAAAAGAAAAGAATATGTTTTCCCTTTGCTGCTCTGGTACCAGCAGGACATTTCCTTCCGGAGAAGCTCACTGAGTCTTTTCTCCATTTCCTCACATTTCTATTGGTCCTTATACTGTCGGTTAGTGGTCGTCAGGCTTTAGGAAGCTGAGGAATGACCTGGAGAGTGAAAGCATGGCTTACAGGGCCTGATGCCTGGGGTTCTGATGCAGGCTATCTGGGCAAGGGCCAGAGATTTGCATTTCCAACAGGTTCTCAGACAATATTGATGGCGGTGTTTAGGGACTAGTTTTGATAATTGTTCAGGTGGGGTTTATTAGTATGTTTCTCAAATTTGGGTATTTGCTTCACTTGGGGAGAAACGAAAAGAATGCCAGCTCCTGGGTCCAACCTAAGCAACCTGACTCATACTCTTTCTACTAAATAACTTTTGAATTCTTTGTAGCTTTTAACTATGAAGATTGAAGAATAGTTATAACAAATCTTGCTATCAGTTCAGTCACCAAGTCTTTCTGTCTTCATTTCCTGAAATTTGTACCACTTACTAACATTACCAAATGGTGGCGCTCTTTGATAATGCTATGAGTTTTGACAGCACTATCACACCACCGTGGGAGAAGGTGAGTTTTGGAATCAACCAGAATTGAATTTGGTTCCCAGGTCTTCTATCAACATGCACATAAACTGGGGAAAAATATTTATTTTACTTAATTCTAGATTAAGGCATGTTGCTTTACAAAGTGTCTAAGACATTGATGAATTTCTTATTATTTCTTAAAGTGGCACAGTGCTAATATTTTTCTTTATTCAGTTCTGCCATGTTGTTTTTAGGTGTCACCGAGTCAACTTTGACTCACAAGGATCCTGTGTGACACAGCAGAAATGCCCCATGGAGACACTGGGTGGCTTCCAATGCCCAACATTTTGGTTAGCAAGTAACCATTGCCGCACCTGGACTCCACAGTTGAGTTGCGATGTAATACATTTTGTTTCTCTAACTGCTAAAACTTGGTGGTATAGTGGTTAAGTGTTATATCTGTTAACCAAATGTCAGCAGTTCAGATTTGCTGGGTGCTACTTGGGAACTCCGTGGAGCAGTTCTACTCTGTCCTTCCGAGTTCCTATGAGTCGGAATTGATTCACCAACAACAGGTTTGGTCTTTTTTGGTTTAAACACTAAACAAAAATTGTGTATAGTACATCATATGCTGTAACTGGGGAACATAGTATTTATTTATAAAAAATGAAATTATTATTGTTTTTTAAAATAACTCAAAGTATTATTACTTGCAATACTAGTAATGATTAAAGGACACAATATGCAAGACTTGAATTTCTGTTAAAAGAATAACCTCATTCTTATGCTGTTAATATCAAAAGAGAATAGGAAACAAGGAAGAACATGTTTGAATGTGAATTTCAGACCTATGGGAGCTCTGAGCAGATACTAAAAAAGAATCCACTGCTGCAGAGTCTAACTCCAACTCATAGCAAACCTATAGGACAAAGTAGAAGTACCCCAGGTGTATCTGGCAGATTTGAACGGCTGACCTTTAGGTTACCAGTCATAACACTTAAATGCTATACCACCAGCAGACAACTTGGTATTATTATCCTTACTTAAATTTGGAGGAAGCAAGGCCTCTGGAAGCCTACCTATACCACAGGTGAGAAGCCTGGACGCTCTACAAGTTGTACACTTGGAATTGCTTCTAGTCCATGGGCAAAAGCAGCAAATGGCTGCTGCTCATTTGAATGTCAAGCAAGTGTTGAAAGGAACTCTTCTACAAGCTAGGGCAGACTAGTGAAGGGAACGGAGTTCTCCAGGATCGCACAGGCTTATTGCCAGTGTCAGGAGGGTAACAGATGATCTCTATCAAGCAGGGGTGCTGGGCCAGGTAGGGGGCCTGACCTGGTTTGACTGTGCAGAGCAGGAATTGCCTTTAACGCTCAGCCGGGGACTGGGATCTCACAGCATCCCTGGAAACTTCTCTCCAAGCAGCTCTGACCTGAGAACACTGCTATGTGCACAGACTGAGTGCCACAAAATTGCCTTAAAATGATTTGGTGAAGGCAGTCTAGACCTGGGGCTTACCAGAGATCAGAAGCCGAATTTTCATGGGCTTTCATAGCCAAAGAGGAAGAACTCACCACATGCTTTTCACGCGTAATCTCACTTAATCCTCACAGGTACCTACTTTGTAATTTCACATGGTTTAAATGTACTATTTTATTTTATATTATGTTTTGTTACAGGAAAGCTCAGAAGCTTAAAGTAGAATAAGTGCAACAGATGTTTATAGACAGTAAATGGAATAGATGTTTGTAGTCAGTAAACGTCATAGATGTTTACGGTTAGTTGAACAGGGATTCAAACCCAAGACCATCTGATGTCAAAGCCTTTTTCCTAACCACTCAATCAGTTTTCCTCACCCATGTGGATGCTACTTGAACTGGAATTGGATTGTGTGTCTGTGTGTGTGTGTGTGTGTGTGTGTGTGTGTGTGTGTGTGTGTGTGTGTGTGATTTGTGTTTTTTTTTTTTTTCCCTAGTGCTTAGCTGCTGACTAAAAGTTTGGCAGTTTGAATCCATGAGCTGCTCTGTGGGAGAAAGATGTGGTTGTCTGCTTCCCTAAAGATTTATAGCCTTCAAAACCATACTATGAGGCAGTTCTACTTGGTCCTATAGTGTAACTCTGAACTGGAACTTGCTCGATGACACATAATACCAGCAATATGAGCTTGATGCATTATTTATGTCTTTCTTATTACCCCTAAAACACTAAATTAATAAATAAAATCTGTGTTTCACACCTAAATTACTGTCTTAATCCATTAGGAAAACACATTGTCCCACCATATAGGCTCTCAAGGAATTTAAAGTGCCTTTTTCCTTGTTTGTTTACTAACTTTTCATTGTTTCTTCCTCCCCTCTCTCCTTTTCCCTCTCTTCCAGCCTTACTTTCTCCTTCTCACATTCCTCAAGAATCCAGAAATATCTTTTGTGACTTCATTGACCCACCCACCATGCGCATCTCAGCTTTCTAATTTTCTAACTCTAAAGCTTCATTGCTAATTAGGTCACCAGGGCCCGCAACCCCTCTCCCCATCTCGCCTGCACAGTGCAATAGCCTCTGGTTCTGGAGAATCATTTTAAAAAGCAGAATGGAAGGGAGAGAGAAAGAAAGTTCTAACAGGAGCTAAAATTATTGAGACTTTACTATGTGTCGGGCTTTGGTATAAGTCCTCATCATATTTTAACTCACCAGAAGACTTACTACAACTTTATGGGATGATACAGTAGATGTCCCATAAGGAAATGGAAATTCAGAAAGGTTGTCTCTCACCTCAGATCACCAACCAGGAACTGATAAAACAAGATGTGCAAACAGTCACTTGAGAGCTTTTGTCACTATACAGTGCCAAGTCTTTGCTCTAAAATTGGAAATTTTTGAAAAAGCTCTTCTTGGTAAATCCCCCTCTACAATTCCTTATTTAGTTTAAATTTTCCTTGAAACCTCTCCAAAATAATTCCAAGAAAGGAAAACCAAAAAAAATACCCTAGCCATCTTGTTAGGCTCATTACTTTTGCTTCTGAAAGGAGAACTCATGAATACTCCAAAGTATGGAAAACATTTCTGTTCCAAAACCCTACAAATGTCTCCAGCCTTACAAAGGAATATTTATTTTCAAATGACGGGCTATTTTTTTCTATTTCTGTAGTAATTTAAAATAAATACTTTTATTTAAATTGTATAATGCATTAACTAAAACCTTGTGAACACTATAACGTTTTATATTACAAATTGATTCATGATCCAAAAACCGCAGAATCTTTATGAATATAAATCAGAGTCTCAGATTCATTGCATTACAAGGAAACCAACCATGTAAGGAAATGTGGCTGGAAACTGTGTGTGTGTGTGTGTGTGTGTGTGTGTGTGTGTGTGTATGCAATCTTCTATTTCCCCACCCACTTACCACCCCCACCAAAAAAAACCTTGTAAACTGGGATAACCATTGACTTCTGGAGCTGGAAGAATTTTCTGTAACACCTGACCTTTTATGAACTTGTGGAACATAGTGTTAACCAGCCTTAGTTCTTTGTGTAAAACAAGGTTAGGAGTTTCAGAGGGATTTGTGAAAGATTAACTGTATAGGCAGTGAACTTAGCATGTTAGCGTGTGAAGAGACTCAAAGCCTCCTCCCAAGCATCTTCTCCCTCTTCTTCTCCAGCATTACTGCATCTATATCCTCTAGAGTTCCCTCTCTGAACTCCTTCAAGGCTCGAACCAAAGGCCAAGAAGTCCTCGAGACATTTTTTTCCCCTTAGACAGATGTTTGTTCTTCATATATGAAAATATGCAGAGCAACTACCTTATGTCAGAGCCTTATTCTATGCAGTGTAGATCCTGAAAGTTTAGTGTCAATTACAGCACAGTTCATTAGAACAGTCTAGCCCTTCATCAGTGAGTTCAAAATGAATAAAAGATATTACATTTTTGAAACTTGACCATGTTATGTGTCTCCTCTTCGTAACTACATTGGACTGAAATCATTCTTTCCCTTACATTGACTGTCTTGCTGTCTATCTCATTCTCTGTCTTTCACTCCCCAGTCTGATTTATAGATCAGTTTAATTTTTCTGTGTTTCCCTGGCATCCGATCCACTTACCTTATGTCCTTTGCTCCTTTATTCATTCTCTTCATTTTCCAGAAATTTGTCTGGCAGACAAAGGGGAATGGTGCAGGCAGTGGTGAAGGAAATGACTATATTCTTTTAAATAGGTTTAAGGAAGTGCTGAGGAATGAGAGAGTTTATATGTTAATGTTTGTCTAATCATATATTGCAGTTACTTATACTGTTGCCTCATGCTATCCAACTCTATTGCATGAGCTTTGTGAGGACCTCATTGTATCTCTATACTTAACCAGAAAACTGCCAGAAATTGGGGGCAGATTCAGTAGAAGACATGGAACCAAGAATATTGTTGCTGATTGTCATTTGGATCCTAGCTGAAAGTCGTGAATGCAAAAAGTTGTTTGCATGTGTTTTATTGGCTATGCAAAGGTATTCAGCTGTATGGATCAGAACAAATTATGAATAACATTGCAAAGGATAGTGTCTTAGGCTAGGTTTTCTAGGGAAGCAAAACCAGTAACATGTGTAGGTACAAGGAAAGATTTATAATACATATAAACAGATAGATACAGATATAGGAAACAGCTCACGCAATCACAGAAGCTGAATCTCCCAAGTTCCGGCACAAGCCTCATGTGGCCATGGAAGATGATGAACCCAAAGGCAGCAGGTCAGAGACCAGAGTTCTAGATCACTGGTTGTGTAGGTCGGTGGATCCCAAGCTGGTGGCAAGACGGAGAGGCAGAGGCTGGCAAACCCAGGATCGGCAGGTCAGGGAGCAGGAGTGGCAGAGACTGGCGAACCCAGGATCGGCAGGTCAGGGAGCAGGACTCTCAAGTGCCAACTGTAAGAATCGATGAATCCAAGAGCTGCTAGTTCAAGTCCAGGAACCAGACGCTGGAAGAAGAGAGCAGAAGCTCCTGGCTACGTGAGCAGACCAGCAGTAGTAGTGGAAGGTCGGGAGATGAAAGCTGAGGGGTGGGAAGCCACCACAAAGCCCACCGTGCCACTTAATACAGCACCAAATACAGAGTAGCCAAGTTGACATAATCCTGACCACCACAGGTAGGATTTCCAAAATATTTAATTGTGAGTATTAGGAACCTTTATGTAGATCAAGGAACAATTGTTCTGACAGAACAAGGGTGCACTGTGTGCTTTGAAGCCAGGGAAGATGTGCATGAGGGTCGTGTTCTTTCCCCATGTCTATTCCGTCTGTATGCTGAGCAAATAATCTAAGGAGTTGGACAATACAAAAAAAGAATGAGGTATCAGGATTGGAAGAAGACTTATTAAACACCTTGTGTTATGCAAATGACACTAACTTGCTTGCTTAAAGTGAAGAGGATTTGAAGCAATTAAAAAACCTCTTCAAAGTTTTGAAAAGCAAAGATGTCGCTTTAAAGACTAAGGTGTTACTGACCTAAACCACAGTATTTTCAACTGCATCATATGCATGCAAAAGCTGGACAGTGAATAAGGAAGACCAAAGAAGAGCTGACACCTTTGAATTGCGGTGCTGGCAAAGACTTTTGAATATACCACGGACTGGCGAAAGAACAAATAAATCTGTCTTGGAAGAAGTACAACCAGAATGCTCCTTAGATGCAAGGATGACAGCCTACACCTTACATGCTCTGGACGTGTTGTCAGGAGCAATCAACCCCTGGAGAAGGATATCAGCTAGGTAAAGAAGAGTCAGTGAAAAAGAGGAAGACCCTCAATGAAACAGACTCACTACGTAGCTGCAACAATGGACTCAAGGATAGAAATGATTGTGGGCACAGTGCGGGACTGGGCGGTGTTTCCTTTGGTGGTAAATAAAGTCACTTGGAGTCAGAACCAACTCAACGGCAGCTGACCATAACCAATACACCTGACAGTGCTTGACCTGGACAAGCTAATCCTTCCCACCCCAACCCTTCACCCTGTTGTTGGAAGAGGCCCAGATTGTCCTCTCCGTTGGTTAGCACAGCCTCAGCTGAGTAAGCACAGAGATCCTGTCCTAGCCCACTGCTGACTGCATCCCTGACCCAACCGTCTCCCAAGCGGGGCCAATCGTATGTGTTCTCTTAGCAATTTGGGGTTAGTTAGTCCTCACCTTTTTTTTTTTTTTTTTCATCCCAGTCAGGCTCTATTTTGAAAGCAATATGGTATGATAAAGCCGAATCTAGAGTAACTGAATGTGGCGGTTTGTTGACAGTAGCAGAGAAAAGCAGAGGTAAATGATTGGAAAGGTTGAGACAGAGAGAGAAGGAACTACCTAGTGAGAGAGCTAAGAGACTAGTCCTCAGAGAAAAACAGTGCAACTGCTTTAAAGCTAATAGTGTTTTACTTCCTGTTTCGGGGCTCAGCTGAGGCCCGGCTGAGTTTCTCACACTTGGGCTCCATGAAACATGTTTGTGTTTTAAGCTACTCTGTTAAGATTATGTCTCTTACACCAGGCAATTTCTGAAAGAAATGGCATTAGACAGGGAATGACAAACCTGTAGATTTGGCTCACATAAATTTTCATCCCTGAAGAATCATGTTAGAAAAATACGATAGTGTTTTATCAAAGGCTGTTCAGATGCCTTGGCAGTAGGCCTTGTGAAATATTTAGGCTCATATGTCAGCAATTCTCCAACTCAAACTAAATTGGACTCTTCAGTAACTCCATAACCAGAGTTTGATATCTCCATCCATGAAATAACAAATTTGGGTAAACAGAGCAGAATTTGAGAAGTGAAGGACTCTTGGAATGTGTGGTTTGGGCATACACCCAGCTGAGTACCAGTCCCAGTTCTATCACTTCCTAACTGAGATTTTGGGCAAGTCATTTAACAGCTCTGGGCTTCGGTTTCCTTTTCCGTTAAGCTGACATGACGTGCCTATCTTTCAGGGGAGTATTATGAAAAGAAAAAGTAGAAGGAAGAAATAAAAGGAGGAAAAAAAGAGCGGAAAAATAATTTCACACTGCGGATGCATCAGTGTATTCCCAAACACTTTCAGACTGGTGTGTGTACGTAAATGCATTTCATCCTTCGACCAGCTGGAAGGGACGAGTGTGATTCATAGCCTTTACCGTTCATTCACTCGACACACTTCTAAGTAGTTTTTGCTCCTGTACTAATTTTCTTATATCTTTGTATGTGAATTCAGTTTTATTTTTTCCTTTCAAAGAAACGAAACCAATCTGATTACCACCAAGTCTATTCAAATTTACAGCAATCTTATAACTGCCCTGTATGGTTTCCACAGAGTAACTAGTGAATTCAAACGGCAGACTTTTTTATCATGACTAAGTGAAACTATACAATCCTAAACAGTTTTGAATGCCCACTTCTCTGCAGCTCCCTCTGTCTCCCCATCCTGTGACAGCACACTCCTCCTTTTGACTCTGTGTATCTAGTATCTTCTTAACCAGCATCTGTCCCTCCTTCTCCACCCTGTTCTCTGCCATCTAGAAAGAGACACCAGAGACCATCTAGGACAGCTTCCTATAAATGCATAGAACCATAAAGTAAGCACATTGTGTTGTCACACTGTGTCCCAGAGTCCAGTCCATTCTTGTCTGAAGAGGTGACCTCATTACTGTTTCTGATCAGGGACAGCATCACGTCTATGGGCTATGTTCCCAGGGGAGCATCCAGGCTGTCAAACCGTCAATTTGGATCTTTTAGTAGAGTTCTTGGGCTGCATACCTCCTTTTCTCTTGTTGCCTCAGGGACTCTACATTGTGTCCCCTGTCACAGCTGTCTTTGGTGGTAGCCAGACACCATCTGGTTCTTCTGGTCTCATGTTAATACAGTCTCCCATTCACATGGGTCCTTCTGTTTCCTGGCCTCTTTTTTCCTCATATCTTTGTTGTTCTTGGTGATGATCTGTTCCAGATGAGTTGAAACCATTTGGTGTACCTCAGATGGCAGCTTGCTAGCTTTTAAGACCCAGATGTCACTCACCAATACGGGGTGTAGAAGATCTCTTAGCAATACGCTAGTTATGCCAATTGGCCTCAATGTGAACTGTGAACTTCTTGATTTAGCAGCCTGAGCTCATAATTACTAAGCTATGGGGGTTCAATTTTCTGTTCCATGACATGGAAATAGACTATTCATCTTCATGGCTAATTCAACCTTTCTGGACCTGTGTGAATGTTTTGGATTTTCTCATATTCATTTTCAACCTGGAAGATGGATATCTAACCCATTAATGTATTCTAGGGAGATTGCATTAATTTCATCATTCCTTCATTAAAAAAAAATATGAAACATCTACTAAAGACAGCTAATAACAGAAGCAAAGTGCTCTTCAATTTCATCTCCTATTTTTGTTTCCTCCATAGTATCACTATGAATCAGAATTGACTCAACAACAATAGATGGAAGCACTTTCTAGATAACGTATAACCCTAGAAACTCTATTTTTTGAATATGTGTTATACGCAGTGGAAAGGCCAAGGCCATGCTAGGATCTGAAAGCTCTTTGGGGAAAGATTATGTATTAGAACAAGATAGTGTAATTCCAGTCAAGACATCTAAGCTCCCCTGTCTGATTTATCTTCAGCCTAGTTATTACTCTGGCTCTAATTGTAGCTATTATCCTCTCTTTCACCTTATACCAATTTTCATCATTTTATTTTTCTATATTATATCAGAGAGAAATAATTTAATCTTCCATTCTTATTTGCATAAAATTTTCCATTGCTTTGAATGGAGACTCTAGAGCCTCAGTTCATGCCTTTGTTCTGAAATTAATTAAAAGGCTTGACATAGTCCTTCTAGCTCTACCATTTCTTGAGTTTTCCCCACCCTTCTCATAAAATGGGGCTAATAGTATCTTCCTCACTGGGTTTAAGTTAGATGAAATCATATAGGGGCAGTACAAAAGATACACAAAGTTTATATTAATAAAAGAAAAAATACTGATGCCAGTTACATTTTATTTCCATTAGTAATATTATCATTGTATTGCAGATAGTAGGTTGTAGGTTATTTACATTTATGTGGTTTCATTTTTGTTCTAATTTTGTCCATTACTGCACTTAGTAACTAAACAATTTAATGGGTTACGTGACCTTTAAAATGGTCCAGGGATTTTTATTAGTCCTCCTTGTTGCCTTCATCATCCTCATTCTCAGAATACCAGTGTGATAATCATTTTTGTAGTGTGATCTATGAAGGAAATTATAAATGTGGACAATACCGTGTTGTTTGGTAATGAGAAGAGTCAGAATTCTGCCTTATCTCCACCTGCATCCACTGCCAATGCCCCGTCACTTTAGAGTCTGTGTTTGAGAAGTGTGATATTGATTGCCATATTGCAGGAGCTAGTCTAGCAATTGCCGATAGTGGCGGTGCATGATGGATGAATGACAGTCAACACTTTCTTCTTTTTTCTTACAAAGCTTTCACTTGCCATTCATTCTCCATCTCCTCTCCTGCTAAGGCTGCCAGTTTCTAACCAGTGCCCAGCTGCCAATCAGCTACTGATTATTTTTAATTAGGACTGCTCACAAATTCCCTTCACGGCATTTGCATGGAAAGAAGGGAAATCCTTTTGGTTCATAATCGAATTTCATGTGTAAATTGCCTTACTCACACTTGTCGAGCAGTCCTGCAATGTGTCACTGGAAAGCATCACTCTTGCCTGTTCAGTCACGCACAGCCTCCACACCTTAGCTCTCAGATGTCACAACCACATCGTGACAATTATCTGTTTTTATTTGTGTCTCATTAAATCTGCAATTTCCTTCGGCAGGTGAATATTGAAAGACTCAACTCTTGCCCTCAGTTTCCCATGAACAGATGACAGTGGCTTCACTTGGGTGAGACTCTTAGGAAGGATTTTCAACTGGCATATATGTGGCAGGAGAACCAAATGGAACTATTCTGCAGTAAATAATGATGTTTCCTGTGACTGACAACTGTCATATTACCATCTGACAGGTATCAGGACATGTATTGCAGTTGACATTCAAGGCTCAGTTTAATATAGGTGTGAAAATAATTTAAACACATAGCCTCTTTGATTCAAAAATTATTTTTTGTTTTCTAAGAAAGTACAAATACTTCAAGGCTATGTAGGAAAAACTAGGGCAATTATCTTGTTTTAAAAATTATTGTACTATGGAGTACTCAGACCTTGGGTGAATTTTGAAATATAAAATTAATATAATCTGGATTACAGATTCCTTACAATTAGAAGCTTGTTTCCAAATTTTGTTCTGGGTTTGAGATACAAAATATATTTTAGAATTGTTACAAGCTTCACCTGGAGAGAGATGACGTGTGCAAGGTCTTTTCAGTTACTGAGTCAAAAAAATAACTGATTCAATTATTGAATTAGTTACCATTATTTCCATTTTAAATAATGGAAAATAAAATCTTTGCTCAACACTCAGCAGTGCCAAAGACCATTAACCTGTTGCCATCAAGTCAATTTCCGGCTCATAGTGACCCTACAGAACAAAGTAGAACTGTCCTGTAGAGTTTCCTAGGAGTGCCTGGTATATTCGAACTGCTGACCTTTTGGTTAGCAGCCATAGCACTTAAACATCACACCACCAGGTTTTCCACAAAGACTGTTGTTGTTGTTAGGTGCCGCTGAGTCAGTGTTGACTCATAGCGACCCTAGGAACAACAGAACAAAACCCTGCCCCGTCCTGTGTCATGTTCCCAATCATTTTTGCACTTAAGCCCATTGTGGTGGCCACTGCGTCAGTTCATCTTGCCGAGGGTCTTGCTCTTTTCACTGACTCTCCGCTCTACCAAGCGTGATGTCCTTCTCCAGGGACTGATCCTTCCTGACAACATGGCCAAAGTACATAAGACACAGTCTTGCCATCTTTGCTTCCAAGGAGCACTGTGACTGTACTTCTTCCAGAACAGATCTGTTCTTTTGGCCTTCCATGGTACATTCAACATCCTTCTTCAGCACCACAATGCAAAGGTATCAATTCTTCTGTTTTCTTTGGTCATTGTCCAGCTTTCACATGCATATGATGTGATTGAAAATATGATAGCTTGTATCAGGAGCACTTTAGTCTTCAAGGTGACATTTTCACTTTTCAACACTTTAAAAAGGTCCTTTGCAGCAGATTTTCTCAATGCAATATGTCTTTTGATTTCTTGAGTGCTGCTTCCATGGGCGTTGATTGTGGACGCAAGTAAAATGAAGTCCTTGACAACCTCAATGTCTTCTCCATTTACGACAGTGTTACTTACTGGTTCAGTTGTAAGGATTTTTGTTTTCCTGATGTTGAGGTGCAATCCATACTAAAGGCTGTGGTCCTTGATCTTCATCAGTGTCTCAAATCTTCTTCACTTCCAGCAAGTAAGTTGGTGTTGTCTGGGTAACACAGGTTGTTAATTAGTCATCCTCTAATCCTGATACCTTGCTCTTCTTCATAGAATCCAGCTTCTGGGATTAATTGCTTGCCATACAGATTAAAAAGGTATGGTGAAAGGATACAACCCTGGCACACACCTTTCTTGACTTTAAACAATACAGCATCCCCTTGCTCTGTTTGCATGATTGTCTCTTTATCCATATGGAGATTCCTTAAAAACACAGTCAGATGTTCTGGAATTCCCATTTTCTGCAACATTAGCCATAATTTAATATCATCCACACAGTCAAATCCTTTTGCATAGTCAATGAAACACAAGTAAACATCTTTCTGATATTCTTTCAGCCAAGATCCATCTGACATCAACAGTGATATCCCTAGTTCCACATCCTCTTCTGAATGCAGCTTGAATTTCTGGCTGTTCCTTGTCAATATACTGTTTCAGTCACTTTTGAATGATAGTGAGCAAAATTTCACTTGCATGTGATATCAGCGATATTGTTTGGTAATTTCTGAAGTCACTTGGATCACTTTTCTTTGGAATGGTTATTATAAATATGGATCTCTTCCCTTCAGTTGGCCAGGTAGCTGTCCTCTAATTTTCTCGGCATAGATGAGTGAGGACTTCCAGCTTTGTGTCTGTTGAAATATCTCAATTGATATTACTCCAAATTAGTGGAGCCTCTTTTATTGCCAATGCCTTCAACACAACTTTGACTTCTTGCTTCCATACCACTGGTTCCTGATCATACACTGCATCTTCAAATGGCTGAATATCAACTAGTTCTTACTGATATGATGACACTGTGTATTCCTTCCATCTTCTTTTGATGATTCCTGAGTCTTTTAGTAGTTTCCCTGTAGAATCCTTCACTATTGCAACTCGAGGCTTGAAGTTTTAACTTTGAATTTTCTAACAAAGACTGTTAGAGCTACCTTATTCCTGGTGTAGTGTCTTGGTAATGAGTTCTGCCTCCACACAAGTTGCATTCATTCCTAGAAGATAGACAGGTGGTAGGTTAAATAGATTGGTTGGATAGTTGGTTGGTTGGTTGGTTGATTTTGGTAAATCTAAAGCCTGATCATGGCACTGTTGACCCAAAAATATTTCAGTGGCACTGCATCACTTAACATGGTAGATGTCATATTTCCTCAACAGAATCTTTAAGACCCTCCCTGAATACCATCAAGCTCTCTATCCTCCACCTTTTCCTTATTAATTTTGACTGACATCTGACTGCTGAGTATGCTTGGCATTCTTTTTTTTTTTAAATGATTGAGTGAAAATACACAGTCTTATGTAAATTTGCATACCCTCCAATGAGTGGCTCCCATTGCTCTCCCTGCTCAGTGGCAGCACACTCTTTATGCATGTCGAATCCTCTTAATAATCTCCTATCCTCTCCTCTCCACCCTCTCCCCTTTCTCCAGTAAGAGGACAGCAGGATGACATCCTATAGATGCATAGAACCATAAAGTGCACACACAATATAGTTACTCTGTGTCACCAAGTCCAATCCATTCATGTCAAAAGAGTTGACCTTCATTATGATTGAGTGGTGTTTGGTGTCTTAAAAGCTGCCAAACTGCCATACGAGGTACATCAAATGGTCCCAACTCAGCAGGAACGGATGATCACTGAGGACCAAAATGACATGGACGAAAGAGAACCCAGAAGACATCCACTTTGAGTGGATGGCTACAATAACATGTGACTGGGAGAAGGGGGTAGTGCCCGGCCACCATCAGCAATAGCAGTGATGAAGCTCACAAAGTTGAGTCTCACTGGCAACACAAGAATAAAAAGGGGGTGCACCCTGAGATCTCCACTAAAAGACCACAACTGACGGTCTGGGGACCTCAGAGTTCCCCTGGGAGCATGGCCCCTGACCATGATGCTGCCCCTGTCCATAAATCATAATGGAGGTCAACTCTTCCTTCATATTCTTTTAAAAGAAAAAACTACAGACAGTCCTTCACTTATGACATATTTTAGTTGTGATGAACTGCACTTATGAGAGTCCATTTTTTGCGTGTGTCGGGGCACATCTTAACATCAGTAGTGTGTACTGCATACTGTGTTTTAGTGTGTAAGTTGCTGATGCTATCATTCTCAGAATCTTACTCCCAGATCTTCAACATTAGGATTTGCTCTTCAAAACACTTCCGTTTATCAGGCTATAGCCTGGTGTGAAGGGAAGTCTGTCAGTGTAGGGAGTCATAATGGACAGAAAGTTAAACAATGATTAAAAATGACGACATTAGACAGTAAACTGTACTTGTGACTCTGAGTTTGTTATGACACTAACTCTAACTTCACTGTAACATTCTTCAGTGTATAGAGAGCATTGCACACGCTGACATAGTGTGTGTTGCTGTTCTTGTTAACTGCTGTCGAGTCAGCCCCACAACCATAGTTACCACATGTCACTTTGAATACAACTGCTCCAAAAGGTTTACTTGATTATAATCTTTGTAGAAGCAAATCACCAGGACTTTCTTCCTCAGAACTGTGTGGTAGGTTTGATTGCCCAACTTTCAGGTTAGTGAAAAAAAAAAATTAAATCCACTCCCGTCGAGTCAATTCCAGCTCACAATGACCCTACAGGGCAGAGTAGAACTGCTCCATAGTGTTTCCAGATCCACCTGGTGGATTTGAATGGCAAGTCTTGGTTAGCAGCCATAGCACTTACCCACTACACCACCAGGGTTTCCTTCAGGTCAGCAGTTGAGTATAAACCATTTGTGCTATACAGGCTTCTAGCATATGGTAGAGACTGAATAAATCATAATATTTTCCACTGAATAAGATATCTCATCTATTAATGCGATGAAGATAAAAAGCCACAGTGAAGGGGAGCTCATTGTGGAGAATGCCATGGTGGACAATTTCACAGATGGCAGAAAATGCTTATCGTGCAAGCCACTTTCACTCTAGCTATTCTATTTGATCTTCAAATCTATGTAACATGATTACATTTTCTCATTTTTCTAAATAAATCTATTTAAATGCTCTCTGTCTTTATTCACCTATCTTTTTATAGCTACATATGAACAGAATTCTATCTGAAAATATACCCACCAAAATCTTACATATTGGCTCTATTTTGGCAGATAAAGTTATAGGGGTTTTATTTCCTGCTCTGTTTATTGCCCTATTTCATTAACTGCTTGAATAAAATAAAGGTTATAAAAATCAGACATTGGCGGGGATTGAATTCCGTCTCTCCAAAAATGGGTATCAACTTGGAAAGTTCATGATTTCCCAGTATCATATGGTTGCCCTCCATTTTATGACCTGATTCACATATGTGTTGTAGATCCTAGACTTTAACCCCACAGCTGCATTTCTACATGAAAGTGAGTTGTCTGTTACGTAACAAGGCAGAATACAATCCATAAGATTTTCAGATATAAAAGGGGGTAGCAAGTTAAGAGGAGGAGGACTTCCTACCACCAGTAAAGGAGAGTAGAGAGTGGAGGACATCTTGATGATAATCTATTTGATGACATTTTTTAATGTGATTATGTTGAACTCATTGAATAACACAGAACTCCCATTACAAAGTCCTTAACCTGAACACATCTGTTAATTCTCTTTTGGTGCATAAGGTAATAAATTCATAGGTTCCAGGGATTAGGGTATAGACATCTTGGGTGTCATTATCCTGCATACTACAGTAATCACTCATATCATTAGTATCTGAGTGAAGATTACACTGAGATATAGTCTGTGCATTATTGCAAGGGACACCATGACAAACTGTCATCATAAGGTCTTTTTTTTCCTAAATAAAAAAAAAAAAGATTCAAATGATACTGTAGAAGTCTGTATGTTTGTACAACTAATTCTACCACAGGACACCAAGCAAAGTCATAAATATTGACCTTAAATAAAAAAGAAATTATTCTAAAGAAATCAATTCTTATATAGGCAGTCTTCAGTTTTTTCTTTTTTATGATTGAAGAAAATGTACGTTCCTATAGAAAATTTTCATGCTCACCTATATGCAGTTCTCACTGCTCTCCCTGCCTGGTGCACACCCCTCTTCACAGCTCCATACATGTACTATCCTCCCAACAGTCTTCTATTCCCTCCTCTTCACCCACTCCCCTTCTCTCCAGAAAGAAGTCAGCAGGATGACATCCTATAGATGCACAGAACCATAAAATTCCCACAAGATATGGTCACTCTGCATCACCAAGTCCAATTCATTGCTGTCTGAAAAGTAGACCTTCATTATGATTTCTGGACAGGGGCAGCATCATGGCCAGGGACCATACTCCCAGGGGAACCCTGAAACCCCCGGATCATCAGTTGTGGTCTTTTATTGGAGATCTCTGGGTGTACCCCTATTTATTCTCTTGTTGCCAGTGAGAATCAACTTTATGAGCTCCATTATGGCTATCACTGGTGGTGGCTGGGCACCATCCAGTTCTTCTGGTCACGAGTTAGTGTAGAGACCTACTCATGTGGATCTTTCTGTGCTCTGAGTTCTCTTTTCCCCATGACATCCTTGTCCTCAGTGATCATCTGTTCCTGTTGAGTTGGGACCGTTTGCTGTACCCTCAGATGGCAGCTTGGCAGCTTTTAAGACCCCAGCTGCCACTCCCCAATGTGAGGTGCAGAAGGCTCTCTTAGCAAAACATTAGTTGTGCCAACTGGCCTTGATTTCCCCTGAGAGCAGGGTCCCCAGCCCCCTGTGCCAGCTATTTTGTCTTTGCAATATTGGGTTAAAATGGGAAGAGTACTCAAATTGTGTTGAACTCCAGTTATTACTGATCTTCTTTCTAATGTGTGCTGTCACCTATTTCACCAAACCAAATTTCTATTAACTATCTAATTTAAACCTCCATCCCTCCCCCTACCTTGCAGTCATCAAAGAGTCTTTTCTTCTATGCGTGAATCTGTTTTTAAGTTCTTATCATAGGGGTCTCATACAGTATTTTTCCTTTTGTCGCTGACTACTTTCACTCAGCATAATGCCCTTCACTTGACACCAGGTTAAGAGATGTTTCCTGCAATCATCGTTGTTCTTTATCATTGCATAGTGTTTCATTGAGTATATACACCATAGTTTACCTATCCGTTCCTCTGTTGTTGGGGATCTGGGTGGATTCCATCATTTTGCTATTGTGGACTGTGCTGTGATGAACATTCATGTGTGTGTACCAGTTGGTGTGAATGGCCTTGATTCTGCAGAATATATTCCAAGCAGTGGGATTACTGGGTCAAATGGTATATCTATATTCATCTTTTTAAGGGAGCACCAGGTTGCTTTCCAAAGAAGTTGCAAGGCAGTCTTCAGTTTTATATATACTTTTTTATTTTATTTTATTTTATTTATCACTTTTTCCTTTTATTTCCCTACATGTCTTTCTCTCCCCTTACCAACCTACAGAAGGGTGATAATCTAACTGAGAAAATTAGAACACGCTTTGTTGTTGCTATGTGCCATCAAAGTTGTTTTGACTCAATGACCCTATGTACAACAGAATGAAACACTGCCAGGTCCTGTGCCATCCAAACCATCTATGTTGTGCTTAAGCCCATTGTTGCAGCCACTGTGTTAATTCATATTATTAAGCATTTTCCTCTTTTTTGACGACCCTCTAGTTTACCAAGCATGATGTTCTTCTCCAGGGGCTGATCCCTCCTGATGTGCCCAAAGTATGTGAGATGTAGTCTCATCATACTTGCTGCTAAAGAATACTCTGGTTGTACTTTTTCCAAAACAGTCTTGTTTGTTCTTTGGGTAGTTTATGGTATATTCTTCACCAACTCTACAGTGCAAAGACATCAATTCTTCTTCAATGTTCTTTATTCATTGTGCAACTTTAATATGCATAGAAGATTATTGAAAACACCATGGCTTGGGTCAGGCACACCTTAGAAGACAAAATATTACCTTGAAGGGAGATCACAGCAAAGTAAAAAATGGTCATAAAAAGTTGAACATTTTGTTCGCTGACCAAACAAACAAAAATCCAGTGCCATTATGTCCTTTCCAACTCATGATGACCCCGTGTGTTACGGAATAGAACTGAGCTGCACGGGGTTTTCTTGGTTGTAATCTTTATGCAAACAGATCACCAGGCCTTTCTTCTGTGGATCCACTGTATGGTTTGAACCATTAGTCTTAGTTTAGCAGCTCAGTGCAAACCATTAGTGCCAGTCCTCTTCCCCTGAATCCAGACTGGCATGTGACTGCATCAACAAATTGTGTGTACCAGAAATGATGTTGTAACAGTTCCCTGGCTAGCTTTGAAGAGCACCTGCTGCTTCTGCTTCGTTCTCTTGGAGCCCAATCAGCTACATAAGAAGTCTGACTACTCTGATGCTGCCATGCTGTGTGAATAATCAGTTGGAGGTGCTATGTGAGAGCGAGTGGAGATTGAAAGAAAAAGATACAGGGGGCAGCCAGAGACAGAAAAGTTCCTCCAGGTTTTCAAGAGATGTCAGGCTTGTGGATCAGTCAAGTAGTTCCTGAATTACACTAATCCCAGGATACTGAGATGTGATTTTAGTAAACCACTGTTTTAAGCTACTGAGTGTTGGCATAGCTTGTTACGCAACAATAGATAACAAGAACAAAGAGTCTCACTTGCAGGGCGGGAAGAATTGGGGAATAGTCAGCAGGTCTTCCTTCCAAGTCCTCTCTCTTTCTCTTCTTCCTTATCTCTTCCCCATGCTGCATATTTTTCAACCTGACAGCACACGGCTATTTACTCCAAGATGCACTTCTGTCGGTGTAGGGGATTCTAGCTGTGAATTGGGGTCATGGTTATTACACTGTCAGCAGGATGAAGGGGACTACAGTTCTAACATCTGAAACTGAAAGGAAAGTAAATTGTCCATACAAACACCACTTTTCAATCATTCAGCAAGCCATCCTCATGTCCCTGATTCTGTCTTTATCAATGATACACATTGCTATAGTCTCACTTAAAACAGCTTTTCACTAAGACTTTGGTAATTTAGAATCTGCTGGAAGAGAAGCTCTCAAGTGCCTTGGGTTAAATTTGCTTTATCTGTTGAATTGTGTTGCAGTCACCCTTCTGGGAGACTCTCAAAGATTAATAAAATTTGCTGACAATCAATCCCAGTTATCTGAGAAAAAAAAAACTGACAAGCTCATTTTGTGTCCACTGTGTGTAAACAGTTAGTGTGCTGTGTTGCTAACTGAAAGGTTGAAGGATCAAGTCCACCTAGATATACCTTGGAGGAAACACCTAATGATCTTCTTCCCAAAAGTCCCCATCAAAAATCCTGTGGAGCTCAATTTCACTCTGACACAGATGGGCTTGATACGAGTCAGAACTGACTCAACAGCAACTGCTTCAGTTCGTGTATTTCAAAGGACTTAATTCAAGTAAATGTATTAGATTCCTACCTTTGTTGTATGTGCCAAACCAAAACCAAATCCACTGCTGTCAAGTCAATTCTGACTCACAGCCACCTGATGGAACAGGGTAGAACTGGCCCACAGAATTTCCAAGGAGTGCATGGTAGATTGGAAGTACAGATCTTTTGGTTGGCAGCCTTAGCACTTAACCACTACACTAGCAGGGTTTCAGACTTACTCAGATTGTTGCTTTCTAGCTTATATCATGTCATGTTTCTCTCCTATATTAGGATAAAGACTTACATGATGTCAAGCATGGAAGAAAATTCACTAATCATTGAGTCCAATCTCATTCTTTCAAAGGTGAGTTAAGTGAGCTACTGAGATTTTAAAGGACATAGAATCAATTAATTCCACTGACTATAGAGCAAACTGTTGAAACTTTGACACTATTGACATTTAGGACTAGATTACTCTTTGTTGTGGGGTGGGGAGAGGGTGGAGGAAGTCTGTCTTAAGCATTTTAGAATGTTTAGCAGCAGTCTTATTGTCTGTCAACCAGAGGCCAGTGGTATCTCCTTCAGTCAAGACAGACAAAAGTGTCTCTGGACTTTGCTAAGTATCTCCTGAGGTGCAACACGACCCTTTGTTGAGCACCTTTATTCTGCCAGCCAGCCAAGTGCCGTCGAGTTGGTGTCTAATATATAACTTCTGTTTTCTGTACCTCACTTTGCAGTTTTTGTTCCTTCTTATTACAGACTGAGTTGTGTCCCACTTAAAACTTCATGTTGTAATCCTAATCCTTTAGCTGTCATTGTAATTGTGACTGGAATAGGTTTTCTTTGTTTTATTTTTAAGATTGCATCCAGTGGAGTGGGTTCTAAATCTTATCATGTGTGAATCAAAAAAGCAGATTAGAAATGGCGGTATCACACACTGCTTCAGTCAGCTAGTGCTGCTCTAACAGAAATACCACGAGTGGATGGCTTTAACAAAGGAAAGGTTATTGTTACACAGTCTGGTAGCCTACAAGTCCAAATTCAGGAGGTCTACTCCAGGGGAAGGCTTCCCCCTTGTTGGCTGTAGAGGAAAGTCCTTGTGTTATGTCAGTTTTTGGTCAGGGAGCATCTTGGAACAGGAACCTCAAGTCTGAAGGATGCGCTCTTCTCCCAGTGCTGCTTTCTCTATGGTGTGAGGTTCCCAACTCTCTCCTTGTTTCCCTTTCCTTTTATCTCTCATAGGATGAAAGGATAAAGGGTAGTGCAGGCCATACTCCAGGGAAACTCTCTTTATAGTAGAGCAGAAAGGTGATCCTATGAAGGGATTTACAGTCCCACCCTAATCCTTTAACATACAGCACAGGAAAATCACTAAATGGAAGGCAATCATAAAGTATTGGGAATCATGGCCCAGACACATGGCTACACATATTTTGGGGGGTTAGAATTCATTCCAGGTCACACACACGCACGCACGCACACACACAAACACACACAACAAGAAAAGAGAAATGTCATGCGAGGATGGCCAAAGAGCCGGTGAAGGCCGTGACCATCAACACTAAAAGAATGAATATGGTTGAGAATCTGATCGGACCTTCAGCCTTGAGAACTATGGGAAAATGCATTTGTGTTCTTTAAAACCATCCACTTGTGGTATTTTTATTACAGCAACATCAGGCAACCAAGACACACCCTAGTCAACCCGGAAGTAGTATGCTCCCAGTAGAGACCAATAGAGTACACTTTTCTTTTCACGGTAGCCAGAGTGTGGTAATACAAAGAGCTATAGATTGTGAGAATTTAGCAAACACCCTGCATCCTTGAATGATGCTGATTAAATAGTGAAACTAAGCCTATCAGGGACTAAAGCTTCCTACCCTCTTTACCACTACAGAACTTTGTGGTTTGGGTCTTGTTTCCACGACAGCTTATAGAACAGTCAGTGAAGCCTGATACTTTTGGACCTGTTTCTCAGATTGGCAGATAATATCAATCCCTGTTCTCATCATGCTGACTAGGAGAAAATAACCATTTAAACATAAAGACATTCCGCTTGTTGATTTCAGATACATTCATCTCAGTTTAACTTGTTCTCTCTAATTATGACTTAACATTTTAGCAAGATTGTGATATCTCTATTGTGGGAACATATGTGCCATTTGTTTTAAAGTTTTCAGAATCACAAAAGAAAGTCGTTCTTGAAAGAGACTTTTATACACAGACAACTCTTATACCCATTCATTCAAGAACTTACTCTACCAAACATCCTTCTGCATATTTTAAGCAGTTAGAGGATGTAATACTAAAGGGAGAATTCCTTGGATTCAAAATAATAACAGTCTTAGAGGAAAAGCAGAGAAGATATAATTGGACTATGATATCCCAACTGCTATGATGGAGCTATCATCTAAACACTGAATCTAATGTTCGAGAAAGGACTACCAGAAGTGAGACTTGCGTGCACTGTAGTAGTAGAGTGTATTCCAGGCCAAAATGATATCATTCACAAAAGGCAAATATAGGTAGATGTTAGAATACTTTTTACTTCTTTATTTAAATAGCTAAAATATCTTTAAGAAAACCATACAATAGTATAGAAATTTTGTTAATGAATTACACAATAGAGTAGTATCAGGGAAAAATAAATACTTTGGTTTCACATAGATAAGGAGTTTTTATATCGATAAGAAATTAATACCTTCTCATGAGATAATGCAAAATCACTAGAGGTTTAAGCAGTGCTATGATGTGATGGAAGCCCTGGAGGCATTGTGGTTAAGACTTTGGTTGCTAACAAAATGGTCAGCAGTTTGAACCAAACAGCTAGTCCTTGGAAACCCTGTGGGGGCAGTTCTACTTTGTCCCATGGGGTTACTATGGGGTTGCTATGGAGTCAACTTGACAGCAATGGGTTGGGTTTGGGTTTGGATGACATGACCAGGTTTAGATTTCAGAAAGATCCTTCAAAGGATATAAAGCCAGACAAATGCTATCGTACTAAACCTAGAAATGGAGGGTAAGAACCTAAATTAGAAGAGAAACAGCAGATGTGGAAAGAAGACTAAGAAGAAAAGAACAAAGGGGTAAAGAGATTTGGAAATACATTGAGAAGGTGATACCAAGAGCTGGTCTGAGGCTAAGGCTATCAATTTTTATTTCTTAGGTTAAGAATTGACACTCTTATTTTCTTCTGCCCCACTTCTCCACACTGTTTTAGGAACCCACCAACGCATCCTGTATCTCAGGTATTTCTTCAGTTTTCTAGACACTGTATGGTTGAAATGTGTTGTTATACTACTTTTTGTTACATTAACGGATCCAACTCGACGGCACTTGGCTGGGCTAAGCAATAGTACCACAAATACTGCTTTTAGCTGAGAAAGGGATCCCAAGCATTATCAAGAAATAGGGAATACATGTTGCTTGGAAAAGCACTGTTTACTCTTTTTGATGAAATTATGTGCCCACAATCATGTGACACTAACATTCATTTTGAAAGGACACACTGTGCCATGTGGGACAAAATCTGACATTGTTGTGTCTCCAAAGCTCTTTAGAGGTATTATAGGGTCCCAAAGAAAAGTCTTTCCTACCCCAGATCACAGCCAGGAGAATTTGTTGGCTAGATGCTTGGCCAACCTGACTGAGATATACAACTTCACGATAGAGATGTTCCAAATCTTTCTGAATTCATCTCTTTATCCCAAAAGTAAATCTTGATGTGCAACGCTCATTCACTTTTTTCTGGCTTCCTCATATCAACTGTCTGTCATAGTCATGGTTCATTTACCAGCCTTTGGGTTCTGATGATGAAATTCTGACTGATTCATTTAGGCACATAAAAGCCAGCACAAGTCATAAATAAAATGGGTTTTGTCCTCAAATTTGGTTCTGATTACTGTCCTTTCATTTACCTTATCTGTTACATCAAAACAATATTACCTATACCTCATAGTTCAGGAGAAACAAAATGTCCTATAAAAAGGATTTGTCACAGTGACTGACAGTGTAGGTGACTAATAAATGCAACTTCTCTTCCCCCATAATGATTCATTTAAATTGAGTTATTATATAATCTATCTAAGTTGTAATGACATTTTAAACATTGCATTCACATGCAGACTATAGTGTTAAATGTATTCACTCATCACTCAGTGGTGAGGAAATTCAATTAGCCCCACTGAGACAACAGGGTTGTCTGTATCCATTTGATTGCTAATATCTTGCCTACTTTTTGCCTGTCCTTCTTTTCTCTTTACTAGGATGTCAGGATCATAGTTTGCCCAAGTGTCTCTCAGACATTTGAGACTAGCCTCCCTAGCTTCCCTCCCCCCACCCCCCAACACTCACTCTGTAAGGCTCAAAACTTCATCTCTATGCAAGAAACATTTTTTTTCACATTTTCATGTTGTTCTATGCTCAGGGCCTGGGTTAAGCGATGAAGATTTAAAAAAAAAAGTTATCTCAGGTTTAATCCTTGCACTCCAAGGATAGTTAGAAGCAACAAAGTACTTGTCAAAACCACCAACTCTTTATTTTCATTTCATTTTGAGATGGAAGTAGATTTATACCCATCATACATATAAGGAAACTGTGACTTGGAAGCTGAGTCCCCATATAACATAAGTGGTTTGCCTTTGACTGCTGACTTAAAGGTTGGTGCTTCAAACCCATCCATTTGCATCATGAAAGAAAGGTCTGGCAATCTGCTTCTGTAAAGATTACAGCCAAGAAAACCATATGGAGCAGTTCTACTCTCTAATACATGGGTACCATGAACAAATCCTCTGACCAAAGTTACACCACCCAGATGCCAACCCAATACCACTGCATCACACAGGTACCAGCCAAACACCATTTTAATTTCATTTTCACCGAGCACCATCCAGGTTCATGCTGAAGGCAGAAGTGGGAGGTGAAGTCTCTTAGCAGGAAGGTGGTAGAATAACAGAGATCTTGATTTCATGAAGTTCAGAAGAATTCTAACTTCAGGCTCAGGAGAAAAGGTGAAAGAAAGTTTACAGGAATTTGATATATTTATTTATTTATTCATATTTTAATTAGTCTATTAGCAAGGGGAGGAAATGAACTCTAACAGGACTTTGGCAAGAAAAGCACATTTTAAACAATAAGAAACCAGGGACAATATTGAACATAGCTATTATTTTTTGGCAGGAGTCTTTTCTTAACTCCCTCCCTCTCTCTCTTTCTCTTCTCTTTTGTTTCCCCTCTCTGGTAACAAAAGGGGAAAAGTTTAAATGGGAGAAGACAGTAAGAAGTTGGGGATTAACATATTTAATTTACATAATGTCAGCATGTTAAAGACTATGTAGGTGCAGTAGTATAAAATACTCTTAGTTTAAAAAGCAGCTTAAAATAGGAACCTCTCTTATTGAGCGTGTTTTGCCAAGTTCATTATGTGGCTAGGTTAAAAAGGCACACCATTTTCTCAGCAAAGGCAACACGTGACACACATAGAGGCATAATTACTTAGGAAGAGGTGTAGTTTGCTATTTGATTCACTCCCTAGGTGCTGCACTGGAAATATCACTGAAGCTGTAATTTGACCCTCCTGGCCCATCAAGATGGTGATATCCACAAAGAAACACAACCCTGGATTTTTAATTTTAACGATACAAAACTACTGATGTTGGAATGTCATGTGTGTGTGTGTGTGTGTGCGTGCGAGTGCATGCATACGCACCTTAGAAGAATCATCAAAATCCCCCTCTGTGCAAAGCACAGTGGGCTGTGTTGTAGCATTTTCTCTTGGATGCTGCTAACGCTCTCCGAGCTTTCACTCAGAAAGAGCTTTTCCAGAAAGACCACTTCTCTACCCAGCATGCTTAGCTTAATGCCTACCTGGGTTCAACATTCCAGGAGCCTTAATTTGTAAGTAGAGCAACTCTGAAACTAATTATAGTACTCCCTTTCTAAAACTCAGCTGTCCTCCAGCTGTGAGTCGTCGGCCTTCTTTTAATCTCACAGGTCCTATTTGGGCAAGAAGAGAAAGGAGAACAAGGGCAGGAGACTAGAGTCAAGGTCAAAAGAGTGTAATAGAAATCAAGTGGCATCCGGAAAAGAAATAATTGGGTTCAAAGGCAGCGTTGGAGTGTGTGGAATGTTTCTTTCCTTGCATATGTTTCCTTTCAGGTACAAGGAATATCGCTGTTGTGACACTGTTACATACTTTTTATTCTATTATACTCATTATACCCCACCGATGTGGGGTGACAAAATCGTGAAGAAAGTGTAGTCAGCTCCATACACTGCTTCTTCCTCTTAGGATAGAAAACAACTGACTTGTTTTAATGATTCTTCAACCCATCTAAGGAGTGCCTGGGTGTTGCAAATTGTTAATGGGCTTGGCATGTCTACCCAAAATGTTGAAGACTGAAATTTATCCAGCGGTGTCTTGGGAATAAAGGAAGTTACTGCTGAAGAGTCAGTCATTAAAACCCCAGGGATCACAGTTCTACTTGGACAAACATGGAGTCAACATGAGCTGGGATTGACTTGGCCACGGGTTAAAAGTCATCTTACCTAGGCAACCCCCCTTTCCCACGGGATAAGATCCACTGCTCTGCTCCAGAGCTGCTAGAGATGAGGTAAGTTCATTTATCTAATTCTGGGATAAATTAATAGCAACCCATCCAGCTGAAAGACCAAAATCGCATTCTCCAATCTGGCTCCTAGCCTTAACAATAATCAGTGAGATATTTTGTTCTCTGTATTCTTTGATCTACTTCTTGGTTGTTTTCATACTTTTTCTGGAAAACATATGCCATAAATATTGTGGAACTCATTATTACAAGTTTTTTGTCTGTGTGATCGTAGGGTAATACCATTCAGCTATACGTGTCCCCTCCTAACGAAGGCAGCTTTGGTCATTTGCAGAGTACGCTAGGAATGAACTCAGGCTATGGTACAAGGCTGACAGTGCTGTGACTGGGCCAGTGGCCAAGGCCAAGGAACCCCTTAGCAACAAGAAGGAAAACATCTAGGCCTGGACATTAAGTCCCTGGGAATGTTGACTGTCCAAGGACTTGGGGAAAAATAAAATAAAATAAAAATAACAGTCTGAGCCCCAGATAGAGTGGTACATAAGCCTTTGTTAGGTGGTAGCCAAGTACGTCTTTGATCCAGCCAGTGTTCTGGACTGTCCAACGTGTAAATCCCTCTCATTAACCATATGTCCCAATTGCTGGTTCTGGAGTCTTTCTTTGGTCTCTTGAAGATGTAGCTGACCTTAGGTCCAGATGCTGCTAGGTCGTTAGTCACGAGTGGTCCTGCAGTACATAGTAAGATTTTCAATTTCAGTTTTCTTGTCTATAAATTTGGGATCATGACTACGAGTTCCGGCAATTAAGTTTGCAGACTCATCCTAGAAAAAGCGCTACATACTTCATTGCTGCCTATCACTATGGTCGCCTTCAAAGTACTCCCTGTGGGAAGCTACTCACCAGTGCCAGCACCATCCTTCAAAGCAATTTTGGAATTCTTTCTGGAATGACCATCAGAGCTGTTGTCATATTACCTGTTACGTCTTGAATATCATCAAAATGTCTTCTGTTCAATATTTCCTTTATCTCCAGGTAAAGAAAACAGTCAGTGGGGTCAGATCAGGTGAGGAGGGAGGCTGTTCCAATACAGTTCTTTTTTTAATGGCTAAAAAACTCCCTCACAGACAACTATACAATTAAGTTTGTGAATTTGCCCCTGTGCCACCATCTGCAATGGCCATTCCAGAAAGAGTTCCAAAATTGCTTTGAAAGATGGAGTAGGCATGGGCACTGCTGTACAGCTTCCCAAGGGGCGTCCATCAAAGGTGACCATAGTGATATTCAGCAACGAGGTACACAGCACTTAGAGCAGTGAAGTCTGTAGACTTAGTTGTCAGACCTTATATGTCTGACAGTTTTATGATAAAGTTTAGATTAAATGAAAACATGAAACATATTTTACAGACTAACTAAGAAGCAATATGCACATTTCACAGTGTATCACCATTCCTGGGAAAAATTAAACCATCGGACAGGAAATGTAGCAATGCCTGGGCCTTCCTTTCTAGACAAGATTGTCCAGAAAAATTATTCGTAAAGATGATTCCGGTCATGATCTAGGCTTTCTTAAAATCATTTAATGGTGCTCTTAAATGAAGAGAACAAAGTTTGATGTCTCTTGCACAGCATACCCAAAATAAGCAAAACAGAAAGAAACAACTTTGCTATTGAGTTGATTCCAACTCACAGTGACCCTGTGAGACAGAGGAGAACTGCCCCATAGGGCTTCCAAGGTCTCCAAGGAGTGGCTGATGTATTTGAACTGTTGACCTTACGGTTAGCAGAGGAATTCTTAACCACTGTGCCACCAGTGATCTCTGGCATAGCATACCAACCACAGTGACACGAGAACACAGTGTAGAACTGTCCCACAGAGTTTCTAAGGCACACCTGGTGGATTTGAACTGCCTACCTTTTGGTTTGCAGTCACAGCACTTAACCACTGCACAGCTGAGGTTTCCTGGCATAGCATAGATGACTTTTAATGATTTAACCATTTTTTTTATTTGCTTGCATATTAACATTTTCTCCACAACTTTACTCACGTTTTTTCTTTCCAAAAGACTTCTATCCTTTCTTCTTCACTCAGCATTTTCACCTGACTCATCGGTCAAGGCCAACCCCATATGCCTTACCCACCCTCTGAAATTTTGTGAATTGTTCTTTCTGTTTCTAGAACTCATTATCCATATATATATACAATGAGTTCATCACACTGTAATCATTAATTATGCATACACGTTTCTATCTGACAAATATGGGGCCTCTAGAGGACAGGGACCACAAATTTATGACTTCTGTATCTACAGAGTCTGGAAAACACTCTGTACCAGACAAACGTATAAGAAATCAAATATATAGTGCTCACAAAAAATCTAATTTGGACTTACAATGTGTGAAGTAACCAGCCTGAAAACTTCATTATTTAAGAAGAAGGAAAAAAAGAAACTGTTAAATACAGACTATCAACCTTATTTTGTCTTAGTTTCCTTATGTCTCTTTGCATTTATGAAATTGTTAATTAGTTTCCTCTTCCTCTGGCTTCAGAACTAGATATTGGGTACTTGTGTTTATACATCGAATGATGTTGATGCTGATGTGATCAAATTCTGTACAACTTATGAAGGAAAGTACTACATGACACCTATCACACTTTTGTGAAACTGGGGAATAATTTTTATTAGAATTGCCATCTAAAGGAAACACTTTCTCCCCCATTCACTGTATGATAAAAGTAGTTAATTCTCTAGAGAAAATGAATTTGTCAACATAAAATAACCAACACTGACAGTAAAATAATGTCACTGCCATCGAGTTGATGCCAACTCACAGTGACCTTGTATGTCAGAGTAGAACTGCCCCATAGAGTTTCCAAGGAGAGTCTGGTGAATTTGAACTGCCAACTTTGGGGTTAGCAGATGTAGCAATTAATCACTATGTCACCAGGGTTTCCGATAAAATAATAGCTGACTATTATTTAGCAATTACTATGTGTCAAACTCTTTATAAAGCAGTTCACATTCTTAATCTGTAGGACAACATTGTTAGAGAGATGCTTTTATTTTCCAATTTACAGGCGAGGAAAATCAGGTCCAAACAACGTACAGTTTGGAATCTAGACAGGCTGTAGTTAAAGTTTATGATCAGATTTTGTTTCTTTCTTCATGTCCTGATTTAAAAAAATAAATACTGATAACCTGTCTAGTTTTTATCATAGATATAAACAACACCTGACTCTAGTAACATTAATGTATGCATCATTTAGTGTGTGTCAGGCATTGAATTTAGTATTTCATGTACATTCTTCTTTTGTTTCTTTTATGACTCATAACAATGTTGTGAGACATACACTTTTATTGACTAATATGGAAACAGTGAGGCTCAAAGAGGTTAATTGAATTGCTCTAAGATTCTAAAAGCCGTCCTTAAGGATGTTAAAAAACAAAAATTTTACATTGAGGACTAAGGTGCTGCTGACTCAAGCGTTGGTGTTTTCAATCATCTCATATGCACGTGAAAGCTGGACAATGAATAAGGAAGATAAAAGAAAAAAATTGATGAATTTGAATTATGGAGTTGATGAAGAATGTTGACTGTATCATGAGCTGCCAAAAGAATTAACAAACCTATCTTGCAAGAAGTACAGACAGAATATTCTTTAGAGGTGAGGATTGTGAAACATTCTCTCAACACAGTTTGGATAGGTTAATGGGCTGGACTGGTCCCTGAAGAAAGACATCCTGATTGGGAAAGACCAGGATAAGTGAAAAAGAGTTAGACCCTCAGTGAGGTGGATTGACATCCTCACTGCAACAATAGACACAAACATAACAATTTTGAGGATGGAATAGGACTGGGCAGTTTTTTGTTCTGTTACAGTGCCCCTTACAACTGACTCCACAGCACCTAACAATAAAGGATTCCAGTGGAAGTTTGACTGATTACTAAATCTATTGCTGAACCGTAATGTGGCACTCACTGTCCTCGAGTGAGGTCTAACATATGACGACCCTATAGGACAGTGTGGAACTTCCCCATGGGGTTTTCAAGACAGTGCTCTTCCGGAAGATGTGGGTGACTGCCATATCTTTCTCCCATAGAGCAGATGGTGGTGTTGTACCACTGATTTTTCAGTTAGTAGCCTATAGCTTAACCTCCAGAGTCCTTTAATGATGATACTACCCTGTACTAAATGTCATAAAGATCCTAGTGGGTAGCTGGCCAAATATAATAATTAATAAGTCAATCCTCAGACCTGTACAGAATGGAGCGTTCAGTGATTTCTCATTTGATACATTATAGGTTTATGTTGCCATTGTAATCTGGGAAATGTCTGTTGCAGGAATTTATTTTATTATCCAAATCTGCTGCTTCACATACTGTTTTCCTTTTTTTTTTTTTTCCATTTTCAGTCTTCTATGTCAAGAATCACTTTCAAATCAACTAAAGGTATGACAGGTATATTTTGTTTACAATGATTTGTGTCTGCTAGAAATAAAGATTGCCCTTGTTCCACAGTTGGCTGGCTTGTTCCACAGTGTAATCTTGGGGTTGGAGTGCTTACGTTACTTGGCAACTATAGTCCCAGTCCCTTGCAACCCACTGCAAGGCAGTGGGTTCTAAAAGAAATTTAACAGGAGAACAATACCTGCCTGGCAACAGTAGTCAAGATAGCACATTGTGTTTATTCTGGCAAACATGCGAAGCCTGAGATGAGAGTCTGCTTATCACTAGCACTTCCCTGTCATTTGAATTGGCTTATACTACGCAAATCTATGGGTGCAGTTGGAAGGATTACAATTAGAAAAGAAACGTTGTCCTTTTTAACCATCCGTTTTCTGTACAATGTTTTACTCTGTTTTTGTCTACTTATCTCTGGTAGCGGTTCCTGGAATAACAGTAAACTAAAGATGATATAGGTAGTAATAGATCTTGTTTATTATGTGGAAGCTTTCCAAGACATCACACTAAATCTGCATTTTACTTCGCTGTGTTCTGAACGGGTAGCAGGTTGTAGTGAACCTTGTAACCTTTATTAAAAAAAAATTGCAGATTACTAGGCAATCTCTTTTCTTATTATGTTTGTATCTATATCTACCTTGCAAGTAAGTTCTGTTATTTCTCGTTTACTGACGAGAAAACGTTTTCAGGAAAGTATGCCTAATTTCACATAGTAATAGAAAATCTCTTCTTTCTACTTCTTCCTGGAGTTTCTGGCTTGGAGTTTCCAATTTCAAAATCATTTTTCCATGTTCTTTTTCAATTATTGAATAGTTTGAATATGGTAAGATCGTGGGGGAGACCTTCCAAACTTTGTAATACTGAGAAATGATCCTGGATTCCAGTTTTACCTTGTATTGAATGTGACTCCTTTTCAGTTTTCTCATCTTGAAATAGGATGGCAAGACTTGACACAGTATTATTATGACAAGCAAATGAATTAAGCCATACCCAAATCCCTGACACACAATGCTGTTGTGAGGTGTCATGGAGTCAGTTCTGACTCATAATAACTCTATGTAGCAGAAAGGGACACTGCACTGTCCTCACAATCATTGCTAGGATTGAGTCTATTGTTGGCAGCCACTATGTCAATCCATCTCACTGAGAGCCATTGTCTCTTTCACTGACCCTCCACTTTCCCAACCACAGTGTCCTTTTCCAGGGACTGGCCCCTCCTGATAACATGTGCAAAGCGTGAGAGATAAAGTCTTGTCATCCTTGCTTCTAAAAATCTTTCTTGCTGTATTTCTTCTAAGACAGATTTATTCATTCTTCTGGCAGCTCATATTGTAGTCAATATTCTTCACCAGTACCATTATTAAAAGGCAGCACTTCTCCTAATATTTGTTTTGTATTTTGTTTCTCTTGTGGTATACTTCTATACTATCCTTTGTGACTACACAAAGGTCTTCTGATTCATGACAGTGGCTAAGCGTGTGTCTTAAGTGCTCAGTGATGGTCAAAGGAAGAGAATTGTATTAGCCTTTGGTCAGGTCAAAGGCAGATGATTTCATAATAACCCCCTCTAGCTCTTTTCGTGTCTAGTAATGTAACACAGACTTGTAGGTAAATCTTTGGAATCAAGAAACAAATGAACAAACAAAACCCAATTGAACTGGATTATTACATGAGCCATAATTATTAGCTAATTAGCATTGACATGGAAACCTTGATGATATAGTGGCTAAATGCTACATCTGCTAACCAAACGTTTTGTGGTTCAGATCTACCAGGTGCTCCTTGGACATTCTCTGGAGCATTTCCGCTCTGTTCTACAGGGTCACTATGAATCAGAATTGACTCAGTGGTAGTGGGTTTGGTTTTTGGTTTGGCCTTGATCTGTTAAAAGGAGTTCTAATCCTCTGTTTCCTCATCTATAAATCAAGCCTACAATTATCTAATGATAAAATCGGTATAAATTAGCTAGGATAAGCCAATCACAACAGAAATTTGATACAGGTTAGCCTTTATGCTCATGCTGCAGTTGTTAACTAGTGTCCACTTGATTCCAGCTCACAGTGGCAGTCACACATTTGCAATGTAGAACTGTTTCGTAATCGGGTGTTTAGGAGTGTGACCTTTCTGAAGCAGATCAACAGAGCTGGCTCCTGAAGCATTTCTGGTGCATTTGAACACTCAACCTTTGCCTAATATTTGAATACTTAACCAATGATACATTTCAGGGGTTCTTTTTGTTCATAAAGTATACTGAAGCTAAATCAAAGCCAAGAAACTAAGATATCCTAAAATATTTGCATACAAGAATAAGATTAAATATTGAATTCTCTTTTTTTGTTGTTGTTGTTTAACTTTATTCCTTTATGTATTTTCCAATTTATCTAAATGAATATCTATTGATTTTTTTTCCTAAAAAGACTTACACATTAAGATTTGTCGGATCCGACTCGACGGCACTTGGCTTGGCTGGCTTTGCGTATTATTGCAAAGTTTATAAAACTATTACTTACTTTTTTCCCAGTATTTCATCAGGTACATGCTGTTTTAGTTTTTACTCACCTAAATAGCACTACAATGGACACTTTATTTGGATTATTATCAGTAAACAACAATTTATAAAAAAAATTGTACAGAGCAATATCATCTGGAAAGTTCCTGGTCTCTGAAGTCCTATTCATAGGGAAACTATTATTTCTGTAATTGCAGTTACAAAGCAAGGTCAATGTGAACAGGAAGACAGTGATGATCAGAGGAAGAACCATAATACTAAACATTCGATTTAGGAAAGGACTTAGGAAAGCTTTCTTATAATGATCAGTGAGTGCATTAATTTTATACTTGGGAAAAAAATGGGTATCAAAAAAGGAATTATGTGTTCTTTCATGACCACACATTAAAAAAAAAAAAAAAAAAAAACTTAATGAATGCTAAGCTTTCAAGTTAATTCGTTTTTCTTATGACAACTCAGTGTGTAGGTTTGCAGAACACAAAAATGTACGTCATTCTATGTGGAAAAATAGGTAAGCTAATATGCATATCAGTTCTAAACCAAACTCTTTGCTGTTGAACTCATTCCTACAGGACAGAGTAGAACTGCCCCCACAGAGTTTCAAAGACTGTAATCTTTACGGAAGCAATCTGCCACAGCCTTGAAGTGGTTGGTAGTCCTTTTGGTTAGCAGTGGAGTGCTTAACCACTGGGAAATCGGGCTCCCTCGCGTGAATTAGGCCCCCTCAACATTAATATATCGGAAACACATGCAAAAATTTAGAGCTGTAAATAGAGAAATTGTGTAGATGTTTCTCAGCTGCTGCAATGGAAATGCTGTCATTCTCATTTTTCCTCTATAAATAATACCAGTTACATCCAAGTCATACTGCCTTTCTAAATTGAAATAAACAAGTTCTACAAATATTTACTGTCTTCTTATTAATTTATTTTACTGCAAGAATTGAAAAAAAAGCAAATGTACAAATTGTTTTCCCCCAACAAATAAATTATGCTTACCAATATTTGTAGCACCCGTTCATAGAAGGAAAACATCACTGTTCTTGTTGATTTATTTATTTTTCTGCAAAAAAGGGGAACTGAGGTCTGGCTGATCCAGGGGCTTCCAGCCTTTGGTTTTCTGGGATGCTAAGCTTCCTAGAGGTGGTCGTGATTTGAGGAAATTTTCTCTGCTCTTTTGAAGGTTTACCTAAAGCCTCACTGTTTTTAGCATCAGGAGCAAAACTAACAATTATTATATTTTTCGTCTTAAATTATATCAGTAATTGCTAAGTTCTTCATGATAATCAGAAGCTTTAATTGGCAATTGTATATTTATATCTATATTCGCCAAGCCAAGCCAAGTGCCGTCGAGTCGGATCCATATCTATATTACCTATTCAATATAATCTATTGGAAACATCAACAAATTTATTTAGGGCCTACTCATAGCAGTTTGGAAACACTAGCTGCGTAGAGGTTAAGCGCTAGAGCTGTTAAGCAAAAGGTCAGCAGTTTGTATCCACCAGGTGCTTCATAGGAAGGTTACGGGGTGGTTCACCTCTGCCCTATGGTACCTCTGTGAGTCAGAGTTGACTTGGCTGCAGTGGGTTTAATAGGAGTTTGGAGTCCTTGGGTGTTACAAATGGTGCTTGACTACTTACTAAAAAGTTACTGGGTAAATACTATCCAAAAGTGCCTCAGAAGAGAGACCTGGCAATCCACTTCCAAAAGATCACAGCTACTGAAAACTCCATGGAGCACAATTCTACTCTGATATATATAGATTTGCCATGACAAACTGCTCCTTTTCTTTTTGAAACTCGACAACAGGGGGTTATTGTGATTTGTTGTTTTAGTTGTTAGGTGCCATCAAGATGGTCCCAAGTCATAGCAACCCTGTGTACAACAGAATGAAACCCTACCCTGTCCCGTGTCAAGCTATGTTGTAACTACAGTCAGTGCCCATGGAAGGGACAGTCAAGAAATCAAATGACATTGTGTTGAGCAAGTCTACTGTAAAACTATGTCATTGCTATGTCTGAGGCCACTGTTGCTGTCACTATGGCAATCCAGCTCCTTCAGAGTCTTCCTCTTTTTCATTAACTCTCTTCTTTACCAAATGTAATGCCCATCTCAGGAGACTGGTTCCTCCTGATAATGTGTCCACAGCACATGCATCATAGTTTTACCATCCTCACTGCTGAGGAGCATGAAGGCTGTACTTCTTCCACTCTTCTGGCAGTCCACGGAATGTTCAGTTTTCTTTACCAACACCATAGTTCAAATGCATCAGTTCTGTATTCTTTATTCATTGCCCAGCTTTAGCACACATATGAGACAATTGAGAATACTAAGACTTGAATTAGGTGCAACTTAGTCTTCCAGTAGTTCCAAGTAAAGTGAAATTCTTGACAACTTCCATCTTATCAGGGTGTTGCTTATTAATGCAGTTATGAGGTCTTTTATTTATGATGAAGGGTAACCAATACTGATGGCTGAAATCTTTGATCTTCATCAGTAAGTGAAGCTTTGTTCATATTCAGCAAGCAAGATTATGTCATCTGCATATCACAGGTTGTTAAGGAGTGTCCTTCCAATCCTAATGTGATACTTTTCTTCCTAAATCCAGTCTTTTGGATTATTTGCTCGGCACATGGATTGACTAAGCATGGGGGGAAAATACAACTCTGAAACACACATTTCCTGATTCTACGCTATGCAGGTTCCCTTTTTTCTGCTCGAAAAACTGCCTCTTGGTCTATGTACAAACCCTGCATGAGCACAGTTAAGTGTTTTGGAAATCCCATTTTTTGCAACATTACCCGTAATTTCATAATTTGTCATGATTCACACAGTCAAATGTCTTTGCATAGTCAAATAAATAAATAACAGATAAACATCTTTCTGGTCTCCCCTGCTTTCAGCCAAGATCCATCTGACATCTGACATCAGTAATAATAGTCCTTGCCTCACATCCTCTTCTGAACCTGGCTTGGATTTCTGGCAGTAACCTGTGGATATGCTGCTGCTACCATCTTTGAATTATTTTTAGCGTAATTTTACCTGTGTGTGTTATTAATGATATTGTTGAATAACTTCTGCATTCTTTTGTGTCACCTTTGTTTGAAAGGGCACAAAATGAATCTCATCAGTCATTTGGCCAGGCACTTGTCCTTCCAGTTCCTTGGTGTAGACAAGCCAGTGCTTCCAGCATTGCATCCCTTTGTTGAACCATCTCAATTAGCACTCTGTCGGTGCCTGAAGGCTTATTTTATGCCAGTGCTTTCAGTGCAACTTTGACTTCTTCCCTGAATATATTCTTTTGATGTTTCCTGTGTCATACAATACTTCGCCCACAGAACCCTTCAATAATGGAAATCAAGGGGTAAATTCTTGCTTCAGCTGTTTCAGTCTGAGAAAAGCCAAATGTGTTGTTCTTCACTCCAGGTCTTTATGTCATTGTAATTTGCTTTGTTTTCTTCCTTCTTCTTTAGATACTCTGGACGTGAGAGCAAGTCTCAGTCTTTCCTGATGACCACATTGATTTTTTTTTTTTTAAATGACCTTTCCCTTCTTCTTGTATGATGTCCTTGGTGTCTGATCATTAGTGTTCAGTGGGTCCAGCCTGGTCTTGAGATAGTCTATAAATTCAGATGTGGTATGCTCAAGGTCGGATTTTTGTTCTCATGGAGTTGTTTCAGTTTTCTTAAGCTTCAGCTTGAACTTACATATGAGCCATTGTTCCACAGCTGGTCGCTCAGCTTGTTCTGATTAATGATATTGAGCTTTTTTGAGTTCTCACTCCACAGATGAAGTCAATTTGATTTTTGTACGTCCCCAGTGAGGTTCATATATGTAGCCACTGTTTATGTTGTTGAAAAAGATTTCCAATGAAAGCCACTGGTTTCCTAGAATTCTATCATGATATTTCCTCCACAGTTTCCACTACTGTTACATATCCTTTGTTTCAACTTTTATTTTCCAATCACTAGTAATTATCATTGCATCTTGATTACATGTTTGATCAATTTCAGGCTGCAGATATTGGTAAAAATCTTCAATTTCTTTATCATTGGTATTAATGATTGGTGCATAAATTTGAATAGTAATCTTATATAATGGTCTTCCTGGTAAGCATAAGAATGTTGTCCTATCACTGACAGTGTTTTATTTCAGGATATATCTTGAAATGTTCTTTATGATGATGAATATAACAGTATTCCTCTTCAATGTGCCATTCCTGACATAGTAGACCATATGATTGTTGAAATCAAAGAAGGCCAATACTAGCCCATTTCAGCTTGCAAATGCCTGGGATTCTGATCTTCAAGAATTCCATTTCATGTTTGATAACTTTTGTTTTTCCTTGATTGATATTTCATGAATTCCACATTCTGAGTGTTGATTATTTGCAACTGTTTCTTCTCATTTTTAGTTATGCTACATTAGCAAAAGTAGATTCTGAAAACTACCCTCTATCTATATCATTACAGTTGACTTTACAATGAGGAGATTGCTCTTCTCCAGACACATTTTAAGTGTCTTCCAACTTAAGAGGCCCACCTTCTGGCACTGTATCAGACAGTGCTTGGCTGGTATCCTTAAGATGTTCACTGGCCAATTTCTTTTCAGAAGTATTCTCCCAGGTCCTTCTCCCCAGTGTTTCTTACTTTAGAAGTTCTGCTGAAACTTAGCCACTAAGGGTTAGCCTACTGGTATTTGAAAGGCTGGTGGAAAAGCTTTCAGAATGACAGCAACATGCAGGATACCACAGTAGGGCAAATTGACAGAGGAGTGGTTGGTAGAAAGTTAACTTATTTAAATACTCTCTTATTTTGAGCTGATGGAGAAAGTCTAAGACCCTGATTACATGAATGTAACATAAAACTAGAGAGAAAAGCAGCATTCATCAGAGTTTCTCCACTTCTATTGAAGTGATTCCTGCTCAGAGGACCCTATAGGACAGAGGAGAACAGTCACAGAGATTACCCAAGATTGTAATTCTTTATGGAAGCAGACTGCTGTGTCTTTCTCCCATGGAGTGAGAGGTGGATTAGAACTGTCATCCTTTTGGTTAGCAGCCAAGTGCCTAAAGCACTGAACAAGGACTTTTTCATCAGTGTGTGGTTGCATGAAAATCTCATCCTTATTTTGATCAACATGGTCCATCAGCCTGAATCTCTCTGAGTCCAAAGTACATGTTGAACACGAAAAGGTTGTGTTTTGCTCGCCACACTGAACAGGTTCACCAGCAGATTGCCAACTTGCTCTTCTTCATCCTCAGCCAGCTGCTCTGGTCCTCGTGCAACCAAGCAGCTAAGAGTTCTTTAAAGACATTCTAAAAGGACAATGGATTTTATTTACGTTTCTGTGCCTGAAAAATATTATGATGTGATAATTACTTTTCTTTTGTAGACATGGCAGAGTTTTCATTGGATTTTTTTTTTTTTTTTCCAGTGCATGGAGTAAAGAATAGTGCCTGGCATAGAGTAGACAGTCAATAATTACTTGAAATGGAGATGAGTGGGGCATAAGATAAATATCCCAGAGAGGCAAACGGTAATCTTAGTTCTGCTACTAAAGTCTTGAGGATTTCTTTCAACGTGTCTCTGAATTTCTACCTAAAAGTAATTCACATTGACATATTAAGTCAAATTTTGACTTCATGTTGACACATCAAGTCAATTTTTAGCTCTAATTTCAACGGTGCTGCATACATTTTTGCTGCTTTTATTTTGAATACTACTGAAAAACTTGCAGTCCTAAGATCTCCATCATCCAGTTCAAAAAAGCTGGCTGGGAAAATCTTATGAGGCTCAGTACTGTTCTGACACACGTGGGTCTCTATAAGGCAGAGTTGATCCCACAGCAATTGGTTACTGGTAGGACTGAGAATCACTGTTAAAGGGAAAGAGAAGTCTCCAATGAGTGTCGTTTAATACAACTGAGCCATATTTTGTTGTTGTTTGCTTTTATAGTTTAAATTTTTCTTTTGGTCCACTCTCTAAACAAATATTTTTAAAAGAAATATAATATTTTTTTGTGTATTATAGTTTCATTTTATAAAACAGAACTGATAGCAAGGAAATTCAGAAGTTAAACAAAAAAAGTCATTTGCAATATCATTAAGTTTATTTCATTTCCTGTTCTCATTACTATCACAGTCAAAATAATAGATTCAATTTGTGTTATGTTCTCATTACAACTTGAATGAGGCATCAGAATTTTAATGCCTCATATTTTCAAAGAATTAGAGAGCATGTTGTATCACTTTGACCTTTTCAATATTCCATATAAATGGAATGTTAGACACTACACCTTTCAGAAACACCTTTGTAATAACCCCTCTCCACCTTGGAGAAATTCATTAGTAATGGCCTTCTGCTCTCCAGGCACATGGCACAACTTCTTTTTCTCCTTAATTGGGGAGGAGAACTGCAGAAATTCTCCAATCATATACAGATAAGATCAACTTGTAAGTGTGTGGATACATGTATATGTGTGGATACACACATATATATTTATCCATTATCCACCACCATTGAGTCAATTCTGACTCATAACAATCCTACAGACAGAACTGAATTGCACTACAGAGTTTCTAAGGAGTGCCTGGTGAATTTGAACTGCCAACCTTCTGGTTAGCAATCCATTCAGAAAAGAAAGCATCCCACTGTTAAGCTATGGAAATACGCTTCATAAAAAAATACATGGTGTTGAGTCAATTCTGACTCATAGCAATCCTATAGGACAGAGAAGAACTGCCCCAAAGAGTTTCCAAAGAATTTCTGGTGGATTCAAACTGCTGATCTTATTGTTAGCAGATGCAACCCTTTACCACTATGCCAGCAGGGTTTCCACTTTCTTCATAGTCTCACCTAGAAATATAGACTGAGGCTAGGCTTCAGAGTTTGTAGTACACTAATTATTGTATCCTCCTTTTAATAGTCTCTGATTTTTTCATGGTTATGATTTATAGAAATAACTCCACTTGAGTCTATTAGAATGGGTCTTATAAAAAGTAAGGGCTCATATTACTTAAATTTTGTTCAGAATGTATCAAGTGCCGTTATGTTAACATATGGTTTTCTCATTATAACCCAAGATGTCATCAAAATCTACAATATATAGGTGAATAAATTGATACACAGAGATGTTAATATACCGACCAAGGTCACAAAACCATACGGATGCAGCCAGAAAGAAATAAAGTAATATTAAAATGGAAAGAACAAAGTAAATGTAGTCTTAGAATATGTGTATAATAACCATAATCAATTAGGCTTGAGCCACATGCTTAAAATACATATTTCAAGTTGTTAAATTTTATTATACTACTGATGTATTTTCATCATGCTATAATTTTAGCATATTAGTATGATAGCACTCTATACTACACAATCAGTAATAAGAAAGGAGGAGAGAAACGAGATTGATTATCTTTTAACTTCTTGATTAGTAGGCAAATTGTAAAATTCCTAAGTGTGTCAGTAATGTTTGTCATATGATTCCTCATTATAACTCATCACAATCAAGTTCAGAAAGAAGGATTTCTTATTTTGTTATTACTATTTTATTCCTAATTGATCATATGTGATAGTTCAGATGAATGTTACCCAAAAGTGTAGTAAAGCAACAACAAAACCTACCAGTACCACTTCTTTTTTTTGAGTCAGACCAAATATTTGTAACTGTCCAATTAGATATAATTTATACATTTACTTTTAATGTATCAATTTCATAATTATATTTTGAAAATAGTTATATGGTAGTTGTTGGAGCCAAGTGCCGTCGAGTCGGAGGAGGGGAGAGTTTATATATGTTTAGTTGGTTGAAGTGGTTCTTTAGGTCCATATTTAATTCTTTTTATTGGTTAAAAAACCACTCGACTCAAAATTGTACATTTTAAATGATCCTTCAGTGCCTCTTGATTGTAGGTTCTTTAATTAACACTTTAAACTAAATTGAACTTTCTTCTCTACATTACCTAATATACATGTGCATACTCTACAGACACCTAAAACAGAATTCCAAATTTTAATACAGACTTTAAAGGCTATAATTTCCTGTAACTTCTTTGTGGATTTTGAGGACTTAATTGCTATGTTATGGCTGTGCTTATCAGAAAGCACTGAAAAGTGTTAATTACTTTGTACTTTGGTTAGTTATGAATGCATGCAAATTTTAACTTTTTTCCCTAGAAGCAAATAAAGTCCACATTTATTATGTTACGTAAAAGTTACAGAATGATTTAAGATAATTAAGCCAAAGGCAGTTGTACTGTAAGTTTCAAACATTTGTATGATGCATAAAATGAATCTTGGAAAATTTTATAAAACCAAATAGTCCTTTTCATGTGAAAATCACTGGTGGGAGAAGGAAAAACCAAAAAGCAAGTATGTGTGTATGTGTGTGTGTGTGTGTGTGTCTGTGTCTGTGTCTGTGTCTGTGTCTGTGTCTGTGTCTGTGTGTCTGTGTGTGTGTGTTCCATTTGGCTGAGGGTTAAGCAAACATAAGTAAACTGTATAAACACAAGCAGGTTGTTGTTAAGAACCATCTAGCTGGTTTCAATTCATAATAACTGTATATACAACAAAACAAAACACTGCCTAGGTCTGTGTACTTCTCACAATGCCTCACAATCAGTGCTTTGTTTGAGCCCATTGTTGTACCCAGTGTGTCACTGTCCTGGAGGGTTTTCCTTTTTTTTTTAACAGACTCTGTTTTACCAAGCATGATTTCCTTCTCCAAAGACTACCTTAGATTGAACCTAAGGGCACGTGTCCCCCCTGATAATTCCCAAGTACATGCGATGGAGTGCTATCATTCTCACTTCTAAGGAGCATTCTAGCTGTACTTCCTCCTAAACAAATTAGTTTTTTCTCCTGGTAGTTCATGGCATATTCAATATTCTTCACCAACATCCTAATTAGAACACACCAATTCTTCTTGGGTCTTCCTTCTTCATTGTCCTTCTTTCACTTGCATGTGAGGCAACTGAAAACACCATAGTTTGAATGAGACACAGTACAGTCTTCATAGTGATGTCTTTGCTAGTTAGCACTTTAAAAAAGGCTTTTGAGCGGATTTATTGTTTGATTGATTTACCGCTGCTTCCTAGGGTGCGGATTGCAGATCCGAAGAGACCAAGCACAGAATGGACTTGAAAAATTACCGTTTCCAACACATTTACTGTACCCCATATCCCATTACTACATCCTAGAACTTAAGTCCAATAGAATATCCTTTCCAAGAATCTTTGTGAGAAGACATCTACTGACAGGGAGCTCACTATTAACCTGGGATGGTTTAATCTTACATTGAGTCCAACACAAATGATTTTTTACATTTTTCTTTATGTTTAATTTAAACTTGTGACAAAGTTGATTTATACAGTGCAATTCATTATTTAACTCAACAAAGATTTTTAAGTATCTAGGTAGTGTTGTCTGACTCGACGGCACTTGGCTTGGCTATAGAGCATAGTGGTTAAGGGCTAAGTTTGCTAACCAAATGCTGGCAGTTTAAATCTGCCAGGTGCTCCTTGGAAATTCTATGAGGTAGTTCTACTCAGTCCTATAGGGTTACTATGAGTCCAAACTGACTCAACAGCTATGGAGTTTTTCATATCTAAGGTCAAACCCTGGTAGCTAAAGCTACTGACCAGAAGGTCGGAAGTTCAAATCCATCAGGGGCTCCTTGGAAGCTCTATGGGGCCGTCCTACTCTGTAAGCTCACTATAAGTTGGAATCCACTCAACAGCAGTGGGTTTGGCTTTGGGTTTTCTATGTCCAAGGAGGTCTGGTGGCACAAGAGTTAATCCAATGGATGCTATGGATGCTAACTGAAGGGCTGGCAGTTAGGAATCCTGCCGGTGACTCTGCGGATAATGGCTTGTCAATCTGCTCCCATAGGAATCTTAGCCTAGAAAACCCTATGTGGAATTTCTGCTCTGTCCTACAGGGTCAAAATGAAGTGTCATCAGCTTAACGGCATACAACAACAGCAGTGACAACTACACGTTAGTACTTTTTGAAGTCCCAGACTACTGTAATAAACAAAAAAGGAGAAGAACTCTCTCTGCATGAGACTGTGCATAAAGGTAGGAGGTATAGCGTATGATGTTAAGCAATGATACAGAACGAGGAAAACATAAAGCATCCACTGGAACATTTTATGATAAAGAGATAAAACTTGGCACCGTAGAGACCAAAACCATATAGTAGATACAGGATCTCAGATTCCCCTCCTCAATCCAATGCTACAAGAAATACACGAACCAACACACGAAAATAACCTGACTTGATTCCTGCCTCAGCACTCAACTCTATAAATTATGCTGTTGATGGTGTAGTGATAGCAGCAGTGGTGGGAATGGTGAAGGTAGCAGTTTTCTGCGGGGATAAAAAAGTGACTGGGTCCACATTCTTCTCCACAAGGCAGCTTTTTTGAATATTCGGAAACAATTCTGAGTGTATCTGGGTCATTTCCTTTTCAGAGTTAGTTCTTCTGGCTCCTTAAATGGTTCCTGGCGTGACTTGCTTTCTACTTATTTTCTTTCTTTTAATTGCCCACCCAGAGTACTCCATATCTAAAGTTTCCCAGCACAGGGTGCAGATATTTAAACTTGATGAAAGCAAATAAAAGAAAGCTGTGAAATGAAAAGTAATTTATTATAAAGAGAGAAAAAAATGAACAAAATGCCATTTTCAGGCAAGGCAGAGGACATGTTGGTCCCACTGCAATGTAGAAATGATCTTTAAGAGTTACTTTGAGGCAAAAAGTATTCAGCATGTATTAGGCACAGACATTTTTATTAAATTTCCATTTTCTATATTCCAAGAATTCTCTATCTGACTCTCTGTCTTTGAACATTCATTCAGAATTTTTCATACTCAAGTCTTGTGGGCTATCTTTCAATTTTTATATGCAGTCAAACATTGTGGCCATTTTTTTTTTTTTAACAAAACATTGAAAACCCTAAATTTGATAGACATAAGGTAGCAATTTAGGATTTTCTTTTTCTTTATAAAGAAATAACCTCTTCTAGGTGTTTAAATGCCAAAGTCAATCAAGCTATAATTGACTCTAATTGGGACTCCCACAATCTCTTCATCTTTTTTTTTTTTAATGATACCAGAAGTTAAGAAGAGGTGAAAAGTTCATCTGTGATTTAAATATTAAAACATCTAATCTTCCTAAAAAAATCTCTGATTCTTAATCCCCAAAAAATGTATTTTAAAGGCAATAGCCTCAGTAAACCAGAGAAGGCTCCACGTCTTCAGATGACCTTCTCACAACATTTTGGACTTGATCTGATTTTTCAAAAAAATCATATCAAGTGAAAACAATCTACTGTTATATTTAGGGATCTAGATGACACAAAATTGGGATCTCATTGTGAGCTTACCAAGAATAAAGAAACTTTGCATTATTCACATTTTTCCCCACTAGCATCTTCAATACACAGCATAGGAGACTGTAATACAAACACAACTTGCTGAAAAAATAGACTTATATTACAGAAATTGTGGTCTCTGCCAGTGTGATCTTTAAAGAGCCTATTTATCTTAAAATGAATACATTCCCTTTGTTAGATATAGAACATACACGTATATACCCCCCAAGCAAGAATTCATATCTTCAATCTGAGCCTGAGTTTTCCCATAAATAAATCAATACAGATGTAAAACAAAATTCTTTGAGGTTGTTTAAAACTTATAAAATCCGTGATCTGAGAATGAGAGCATTTCTGAAACAGGTGCTATTGATTAATACCTTGCTATCTATCTAATTAGGGACTATCTTTTTACGTTTGGATTTTTATTTCCAAGGTATAACATCGGTAAGGAGAAATACATATGGATTTACACCAAATTAATACAAAAGAGAGGCAAAACTTCCCACAGGAAGGCAGCTTATGGGCATTTGGAATGACACAGATCTGGAAAGATATATGATGCTAATATGCATTTTGCCATTTCATCTTAAAAGCTAGATCTTTTCTGATAGGATAATTCATTTTTCTGTTTGTGACAGACTCCAACAGGGATGGTTCGCTTACTTTAGACTTAGAAATGTCACAGGTCTCTACAGAATTAGACGTATTGAAAATGTCAGATGTGAAAAGTTTGTTATCCACACTGATAAACAGGAAATAGAAGAAGTGAAAGGAATTAGGGTTATTAAACTATAAGCATATACAATGCTGTCAGATGGCTGAGTAACTACCTTCAGGGATATAATTGTTTGTAACATAGAAGGAGGCCCCAGTCACTGCCTTTGAGTCGACTCTGACTCTTAGCAAGCCTATATATCAGTGCAGAACTGTCCCATAGAGTTTCCAAGGAGCACTTGGCAGATTTGAACTGTTGACCTTTTGGTTAGCAGATGCAGCACTTAACCACTATGCCACTGGTGTTTCTGGAATGAGGACATTGCTCCTTTGTTAACCATTCTTTCTATTGGTAGAAGTCCTTAGGTAGTGCAGACTTTGCTATCAGCTAGTAACCAAAAGCATGGCAATTCAAACCCATCCAGGGGTGTAGTCAAAGAATAGGCCTTGTTGTTAGCCAAGAAAACCCTATGGAGCAGTTCAACTCTATGACATAAGTGATCACCACGAACTGGAATTGACTTGATGGCAGAGGACTGGGTTTTGGTTTCCTGTGGATAAGTACCCAAAGTACTTAAAGTCACCATAAGACGAAAAGGGGTTGATCTGTTACAATTTAAATGAAAGACAGAGAAGTCAACATTTGGTATATAAGAATATCCTACTGTCTCTGGATTTCTTTCTAGCTTCTGATCATAAATGGCTCTGCAGCATCCATGGGGAAGAGATTAAGGAATTCACCACTGAAGGTCCATTATGTCTACCATTCTCAAAGATCTCTAAAAATAACTGAAACTCTAAACATAGGAACTTCTGTTGTCAAATTAAGAAAGGAAAATATGAAAGCTCTTCTCAGCACTGCGTTAGAATCAGACTCTACAGAGATTGTCTACGGGGTCCGATCTCTGAAAACCTTACCCTAAAGTTATCCAAACATTATCTTAAATCTGGGTTTCATGGAACTTGGACAGGGGAGTTGATCATTTCTGAATGCACAATTGCAAATATCCCTATGCGTACGCACATTAGTGATCAAATATTAGGTTACCCTTTTGTGACATTTTCTGAGCTTTAATTTCTATTTAATTGAAAAAATGTTAGAACTGCCGTAACATTTAGAAGCATGGCTCTGGGAAGGCTGTGCGCTCTGTCTCCTTAGGTACATAGTTACCCAATAGGCTAACATTCTGAGACAACCATGTCAGCTGTTAACAAGATTTTATAGGTTTAATGTTGACACTGTGAAAATTATTATTTATGCTTTACCAATTGTTGACATGAGTGATAATCAGCAAAATAGAAAACAAATCAATTTTGCTTTTTCAATGAAAAAGATTTACACCAATGTATGATTTAGCCAGATATTTTCTTTCTTGTTCACCCTTATAGAAACCATTTTAGATTCTCAACAATATAGAGGGTTTTTTTTTTTTGTTTTTTTAAAAAACAAAAACATAATCAACAAACAAAATCAGAGTTTACAGTTGTCAGAATCTTCTCTTTTTTATTAACTGATTATTTAGCTCTGACTTGATGCTCCTAATAACTTACTCTTTTCCATTCATGAAATTGTATGTGGAATTTCCAAGACCTTATTAAAAGCTGGCCAAGAGTTCTGCATTTTGTTTTTAATTAGAGTCATCAGTCACATTGTAATTCCACCGTGTATTTATTTGCCTAAAATTTTAGGAAAAGATCTAAAGTAACTTAATCGTTTCACAAATCCTTAAGGCAGATGCCAATATTCCTACTTGATAGAAGAGGGAAAGAGTGCTTGCAAAAGTCATCACTAGCAGATCATCACCAGCAGATCTAGAGAATGTATGGTCTTCTGCTGTGCATGCGTCTTTTAATAAAAAAGCAGTTTTGTGGGGGGAGGGTTGTATGTGTGTTTTCAATGACAATACTAGACAACCTGTCCTTGTGTACTGAAAACATCTAAAGAGACATATTGAGTAATGGAAATACAGAATTGCTGAATATTCATATGTATGCATTTTATTAATATAAGAAACATTAAAAACCAAACCCCAAACCTACAGTTGAGTTAAATTTTGATTTATAGTGACTCTATAAGATACGACATAGTGCACCACAGTGTTTCCAAGGCTGTAAATTTTTAAGGATGCAGACTGTCATGTCTTTCTCCTATAAAGAAAATCATAGCCTCAGATTTACACTGTATGGTCTAATACATCAGCATGACTTTCTTTTTGGTTCTGTTGCTGGTTGGTTTAATAATTGAGAATGTTTCTGAGAAACTGTGTTTGTCTTAGTCTGTTCCAAAGGCACAGACAGATTCTGCTTCTAGCTCAAATATATTCTCAGTGAAATAGATGTGAGCATATAGAGAGTCTAACCAATGCAAGAGAGAAGCTCAAGAGAAAGAAAGAATCCTCAACATTTAGTGATCTGGGGCTGCCCCATAAAATCTAGAAATGTAAACTTCTAGGTGTGCTTTAGTGGAAGGTCTCTCTCAAACAACCCCACCTGCAATATGCTGTTTCCCTTATGCCTGTTTTTTTTTTTTTTTTTTTTTTACTTAAATGATGTAACTTCACTGTCATTTGAACATTCTGGTATACTACATAGCACAATATATTACATACACATTAAAAAGAAAAAGCAAAACACTGCTTTGAGTCAGGTCCAACTCATAGCTACCCTATAGGACAGAGCAGAACTGCCCCATCAAGTTTCCAAGGAGCACCTGGTAGATTTGAACTGCCAAGTTTTTGGTTATCAGACATAGCATTTAACCCACTATGCCACCAGAATTTCTATTACATGGGTATGTACATATACTTATTCTTTTTATTTTGTATTGTTCTATCCTCAATAATCTATCCTCCATAAACATATTCATTTTAATCATGTTCTCTACTCTGTTCCAATACCAGAGGCTAGAACAATTCCCGGCACATAGTAAGTCCTCAGTAAATATTTGCTGAAGTAACTAATTTCACAGGAAGAGAATAGAAAATTATTTTCTCAGGGAGAGATGTTATAGATCTGGCAAGTTTTAAATCACATTATTATGAATCTTTATTTTTGCCCACGAAGTATCTGTAGAGCTATCACTAAGTCTCATTTCCTAAATTTCAAGTCACAGGTCAGAACTGCTTTTCTTCCATCTGTTCTCATCCTCGTTAGGTTGAAGGAACTGTCAAAGGAAATTCCAAAGGCGGTAGAGCCTGGTGAGGTTGTGAATAAAATTTTCCTCATTCTTGTTATCTCTTCTATTATTTTTTTTTTCCTCAAAAGAGAGTCTCTTTAACAAATGGTGTTGGCATAACTGGATAAACTTGAAGCAAGACCTGTATCTCACATCACACACAAAACATAACTCACAATGAATCAAAGACCTAAATATAAAATCTAAAAAATAAAGATCATGGACTAAAAAAATAGTGACAATGCTGGGGGCCCAAATACCTGACCTAAACAAACTACAAAATACTACCAAGAATGCACAAAGAGCATAAGATAAATTAGTTTACCAGGGACTCCTAAAAGTCAAATGCTTATACTCATCCAGAGACTCCACTAAAAGAATAAAAAGAATACCTACACACTGGGAAAATAATTTTAGATACCACAAATCTGAGCAGTGTCTAATCTCCAAGGTACTGTAAAACCTGCACAAGAAAAAGACAACTACTGAATTAAACAAAGGAAAATTCACCAAAGAAGACATCAGGATGACAATAGATGCATGAAGAAATAGTCATCATCATTAGCCACTAGAAAAATACAAATCAAAACTACCGTGAGATACTGTCTCATCACAACAAAGATGGCATTAATTCAAAAAACACAAAATAATAAATGTTGGAAATGTCGTGGAGAGATGGAACTCTTCACTCTGAGGTGGGAATGTAGAATGGTTGAACTACTTTGAAAATCAATTTGGCACTTTCTTAAAAAGCAAGAAATAGAAATCCCATATGATCTGGCCATCCCACTTCTTGGAATATAACCTAGAGAAATAAGGGCTATCAAATGAACAGACACATGTGCACCAAAATTTATGGCACCACTGTCCATGACAGCGGAAAGATGGGATGAAACTAGGTGACCATCAACAGATGAATGTAGTTATCTTCTGATGGATAGAAAGCTCTGGATATGTAGATGAGGTCTAGCTGGTTGTCACAATAAGATCTTTTGTGTCTTTATTGTGTTTTTTTGTAGATGATCTGTCAAATACTGAAAGTTGAAGTCTCCTACTATTTTTGTGGAATGGTCTATCTCATTTTTTAATGTAGTCAGTGTTTCTTTGATGTACTTAGATGCTCTAGTATTGGATGCATAAATATTTAACATTAAGTCCTTCTTGTGTATTGAACCTTTCAGTAATATATAGTGTCCATTCTTGTCCACAACGGTGGATTATGCATTAAAATTTATTTTATCTGAGATTAGTACTGCCACACCTGCTCTTCTTTGTATGTTGTTAACTTGGTATATACTATTCCACTCTTTAATTTTCAGGTTGTTTATATCTTTAAGTCTAAGGTGAGTTTCTTGTAAGCAACATACAGACAGATAGTGTCTTTTGATCCAAGATGTCACTGGTTATGTCTTTACTGGACAGTTCAGTCCATTTACATTCAACATAATTACTGATAGGTATGTGTTTAGTGCCATCATTTTGATGTCTTTATTTTTGTGTTGATGTTTTCTCTGTTGCTCTTACTATTCTGTTCTAGGACATTCTTCTTTATGAGTTGATTTTTCACCCTTTCAGCATTGGTTTTGTGTTTGTTGAGCTTCTGGTATTATGTTTCTTGATTAGATATGTTACATCTACCTTGTGTTTTGCAGCTATCCCCTTAATAGTCTATATTTAAACCCAATTTTAACATCTATATATCTTATTGACTTTCTCTTCTTCCAGAAGGTCTATAACTATTGTACCATATCCATCTTTTTAACATGGTAATACAGTTTTCATATGATCACTAGATCACTTCTTTTAATATTATAGCTTTGGTTGAATTTTGTGCTTTCCTTAACTGAGTAGGTTTTGGGATGATGTGTCCTGTATTGTCTCCTAAAACATAGAGTTAATGGTTTTCTTTTTCTAAGCCAAGAGCTTCTTTCAGTATTTCTTGTACCTTTGCTTTGGTTTTTATAAAGTCTCTGAGTTTCTGTTTATCTTCAATGTCTTAATTTCAGTTTCATATTTGAAAGACAATTTTGCAGGATATGTAATTCTCGGCTGGAAGTTTTTCTCCTTCAAGGCTTTGAATGTGCCATCCCACTGCCTCCATGCCAACATGGTTTCTGCAGAGAAGTCAGATGAAAGCCTATAGGGTTTCCCTCTGAATCTTAGCTTTGCATTACGTCTTGGTGCATTTAAGAGTTTCTGCTTATGTCTCATTTTGTTAAGCTTGATCATAACATGTCTTGGTGTCTTTCTTTTGGGGTCTACATTGTGTGTAGTTCAATATGCATCTCGGACGTGTATTGTTGCTGAGTTGCTTCCTGAAATTATGAAAGAAGAGAACATAGCTGTCAGCAATTCAACAGCAATACTTCCTGTGTTTTCAAGTTTCCCTTCCTGTTCAGGAACTCAAATTAATCATAGCTTGTTTTTCTTGATAGAGTCCCACATGTTCCTTAATGCTTCTTCATTTTTCTTGCTTCTTTTCTCTGATTTTTCCTCATAAACGCTGGTATCAGTAGTTCTGTCTTCCAAGTCAGAAAGAATATTTTCCAGTTGTTCAATTCCGTTCTGTTGGCTTTAAATTGAATTGTTTAATTCTTTAATTTTGTTATTGAGGTGTTGAATTTCAGAATGCTGGTGTTCCATCAGTTTGAACAGCTTGCCTAATTTTTCATTTTGCTCTGCTGCATTTTGTGTCATGTCTAAGAGAGCTCTATATATGTCTGTACTTGACCTCCAGTAGTTTTAGAAAGGCTTCTTCATCTGGGAAGTTCTTTGGTTCTTTTTTGGGGAGTTTTCTGGAGCCATGAGTGGATACTTCTTTAAGTGTCTGGCCAGGGATTGTTGCTTTTGGGGCATCTAGAGGTTGTTTAGTTTCTCTGGTGTTGCCTTAACAGGAACTGAGGCACAGTCTGAGAAGAAAGTTGATCACCAGTCACCTCTGTGTATTACAGTGACTGGGCCCAGTCAAATCTCTGGGGTAGTAGGCTCCATCTCCTGTACGGCAAAGTCACTGGCAGGCCATCATCTGGCCCTATGTTATCGATGAGTAAAGGCTGGAAGAGATGCCGTCAGGATGCACCACAGTTATTTCTCTAGGTAGTGTTATTTTGAAAGGTAAAAGCTATCTGACAGCTTCCAAAATCAGTCAGGCTGTCAGATGTACAAGCCTCTCTTTCCAGGTGGCAACAGAAGCACCTGTATATCTGTCCCCAGATGCTGTGATCTACTTCAAATTATGGGCTACTGTCCACCTGTCATCCTCTGTCAGGCCCCGCCTGTGAGACTACACTGAGCTAAACACAGCTTTTCTGCTTGGAAAGTGCTCCCTGGGCTGGCACTGCCTTCCAGCCTGGGAATTAGCCCCTGCTGAGGCCTCTATTTGGGTAACTCCACCTCCCAGTCAAATAAGATGGCATCCCACAAAAACTGTCCTACCCACTGTGAAATAGCCGAATCAATGATGGAAGTTTGGAAAGAGAGGGTGGAGGGATTGTGGTCCTCTGAGTCCAGAGTCAAGCTCTCAAAGTGTGGCTATTCCACCTGCTGATCATGTCAGCAGTGTGGCTGAGCTTTGCTTCCGGTTAAGACCAATCCCCACCACCTAACATAAAAAAAAAGTTTAAAATGACAGTTACTTTCAGTCTGTGAGACCCAGTCATTCGACAAAGACAGGGGTCAGCAAAAGAGAAGTCTTCCATTCAGTGGCATGTAGTCCAAACTGACAGCCCTATGTCGTGTCCTAGGGCTCATGGGGTGTCCAGAAGCCTCCATTTAATTATCAATCTAGGCCTTAGTTTTCAGAGGGAGTTAGGAAAATGTGTGTTTAGTCCATCATCTTGACTCCTTCCCTCAACAGAAGAATGGTTAGCAAACTATGATATATGCACACAGTAAAATACCGTGCGATGATAAAGAACAATCCTGATCTTAAGAAATATAACATGGACTCATCTGGAAGGCATCTATGCTGAGGGAAATTAGTTGCAAAAGGACAAATAGCGTATGAGACCACAATTACAAGGATTTTAAAAAAGTTTAAGCACAGAGGAAAATAATCTTTGGTGGTTACGGTGGTGTGGGAGGGAGGAAGAGGGATATTCACAGATTAGATAGTAGATAGGAATTGGGTTAGGTGAACCACATGACAACATACAATAGAAGTGAGGTTAGGATAGCTAGACTATGCCAAAAATTAAAAGATTTCCTAAATACAACTCAACAGTTTGAAGGACAGAGTAGCAGAGACAGGCATCTGGGGACCATGGTTTCAGGGTTCGTCTAGGCTAATTGGCATAGCTGATTTTTTTTTGAAGAAAATATTGTGCATACCACTTCTGTAGAGTGACATCTGAGGTCTTAAAAGCTAGCAAGTTGCCATGTCAGTAACATCAATTGGTCCTAGTCTACCTGAAGCAGACAAGAATGAAGGACATCAAAGACATGAGGAAAATGTGAGCCCAGGAGACAGAAGGTTCTCTATGATCGAAGACCATATCAGTATGGAACCAGAAGAACTAGATGGTGCTCAGACACCAGCAGTGGCTTTCCTGATAGGGAATACAACTTACAGCCCCTAAAACAGCAGGAAAAACAAATGGATGTGTAAAACTAACATTCTATATAAATACCACACTTGATGATCTGTCAGACTGGAGGGTCCCCTGAGGACATGTGTCTTGAACTCCCTGTTAGCCCAGGCCTTAAACAGTACCAAAGCCAACTCTTCAGAAAGAATAAAAGTGGATTGGATTATATTGGCTGGCTGGACTATAACACACAGAGTGATGCTGTCAAGGAATGTGCTTCTTGGCTTGAATAGATACATAAAGGTATCTGAGAAGCTCTTGTCAAGAAGTGACATGAGAAGGTGGAGAGGGACAGAAGTTGGCTGAATGGTTACATGAAGTACAGAGTGGAAAGCAGGAGCGTACTATTTCATGGTAGGGAGAGCAGCTACAGTTGCATAGTGGTGTAGGTGAGGGTTTTCATATGGCAGATTAACTTGGATTGTAAGCCATCATTTAAAACACAATGAAAGGCCTTAAGATTCTAAACTGGTATAGAAACAGTCTTTTTAACAAGTGGTGTTGGCAAAATTGGATATCCATCTGCAAAAAATTGAAGCAAGACCTGTATCTAACACTTCACACAAAAATCAACTAGATTTTGATAGAAGACCTAAATATCAAACTCAAAATGATAAAGATCATGAAAGAAAAAATAGAGTCAACAATGGAAGTTTTAATACACAACTTAGACTTCAAAATCTGACAAATAGAGCTCAAACAACAAAAGAGAAAATAGACAAATGGGAACTACTAAGAATTACACGCTTTTGCTCATCCAAAGACTTTACCAAAAGAACTAAAAGACCATCCACAGAACGGAAAAAAAAAAGTTAGCAACTATATGTCAGATCGATGTTTGATTTCCGTGATCTATAACGTACTGCAAAATATCAACAAGAAAAAGGTAAATATCCCAAATAAGTGATGAGACTAGGAGATGGCAGTCCCCTTGGGAACACGGCCCCTAGGCCTGCTGCTGGCCCTGATCATAAATCATGACTGAGGTCAACTCTTCAGACAGGACTGGTTCAGACTCTGGGACACAAAGTGACCATATGCATATGGTTCTATGTATCTACAGGATGCTTCCCTACTGGCCTCTTAATAGAAGAGAGAGGAGAGGGCAGAGAGGAGGGGACAGGAGATTGTTAAGAGGATATGACATATATAGACTGCGAAGGAAAAGTGTGCTGCCATGGGGCAAGAAGAGTACAAGACTCTGCAGATAGGTGGACATGTGATTTCAACTCACATTGTATACTTACATTTAATCAGAATAAAAAAAATGAAATACTAGGAAAAAAAGGTCTTCGTAAAGTTGGGCCTGGAGGCCTGGTTTAATTAAAGTCATTTCCTTTTATCATAGAATGTGAAGTTCCCCTTCCTTCTTACTCTGGGGTAGAATCTCCTACTGACAACATGAGTTGAAATCTGGAACTGTCTTTCTTAAATTTATTTCTTTGTTGTCACATTAAATTCTTTAATTAGAATAACTTGAGCAATCTTTTTCTTCCCCCTTTGGATACAGAATTCTGTCTAATCCCTGGACTTGTCATCAGGTAATTAGCCATATTTTACTGAAGTACTACCCTTGCTATCCCCTAAAATATTTTCTATTTGCAAACATCTCTTCTTTGTACAACGACTGGCTATTTCAGTGAAACCTGGGTGCCATAGTGGTTAAAAACTAGGGATGCTAACCGAAAGGTTAGCAGTTCAAATGTGCTCTCTAGGACAGTTTTACTATGTCCTATAGGGCCCTATTAACTGTAATAGACTTGATGGTGACATGCTTGGTTTTGCTTTTCATTGGATATTTCTGTGTATGTCTTTGACTGAGAGATGCTAACACTACAAACAAAGTTAATTTGTATACAAAAAAGGTGACAGTATGTTCTATGCTTCAATTTTTTGGGACTACCACAGTGTTGAGATTTCATTTGACTCAAAATAGACTTGATAAATGACAGAAGCAACAGATTATGAGTCAGTAATATGGATGATCTGAAATCACTTTAACACATTGAAACCTGTTTTAAGCCATACTGTTTTTAAGTAGGAAACTCTGGTGACAATGGTTAAGATCTACAGCTGCTAACCAAGAAATCAACAGTTTGAATCCACCAGGAACTCCTTGGAAACTGTATGTGGCAGTTCTAATCTGTCCTACAGAGTTGGACTCAACTCATTTGCAATGGGTAGGGGTAGAGATACTTTTAAATAGTGGAATCATGGAGCACGGTGGTTAAGCACTTGGCTGCTGACAAAAAGATTGGTAGTTTGAACCTACCAGCATCTCTATCAAAGAAAGACGTGGCAATTGGCCTGCATAAAGATTATAGACTTGGAAACCCTATGGAACAGTTTTGTTCTGTCTAGAGAATCACGATAATCAGGATCTATTCAGTGGCAATGGGCTTTTTTAAAATATTTTTTTTAAAAAGACCTCATATTAGTAGAAGAGATATCAGGGTTGCTGAAAACAATATTGAGCATGGCTAGATTTACTGAGGACCCACACATGAGTCACTGAGAAGAATTTATTGAACATAGAACATGCCGAGCAGTGTGCTTAGTGTAGACTAGTTCAGTGAACAAAACAGACTTGTGTTCTCTCTTCAACGACCGTGTGTTCTCAAGGGAGAAAGGCATTCATTATAAAATCACATTTATAACACAATATTTATATTAATGGTAAGCTATGTGAAGGAAATAATAAAATTATATGATGGAGGAACCCAAACTAACTCAGGGATCATGTGCAGGTATAACAGGGGAAGTTTTCTGGGGAAGAGGCTTTAAATCTGAAGAACTAGTCTTGCCAAGAAAACAGGAGGGAGAAAGATCTCCCAGGCCCAGGAAACAGTAGGCGTGAAAAGCCTGTACATTGGTCTATTTGAGGAATGATGAGCAACAAGACAAGAAGCAAAAAGTGAGAACATAGATAACGTGGCCCAGAAAATACAGGCTACTGATGTCATATGAAAAGCTGAATTTTGTTCTTAGAGCAGTGGTAAAGCTGTAAATGATATCATTTTTATTTTACATGATTTTATCTTTTGTACGTTATATTGGATTAAAAGTGGGTAAAAACGGTAGTGAGGCCAATGAGTATAATGTTACTGCAGTAACGTGGGTCTGTGGGTTAAATATTAGTTGAAGAATAGAAAGTGAGTTCCTAGAAGGAATTGGCACACTTGCAAATGCTTTACTAACACGACAACTTTAAAAAACTCACTGTTGAGGGGGCTGAGTCAAGACGGCGGACTAAACACATGTCTCCCTAAATCCCTCCCTAAATCTCAAAACCTGAACTGATAATTAAAGGGAGCCTTCTGGACACCTAATGAGCTCTAGGACACGGCACAGGGCTGGTAATTTGGACTTCATACCACTGAACGCAACGACCATACTCTCGGCAGATGTGGGCTTGCATGGACTGCAGATAACTCACCATTTTAATTTTTTTTTTTCCTCTGTCTTGGCCAACAGAAGGAACTGGGACTTGATTAGGTGCTGATCTCAGGAACACTGCTGGTGGGATCTGCAAGTACAATGGCCATATTTTGAGAGCCTGGTTTTGGACTCAGTACATCTCAGCACCTTTGGCCTCTCCCTCTCCCTCTCCCATATAGTATCTGGTACTGAAGCGGTGGCAAGCCTGTGTGGGATGCCACTTGATCCATTGAGGGGCAGATACACCCATAAGGAAGCCCCAGCTGGACTTGGTTTCCTGGACTGGGAGGCAGTGCCTGCCCAGGGGAGAGTGTTTTTCCAGCAGAGGAGCTGTGTTTTGCGTGGTGTTGCCCATAGCTGGGGTCCGGTAGCAGAGGCTGTGGACTCTGTGCATCTCAGCACCTTTAGCCTCTCTTTCTGCCAGTAGTCTCGTCCCAGCGAGGTGGTGAGCTTGTGTGGGACACCATCTTGTTCCACTGGGAGGCAGAGATACCCACATGGAAGCCTTAGTTGGACCTAATTCCTGGGCTGGTAACCAGTGCCTGACTGGAGGAGAGTGCTTTCCAGCAGAAAAGCAGGATTCTCCACAGTGTCACCTACAGCTGGGGCCTGACAGCAGAGGCCAGCAGGACAGTAGCCTTACTGTAGTTTGAGCTGGTTCATAACATCCGGGGTTCGATATAGAGGTGCTTACTTTGCTGGTTGGGAAGAGGAACCTATACACCTAAAAACCTGACTGACTTTGGAAGTTGTCAGAAACTTTTTATCTCTCATTTTAAAATGGCCTGGAGAATCAACTGCAGTCCATCCTCACAGCATTTCTCCCAGCCTCTACTGACTCACAGGATGCCCAAAAAGCAACAAACCATGGAGAAAACCGTAACCAAGAAATCACCAGTGGCTTCAGAAGGCCTGCAAAAGAAAGCACCGCGGAACTTCCCAGATGAAGAAGTTTTTCTGAAACTATCGGAAGGTGAATACTAAAGGAACTGGATAATGGGATGGAGTCATGGAGAGAGGTGGCTTTTTCAGAGTGGTCAAAGAGACTTCTACTGAGAGAGGATTTTCTCCAGAGAAATGTACATTCCCTCCTAGACCTCATACAAAATGCAGCAGACCAAAATTAAAAATTAAACAAGCTGCCAAGCTGCTGTCTGAGGGTACGGCAAATGGTCCCAGCTTTGCAGGAACGGTGCTCAGCAAGGACCAAAACGATATGGGGGAAAGAAAACCCAGAAGACAGAGAGACCCACACAAGTGGGTGACTACATCAACTTGTGACTGGCTGCCCAGCCACCATCAGTAACAGCCATGACAGAGCTCACAATGTTGAATCTCACTGGTAACACAAGAATAAAAAGGGGTGCACCCTGAGATCTCCATTAAAAGACCACAATTGATGGTCCATGGACCTTGGAGTTCCCTTGGGAGCATGGCCCCCGGTCCTGATGCTGCCGCTGTCCGTAAATCATAATGGAGGTAAACTCTTGGATAGGGGTGGATTGGACTTGGTGACCTAGAGTGACCATATCATGTGTGCACTTTATGGTTCTATGTATTTATAGTGTGCTGTGCTGCTGATCTCTTACTGGAGGAAGGTAAGTGGAGGGGAGGAGATAGGAGATTGTTGGGAGGATAAGACATGTATGGAGCAGAGAGGAAGAGTGTGCTGTCACCAGGCAGGAAGAGCAGTGGGAGCTGCATATAGGTGGGCAAGAAAATTTATATGGGAATGTACATTTTCATTCAATCATTAAAAAAAAAAAATACTGCTATAGAGTAGATTCTGACACATCGTGACTCTATAGGGTAGAGTACAACTGCCCCACAGAGTTTCCAAGGAGCACCTGGTAGATTCAAACTGCCAACTTTTGGTTAGCAGCCATAGCACTTAACCACTATACTACCAGAGTTTCCTTTAAGGCTAATCAAATTTAAGGTGCAAGGATGACATTTTCTGAGCCTATTAAATTTGGCATCACAGTGAGAAATTCAAGACACTTACCCTTACATAAAAAACAGAAAATCAGTTCCTGTCACTGGGTTCCATAAGGTTTTCAATGGCTGATTTTTCAAAGTAGATCACCAGGTCTTTCATCCTATGTTCCTCTTGGTTAACTTGAGCTGCCAACTTTTAACCAAGTGTACTAATCTTTTGCACCACCCAGGAACATACATGCACACATACCTATTTACACACATACGGTTGCACACATGCTCATATACTCCCACATAGTCTACAGCAAATGTGATGGATTTGTACTGTAGAATAAATTTTGAGGATTATCAATTTATCAGCATCATCTGTCCCATGTAGTCTCTGGGGGATGGAATCAATTCAATGGTAGTGAGTTTGGTTTTGTTTTTATTTTTTAGCTGAAAGTATAAATAAGAATGTCTATGAAAAAGTGCCGGCTTTTATGAGGATGCAGGCTTAAATGCTGAAGGATTTCAGTGTTTAGAAGTGAATTGGAGAAGGAGCCACTAGCAAGGCAGACTGAGAACTTGCAGGTAGAATGGTAGAAGAGAATCCATGGGCAAGTATCATCACCAAAATCAAAGGCAAAGAGTTTCAGTAAAATACAACATGACTGTGGGAAATGATGCTTGGGGCTAGGGATATGGATGGATATTGCCAGTACTATCTTCATTTTATAAATGAGTAATAGGGATCCAGAAAGATTAAGTAACATGTCAAAAATTACACTATGACTAACGGACAGATGAAGGAAGCATTTTGTCCCCCCACTTCAAATTCTCATTTTGCTATACAGTAATGATTTGGATACTAGTATAACATAGTTGAACTTTTTTGGTTGGCTGCTTGCAACCCTGAAGGACAGAATAGAACCGTTCCATGTCATTTCCAACAAGCACCTGGTGGATTCCACCTGCCATCCTCTTGGTTAGTGGCTGTGACTAACCAGGTTTTCCAACTGTGAAGAGAGAAAAAAGTGATCAGAGCCCAGGCTTTGAAATATGAGTAGAGAGATACAGATAGATTCTTACTGGAAGATGACACTAAGATCTCACCTGCCCTAAGTTATCCAACTTCTCTTTCCTAATCTGAATTTCTTACAGTAGTTCCAAAGGTGGAAAGCTTTGGAATTCCTTTTTTTTTCCATGAATTCAGTCCCACTAGAAAAATCAAAGTTTTAGGGGAATGTGGAAATAAGTTATCATGGAAAAGTACAAGAGTGGAATAATTACAAATCATGACAAGATATTTCTCTGGAGAAAATCCTCTCTCAGTAGAAGCCTCTTTGACCACTTTGTGAAAAAAGCCACCTCTCTCCACGACTCCATCACATTATCCAGTTCCATTCTCCTTCTCAAAATAGACAAATTTTTGTGTTTGTCTACTGCCTTCTCTCCTCAGTGATAGGGCCATGGAAGGTTATAGTTTTCCATGATTAATTTTTCCTTACCATCACCATCTAGAAGAAAATCTACACATTTACGGTCACTCAATAAGTAGTTATTGAAAAGATAACAGAATGAATCATTAATATGACACACAGTGGAAAAGACTTAAGAATGGTCTGTTAATATATAAACCTCACTGGTCTTGAATCCTAGTATAACTAGAAAAGGTACGGTTTATCACAGCCAGCAGAAGTGTCTGTTTATATCATACATTTTTAGGATTTTCAGATTCATGGTGAGAAAAACAGGTACAATAGAAAAGTACGTTTTGTTTGATTTTCAATACATTATTAATAGCATGTGCTGCAAAAAGTGGACTGCTAGTTAAAACTCTAACAGTCTGGTTTGTCTTGTTGCTAATTATTTGTATCGTTCTGAGCAAGTCTTAGTGCCTACCACAGGACAAACGTGCAATGAATACCAGTCTAATCTCTTTTCTTCTCTTCCTTTTTAAGCACTCTTTATCTCATAAATGGAAATGAAGAGACTTACCTTAGTTATTCCGCAAGAGACCAAATTACAATGTGCTTGTGATAATGCTTTGAAAAACATAAATGTTACATACGTGATGTTGCTGCTATAATTATCTGAGTGATTTTATGCGTTACTGCTTTGTTTAACAGTCCAATTCCTGTTCTTTCTCTTCCTTCTGAGCTGCCTTCACACATAGTCCTGCTGTGTCACATGGTCAAGTCTTGATTATTGGTGAATGGATTAGCTGCGATGTAGATTACCCACATGCACCAGGGGCTGACTCATTATCTAGCTGAACAGCTGCTAGCACATCTGTCTACACCCACTCACAACAGGATCCCCAGGAGGCTTTCCCCTTCTACTAGTGCATGTACTGCTCATTTGCCTTCTTTTCTGGAATATTCCAACCTGATGAAGCCTAAGGGTTTGTCGCAGGAGAAAGTAGAAGTAAGTCATCAGACACACTTACAAATTCTTTCTCCTCTTCATCTAAGTGCCCATTGCAATTAGCCTCCCTCCTACTACACAAATAAGTCGTTTTTATTTAATAACTGCATTTGCCATACTAACATCCAGATTGCTGCCTTCTGGTATAGGCTAAGAATTTATATAGGAAAACATGTGAGAGAAGGTGGTCATAAGGATTTCAGAACAAAGAAAAATACTCATTTACTATAAACCTTTACAGTGACTGTAAAACATGCCCATAACCTCTTAGCCAATCCTTCACTGAAAGGAGCCTATAACCCTTCTGTTTTTGTTTTTTTTTGTTGTTGTTGTTGCTGTTTGCTTTTTTCGCTGACCTTAGCAGTTGGTCAACTGATGACTATAGCAGAAGTGGCATTATGTTACACTCAAGGGTAGTTCATAAAGAGTGATGCAGTTTCTGCCTAATTTTCTAGAACTCTTAGACTGAGTCCCAAGTTGCCACATAAGCAGCCTGATTGCCCTGTGGCCACCATACTGTGAGGAAGCCCAGACTAGCTCCTGCTGAGACACAGTACATGGAGAATATCGAAAACCTCAAGATGAGGCAGAAATAACTGGTCTGTCCTCAATTGTCCAACACTTTCTGCCCCACTATTCAACCTTCTCTGCTATTCCACCTCTAGCCCCCATGTCAGTGTGACCACATGAGAGACCCACTATCTGTCACCTTACACTGTCCCAAACTCCTGATCTGTGGCAACTGTGAATGTTGATTAAAAAAAAAAAAAATGCTGTTACCTTAAATCAGTAAGTTTGGGGGTGATTTATTACATACCTACAGGTGATTAATAGGTTCTTTCATACATCAACTTTTTTGTCTTATTTTATTCTTTGGAAATCAGGTTTTTCTTTGGTTGGACAATGAATGTAAGGGTCTACTGGCATATGCATCTCTAATTCATTTAACAAATATTTCAAGGTATGGTTGGTTTATAGTTGAGTACACATACTGGAATATATAGACCAGGAAAGGCAGGGAGACAAGTGTCATGCATAGACAGATAGACAGATATAAATAGATAAAACAAAGAACAACAACAAAAAAGTGAAACTGACAATGTGGAAAAGATAAAATATATGATGAAATCATATATTAGAGGAATCTGACCAACCTAGTCTAGAGAGAAGGTGGGTAAGGTGTTGACTCAGCTTTAGTCCCACTGTAGTGTCCCACTGCCCCTGGTATATATACCATTTAAAATGTGAGCAACATGATACCCACTGACATCTACTTAATTCTGATTCATAGCAACCCCGTTGAGTTTCTGAGGCTGTAAACCTCCATGATAAACCAAAAAACTCAAGGCTGTTGAGTCAGTGCAGACTCAGAGTGACCGTAGAGGAGACTGTAGAAATCTCCATGATAGAACATGGTAAATTGTTTTACATAAGAAGCATTATGAAAAATAAGACATATATAAAGTTTCCTCATGCTTTGGGAATCTATATTTTAAATAAAATTTCAACTAATGAGAAAACAAAGTCAACCAGAACACGAATCAAAGAACAAACCTTTATCTGTTTGGATTTGGGCTCCTCGTCCAAATAGTTTTAACCTTTTCCTCAGGATAGCAAATAAAATAGTTATCAGTTTATTGGCACTTTTGTACTATCTATGTTCATGTTCCTTCTCATTAGAGCCTAGGAGCAAGAGCTTGCTGTGTTGATAAATAATAAATTTACTGAATCTCTATGATGTTTGAAATACTGTGAGGGAAGGGAAATAAGACAAGAAAGAAGAAAAAGACAAGGCTTTGCCATTCAGAAAATTATAAGCCATAGAAATACATAGACTATGTCTATAAGATCTATTTATATACTCTGTAGGTGTTTATTAAACACCTGTTTTAACAACCCCCCTGCAAAAATATATACATGTGCATATATATATATATGTATATTGCTGCAAAGTCGATTATGAGTTATGGTGACCCTGTAGCACAGAGAGGAATTGCCCATAGAATTTCCAAGAGAGTAAATCTTTTTGGAAGCTTACTGCCACATCTTTCTGCTGTGGAGTAGCTGACAGATTCAAACTACTGACCATCCAGTTCGCAGTCAAATGCTTAACTACTGCACAACCAGGACTCTTCAGACATCAACTTAAGAGCCTGTTTTAGGTGGTCTGTTCCGCAAGAGGTAGCAAATAAGTACCAGATACTGTCTCTGCTGTTAGAATAAATCTTTTCTTCCATATTGAAAGGATTAAGATAACCATTATCATATCATTTCATTCCAGGTTCTTTTCCATCACAAAGTCACCATGCTGGAGCCAAACTCTAACTTTCACTCAGCCCTGTTTTCTCTTTTGATTTTTTTCACAATTATTCCTATTTAAAGTACTCTTTTTTTTTTTTTTTTTTCCTTTTCATCATTCCTACTAAAGCATCAGGGATGATTTGCATCTACACAGTTTTATAACTTTTCACAAATATTTAAGAGACATTTTGGGTAACAGGGAGTACACTCTGGATTCCAGAACACGTGGGAACGAAGTTCACAATCCTGCTGTCCGACAGACTTTTCATCTCTCTGACCCTCAGTTTCATCATCATTACTTTTATTACTTTATGTGGATGGTTTGAGATTTAGACAAACTAAAAAGACCGTTGATGCTGTGAGGTGCCATTGGCTCCGACTCATAAGCAACAATGTGTACAACAGAACTGCACACTGTCTAGTCCACAGTCATCGCTGTTTGAGCCCGTTGTTGCAGTCGCTGTGTCAATATATCTTCCTGAGAATTTTTTTTTTTCCAAATGAGTCTCTACTTTTTATCAAGCATGATGTCCTTCTCTAGGGACTGATCACTCCTGATAACTTGTCCAAAGCATGTGAGATGTAATCTCACCATTCCCACTTCTAAAGAGCATTATGACTATATTTCTTCCAAGACAGATTTGTTTGTTCTGCTAGCAGTGCGTGGTATTTTCAATATTCTTTACCAACACCACAATTCAAAGGTCCCAGTTCTTGTTATGTCTTCATTATTCACTGTCCAGCTTTCACACGAGTACAGTGTAATTGAAAACACCGTAGTCTGGGTCAGATGCATTTCTGTGCTCAAAGTGACCTCTTTGCATTTTAACACTTTAGAAAGGCAGCATATTTGCCCTATGTCATATATTGTTTGATTTTTTGACTGCTGCTTCCATGGGCATTGTTTATGGATCCAAGTAAAACAAATTCCTTGACAACTTCAATATTTTTTCATATTATAACATTGCTTATTGTTTCAGTTGTGAGGATTTTTCTTTATGTTGAGATGTAATCTATACTGAAGTCTGTAGATTTTGATCTTCATTAAGAAATCCTTCAAGTCCTCTTTGTTTTCAGCAAACTTACATCATCTACATATTTCAGGTTGTTAAAGAGACTTTCTCCAGTCCTGATGCTGCTTTCTGTTTCATATAGTCAAACTTCTCAGATTATTTGCTCAGTATACAGGTTAAAGACATACAGTGAGAAGATACAACAGCACTGCCATACACTATGTATAGTGTATCATGTGTATTAAACACACAGTAAAATATGCCTTTAAACTACAGCTTTTATTTATCTTGAATCTCAATACCTCCTTCAGATAGGTAGAAATATTTTCATTACGTGGATTTCATGGACAAGGAGAGTTAAGTTCAAGTACATTTCATTATTTGCCTGTGGCCAGAGGGTCAGTTACTCAATTTGGTATTCAGATCCAAAAGTTCTGATTCCGTACCTGATTGTAATTTTATAATTCCAGAGACTTGCTATTTTTCTGACAATTTCCTATCTGTCTCATTCATTGGTTTCACTGGAAAAGAAACCTGGAGCAATTCGCTCTTTCTCTGTTGATCCTCAGACTCGTTTAATGTAGCCTATCAATTCTTGTTCCAAAATATATTCTGTTCTATCCATAGAAACTCTACAGACAGTTTTACACTGGCATATATGGTTGCTATGGTCAGTACCAACCTGAAGGTAAAGGTTTGGTTATCCTCTATTGCACATCTGCTCTGTTGAGTATCTCCTTGTCCAAGTTGCTATTAGGTTACAACCTGATGGACATCAGCAAGAGTCAACTCAGTTGTCTCACAGCAGTTGTCTCTCAGCTGTCTCACAGCCCCTTTCCCCACTTCCCCAAGTAGAATATTTTATAATGGCCTGTAGAGGCTGACACTATCTCTCTCTGCCTGTATTTCCTCTTCACCCTTTGTTATGGATTGAGTTGTCTACCCCTAAAATATCTGGTAACTTGCCTAGGCCATGATTCTCAGTATTGTATGATTATGTACCATTTTGTCATACGATGTGATTTTCCTGTGTCTTCTAAATCCTATCTCTACGAAATTAATGAGGCAGGAATAGAGGCAGTTTTGTTAACTAGACAAGCCTCAGTCTACACAATTTAAGTTGTCTTACATCAGTCTCTTCAGATATAAAAGACAGAAGTGAGCAGAGCGAACTACCAAGAAACAAGAACCAAGAGAATAGCTTGTCCTTTGAATCCAGTGTCTGTGTGCTGAAAACCTCCTCATCTGGGGAAGATTGATGACAAGGATCTTCCTCCAGAGCCAGCAGAGAGACAAAGCCTTCCCCTGGAGCTGGCATTCTGAATTTTGACTTGTATCCTACTAAACTGTAAGAGAATAAAGTTTTGTTATTGTTGTTGTTAAAGCCATCCACTTGAGGTATTTCTATTATAACAGTGCTACATGACTAAGACACTCTTCAGTACCTCTTCTTTTTTTGCCCAACTCAGTAAGCCTCAGATTACTTGGCTTTTTTTCCAGTATGAGCTTGATATCTTTCTCTGACTGTTGCCTCTGCCTAGAATGCTGTCTGATCCTCTCCTAACTCTTTACGTGACAGGTTCCCATTTAGAACTCAGGAATAAGTTCAGAATCATCTTCAGAGTGAAGCTACCCCTGTTCCTGATCACTCAGTCTAAATTAGCTGCTCTCCACCTTGCCTGTCTCTATTTTACTTTCTTTTGTAACACATGTTACTATATAAAGGTATCTTGATTTACCAACTGTTTATTTCTTTTTTTCCTGTCTTCATCTACGAGAATGTAAGCCCTAGAAGATTCCCTCTGCCTTGTTGTTACTGATTGTCTAACATATAGAACAATATGGGGCACAGAATAGGCCTCCAGTCAGTACTTGTTGAAATAATGAATTAGCGATGTTCCCCAAAGTCTATTTCAGGGCCCTCACATCTCACAAAGCTGGCATTTCCAATGAATACAAGATCCATTTGAGTGTCTCCTACAGTTGAGAAAGAAAATCAGCGAGAGAGAAAGAGGCATTAACCTTTATTAGTAAATAGCAATGCTGGTAACAACAATAGTAACAGTATTTTGAATATGAACAGTATTTTGAAAATGAACAGTTCTTTGCAAGGAGTATCTGGTATGGGCTGGCGGGCGAGTGAAGAGAGAAAAGGTTATTACATCCAAAGGAAATTCAGCCAAAGAAGAAGAAACACGCAGACACACACAGAAAGAGGGAAAGAGAGAGAGAACTTACTCCTATAGATGAAAAAACAGAATTACTACAGCAGAAATTCAGAAAATTAAAATATATCCTACCACTTAATCCTCACACCCAAGTTTGAGGAAACTGTTATTATTCCTAATTTACAGGCAAAATAACTTAGACCCATAATAGCTGTGCCCCAAAGTCATCTTTTACTCCGTGGCAGAGATAATGTTTGGACCCAGATTTACTGACTACAAAGACATATTTTTTTGTGAAGTGTCTTCCATGGACCAGCATGCTTTATTCTGAGTATCCACTTACTATCTTCAATGACAAATAATCTTTCTAATTCCATGAGAGGATAAAAACTTCTGCTTCCTTATTCAGTGGCAATCTGCTATTGCAAACTAGTAGAAATAGTTCTCAGTGGATCAAAACGTAGCAAAGCCTTATGATCTGTACAGTTTTCAAGTCCAGTATATTCACAGAAAGATTTAAGTCTTGTTTTGCTACAAGTCCTCATCTTAGGAAATACAAAGACAAGCTGAAAATGAATGGCTCAATGCTGTGATCATTCAGCACACAGAAACTCCAGCGGGAGCACAGAAAGATGAGCAAAGTGTTTGGAGAGTGGATTGTGTTAACACTTCCTGCTGAGAAGAATGAATGAAAGGGGTCTTACGAGGTTGAACACTCATAATCAGGGACAGAGAGCTGGATATATTACTATTTTCCATTCACTGAGAGACCTTCTCCTTTGGTTTCATTTCATTTTCAGCTGCTTGTATTTTAAACATTGAATGAATGCAAATGTGACATTTAAACATTCAGAGGGACATTAAAAATGAACAGTTCTTTGCAAGGAGTATTTGGTATGGGTTGGCGGGGGAGTGAAGAGAGAAAAGGTTATTACATCCAAAGGAAATTCAGCTGAAGAAGAAGAAACACGCACACACACGCACACAGAAAGACGGAAAGAGAGAGAGAGAACTTACTCCTGTAAATGAAAAAACAGAATTACTACAGCAGTATATTGAATAGGAATCTGATCCCTCTTCAAATTGTTGGGAACAAACCGTAGAAAATCTAAAAATTTTATTTTCATCAGGAACGTACAGATTGTCTCCTCTCTCGCACTGCTTGATGACATAGTTTGTTAGAAAATAATCTCAATTCTTTTTTACGCATAATATTTTAATTCTCTGCCACTACATCAAGAACACCTTGAAAATACTGCAGCTGGAGAGATAAGGAAGAGGAACTTTTATTCTTACATGGGATGATTACAAGTATAAAACATATGTATACATTTGTCTTTCTAGAAACTGAACTTCGTGAAGTTGTGATAGAATTGTGTAACTCAAAATAGTAGTCAAATAATTGCAGAAGGTGCTTGCACTAATAAGTGCTGATTCAGCAAACTCAAGAAAGCAGCAGCCCTGTTCTTTGCTATTAGTCTCACAAAAGATACAGCCAATGACATCCTTCACCAGTCAAAATACGGTATGACATGACTGTAGTGTGGTGCGTAGACCTTAGCGTAAGTACCACTGGATCATGAGCAGCTGAAGAGTCAAGGTCTTGGCTCACTTTTATACCCTAAGAAAGAACGGAATGTTGGGTCACAGAATGTATGACACTCAAAATGCTTGTTGCTGATGGCCCTGCTGTTTCTTCTAGAGTTCTCAATTCAAAATGGCCCAACCTCAGTCACTAATGTTGCTGTTCACGTTACTCAGTCCTCAGAAGTATGAGGATCGTCTTCCAGAAATGAGAAGTTTAAGTCCGTTACTCACCTTCCCTCAACGAACATCACAGAACTTGGCGGCATCTTCTTCCTGGAGACGAAAATGGAGTCATATCAAACGTAGCAACTGAGCCGATTTTTCTCCTTGGTGAAAAAGAATCATATTATCCTAATACTTCAGGCACCTACATATGTCAGAGCTCAGACTCTCTTGTGCTGTGAGGAGATAGGCAGAGACAAGGGCTGACAGTGCCCAGCATGTGATCAGCTTGGTGACTTTTTAGCCTCAACTCAGAGACCTGGCTACATTTGCCCTGTAGTCTCACATAAATCACTGTCAGAGTCTTCACTTATTAATAACAATCATTCTTTCTACTTCATAGGATCACTATGAGAATGATAGAAAAATGATTTGTTACTATAAAGCACTAGGAAAAATGGACTTTTTTTTCTTTCTTGGAAGTCAGATTGTGAGGTGCTCTGAAGATAGTTTGAATACTTTGAGGGAGCCTCAGATGTTGGAACAGACCAGAATGCCTAGTAGAATTTCAGTGCACTCTGTTTTTAAAAATCTCTCTTTTATTCCTCAGTTATTACTTCCAAACTCCGTGGAATTTTTTTTTTTTTTTTAAATGGGAGTGAAATGTTATTTCCTATCCTGAATATGTGAAAGAACTTTTTTTTTACTGTTTCTGAGTATTACCTGACTGTGATGGCATATGACAGATACATAGCTATCTGTAGTCCACTGCTCTACAGTGTCACTATGTCCCCACATAGTGGGGACTGAGATCTATATCATGACAACTTAAGGAGCTGTAGCATATGCTGTCTCCACGAGCAGGCTTCCTTCTGTGGCAACCATATCATCCTCCATTAATTCTTATGATGTATTTCCTCTCCTAAATTTCTCGTGCTCCGGTATCTACGTTCGTGACCTTCTTCTGATACTTGTAGGTAGATTCCATGTGTTAGGAACATCTGTGTCCATTATCATATCTCATGCTTTCATATTCTTTCGCATTTTTGAATACCCTCAAAAGAGAATAGTTCAGAGACATTTACAGCAGTTGACTTAATTTTTATAAATGCTATCTATCTGACTGTGTTTTCGCTGAAGGTCTACACAGCAGTTTAGGTTCCCACTGAACAGCTTCTACACAAGTTGCTCAGTGACATTGGTTACATTCTTCACGACATGTGAACATTCTCATTATTTTCATTATGGTTGTTCCATTTCACTATACTCTTTTAATTGTTTTCTTTGGCTCCTTACCTCTCTATTTTACCCTGATCCTCTGGTTAGACACCTTTGTCCTTTAGCCAAGCATGTCAGGTCATCATCCACCCAATTCTAGACAATTCTCACAGCCAAGTTTCCAACTGTTGCCCTCATGTAATGGTTTCTCTCATCTCCCATGCTCAGCATCTTTGTCTCCACACTCCTCTATTAATATTTCCCTCTGATCCCTTAAACTTTACAATTGCATGGGTTTTCTCATTTTCTTAATTATTTATATATCTTTCCTCTCCCTTGGCACCCAGTGGACAGTTATATGGCAACCACAGACTCTACAGAAGTCTATTCAGGCCGTGTCAGACTCCAGCCACTCAAAAAGGTGGGACACAGGGTATTCCATCTTACTCTTGTATTTCCAGAATCACTCATTCAGGCTTCCCTATAAACCAGTTGAGTGAGTATGGAAAAGTTAATCCCTCTTTTAGAATCTCAGTTTTCTTACATCTAAAATATGAATAATAATAGCACCTGCCTTGTAGAGTTAGAATGCAAACTGCATTAGAAAATCCATGTAAATGTATTATAATTAGCAGAATGTCTGGCATGTAGCAAAAGAACAATGCATCTCAGCTATTATGATGATTATATTACTACCTCACTGCATTATTTTTCTAGGACTACTGTTTTAAAAGTACAACAAATTGAATGACATATAAAAACAAAAAATGATAATCTCAGTTCTGGAGGGCTGGAGTCTGCAGTCAGGACATCTGCAGGTCCGTGTTCACTCTGAGGGCTCTAGGGGCTTGTTGCTAATCTCTTGGTCATCCTAGGCATTCCTAGCAATGAAGATGGACATTTACATGGTGGAATTTCCTCTCTGGGTCTCTGCTTTTGTAAATGCACCATTCAGATTGGATTGGGACACACTTGACTTGGGTATTATCTCACTTAACTAATATGACCTTCAAAGACCCTATTCCCAAACAAAGGCCACATTCACAGGTACCAGACATATCTTTTGGGGACACAATTAAATTCATATCATTCACTCATTCTTAGTTTTAACCAAGCTGGGTTTCTTTTCTTTTCTTTTTTTTTTCCATGACTTACCTTTCTTTTGGCTCCAACCAAAACTCAAACACATTGCCATTGAGTCAGTTCTGACTCATAGTAACCCTAGAGGGCACAGTCAACTGTTCCATAGGATTTGCAAGTCTGTATGTAATCTTTACAGAAGTATACAGCCACATCTTTCTCTAACAGAGCAGCCAGTGGGTTCAATCTGCTAACATTTTGGCTAGCAACCAAGTACTTAAAGACTGTGTCACCAGAGGCCAGCACCTAGTCCACCCTTCAAAGCAATTTTGGAACACTTTTTCTAGAATGGCCATCAAAGCTGACATTGTATTACCCTTGATGTATCGAGTGTCATTAAAATGTCTTCCTTTCAATATTTCCTTTATCTTTCGGGGAAAGAAATAAGCCACTGGGGGCTAGATGAGGTGAACAGGGAGAGTATTCTAACACAGTTATTTGTTTACTGGCTAAAAGCTCCCTCAGAGACAACTGTATAATTAAGTTCTCAAACTTGCCACCTTACCACCAAGTGCAGTACCACCATGTGCAGTGGCCGTTCCAGAAAGAGTTACAAAAGTAAGTTCAGAGAAATCGTCAGACCTCATGTATGCTAAAATGGCAAAGGCACAATAGTAAAAGGATTAATTTCTCCCAGTGCCACTGTGCTTGGGCTTGCTTGTTTTAAACATATTTGGAGAACACTAACGAGCTCCACCTCCAAGGAAGGTGCGGTCCTGGCTGTGCAGGTGGCCATTGTCCAGATGCTTCTTTCCCTGTAGTGTGACTTCCAGTAGTTTCAAGTTTCAATCCTCTTTGTACTTCTCAGTCACTGTCTCCCAGGAGCTGGAGAAGTTCCTTCATCTGATTGATAAGTTCAGGAGGAGAAATGGCCTATCAGCTTATATCTTCTGCTGCAAACCTCCTGAAGGCTGTCTTGTTTCTGAACACCTGGCACGTGCTCTTTGCTCTTCTGTGTCCTGCTGACATTTCTCCAAACTCAGACACTCACATGGCAAGGTGAGCAGTTTTATATCACTTATTGGGATTAGATGGGAAAGTCTATTTACTTCTCAATTTCCACTGGAGAAAATATCTTTTCTGAAAAATTTTAATATCAGCTTTGCCATATAAAGATGTTATTTTTGTCCCCATCAACCTTTCACTTAATTGTTTCTACACTTTGTGTTTAGATAGGAAGGTACTGGGGAGTCACTGGGGGATTCTCAGTGCCTATACAACTGCATGTTTCAGTTTCATTTTTATTGCCTCTATAAGGAGGCTTTCTAGATATTTTCTTTCCCTGATTGCCCCTTATCCTAGTTCATGCAATTGTAATATCACATAGATATCTATTTGTGGACTGTGGCCCTTTGGAGGACCACAAACCATTCTAATATCTAAGATATTGTGGCCCTAAAAATCAGTTGTCATCCTCAGGGGGGTATTATTGCATGTTATCAATATTAAATAGCAGGAACACAGTGCAGCCACCATGTAGACGTTATGACTCGTTCCAGAGTTCCTCAGCTCCTTCCAAAGCAGTAGTCTATGCCCACAGAACTAGGGATATAGAGCGCAAGAGTGACACTAGGGGAGCTTAAAGGGAACTCCATCTAACCCACAGAATCCTGATCTATACTAGTAAAACTATGTTTCCATTCATTTGTCCATAACACATTATCACCTTTTAAGGGTATATTTCGGTGGATTGTTTAACTTAAAATATAGACTCCATAAACCCCCAAAAACCCACTGTTGTTGAGTCAACTCAGACTTGTGGTGACCCTATAGGACAGAGTAGAACTATCCCATAGAGTTTCCAAGGAGCAACTGGTGGGTTTGAACTGCTGACCTTTTGTTTAACAGTTGTAGCACTTAACCATTACATCACCAGGGTTTCCAGCATACATAAAATTAAACTTATAAGAGCTGGGTAAGACATTTTGAAATAAAATGCAATTATTCTCCAGAAGAGCCGAAACTAAGACTTGAAATATCAATGCAACCTTCAACTGAGAGAGGTCATATGTATATGTATGTATGTATGTATATGTGTATATGTGCGCTATGTACGTGTGTGTGTGTTAGAATACAATGAACAGAGAAAGCAAACAAAGTTTCCCAAGATGAACTCTTAATCAAGAGTTACCAAGACATGGATTCTGACTTGTAGCTATAGCATGTGCTTGAGCCGCTTCTCATATGGACAACTCTATGTAGAGCATTTCTGGGTGAATACCACACAGCCATATTTATCCAAGGAAAGCTGATCGTGCTCCCCAGCCTTATCAGAAAGGAGTAACAACAAATCTGGCAGGAGATAAACAATGGTAAACCTCTGAGAGTTTAAGACATGTGGCCAGGCATAATCTCATTTAATATTCAATAACTCCGTGAGGTAGAAACTATTAACATGTTCATTTTGTAAAAGAAACACAATGAGATTTAAGGAGGTAAGTAACTTGTTCAGTGTCAAACCTCAGTCAACATAGTTATATAGACTATTTTACCACTACCATTCTGCATGCTACCGGCTCTCAAATTCTACATAAAAATATTAAGATTAATCATCACAATGATGACATTGCTCTTTTCTTATACTTTATCTTTTTACACTGTAAGATGGATGAGTATTGTTTTCAATGTATATCCTCATGTGAAAGGGGAAGAAAGTGATTCTTTGGGAAGGAACTATGGCGTATACCATCGAAACACATGCATACATGCAGTTGCTGTAGATTTCGTGCTAATCATAATCTTGTGTGTTTCTGTGTAGGACTGTACTCAGCAGGGTTTTCATACCTGTGACCTTTCAGAAAGAGAGTGCCAGGCTTTTTGATTCAAGCATCCTCTAGGTAGATTTGAACCACTCGACTTTCGGTTGGTCATTAAGGACTTAATTATGTCACATATTGAGCCTTAAGATAAACAATTCTTTATTGTAAGCTCTATAACCTATAAAATTAAGATACCCTAAAAATACAAACAATAGGAAAAAGAAAAGGAAACACAGCTATGAAGTAAGTATTATGAGTAATGATTTTCCTCTTACAAATGAGGACACTGAGGATCATAGGATGACAGCGATTGATTCAAGGATATCCAAGAAAAAAGCCTCCAAAGAGATCTGCGAAGTTCTGACTCAGTCCACTGGTAGACTCCCTCCTCCACACTGGCCCTAGCAGGCGAGGTGCTCATGTTCCCTTCCCACTGTATTATTTTGCTCCTGCACCTGCTCTCAACTGCCCATCTCTGCACTCCTAGACATCTCTTCAAAGTCTGTAAGTCATTTGGAGATCAGCTTCCCAACATTCAGACACTCTTGTGCTAAACAAGTTTGCAGTACATAAGGCACAGAAAGGATTTACATCTCTGACTCTTTTCCAGCAGATATTACTTATCTTGAACTGCCAGCAGAGCCTCGTCTATGTGGCATGCGTGACAGTGAAGAATAGCTTTTGCTGCATTGCCGGGCTTGCATGAGGAGGAGGAAATCAGAAGTCATCTTTAGAGCGGATGAATATTCAAGAACAGCTCTAGGGAATACTGGCAAAGGGGGTGAGGTTTGAGACCTAATTTTAGGGCCCATAGATATAACCCCCCAATTCACTGATCCTAGCAAGGTTGTTTTTTTCTTTTGGATATTTGGCAAGTAGGCCAAAATCCAGGAGAGATGAATTATTCAGCCTTCCTTATGACCTCTGCATGCCAAATCATTCCCAGTAAGTGCTGTCTTTGAACTACATATCATCAGAGAAAAGTTTGTTTATAACTTGTTTCTTTAAAACTTGAAATCAACTGCTTCATAAGCAAACTATAATAGAAGGTGGTTATGGGTGGTGTGGCTGATACATATCCTAGTACTAGCTTTCATACAGCAGACAGTCAAAAATGGTAACTCTCTTTAATGTCCTCTTCTGGTATACAGAACTACTGACTAAAACTTACCAGTTTCTTTTTCCTCCAAAGCACAGTATACTGTGATTAATACAGGCACTGTCTGAATTTTATACTTTGCTTCTGTTGTAACCACATCGAGCTTTTCAACGCATCTTCATTGTACTTAGAACAGAGTAGATAAATATTTATTAATGAACCTATTTTTCAAACAAATTTCCAGGGGACACCTAGAAATCCTTGTAGTTAACCATCTAAATTAATGAATACAAGGGAATCAGTTAATTTTGCAAAACTGGTTGAATTGACTAAAAATGCAATTTTATTTATATTTTTAACTTTTATTTGAACAAGATCTTTTCAGTCCCTTGTGATATTTGCCTATGCAATTGAAAATGTTTTCAAATTGTACAAAAGGGTCAGTTATATGTCCATTTAATATCATTGGACCATGTGCAGAAATGATTCCTTTGTACTTTTCAGTTTTAATAGAATGACTGACCTCTGAATCCAGAGTCTTATTTAAACTTAAGAAATCCTTCAGGATGAGATAAAGAGCAGGACTAAACTCATGAAATCTATCTGGTAATGAAAATTAGTTCAAAATCCTATGTTGACATATATGAAAATGTGTTAAAAAATAAAACATATTTCATAGGCACAAATATATTTTTTCAGCATAAGCACAGTGTCAAGTACTAACATAATATAAACTATTTTGAGGGTTTTAGTCACAGCACATATGTACTCTTTTTTCCCCCCCTTTCTACTCTGACATCAAATGCTAATAGCAGAGGATCCACTTTAGAATAAAACAAGAGAATGTGGTATCTCTCACTGTGACATGTATGCAGTCTTGAAATGTTCACCAGAAATCTATTCCATCCTGAATGCACATGGGAGACTCACTGTCACTTTTTCATCATCAGGTCCACTCCCACTTGGTGGCAGTAATTGCTGCACAAACTGCAGACAACATAGATGTAACCCCACACCATTCAAGGGAAAGGGGACTTCAGTGAAAACTAGGAAAATGTAATTCCCAGAAGTACTAGCTACATCGATCCATCTTAGGAGTGTATCCATACACAAACCAGTCAGCACAGAATTAAAAGTGGCCAATCTCAGATAAGTTATGTATGTTGTCTTAAATCATCATCTCTTGCTACAGTTGAAGGTACTATTGGTCCCTCAAAAGAAAATATGTCTTTTTGATTGAGAAAGGGAAATTAGATAACACCAAATGCCAACCTTTATGTCTGAATCTGTGTGGGTCAGCCTGGGGATTTGCATTTTAACAAAATTCTCCAGTGATTCTTATTGGCATTTACTTTGAGAACGACTTTTCATGTAAAATTTCTGCACTTCAGAAGCACCTTAAATATTGCCTGAAAGAGTGAGCCTGTTAACCAATAGCTGATGACATTCAGAAATAATCAAAGTTATAAGGTTTTAGAAAAGGGAGATAGGAAGCAGTCATATGGTTTTAGCCATAGAAAATTCCAGGGGCTTTCTTTGTGTCCCAGATATGCAAGAGTTCCTCAGACTCTGAGAACATGCGTTGACTGAGTGATCAGAGATACCACTTTCAACTGGTATTTTCACATGGGATGACATTGTCTGAAACTATCCTGTTGCTAGGTGGGGAAATGTCTGAAAATTCTTGCTCATCCATTCTAAGTCTGTAGAAACTGAGACATACAGAAGTGAATTCAGGACAAAGGTGTGAATTCAGATCTTCCAACTTCCTATCTAGTCCTCATTCAACCGTAGGTTCCAGATGACTGAAGAGTACAGGGGATAGACTTCCATGTTTGAGAATTATGTATGCTATTTATCTTGTCATAGGTCATCATATCTTTGCTGTAGCTGTGGTCTACTTATTGACCATAGAAAATGCAGCCCGTCTATCTGTAAGCAGAAATTTGGATGTAGGAGCAGGGGACTTGGGAAGGGTGAGGGAGAAGATACAGAGGTGAGAAACTAAGTAGTCTTCCCTCTCTGAGTACCATATTTGAGAATCTACTAGTCAGCTAATGCTGCCAGGTCTGGGTATCAAGGTACAAAAACAGGTTTAGATTTTTCTTTGGTTGGCATTTTGTTGTAACTAACTGACTGTTAACTGAAACCAATACAAAGATTGCTGAGAATATACAAGTCAGCTACCTCTAACATGGTGTCTAAAAATTGACACTGTTGACATTTTGGGACAGATAGTTCTTTGTAGTGGGAATGCTATCCTGAACTGTAGAATGCTTAGCTGCTTCCTTGGCCCCTCCCTGTCCACTAGATGCCAGTAGCATACCTGTCTCTATTGTGACAACCAACAATGTCTTCTGATACTGTCAACTATCCCCTGGGGGGAAAACAACATCTTCCCCCCTCCCCCCCCCCCCGCCAACTGAGAACCTCTAATCCATAAGAAAATCTAAGTGCATGTCATTCTACATATGAATATGGAATGGTTTCTAGCAGACAAAATGTAAGTTGAGATCTTAGCCTCCAGTTTTTTGATAAAAGGGCTTGCAGATTACTGTTAGATAGTAGAGTTTGGGTAGTTTTTTGTTTAGCCGTCCCCTTCTTCATTTTTGTGATATTTACCTGGTGCTACGACATGCCCTGAAAGAGCCCTGGAGACACAGTGATTAGGTGTTCAGCTGTTAACCAAAAGGTTGGTGGTTTGAACCCACCAGCTGCTAAACAGCAGAAAAACATGTCAGTTGCTGGTCTTGGAGGCACTGTGGGGCAGTTTTACCTTGTCCTGCAGGGTTGTTATGAGTTGGAATTGACTAGGAGGCAACTACTAGATAGGTAAGGTGTTTCTGAGTTACCTCTGTCTCTGTACTTGTTATAAGGATGCTCTGATTACTGAGTTTTCATTAAGTGATTTCTACAACAGATTCTTTTTCTCTCTCTGCAGTGTACCTTGCAAAATGCTAGTTGGGACTGTGTGAATTCTGTCTATCTCCTTAACAGGTGTTTTCTGTATCTATATCTACAGTTGCTCACATAGGTGCAACCAGCATGATCTCTTGCATTTTCCATACCTTGATAAATTTGGTATGTTTGTCTGCCAGGAAATGGAGAGAAGTATAAAAGGACTTTGGGCGAGAACACTGCCAGCCTAATAAGAGAACATTCTGGGAAACAAAAAGCAAAATTAAAAAACAACAACAACAACAAAAGCCCAATGAACCTAAACATAGGCCACCTCAAACTTCTGACAGCCTCTAGAACAGTCATTGCAGGACTTAATTAACGACTTCACTTTTTGATTACATTCAGTTTTGTAATGCGAGTTCTTCTTGCTTGTGCAAATAGTCTTTTCTGTTCTTGTTCACATTCTGCTTATTTACTGCTTAAGGTCTTCCTGGCGCAGTGTGATACAGACCCTGAGGGTAGGAATTGAATTAGGTAGAGTCCTCACTTACAGTGAATTGTGCTGGCTGGTTGTATGTGCAGCAACAGCTAAACCAACAGTTTAACAGTGTATTACAGAGAAAGGACATCCAATTATCTCTGGAGACGTGAGAACTAATCTCACAGGGACTTGAAGTATAAGTAAGAATTCACCAAACACACAGGGAACAGTTCAAACATGTGGAACAGCATTTTTTTCAGACATAGAATTATGAAAATTCATGATGTCTATAATGAGGAATATGTTTCCTAAATATTTGGTTAGAGGAAGCCAAGTGATGTGGGCCGGGTAGAAGGGGGCAATGGAACTAGAAGGAATGCTAACACACTGAGTTAAAACCATACGTATTGCATGGGTATTTTTAGGCAGAATAAGGACATCACACGTGTAAGCTTAGAAAGGTATAGCTAGCATCATGTGCTTTTCCAATGAAAGATGAAGACAGAGGAAAAGAAAGAACAAGAAAATAAAATATTTGATCAATAATTGAAGCAAGATGTAGTTACTGTTGGAATGAAAGTACTGATGGTAAGGCTGTCAGAGCATATAAATCTCTGAATGCAATTTGCAGGGCTTGATGGCAGATTGAGTGGACTAGTGAAGAGAGGGTTAAAGAATGACTGCCAGTCTTCAAAAGTATGTGATCTAAGAGCATCACTGATGAACTACATTTTACCTAATTATTGCTAATTATTAATGACACAGGATCACAGGCTAATGGATGCAACATAGACTGAGCTCCCTTACCAAATTACAGTTTTGAAAAATTACTCTGAATCTGCTGCTTTTCACTTTTACAAGGGGAGCTCTCTGAAGCACGTCATGGAGGTTCCTCAGCCTCATGCACAGGTTTTCTGAATTAATTTTCTGTGTCATCTCAATGATCCAAGAACTTTATATTTCGTGACCATAACTGTGTGCTTACAGGCGAGACATCTCTCACATTAGTTGCACTTCAAAGGCCAAGTAGATAATGGGGACATCCTCAACTTTTATATTCTGGAAATATTATATATAGCCAAGGAAGCAGGTAGGCTTGGCACTGCCATACCTTGACATAGATACACAGGTGAGTAGGTAGGTAGGTAGATAGACAGACAAACTGACAGAAGGATAGACCAACAGACAGAGAGACCAACAGACAGAGAGACCAACAGACAGAGAGACCAACAGACAGAGAGACCAACAGACAGAGAGACCAACAGACAGAGAGACCAACAGACAGAGAGACCAACAGACAGATAGACCAACAGATAGATAGACCAACAGACAGGTCACTGGATAGACAGACCAAGGAACAGATAAACTGACAGGTAGATCAACAGACAGGTAAATGGTTATCGATATGTAGATGGACAGATAGCTTATTGGTCATGGGGACTGGGAAATGTCTATTCTTACAAACTTTAGACCAACTCATTAAAAGTACTTTTATTTCCTTGGTGCCTGGGTTTGTTTCCCTTGCGGATATTCCCCTACCTCGGTTAGACACAACCCATCTCAGTTTTACTTTCTTACCATTTTAAATTATTATAGATACAGAGGTATTTTCAATTTCTGCATTTTATACATGAGGGCTTATAAACCTCAGTGAGATGAAGTAATTTGCCGAAGGTCACATGCAGGAGAAGTTTAAATAAAAAAAGAATTAGATAATTGAGTGTCAGGTCTAGGGCTTTACCTTCTAAGACCTAAGATAACAAAGTAGCAGCAATCATGTTGCTTGCCTTGCTGGCCTTGAAGCAGTGAACAAGGTAAGCACAGGCTTACTTGTGCTTACCTCCTACTCTGTAGGGAACAATTTCACATGTTAAAACTGATGTGAAATTATTCCTTATTGGAGAGGTGTTTGAATCTGGAAAATTCAGCTTCAGATATAGGGTGTTTGCTCCTTGAGACAACTCAGAACAGGTAGATTTTCAAAAGCAAAACATGTTTTCCTCAGAAGTAAAAACATAACAGAATCAGTCACTTGTTGTCATTGAATCAATTCTTAGTCATCATGACTCAATATACATCAGTAGAATTGTGCTCCATAGAGTTTTCAATAGATGATTATTCGGAAAGAAGTCATTAGGCTTTTCTTCTGGGCACCTCTGGATGAACTTGAACCTCCAAACTTTCAGTTAGCAGTTGAACATGTTAACCACTTGCACCACCAGAGACTCTGATGCCTGACATGAGTTGGGTTAACTGGTTCTACGTGGGGTGTTTAATCTGCATAAGGGATGGTACATGAGACTAGCTTGAGCAGCTGTTTAGATGACACCTAACAGAAAAAAGGAAGATTCGGTGCATAAGAGGAATGGTTCAGAAAAAATTCTGAAGCCTGGTGGAATGGTGGATGCCCTGTAAAACAAACAAAAAACAAACCAACCAACCCACTGCTATCTAGTCGATTTTGACTCATAGCAACTCAATAATGCATACTGTTATTTTTTGTGAACTTTCCCCAGTAAGTTGAGATTCTGACACTGGTAGTCAAATAATGACAAAGACAGTGGTGAGACCCAGCTGGAGCCCTCAAAATTTTTTGGTATTAGTTTACTGAGAATTTGTCTCGAAGTATTCCCAGAGTTTTAACCACTACACCATCAGGGCTCCGTATATTCCTGATGTTTAGATAGACAGTGTGGTAGAGAGGGGTAGGGGGAGTATGTGGCTTAGACATGCGATGATGTCTCCTCTTTCCTTTTGTCTTTGGTGTTGTTAGGTGCCATAGAGTCTATTGCAACTCATAGTGACTCCAAGTGACAGAGTGGAACTTCCTTATAGGGTTTTTTAAGCTGTAATTTTTATAGAAGCAGATCACTGGGTCTTTTTCTCATAGAGCCACTGAAAGAGTTTGAACCAGCAACCTTTTAGTCAGCAGCTGGATTCTTAACTATTGAGTGACCGATGCACTTCTCTATGCTTTACTTGCCTTCAAATAAGAGTATATTGGAATTCCTACGGTTGTCGTTAGGTGCCATATAGTCGGTTCTGACTCATGGCAACACTATGCACAGGACAACAAAATGCTGCGTGGTCCTGCGCCGTATCCACAGTCACTTTTTATGCTTAAGCCATTGTTGCAGCCACTGTGTCAATCCATCTCATGGATGCTCTTCCTCTTTTCCCTGACCCTCCCGTCTACCAAGCTGGTATCCTTTTCCAGGGACTGATCCTTCCTGAAAACATGGCCAAGGTGTGTAAGACTCAGTCTTGCTATCTTTGCTTCCAAGGAGCATTCTGATTGCGCTCTTTCGTGTTACCTGCATCAAAAATAATACTCTGAAGAGGAGTCTCTCAAAATACCTGAATGCAAATTGTAAGGGATGTTAAAATCACATGGAACCATGTCGTCTCTTCAATAAATTTGTATATTTATTATGCATAAATGTGCATATATATTTATTATGAATAAGCTCTTTCTGACTAGCTCAAAAGATAGCCAAAAGATCATGATCAAGTTGTTGATTTCTTCAGAGCTTCCCTGACTGTGGGGAATGAGAACAATTTGAAACTTCAAAGTATCAAGTAATGAGTTTCCAGGTTGATATCCCCTAGAAACTAATTGAATTCATGTGTTCTTTTTTTCCACTTAAGATTAGTTCTGACTGTGTTTCTGAAAATGAAAAGCAAGAAGTAGCACTCTCTTCATAAGGTTATTGCATAGCTCAACTACGGACTTCAGGAATTGCTAATGATTTCAGGGCTAGTGAATAGCAAATGCTGTAAATGAGAGGACGAACTTCCAAAATACCTTTCAGCTTGGTTGCCTTGAATTATGCAGAGTAACTAGGGTGATCTCCATTTTAGTCTGGCGTTGGAGTTTTAAACATGATTGAAGGGTCTCCTCTGACTTGTAAGCAATACGGAGACTATACTCACACCAAAGTTCTCAGACACGGAGTAGGCATGCCAATTTCTCCTTCGAGTGTGTTAGCAAACCAAAAAAGTATGACACAGGAATGTTGAAAACTGAATTCGTGGCTCTGTGCTGAAATCTGTCACTGTCTCCACCACCTACGTTGGCTATTTTCGTGTGAAAGAATGACTGTCACCCTCTCCCCAATCCTCAATGTGGATTCCCGTTCCACTACAATGTTTCCCTGAGAAGGCACCAAGAAAAATCAGAAAAATGTATTTACTAACTCATACTGCTTTTGTCAGTGTCAATTCCTGGCACTTTCACTGATTTCAAGAACAAGAAATTCCAATTTTAGAAGTGGCAACATACAACAGCAAAAAGATGGAATCAACCCATGTGCCCAACAACAGATGATCGGATAAACAAACTCTGGTATATCTACTCAATGGAACACTTTGTAATGATAAAGAACAATGATGATTTTAGAAAGCATCTCATAACCTGGTTTCAACTGTAAGACATTATGTTGAGTGAAATTAGTCAGTGGCACAAGGACAAATATTGTATGAGACTCCTATGATAAGGACTTAAAAACACACTGATGTACAGAAGAAGACTCTCTGATGGCTGCAAGGGAGAAGAAGGAGGGAAGGAGAGGGTTGGTTATGGATTAGACAGTTAAGAGAAATTTGTTTGGGTAAAATCAGTGACAGCACACATCAGAAAGAAGACCAATTTAATTAGACTTCAACATAACCTGAAAACTCTTCCAGTCTTAATCCAATATTGCCAGGATAGGGTAGTAGGGTTAGTGGTCCAGGTACCATGCTTTCAGAGGACATTGAGGCCAACTGGCATAACTAGCCTATTGTTAGGAGAGTCTTCTGTACCCTATACAAGTGAATGATGTCTGGGAGCTTAAAAGCAAGGAAGCTGCCATCTGAGGTAACATCAAATGCTCCCAACTCAGCTGGAACAGATGATCACCAAGCACAAAAATAACATGAGGGAAAAAGAACCCAGAAGACAGAAAGATCCATCTAAATGGGTGACTATATCAACATGTGACCAACCAGATGGTAACCGGCCACCATGAATGACAGCCGTGATGGGGCTCACATGTTGAGTTCCAGTGGAAACATGAGGAAAAAAGGAGTACACCCTAAAAACTTCACTAAAAGATTGCAACTGATAGTCTGAAGGCCTGGGAGTTCCCCGGGAAGCATGGCCCCTAGACCTGAGGCTGCCCCTGATCATAAATCATTACTGAAGTTTACTCCTTGGACAGGAATGGATTGGACTCATGGACACAGAGTGACCATATCGTGCGTGCCGTTTATGGTTCTATGCATCTATAGGATGTAGTCCTACTAGCCTCTTCCTAGAGGGGAGTGTAGGGGGTGGAGAGGAGAGGACAGGAGATTGTTAAGAGGATATGAAATGTATAGAATGGAAAGGAGGAGTGCGCTGTCACTAGGCAAGGGGAGCAGAAGTAGCTGTAGATAGGTGGGCATGCAAATTTAAATTGGAATGCACGCTTTCACTTAATCACAATTAAAAAAAACAAATAAAAGTGGCAACACATGCGTACTCAGATACACATACAAAGAAAGAACATTCCAGAGTCTTGTGCAGAGACATCGTGGCTTCTGCCTCTTAGAAAGGACATATATTCACCATTTTGTATTATTTTAAGCAGTCATATTTAGTCCCTTGTTGACTTTCCAACACAATGGGCCAAGCAACAAATTAGAGACAAGCATCTCTAGGTCAAATCCTAGGTTGATCCTAAGCTTTCTCATCTTGTAGCTCCTCTTGCAGCCTTGATTCTTCAAGGGCTTCAAACCAGTTCATTCTAGTCTGACCTACTGCTGAGTATTCACATCTCCACCCCAAATACACTGGATCATAATCTACATTTTCACAAGATCTGCAATTCATTCTTATGTACTCCCAGGCGATTCTTATATATACATAAAAATATATGTATGCAGTGTACCTGCGGTAGAAATGCACATTCTCAGCAGGGGATCACACCAGTTTGAAATCTTGATTTTTTTTTTTCTCTCTATGAGAAAAAAATTGGGATCTACATAGGCTATTCATTCTTACTTCTTAAAGTTTATGGCTGCCTTCTATTAATTAATTTTAGTTAAACATCTACAATAGAAACTATCACTATCAGTTCAAAATAATTCAGTGGATTCTAGGGATTCCACAATGATTAAAGATACTGTAGCAGGATTTTGCAGAATAAAATTTCAAATTTCCATGGAATCCAGATTTTCTGGAGCCAGGGAAGCTGGATAAACTCCCAAAACTATTGCCCTGAGATAATACTTTCACTTTAAACCAGAAATATCCCCCCGAATGTCTTCTGAAAACCAACTAGTAGCTTAGCTTAACTAGTAAAAACTATGTGCCTTGAGTTTGTGTTCTTTTAAAGAACTAGCTGTATGGAATCAAACTGACAACAGAATTCAAAAGGTTAGATAGGAAATTTGGGGGATAGTGTGTTTCTGTTAATGGGGAGGAACAATATGGGAAAGGAGGGTGGGAATAGTTAGGCAACTTGAAGTATAATATCAAAGTCACTAAACTGTACAAGTGGAAATTGTTGAATTGGTGTATATTCTGTTACATGCATTCTCAACAATAAAAAATAGAATAAAACAAATTATACATAAAAACATGATTTCATAATGAGGTTGCAACTGACTTACCCAGCACATTCTTGCACCTCTTTCCAGTAAATTCTCACATTTCAAGGTAGCCCAGTCACCTCTTCAAAACACATTCTGCTGACTCTAATTTCTGCATCCTCCAACTTCTGGGAAAGTCTTTCAAAAAATTAACTTGAATTTCTTTCACCTAGCCAGATCTTCTCCGCAACAGTTCAAAGGACATTTCCTTCAAGATATTTATCCTGATTTATCCAGCTATTCCTGGACAACTTTTCACCTTGGATTCTTATGAAATTTATTGTCAGAGATAATAGATTTTTCATCAGCAACACTTATCTTGGTAATCAGGTTATTAGGAATTTGAGGATAAACAGCATTTCTTAAACACATAGCACAGAAGCAGGGACATAGAAGAGAAATTATGTTAGTGGTCACAACATGGAGTGGGTTTCTACATCAGGTACATTTAGGTTTAGATCCTGACTTAGTGGCTTTCTAGGTCTGTGGTCCTGATAAATTATGTATCCCCTTGACCATTTTCTCCTTTATAGATGAGTTTGTTTATGTCCCTGAGACACATGGGTCTTACCTGACAGCTTGTTAGAAATGCAGACTCTCAGGCTCTGCTCCGTATCTTCTGAATCAGAAGTCATATTTTAACAAGATTCCAATGCATATTAAGGTTAGAGAAACATTAGTTTCTATGACTAGGTTTAATAATCTAAGGAAACAGCTTAGCATGGTTCTCAACAAACAATAAACAAAGCAAAACAAAACAACTTGTTGCCACGGAGTCAATTCTAAGTCACAGCAACCTTATAGGGCAAAGTAGAACTGTCCCATAGAGTTTCTAAGGAGCACCTGGTGAGTTTGAACTGCCAAACTTTTGGTTAGCAGCTGTAGCTTTTAACCAGGACACCACCAGGTTTTCTAAACATATAGCAAGCACTCGGTAAGCACAAACTGTTGGTTCCCTTTGAGTTGCTTCTGCCTCGTAGTGACCTGTTATGCTTATTAACGCACTAAACACTGCCATAATTCTGAGAAGATGAAGATAGAACTTAATTATTTGGATGATGATAGCAGTACTTTACAGCACTGTAATTAGTACTGTCCAAACAAACAGACAGAAAACCTTCAAAAGTGCATCCAGTAGCTGTTTCTTATGAAAAGAGTCTGGATGGAATTAAAAGAATGAACATGACATAATGCTTTAGAGAAGACACTGAAACCCCAGGAAGTTAAGAGACAACTTAAGGCTACGAAGGAAGCAAATTACAGAACCAAGCTCTCTTTGTATTTACTACCTCTTGCTCCCGTGAAATTTAGCCTTCTGCCTTAGTTATCTGTAAACTGGTGCCACAGTAGTTAAGTGCTATGGCTGGTAACCGAAAGGTCAGCAGGTCGAATTCACCGGGCATCCCTTGGACACTGCATGGGGCAGTTCTACTCTGTCCTCTAGGGTTGCTGACTTGGAATTGACTCAACGGAAGTGAGTGTGGTTTGGTGGTGGTGGTCTTCATTATCTAGTGCTGCTATAACAGAAATACTGCAAATTCACGGCCTTAATGGAGAGAAACTTATTCTCTCACAGTTTACAAGGCTAGAAGTCTGAATTCAGGGTATGGGCTCTAGGGAAAGTTTCCCTTTCTCTGTCATTTATGGGGGAAAGTACTTGTCATTAGGCTTCATCAGATCTAGGTAACATCTCAGGGCAGGGATTCCAAGTCCAGAGGGCATGCTCTGTTCTCAACTCTGTTTTCTTGCCAGTAGGAGGTATCCCTGTCTCTTTGTTCACTTCTCACTTTTATAACGCAAAAGAGATTGACTCAAAATACAACCTAATCCCATAGACTCCTCGTTAACATAACTGCCTCTAATCCTGCCTTATTAACATCATGTTGTTGCTCAGTGCCATCAAGTCCCTTTCAACTCACAGGTTAACACTATGTACAACAGAATGAAATGCTGCCTGGCCTTGTGCTAACCTCACAGTCATTACACTTGAGACCCTTGTCACAGTCACTGCACCAGTCCATCTCACTGAGGGGTTTCCTGTATTTTCCCGACCTTATACTTTACCAACCACGATGTCCTTCTCCATGGACTGATCCTTCCTGATAACACGTCCAAACTATGTAAGACAAAACCTCCCTATACTTGTTTCTAAGGAACATTCTGGCTCTACTTCTTCGAAGATGTCATTTAGGTAAGATTTATACCACATAGGAAAATTGTATCAGATGGCAAAACAAGGAACAATCATATAGTACCAGGAATCATGGTCTAGCTAAGTTGACATATAGTTTTTGAGGGCACAAGTCGATTCATAACACCTTCTGAAACAAAATTTCAAGCAGATTATCTTTCCGAATATTCTTGAAGGGTTCATTAAAGTCCAAGCTTTTTAGTGCCTGTTTAGTATCACCTATGCTCGTCACATGTGTCCTATAGTCTCCATGCATCATTGTCCAGACTTTCATCTCTTTAGATCATCAATTCGTAATCCCTTAAATGCATTTCTTCTCCACCACCTACAGAAATCTCATTTCTCCTTTAAGTTTCTCTTTGTATGTAGCATGTCATTTTTCTGTGAAGACACCCATGTCAGCTATAAAGGCTTAGTTCTCCTGTTGCTCTTCCAAAGCATAAGTAATACTTTTCTATCTAGCTTCTTATTAAACTATGTTGAGATTGTTTGTTTATGTATCAGAATCTCTCTGTGAACTGTGTACTTACTCATTGATAGAAATTCTCATCATTTTCTTGGTTTAATCCCTAGACATATAGCAGAAAGTTTTGTATGTTAGCATTCCTTGGAGGCTCTTGCAGGACTGGTTAAGACCCAAATTGCCTGGCCCCATTTCCCACCCCACCCCATGCTACCCCCATCCCTAGAGTTTCTCATTCAGTGGCTCTCTGGTGCAACCTGCTAATCTGCATTTCTAACATGCTCTAGGCATTGCTGATGCTACTGGTCTACACAATAAGAGACACACTAACATACTAAGTAGCAACTTCAGAAACTTGTGACAAATATGACTAGAAATAACTTTGTCCGTAGAACTTTATTGGACTTTTTTTGTTTTTATTCCTTTTTCCCCCAGAGCATTTGTTTTCTACTGCTGCGTGACAAATTACTACAAATTTAGTGGCTTACAGCACATAGATTACTGCACAGTTTCCAGGAGTTGGGAGTCTGGGCTGTTACTCTGGGTCTGTCTCACAGGCTACAATTAAAGTGTTGGCTGGGTTGCATTCTCATCAAATGCTCAAATGTGGAAGGATCCTTTGCTAAGCTCCTCAGGTTGTTGGCAGAATTAATTTCTTTGAGACTGTAGAATTCGTAGCACTTTGCTTTTTCAAAGTGAATGAGATGATCTTCCTCACCTGAGGAGACACCTTGCCCCTATTCTAAAGAACATGCTTGACTGAGCTAGACTCACCCGAGATGATCTCTTGGATTAACTCAAAATCAACTGATTTGAAACTTTAATTACATTTGGAAAATTCTTTAACCTTTGTTGAATCCCAGGTCTGAACTAATCAAAGACAGAGGATTACACAAGGATTTGAGTCCCTAGGGAGTTACCCAGGATGCTTATGATCCATTGTCCTTGAGTTGATTTTCACTTATAGCAACTCTTTAGGTAGAGTAGAACTAGACCATTGGGTTGCCAGGGAGCAACTGGTAGATTCAAACTGCCAAGGCTTTGGTTAGCAGCCGAGCTATTAGCTACCATGCCATCAGGGCTTATATTGTTTCCCAATTTGTAAAGTGAGAAATTAGTATTACTGACTCCTATAGCTACAGTGGGTCCCTGGGTAGCATTAAATGTTAATACATTCATCTGTTAACCAAAAAGATGTCTAAGTCCACCCAGACATACGTCAGAAAGAAGACTTTAAAATCTACTTCAGAAAAATAGCCACTGAAATCACTCTGAAGTATTCTAACACACACGTGGTCACTATGTCATGGAACAAACTTGATGGCAACTGGTATTACTGCCAGAAGCATTCAATGGGACAAAGCGTTCAGTATCCTTAGCATAATGCCTAGCATATACTGAATGACTAATAAATGTTAACTATCAATCATTTGGAAAACATGGTGGTGTAGTCATTAAGTTCTATGGCTGCTAACCAAATGGTCAACAGTTTGAATCCACCAAGCACTCCTGTGAATCTCTATGGAGCACTTTTACTGTCCTATAGGGTCTCTGTAAGCCAGAATTGAGTCAGACAATGGATTTCCCTTGGAATTATTAATAGCTTGTGTATCTGCTTCATGACAATTACTTTTTTATATATGTATTTTCTGTCCCACTGAGTAACAGTAGAATATATAACAGAGTGACTGGATGAATTCTTTCAGTTTAACATACACAGCAGAACTGTAAAATAAGTATTATCCTCTGAATCTTACATATGACAAATAAATTGTTAGGCACCCAGAGTATCAGTATCAGTGCCAGGATTCAAAGTCAAATCTATCATATTTGCAGCCATGCCTTTCAGCAATATTGCAACGATTTAATTAAAATATAACTTTGCAGAAGTTAAAAAAAAAAAAAAAAAGATGGCCATTGCGTGGGCCACTGCTTAGTTACACTGGAAGATAATGTGGACTGTACAAAATCAGGATGACTTCAGGAGCTTTAATGAGCAAAAGCAATTGAAGAAAAGAGAAACATTTATGATTGATCAGAAAAGTGAAAATACGTTCTGTGCAATGAAATCTGTGCTGATTGCACTTGCCAGAAAGACACGTCAGGAAACACAACAAAACAACAAAGTTATAATCCATTACAAGTATTATAAAGTCTCTCACATGTTCCTCTTAATAGAACTCAGAGGTAAGAGAAAAAGAGCAATAGTCTCGGATTTAGGCAAAATGAATTCATCTGTCAGACCTAAGGAGCACAGCACAGCTGATGTTTTCAGCACGGTGACAGTGAACATACAACATAGAGCTCTCTAGGCTTAGTTTTCACATCTGAGAATTGGATATCATAACATCTGTGTCTTAGTTCTCTTGTGAGTTGTAAATTAGATAATGAATATAGAACACTTGGTACACTACCTGCTATATAATAAATACTCAGTGGAGATGACAATAAATCACTGTAATATCTAAGTGAGGCCATGGTGTCCTTGTTTGGCATACTTCAAAGAACTGTGGAGAGGACCTTAAATGGTAATGAAATCATTGCAAGGCATGATATACATACAGAGAATGATAGACTTCTTGTGCTTCACTCAGGTATTTGACTTCTTGCCTTTGTTAAAAAAAATCAATGGGCCACAGGACCAGGAAAGCTTGATATCGTTCTTGGTCTAGCAACAGCTTCTTGTATTGTGAAAGGGAAACCTAAGCACAAAGGACAAAACCAAAATGAAATCTGGCACCATTTTATGGTCATTATTAAGTGGGATTGTGCTACAAACTCTAGTACAAACTTCCTGAAAGTGAGCCAAATCCAACCCAAACCCAGTGCCGTCAAGTTCAAGCTGACTCATGGCAACCCTAGATAACAGAGTAGAATTGCCCCATAGAGTTTCCAAGGAGTGTCTGACTGATTTGAACTGCTGACCTTTTGTTTAGCAGCTGTCTATTAGCCATCAAGTTAACTGCGGCTCAGGGTAACACTGTAAGACAGAGTAGAACTGTCGTATACAGTTTCCAAGGAGCATCTAGTGGGGTCAAACTGCCAACCTTTTGATTAGCAGCTATAGCTTTTAACCACTAGACCACCAGAGTTTCCATTTGAGTACATAGTAGAAGGAAAATAATGTTAACTCTTCTTGATGTCTCAACCTTTGGACATAGTTTCTTATTTATCTTTCTAATACATTGTCCAAAGTTGGGATTTCCCTTGGTATCAGATACGGAGACAAACAGTTTATTTGGAAGTCAGAGTGTATGAGAAAAGAAGAGGGAGAATGACTGGACAGGGAAGCTGTGAGATACCAAGGCAGACTTGATAAAGACTCTGGCAACCCAACAGAAAAGGCTGAATCAAAGATTATCTATCAGAGAAATCCCATACTGGGAGGAAATGTTTAAAATGTCTACCAATATCTCATTTAATAATTGGATGAGGGCCACATAAAGGAGTATGACATACCCGAGTAAGTGGCTAAAACATCCTGAAGACTCCTTCCTAATGGAAGTACTCCACTCCCATACTATTTGCAGCTGGACAGAGAAGTCTTGTTTGAAGGGAAACCTGAGTGTCTGCCATACAAACAATGAGCTAGTGTACCACTTCCACAATACTGTCAAGGTCCTGGAAAACTGAAATAAAGGGACACTTGCTGTCCTGGGGAAAAAATAGTCTATTGACAGGCAGAAGTTTTGCATTTTCTCATTGTTTTAAATGGTAATGATGGTGGCAACTTCAATTGCTTTAAACTTTGTGTTTCTGCCAGAGGACTTTTTTGTATACTTTCAAACTGCTGATAGGAGAAAATAAATTTCCAGAGAAAAATTCAGGTATATTTGAGAAGCTGAAAATTACCAAGAAAAAGACCTGGAAAGATTGCAGCATGAGTTCCGTCCTTAGACAATTTTTGGAGCTGGGTTTTTTTTTTTTCTAGAGAATAGGTGAGTATGAGAGAATGAATAAAAGTTGTAGTCACTAGGTAGTTTGAGAAAAGAAATAGTGAGCACAAACTATTTCCATTAAGTTTTACATTTAATCATCTACACTCTTTTTGGAAGTAAAATTTATAATCCTCTTTCCTTAAAAAAAAGCAATTTTCCTCAAAAATTTACTGACACCTGAATTTAAATATGAGGAAGTCACGTGGTCATGGGTTCTTCCAGAAAGAGAAAAATCATCGCACATTAGTTTTATTTCATCAGCTAAACCTGGTTGAGAAATTTTGGGTTGAGATATTAAGTCAAGTTGGAGATTATAGTAGACTTAATGGCCTATCTCTTTTTAAAACTTGCCATGGAGACAGTATCATGTTTAAACTTATATCTAAATTTAAGTAATAAAGCATTTAATTTAACATTTGCTATACTATCCAAGTGTACACTGGAATTATCCATTCATCAGTAACAAAACAATTTATTGAGCACTTATTATATGTCAGACACTGGAGGTTCCCTGGGAGGCATCCATAAGTTAAAAGAACTGTGTGATAGGAGATGACTCCCATGACTCATCAGCTAGTTGGCTGAAACTGTTTAACCCCCACTGCCTATAACTTTATAATTAAATGCCCTTAAAAAGAGTAAATATTTTGAATTTGCAACGAAACTGATAGGTATATGATTATTCAAATGTTTTTTATGGGATTCATCTGAGTGATGACTCAGCAACAATGAATTTGGTCTTTTGGTTTCAGTTTACAGTTTGAAAAGAATGAATTGAGAAGACACTAGAATCTGATTTCTGTATAAATGCCTGGCTCACGAACCAGCATGTCTATCAATAAACAAACCCTTTCAACCCAACTAACACATATACTCTGCTCTTCTATTGCTTTAATCATGGAAATCACTAAGCTAAGTTTGAGATACAAAAGGGGAATGAAGTTTGGGTGCTACATTGTATACTATGAAGTTGTATATCTTTTGTAGATAGAAAGGGAAGAATAGGTCACAGAAGAGGTAGAGGATATTCTAGAAATTATAGTTTCTCATATGTTCTTCTGTGTAAAGGAGAACCATGAACAATTTCAAATTATGAAGGAAAAAAAAAAAAAAAACTCCCCATCATGCATTTGTGAGTTCTGATGGGCAGCGATATCAATAAACACTTACAGTTACTCCTACCCACATGGTGTCATTTAGAAGGATCAAAGCCAATTCTTGATCAAGCACAACCAAGACTCACCTGGCTCCTCCTGGGAAATCTGTACATCAAGATCCTCCAGAGCTGAGCATTCTAAAGACTCAGATGCATGAACGAGAGATGAAAGTGAGACGCACACCCTTAACGCAAGCCAGCAGTGGATAAACAGCTGTACATCTTAAACACACACATGCATCCAATGCTTACAGTTTATCTTGAAAGGTAATATTTTTCAATACAAATTTTAAATTGGTTTAGAAGTTAGGTCTTTACAACATAAAGACACTTTTGTCTAGCTCATAGGCAAATGTACATGTTGAAAGATACCAATCGTACATTTTTGAAGGCATTGCTTTCACAGGTTATGAGTTTCGATTCTTGAAGAATGAGTAGGAATTTATTCAGAGATAAAAATTTGAAAACATATGAAAAAGAAGAAGGAGAACATGAAGAGGGATTGTGGAGTGGGTGAACATAACATTTTCTTAAAAAACAGACAAGGAAACAACAACAGCCAAAAATAAAATAACAGCGAACCTACCTGAGAACGTGGTGGGAAGCAGTAAGAAATGAGGGCAGCCTGCAACTGGAGACTGAAAGCCAACCATTTAGAGCCCGAGAATTCAAGCTGCTGAACGTGGCTGTGCTTTCTGATGATGTGGGGAACCGCTAGGTCTCTGAAGGAGGTGTTTTTCTTTCAGTTGTTCAGAATCTTGCCCAGGTGGCCTGAACACTGAACTGGAAGCTGAGAAGATGGTGTTAGGGGGATGGGTGAGTCCTGTTTAGGTTGCCTATTTTATTGCCAAGGAAAAACACACATCACAATTCCTAAAACACGCATAATCCTCTTTGAAAAAAGCTATTTCTGCCTACACAGACATCTAAAATCCTGCGAAAGTCTGTTTTTCCTTTTTCCTTCCTTTTGTATTTTGTACAAATAGTCTTTCTTTCTATTTATTTATTTATCCTGTTCCCATTTATCCCTTTTAAGATTGTTCTTGTTTAGAATGAACAGCTGGTCATTTGTATCAGTTATTGAATACTTGGGAAGTTTTCTGTAAGTAGCACTGCAAAAGCTTTGTTCTCTGTAGAATTTGCAGATAGATTGTTTACCAATATCGTGTCTCTCATACGTGATACTGTGAAAAGACAAGGATTACAGAGGTGAAGCCAGCTAGCATCTGAGGCCTGGAGAACCTGCAGCCATGTGGAATGGACTTGACAGTTAGGCCCCAGTTTGAATGAAGTCCCTGATTCACTGTGAGAGCTTGGACCGTGATAGACTTCCATCTTCCTTAACTGAACATCCCTGTTCAAGAAGACTGCTCAGCTGCTCCTTCACGGGCATCTATAAATAAGTACAAGGACTGCCAATAAAATTTGTGAACACATCCTAGAAAAAGTGCTATATACCACAATGCTGAATATCAGTACGGTCACCTTTAAAGTACTCCCCCTGAGAAGCTGTGCATCAATGCTGGTGTCTAGTTCACCCTTCAAAGCAATTTTGGAACTCTTTTTCTCGAATGGCCATCAGATCTGCTGTCATATTACAGCTGATGACCTGAAGGTCATCATAATGTCTTCTTTCAATATTTCCTTTATCTTCAGGTAAAGAAAAAGTCACTAGGGGCCACATCAGGTAAATAGGGAGGGTGTTTCAATACAGTTATTTGTTTACTGGCTAAAAACTCTCTCTCAGACAACTGTACAATTAAGTTTGCAAACTTACCACAGTGCCACCATGCACAATGGCCATTCTAGAAAGAGTAAAAGGTGGCATCAGTGAATAGCTTCCCAAGGGGAGTGCTTCAAAGCTGACCATAGAGATATTCAGCAGTAAGGTATGTTGCACTTAGAACAACGAAGTTCATGGACTTCGTTGTCAGAGCTCATATATAACACAACCCACACACGAATAGAAGGTTGAGTTAGAATTAAAGCCTTTTTTAATAGAAATAGTATAAGCATTAAGAGGCCTAATATGCAGAACATGTCTTGCACAGAGTAGGTAGCTGATTCCTACCATTTACTATTACTCTTCTTCTCCAGCTCCCGTCCTCCATCTAGAGCTTCTAGTGGGCAGGATATTTGGATCATCTCCTTCTTATGGACACAAGACCTGTTCAGTAGTACAGTGCATGTACACAGCGCTTTTGTACAACTTGGCTTGGATTCCATGTCATATGTCCTAGATATGAAACACTCATGGTAAGCATCCAGTGGTGCTGTGCTCTTAGTTGTCATCACATCGATTTGGACACATAGCAACCCACATGTACAGAGTAGAACTCCTCCACAGCATTTGCAACTCCGTGCCTTGTTGGAAGCAGATCATCAAGCCTGTTTCCTGAGTCCCTTCTAGTTGGGTTCAGACCGCCAGTAGCTCAGCTAGTACTCTAGTGCTTTATTATGTGTGCCATCCAGGGGCTCCCATGCATTTAATAAACGGATATAGCAACTGTATGTAACATAATTACATATACACGAGTCAGACCTGACTCGATGGCACTGGATAACAGATAACATATAACAATTATACTACAGTGGGGACCTAAGGAGTCCCGGTGGGGCAATAGTTAAGCTCTTGCCTGATAACTGAAAGTTCAGTGGTTCAAATCCATCCAGTTGTTCTGAGGGAGAAAAAACTTGATAATTGGCTCTAGTAAAGATCATAGCCAAGAAAACTCTGTTAGGCAGTTCTATTCTGCTAGATGGGGTTGACGTAAGCCTGAGCAGACTCAACAGCAAACAGCACGGACAGTGTAGTATCGTAGTTAAGAATATGCTCTTAGGAGATAGATGTCTGGGCTTGAATACCGACTGTGTGATTTTGAACAACTTGTTTTAATGCTTTGGTCCTCCATTCCTCATCTGAAAAGTAGGCATGAAAATAATACCTATGTGTCAGGACTAACTGGCTTATAAATTAGTTAACATAAGGAAGGAACTTAGAATTTTATTCGGCTTACATTAAGCATTATTTAATGTCTGAGGTCCCTGAATGGTACGGGTAACTAACATAGTCAACTGTCAAGGGAAAGGCAAGCAGAAGTGAACTGGAAGAAAGGACTGGTGATCTACTTCCAAAGTATCAGCCATTGAAACTCCCGTGGGGCACAGTTCTATTCTGACACACTATGTCATCACAAGTCCAAGTTGACTTGATAGAGACTGTTGCTTTTTATTTACTGCCTGCTATTTCTTTTTTAAATGAAACCTGGTGGCGCAGAGCTCAGCTGCTAACCAAAGGGTCACCAGTTTGAATCCACCTTTGAAACCCTAGGGGCCAGTTCCACTCTGTCCTATAGGGTAGCTATGGGGTTGCTATGAGTTGGAAGCAATGTGATGGAAATGAGTTTTATTGGTTATTTATCTATTTTACTTTTACTACAATTGATCCTTCCCTCAGAGATGAATAAATGAGCTATCAAATGCATACAACGTTTTCTTGCCCATATTGTTCCAGGACCTGCCGTTGAGGGAGGAGGTATTTCTTGAGCGCTGGCTGCTTCAATCACCAGCTGTTTCCCTGTTAGAAAGAGCTCTGGAGCAACTTGTTACCAGCACTTGATAACTCCGGAAGATGTTTGCCTTCTGCTGCCTTGGGCTTTTACAACTGTTCAAATCTCGCCTCTGCCTGTCTTTTGTCTCTTCCTCGTCAGCTGTCGCCTTTGGATTCCAGGCTGGAGCCAATGTCAGTCACTCTAGCAGACCGAGCGCTGCTGTGGGCTCTTCTTTGAACCCCTTCCAGCAAGCTCCGGGTGCTCAACTGTGCAGAGAAGAGGAGTCGGCGCAAAGAATTCTCAGTGCTAGCAGATTTCTAAGCATTTCCCTGGTGTCTTTGTACATCTCTGTTTCTAATAATGGTGTCAAAAAGTTGACGATGTCTGAACCGGCAGTAAGATGTCCCTTTTGGAATGGCATACTTCTTTAAGGGTAAAGTCTTTCTAAACTTGGCACATGGTGTTTTGTCTCAGCTGATACTAAAGTAGCCCGAATTTATTTCCTCAAGGTTCAACCAACTCTTCCTATTTGAGATAGATGTTAGGCCTTTTTATCTCTTAGGAGACTCACACTTCCAGGCACAGCTTCTCACTTTTTAGCTATAGGTTGATTGATACAGGACTTATTGAGCTATGGACTTCTTCATTTACGAACACAACAAATATATATTCCATAGCAAATAAGAGTCTAATTGTTTGTTTGTGGCATTATTGCATCCTTTTTACTTGCGTGTATCCACTGTGCTATCAAAAAGCCTACATTTCAGCAGAAATAAATAAACATTAATCAAATGTGCATACAGACAAATGTGGAAGTGTATGTTAAGATAAGTTAATGGACAATCGAAGCATGGGCTATGACAGCAGAGACTAAACCTGTTCACATTTGATTCATATTGATTCAATTTGATGAAGCTGCATTTGAGCAGAAATTTGAATGCTAAGTAAATTCACAATAGCAAACTATTCACACTCTGATCAGCCCAGAATACAAGGTATAAGGTCTTATTTTTTCTCAGTGCCTCAGTCATAGACTAGTGTACTTCCCACAGGTGCTATGTCTGGATTGTTGGCTTTCTGAATCACGAAAGTCATCATTATTAGCAGAAAATTTCTCTGAAAATGTCCCTATTATTTGCAGGTCCCCGAGCACCTTCCTGAAGTTTTCCATCAAATATAATCTCTAGTCCTTCAGTGCCAAGAGGCACCCAGGGCAAAAATATTTACTGCTGGAAATCGTATTTGCCATTTGAAACAAAGGCAAAGGAAGGTAGGAATCGAGTCAGTTCCCATTTTCAGGATGCCAAATACTGGTAGTCCCATTGGACAGTTCCTTTATGGTTAGGAACCCATCAGAACTTTATCCCCATGGCGTTTTCGTGTGTAGTTAGAAAATTTCTGAGTGTCTTTGTGCTCACCCACCCAGGACCGTTGGTGCACGGCAGTGTTTTCCAGCCTTAGACATAAGGATATCCAAGTCCTTCGTCTAGAGTTTCACAGACGTACAACCTCTGTGCTTTTGGTACATGAGCCCATTACAGGATACGTGAACACATTTGCTTAAAACAGAATTTGGAATATACTGGTTGTTAGAAGTTGCATTTGAACTGTGTGATGCATACTCAGCATCTAAGCTACCTTACTAATTTTGATCAATGCAGAAGTACCAACTAGAGGTCATCTAAATGAATAGCAGTGAGATAAACTCAAAGAGGTGAACAGTTCCAAGGTGGTTTTATGCTGTGACACTTGCCTGCAGCAGGGGCTCAACACACGTTTGATGATGTATGTATACCATCAGATAACACCAGTGCTGACTGAAACGTTGCTCATTTCCAAGACAGCAGGGAACAACGGTGAGAACGGGTGGAGGAACTGTGAGTGCACTTCTGAGAGGACACACTTTAAGTTGGTTTTCCCCTCGCCAAATTGTCTAGATTTTCAAATGAATTTATTAATCAAATCTCCTATAATGGAGCTTATTGACCACATTCTAAAAGTATAAAGAGGCTTCATTTGTATAACTATAATAAATGCCTAAATAAACTCTCAATGTCTTCCGCCCTCCCAAAATAAGAAGTAATGGAGACGAAGATTCTATTACTAGCATTTCCTCCCACCTCACCCCCACTAGGAAACAGCCAGGATATGTTTTCTCTAAGTGTAACACGACACTGGACGTTTGTGTCTCTGAAAGTGAAGAATTACACGCACCTTATAAACTGAAATTCTGTTCAAAAATGTATTCAAAAATAAAGCCATTAACTAATTAAAGTTTTGTGATTTCAGCAGCTGATAGAACTTCACAAATTAGCAAACTCACGCCTATTTATTTCACTAACATTAAATGAGCTTCTGTGCTAGACTGTTTGTTTGGCTCTGAGATTTTAAAGAGTAATAAAGTACAGATTTGACCCTTAAGTTTTTCACAGCCTGGCTGAGGACATACAAGAACTGCCAGTTATGTTCGCGAACACGTGCTAGAAGAAGTGCTGTGTACCTAATTGCTGAGTATCGTTACAATCACCTTGGAAGTATTCCGGCCGGGAAGCTCCGCACAAACACCAGCATCCAGTCCACGCTTCAAAGCAGCTTTGGAACTTTTTCTGGAATGGCCGTCGCAGCTGTTGTCGTATTATCCTTAATGCCCTGAATGTCATCAAAATGTCTTCCCTTCCATATTTCCTTTTTCTTCAATTAAAGAAAAAAAAGTCATTGCGGGCCAGATCAGGTGAGTAGCCAGGGTGTTCGAATGCAATTATTTGTTTACTGGCTAAAAACTCCCTCACGGCTATACAGTTAAGTTTGTGAACTGGCCATCGTGCCACTATGCGCAATGGCCATTCCAGAAAGAGTTCCAAAGTTGCCTTGGAGGGTGGACTAGGCACTGGCATCGGTGCATAGTTTCCCAAGGGAGTACTTCAAAGGTGACCATAGTGACACTCAGCAATGAGTTATGTAACACTTAGAACAATTGAGTTCGTGGACTTGCCAGATTTCATATAAATGCGTACATATAAATCATAACAATGTATATAATCAGCACTGTCTATGACCCCATAGACAGTGCATCAGGAGACTGGGATGGTTAGCTATGGCGAGTAACTTAACCGGTTGCTGTCCAGTCACTTCTGATTCATGGTAACCCCGTATGTATCAGAGTGCAGTTGGGCTCCCTAAGGTTTTCAATGACTGATGCTAGGAAGTAGATCACCAAGTTTTTCTTAAGGCGTCCTTAGGTGGACTCGAATCCCCAACCTGTCAGTTACCAGCTGAGTCTGTTGAACTGTTTGTACAACCTGGAGACGCCATGGAAACTAAAAAGCGATTTAATGGCAGAAGAGAATTGTTAGGCGAGACCTTTCACCAGTATCTACATCTACAGTATTTATTTCCATATAACTCACTAGAATCAATGCGTATTTCTTCCTAAACAATTTATTTTGAAATAATTTTATGCTTCTGAGATAGTTTTAGAAATAGCATTTACAGTTCCCAAATCATCTTCATCCGGTTCCTCTGATTTACAGAGCCATAATTTAATCATTCAAACCAGGAGGTTGACAAGGATATAATACTATTAACAATTCTTTTAATGCATAGATATTCCTAGAATTTTGCCAGTCTTCCTACTAATATCCAGGTCCTCACAATGCAATTAATTATCATGTCTCCTTAGTCTCCTTCAGTCTGTAATAGTGCCTCTTTTCACTAATCTGTTCAAAATACACACATGGTTTTGCAAAACATAGAGGAAATCTGTTTTGTGTTCCCAATGTTCTTTTTTTCATATTTACTCCAGTAGCACATCATTTGACTGAGGCTATGGGTAAAACCAAGGAGTCCTGGTAGAAAAGTTGGCATATGCTCATCTGGTAACCAAAAGGGAAATGGATCAAGCCCACTAGCCACTCTACAGGAGAAAGATGGGGTGGCGTACTTCTGTAAAGAGCTACAGGAAACCCCATGGGACAGTCTACTCTGTCCTATAGTGTCGACACTATGCATCAAAATCGATTTCATAGCAGTAAAAACCAAACCAGACCTACAGTGGTGGAGTAGATTTTGACTCATAATGAGCCTACGGGACAGAGTAGAATTGCACCATGGGGTTTCCAAGGAGTCCCTGGTGGATTTGAACTGCCTACCTTTAGGTTAGTAGCTGTAGCTCTTAGCCACTCCACCACCAGAGTTTCTAAGGCTAACCTCACCCCACTGTTTCATCTAAGGTAGGGGATAGGAATACAGTGTAGGCTGAGCTTTTCTGCCTCATCCTTTCTCTTGGCCACAGCAATCAGTTTAGGCAGGCTGAACAATTCGAGACAGGTCACTGAGACTCAAAACAGATTTTAAGTGATATTATCAGGAAATAAAACTTTCCTTAGAGCTGTGATTTCTAAACATAAGTTGACTTAATCTTAGAGCTATTAGAGGAAGAGGGGGCCAGCTTCAAAGCCGGCCAGAGAAAGGTGAGACCTCTGGTGACACCACCCTATTTTAGCTGCAGAAACCCTGGTGGCATAGTGATTAAGTGCTACACCTGCTAACCAGAAGGCTGGCAGTTCATTTCCACCAGGCACTCTTTGGGAACTCTGTGGGGAAGTTTTACTCACCTCCACTGGGTCACTATGAGCTGGACTTGACTTGGTGGCAGCAGACTGGTTTGGTTATACTATAGCTGAAGTTAGATACCTACCTATGAGTCTTTAGTGATATGACTTACCTAATTATCTTTTTTATTTAGACAACTTCCATTCTGATTTCCTGTTTCATGCTAAGTTGCATCAGGAAGGACTTGAATTCCCAACTTTTCAGTTAGCAGCCAGTTTGTTGACTGTTTGCATGACCCAGGGACCCCGCGGAGACTAAAGAGCAGTTTAACGATAGAAGAAAATTGCTAGGTGAAGCCTTTCACAAATATCGACTTCTACAGCATTTATTTTCGTATAACCCACTAGAGTCAATGTATATTTTTTCTTAAGCAGCTTATTTTGAAATAGTATTTACAGTTCCCAAATCATTTTCATCCATTTCTTCCTAGCTAACTTGTGACTTACAGAGTCATAGTGTAATTATCAAAATGAATATACATGACTGATGATAGATGTCACTTGTAACTTCTTCCACTTATGAGTAATTTCTGTCAGAGCTGTTTATATAGTTATTTATATAATTACACTTGAAAATAAAACTACAATTAAATTGTGGGTGATGGACTCTGGCTGGGGTATGCTAACCTGTTGAAGCTTCAGTTGCCTCACACGAGAAAAATTAAATCTGTCTCACTGGTTCATGAGACAGTGTTTCTGAATTACCCAGCATGGTAGTCTGGATCATGTACCAGATATACTTCAGTCCATTAATGAATGATGATGCTCCTTTATTTCCCAGACTCCAAGGAGACAATCTTACTGTAGTTACTAAAGGGTCATGCATTGTGAGTAAGATCCAAGGGAAATAGAAAAAATATATTACCATTCTTAATGAATTCCTTAACTGCCCAGTTCACTGCTTCTCTGGTAGAAATAGTGATTTGTGGCGCTCAGGGAGACTGAAATTCCCCCATTCTATTAAGAATTTAGACAAGAAGTTTGATATAAAAACTGTCATGAGTGTTTTCCTGTTCTCATCTCAGAAAGTTGCAGCCAGGCTGGGAGTGTGTTTGCCAAGTTTTCTGCCTGGAGGAAAATTGTGTGGCTGAGTTATAAATACGTTGATGGATCCAGCTGGAACTGTCTCTTGCAATTTAATATGCAAAGAAATAATCTGAGTCAGAGATAGAGACAAGCAGCTCCTTTCAGATAAGAGTGCTCTAGATTTGGCTTTGCAGACTACTTCTAAGAGCCTTCTTCCACTGTAGTACAAGAAAGCCAAATTCTGCTCTTTCAAACTAGCATTCAATTTAATGTCCTGACTTTTTGTTCCAAGTATCATCAAGGGGTTTATGCCACCTGGGTTCTTCCTTAACACCCACTGCCCTTGAGTGGATTCTAACTCATCGTGACCATACAGGATGAGGATGAGTAGAACTGTTCCATGGAGTTTCCAGAAGCACCTGGTCGATTTGAACTGCTGACCTTTTGATTAGCATACCTAGCATTCAGCCACCAGAGTTTCTGGGTTCTTCTTTAGCAGACTTCAGATCAAAGGATGGTCTGGAGAATATTTGTCAATATTGAAAAGAATGGCTTTTAATTTCTGTAAACTGCACACTTTGTTTATATTCCTTAATTTAAATACTATGCATATGTAATACTGTGGATGAGATGGTATCCTCAGCAGTGGAGAACTGAAGAAAGACTAAGGAACGTGAATTGCAATTGGACCTTGATCTCAGTACAACATTGAAGCTGCAGTTTAATCCAAACACAGATACAATAGCTCTTAAGAATAACATTTAGTGAATTTAAAATGTGCAATACAGGAATGATATTTTTATGCCTCAATCAGTTCGGACTCATGGCCACCCCATGTGTGTCAGAACAGAATGATGTTGCCTTTTCAGAAGTAGGTCAACAGGCTTTCTTCTGAGGGGCCTCTGGATAGAATCCGACTTGCAGCCTTTACAGTTATCAGTCCAGCAGGTTAATTATTTGCACCAGCCAGTGGTTCAAGGCTGTCACAGAAATACCTCTAAATTCATTCTTTTCTCACTCTACCCACCATTTCCACCTTAGCACTAAGCTACATTGCATTTCTCCTTCCCTCTTTCTTTTTTATTCATCTGCTTCTCTGATCACTTGAGGATCCTCAGTGCCTGTACGTTTCAAAACTTTTTTTTTTTTTTGCTACTAAAGTGACTTTCCTAAATCACCATGTTAAATAGTTCAAAAAAGTGAAGCTCAGTCATACTCATTGTCCTTCTCGGTTTATTTAACCAGACCTTAAGAGAATAGAGCCGATACTCAACACCATGAAAGAAGAATGCTAGTTAAGTTCTGGAACTAATCCTAGAGGAAGTACTACAGACCTCACTGCCGAGTAATCGCTACAGTAGCCTTCGAAGCACTCCCCTTCGGAAGTTATACACCAATGCCAATGCCTAGACCACCCTTCAAAGCAATTTTGGAACTCTTGTTTCTGGAATGGCCATCAGAGCTGTCTTCGGATTACCCTTGATGTCCTAACCGTCATCAAAATGTTTTCTCTTCAACATTACTTTTGGGTAAAGAAATAGATCATCGAGGGCCAGATTACGTGAATAGGGAGAGTGTTCAACACAGTTTTTTGTTTACTAGCTAAAAAAAAAAAAAAAACTCACAGAAAACTATGCAATTAAGTTCGCAAACTTGGCCACCATTGCCCCTGTGTGTAATGGCCATTCCAGAAAGAGTTCCAGAATTGCTTTGAAGGCACTGATGTCAGTGCACAGCTTCCCAACGGGAGTACTTTGAAGGCGACGATATTCAGCAATGAGGTATGTAGCACTTAGAACAACTAAGTTCGCAGACTTAATTTTTGAACCTGGTATACCATGCTCCCACGAGACAGAGTCTTGCTCTCCAGTCTTGCTATGAAGTGACCATAGGCTTTATGAACTGAACTGAGTTCTTTAGTAATTACACCAAAATCAGTTCATAAACAAAAACTCAAACTTTCCTGGATGAAGATGTGTGTTCACATGACTTATCAACTTGCCTTCTACCCCGTTCAGGCTGCACTCCGGACGCTCTGAAGTGCTTGTCATCCCACATAGGCATGCGTTAGCACACTCGTGGCCATTTCTCATACTGTAACATCTGCTCAGGAAACTCCTTCTCGCTAGTCTTTTAAACATGGACAGAATCACCTATTTTATGAAGTTCATCCTCAGGTTTTGTCAATGGGATAAAGTCACTGTTCATTTTGCAGTATTGACAAAAGCCTCAACCATATCCTTTTACAAAAGGGGAAGAAAGGCTGGAAAGTGAGGTGTACAAGACAAGAAATGCTGTGAACTTATAGCTTTCCTGTTTTTACCAAATATTCTTACTTCTTTTGAAGTTGCATTGAATTTCTAATTTCCACTGTTGAAAGTAGGGGTCCATATAATCTTACCTCACCCGTTAGAATTTAGAAAACAGGATTATGTGGCATTGGATAAGCATGAAAAGTGGAAAGGCCCCTATATTTTAACTATTTTTTACTATGCTGATTTTTTTAGGAAAAGATTGACACTACACAGCAAGGGTACCATGACTTCAAGTCCACTGAAGCAGATAATGAAGGATTTTTTGAAAATACACAACCGATGAACGCTAAGGAGAAGCATAAAAAAAAAAAAGAAAGAAAGAAACCTCAAAACTTTAAATGGTTTCTCTCAGGAAAATGAGGACATATTTTTTGATCAAGGAACAAAAATAAAATTTAGCCAAGGGAGAAAAATGTGATCTACCACCAAACATATGACTAAGCAATCATCCCAACAATCTCACTGTCCTTGGCATTTTGCTTCCCCAAGGAAAGCCTCTAAGAATAAACAATTAAGAACAGCTTGTTCATCTCTTCATATGCTGCCCCCAACATATGCTATCAAAACTTTCTCTTTTTAAAAATATCATTAAAAGCATGAAAGATATATCAGGCCTTAGTGGGTTTAATGACTCACTATATTTCATTTTAATTATTTATTAATACTCTGTATTTGACAAACATTTCCAGAGAGTCGGGGAGGTTGTAATAAAAAGATTAACATTCTGGCATGAGCCTATTTTGTATTTCATCTGGGTAAATCACATCCATTAGCTCTGAGGAAGACTCAAGAGGAACTCTGTAACTTTGTGAAAACTATATGGCATTTTTAAGCCTTGATTTTCTCATCAGTGAAATAGGGACAGCAGTAATTCCATTAGTAAAGGAGTGTTATTAGACTAATGAGACAACCTATATTAAAGGGGTGGCACAATCAGTGGAACACCAGAATGTGCTCTGCAAATATTTGCCGCTGTTTAACATTATTTTCAGTTATAGAGACGAGGTACTAAGTACATCTGTACTCATATGAGAGGTTAGGTACTGTCCTGAGAAGGTGGCAGCACGCAAACTGAGTCTTGAGGGAAGACAGAATGTGTTTCTAGTGGACTAGGCACTCCAGACAGCAGCAATAGCACCAGCAAAGCACTGTATTTAAATACTTGTCTCGTCGCATGATTGACTTCAGGTTGGGTGTGCAGCCTTAGTGGATTGGGAAACTCCAAAGAAATAATTCAAACACAGAAGATGCTGCTGGAATTTCCTACCAGGGTACAAACATCTAAACTTCCCACTCATCCAATTTTCAAACCAGGCTTGAAGGTAAAGCCAAGCTTTAAAAATGTTCCCCCAAAGATGACCTCCCTATAAGGTCTTACGAGATAACAGACAAAATAATAATCTTATCACCTTAGCTAAGTCTTTAACATCCATAAATTTAGAATAGAGAGAGTCTGAAGTTTAGGATGATTTATCAACAATAGCATATGATGGGGCTTTTTTTCTTTTTTTTTTAATTTAACAGTGGACTAACATACCTCAGTTTCCTCGGAGTGGCCAACAAAATATCGAAATTTCACAGGTAAAGGAAATTTGGGAAGTAGCATTTGTGGAATGTTTATTCATTGTAAATACTGCACTGGGCTCTTCGTATGTGCTGTCATATTTAACTCTTACTATAAGCCTGTGAAAGGAGCCCTGGTGGCACAGTGGTTAAAGTGCTCAGCTGTTAACGAAAAGGTCACAGTCCTAATCTACTATCTGGCCTGTAGGAAAAAGAGGCAGCGGTCAGTGTCCATAAAGATATACATCCTTAGAAGCCCTCTGGTCTTCTTCTCTGTCCTGGAGGGTAATCGTGAGTCGGTATTGACCTGATGGAAGTGGGTTTGGTTTGCTTATTTATAAGCCTGTGAACGTAGTAGTACTAAAGTCATTATACCAGGTCCAACAATTAAGCCCACAAACCTAATTTTTTCTAAGTACTGTGTACTTCATTGCCGCATATCACCTTCGAAGTACTTCCCTTAGGAAGACATGCACTGACGCTAGTGCCTAGTTCACCCTTCAAAGCAATTTTGCTGTTCTTTCTGGAATGGCCATTGCAAATGGTAGCACAGTGGCAATTTTGCAAACTTATTTGTATAGTTGTCTGTGAAGGAATTTTTAGCCCATAAACCAATAACTGTATCAGAACACCCTACCTGCTCACCTGATCTGGCCCCCAATCACTCTTTTCTATTTTACCCAAAGGTAAAGGAAATATTGAAAGGAAGACATTTGGATGACATTCAGGACATCAAGGGTAATATGACAACAGCTCCAAAATTGCTTTGAAGGTGGACTAGGCAATGGCATCAGTGCACAGCTTTCCAAGGGGAGTGCTTTGACGGTGAACATAGTGATATTCTGCAGTGAAGTAGGTAGCACTTTTTCTGGCATAAGTTTGCAAACTTAATTGTCAGACCTCGTGTGATGAAGAAACTGAGACCTAATGAATTGGTGATAGACACATCAAGTGTGCAGAGTAATCTGTGTTCTAACACTCAAAACTGCCCAATTGAAAATACAGATCCTTATCGATTTTGCTATGATGTTATTTGAATTATGGTGTTGACAAAAAATACTGAATATTCTATCAACTGCCAGAAGAATAAACAAATCTGTCCAAGAAGAAGCACAACCAGAATGCTCCTCAGAAGTGAGGGTGGCTAAACATCATCTTATTATTCTGGACCTTTTATTAGAAGGGACAAGTTCCTGGAGACAGACATCATGCTTGGTAGAGTCAGCAAGAAAGAGGAGACTGTCAAGGAAGGGGACTGACACAGTGGCTCCAACAACAGTATTAGTCACAGCAACGACTACGAGGATGGTGAAGGACTGGCAGTGTTGAACACAGAGTCCCTGGGAGCTGGATCCTACTTGATGGCACCTAACAACGATATGGATTTTTATTATGATGTCATCACAATCTTTGCAAGTAGTTTGTATTTTAACGTACTTATGCCAATTAACTCCAGCATTTTATGTGATGTCTTAGCCCGTGGAATCCAAGCACCTAACAGTCAAAAAATCTAACAGTCCAAAGAGCATGCATGAACTTGCAGTTCTATATAAAGTTTTATCACTTTATAAAAGCAGGAGCACTAGAGGCTGGTGGAGACTGTTTATAGCTCTGCTAAAGCTGCAGCCACTGACCAGAATTAGGTGAGTAACCCTAGTTCCACATGAGTGGCATAAATTCGCCTTCAAACCTGTACAGTAGAGATAAGTCACATGGGATTTCAAGTTATAATAATTAAAGTCTGCATTTGGGTTCAAATTTGGGTTACTAACAAAGAGCAATTCAAGAGAATATTTTTATATAAATTACCCTCAATCCCCCCCATGAAGAAATGAAAACATTACATGTCCCTCCCCCATAGAGTTCATGAACAAGTGTGCATGCCCACGTGTGTGTGTGTTTTCCTTGTGAAATGTTTGGTACTGTTTCCAGTGCATACTGAGAATTCCAACATTAACTGTTTGTGTCAGAGTCACCATCATTATTGTGTGATCATTTTGTGATCATTCACTACTCCCTTTTAAGCTGCTTCAGGGATTTCTGTAATCAGGAAAAAACCAATATAAAGTTATATTGATCACCAGCATGGGGTAAGTATATTTATCATTTCTTTTTACTAAATGAAACCAACATGTGTTTTTTGACTGAGCCAAGGAGAGTGTTTAGTACACATGACAGTTAAAGAATCAAGCAAGACAGAGATAGAGAAGAGAAATAAACAGCATGTGAAAGCAAAAAGACACGTGGAAAAGATGCTAGCTTCTTTAGATTATGTTCCTTGAGACTGATCTTATCAGGAAAACAGAAATACCAACTACAACTCGGCTTTCTTGTATAATTTTATTTATCTTTTAAACCTCCAGTCTCAACGCAACTTAACTTTTCTGTAGTTCAAATAGTAAGAGAAAGAGATTTGTAAGTTTAAATGACTATATCCTCTTGATTTCTTGGGTTCAAGGGGAAAGTATGAAAACTACCAAGAAATGTATCAACAATTTAATTGGTTTGGTACTTATTGGAACATTTTTCTGGGAGCTTTTGTCAATGATCTTAAAGGATATTTTTCAGCCATGAGACAGCTAGTTTAAAAACTGTTCTTGTGTCAAGAGGGAAAAGAACAATCCTTAAGTAGAAAGGGATTTTTGCTAACTCAGCTCACCCAGAGAATCAATACCATATCATAACTTTTACCCCCTGTTGCGATAGTGTGATTTAAAATACAAAGATTCCATTCTTCCTTGGGAAAAAGCAATGTTTAAATTTTCCACTTGACATGTTATAGTGTTATATTTCATGTCAGGTTGTTTCAGCCATGGCAAATGATAGGAAGCCTCAGTGATACCATGATACAAATTCGGCAGTGCACTTTGAGTTATCTTAGTGAGACATATCAGCTTGGAAACATACACAGGGAAGATGTGCCATCCTGAAAACCAGAGATAATGCCCAGGGGTCCCAGAGATACTGATGTTCATCATTTATTTCTGATGCGTGGACAAGGTAACACAGCTAAAAAGGAGCACTGCTTGTTCTCAGTGATGAAACTAAGACAACAGAGATTTGTTGTGAACCAGTGGGTATATAAATATGACTATATCCAAGTAGAAGTAGTTAAATATAAAGAAATCACTCTAAAAATGACAAGAACAAGCACCTTGTATTTATCTCACGACTACTGTGTGCCAGCTTCTTTAATATGATATTTGGCATAATAACCCCGATTTTTTTTTTCAGTAGGCATTATGAGATTCGTCTTCATTCTTTGCTGTAAAGTACAAAAGGAAATCAAAACTTGATATATTGAACATAGTACTCACTTCCTTTTCTTCAAGTAGACTAAAGACTGTGGAGTTACTGCTGATTTATTTTACGAGGCTTTGAGTTGGGAGTCAATAATGCTAGTTTTTCTGTTGTCCTAGTCACTTCCTTTGTTACCTCTGGTTTGGACTTTTATAAGTTTCTCTCCCCACCCCTCCTATGAATTTCTCAAACCCAATTTTCCTTTACAGCTTTCCATACACTGCAGCCAAGTTTTTATTATATTTAATATAGCACCAATCATTCTCTCCTCAGAAACCTTCCATTGGAAGGTTTAGAAAATGTGACTTGCTGATTTCTCAGTCTAGTTCCAGTTCTTGAAAATTTCTGGTAGTTTCTGGCAATAAACAGCATAGGAGTAATCAAGAGTGCTGGCTCAGCCTCTTCCAACTGCCTGCTGAAATTCCCCAACCTCTTCTCCCATTCAGACACAGGTCCTGGAGAGAGCTTTCTAGAAACCGAGGACATGTTGACACAGCATATGTCGAGAAGACCCCATAACATCCATGAATGAAGATAAGGTAGAAAAACTAGAGAGATTCTCTCAGAAAACATCAATGCCAAAGTGCTCTAGACAGAAAGGAGAACAAGAGACAAAGGGCTTTCAACCAGACCCGGAAATTTTACAAAATATTGCTGTCATGTTCACTTCAACTCCTGGTGATCCCGTGTGTGTCAGAGTAGAACCGTGGTCCATAAGATTTTCTATGCTTAGTTCCTCAGAAGTAGATTACCAGTCCTTTCTTCCAAGGTGCCCTGGGTAGACTCAAACCATCAACCTTTCAGTTCCGCAACTGAGCACATTAACCATTTGCACCACCCAAGGACTCTTCTGAAGTATAAACCCAAAATAACCTGTTGCTGTTGAATTGATTCCAACTCATAAACACCCTCTAAGACAGAGTGCAACTGTCCCTCCAAGTTTTCCCTGAAATATAGGACACACTACGCCAAAGCAAGGTTAAAGCAGCAGATAAAAAAATGGGAAAATTCAGATGAGAAAGAGTCCTTAAAGTTTTTACATGTAAAAGTTGGCTCCATTAAAGAGGGTGATGAGTACATATGAAGGATGCTAACCCAAACCTACAGGTGGTGGAGAAAAACAACATAGCAGTCAACACTGGGTTTACTTATTGCCAGAAACTGTCAGAAATTTCCAAGAACTGGAACTAGACTGAGAAATCAGCAAGTCACATTTTCTATGCACCAGTCCTAGAAACTCACTCATCAGATATGTTGGGGAGTTCCTTATCTCTTTACTGATGTTTTCTGCCTTGGTTCAGACATTATGTATTTATCAACTCAACAATCATTCTTCTGCCACTGCCCATGATTTTCCACTGAGACAGCCTCAGAGATTTTCCTTTCTCACTGACAGGCACAGTCTCAATCATTCCAGCTGTTCCCAAACTACAGTATAGAGAAAACAGCTGGCTAGGAACAGAAGTTATGGGAACTGGCTGTAAGAAGAGGCAGTAGGAGAAAGACTCTTGGTAGGTGTACATTATCAAGTCTTCCATTTGTCAACTTGTCTGAGAAAATCTAATACTCAGAGAAAGGCTCTCTCTCTTCAGTCTAGAAGATCTAGAGTAGATTAAAGCAAACTGTTCTGGGAAGGGGACTTATTGCTACTTACAACCATTTCATGGAATTGTTGACAAACTCAACCTAGTAGACATACCAACTTATGTATCTATCTATATTTCTCTTTAGAATGGAGAGGTTTGTCATTCAGACACTAAGAAATAACTATTATAAGTCTTACAAGTTAACATTGCTCAGAAAGCTCTGTTTATGTATGTTAGTTAATGGAAGAAGATATGAATCAGTTTAAGAAAATTAATATACAAAATACATACAGTATGGTTCCAGTTCTAATGGAAGGAAATTTTGAAATATATAATTCATATTGCTGGACATCAGAAAGAACTTGAAGCCCATACTGATGAAGATTAGAGGTTATAGCCTTCAATATGGATTATGCCTCAACATAAAGAAAACTAGAATCTTCACAACTGAACCAATAAGCAACCTCGTGATAAACAGGGAAAAGATTGCAGAGTTTAAGGATTTTATTTTATTTAAATTCCACAGAAGCAGTGGTCAAGAAACGAAATAACGTGTTACATTAGGCGAATCTGCCAAAAAAATATAAACAAATAAGCAAAATACTCTTTAATGTGTTCAAAAGTAAAGATGTCACTTGGAGGACTAAAGTACACTTGACCCAGACCATAGTATTTTCAATGGCATCACAGGCATAACAAAGCTAGAGAATGAATAAAAGAAGATTGAAGAATTGATACCTTTGGATTATAGTGCTGGAAAAGTATAGTGAATCTACTATGGACTTGAAATCTGTCTTGGAAGAAGTACAACCCGAATGTCCCCTTAGACACACATATGACAAGATTTTTGTGTCATGTACTTTGAACATGTTGTCAGTAGGGACATATTGCCTCCAGCTCAACCCAAGGCAGTCCCTGGAGAAGGATATCATGCTTGGTAAAACAAAGAGTCATCAAAAAAGAGGAAAACACTCAGAAAGTTTATGACACAGTAGCTTCAACAACGGGTTCAAACACAGCAACAGCTGCAAGGATGTCACAGTACTAGGCAGCTGTCATTCTATTGCACAGAAGGTAGCTATGAGTCAGAACCAACTCTGGCACCTAACAACAAAAAAAAGATTACTTTTCTTCCATAATTTTCTGTAGTTGTCATACTCTTGTAATAAGAATGTAAAGCATATTACAATTAACTGAATAAAATAAATAGAGCAACCATGCAGTAAGCTCCTCTCAACTTTAAGAATGCCCTGTTTCTATGTAGTTTTCAAACCTTCCGATAATCTGAACCTAATTTTATTTTCATTGTGCTCTTACGAGCACACAAACTGACCCTCTCATTTTAAAGAAATGGAAGTCTAGCCAGAGTAGTCTCAACATATAAAAAGAAACACGCACACATATATACGTGTGTGTGTATATATATGTATATATATATATGCATAGAGGAAGAGATACATATATTTATATATCATATAGACAATTTTATGTTGTTTTTATAATCAGACACTGATACTCAGTGTTTAACACAAAAAGGCTTTTGTTTCTATATCCACGACTTGGCATGCCCCATTCATTATTGTTTTTACTTTAATGGTCCATGTAAGAGGGAAAGATTGTTTTGGAATGAATTAGTGATTCCTATTTATCTGTCCATACCTGTACACCATTTCCTTTTCTCATCATGTGCTCTAGACTCTGTAATCTGAAATTAAACATACCCCACATGTGTATCAACTGTGGCCCTCTCCATACAAATGATTTTTTTTCTTTCTATCTGACATTACTTTTGTAATTAAAAAAAAAAAAAAAAAAACTTTAAGGCTGAAACCAAATGTTTACATCAGTTGGAAACTACTCTCCCTTCTTATTCCAGGAAAACGTCTCTTCTCTGATTTTTTTTTTTTTTTTCTTTTTTGAGGGGGAGGTATTATTTCTCAGGCTAGAATTACCTGATTAACATGTGAGATGGTTTCATAGAATCAATAAATATACATTAGAAAAGGGTGGTAAAGGGTTCACAATGGAGACTTTGGAAGTGAGCCAGGGACCATAGAGGCTGCTCTGACTCCAAGAAATGGGGCTTTAGTAGTCAAGGAAGCAGAAGGAAGAGGACACCAAAGCTACTTTTAGCTTCTTCAAACTTTGCCTCTGGTTCAGTACCAGGTAACGGGCATGCTGGAGCCCGCACTCTGACACAGCAGCTGATCGCTAGCACAATAACTGAAAACTACTCCACCTCTGCAATCAATAAGAAAGAATTGCCACAGTGAAAACAAAGCTAAGTTACTTCCTTCTCGTAGAAGTAGAGTAGCAAAAGTTATAGGAGAAGCAAAAACAAAGGAAAAAAAAAATGGCCTTTTCCAGGTCCAGACTCATTCTTTTCTGTGCTCTGAAAGGAAGAGCAAATTGGAGATCTACTGAAAGCTATTCAGACAATGAATGTGATACAAACAAAACCAAACTCACTGCAGTCAAGTTGATTCCTACTCAGTGACCTTGTAGGACAGAGTAGAACTGCCTCACAGAGTTTCTAAAGAGCAACTGCTGGATTTGAGCTACCCTCCTTTTGGCTAGCAGTCATAGTGCTTAACCACTACACCACGAGGGTTTCCAGGGATGTGTTAGTGGACATATATTTATAGCTGGCTAGCTAGATTTATTTATATCTCTATATCGAGTTATCTACCTGTCTATCTACCTACCTATGTAAATACTTGCCTACTTGCATGTCTGCCTGCCTGTCTGTCAGTCTATCTATCTATCTGTCTGATTGTGTGTCTGTCTATGCCTCTTTGATACAAGGACTACCAGTTAAGTTTGAGAACTCATCCTAGAAAAAGTGCTACACACCTCACTGCTGAATATCACTACAGTCACCTTCAAAGTACTCCCCTTGGGAAGCTACGCACTGACACCAGTGCCTAGTCCACCCTTCAAAGCAATTCTGGAACTCTTTTTCTGGAATGGCCACAAGAGATATTGTTGTATTAACCTTGATGTTCTGAGTGTCATTAAAATGTCTTCCTTTCAGTATTTCCTTTATCTTTCGGTAAAGAAAAAAGTCATTGGTGTCCAGATCTGGTGAGTAGGGAGGGTGTTCCAATACAGTTATTTGCATACCGGCTAAAAACTCCCTCACAGACAACTATATAATTAAGTTTGTGAACTTGCCACTGTGCCACCATGCACAATGGCTGTTCCAGAAAGAGTTTCAAAACTGCTTGGAAAGGTGGTCTAAGCACTCACTTCACTGCATAGCTTCCCAAGGGGAATATTTTGAAGGTGACCATAGTGATGTTCAGCAAAGCGGTACGTAGCACTCGGAACAATTAAGTTTGTGGACTTAACTGTCAGACCTCACACATTAAAATAGCAAGTGACCAGAAAGGCTGCCAGAAATACATTTCTAATTCATCGGAAATGGGGAGAGAATTGGTAAGGCTGTAAAATACAAGCGGTCTCGGAGTTCTCAAGAAGAATGCCTCTTTCAAGGTGAGTGTTCTCTCTCTTAGTTAAAAAGTCCTGCAGCCCAAATTGATTGAGAAAATTAGGAAAGAATGAATGAGAAAGGAATTTCCTCTTGCAGACTAAGATTCCCCATCCTTAGTACATCAAAACAGATAATTTATATGTACATATAACTTACATATATATATGCATAAATTGTTAGAGCATAAAGTATAAACAGGCTTTATCTACTGCAATCGTTGGCACAGGTTTGATGTCTTTATTTGCTGTGGAGCCCAGCTCGCATCAAGTTGTTCACTAATTCAGGAAACCTCATGTAGAATAGGATAAAATGCTGCCCAACACAACATCTTCCCCGTTATTTGGTTGTTATTTGGATCCCTAGGGCAATTCAGAGGGCTTTAGCTGCCTTTTTCTTTTATTATTTTAAATTTTATTTATTTATTTATTTTTTTATTGTGATTGAGTGAAACTGTATGATCCAATTTAAATTTGCATGGCCACCTATGTGCAGCTCCTACTGCTCTTCTTGCCTGGTGACAGCACACTCCTCTTTTCTGTTCTATATAAGTCATATCATCTTAACAATCTTCTGTCACCTTTTCTCCACTGTTTCCCCTCCACTCTAGTAAAAGGCCAGAAAGATGACATCCTGTAGATGCATATAACCATAAAGTGCACACACAGTATCATCACTCCGTGTTGCCGAGTCCAATCCATTTCTGTCAGAGGAGGTGACCTCAGTAACAATTTATGATCAGGGTGAGCACCGGGTCTAGGGGCCATGCTCCCAGAGAAACCGCTGGGCCTTCAGACCATCAGTTGCAGTCCTTTAGTGGAGTTCTCAGGGTGCACCCCTTCTTCTCGTGTTGTTACTGGGACTCAACATTGTGAGCCCTATCACGGCTGTCGCTGGAGTTGGCCAGTCACTATCTGAGTCTTCTGGCCGCGTGTTGATTGTCACCTAATTGCGTGGGTCTTTTTGTCTCTGGGTTCTCTTTCCCCCATGTCTTTTTTGTCCTTGCTGATCATCTGCTTCTGCTGAGTTGGGATAATTTGGTGTACCTCAGATGGCGGCTTGCTAGGTTTTAAGACCCCGGATGCTACTCACCAATATGGGATGGAGAAGACCCTTTTAGCAAAAGGCTAGTTGTGCCAGTTGGCTTCAATGTCCCCTGAGATCACTGGCTAGTTTTTGAAGTAGATTGCCAGACCTTTCTTCTTAGTACATCTTAGTTTGGAAGTTCTGCTTAAAGCTATTCAGAATCACAGCAACACTCAGGACTTCAGTGACAGAGGAGTATTAGCTTGTCTAGGAACTGAACCCAGGTGTCCTGCAGAGAAGGCAAAAATTCTACCGATAAATATCCAAAGTGTCGGTACATGCTTAGTTCCTAAGAAATGAGAGTTCTAATCTCTGATTTCTAATCTTTGAGTTCTAATCAACTCAGCAGCAGTAGGTTATTGGTTTTTGTATTATATAGTGTTTGCCATGCATTGAAATTCCAAGGATACTTGCTGAATAGAATGGCAAATTTCTGAAGTCTGCAGAAGTCTAAGGGTGGACTTTAAATTTTGTGTTGCAGCAGCCATCCCCCACATTCTTCTGTCCTTTGCTGCATGTCCTCTTTCTCTGCCTTCAGATGTGTCACTGCAAGAAGCCTCCCTGTGCAGTCTTTCCAGAGCAGTGTTTCCTTAGGGACTCAGCATCGATAGAATGGAACCAATGTCTCAGGGAAGCATGTTTGAACAAGAGCACATTTGTTAGCTCAAATTACTGAATATGACACACAGACAAGATTCAAGCAAAAAGGCCACAGTCATGTGTTTATGTAGTTTCCTGTACCTGGAAGTCTTTAAGTCAAAGGAAGGAAAATAGATTTATACGAGTATCAATATAAAGGTTCTTTTTGTTTTGTTTCTGTGTTGCTTGTGTGTGTGTGTGTGTGTGTGTTTAATGATCTCAGAAGAATCTTAGTAAAAGAGGTCAAGCCAGTAGCAAAGTCCACTCTGATTAATGGCAACCCCTTGTACGTCTCAGCACTGTGCACCATAACATTTTCAATACCAGATTTAGTTTTTTTTGGAAGTCATTAGCCAGGCCTTTCTTACAAGCCACCCCCTGGTGGATTCAAATCACCAATCTATCAGTAAACAGGTGAGCATATTTTCCTTTGAACCACCCATGTACTTCCTTAAAATAGGTCCAAGAGTCTTTCAATTTTAATTTTCAAAACACAGAAGAGAGTGGGACTCTGGGAATACATGATTAGGTCACAGTAGACAGCAGCACGAAAAAGACACAGGCTGTGGGAGACAGACCCAGAGCCGCCACTTAATTACTGCCTAACTAATCTTTTCCTAAGCTTCAGTTACTTCAAATGTAAAATGAACATGGTGGTACCTTTCTTTTCATGTTCTTCTGAAGGTAATAGCAGTAATGCACAGAATGACACAGTGACTCAGATATGCTATTTCTTTCCTTAAAAGAGATAAATCAAGGAGAACAAACATGTTATAAACAACTGAAGATATGTTGCTTTGATTAAATAGCCATGCAAACTTATCCAAAAAGCAAATATCTGCAGGGATCTATAAAGACTGTTATGTCATTCCTAGACTGTTTGGTGAAGTAGTGAATTAATACAGGAAATTAATTCTATGCAAAATGAAGTAAAATTGTTAAGGCATAAAATGCATTAGAGTTTCAATAGCTGATAATGCTCAATATTTTTATTCCTATTTGGCACACTTTTCGGATATTACATGCCACTGACAAAGAAACTTTCAAAAGAACTCTAAATGGCAATTAATGCACACATCTGGAATGAAGAAAGGGCCCAAACCAAAGAATTAACCCTACAACTTGAACAAGAAGAAAGAAAACCACAAAAGAACCCCTTGGGCATCAGAAGAAAATAGATAATAAAGATTACAGCAGAACTAAATGAATTAGAGGACAGAAAAACAAATGAAAGAATTAACAAAACCAAAAGCTAGTTTTTTTTTTTAAAAAATCAACAAAATTAATATACCACTGGCTAAACTCACAAAAGAACAGAAGAGGAAATAAATAACCCAAATAAGAAATGAGGCAATTGTTAAAGTCAGATGGAGCCTGGCTGAAAGCAGAGAACACCAGAAGGATGTTTATCTATGTTTCAAATTTTGTTGACTATGCGAAGGCATCTATGTGTATCATAACAAGATTATAGACTATGTTTGTAATATATATTTTAAAAAAAGAAAGAAATGAGATGGGAAATGTCACTACAGACCCAACCAAAATTAAAACTATCAACAGAATACTATGAAAAATTATACTCTTAACAGATTTGAAATCCTAGAGGAAATGGACAAATTTCTAGATTCACATCACGTACCCAAATTATCACAAAGGAAAGTAGAACAACTTAATAAACCCATCATAAAAGAAGAGATTGAAAAAGTACTCAAAAAACTATGAACAAAAAAAGTCCTGGCCCAGATGGCTTCACCAGAGAATTCTGTAGAACTTTTAGAGGGGAGTTAATTCCCATACTACTGAAGCTATTCCACAGCACAGAAAAAGCCAGAACATTCCTAAATTCATTCCATGAAACCAGGATAACCCTGGTACCAAAGTCAGGTAAAGATCCTTCCAAAAAGAAAATTACAAACCAATATCACTTAAGAACTTAGATGCAAAAATCTGCAACAAAATTCTAATCAGTAGAATTCAACAACTTATCAAAAATAATTCATCACGGCCAAGTAGGATTCATTCCAAGGATGCAAGCCTGGTTCAACATAAGAAAAGCAATTAATGTGATCAACCACATAAATGACACAAAGTATAAAAATCACTTGATTTTATCAATTGACATAGAAAGGGCTTTTGAGAAAGTCCAACACAGATTCATGCTACAAACTCTCAGCAAAGTAGGAATAGAAGGGAAATCCCTCAATGCAATAAGGAGCATCTATGCAGAACCAACCAGCAACAGCATCCTGAGTGGAGACAGACTGAAAGAACTGCCCCCTGAGAACAGGAACTAGAAAAGGATACCCTCTATCACCAACTCTATTCAACATTATGCTAGAGGTTCTGGCCAGATCAATCAGACAAGACAAAGAAATAAAGGGCATCTTCAAAAGTAAAGCCAAAGTAAAGAAGAATTAAAAATTAAAAGTGTCCCTATTTGCAGGTTATATGATCATATACATAGAAAACCCAAAGGAATACATAAATAAACCATAGAAACGAAACAAGAGTTCAGCAAAGTATCAGGATACAAGATAGACCTAAATAAATCAGTAGGATTCCTTTACACCAACAAATGAGATAATCAAAGAGGAAATCACCAAATCATTACTGTTTGAAATAGCCCCCAAGAAGATAAAATGCCTACAAATAAATATAACCAGAGATATAAGAGAACTATACGGAGAAAATTAAAGACCGTACTGCAATAAACCAAAAAAGGCTTACGTAAGTGGAGAAAACTATCTTACTCACTGATAAGAAGACTTAACATTGTGAAAATGCCTTTCTTACCCAAAGCAATCTATGTATAAGATGCAATCCCAATATGTTATATTTTCATTAGATGGAGAAACAAATCACCAACTTTGTTTGGAAAGGGAAGAAACCCCAGATGAGAAAGACAGCACTAAGAAGAAAAACACAGTGGGAGGCCTCGCACTACCCAATCTTAGAACCTACTACTCTGACATGGTAATCAAAACAGCCTGGTTCTGGTACAAAAACAGATATATAGACGAATAGAATAGACTAGCCAAAGCCAAACCAGAAATATCACAACCCTACTATCAACAGTTATATTAAACAAAGACTCAAAGGTTGTAAACTGGGGTAAAGCAGTCTCTTTAACAAATGATGTTGGAAAAATTGGATGTCCATCTCCAAAAACCTGAAACAAGACCCATATCTCACACCTCACACAAAGGCAAACTCAATATGGATTAAAGACCTAAATATTGAATCTAACATGATAAAGATCACACGAGAAAAAATAGGGTCAACAATGAAAGTTCTAATTCATGGCACAGACAGACTACAAAATCTTACCAATGATGTATGAACAACAGAAGAGAAAATGGATAAATGGGAGCTACTAAAAATCAAATACTTACGCTCATCCCAAAAGTTTATCAAGAAATTTAAAAGACTAACCTACAGAATGAGAAAAAATACTTAATGACTAAGTATCAGATCAATATGTGATTTCCATAATCTACAATGTACTTCAAAATATCAACAAGAAAAAGACAAATAATCCTACTAAGCAATGGGTAAAGGACATGGACAGACACTTGACCAAAGAAGACATCCAAAAGACACATGAGGAAATGCTCACGACCATTCTATTAGAGAAATCCAAATGAAAACTACAGTGAGATGCCATCTGACCCCAACAGAATTTGGCAATAATCCAGAAAACACAAAATAGCAAATGTTAGAGAGGCTGTGGAGAGATTGGAACTCTCCTGCACTGCTGGTGGGAATGAAAGATGGTACAGGCTCTTTGGAAAGCAATTTGATGCTTTCTTAAAAAGCTAGAAGTAGAAATACCATATGACCCAGCAATCCCACTGCTTGGAATATATCCTACAGAAATAAGGGCTGTCACATGAATATATATGTCCATACTAATGTTTATTGCAGCACAGTCTGCAATAGCAAAAAGATGGAATCAGCCTAGGTGCTCATCAACAGAAGACTGGATAAACAAGCTGTGGTATATATACATAAAGGAACACCATGCTTTAACAAAGAACGATGATTTTAGGAAGCATCTCATAACCTGATGTCAACTAGAAGACATTATGCTGAATAAAATCAGTCAGCTGCAAAAGGGCAAGTATTGTATGAAACCACTGTTATAAGGACTTAAAAAAGGACTTAGGATAGAAGAAAAGATTCTTTGACAGCTACAAACGTGGGGAATGAGGGAGATGGCTGGTAGTAGACTTGACAGTCAACAGGAATTAGGTAAAGAGTGTAAAAGTACTCAGTAGAAGGCAAGTCAGCATAAATGGACTGCACCATAAAAGTTTTTCTTAATTCAGCCCAACATTTCAAAGGATAGATTAGCAGGGACAGGAGTCTGGGTACCGTGTTTTCAGGGGATATTAAAATCAACTGGCATAACTAGCGTTTTTTTAAGAGAGTCTTCTGCACCGCATATTGGTGAGTGGCATCTAGGGTCTTACAAGCCAGCAAGCTGTCATCTGAAGAACATTAATTGGTCCCAGTCCACCTGGAACAGATGAAAACCAAGAACGTCAAAGACATGAGGAACAATTATCCCAGGAGACAGAAAGACCCATACGGTTGGGAGATTACACCATCATGAGACCAGAAGAACCAGACAGATGGTGCTCAGCCACCACCAAAGACAGCATTGATAGGGGACACAAAGTGGAGTCCTGAATCAGCACAAGAAAAAGAGGTGTGCTGATTAAGAGTTCTACTAAAAGACTGGAACTGATGGTCCAACAAAGAGTTACCTGGGAGCGTGGTCCACAGACTTGCTGCTGCCCCAGATCTCAAATCTATAACAAGGTCAACACTCAGACTAAGAACGCACTGGACTTGGGGACGCAGAGTGAGCATGTGGTGTGTGTACTTTACAGTTCTATGCACTTATAGAAGGCTGTCCAGTAGTGATTTATTTCTTGAGAGGAGAGGAGATAACAGAGAAGAGGAGACAGGAGTTCCTTGGGAGGATACAAGCAGTAAAGAGTGAGAAGGAGGGCTGTGTTGTCACAGGGTAGGGAGGGTAGATACAGTTGTAGAGACACAAGTATGCAAAATTGACTTGGATTGTATGTTTTCACTTAATCATGATAATGAAAAGAATCTAATCGACAATTACTTGTAGTTTTGAGAAAACTATGAATCTAGAGAGAATGAGTAAATATTCCATGGTGATGAACTAATTTAAGAACTATCCTGAAAAATATTTTCTCTTTAATTTTCACCTAGAAGCTTCCCAACGTATATTGTAGGGAAATTGCATCAATATTTATTTGAATAACAAATCCATAAAAAAGACATTTGGCAGGTGAGAATTCTACCACCGAACTACCTTGTGGTTCTATGCATCTGTAGGATATATATTCCTCTGGCTGGAGGAAGGAGAGTGGGTGGAGAAGAGGGAAAAGGAGACTATTGGGAGGATGAGACATGTATGGAGCAGAGAGGAATAGTGTGCTGTCACCAGGCAGGGAGAGCAGTGGAAGCTGCATGTAGGTGGGCATGTAAATTTATATGGGAATGTTCATTTTCACTCTGTCATAATTTAAAAAAAAAGACATTTGGACTGTAAAACTACATTTAGCCCATAAAAGCATAAGGAGATACAGTCTCATAAAAATAAAAAATAAAAAAACTTTGTTTCTTAAGAGACCCTCCAGTAAGACTTAGAGCTTATTTATTTCTTCCTTGACGCATACTAGGGAACCAACAGTTAAGTCCACAAACTTAGTTGTTGTAAGTGCTGCATACCTCACTAGTGAATATCACCATGGTCACCTTCCAAGTACTCCCCTTGGGAAGCTGTGCACTGATGCCAACAGCTAGTCTACCCTTCAAAGCAATTTTGGAACTCTTTTTCTGAACGGCCATCAGAACAATAATCGTATCACCCTTGATGTTCTGAATGTCATCAAAATGTCTTCCTTTCAATATTTCTTTTACCTCTGGGTAAAGAAGAAAGTCACTGGGGCCCAGATCAGGTGAGTAGGGAAGGTGTTCCCATGAAGTTGTTTGTTTATTGGCTAAAAACTCCCTCACAGACACCTATACAAGTAAGTTTGCGAACTTGCCGACGTGTCGCCGTGTGCAATGGCCGTCCCAGAAACAGTTCCAGAATTGTTTTGTGAAGGGTGAACTAGACACTGGAATCGGTGTATAGCTTCCAAAGAGGAGTACTTCGAAGGTGACTGTAATGATTGGTATTCAGCAAGGAGGCATGTAGTACGTTTTCTGGATGAGTTGCTGAACTTAAGTGGCAGTCCTTGTATTATTAAACGTTCCTCTTGAGGCCTGGGTTCTCAGAGGAAATAGCTTTGACGTTGACATCTGCAGAATGAATATATAAAATAGGCTGTTTTCTCTCTGTAACCACTGTATTTGTATAAGAAATATTTAGTAAAGGAAAAAGTTAATATTCTGTAACTGAATAGTTTTATGCTGTTCCAGAGAATTCCTCTGAGGTGGTTATTCACGTTTTTGGATGTTTGACTCCTCAGTGTCACAAAATTATCAAATGGCAGAACAATCTTTCTATCTGTTCACAAAGTCCATGTATCCACACACTTAAACAGGTTATATGTTTCTGATAACACTTAAGTCCCTGAGAACTTTTAAAGGATGTATTTAGCATAACCATGAAAATGCAAATCCATGGTCACTGAGTCAATTCTAACTCATAGCAATCCCATAGGACAGAATAGAACTACCTCATAGAGTTTCTAAGCAGTGCCTGGTGAATTCAGACTGCCTGTCTTCTGGTTAGTAGCTATAATTCTTAATCCCTATGCCACCAGGGTTTCCATATTCAGTATATGTTACTATAATTTTGAAATTCACAGAGAAATGATTTAAAGTCTTACTAACAATCAATCAGAAACTGTCAAAACATACACTCATCCTGTGAGAGCACCGTCATTCTATCTGTAAGAAACGCTAAGGTATTAAATAAAATAAGATTTTTATTTTGTTGAGCAAACATCTTTAGGGAGTTTTAGTTTATTTCGGGATCATAACTATCAGCTATTTTTTGTTCCTGATGTGGGGTTTAGTAATATAATGATTTATAAGCTCTAGATTTGACCGAAGTGTGTTTGATAATGGTAAGTAAACAGTTCTGAAGACCAAACATTAGTATTACTAAGTGTATGCAGCTTTGGATTATGTTTACCATGCAGGAAAGTTTATGAAACATAAAAAGGGCCAATATTCTTTACGGAGAAAAATTTATAAATTCTCCTATGTTGACTTAAAATACTTTAATTTCAAAGTTATTTAAATACATGGAAACATAACCTTAGGTATGAAATCCTTATACTCATTATTCAACTTTAAAATGGAAACAGAATCAGAGAGTAAAGCAAATAAAATTATAAAACAAAAACCATTAATTTAAATTGAAAGATGATTGGGTGTAAGGAATTATACACCCAAGGATAAACTTCTATTTGAGTAAATGTTTCTCAATGTGAAAAATAACGAAGGTAAAATTTAAAAGTAACTGAGCTGGCATTTAGTTTCAGAGCACAGTGGTGGGCAAGTACCTTTGGCTTTGGCATGACTAGGCTATGCCTACTGTGATAACTCATGTTTTATATAATTTATCAATGTTCAAACCAAAGTAAAACCTTCATTACTACAGAATGCAGAAATATCAATTTCCCTTCACTTGATATAAACTCACAGTTTATGAATTAGATCCCATGTTCTAGTCAGTGTGCCAAGCCAAGTGCCGTCGAGTTGGATCCGGAAAAAAAAAAAACAACAACAACAACAAATAATTGTTAGCTGATATACACACAATGCCCTGTGGTGCAGTGGTTTAGAGTTCACCTGCTAATCAAAAAGTTTCATGGTTTGATCCACCAGCTGTTCTTTGATAACCCTATGGGGCAGTTCTACTCTGTTCTGTAGGGTCACTATGAGTCAGAATGGACTCCCTGGAGAAAGATTTGGTTTGGTACATATATTCAGGCCTGATGATCTGCTTCTGAATAGTCACATCTTTGATAACCCTATGGAGCGCAGCTCTAGTCTACACCCAACCGATCACCATGACTCAGGGTTAACTCAACGGCACCACCGCTACCAAGCCATATACTATAGCGTTAGAAATGAAAACTAAAATAGAGAAACTAGATTAAAAAAGAGAAAATATGGTAAAAATTCTTTTTACAAATAGTACCAAAAACAAAACAAAATAAAAAACACTTCCTTCAATTTGATTTTGATTCATAGAGACCCTGTAGGACAGAGCAGAACTGCTCTATAAAGTTTCCAAGGGGTGCCTGGTGGATTTGAACTGTTGACCTTCGATCTTTTGGTTAGCAGATGAAGTATTTAACCACGACATCACTAGGGTTTTATTTTAGGAGTCTTGTGTGCCAATATTTTCTGGGATGTCTCATCATTAAACATCTATTTCAATTTATATAATCTAGCATTTTTTCCAATTCCTGTTTTTCAATCTTAGGGTGTTTTTAACAATATACCCAGTAACACAATTTGAGAAATGTTATACTAAGCAGTCAATTAATTTTAAAAGCACTTTTATATAATTGATTTTATTAAAATGCATTATTTAAACTATCTTATTCAACTAATTATAGTGAACACCAAGGATGAAAACTATTAAATGGATCAAATTAAGTAAACACAGTCAGTGGGAGACAATGAGAACTTACACTTATTTACTTTATTTTATTTTTTCCTGTTTAGTAGAAAACAGCTTGCTGAATTTAAATTAATGAGTAAGTAATTTTTATTACCTTCATACTTTACCGCTTAAAAAAATATGATTCTGTCAGATGCGACTCGACGGCACTTGGCTTGGATCTGAACTAAAAATCATTCTTCAAAAAAAAAAAGTTAATACTCCCAAATGATCATTATTTGGTAGAATCATTTGGTAGCGATTATGATTAAAAATTACGTATCCCCAAATAAAATTTTCTTTCAATAAATGTTCCTTTAGTGCTTTGTATAAAATAATTGAGTATATGAAAGAAAAATTAAAAATGAAATATTTAAAAAAAACAGAGCATGTCATTTAGTTGTCAGGAATATCCCATAATAGAGGAAAGGAAAAAAAAAAACTATACCAAATGATTAGAAAGGACACGTGCAAAGTATGAAACGTATGTCCCCAGCAAGAGAAGGAAGGAAGATGTTCACGTCTCTGGGATACAGATCACATCCAAACTGTATGACTGTGTATCCAGTCTTGCTCTATCATATCAAGGGACCACACTGCTAATGTCATAGTTTTTACACAATAATCACGAGTGCCACTTTTGTTTGCCAACCACACTCTCCCCCAACAAGTGTTTTCCTAAACACAACATGCCATTCTTTTTAATACGTTGAGCCAAAGCCAAATGCCGTCCAGTCAGTTAACACACTGCAGTAAACATAAATGAATGAACGAACAAATAAATAAATAAATAGAATCCTCTATGAAAATACCTGGAATCCCTAAAAATAGATGCTGAACTTAACTAGTCTTCTGTATCATTCTTCTTAACTAACTTAGCTTGTTATTTTTTTCTGTTTATTCGTTTAAAAACAATTATTAGAATTTAATGGATTCCAGACCTACTCTAACTCTGAGAATCAGAGAGTAGTACAAAGCAACTTCTATTCCTGATTGCAAAATTATGCACAAAAAATTTTTGATAAAGATTAATATTTAAATACTGATGCACGTTAATGAAATATTGTGAAGAGATGAGGAGAAGAAATGCCTTGCTTGAAGTGATTGTGATATAACCATACAAACCCCAAATTCATTGCCATCAAGTTGATTTCCACACACAGTGATCTGGTAAGACAGAGTAGACTTGCGCCTATGGTTTGCAAGGATGTAGTCTTTATGGGAGTCTACTTATACCTCTCCTTTGAAGTAGCTGGTATGTTCAGACCATTTTTACCTCTAAACCACTAGAGATCCCTAATAATGGTAACATAAATCCTAAGAATCTAGTGAAAGAATTTTATGACTGAGATTGCAGTCTATCCTACATGTTTGTTGTTTTGTTTTGTTGTTTCCCTGGAGAATACGAAAAGGTTTGGGATACAAAAATCAAATAAATGGAAACCCTCTTAAAATCTGAGGGATGATGTAGCCCAGTCTGGACCAGTGTACAATTTTTTTGAAAGCATACAGTGATGAAAATTTATTTTCCTAATTTAAATTATTCATTTCCTCAAACTGTATAAAAGTTTTTGTTTTACACACCACAGCTTTTTTTTCTGATAAAATTATGTTTCCTTTTCCTTCCTAATCTATCATGCCTTCAGACTGTTTCAGCTTCTCTTCTTTGCCAACTTCTCAACTAATGTCTCTGACAGGCATGAGACTCTTTTGTTTTTTGATTAAATCCCTAGCCTTCTGAGGACCGTATTATTACAGTAATATTGTCTCTGTTTGGACATTGTTTACAGCACAGATGAACAGAAAACTGGATCTCCCTCACTTTCTCTCACTGTACTGTTTTCTGCTTCTTAGAAGGTGGGAAGCAGAAAAATGCATGGACAGGAAAAAGCAGAAACAGGTCTATTAAAGACGTAAGAACAGGATCTGCTTCTTTTCCAGTTTCCTGTATTTTGAGCAGTGGATATTCTTTTTCCTTTCATGGAGCTGACTCTCAGCTAGAATTTGTACCAGAGGTCAGATGCCTTTGGAGAAAAGATCCATTTATCAAGCAACAGAACAGAAGTAGCTTACCATCAAGTACATTTCATTTTTCTTGTGTTTGCTGGTTCCTTACACCTACTTTGCTGGATGGAGTATTTGTATAACCTCTTGGCCTTAAAACTCTACTCATGTAAAGTAACTTCTCCATGTCAGACACAGACAAACAATAAATCAATTCAGAAATCAAATCAGGCTTCTCAGCTGCTAAGTCTGTTAGAACAAGAGGGATAGTCAAATTTTTTTCTTCCCTTCTTCTTTGTAAAAATCTCTGAAGGCTCAGCAGCCTTATCACAGCTGTCAGACTTGCATTAGAAAAATTGACTGTGATGTAAATAAATGGTCTTTCACCTTTGAAATTCTAACATTCAGCAGAAATACTAACCTCAGAAGCCACAACAGGAAAAGCCGTACTGAATTAAGGATGAAGTTTCCCAAATATACAAACGAAAGCACGTTTAGAGTACTTTTTCACTGGGCATAGAGATGAAGTCAGAATTCCAATGACAGAACTACAAATGTGCAAAGTCTTTGGAAGAACCTGATTTAAACCAGTTTAAATGGTACTTAGGCTGTCCTTAGAATACCACAGAAAAGCCCTAAGAGTCACCTAACTAATAGACCAAACCTGTTGCTGTCCAGTTGATTCTGAATCAGTGACCCTATAGGACAGAATAGAACTGCCCCATAGTCATCTAAACCACCCAAAACCAAACTTATTGTTGAGTCAAGGCTAACTCATAGCCACCCTACAAGACAGAACAGAACTGCCCTACAGGATTTCCAAGGAGTGCCTGGAGGATTTGAACTCCATAGTTATCTAGTGATTTCTATATATATATATATGCATATATATGTATGCATATTACTATTACATATATATGTGTATATATACACACACACATAAATTTGATAATGGTAAGTAGAATTTCCTGGAATTACCAAGAGTTTCTGAAATTGTCAATTATTCTGTATATTCATAATACATTTAAAAATGTGTTATAAAGTCATAATGAGTATTTATAACAACAGTGACTTTTTGTAGCAGCATCATAATAATGTTTCAGAGAAATTTTATAAAAAAATGAAATGAACTATATCCATGGTTTATTATCAACAAATGTGTTATGACAAGATTATATACTTAAATAGCATGAAAATGAGCTCTGCCAAAGATATTTAATAATAGGAAACATTAAAGAAAGGAACATCAACATAATTAATTCCAAATAAAATAATTTAAATGTAAGATTTAATTCTGCAGGTATTTAATATTTCAAAGTTATTGTCCTTAAAATAAAATTTTAAAACACATGAATCATTAGTTGTCCTACCCAATGGTCTTCATCTTCTTTTCGTAGAAATTTTCCAGATGCAGAAAAACACTTTCATTTTGTATTTACATCAGTTGAACTGTTAAGTGTGCTTCCAAAAGCATCTCCAAGTTGGACATTGTAACATGTGTTGTTTCATAGGAATTCATTTCCCTTTTTTAATCATGGAAACATCCCGTCTCCTTGTCCTGATTTTTATTTTGCCATGAAATCCTGTGTTTCTTTTGATATCTGGTTTCAAGTTGGAGCATCCCACAGTAATGTTCACATTCTCTCTTAGAGTGTCTTCTTTTCAAAGAACTGTATTATAAAGGAGCCCTGTTGACAAAACTGTTCAAGTGCTTGGCTGCTGACTGAAACATTAGTGATTTGAACACACTAGCCTCTCCCTGGAGAAAAGCTCTGACAACCTTCTCCAATAAATGTTGTCAGGAAACACTGTGGGGTGGCTCTACTCTGTCTTACAGGGTTTCTATGAACCAAAATTGACTTGACTGCACACAAGAAAAAGAACATTCTATTTAATGACTATCCAAGTACTGGAAATGCCCCAAAGAACATTACTGAATGCCTAGCAAGTCTAATAGTACTGAACATAATCACGGGTTGAAATGGCTAAGTGAAACTTTTACTTTGCCTCCAGAGTGTGTTATTTCTTAGAACATCACACACGAGATTTTTATAAAGTTCATTATATGTATACACTTTTTAATATTTAATTTATTTACAAGAATTACCAAGATAGCTGCAATAGCTAGAACCATAAACAAATATTTAATAGCATGACTATAGGTATGAACAAAGTTAGATGACTAGGTTGCGATTGCTCACCTACCACACACTTTCATCGTGGTTCCCAGAAACGCTCACCTTCATCTTGGTGCGTATCAGTGCTTTGACTCTTCCCATCCAGTAATGTCTCCGTGGTGACTACACAGCTTTCCTTTTCAAAGTAAAATTATAATATGTTTTCCCTTTTACTTGATTTTTCAACATATTTTTCTTGTGATGTGGAATCTAGCGGAAAAAAAAAAATCTGTTTCCTTAGAAATTCTAAGAAGATATTTGCATGTGGAAACACTAGATGAATCTCAGTAAATGAGTTGGAAGACAGGTGAGAGGGTGAGAAATAACTGAAAAGCAAACCCACTGCCAAGAAGTCAATTCCAACTCACAGTGACCCTATAGGACAGAATAGATCTGCCCCATAGAGTTTCCAAGGAACACGTGGTGGATTTGAACTTCCCCCTTTGGTTAGCAGCCATGATACATAACCATTGCACCACCAGGGTTTCCAGGGTGAACAATGAGATTCTCAAATTTAATTCAAAGTACCACTATTTTCACTTTGGTCTTTTGAGAAAATGCTGAGGATATGTGGAAATGGGTCTAGCCAGTTGTCCCGAAGAAGTAGAAAGTGATGATTCCAAAGGGTTTATAGCATCTAATCAAGAGATGACTCTTTTTTTAGTGAAATGACTTTTTATGTACAAACCAAGATCAAGAAATTCTATTTTTACCCTAATTAGGGTGTGAAGCTCTATCAGCTGTTAGACATTTGGCTTCCTGTCACCAAGAGTTAGTTAGCTAAATTTTTTTCTGATTCCAGTGAGATCGAAAGAGCATCTGTAGAAAACTCTGACTTGCCTTGAATTAGATGCTCAAAAATCTTAGGTATGAATGATATAGGGACTCTCACCTGGTCAGATCTCTTTAAATGTCAGTGGGTTTTCAGATTTTCCTGTACGTGAATGCTTTTTTCTGATGACTTAGACCCCAGAGGGGCTCAGTAGGAAGTAAGCAATTATACTCATTGTGTGACTTAATAATACAATGCAGTGTGTCTGCTAAGTGGATGTGAAAATATGTGAGTTATTAAAGTAAGGTTATGTATCTGAAGAAAGCAATAACCAAATTCTAAAATATTTATGATGATATTTAACTAGCTAATATTAAACAGACTTTTAAGTTTTACACAACTCCATGTAATAAATGGAATTTACCAAAAGAAACAACAGCTTCAAAGGGTATCACTACAATCAATCTTTTTTCTCATTTTGTGATAATTTATTTAGATTATTCTCTGAGACACAGCGAGTATATGTGTTCATTTCTGTTTTGATATATTAGAACTCATTATCGAGGGACTCTTTCTAAATACTCTCTGAAATATTTATATAATGTACAGGCTTATAGCAATATTCTTTATAAATTGACTCTTTTTTTAATTCTCTGTCTTTTTTTTCCTCTCCCCTATTCTCATGTCACAGTAGGTTCTATCTCAGCATCTGATTGTTGTGCTGTGCTGGCAAGCCAGGGAGAAGATCTCAGAGCCAAGAACTTTGTCTGATGGAAAGTTGACATTTGCTACATAATAATGTTAGTTTGGGTATGTATGTATATATTACATAGGGGCCCTGGTAGTACAATGATTAAAGCACTCAGCTGCTAACTGAAAGGTCAATGATTTGATTCCACTACCTGCTCAGAGAGATACTGATGTGACATTCTACTACTGTAAAAATTATAATCTTGGAAACTCTATGGAACAGTTTTGCTATGTTCTATAGTCACCATGAGCCAGAATTGACTTAATAATAGTAAGTTTATATATACATATATAAATACATATATGTATATATAATTTATGTTTGTAAATATATGTTATAAATATATAAACATATCTTTATAAATATTTATATATTTATATATAATACATATAAATATATATAAATATATAATATATAAATAAATATATATAAATATATATGAATATATAAATAAATATATAATATATAAAAATATTTAAATATTTATAAAGATATAAATATTTATAAAGATATGTTTATATATTTTTATATATATAATATATATACATGAGTCGGATCCGACTCGACGGCACTTGGCATATTAATATAAATATATATATTATATATATAATCTGTAGAATAATAAGACTTTCTCCTGTATTGGTAGCATTCACTGTTGCTGATTTTTATTAAAGAGAGGGTCGCCATGAGTCAGATCTGACTCGATGGCACTTGACTGGCTAGGTGGTGCCATACACTAGCCTGTATGTCAAACTGAGCTTTTTATTATTAATTTACTACATAAGTCAAAGATTGTAAAATTTAGAGGAAAAATTAAAACAATATTCTTAAAATGATTTTTTCATATAAATTATAATTTTGATGTTTACTCAATAGTTTTAATAACAAGTGAGTTTCTCCTACACAAATTTCTGTGACTTACTTCTTCGCTACAGAAACAGTTAATGGAAAAACTCAATTACTGTCAGAACAAAACCAGGGGGCAGCTGCACAGTACATCATCAATTGCTCATAAACGAGTTTGAGTTGAAGGTGAAGAAAATTAAAACAAATCCACAAGAACCAAAGTATGATCTTGGGTGTATCCCTCTTGAATTTAGAAACCATCTCAAGAATACATGCGACACACTGAACACTAGGATCAGATGAGTTGTGGGATGCATCAAAGACATCATGCATAAATAGAGCGAATGATCATTAAAATGAAGAGAAATAAAGACTAAAATGGATGTCAGAAGACACTCTAAAATTTGATCTAGAATGTAGAGTAGCTAAAACAAGAAAAACTGAAGAACTGAACAGAAGATTTCAAAGTTGTCTCAAGAAGATGAAGCAAAGTATTTTAATGCAATATACAAAGACCGGGAATTGGACAAACCAAAAAAAAAAAAAAAACAAAAAACAAACAAAAAAAACCAACATGCTCAGCATTTCTCAAGGGAAAATAACTAAAGAAAAAATTCAAGACGAAGAGCAATATTGAAGGATTTCATGGGGAAAACATGAAACTATGCAGGAAGCATCAAAAAAATGAAAGAAAAACAAAGTCTCTGTTCCAAAAAGAACTGCTTGATATTCAGTCATTTCAGGAGGTACCATATGACCAAGAACTGATGGTACTGAATGAAGAAGCCCAAGCTGCAATGACAGCCTTGGTGAAAAGTAAGCTCCAGAAACTGACAGAGTACCAATTGAGGTATTCAACAAATGGATGTCACACTGGAAACCCTCATTTACATATGCTAGGAAATATGGAAGACAGCTATCTGAACAACCTAGAGGAAGAAATCTATATCTGTGCTCATTCTAAAGAAAGGTGATCCCAGAGAATACAGAAGTTATCAAACAATATTAACATCACCCCATACTGAACATAATCCAAAAGTGGTTGCAGCACTACGTTGGTGAGGAACTGTCAGAAATTCAAGCCTGACTCAGAAGAGGACATAGAATGAGAGATGTCATTGCTGATGTGAGATGGATGTTGGCTGAAGACAGAGACTACCAGAAAGATGCTTACTTCTGTTTTATTGAGCGTGCAAAGGCGCTTCTCTGTGTTGAACATTACAAATTAGGGATAACTTTGTGAATGGTGGGAATTCTAGAACACTTAACTGGACTCATAGGGAAGCTGCAAACAGGAGAAGAGGCAGTCATTTAAAGAGAATAGAGGACACTATGTGATTTAAAATCAGGAAAAAAACATGCATTTGGAGAATTCTTTCCCCAAGCTTATTCATTTTGTACACTGAGCAAATAATCTAAGTAGATGGATTATATGTGAAAGAACATTGCATCAGAACTGGAGTAAAATCCAACAGCCAACAAGTTGTGTCATGCAAAAAGCATAACTTTCCTTGATGAAAGTGAAGAGGAGTTGAAGCACTTACTGATGATGATCAAAGACCACTGTCTTCAGTATAGGTTGCACCTCAACATAAAGAAAACAAAATTCCTCACAACTGGACCAGTAAGCACCATCATGACAAACAAACAAAAGACTGAAGTTGTCAAGTATTTTGTTACCTGGAACCACCGCTAACACTCAAGGAAGCAGCAGTCAAGAAATAAAAAGATGCAACACATTGGGAAAATCTGCTGCAGAAAGACCCCTAAAGTATTGAAAAGTAAAGATGTCATGTTGAAGACTAAAGAGCACCTGACCCAAGCCATGGTATTTTCAATTGTATCATATGCATATAAAAGCTGGACAAAGAATAAGAAAGATAGAAAAAGAATCAACAGCTTCGAACTGTGGTGCTGGGGAAGAATATCGAATGTACCGTAGACTTCCAAAAGAACAAACAAATTCATTCTGGAAGAAGTACACCAGGAAAGCAAAGATGGTGAGAGTGCATCTTACATAGTTTAGACACGATATCAGAAGAGATCAGTCCTTGGAGAATGACACTGTACTTGGTAGACTGGAGGGTCAGCAAAAAAAGAGGAAGATCCTCAACAAGAAGGACGAATACAGTGGCTTCAACAATGGGCTTAATCATAAAAGCAATTGTGGTCAGGGTACAGGTCCAGGCAGTGTTTTGCTCTGTTGTCAATCAGCTTACTATGAGTCAGAACTGACTCAGTAGCACCTAACAACAAACTCTAACACTGCCTTGTTATCATCATAGAGGTTAAAAATGATAACACGTAGGATACTCATGTCAGATCACAAAATGAAGGGCAATCACATAGTACTGGGAATCACAGTCAAGCCAAATTGATGCACATTTCTGGGGGGGCACAATTCAATCCATAACACCATGTTGCTGAAGCTATGTTCAGAATTTTATTATTTTAACCTAATAACCCTAGAATCATATCCTCTAATCAAGCTTAATTTACCCTCTTTCTCTCATAAGTAATGATATTTTTTCTTTGTGTAAGTACTTATGTAACCAGTGAAAATTGAATTTCAGTAAGCTATTACAGTATATAACACTTTGGCAAAATCATACAAATTATCCTATATAGCTAAAATTTGCTTTTTGTTTGTCTTCGATTGACTTGAGTCTTTAAATGATTATGGGTAACTTTGTGAACAATGGGAATTCTAGAACACTTCATTGTACTCATAGGGAAGCTGCAGATAGAAGAAGAATCATTTGAACAGAATAGAAGACACTGTGATTTAAAATCTGGAAGAAACATGCATTGGCATTGAATTCTTTCCCCAAGCTAGTTATATAAAATGTGTAAATATATATAATATACTAAAATATATAAAAAATATATTAATATAGTATCAGAAGCAACTCATTTCATACCTTACCCACAACACCTTCAAGTTCGTGATGCTCAGGTCATCTCTGAATGTACTTTAAAACAAAGTCCACCCCAAAGTGTTATTGTGAGGCTAAGAAGAACAAGCTCAGACCACACTTCCACACTAGGCTCTCAGTCAGTGTTACTGCTGGTATGAAAGAAGGAAAGATTCTTCAAAGACATAGGTAAGTGTTTCTTCAAAATCTAGGATAGATAAACCACTTCTAAAAAGTATTAGAAAACTTGAATAGAAAATATTAAGTCAGTAGACTGTCTCTACAGCAGTCCCTTACAAGTACACCACTCAGGAGATACCTGAAATACCTCACCAGTAAAATTCCTCCTCCTTGTTTCATTGTAATGCTTTCAAAGGGTTGCTGCCTCTGTATGATTCATGGAAAAGCTGGCTGAGCTTATCCAGTGACAGCAAACCTGAGGAAATGGAAAGTGGCTGGTTCTTTCGTCAGTTCTTGGGAGTTCTACTTTCAAATTACAAGGGAGAAAAACTTCATCATTACTGAACAAGCAATTTTCAGCTGTAATTAAGCCTACTTTGGAATTGTTCTCATTAACTTTATGATTGTTGACTTTATTATTCAACAGATCAGTTATTTCCTCAACTTGAAAAAGTCTTTGAAATATGTCCATTCACTGTTAAACTATTATGGCAGGCCGTAAGAAGAGAATAGCCAACGTTATCTGTTATTCTTAATTTTGGCTATAGAACCAGGGCACGGGTAACAACATTCTGTAAATCTGCCATGCTCTGAGAAGATTCAGTACATTGCCAAATGTGTCCTACATTGATGAGTTCTGCCAGTTCTAGGAAAGTGATTCCCTCTTTCTTATTATGTGCTAGGTGGATGAACTTTAATCATATACACATTTTTTAAAGTGTGTCTGTCGAGAGTACCAGAAAGCTGTTTACCTGTGCTTTTTTTGTTTTGTTTTTAATTGTAGTTTCAATGACGGTTTGCATAATGAACTAGTTTCTCATTAAACAAATAGCCACTCACAGGCTATTAAGATTCCAAATGATATTCACCAAAGTAGAACATAGAACTTTTTTTTTTTCATACGCTATGTTATATCAATTGTTTCCCAAGACCACGGTCCCAACAGCTCTCCACCCAGCAATCTGTTCCCTCGAGAGCCTGGGTCTATCTCTAGAGCTTCCATGGCTTTATTTGTACAAACTGTGTTCGCTTCTCCAGTGCTGTGGATTGTTTTACCCTTGGCCAAAGTCATCGCTTATCTGTTGCCTTTTAGTGTTTTTCCTTCCCCATCCCTTTCCTCCTTGTAACCACCCGAGATTATTTACTTTTGTGTGGAACCCTTTCCATGAGTGTTTATAGTGGCAGTCTCGTATAATACTTGCCTTTTGTGACTGACTGGTTTCACTCAGCACAGTGTCCTGAAGATTCACCCGTACTGTGAGGCCCTTCACAGGGTCACCACTGTTCTTTCTTATTTCTTAGTGCTCCATTGGGTGTCCCTTAGATTTCTGTCCATTCATTTGGTGACAGATGCGTAGGTTGCCTCCATGTTTTAGGTATAGTGAACAGTGCTGCAGTAAATGTGGAGGTGCAAATGTGTATTTAAGTTATGGCTCTCATTTCTCTGGAATCTATTTTCTAGGAGCTTGTCTGCAGCATCATATGATATTTCTATTTCTAGCTTTTTAAGAAAGTGCCATATTGTTTTCCAAAATATTTGTACCATTTTGTATTCCCACCAGCAATGCATAAGAGTTCCCACCTCCCTGCAGCTTTTCCAGCATTGCTCTTTACTGTTTTTTTGATTCCTTCCAGTAATGCCAGAATGAAATACATGCGATTATGGATTTGCTTTACATTTGCATCTCCCAGTGGCTAATGTCTGACAGTTTGTCATACTGTGGGGGCTTTGGTGTTGCTGTGATGCTAGAAGGTATGACACTGATATTCTGATAACAGCAGGGTCCCCGACGGTGGACAGGTTTCAGCTGAGCTTCCAGACTAAAGCGGAAGAGGAAGAAGGGCCTGACAGTCTACTTCTGAAAATAATTCCTCATGAAAACCTCATGAATAGGAACAGAACACCGTCTGATACAAATCCAGAAGATGAACCCAGGGTTAGAAGGCATTGAAAAGATAACTCCGGAAGAACTGTCCCCTCAAAGTGCAGTTGATCTTAATGATGTAGACAGAGTCAAGCTTTTGGGACTTTGATTTGCTGATGCAGCATGACTCAAAATGAGAAGAAATTGCTTCAAACATCAATAAGTGACACAAGCAATGTATGATGAATGAATCTAGGAAAATTGGAAACATACAGATCAATATCCTAAGCCTTAGTGAGATGAAACGAACTGGTATTAGCCATTTTGAATAGGACAGTCATACGATCTACTATACCAGAAACGGCAACTTGAAGAGGAGTGGTGCTGAATTTATTATTCAAAAGAACATTTCAAGATCTATCCTGCCAGTGATAGGCTAATATCCACACATCTACAAGGAAGACAACTTTATACAACTATTATTCAAAATGTATACATTAACTACTAAGGCCAAAGTTGAAGAATTTTTTTTTTAGCCAACTTTTGTATCTAGAAATTGATGGAAAGTGCAATCAGGATGCACCAATGATTACTGATAAAAGAATAAGAAGGATTGGTAGTTGGAAGACAAGGCTTTGGTGATAGAAATGACACTAGAGATCATAATGACAGAGGTTTGTAAGACCAACACTTCTTCACTGCAGATACCTTTTGTCACCAATATAAATGGTGACTGTACATATTGACCTTGCCAGATGGCATACACAGAGATCAAATGCATTACATGTATAAAAAAGAGACAGTGGAAAAGATCAATGCCATTGGTCAGAACAAAACCAGTGGCTGACTGTAGAACAGACCATCAGTTGCTCATATGAAAGTTTAAACTGAAACTGAAGACAACAGAACAAGCCCACAGGAGCCAAAGCACAACACTGTGTATGTTCCACCTGAGCGTGTAGAACACTGGAAGAATAGATTTGACATGTTGAACATTAATGACCCAGACTAGACAAGTTGTAGAATGACATCAAAGACATCATAACACAAAAAAAGCAAGAGATCATTGAAAAGGCAGAAAAGAAATAAAAGACAAAAATGGATATCAGAACATTGAATACCTAAAGCAAAAGGAAGAACTGATGAAGTGAAAGGACTGCACAGAAGATTTTGGAGGACAACTAGGGAACACAAAGTAAATTTATTATAATGATGTGTGCAAAGAGCTGGAGATAGAAATCCAAAAGGGAAATGCATGCTCTGCATTTCTCAAATTAAAAGAACTATAGAAAAAATTCAAGCCTTGAGTTGCATGTAATAGTGAATGATTCTACAGGCAAAATATTAAATGACATAGGAAGCATCAAAAGAAGATGGGAGGAATACAAAGAACCATTATACCAAAAAGGATCAGTAGACATTCAACCATCTCAAGAGGTAGCATATGATCAGGAACCAATAGTACTGAACGAAGGATTCCAAGCTGTATTGAAGGTACTGGTAAAAAACAAGGCTGTAGGAATTGACATTAATTGAGACGTTTCAAAGGATGGATATAGAGCTGGAAGTACTCATCCTTCTATGCCAAAAATTTTGGAAAACAGCTACCTGGCCAATTGACTGGAAGAAATTCATATTCATGTCTATTCTCAAGAAAGATGATCCAATGAAATGAAATTATCAAACAATATCATTAATATCACACCCAAATACATTTTTTAAAAAAGATCATTCAAAAGCAGCTGCAGCAGTATATCATCAGGGTGCTGCTAGAAATTCAGGCTAAATGCAGAAGATGACTTGGAAGCAAAGGTATTATTGCTGTTGTCAGATGGATCCTGAATGAAAGCAGAGAACACCAGAAGGATGTTCACCTGTGTTTTATTGACTATACACGTGCACTTGATTGTGTGGATTACGAGGTATTACAGATAACATTACAAAGGATGGGAATTCCAGGATACTTAATTATACTCATAAGGAATCTGTACATAGATCAAGAAGTAGTCTTTACAACAGAACAAGGGGATACTGTGTGACTTAAAGTCAGGGTTGTATCCTTTTACCATACCTGTTCAATCTGAGGAAACTCTGATGGTGGTGTGCTTAAGCGCTATGGCTGCTAGCCAAAAGTCGGCAGTTTGGATTCATCAGACACTCTTTGGAAACTCTATGGGGCAGTTCTACTCCGCCTTATAGGGTTGCTATGAGTCAGAATCAACTCAATGACAATGAGGTTGATTTTTGATTTTGGGTATTCAATCTGCATACTGAGCAAATAATTTGAGAAACTGGAGTATATGAAGGATGAGACATCAGGATTAAAAGACTCATTAACAACCTGTATTATACAGATGACACAACCTTGCTTGCTGAAAGTGAAGAGGACTTGAAGCACTTACTAATGAAGATCAAAGACCACAGTCTTCGGTATGGGTTGCAATTCAGCATCAAGAAAACAAACATCCTCAGAACTAGACCACTAAGCAGCATTGTGGTCAAAGAATAAAAGATTGAGGTTGTCAAGAATTTCATTTTATTTGGTTCCACAATCAACACCCACTGAAACAGTAGTTGAGAAATCGAAAACCTCTTTGCATTGGGCAAATCTGTGGTGAAAGACCTCTTTAAAGTGTTAAAAAGCAAAGGTGCCCACTCAAAAAATTAAGTTCATGAACTCATCCTAGAAAAAGTACCACATATCTCCCTGCTGAATATCACTATGGTCACCTTTAAAGTACTCTCCTAGTCTATAAGGTCTTTCTGCAGTCTTTTGGTGAAGTCTTTTGATGAGCATAAATGTTTTATTTTTAGAATATCTCAATTATCAAGCTTATCTTTTAGAGTATTTTTTTATTTTGATTTCCATTGGTAGATACAAAAATTGTTTAGTATTTACAAGCAAACAACAACAACAACAAAAATTGGATAAAGGTAGAGCTCTTTTGTCTAAACTCTAACACTGAAAGAACAAGAGTTTCATAACTGATCTTTATTATGGATTATTTGAGGGCAGGGAGTATGCTTTACTCATCATTAAATTTCTAAGATCTAGAAAAAAACACAGTCATGTGGTATTGACTCAAATATTTGTGACACAATGAAAGAACAGATGAAGAATGTCCTAATACTTGCTGTAACATTGCATTCTCTCCTGTGGTCACATCTAGACAAGGCTCTGACTAAATATAACATACTGTAAAAAGTCAGTGGCATACTTTTACTTAAAATGCCAGTATCTAGTGACTTCCGGAAATAGTTACTTTTGGTAGAATCTGGTTATTGAGTGGAGGCCAGACATTTAGGGCAGAGATATTGGTAACTGAGAGGTAGCCAACAATCTGACATCAAGTACAGGAGACCCAGGCTTGATTTAGGTTGAAAATAATATTCAAAGTCAAGTACATTTGAAAGTATTGGCCCAGTATCAGTTGTCATCCAAAAATAGCAATCTATAAGGCCTCTATTTACAGAGATAAAGGAATGAAACATCTAAACTTTGTGTTCTCAGCACCCCATTGCTTTATTTGAGAGTTCCGATGTCATTTTTTTTTCCCTTTCAGTTTCAAACACGTACATTTTATGCTATCTAAGTCAGCTTTAGCACTTCCAGGTAAACTGCACACCATAGATTGAATTGTGTCCTCCCCAAAGTATGTGTAGCCGTGTGCCTAGGCCACGGTTCTCAGTATTTTGTGATTGTCCTTAATTTTGTGGTTTTTCTATGCTGTATGTAAAAGGATTAGGGTTGGACTGTAAATCCCTTCATAAGATCACCTTCCTTCTCCACTGTAAAGAGAGTTTCCCTGGAGTATGGCTTGCACCAACTTTAATCATTTCATCCTATGAGAGATAAAAGGAAAGGGAAGCAAGCAGAGAATTCGGAACCTAACACCATAAAGAAAGCAGCACCAGGAGCATAGAGCAGCCCCTTCAGACCTGAGGTTCCTGTGCCAAGATGCTCCCTGGACAAAGACTGATGCAATACTGGACTTTCCTCCAGAGCTGACAAGGGAGAAAATTTTCCCCTGGAGTGGACATCCTGAATTTGGACAGTGGAAGAATAAACTTGCCTTTGTTAAAGCCATCACTTTATGGTAATTCTGTTAGAGCAGCACTAGCTGACTGAAACATGGCATGATCCATCTCAGCATCTCAATGTACTCCTTTTCATCCCAGGGTTATCAGGAAGAGTAGGTGAACTGATGTTTGCCATGCATCTCTCACAGTCCCAAGAAACAAGGAGCAAAAATTACATAACAAAAATTTCCTGCTGTGCCCCCAATGAGACTTGTCAGTGTTTAAACTCAAAGTATTTTGAGAAAATTGATTTTCAGTTAAAGTGAATCAATAGCATCTACAACAAACATTTTGGAGCCCCGGTATTGGTATTAGAGGACCATTAAAGTTGGTGAGCTGGGAAATACTGTGTGAAAAAATGATGCTCTGGGAAATATATTTTGTCAATGTATATGAAGGTGGATTAGAAGTGAATGTGGGAAGAAAAAAACAAAAGAAAGAAAAAATACAGCACTTATTTTTTAAAACAAAAAGCAAGTCCACTGCCCTCAAGTTGATTTTGACTCATAACTCATAGCAAACCACCTAAATAAAGTTTCAAGGCTGTAAATCTGCCAAGTCTTTCTCCTGAGAAACCACTGATGGTTTCGAACTGCTGACTTTTCAGTTAGCCGTTGCTAGCTTTAACCACTCTGTCACCACGGCTTCTTTTAGAAAGTTGGAAAAGTTTATAATAATAACTTACCAAAATAAGGTCATGTAGAAAAGAGTTTCAGCATCAGGATAGCTTTGGAGTATTCTTTTTTGCAGGGTGAGAAGAAAGCATAAAGTTGTATGTGTTTATTACTAAGATTAACTTTTTTCATTAGCATTTATTTGAAAGAAAGAAAATAGTTGGTTCTTAGATCAGATAAAGAGAGTGTATGAAAGTAAAATAAATTGCCTTTGGTGAAAAGAACTAAATACAGCTTTGTGAGCACTCAAAATGAACAGAAATGCAAGTGTAACCCAAATATGTAAGATTAGTCATTTCTGAAATAGTAAGTCTCAAAAGGAACTCAAGCACCCCAAAAGAGTTCATCTTCTACAAGAATCAATATAATTTCCTGCTTTACCTTTTGGAAACCTTGGACGCATTATGGTACCATTGCTAAACAGAAGGGTGACAGTTCAAATCCATCTCCTTGGAAACACTATGGGCTGTTCTACTCTGTCCTGTAGGGTTGCTATGAATTGGAATTCACTCAATGGGACTGGGTTTACCTAAGCGATGAGCCTAGCCAGATCCAAAATCATAACCAATGGAAACATACATAAAACTGAATAACTATACCTTAATTTAATCACACTTACTTGAATTTTGTCTCTTAGAGGGATACATTTCAGGTACTTCAGAAATAACTAATTTAGTTAATAATACACAGTTCTTAATTCCTCCTTTGGAGGCTGTGTTGACAGTGGAGACCTGCTTCCATTTTTGTAGAAGTATCATTATTAAAGAAAGTATCTCTATTTTCTCCTTCCATTTATTACTAGTACTTATTAATATTCACAAACAGAATTAGGAGTCATCACTTTCCAACGATTATTCCATGCAGCCAAAGCCAAGCCAAGTGCCGTTGAGTTGGATCCCAGTTGCCGTTATTGTGTGCCATTGAGTCTGTTCTGACTCCTATTGACCTAATAGGACAGAGGAGAACTTCCCCACAGGATTTTCAAGGATAGCTTGGAACTCTTAATACTTATGCTATCATAGTTTCTGTTCTATGCACAGTAAATAGTAAATAATAACAGCAGAATTAGGATATGTATACTATGCAGACCTACATACTACACAACCAACTCCCATATACTAGCTTTCTCATCTAAAACTCAGGTCCTTGTCAGTTCAGGTAATAGAGTTTTTAGTTTTTCAAAAAGGTTAATATTCAATTCAGAAACCCCAAATGTTTGCGTGTGTCCCTAATTAAAGCACTTCGGGAGATACACAAAACAGAGATAGAAAATTTAGACGCAATTGAAATATCTTTGTAGATGTTCAACTGGAATGGGCATATACAGCATAGATGCCTCATGGAACCAAACTACTATAGTAGGTTTTGTTTAGGGAACCTCATTAATTGTCTCACGCTTCATTTGGTCCGGGAAGACAAGCTAATTAACTGTTTTGATTGCTCCTTGGAAGGTTATTGACGGTAGATAGTAGTCACAAAATGAAGTATGTAAACATGACTGAATAAGCCATGAGCAGTGGATGTGAACTCCATTCTAATAGGGGGCTTCAACTGCGAAATCTATGTGAGGCACTACTTTTGTTTGAGCAGCTGTTGATCTGCAAACATAGTCAATGTCAATGTTTATATCAAACATTTAGACACAGTGTGCAGTTTGCATTGTTAATCCAATAAAAAGTTCTCGCAACCACCGGGTTTTTCTTGTATTTGCTTTGTAACTGGTCTGAAAATATTGCCACGAGATTTTCTAAAACGAGCATTGCTTAGCCATACATAAAGAAACAGACTCAAATATTTTGGTAAATTGTTGGCAGCTTATCTTTCTGAAAGGAAATTTAAATTTAGTAATAGTTTCCTAGACATTGAATCTAAGAGCCAGTTATTCGTCACAAAGGTGGCTTCAAATCCTATGGGGAAGGGAAGAATGGTCTAGAATTTTCTCCAAGGACAGGTGCTATTAATGCTAATTCCTCCTGTCATGGACTAAATTGTGTACCCCCAAGAAGTGTGTACAACAATTTGGCTGGACCATGATTCATGGTATTGTAGGATGCCCTCCATTTTTTGATTTTCTGACATTGTAAATCCTAATCTCTACCTGTGGTTAATTGGATTATGTTAAAAGAGGAGTAGGGTGGGACTGTAACACCCTTCCTATGGTCCCCACTTTTCTCCAGTGTAAAGGGAGTTTCCCTGGAATGTGGCTTGTACCACCTTTTATCATTTCACCCCTAAGAGATAAAAGGAAAGGGAAGCAAGTAGAAAATTATGGACTTCCATCTGAGATGCATAAGCCCGTGGGCCAGAAAAGAAATACACAGAAAAAGATTTGTACTGATCACTTCTTTTTGCTATTGCTTCAAATATTCACATTTCTTTCAAAATGATAACTTGACAGGTTGTTCAACCGGTAAAATTTATCACATCATTTGGCCTGTCTACTGTGCCATGGTGCGGGACAGGCAGGGCTTTGTTCTGTCATACACGAGGTCACTGTGAGTCAGTATCAACTGGAGGACACCTAACAATGACAGTAACAACTATGCTGCACTGTGACTTGGGAGTCAGATAGAGTTGTATGAACCTCGTGCTATTGTGTAATCTATCTGAAGCTCACATTAATCACTTGCAAAGATACTTGAGAAAAAGAGTTGTGGGGGGATGCTTTTTGTGGATCTAATCTTTGTACACCATTGCCTATTTATAGGAAGTAGATCATCAGGCCTTTCTTTTTGGTCTGTCTTAGTCTAGAAGATCCACTGAAGCCTGTTCAGCGTCACAGTGTTGCAGAGAAAATCTTGAACACTGTTTGAAATAAAAATAGGGAGATTTACTTAGGGTTTAAAAGAATTGCAACTGGGGAACTATATAGTCTGTTGAAAATGGAGCCAGGTATTCCTGGGTCAGATTCCTTGGACAAGTATACTTATGGGCTAAAAAAGAGATATCTGACCATAGGAACAGCAATTGCAGGAAAATCAATGAATACTGAACTAATCACATGCTCATTGGTTACTATTAAGAATAAAGCTAGTGATTACAAATAGGTTCACAAGATACTTAGATCATGGTTATAAGATGCTTACATGCATTTTATCTATCTTACAAAAGTATATATTGTTGACAACAGCACCCAGGCAGCACTGTTCCCAAGCACAGGTGTTTTGAGGGGTGCATATGGCCTCTTGGTTAAGACCCCTTGGAGCATATGGGTTTTCGTCTTGAATTTGACCACCGAGGAAAACGTGGCTTTTGTTTGTTTGTTTGTTTTCCAAAAAACATGATTGTTAGTCTAGAAATTCAGATTAAAATTAGAGAGTATGGTCTGCAGATTATGTCTCTGTCTCACTCACTGATGGCACTCAAAGTTGTCTTCCTGAGACAACAGCAACATGCAAGCCTCTATTGACAAAATGGGTGGTGGCTGGACATAAGGTGCGTTGACCAGAATTGAGTCTGGGTCTCTCCCACAGAAAAGACAGAATTCTATCACTGAACCACTACTGCCCCCTGAGGCATCTGTGTAGCAAATGCATACTGCATATACATTTCCATCTTTAGGTAGTCTCCATGTAATGCAGAATAAGGGTTTGGACTCTATGAATATCTACAATTTTCTACAGACATTCTAACTAAGAACACAGTTTTTATTTCGGTAATAAACCAATTGACTAGAAATAAAGTAACTTAAAAAAATGGAATCACTTGTTGAAGGAATGGAAACTTAGAGAGTCTTAGTTTGCTTTTTCTTAACTTTTAGTATACCCTCTCTGGCTCCCTGGTGGCACAATGGCTGATGACTTGGCTGCTAACTGAAAGGTTAGTGACCCAAGTCCAACAGTCACTGGGTGGAGAAAGGTGTGGCAGTCTGTTTCCATAAAGACTGACAGATTTGGAAACCCTGTGGAGCACTTCTACTCTGTTGTATAGGGTTGCTATGGGTTGGAGTCAACATGGTGACGAGTTATTTGTTGTCTCTGACTATTGTATAGAGGAGTCCTTGGGTGGTACAAATTGTTAATCCACCTTCTGACACCTGGGACAAGAATAGCCAGTGCAAGGACCAAACTATTTTTTGAAGTCCATTGGGTCTACTCCTTGACCTTCAGGAGCAAGTTTCAGAGGATCTCATCTGACATCCAGTTCTGTCTTTTCTGTCTTTCGTGTCTTTTCAATAACCTATTTCTTCTTCATGGCATGGATGATGTCTTTGATGTCATTCTAAAACTTGCTGGGTCTTCAGTCTTTAGCATACAGTGAATCAAATCTGCTACTGAGGTGATCTCTAAACTCAGATGGGATATACTCAAGGTCATACTTTGGCCGTCGTGGACTTGTTTTAATTTTCTTCCACTTCAATTTGAAACTGCATACGTTCAATTGCTGGTCTGTGCTGCAGTCAGCACCTGGCCTTGTTCTGACCAATGATACTGAGCTTTCCCATCATCTCTTTCCACAGATGTAATCACTTGGATTCCTGTGTATTCCTTCTGGTGGAGCCCATGTGTACAGTCATGGTTTATGTTGGTGAAAAAAGATATTAGCAATGGAGAAGTTGTCGGTCTTACAAAATTCCATCATTTGATCTCTGGCGTAATTTCTGTCAGCAGGGCCGTATCTTCCAGCTAACAGTGTTTCTTCTTTGTTTTCAACTTTTGCATTCCAATCAGCGGTAACTATCAGTGCAAGCTGATTGTGTTCCATTAGTTTCAGACTGCAGAAGCTGCAGTCACCTTCTTCACCTTCTTCATCTTTGGACTTAGACGTTGGAACGTAAGTTTGAATAATAGTAGTATTAACTGGCCTTCCTGTAGACCTGTGGGTATTATCCTATCACTGACAGCATTGTACTTCAGGACAGATCCTGAAATATTCTTTTTGGTGGTGAATGCAACACCATTCCTCTTCAAGCTTTCATTCCTGGCATAGATTTTCCTGTCTTTTTAATGACCATATGATTGTCTGATTCGAAGTGGCCAATACTGGTCGAGATCTGTTCTGGAAGAAGTACAACTGGAGAGTTTCTTGGAAGCAAAGATAGTAGGACTGTGTGTCCCATACTTCAGGTATACTGTCAGGAGGGATCAATCCCTTGAGAAGGGCGTCATGCTTGGTAGAGTGGAGGGTCAGGGAAAAGAGGAAGACCATCAACAAGACGGATTGACATAGTGACTGCAACAGTGGTCTCAAGTATAGCAACAACTGTGGGCATGGTGAAGGACCAGGCAGGATTTGATTCAGTGATACTTAGGGTTGCTATGGGTTGTAACTGACTTAACTGCACCTAAGAACAACATCAGATCTACTGAAGAACAACTTGAAGCCTCTGCCTACTTGAAATCAACTCTAACCTCATTTCCCCTCACTGTTGATGTCAGTAGCCGTCTGTGGGAAGGAAGCATGGTGAAATCAATGTGCTCCTGTGATCATTGCCTCTATATTATTGTTTACCAGACCCTAGCCACAGGATTGCCCTTTATTGTTTTCTTCATATCCTTTCCAAGAGCTGCTTATTGTGTGTATTGTAAGGATTCCATAGGCTAAGAAAATGACTTCTTAGACAAAACTAAATATTTCCAAAAGCTATTTGAAAGGTACCTCTGATGCAGTAAAGCTTGAACTTTATCTTCAACAACTACACATTTCTTCTCATTTTTTTTGAAGTCTCCATAAGTAGTTAGTGATAGCTTTAATAGAGGTCAAATGAATAGAAGTCTGGATTTTATGCTTATTATTGAGTTAATGGTGTATTCCCAATACTGTCATTGGGGAAGCATTATGTTTAGTATGCATTTATGAAAGAATAATGAAGGGAAATAATGAGAGTAAAACCTGGCATTTTAATAATTTATATAACACGTCATACCTCTGCAGAGCATTTCTGATGTGTATTATATCATAGGATTATTGTTTTATTGCAGTGTATGAAGTGTTACATCCAAATCCCATAATCCATTTGCCTCATAAGGGAGAACCCCGAGCAGCTCTTTGCAATTTGGCTGTAGCCTAACTTTCAGCTTTGTCTCAAGAGATGATCTTAAAAAGAAATTGAGTTGATATAGAACTATAAGACAGGATTCATTTAGAAAATTAATTTAGTCTGGATGTTCAGGAGAAGTATCCCTGAGGTTGTATATGTCAAGATGTGAAGGATGATAAATAGTTAACTGCGTAGTAGGTTGGGTAGCAGAGGGCATTCTCAGTCCAGGACATGGAACTCAGGGGCCGATAGAGAAGAAGGAGGGAAACAAAAGGAAGAGGAGCATGGATTAAGGAGTGCAAGCTTGACAGTGGAAATAAGAGAGAGAAGAGATTGGATGAAATAACAACAGTGAGTGAAGTGGGGCTGAGAGACAAAAGTGAAAAAAAGAGGAATGGGAAGATGAGAGAACAAACACAAACACAAAAAGAGATAGCAAAGAAGAAAACAGGAAGAGGGTGAAACTGGAGAAAGGTAAGAGATTCAGGGTTAGAATGTTCAGAATGCTTTAAGCTATGTTCTTATTTTGGCTATTGTTCATGGATTGAATTGTACTCCCCCCAGGTGTAGGTGGAAATATGTCTTAGCCACAATTCCCAGTATTGTGTGATTGTCCTCTGTTTTGTGATGTTCCTGTGTTGTAAATCCTAGTTTCTGCCTGTGTTAATAGGGCAGGATTGGGCAACATAAAGAGGATTAGGGTGAGACTGCAACACACTTACTAAGGAAGTTTCTCTGGAGTGTGGCTTGTACCACCTTTTCTCTTGCAAGGGATAAAAGGCAAGGGAAGCTGAGAGTTGAGGACCTCATGTCAACAAGAAAGCAGCTCCAGGAGCAGAACATGTCCTTCAAACTTGAGGTTCTTGTGCCGAGACACCCCCAGACCAAGCAGAGACTGATGCAGTACTAGGGCTTGCCTTTGGAGTCCACGGAGAGTGCTTTCACCTGGAGCCCACACACTGACTTCAGATTTCCAGCCTGTCAGACTGTGTAGGAATAAATCTTTCTTTGTTAAAGCCATCTACCTGTGGTATTTCCATTAGAATAGTATTGGATGACTGAGACAGACATTCTATACGGATTCTGGAGCCCCAGTTGCACTGCGGTTAAGCATTTAGCTGCTGACCAAAAGGTCAGGTGTTCAAATCCATCACTTGCTCCTTGGCAACCACAGAGGACAGTTCTACCAGGTCCTATAAAGTCTCTATGAGTTGGAGTCAAGTTGACAGCAGTGGGTTTGGATTTGATTTGCTTTGTAAGGGTTATGAAAAACATCTGAAGCGTGGTTACATTAAGAAAAGACAATGATTTTTCCCTCAAAAGTTTAAAATCTAATGGAGAGAGGAAAATGCAGAAACAAAACAACAACAAATCCACACTGGGGTGAGCAACACAATAGAATTAAGTAAAGGGTGATGTTGTGGATTATAGAAAGAAAACTGATATAAGCCTGAGGAAGGTCTTGCCAGGTGAACTGAGATCTGAGAAGAGTCTTAGCCTTCAAGAATTAATAGATGTTAGATGAAAAGTAAGCTTATTGTGCTAGGCAGAGGAAACAACATATACACAAAAGCACAAGAGAAAATGACCCATTCTGGGGCCTCCAGTTAGATGTGGAGAGAAAAAAAATGTATCAAGTGAAGGCAGAGAGATAACAGATACATCATAAAGCTGGGCAGGTATCAGAATAGAAATGAAAAACTGTGAAATTCATGTTTAAAGTTAGAGGGAACTCAGAAAGGAAGCAATAATGAAAGGAGAGAGAAAAATTGCAGATCACATACCAGTTTCTGAAAGATGTTTCTGAAAAAAATACGGACAATGGGTTGAAGAAAGGGTCCAATTGGAGGATATAGCAGCAGTTAAATTCTTATATAACAAGGACTTAAACTGGAGAAATACTTCAGGATGTAAGAGGAAGATTTGATCTCAACATTATGAAGAGGCTGGAGTTCCTGGGTGGTGTAAACAGTTAATTGTCAACCAAAAGGTTGGCATTTTGAATCTACCAGGGGTGTCTAGCAAGAAAGAACTGGCAATTTACTTCTGAAAAAAAATCAGCCATTGAAAAGCCAGTGGAATACAGTTCTCTTTCACACATGGCTTTGTCATGAATCAGAGTGAAACCCAACAGCAACTTTTGTTTGTTTTGCGTTTAAGGAAGGTACAGCTAGACCCACTGCACAACAACTATGGAGGGAACACAGTGAGTTAGCCTTGCAGATACCAATACTCAAGGTAAAGAGCCTTAGAAGGAAAACAATGTCTCATGAACTCCAGTGCAGACAGCCTGGAGACAGGTCTGGAAAGAAGTCTGAGTTGGCAGTGTATATTTGGTACTCAGCAGCTTCCGGTTAGCTGTTTAAATCTTGCAATCAAAAGAGCTGTCCCTTTAGCATGATTTTATGATGAGCACTTCAAGTCCACATTTTCTGACTAACCATCAGGTCTTATCATTATTTTTAGGCTGAAAATTTTTTATAGAGCAACACTCAGAGAAATATCCTCAGGGAGGTCACATTGTATAAAGCATCTCTGCTGCGAGCTGGGTTTCACGGAGCTAAGACACAGCAGAGCCAATTATCCAAAGATTTATGAGCAAAGTGGTCTGACTGATAAAGAAAGGACACAATCCAACAACAAAACTTCATTATTTTTATCCCCAGACTTTGAAAGGTATATGTGGATATGTATGTACGTGCCTATCATTCCCTTAAAGACATATCAATTCTCAGAAAAGGCAACACCGGATAATTGCATAATGAAAATTCAACTATCTGCTTGGCATTCTAGGAAAGGATAACTAGAGTCTCTTCCAACACTTCAGGTCCAAACCTTGAGGGCTGACAGAATCAGCTCGTAGGAAGAAACTGACATGACAAGATAGAAAAGTTGTACAGTTCCCGCTGGCCAGATTCTGTCCAATAGTACTGGTAGTAAACAGATTTAAACAACAACAACAACAAAGAAAAAACAAAATAGTGCCATCTAGCTGATCCCAACCTATAGAGATACTATAGAACAGAGTAGAACTGCCCCGCAGAGTCCCAAGGAACACCTGGTAGATTCAAACTGCCAACATCTGGTGAGCAGCCATAGCGTTTATTCACTATGCTACCAGGGCTTCCACTAAATATCTTCTTCCTGGGTCTCATTCTCTTTGTCATTTGTAGCATGAATATGTTGAACAAGATACATAGTTCTCCAACTTATTTTTGGTAAGAAATTACTGAGAGAAAGTGTTAAAATGCAAATTAATAGGCACTATGTAAACATACCAAACCCACTGCTATTCAGCCGATTCCAACTCACAGCAACTCTATAGGACAGAGAACGGCTCCACTGAGTTTCCAAGAAGCACCTGCTGTGTTCGAACTGCCAGCTTTGTGGTTAGCAGATACAGCACACAACCACTACCCCACTAGAGCATGGTGACCCAGTAATACTTGATCCCAGGGTGGATTAAGCAGTAAGCAAGATGTGCACCGGTTTATAATCAGCAAAGTGCGAAAGGGTTTAATTGTGTTTACTTACCAATCTGTAGTACCCAGTTTCACAGGGGTTGAAGATGTGGAAAAGAGATGAAATAGTGCCTTAGAGATTAGCAAAAATTCAACCTGTGTGTAACTCGCTTATCTCTGTTTGTTCCCAATATTATCGGCATGAGAAATGCTGCACAAGGCAAAATGTAAGGTATTTTCCTTCTCAAGTATTCTATGGTTCAGTAATTTGATGCCACTTTCAGTGACAAAACTACCTTTACCAGCTGTGATAAATCATATCCATGGAAAGTTTTCTTTTTTTCTTCTCATGAGGTTCACACACAATTGTGCTGATGTCCTCTTCAGACAAAACACACTCATGGCATCCTTCTTTATTCCACTATGAAAAGCATGAAGGTTCTGAAAGACAGTAATGAAATGATTTAAAATCCTAAGGCTTGGGATATTTGAGTTTAGGTTTTTATAGTGAGGTTGCTTTCAACCCTGGCAAGTTATCATGGGTTTAGCTTCCGTGATAAGTCAGACTCTGGCATAGATAATTTAAGGATAAATATAACAAGGCTCAAGGTATTGAAGAACCTCAAAGTTAGACAACCTCAAAAAAGGCATAACTGCATTAAAATGCAGTAAGTAAAGTTAAGAAAAAAGACCAGTTTGTACAGTGGGGAAACAATACCTGAGAGGATTAATTAGCTACTGAAAGAAGCTGGGTAGTGTTAATACCAGTCTTCGGGCATGTGAAAGGTTTTATTGAGATAAGGAGATACATACAGATGATACGGCTCTGGACACTGATTGGACTGCGATAGATTAGATGAAAAGTACTTTTGAGCTTCACAGTCAGGCATTGAAGAAGCCCTAGTAACATGATGCTGTTTGGCTGCTCACAGAAAAGTTGATGGTTCAAATCCACTAACTGCTCTGCAGAAGTAAGATTTGGTAGTCTGCTTCCAGATTACAGAAGATTATTAGAAACTCTGTTGGGCAGTTCTACTTTGTCCTGTAGGGTCCCTATAGGTGAGAATCCACTTGATAGCAATGGGTTGCATTTTGCATTACATGATATTTATTAGAATTTTCTCATGTGAGTAAATGTTTCTGCCACCTACAAATGGGACAACCAAACAAGAAGTATTGAACATCAAATACTTAATTGACTCCAAATTCCTGACTCAACTTAGAATAGCTGGCAGATTGTGGGACAGAGAATAAAATGGCTATTGCCAAGGGTGTAGCACAAAGTGAGAGGGAGTTATAAATTCAAATCTTTGTTGCATTCCGATAGTTGGCATGTGTAGGATGGTGGCACCAACATAACAACAGACAGCTACCTGGCACCAATATAACAAGGACAGCTACCTGACCAAGTGACTGGAAGAGATCCATATTTACGCCCATTCCAATGAAAGGGATCCAATTGAACGTGGAAATTACTGAACAATGACATTAATATCACACACAAGTAAAATTCTGCTCAAGGTCATTCAAAAGTGACTACAACAGTGTATCGGCAAGGAACTGCCAGAAATTCAAGCAGGATTCATAAGAGGACACTGAACCAGGGATATCACTGCCGGTGTCGTTTGGATCTAGGCTGAAAGGAGAGAACATTAGAAAGATGTTTACCTGTGTTTCGTTGACTATGCAAAGGCATTCAAGTGTGTTACGGCTAACACTGCGGACAACGGAAATTCAGAACACTTAATTGTACTCTTAAGGAATCTGTACATGGATCAAGAGGCAGTCATATGAAAGGAGCAAGGGGACACCACATGGTTTAAAATCTGGAAAGGTGTGTGTCAGGGTTGCATACTTTCACCGTATCTTTTCAATCTGTATGCCAAGCAAATAATCCTAGAAGCCAGAATGAAGAATGAAGGAAGACTCATTAACAACTCACATTACATAGATGACACAACTTTACTTGCTGGAAGTGGAGAGGAATGCCACCTCAGTGTCAATAAAGTAGAAGTCCTCACCACTGGGCCAGTAAGATGCAACACTGTGACAAAGGGAGAATGGACTGAGGTTGTCAAGGATTTCCTTTTACTTGGTTGCACAATCAACGCCCATGGAAGCAGCAGTAAACAAATCAAAAAATGCATTGCGTTGGGAAAATCTGCTGGAAAGGACCTCTTTAAAGTACTGAAAAGTAAAGACGTCACCTTGAAGACTAGGGCGTGCCTGACCCAAGCCATGGTATTTTTTTTTTTTATTTAACATGTCTGAGTGAAAATGTACATTCACGTATAAATTTACATGCCCACCTATATGCAGCTTCCACTGCTCTCCCTGTCCGGTGACTGCACACTATTCCTCTCTGCTCCATACATGTCTCATCCTCCCAACAGCCTCCTTTCCCCTCCTCTCCATCCACTGCCCTTCCTCCAGGCAGGGGTCAGCAAGATGATATCCTATAGATGTATAGAACCATAAAGTGTTTCCAATATATGGTCACTCTGCATTGCCAAGTCCAATCCATTCCTGTCCAAAGAGTGGAACTTTGTTATAATTTATGGGAAAGGGCAGCATCAGGGCCAGGGGCCATGCTCTCAGAGGAACCCCGAAACCACTGGATCATCAATTGAGGTCATTTCGTTGAGATCTCATGATGCACCCCTTTTTATTCTTGTGTTCTCAGTAAGACTCCTCTCTGTGAGCTCCATCGTGGCTATCACTGGTGGTGGCCAGGAATCATCTGGTTCTTCCGGTCCCAAGTCAATGTAGGCACCCACTCTTGTGGGTCTCTCTGTCTTCTCGGTTGTCTTTACCGCATGTCATTTTGGTCCTCGGTGAGCATCCATTCCTGCTGAGTTGGGACCATTTGCTGTGTCCCTGGATGGCAGCTTGGCAGCTTTGAAGACCCCAGACGCCACTCACCAATGTGGGGTACAGAGACCTCTCTTAGCAAAACGCTAGTTGTGCCAACTGGCCTGGAATTCGCCTAAGAGCATGGTCCCCCGCCCCCTGCCCCAGCTACTCTATCCTTGCAGTATTGAGTTAAGATGGAAGGAGTACTCAAGTTATGCTGAAGTCCACTTAATGTTGTTCTTGTTTCTAATGTGTGCTATCACCGCTTTCTCCCAACTAGATTTCTAGTAACTATCTAAACTAAACCCTCCACCCTCACCCTCCCTCCCTCCCCTCCCTTGCAGCTGTCAAAGAGTCTTTTCTTCTATACACAAGTCTGTTTTTGAGATCTTATCGTAGAGGTCTCATACAATATTTGTCCTTTTGTCGTTGACTACTTTCACTCAACATAATGTCTTCCAGTTGAAACCAGGTTAGGAGATGTTTGCTGGAATCATCGTTATTCTTTATCATTGCGTAGTGCTCCACTGAGTATATGTACCATAGTTTACCTATCCATTCTTCTATTGATAGGCATCTGAGTTGATTCCATCTTTATGCTATCGTGGACTGTGCTGCGATAAACATTCTGGTGCATGTGTCCGTTGGTGTGAAAGGGCTTGATTCTGTAGGATATATTCCAAGTAGTGGAATTACTGGGTCAAATGGTATATCAATATCCATTTTTTTAAGGAAGTGCCAGATTGCCTTCCAAAGAGGCTGGACCATTTTGCAACCCCACCAACAGTGTAGGAGGGTTCCACTTTCTCCACACCCTCACCAGCATTTGTTGTTTTGTGTTTTCTGGATCATGGCCAATCTTGTTGGGGTGAGATGCTATCTCATTGTTGTCTTGATTGAATTTCTTTAATAACTAAAGATCGTGAACATGTCCACATGTGTTTTTTGGCTGCCTGGATCTCCTCTTTAGTGAAGTGTCTGTCCATCTCCTTTGCCCATTGCTTAATTGGATGGTTTATCTTCTTCTTACTGATATTTTGTAGTATCTTATAGATTATGGAGATTAGGCGTCAGTCTGACATAGAGTTGCCAAATATTTTTTCCCATTCTGTGGGTGTTCTTTTAATTCTATTAATTAAGTCTTTGGATGAGCAAAAGTGTTTGATTCTTAATAGTTCCCATTTATCTATTTTCTCTTCTGTTGATTGAGGTTTCTTTGACAGATTTTGGAGTCTGTCCTTATTGTGTATCAAAACTTCCATTGTTGTTCCTACCTTTTCTTGGATGAGCTTTATCATTTTAGGTTTGATATTTAGGTCTTTTATCCAGTTGGAGTTGGTTTTTGTATAAGGTGTAAGATATGGATCTTGATTCAGTTTATTGCAGATGGATAACCAATTTTGCCAGCACCATTTGTTGAAGATACTGTTTTTACTCCAGTTTAATGTCTTAGGGCCTTTGTCGAATATCAACTGTTCATAGGCAGATGGTGTAATCTCTGGGGTCTCAATTCTGTTCCATTGATCGATCTGTCTGTTCTTGTACCAGTACCAGGCTGTTTTGACCACTGTGGTAGTGTAGTATGTTCTAAGGTCAGGTAATGAGAGGCCTCCCAGTGTGTTCTTCTTCTTTAGTAGTACCTTACTTACCCGGGACTTCTTCCCTTTCCAAACAAAATTGGTGATTTGCTTCTCCATCTCATTAAAAAATGATGCTGGAACTTGTATTGGGATTGCATTATATAAATAGATTGCTTTGGGTAAAATAGACATTTTTACAATGTTAAGTCTTCCTATCCATGAGCAGAGTAGGTTTTTCCATTTATCTAAGTCTCTTTTAGTTTCTTGTAGTAAGGGCTTGTAGTTCTCTTTGTAAAGGTCTGTTGTTTCTCTGGTTAGATTAATTCCTAGGTACTTTATCTTCTTAGGGGCTGTCGTAAATGGTATTGATTTGATAATTTCCTCCTTAACAGTCTCATTGATATAAAGGAATCCTACTGATTTACTTATGTTTATCTTGTATCCTGAGACTTTGCTGAACTCTTCTATCAGTTTGAGTAGCTTACTTATAGATTCCTTGGGGTTCTCTGCATATACAATCATATCATCTGCGAACAGGGAGATTTTAACTTCCTCTTTGCCGATGCAGATGCCTTTGTTTCTTCATCTTGTCTAATTGCTCTGGCTAAAGCTTCTAGCACAATGTTGAATAGAAGAGGTGACAGTGGGCATCCTTGTCTAGTTCCTGATCTCAAGGGAAAGTCTTTCAGTCTCTCTCCATTCAGGATGACGTGGGCAATTGGCTTTGTATAAATGGCCCTTATTGTGTTGAGGAATTTGCCATCTATGGCCATTTTGCTAAGAGTTTTTAGCATGAATGGCTGTTGGACTTTATCAAATGCGTTTTCGGCATCAATGGACAAAATCAGGTGATCCTTGTCTTTTGTGTTATTTATGTGGTTAATCACATTAATTGTTTTCCTGATGTTGAACCAGCCTTGCATCCCTGGTATGAATCCCACTTGGTCATGATGGATTATTTTCTTGATATGTTGTTGTATTCTGTTGGCAAGAATTTTGTTGAAGATTTTTGCATCTAGGTTCATGAGTGATATCAGTCTGTAGTTCTCTGTCTTTGCTGGATGTTTCCCTGGCTTAGGTATGAGGGTTATGCTGGCTTCATAGAATGAGTTTGGGAGTAAGTCCATCCCTTTCTATACTGTGAAATAGTCTCAGTAGTATTGGGGATAACTCTTCTCTAAATGCTTGGTAGAATTCTGCCGTGAAGCCATCTGGGCCTGGACTTTTTTTTGGTTGGCCGTGTTTTGATGACCTTTTCAATCTCTTCCTTTGTGATGGGTTTATTAAGTTGTTCTGCGTCATGTTGTGATAATTTGGGTAGGTGGCATGAGTCAAGGAATTGGTCCATTTCCCCTAGGTTTTCAAATTTGTTAGAGTACAGTCTTTCATAGTATTCTGTTATGATATTTTTGATTTCTGTTGCATCTGTGGTGACAACTCCCCTCTCACTTCTAATTTGGGTTATTTGTTTTCTTTCCTGCTTTTCTTTAGTAAGTTTAGTCAGTGGTTTATCAGTTTTGTTGACCTTTTCAAAAAACCAGCTTTTGGTCTTTTCAATTTTTTCAATTGTTTTTCTATTCTCTAATTCAATTAGCTCTGCTCTAATCTTTATGATCTCCTTTCTTCTGGTGCCCGAGGGGTTCCTCTGTTGTTCTCTTTCTACTTGTTCAAGCTGTAGAGTTAGTTCCTTGATTTGGTTTCTTTCTTCCTTCCAGATATGTGCATTTATGGAGATAAACAGACCTCAGAGCACTGCTTTGGCTGTATCCCATATTTTTGGTAGGAAGTGTTTTCGTTCTCATTAGAATCCCTGAATTTCTTTAATTCATCCTTGATTTCCTCTATAACCCATGTTTTTTTGAGCAAGATGTTGTTCAGTTTCCAAGAGTTCCACTTTCTATCTCTGTTTTTACTGCTATTGATTTCAACTTTTATGGCTTTATGATCTGAGAAGATGCTTTGCAGTAATTCAATGGTATGGATTTTGTTGAGCATTGCATTATGGCCTATCATGTGGTCAATTCTGGAGAATGTTCCATGTGCACTGGAGAAGAAGGTGCAGTTGTCTGCTGATGGGTGGAAAGTTCTGTATATACCAATGAGGCTTAGTTGGTTAATTGTGTCAATGAGGTCTTCTGTATCTTTACTGAGCTTGTTTCTAGATGATCTGTCTAGTAATGAGAGTGGAGTGTTAAAGTCTCCCACTATTATTGTGGAGTCATCTAACTCTCTTTTGAGCATAGTCAGTGTTTCTTCGACATATTTAGGTGCTCTGACATTAGATGCATAAATATTTAATATAGCTAAGTCTTGCTTGTGTATTGAACCTTTCAGCAATAAATAGTGTCCATCTTTGTCCATGATGGTGGATTTGACATTAAAATTGATTTTGTCTGAGATTAGAATTGCCACCCTTGCTCTTCTTTGTTCATTGTTAGCTTGATACATATTCTTCCATCCTTTAATTTTCAGTTTGTTCCTGTCTTTAGGTCTCAAGTGAGTTTCTTGTAGACAACATATGGATGGGTCATGTCTTTTGATCCAAGATGACACTCGGTGTCTCTTTACTGGAGCATTCAGTCCATTCACATTCAGTGTAATTATTGACAGGTATGTGTTCACTGCTGCCATTGTGGTATGTTTATTTTTATGTTGATGTTTTCTCTGTTGTTCTCATGAGTCTGTTCTGGGACACTCTTCTTTGTGTGTTGATTTTTCACCTTTTTCAGAGCTGGTTTTATAGTTGTTGAGACTCATGTGTTAGATTTCTTGAAATGGTATGATACATCTTTGTTGTGCTTTACAGCTGCCCCTATGAACCCCCTTAATAAACTATTTATAACCCAATTTTAATTACTACCAGTCTTGTCATCTTCCTCTCCATCTGGAAGGACTATAACAACTGTAGTACATCCCTCTTTTTATTATGATGACATAGTTTTCATGATGATCACTGGATTGCTTCTTTCCATATCAAAGCTGTGATTACTTTGGAGCCTCCCCTAAATGAGTAGAGTATTGAGTAGTGTGTCGTTCTAAAATATAAAGTTAGTGGTTTTGTTCTTCTAAGCCAAAACCAAGAACTTCTTTCAGTATTTCTTGTAGTTTGGGTTTGGTTTTTACAGTCTCTGAGTTTCTGTTTATCTGGTAATGTCTTAATTTCATTTTCATATTTGAAAGATAGTTTTGCAGGATATATAATTCTTGGTTGGAAGTTCTTCTCCTTCAAGACTTTGAATGTGTCATGCCACTGTCTCCGTGCCAGTATGGTTTCTGCTGAGAAATCTGACGAGAGCCTACAGGGTTTCTCTCTGAATGTTAGCTTTGCCTTGAGTCTGGTTGCCTTTAAGAGTTGCTGCTTATGTTTCATTTTATTAAGCTTGATTATAATATGTCTTGGAGTCTTTCTTTTGAGATCTATATTGGGTGGCATACGATATGCATCTGAGATATATATATTCTCTTCCTTCATGATTTCTGGGAAGTTTTCTGTCAGCAGCTCAGCAACAATACTCTCTGTGTTCTCAGATGTCAAACCCTGTTCAGGGACTCCAGTTACTCGAAGGTTGTTCCTCTTGATAGAGTCCCACATGCTTCTTAATGTTTCTTCATTTTTCTTGTTTCTTTTTTCTGAATTCTGCTCATAGACGTTGGCATCAGTAGCTCTCTTTTTTCCATTTGTTCCATTCTGTTTTCTTGGCTTTGCATGGAAGTTTCTATGTCTTTGATTTTCTTCTTGATCTGTTGGATTTCACAGTACTAGTGTTCCATCAGATTGAACAACTAGCTTAATTTTTCATTTTGTTCTGCTGCATTTTATATAAGGTCTATAAGAGCTCTGTATATAATCAATTTGTATTCACTTCTGGATGCTTTCATAAAAGTTTCTTCATCTGGAAAACTCCTTGGTTGCTTTGTTTGGGAGCCTTCTGAAGCCATGAGTTGTTGCCTGTATGCCACAATTGTCTGTTGCTTTTTGGGTCCCATGTGAGTATATAGAGCCTGGAAGAGGTGCTGTGAGGATGGATTGCAAATGTTTCTCTAGGCTGTCTTCAAATGTAAAGCAAAATGTATCTGACTAGTTCAAAAATCAGTTAGGTTTTCAAGTGTAGAAGTCCCTCTTCTCATCTGACAAAATAAGCGCCATTATATCCAACCCCAGATGATAACAAACTAGTTCAGAATACAGCAATGCTACTGCCCTGTTGGCCTCTGCTGACAGGGCCTAGCCTTAGCCAACACTGCATCGAGTACTGGTTTTGTGATAGAAAAGCGCTCTTCTGTGGGCAGGCTCTGGCTCCCAAGCTAAGAATTAGGTCCAGCTGCGGCCACCGCATCCAAGATGGCGTCCTCCACACAGGCAGCTAGACAGAGTGTCCAAAGATGCCTAGAGGTAGTGATTCCTCTGCTTCTGTTGCAGGGCCCCCACTGTAGGCAGCACTGTGCAGAATCACTACTTTTCTGTCGGAGAAGCACTGTCCCGTTTGCAGGTGCTGGCTCCCAGGCTAGGAATGAGGTCCCGCTAAAATCTCGGTACCAACATGGCGTCCCACATACTGACCGCGGAGCTCTGCACAAACCCCACTGAGGCAGCTACAATATGAAAGGCTCAAAGTGTCTAGATTAACAGAGTCCCGAGCCTGGCTCTCAGAATATGGGAATTTCGCGGGCCTATCCCCCCAGTAGCGCGTCTGAGTCCAGCCGCCGGGCAAGGCCCAGCTCCGCCCGCCAGCCGAGACGGAGGAAAAAAAAGTCAAACTGGTGCGTTTACCTTCCGCCTGTGAGAGCCAGGGCTAGCCAGGAGCGGGAGTCAGCGACAGAGAGGAGGCTTTTCGCTGAGTGGCATGAAGTCCCAATTAACAGCCCTGTGCCGTGTCCTGAGGCTGATTTGGTGATCAGAAGGCTGTGTTTGATTGTCAATTCAGGTCTTGATTTCCAGAGGGATATAAGGAGGCGTCGGCTTAGTCCGCCAGCTTGACTCCGCCCCCCAAGCCATGGTAGTTTTTAATTGCATCATATGCATGTAAAAGCTGAACAGTAGACAAAGAAGACAGAAGAATTGATGCTTTTGAATTGTGGTGTTAGAGAAGAATATTGAATGTTCCGAGGAGTGCCCAAAGAGCAAACAGATCTGTACGGGAAGAAGTACAACCAGAGTGCTCCTTGGGAGCAAAGATGGTGAGACTGAGTCTTACATACTTGGGCCATGTTGTCAGGAGGTATCAGTCCCTGGAGTAGGACTCATGATGGGTAGAGTGGAGAATCGGTGAAAAACAAGAAGACCCTTGATGAGATGAATTGACACAGTGGCTGCAACGATGTGCTTAAGCACGAAAACAATTGTGGACATGGGGCAAGACTGGGCAGTATTTTGTTTTATTGTGGATAGGGTTGTTATGAGGCAGAACTGACTCAATGGCACTTAAAAATTACAGTGTTAATTGAGGGCCTGCTCTGTGGCAGGCACTATTCTGAGTGCTATATGCGTATTAGCTACATATGTGACAGTATGTTGCAATATTGCAATAATTACTTCTGATTTGTTGCTACAGGAACTGCATTTAAAGAGGTTAAATCACACAGCTAGTGGCAGAACTGGATGCAATTTATGTTTGTATGATATTAAATTCTGTATTTCTTGTTTTGCCCACCATACAAATATTGCCTTCTAACGAGGAATAGAGCCCTACAGACCAAGCCTAGTCATAATCTTGCATCTGCTGACCAATTTTAAGCTTCTCATCAATTCAGGGCCAAAAACCCTGGTGAAAAAAGAGAGCAAGCTAATTAATAGTTTTCTCTGAGACAAAGACAGAACCATTAGAGCCTTCCACTTGTACTCAGAATCACAGCACCACTCCGAATGTTCCATCTATCAATTCACAGCAGGAAAACAATCAAATTATAGTCTTTGAAGGGAAGGTAAATCCAGCTAGGAGATTGATGTTTTTTAAATGAGCAGAATTTGCTGAGTAAGCTGACAGAAAAACTCCACATTATTAGAGAGTTGTAGCTGGAAGGAGGGAAGAGCGGCATCCACAGAAGTGTCCTAGTGAGAAAATGTCTTTCAACTAGGGGCAAGCTGTTGGGCTCCCAGCCTCAGACGCTGGCCACAGTTAAATTAACAGACTCAGCCCCTCCAGAGACATGAGGGCAAGGAGGCAGCACCACACACTGAACTGTATGCTATTTTACCAGATTTATTGATTTAGAGACAACTCTCATAGCCTACTCCATCACCACTGTAACAGAAAAAGAAATACAAAAATATTTATTTATGAGGCATGTTCCACGGCCTCTCAGTTACTGAGAATGATACATTACAGAGAAAATTGTAAATAAAACAGAAAGTCATTGCAAAACTGAAGTTGAGAGGGAAAAGAGCAATCTATGAGTGACAGGTTGACCATGTCATACCCTGAGGGTGTGGTGGTTAGGAGCTGTGACTTTTAACCAAAACAATTACAGTTTGAGTCCACCAGATGGTCCTTGAAAGTCATAAAGGGCCATTCTACTCTGTCTCACAGGGTTATTATAAGTCAGAATTGACTGGACGGCGGTGAGTTTATAGAGAACATGGAACCCTGAAGGTACGGTGGTTAAGAATTCAGCTGTGCACCACAAGACTGGAGGTTTGAATCTATTAGCCACTCCTTAGAAACCACACAGGGTGTAATTCTACTTTATTCTACAGGGTCCCAATGAATTAGAATCAACTTGACAGCAATAGATTTTGTTTTCAGTTTTTTGGTTTTTTTTTTTTGCTTTTTTTAGATTTAACTTAGGAGACCGGGTGACACAAAGGTTAAAGTGCTCAACTTCTAATCAAGAGGCCAGTGACTGAAACTCACCAATTATTCTTCAGGAGAAACATATGGCAGTCTGCTCCCACAAAAAATCATAGCATCAGAAACCCTGTGAGTCAGTACTATCCTGTTCTCTAAGGTAACTATGGTTTAGGATGAATTAAACAACAATGGGTCCTTTTTCACTTATTTATTTACTTTACAGTGACCTTGAGAGAGCACCTGGTCAGATACTCCCATTTTACAGTTGGAGATGACACAAGATAAGTATCTTAGAAAGCTGTAGAGCATACTAGAGGACAGACCCTCAACTAAAACCTGTATTTTCAAAATCACATCCAATGGAGTTTCTAGCATTGGAAGAGTTGGCCCAGTATTTCTTTAATTTATAGTTAGAAAAGGTTTGCAACTAAGACCTAGTCTATAATTCAGATATCAGCAGAGGTTGAAGAGTTCGTTGATATTCAAGGAACATAGAATTAAGCTACCACCATTTTCAAAGGAATATTCCATATACTACTCCCTTTGGCCATTATGTATATGATTGCATTTTTCCTATAAACTCCCAACTCCAATTTCTTTTTTTGAACTGAAATTTTCTGTATATACCCACTGCCACTGAGTCAATTCTGACTCATAGCGCCCCTATCAGACAGAGTAGAACTGACTCACAGAGTTTCCAAGGAGTGCATGGTGGATCCAAACTGCTGACCTTCTGGTTCACAGCCATAGCCCTTAACGACTGCCCCACCGGTACTGAAGGAAGAAATCGAAGTTCCACTGAAGGATTCTATGACTCAGGGAGCATCAAAAGAAGATGGAAGGAATGAATACATAGAGTTAATATGCCAGAAAGAACTGGTTGATGTTCAGCCATTTGAAGAGGTAGTATATGATCAGGAACCAATGATACTGAAGGAAGAAGTCGAAGCGGCATTGAAGGCATTGGTGAAAAACAAGGCTCCTGGAATTAATGGAATTTTAATTTAGATATTTCAACAAACAGATGCAGTGCTACAAGTACTCACTCGTTTATGCCAAGAAATTCAGAGGACAACTATAAGACAACTACATGACTAACTGACTGCAAGAGTTCCATATTTATGCCCATTCCAAAGAAAGGTGATCCAACTGAACGTAGAAATTACCGAATAGCATTAGTGATATCACAAATTCTGCTCAAGATCATTCAAAAGCAACTACAACAATATATTGACAAGGAACTGCCAGAAATGCAAGCTGGGTTCAGAAGAAGATATGGAACCAGGGATATCATCATTGATGCCAGATGGATCTTGGCTGAAAGTAAAGAATACCAGCAAGATGTTTACTTGTGTTTCCTCAACTATGCAAAAGCATTCAACTGTGTGGATCATACTAAACTATAACTAATGTTGTGGAGAATGAGAATTCCAGAACACCTAATTGTGCTCTTAAGGAATCTGTATATGGATCAAGAGGTAGTCGTGCAAACAGAACGGGACACTGTGTGGTTTAAAGTCAGGAAAGGCGTGTGTCAGGGTAGTATCCTTTCACCATACCTTTTTAGTCTCTATGCCGAGCAAATAATCTGAGAAGCTGGATTGTATGAAGAAGAATGAGGCACCAGGATTGAAGGACAACTCATTAACAATCTGTGTTATGCAGATGACACCACCTTACTTGCTGGAAATGAAGACATGAGGCATTTACTGATGAAGATCAAGGACCACAGCCTCCTTCAGTATGGATTGCACCTCAACACCAGGAAAACAAAAGTCCTCACAACTGGACCAGTAAGCAACATTGTCATAAGTGACAAAAGGATTGAAGTTGTCAAAGATTTCATTTTATTTGGGTCCACAATCAATGCCCTTGGAAGCAGCAGTCATGAAATCAAAAGATACATTGCACTGGGAAAATCTGCTGCATAGGACCTCTTTAAAATATTCAAATATAAGGATGTCACCTTGAAGACTAAAATGCACCTGACCTGAGCCATGGTATTTTCAATCACATCATATGCATGTGAAAGCTGGGCCATGAACAAAGGAGACAGAAGAAAAATTGATGCCTTTGAATTGTGGTATTGGAGAAGAATGTTGAAGGTGCAATGGACCGCTGAAAGAACCAACAGATCTGTATTGGAAGAAGTACAACCAGAGCGCTCCTTGGAAACAAAGATGGCAAGAGTGCATCTTATGTACTTTGGACATTTTGTCAGGAAAGATCAGTCCCTGGAGAAGGACATCATGCTTGATAGAGTGGAGGGTCAGCAAAAAAGAGGAAGACCCTCAACCAGATGGATAGGCAAAGTGGCTGCAACAATGGGCTTAAGCATAAAAACAATTGTGGACATGGTGCAAGACCAGGCAGTGTTTTGTTCTGTTGTTCATAGTCACTATGAGTCAGAACTGACTCGATGGCATCTAAGAACAACATGTTTATAAATCCTACCTTTATTATTCTATGAAGGTTGAAAACATTATCCATAAATGTACAGAGATATTTTAATAAATATACATGTACACAAAAGAACCACTGTATGTAACTGTTGTTAGGTGCCATCTAGTTGGTTTCATCTGATAGCAAACCTATGTATGACACAGTAAGACACTGCCCTATTTGCAATCATTATGCTTGAGCCCATTGTTGCAGCCTCTATGTCAGTTCAGCTACTTGAGGGTCTTCCACTTTTTATTGACTCTGTGGCTTTGGTTTGCTTTACCAATCATGATGTCTTTCTCCAGGATCACATCATGATAATATGCCCCAAGCACGTGAGATGTAGCCTTGCTATCTTTGCTTCTAAGGAGCATTCTGGGTGGACCTCTTTCCAGGACAGATTTGTTCATTCTTTGGCAGTCCATGATATAGTCAATATTCTTCATCAATACCACAATTCAAAGGCGTCATTTTTTGTTCTATCTTCCCTATTCATTACCCAGCTTTCCCATGCATATGAAGCAACTGAAAGCATCTTGGCTTGAGTCAGCCACATCTTAGTCTTCAAGATGATGTCCTGGGTTTTCAAGACTTTAGAGAGACCTTTAACAGAAGATTTGCATGACGCAATGAGTCTTTTGATTTCTTGATGCTGCTTCCATAAGTGTTGACTGTGGATCCAAGCAAAACAAAATCTTTGACAACCTCAGTCTTTTTCTGTTTATTATGATGTTGCTTATCAACACAGTTGTGAAGATTTTTATTTTCTTGATGTTCAAGTGTAATCCATACTAAAGGCTGTGGTCTTTGATGATTTTCATTAGTAAGTACTTCAAGCCCTCTTCACTTTCAGCAGGCAAGTTTTTGTTATATGGATAATGCAAGTTGTTAATGAGCCTTCTTCCAGTGCTGATGTTCTGTTCTTCTTCAAGGACTTCAGCTTCTTGTTCAGCATACAGGTTGAACAGATGTAATGAAAGGGTACTACTCGACACTCATTTTTCCTGACTTTTATCCATGCAGTATCCCTTTGTTCTGTTGGAAAGACTGCCTCTTGATCAATGTAAAAATTCCTTATGAGCACAATTAAGTGTTCTGCAATTCCTATCCTTCACAATATAACCCATAATACATTATCATCCACATAGGTGAATACCTTTGCATAAGCAAAAAAACACGGGTAAACATTTTTGTGCTTTTCTTTTTGCTTTCAGTCAAGACCCATCTGACATCAGCAATCATATCAGTGGTTTTGCATCCTCTTCTGAATCCAGCCTGAATTTATGGCAGTCCCCTGTGATTATATTGCTTTGGTCACTTTTGATTGCTCTTCAGCAAAATATTACTTGTGTGTAATATTAATAATACTATATGATAATGTCCTTGTTTAGTTGGATCCTTTCCTATGGAATCAGCATAAATACAAATATCTTCCATTTGGTTGGCCAGGTAGATGTCTTTCAGATTTCTTGGCATAGATGGGTGAATACTTCCAGGGCTACATCTGTTTGTTGAGACATATCACTTGATATTCTTCCAATTCATTAAGTCTTGTTTTTCACCAGTGCCTTCAGTGCAGCTTGTATTTCTTCCTTCAGTATCATACATTCCTGACAGTACAGGGTCTGACAATTAAGTCCCCAAAAGCAATTCTAAATGCTGCATACCTCATTACTGAATATCACTATGGTCCCTTCAAAGCACTCCGTTTGGGAAGCTATGTGCTAATGCCAGGGCTGAGTCCACTCTTCAAAGCAATTTTAAAACTATTTCTGGAACAGCCATTGCACACGGTGGCACGTTGGAAAGTTTGCGAACCTAGTTGTACAGTTGTCTGTGAGGGAGTTTTTAGCCAGCAAACACATAACTGCAGTAGAGCATTCTACATGCTCACCTGATCTGACACCCAATGATTTTTTCTTTACCCAAAGTTAAAGGAAGTATTTGAAAGGAAGTCGTTTTGATGACATTCAAGACATCAAGGGTAATATGAGACAGTTCTCATGGCTGTTCCAGAAAAAGAGTTCCAAAATTGCTTGGAGTGGCGGACTAGGAGCTGGCAGCGGTGATAGCATCCCGAAGGGAGTACTCCGAAGGTGACCGTAATGATAATCAGCAATGAGGCATGTAGATCTTTTTTCTAGGATGGATGAGTAGACTTAATTGTCAGTCCTCATATGCTCTCCCAGAATGGTTACACCTGACCAGTTCTTTTTAGTATAGCGACTTTCTGTGTTCCTTCCATCTTCTTTTGATGCTTCTTGTGTCATTTCGGGGGGATTGTTTTTGTTTGGTTTTGTTTTTCCTGTAGAATTCTTTCATGTTGCAACTTACAGCTTGAATGTTTGCTTATTTTAGCTTGAAAAACGCTAACTGTACTTTCCACTTTTAGTTGTTATTTTTTTTATCTCCAACTCTCTCATATGCCATTGTAACACTTTGTCTCCTAGAGTTGCCCTTTGAAATCTTCTGTTCGATTCCTTTACTTCATTTCTTCCTTTTGCCTTAGCTGCTCGACTTTCAAAGGCAAGTTTCAGAGTCTTCTCAGACATCCATTTGGATCTTTTCTTTCTTGTCTTTTTAATCACTTCTTGTTTTCATTATGTATGATGTCCTTGATGTCACTCTACAACTTGTCTGGTCTTCTGTCACTAGTGTTCAGTTCATCAAATCAGTTCTTGAGATGGTCTCTAAACTGAGATGGGATATAGCCATGGTTGTAATTTGGTTGTCTTGCACTTGTTCTAATTCTCTTCAGTTTCAACTTGAACTTGAATATTAGCAATTGATAGTCTGTTCTGTAATCAGTCAGGTCTTGTACTGACTAATGATATTAAGCTGTTCCATCACATCCTTCCACGTTTGCTGTCAGTTTGATTCCTGTGAATTCCACTTAGTGAGGTCTATGTGTATAGTCACTATGCATATTGGTAAAATAGATATTTGCAATGAAGAAGCAATTGGTCTTCCAGAACACTGTCATATGATTTCCAGTATCATTTCTATCACCAAGGCCATATTTCGCAACTATTAATGTTTATTCTTTGTTTCCAGTTTTCATATTCCAATTACCAGTAATTATCAGTACATCTTGAATGCATACTCTATCAATTTTACATTGCAGCAGTTGGTAAAAATCTTCAATGATTTTCATCTTTGGTCTTAGTGGTTGTATGTAAATTTGAATAATAGTCATATTAATTATTCTTCTTTGTAGAGTTATCAGTTTTATCCTATCACTGACAGCATTGTACTTCAGGATAGATCTTGCAATGTACTTTTTGACTGTGAATGCGACACCCCTGCTCTTCTGGTTTTCATTTCAAACATAGTAAGCCACATAATTATCTAACTCAAAATACCCAATACCAGTTCATTTCCATCTATTTCATTTGTCAGACTAAACTAAGATGCCATAGATAAATCTATTAATTAAATAATAAAGTCAGTACTGTATGTAGTACATATTGCTGATGACAAGGTGTACAAACAAAAAGACAGTCATGAGTGTGAACACATCTTAATTCAAGTATGTCTGAAGCCAAGGACTTCCTGTTCTTATTGTATTGTTTACTTAGTATATGTACCAGTGGTGTCTGAGTTTAGCTTATTAACAAAATTTGTGAATAATCCAAGAAAGAATGTGATAACTTTGTCATCAGTGTCTTCAAATGAGGGATTTTACATGGTACTTCTCAGAAATCAGTAGCTACATGCAAACATGTAAGAAAGTGGAAATGCCAAGGCCCTATTTATAAGACAAAAACTAACCAAATATCAGGACACAGAAAGTGAAAAGTATGGTATTTTTTTGTGGTTAACAAATCAGAAAAATTGAAAAAGATTTCTTTCAGTAAACCCAGAATATAGAGTCAAAGGTCTTAGTATGGTCCCTGAAGAAAGCTATGGACTCCAAAGTTGTAATTCTTCAATTCAAAGTCAAAGGCTACCTCAGGCTTCAATTTCTTAATACACACAATGGATATACTAAAGCAATATCTGACTTAGTAGGTTATGTTAAGAATTATTTTAATTAACGCTCATGAAACATTAGTTCACTCCTTGCCAAATAGTATTTCACTGAATCATTTTTGGCTGATATTACTGTCACTAATCATTATTACCATCTAATTCAACCTTCCCTGCTTTTCAGATGAAGCAATTTTTTCAAAGGAAGAAATTCAGTCATGGATACAGCCAGGATTCCAATTCTTATGCCCTGGCACTAAATTGGTCTCCTCTTCTTTATTTTGAAAATGAAACTGTGAGATCTATCACCTTTAAAGGTGTCTGTGGATGTTCCACCAGCAGCTGAAAGCAAGTACTCAATGCTTTAAAATAAAGAAATTAGCCAAACTCTGCACTTCAGAGCTACATTGTTTCACTTCCGTTTATCTACCCAAATTCTCATTTCCTAGTCTTATCTTTTTCTCCCATTTTATAACTCTAAATTTAAGCGTAATTGCTGCTAAGTTAACGGCCTCTTCTAGGAAAAAACAGCAACTAAAGAGCCCTGACTTGGCATTGGAGTCCTTCCCTCCTCTCAAAATTAAATCTGGTGTTTAGCCACTGCTTCTCAGCACAAAAACGCATTGTACCCTGTGATTTTCTCATGCACTCTCCTGCACAGCCCATCTAGTGACCTAGAACCTAGCTTGAAATTCCACTAAGGTACTCCAGTGCCATAGTGGTTAAGTAAGTGCTACAGCTGGTAACAAAAAGATAGACAGTTCAAAGCCACCAGGAGCTCCTTGGGAACTCTATGGAGCAGTTCTGCTCTGCTCTATAGGGTCTATGAGTTGGAATCAACTTGACAGCAGTGGGTTTTTTTTTTTTTTTTGCTGTTGTTTGGTTTGGTTTGGTTAGACACAATAATTTCAATATTATCTAGAGACAGAATCAGAGGGTGTGTTAGGAGACTATTAGTTAATATGGGATGACTTGAAGAAGAGCACTGGCAGCAGGTGGGAGAAGATGGTTAGGATGACTCCAAAACATATTTAGGAGGAAGAATACAGATAGGTCAACGGCAGGTTAGATATTGGTTTAAAGCGAAAAACTTCAAGAGGACTTCCTAAGGGCAAAACGTATGCTCTTGTCTGTATCTAAATCTCCTTTCCATAGTATCAGAAACACTCAGTTCTTGCTCACAAGGCTTGCCTTTCCTTTACACCTGACAGACATCACTAGCATGATTATTTGTAAGCCTCCACATCTGGAAAACTAATTTGTGAATAGTCCCAGTTCCGTAGAGTAGCTAGCTAGCATTCTGCTACACCAAATTTGTTCAACCTTGATAATTAAATTAAATATCTATTAGCAGCAAAGAGAGAGTGGAGACTTACCAACAATACCAAAAAGTTTTCCTGAATCCTGTAGAAAGCCATACGACATTATAATAGAGACAGATGGCATATTCTGTAGAGGAGCAACGGTACATTTAATATTCCACTCATATTTTAATGTGTCTGTAGTGTAGTCTAGTGGAATACGGTCACACAAGTGAAGTAACACCTTGGCAACTCAATATAATAGGACTGACGCTGCTGTGGAGCTCAATATTATGTGGGCATGACCTTACTGAAGGAAGTTTAATTACTTGAAATACCAGAAGGATGACATCAGAACAATATCATTGCAAAGGACTTTGGGAAGAGAATCTTGGGTGCCATGACTTCCTGAATTCATTTATTTTTTATTATTATCATTTTGTTTGTTTTTTGTATTTATTCTTTTGGTTAAGGGCCTCATCTTTTTGTTGTTGTTCAGTCTAGGAGTTGTAGAATCCTTCTTTCTCTTAAACATTTTTTCTCCTTACCTTTTCAAAAGAACGTATGACCATTAAAAAATAATAAGCAGTACAAAACAGTCTTTCTCTGGCACCTAAGTTGTACAACGTGTATATATGATGATAAATGAATGTAACAGTTTTTTGTTTTGTTTTTCTTGTGAGAATCTATGAATGTGCTTGCTTATATCTGCATCTCTGTGAGTGTCTGTATGTGTATGTTTCTGTGTCTTTTTAACACATTAGCATTCTTTACTTTTCTAGACCGTTTCTCATTTACCACATTTTGAAAAGTACTTTGTATTTGTACCTACAGATTCATTCTTTGTCATAACTTGGTAGTTTTAATTGTATAGGTGCACCATGATTTATTTAATTACTACCTTATTGAAGGATATTCGGATATGTTATAGTCTCTTGGCTTCCGAAGGAAACCCTGGTGGTATCTGGAGTAGTTCCACTCTGTCCTGTAATGTGGCGATGAGTTAGAGTGGACCCGACAGCGACAATTTTGATGTTTTGGTTCTTGCCTTACAAAAACGTGTAAAATAATAAATATGTATGAAATTATTATTATAATCATGTGTATATTTCTGCACATTTGGAATAGATCTTTGGAATGATTTTGTTATGCTTATCACATCTTTGCCAAAAGAGGACCTTCATAAACAACTGGGAAAACTGTATCTTCATGTTAGGTTACTCTTTATTCCTTTAATCTTAGGAAGCCTATATATATGTTCATAAGATTAAAAAAAAAGAGTTGCTTTGTCCAACTTCCTACTGAATTTTTTATCCAAATAAATTAATATGTGTTAAGGAAAATGGACTTTTGTTATAATTATAAAATATTTTCTTATTTTTTTTGTAATTTTTTGTGTTTTTATTTATCACATTTAATTTTTTATTGGCTTGCTGTTCTTTCCAAAGCAGAAATTTTGAATTTTTGTGTAACCATTAGCAATCTTTCTTAATTAACTTTAGGGGTTTGTTTCCCATTTACAAATGTTTTCTCCATTTATAGTCACAGAATATCATTTACTATTATTTTCTAATATTTTTATTTGTTTATTAAAATAAATCAATGTATTCCAGAATTAATTTGGTATAAAGCTTTTGGTCCCTACATGTGTAAACACACACCAGTTGGCTATTACTTGTACTACAGTTTTTAAATTACTTTGTTACTCTTACATGTGATTTCTTACCTTGTTATTATTTTCATTCTCAAATTTCTCTTACTATTTCTTGTATGCTTATGATTTAGACTCAGTCTAACTTTATTCATCAAACCTATTGACATCTTGCCTTGTGATTGTGGTAAACTTTTAGTTTCATGTAAAGATAACTGATTTCCTAACGTAATAAGTTTTACTCAAAAATTATGATCGACTATGTATATATATACATAGATATATATCTTCCTATTCTTTCTGGTTTCGTGTAGATCTTGCACATTTTAAAGGTTTCTCATAGATTTTCTATATTATTATGGGATTCAAATAGGATTTCTTTCTGTGCGTGATATTATTCTTTCATTATTTTTACTTTTTCCTGAAGAAAGTGCAGTTTTTCACATTAATTTTGTGAACTTGGGCTAGTCATCTTAGTTAATTCCATAAAATTATTGTTTTTTAGTTTATTCTCTTAGCTTTAACAGATATGCCAGTACAAATTAGCTTCCTTTGCCTTTGTACCATTCTACTCTATTGTTTGTTTTTCTTTTTAATTCACTCAATTCTGTACCTTCGGCCTTGTTCTACCTTGAATTTATTTCCAGTGATCCCACATTTCTGAATCTCTTGTATTATGCCCTAGGTACCCTCCAGAAAGTCACTGTTGAAGACTCTGTGGAGCACAGTTCTACTCTGGTACTCATGAGCTAGCCATGAGTCAGAGGCAACTGGATGTCAACTGCTACCTTCCCCAAATTGCCTTCTATTCTTTAATCATTTAAACCTCTTGTTGGTTGCTGTCAAGTTGATTCTGGTTCATTATGACTCTGAGGGACAGAGTAGAAATGCCCCATAGAGTTAAGAAAGGCTGTAATCTTGACGGAAGCAGATTGCCAGGCCTTTCTCCTGTGGAAACCCTAAACCAAAAAGACCAAACCCACTGGGCTTGAGTAGATTCAAACTAATAGCTACCTTGTAAGACACAATAGAACTGCTCTGTAGAGTTTCTGAGGAGCACCTAGAAGATTAAAACAGCTGATCTTATTTTGGTATCAGAAGCAGCACTAAACCATTAGACAACCAGGGTTTCCCTGGAGTCCCTGCATAAGTTCAAATCACCAATCTTTTGGTTAGCAGCAGAGTGCTTAACCATTTGTACCCCCAAGTCTCCTTCAAATCTTTCTCCGCCCAATGATAGCACTCTGGGTTAATTCTGAATTCACACTCCATTGGAAACCCTGGTGGTGTAGTGGGTTGAGTGCTACATCTGCTAACTAAAAGGTTGGCAGTTCAAATCCACCAGGTGCTTTGTAGAAAATCTATGGGGCAGTTCTTCGCTGACCTCTAGGTTCTCTGTGAGTCAGGTCTGATTCAGTGGCATTGGCATTTTGGTCAGTTTCCATTTAGAAGTTGTACTGATGTCTGAGCTATTTTTCTTGAGTTGTCCAGCACAAATAGACCAGTAGATTTTTACCAGTTTCCTAGACTATTCACTGGTGCAGACAGTCAGAATTCACCCCATTCACTGTATCGATACGCATAAGAGATGAAAACGGGAAAGGGTCAGTGTTTTAACTGGGGAAGGAGTGTTTGAACAGGTCTTAAACACATTATTTTTGGTCAGTCCTATGCAGTTACAACTTATCCCTGGGGAATCCCATGGGGATCTTTGGTAAATTAATCCGTTTCAACTCTGTACCCCATATTTTTGGCCAATGGTCTTACTTGATCAAGCGCAACTGAAAACTTCACAAGGAGACACTGGGCAGTAAACAACCTTGATTGTGTCTCCTTTCCCAACCTTTTAAGGACTGTCATTCCTCAGCTTCAAGAGGTTGTGTGATCCAATTAGGCAAATTGAAAAAAGACTACCTTTATGCCAAAGCGTGAGAAAGTTAATTGAACTCAATCTATGTTCAGTGAAAATGCTACAGACATCACTGATAATTTAGAGCAATTAAAAAGATGTTGTCCTGAAGCAAGGCAGAAACATTAAGTTTAAAAGCCTGTTAAAGGAAAATTACTGAAAATATTTTAATAATATTCACCTAAGATGGACTAGGGACATTTCAAGCAATTAGAAATCATAGGTATTTCATTAGTCAGAAGCTGTGTTCTTTAAACTATTAAAACGAGCATTCCTCACCTTGTAGCCTTTGCTGTTGCAAAATAATCTGTTTTTTTTTTCTTTTTTAAAAAGCAGTAACCCTAGTTTTGAGAGCACTCTTCATAAAAATCCGACTCATGGCCACCCTAGGGGTCGTGAGTCAGATCTGACTCAACGGCACTTGGCTTGGCTTCATAAAAATAACTGTGAAGGCAAAACCATCCAATAATACTCCCTTGATCTATGAAATAAGGACATCTTACTTCGAATGGTGGTTTTGAAGCTGTTCTCTTCTGAGATCTAGGTGTCTGAAGGTGAATGAGTGGTTCTTACTAGGCAATGGAAAGGTAGTTCAGACTCCAAAGAACCGAACATGTTATATCGAAATCCAAAACCAAACCCAGTATCTTCAAGTTGATTCCAAATCATAGTGATCCTGTAGGACAGAGTAGAACTGCCCCATAGAATTTCCAAGGAGCACCTAGTGGATGTGAACTGCTGACATTTTGGTTAGCAGTTGGAGCACTTACCCACCAGGCTACCAGGGTTTCCATAGAACTGTACAATCTCCATCTCATGGCTAAAGCATGAACATCTCATACTGAATGTGCATGAAAAACAGAGATACGGTTCACTCAGTCACCATTCTCCTTACCTTGACCATAATATACAATACCATTCAGAAGGAGCCTCAGAATCCTTCTCAATAATCGTTAGCAACCAGTCTGAACTAGTCGACATTAGAGATGTAAAACTGATGGATTTCTAATGTTAGATTTCACTTATAAAACAAGTTCCTTCATAAAAATGATAACCCAAATCCCAACTACTGCCACTGAGCTGATTCTAACTCTAGTGACCCTATAGGACAGAACAGAACTCCCTAGAGTTTCTAGGGAGTACCTGGTATATTCAAACTGCCAATCTTTTGATTAGTAACTAGCCACAGCACCTACCCACTATGCTACCAAGGTTTCCTCATAAAAAAGATAGAAAACATAATTATTTTGTATTAAAAGATATTATTCTAGAATGATCATCTGAAGTCCTTGTAGAGCCTCGATTCTATGGTCTTTAAGACCCAGGTACACTTAGTGGACTTGGCTTTTTCTTTGCCTCTAGATCCCATCCTTGCTCTCAACAAATGGTGAGCTACCATTTTGCTGGCTCATAAACTGCTGAGAATCCAGTTAGGTTCTCAAAGGATGACTCCCTCAGAAGGAGGCATCTGAAGCTCCCCTTGGTAGGTCCACAAAATAACAAACTCTTCGTAGGTGGTAAGCTGTGGGTTCTCTAAACATATGTAACTTCTTAAATGCTAAATGTCCATGCACTGTCTACTTTACATTCATTTTCACATGCTGGACAAATTTCTGTTTGGAATCTCTGCCTCTTTTGTGTCCCTTGCCCCAAATGAAATCATTTTCTGCCTCCTTAGTCATTTTTTAAGGTACAAGTAACTTACCTCCCATCTGTGAGATCTTTTTTGACCTTCTGATGAAATGGATTTTGAACCACTCTTGATTTAGTTGCCATAGTTCCACGCAGTAAATACCTACCTGGGAACACTATTTATGAATTGTTTTTGTTGCTGTTGATGATAATGAAGTTGTTTTGTTTTGTTATTTGCAAGTTATTCCACAGCCAGTTGATGGAACTCTGTGATAGGATAGACAAGTTCATGGCTATCAATGTCTCCCCAAGACTCAGAGCCTTACTTATTGCATAGTAAGTGGTTCATGAAACAAATGAATGAATATGTATAACAATGTGTAGTGTAATACAGAGAAGAAAAGCAGAATCTATGTAGCAACATACTGCTAGGAACAAGTGAAAGTTTCTGAAATTTGAATAACTACTGTTTCAGTGGACCACAAAGATAACGCTCTGTTTATTCCAGATAGTTTTGTGCAACAGAGCAGACACAAATTTTAATGTGATTGATAGATCTAGAACTTAATAGACTCTGAGTGACTGCGTAGAGACTCTATTAAGTAATACTTGTTGCTTAGGTACTAGTTTGCATTGTCAACAACCGGCATTTACTGAAACTGTACCACATGATGAAAGCTAGAACATATTTGCCTATACACATGCAACAAATTATTAATAACGTGCTAATTTTAAGTTCATTATCTTAGATTGATTTTCATTCCCCCCCCCCCGGGAAAATAATATTATGTTTATCTTCCAGATGAAGAGAGTAAGTTGAGAAACACACTGTGGTTTGTTTTAGACACACCAAAGTGAAAAAAAAAAAAAAAAAAAAAAGAGAATTTGGCCATCAAGAAACTTCATCTCCAGCAGAAGAAACAGATCAGCCAATCAATAAAGGCTATTCGATTTGAGGAGCCTTGGGAAAATGCTAAGAGTTTTGCAGGGCATAGAATCACACTCCCGTTATATAGTCCTTTAGGAAGTGATCCCAGAAAGGATAATGCCTGCTAAGAGTGCTGTCAGGAATCGCTGCAAGTTAGCCAGGGAAACATTTGCATCAAGGGTGTTAAAGACATAGGGAGCAATGCTTCCAAGTTTTTGAAGCAACAGAATGTTCTATTCAACAGAATTCTATTAACTAAAATGAGATTGAATCTCCTCAGGAGGTCCAATAGGAGAAATAGCCAAGGACGAGATCATTAAGTGTCTTTTTTGCCAAGCTAGAGATGGACTTCATAGTGTATAAAGACCTCATTAGCAATATAGCCAAGCCAAGTGCCATTGAGTCGGAACCGACTCAAAGCAAGATAAATTTCAGTATCACCCGTTGCTGTCCTCCAAGCAAGAAATCATAGGGGAATTAACTACATGAGTAACATAGAAATGAAAATTATTTTGGAGTTTATGTCAGGAGAGTTTGTCCTTGACTGGAGAGGGATGGTCAGAGAAAAATCTCCTAATGGAAAAACGACAATGAGAGGAGTGAAGAAACAGCATGAGAATGAGTGAGTGAGGATTGGAAGGCAATAAGAGGCAAAAGTACCATCGGGAAGACCAGTTATGAGGTTGTTGCAACAAGTTAGGTTTCTTGGATTAAAGTATAGCCATTCAGGATGGAAAATGTGAAAGAATCCTAAAATCCACTAAACCCACTGCCGTTGAGTCAATTCTGACTCATAGCGACTCAAACCCGGAAGTGCTTATTTCTTCTTCATGTTACCACATGTGGGGGCGGAACTCAGCAGCTAATGTTTGCCTCCCCTCCAAGTGGGTGCCAGCTCTTAATGCTCCCACCATGGAACAGGCAGAGAGTAACATAAGTGTCCACATGTCAAATGTAACCTGCACCTTTTTGTTTCTTCATTTTGTCTCCATCAGGAGTTCCTTCTCTCCTTCACTTTCTCTCAGTGTTGAAAAGTAATCTATGCTCTCTTTAAAGCTACAGAAAAGCAAGTGATAATAATCTAAAAACCATAAAAGAGAAATAATGTATCTTATGGTTAGGAACTTACATAATACCAAGACTACCTCCAGGTCCAAAGTGTCAGTTAAGATATCAACACATTGTGACCACCCAAAGAAGACTTAACCTTCTACAAATTCCTAGGGCTCATACAACATTATCCCCCCTGTCATGGATTGAATTGTGTCCCCCCAAAAAATATGTGTAGCCATGTGGCTGGGCCATGATTCTCAGTATCTTGTGAATGTCCTCCATTTTCTGGTTTTCCTATGCTGTGTGTTAAGGGATTAGGGTGGGACCGTGAATCCCTTTATGAGATCACCTCACTGCTCCTCTACTGTGAAGGGAGTTTTCCTGGAGCATAGCTTGCCCCACCTTTAATCCTTTCATCCTGCAGAGATAAAAAGAAAGGGAAGCAGGCTGAGAATTGGGAACCTTGTACCATCAAGAAAGCAGCACTGGGAGAAGAGCGTGTCCTTCAGATCTGAGGTTCCTGTGCCAAGATGCTCCCTGGACAAGGACTCATGCAATACCAGACTTTCCTCCAGAGCTGCCAAGGGGAAAACCCTCCCCTGGAGCAGACATCCTGAATGTGGACTCTTAGCCTGCCGGACTGTGTAAGAATATTGCTTTGTTAAAGCTATCCACTCTGTGGTATTTCTGTTAGAGCAGCCCTAGCTGAGTAAAACACCCCCTTTCTTGGCAGTGGACAAGTGAATTCTTCCAGTGCTGCATCCATTTGTTGAAACATCTCAATTGATATTCCATTGATTCTTGGATCCCTGTTTGTCACCAATGCCTTCAATGCAGCTTTGACTTCTTCAGTGCCATCAGTTCTTGATGACGGCACAATTCAATCCGTAACAACCATTGAGATCACATGAGAGTATAAGTTTGCTAATGATCATTCATAAGCAGTTACAGCAGTGCGTTGACTGGGAACTGCCAGAAATTCAGGCCAGGTTCAGAAAATGACATAGAACCAGGGATATCTTTGCTAATGTCAGATGTATCTCTGTGTAAGCAAAAACACCAGAAAAATGTTTACTTGTGTTTTTATCGACTATGCAAAGGCATTCAACTCTGTGGAACATAACAAATTATGGAATACATTGTGGAGAATGGAAATTCCAGAACACTTAATGGTGCTCATGAGGAATCTGTACATAGATCATGAGATAGTTGTTAGAATAAGACAAGGGAACACTGCATGTTTTAAATTCAGAAAAAAAAAATGTACATAAATCTGTATGCCGAGCAAATAATCAGAAAAGTTGGACTACATGAAGAAGAACTCAGCATCAGGATTGGACAAACACTCTTTAACAACCTGTGTTACAAAGACAACACAATCTGGCTTGCTGAAAGTGAAGAGGACCCGAAATACTGGTGTAGCTCAAAGACAACAGTCTTCAGTATAAATTACAGCTCAACATCAAGAAAACATAACTCTTTACAAGTGGACCAATAAGCAGCATCATGAGAAAAGAATGAGGTTGTCAAGAATTTCATTTCACTTGGATCTTCAATCAGCACTCATAGAAACACGACTCAAGAAATCAAAGACACATTGCATTGGACAAATCAGCTGAACAAGTTCTCTTCAAGTTAGTGTTGAAAGTAAAGATGCCATCTTGAAGACTAAGATGGGTCCAAGCCATGGTATTTTCAATCGTATCATATGCATGCAAAAGCTGGACAATAAATAAGGAAGGAAGAAGAAGAACTGATGCCTTTGAATGAGGTGTTGGAGAAGAATGTCAAATATACTATCGACTGTCAAAAGAATGAACAGATCTGCTTTGGAAAAAGTAGAACCAGAGTGCTCTTTAGAAAGAAGGATGCAAGAGTCCATCTTACATACTTTGGACATGTTGTCAGGAGGGATCCATCCCTAAAAAAGGACATTGAGTTGGTCAAATAAAGGGTCAGAAGTGCAAGCAAATGCATTGGCCCAGTGGCCGCAACAATGCGCTTGAGCATAACAATCGTTGCGGGCACATTGCAAGACCAGTCAGTGTTTTGTTCTGTTTGTTGTACACAAGGTCACTATGAGTTACAACTGACTTACCAGCACCCAACAACAACAAAATATGTGTCAACTTGATTATACCATGATTTTAAGTACTGTATGATTGTCCATCATTTTGTCGTCTGATATGATTTTCCTGTGTCTTCTAAATCCCATCACTGTGATGTTATTGAAAACCTTGGTGGTGGAGTCGGTAAGAGCTAGGGCTGCTAACCAAAAGGTTGGCTGTCCAGATCCACGTTTGGAAACTCTTTGGGGCATATCTACTCTGTCCTACAGGGTTACTATGAGTCAGAATTGACTTAAAGCCAGTGCTTTTTCTTTTTTTTTTTAATGATGCTGACCGAGTAGTAACAGCTATATGGATAAATCTATAAGATTAGACAGTGTCTTAATCCAGTGCCTTTTGTGATATGAAAGAGGAAGCAAACAGAAGGATAGGGCCTTCATATCACCAAGGAAGCACAGGAATTCTGTTTTAGTCAGCTAGGGCTGCTCTAACAGAAATACCGCAGAGTGGATGGCTTTAACAAAGGAAGGTTTATTCTTACATAGTCTGGTAGGCTGCAAGTCCATATTCAGGGTGTCTGCTCCAGGAGAAGGCTTTCCCCTTGTTGGCTCTGGAGGAAAATCCAGTATTGCATCAGTCTTCATCCAGGGAGCATCTTGGAGCAGGAACCTCAGGTCTGAAGGATGTGCTTTTCTCCCGGTGCAGTTTTCTTGATGGGTGCGAGGTTCCCAATTCTCTGCCTGCTTCTCTGTCCTTCTATCTCTCATAGGATGAAAGGATCAGGGGTGGGGTAAGCCTTCCTCCAGGAAAATCCCTTTACAGTGGAGCAGGGAGGTGATCCTATGAAGGGACTTACAGCCCCACCCTAATCCTTTAACATACAGCATAGGAAAACCAGAAAATGGAGGACAGTCACAAGATACTGGGAATCATGGCCCAGCCACGTGGCTGCACATATTTTTGGGGGGACACAATTCAATCCACGACAGATAGTGTCTTAATCCAATCCCTTTTGCGATATGAAAGAGGAAGCAAACAGAAGGAGAGGGCCTTCATGTCACCAAGAATGCACAGGAAGCAGAGTACATCCTTTGATCCCAGGGTTCCTAAGCAGAAATGCTTCTAGTCCAGGGGGAGAGTAATGATTAGGACATTCTTCAGAGGCTGCAGGAAAAGAAAAACTTCCCCCTGGATATCACACCCTGAATTTGGACTTTTAGCCTATGTGTCTATAAAAGAATAAACAATTATTTGTTGACGCCATCCACTTGTGGTAGCTCTTTTACAGCAGCGCTGAGTAACCAAGGATAGAACCAAACACCTATATCTACAGCAACATCTAATGTGACATAGTAGACACTCAACAAATATTTTATAAATGAACTTACGTTTAAATTAGAGTGTTAAAGTAGGTGAATGCCGAACATCCCTATCTCCCATTTAGGATTTCCCCAGTGATCTCCATGCCTGGGTATACAGCCACCAGCCAAAAATTGGCTTTGAAATCTTCTGACAGGGCTTTCTGTCTGTGCCTGGCAGCCCCAGTTCTAGGAAGCAGAAGCTGTACCAGTCATTCCCTAAAGTATCCTGATATGGCCTCCTCTCAGACCTGAATTGAGATTAACAAAGTTCTCCAACTTGTACTAACAGTGAAGGCTGAAAAAAAAATCTATTTACTGCTAAAAATATAAGCTTCATAATGAGGTTAAAAACCTGATTTGGTAGATGATACGTTGTCTATTTAACCTCTGCTAAAGATAAAAATAAGGAAACCCTAGTGGTGTAGTGGTTAAGTGCTATAGCTGCTAACCAAGAGGTTGGCAGCTCAAATTCAACAGGCTGTCCTTGGAAACTCTATGAGGCAGTTCTACTCTCTCCTATTATAGAGTTGCTCTGAGTTGGACTTGACAGCAATGGGTTAAGACCAAAAAAACACGGTTTATTGATCTTGATTTTCTAATAAAATAAATCATGTTACCTTTTAATAAGCAACTTATTATCAAGTACTGGGATTCAGGGTTCCATAAAGAAAGATTACAGTTAAAGCATATTGAAAGGGGATTTTCAATACAAAATGTCAATAGAAATATGTAAAAAGTAAAATGAACCAAGACCAAAAGCAATTACTTATTATATTTAATACTCATATATTTGTACGTATTTATATGTATATAAATGTGTACATGTATGTGTATTTATGTGCATTTATATACTTAATACTCAGAAATCATTGGAGGTGTGAGTTATATCATCTGTATTTTAGAATGAAGTAGAGTCTAAAAGATGTTGTTTTTCTTGTGTCAGATCACAGGTAGTATATGATAGAGTGGAGATCATATTTAGATTCTAAATTGGGCAATCTTTCCACTAAACCATACCACCCTTCCAAACACAGGAAAATATCAAATAAATGCAATCAACTGCACAGCCAATGGGTGGAGATTTAATTCTTTTTTTATGAGAACTGTAGTTCCTTTCTTTTTAATGGATGGCCCCAAAGGTGGCTCTCAGCTACTGTTCCTGCTAGTTTTAATAACTGCTGGCATTTAAATTCTTGCATGTGATAGCAGAGACTGTATGATCAAAAGCCAGGACTTATTTTCTGTGAGCAATGTTTAATCAAAAGTGACCCACAATTTCAAGCTCCAGTGCCTACCACCACTTTATTAGCAAGATACTTGTTCATTTTGGAGTCTCCTCACTCATATTTAAAATATGATGAGCAATCCTTAGAGAGACTCTGTCAACCCTCACCCATCTGACTGTCCTTTCCAAAACCTCTAAGAAGCAACTTCTGTCCTTTGGTTTCTGAATCACCCCTACTTATCACAGATGAGTTGAAAAGTGTTACATTCACTAATGAGGTTTTTTTTCTTCAACAAAGTATGTGATGCGTTTATGTATATACATGAATGTGTATCGTCGCATGTGTTTTCTCAAAAATATTTTATTGTGGTTAAGTGAAAGTTTACAAATGAAGTCAATTTGCCATATTCATGCCCATACAGAGACCCTTATGCAACGCCATCCGGTATCCCAGCCCTGTGACAACACATTCCTTCTTTCCACTCTGTTCTTCTCATGTTCTTTCAAACTAGTCCTGAGCCCTCTTCTTCGCTCTTCCATCTCATTGCTATAGGTGAGCTGCTCTGACAGCCTCATGGCTTACAGTCCGGTCCATAGTCACATAAACAGGTATCTTTGGTGCTGGTTTCACATCTGGCACAGCAGCGAAATGAAGGGCGATGCTTTCAGGGAACCGCCAGGTTGTCGGGCTGTCAAGTCTGGTCTTTTAATAGAATTCTGGGCCTGCATCCCTATCTTTCTCTAGCTGTGTCAGGGAGTCTGACACTGAATTGCCCCTCAAAGCAGACATGGGGGGTGGTCAGGCACCATCTGTATGTGTGCTTTGAAAAAGGAATAAAAGGACACTTAGCCACATTATTATTAAAAAATGCAAACTTTTTTACATCCTCCATTTCATCCTTCTCCTGACCAGATCAATATTCTAAGACAATTTCCAAACATTTCCGTAAAGGGTAGTACTGTAGCTATGTGAATACAAATGAACAGAAAACATTGTTCACTAAATCAATCATCTCAGTTTTGAGACAAAGATTCTGCCCTTTCCCATAGCAATAAAAAGAAAAAGAAAAATTTACTCTGAAGACATAAAATGCTGTAGCTTTCCATAATCCTTTCAGGTTATAGACTCACCTCCAAGCTTGTCCTTTCTCTCTCTCCCTCTCTCTTTTATGTATCTTTGTGATTTTTTTATTTTTATTTTTTTAAGTATCATATGCCTACCTTTTTTCTGATGGCTGAAGAAGGTATTCATAAATAACTAGAAGAGTGGGAGTGAGGGAATAGGAATCTAGAATGTCACGTGGTTGACTGTATTTCTAAAAGAAAAAACCAATGGGTAGCTAGGAAGAAAGGATAAAAAAGAAGTCAAAATAGAGTGCAAACAGAGAAAGAAGCAGATAATCTGCTGAGATTGTCTTTATTGGCATGGGTTCCCAACCCCATATTTGATGTTAAGTTTGTCAGGCATTGTTTAGGTTTATGTGGTTAGGAGCTGGAGCATTCTTCATGCCTGTGATGAAGACAATGATGGGAAATGAGGGCCACGCCCTTCCTGCAGGGACGGCAATCGGATTTAGAAGCCCTGGGTTTGAATCTTATTTTGAGGAACATGACTTTGGATGAACTAGTAGTATGTTTTTCTGTGTCTCAGTTTCTCATCTGCAAGACATTTTAAGAAATAAATAATGTGTAGAAGAGAATTGCCTGAGCTGCAAAAAAAGTGATGGAAACCTGTAAGATTTATCTACATCTTTGTAAACCATTTCTGGGAGGGGAAATATATATATATATATATATATGCCTTTATTTGCATATGCATAACTCATCCAGACATTTAAAAATTCTTAACTAATACAGATTCTTGAATTGTTGTACTTCAGCTTAGCCTACTAACACAGGGAAAACTAGAAAGCCGCCTCTTGGTTCATTTAATTTGTCAGTTCCTAACATCGTCTTGCAGAATCATCAGGCAGTCAAGTGCAGTGAAATGGTACTGTGATAGCGTTAAAGAAAAGAAAAAAGAGTATGTTGGTCCAAGGTCAATCACAAAATAAGAACATTGAATTAAATCACTCTTCTGAGAGCCTTCCTTCGCTTAGAGTTAATACATAAGGTCTCCTGCTAGAAAAGACAATTTAGAAATTTTTTGCCTCTTGTATCCTAATTTGGGCTCGTAATAATTTCATCAGCTTTACCAACATTTTTTATACATTTCCTGGAGAACACTTATAAAAGGACTGCCAACTAAGTTCACAAACTTATCATAGAAAAAGAGCTACATACCTCACTGCTAAATACCACTACAGTCAACTTTGAAGTACTCCCCTTGGGAAGCTATGCGCTGAAGCCAGTGCCCAGTCCACTCTTCAAAGCAATTTTGGAACACTTCTCCTGGAATGGCCATCAGAGATGTCATCGTATTACCTTTGATGTCCTGAATGTCATCCAAATGTCTGCCTTTCAATATTTTCTTTATCTTCAGGTAAAGAAAACAGTCATTGGAGTCCACATCAGGCAAATAGGGAGGGTGTTCCAATACAGTTATTTGTTTACCAGCTAAAAGCTCCCTCACAGACAACTGTACAATTAAGTTCAAGAACTTGTCACCATGCCAGTGTGTGCAATGGCTGTTCCAGAAAGAGTTCCAAAATTCCTTTGAAGGACAGATTAGGTGCTGGAACTGGTACATAGCTTCCCAAGAAGAATACTTCATACGTGATTGTAGTGATATTCAGCAATGAAGCACGTAGCATTTAGAACAACTAAGTTCGCAGACTTAATTGTCAGACCTTGTATACTAGCCTTGAAGCTTGACTACCTCTGCCGTCTATCCATCCTTCTTACTGACTATGATTTGATTGTACATTTTACATATATATAATTGTAAATTACGTGAAAAAGAATGGGGCATCAGGATTAGAGGAAGACTCATTAATAATCTGCATCATGCAGACGACACAACTTGAGGCTGAAAATGAAGAAAACTAGAGGTCCTTACTGATTAAAATCAAAGACAACAGCCTTTAGCATGAATGACACCTCAGCATTAAAAAAAAAAAATTGTATATGTGGATCAAGAAGCAACATCATGATGAATGGAGAAAAGATTGAATTTGTCAAGTACTGCGTTTTACTTGGACCTACAATCAGTAACCATGAAAGTAGTAATCAAACAATCCAAAAATGCATTGCATTGGGCAAGTGTCCTAGGGGGTGGGGACCTCCTTAAACTGTTTAGAAGCAGAAATGTTACTATAAGGATTAAGGTGCTCCTGGCCCATACCATGGTGTTTTTAATTGCTTCATATGCAAGTGAGAGCTTGAGACTGAATAAGGAAGCTGTAAGAAGAGTTGATGCCTTTAAATTGTGGTGCTGGCAAAGAATGTTGAACACATCAATGACCACCAGGAGAAAAAACAAATCTGTCTTGGAAGACATACAGCCAGAATACTCCTGGGAAGTGATGATGCAAAACTTTGTCTCTGGGCATGTTGTTAGAGGGATCAGTCTGCAGAGAATAATACCATGCTCGGTGAAGTGAAGGGTCAGCAAAAAAGAGAAAGATGCTTGTCATGGACTGAATTACATCCCCCCAAAATGTGTGTAGTGATTTGATAGGTGATGTGATTCCCAGTATTGTGTGATTGCCCTCCTTTTTGTGATTTTCCTCCCTTTTGTGATTTTCCTGTTTGTAAATCCTAACCTCTGCCTTTCATTGTTAATAAGGCAAGGCTGGATTCTGTTAAAGAGGATTGAGTGGGACTTTACCATCTTTGCTAAACTCAACTCCCTGGTCTAGTGTTAAGGGAGTTTCCCTGGGGTGTCTCTTGCACTACCTTTTATCTTATAAGAGATGAACGTAACCAAGCAGAGAGTGGGGACTTCACACCACCAAAAAAGCAGTGCCCGGTGGAGAGCACACCCTTCAGACCTTAACTCTGTACTGAGATGCAGCACAAGCAATGACTGATACAGCACTAGGACCATCCTCCTGGGCTGAAAGAGAAAGGCCTTCCCTGGGGCCAGCATGCAGAGTTCAGACTTTTAACCTAAGGGACTGTGAGAAGAAACTCCAGTGATAGAGCAGTTAAGTGGTATGGTTGTTATGCAAAAGATCAGCCGTTTAAATACACCAGGAGCTCCTTGGAAACTCTGTGTGTAGAATTCTACTTTCTGTCCTGAAGGGTTGTTATGCATGGGAATAAACACAATAAGTTTTTTTGTTTTGTTTTTTTCCTTTCTTTCTTTTGGACTGTAAGGAAAAAAAACAAACAAACAAAAAACAGGAACAACAACAACAACAAACTTCTTGTTAAAGCCATCCATTGTATTTCTGTTATAGCAGAACTAGTTGACTAACTGCATGCTTAACAAGATGGATTGACACTGTCACTGGAAGGGACTGAAGCATAGCAATCATTACGAAGATGGCACAGGACCAGATGGCGTTTTGATCTGTTGTACACGGAGTTGCTGTGAGTCAGGAATGACTTGATGGTTGCCTAACAACAACACGACAAAAATTTTTTGTTTTTTTTTGGAAACCATATGGGACAGATCAAGACTGTGCCCTATATAGGATTGCTATGAATCAGACTTTACCTGATGGTAATGGTTTGTTTGTTTGTGTGTTTTGTCTGTTTGTTTATAAAATATATAGCATTCTAAAAAAGAGGAAATAATGAGAGAACTTTGTCTCTACCAAGTCTAATGATATACTCACTGGTATTTGTACTGGAGTAGCATCTCTGATTCCTATAGTGAACTCAAAATACCATCGAGGAGACGAGGGCTCCTGAACGACACCACTGAAAAGCTCCTCTGGCCTTTGTCACGGTAATTTTTTTCAGGAAAAAAGGAGAGAGTCAAGATTTCCAGAAGTTTGAGGCTAATTAGAGTCTCTCTGGGAAACCTTGGCGTCTTAGTGGTTGAATGTTACCTCTGCTAACAAAAAGGTTGGGCTGGCAGTTCAAATCCACCAGGTACCCCTCAGAAATTCTATGGAGCAGTCTTATTCTGTTCTGTAGGGTTATGATGAGTCAGAATTGACTCCACCACAGTGGATTTGTTTGTTTGGCTTTTTTTATTTGTTTGTTTTTCTGGTAAATAGCTATGGAAGAGACTGGAGAAACCTAGAGTATGTGGCCCTGAACTTCCTTTCAACTCAACACTAAAGTCACTGCTGTGGTTTACTCTTCAGCCAAAGATTATACAGATCTGTAAAACTAAACGAGACTAAAGGAGCACATCAGGCCAAGAGCAAGGACAAGAAGATAGGAAAAACAAGGAAAATAGAAATAGAGAACCCAAGATCAAAAAGGGGAGGTCATTGACATACTATAGGTGGGCAACCAATGTCCCTAACATAGGTGTATGACCTGTTTAATGAGAAACTAACATGCTTTGCAAGACTTCATCAAGAGCACATTTAAAAAATAACAATAAAGAAAAAAAAAGAAAGAAAAGAAGGCTATGTCTACTGAAAATGGTACCTTGGGAACAGGAACAGAGTATTCCCTGCCTTTCATGACCTGGTTCCTCCTACCCTGCAGTTGTGTTTCTATCAAGCAACTTGCAGAACAGTGTCACAAGGAAACCCAGACAGTTTTCATTATTGTTGCCGTTCTTTTGTTATTTTATTATTATTATTATTAAAATCTTTGAGCTAAAAACTGTATAAATGTTATCTTGGAACTTCTACTGATGTTTCCAAAAACCAAATTCAATCCCATTGCCATTGAGGTGGTTCCAAATCACAGCAATCCTTTGGACAGAGAATTGTCCCACAGGGTCTCCAAGGCTATAGGGTCATTACAAGTGAGAACTGACCCTGCAACAACAGTTATAGTTTGGTCTGCGCCATCATTATGAAGCATACCGCCAGAGGTCTCTCACGCTAATGCATCAGTGTTCATTTATTAGTTATCTCTTCTAAAGATTTCTCTGATAATTGTCAGGCAGCTTGAACACTCCATACTTTTATATCATGTTTTATTTTACTCAGTTTCCTTACTTCACATTGTAATTCATTTGTTGTATTCACTGTACTTTAGACTTCTTTGACCCCATTTCTATTAAGGACTTAGCTCTCACGCTTTTGAGCCCTTGTCATTTAGCACAGTGTCAAGCATATACAGGTAACACGTAAAGGTCTGCTAGATTAACCAGGTAGGTATAGTGACTGCCTTAGTCAGCTAGTGCTGCATTAACAGTAATACTACAAGTGGATGGCTTTAAAAAGAGAAATTTTATTTTGTCACAGTCCACTAGGTTAAAAGTCCAAGTTCAGAGTATCAGCCCCAGGGGAAGGCTTTCCCTGCTGGCTGTAGAGGAAAGTCCTTGTCATCAATCTTTCCCTAGACTGAAAGCTTCTGAGGCACATGAACCTGGTGGTCCTTTCCATGGGAAGCCCTCAGCTCCCAGTACTGCTTTCTCTCTTGATGTCAGGAGGCCCCCAGATCTCTCTGCTAGTTTCTTTCCATCTCCAGAGGCTTGCTCAAGGCAGAAAACAGTCTTAGACATGGAGCCCTACCCCACAAACACCACTGAAGCCCATACACCCTCACTAACACCATAGTGGCACGATTTACAACATGGAAGAAGATCACACAATGTGAGGAACGGTGGCCCAGACAAAATGCCGCACACAATTTTGGGGAACGCAGTATAACTCATGAGAGTGATCTTCGTAACACAAAATGTTTATTTATTTCTCCTAATAAAATATAAATAAGTAGCAATTTACATTACAAGAGAAGCTTAAATGTGGTTAAGTTACTGTTAGGATCATCATTTTATAAAACAAATGTATGTCCAAGTAAGCAAGACAAGCTAAACCAAATTCTGAGAAATGGCATAATGAATTTTATAATATATAAAATGTGTAGAAGTGTGCCTTACTTTGATTCTCTAGCAAAAGTGGAATGAATTGCCTAGAAACTTCTGCCTTACTGTTTATAGAAAGAGTATCTTTTGGATGACAGTAATAATTCCCCATGGCATGAAAAGCCAATATTGTTGAAATTTGCCCTTGATAGAAATCTGACAATTGCCAGAGTAATGGAAAAACTCACTGAGGGACACTTTCTGCTCTAGCATGTTACAGACTGGGTCTCTGGGATAACCTGAGTATACGGACTTGACCAGCACACACTACTGCTAGGTTTTCTATTAATTTAAACCATCTGTTGGTCTGGATCCAATGTTGAGGAAGGCGGAAGTAGAACACCTGTCTTCACAGATGTTTCAGGACTAAACAGATGCCAGATGTAAACTGATGAAGGGAGAATTGGCTGAATTTAGGGTAAATAAAAAAATTAAATGCAATTAACGCAGGAAATGCTCTTGAGAAGGATGGACACAGGCTCCAACACAGCGGCAGTTGTGGGAGTGGTCCAGGGCAGGCCGGGTTTCATTCTGTTGTGCGTAGAACTGCTGGATCTAAACGGACCCCGTGGCTCCCCAATACAATGACAATCCAAATACATGATAATCACCAAAATGTAGGCTACAGACTTACTCTGCTGCGCAATTAATCTCCTGGGCAATTCCCAATTATCTGATTTTTTTCTTTTTCGGGTCAGATAAACCAAATTTCCTAATCATTCTTTCTCTCTGTGCCGCTCCTTTTACCCTGATAGCTGATTTGACCCAAAACATAGAGGTTTCATCTCGTGTAGCCCGAGTTGATAATGTACTCATTTTGAGATAAGTAGTATTTTTGGATAATTTCTTATGATACACAACGGCCATCATCAGGTTAAGGAAATATATGGCATGATGATTGAGATTCATCTCTCTTGAACCCTAGCAGGTGAGGTTAATCAATCACAGTCCTTTGTACTACCCTACTGCTCTGTCAGAATGTACACCTAGTTTTAAAACTGTATCTCCCATATATGTATGTATGTATCTATCTATCTATCTGTCTGTCTGTCTGTCTGTCTATCTATCTATATACACCTATATCAAGCAAATTTCAAAGACACCATGTTGTTTTCCTCTTTTCAACATCACTCAAATGTCACCTACTCGCAGGGGGTTTCTTTAATAAAACAATAAAGTAATCAGTGCTTCCCAGGAAATAGCAAATAGACCATCCAGTCATGTGACATTTATTGCAGTTGAAACAATGTTTCTTTGTTTAAGTTTCCGTATTGCTGAGTGAGATAGGCAGAACATGTCTATTTTGATTTCCTCCATATTTGCAATATCGAGAAAAAAAGTCTGATATCTAACAGTCACTCAGTGACAGTTTGTTTATTAAATACAAGCACAAAGAAAATGTCCCAAGACAAGGCCTCAAAGTAGGAAAAAAAGGGAGCTATAACTCACTTATACCCATGAGTTCTTTTTACCCAGGTAAAAATCTGTCTACAATAAATAATGTGTGCCCTGTCTACAATTTTTAATTTTCTGGTACTGATGTTATAATCCTTTTAAAAAGGGCATTATGTTCAATAATATTTTGGGCTCATTATGATAAAAAATATTTTGATCCCAACAGGCAATAAATGTAAATTAATGAGATTTTCTTTTTTTTTTAGTGTTAAGTATTTGAAATCTTATGTGTATTTTATATTTATAGCACATCTCAGTTCAGATAAACCACACTTCAAGTGCTCTATAGATTCAAGTGCTCTCTCTCATGATTCTCATGACTACTGTATCAGAAAGTTTGGGTCTAAAATGCAAGATTTGAATGGAAGTTTGGTGGGAAATAAGGCTAAAAAGATAGAGTTGTTGGTTACAATCTGGAAAATCGAAACTTGCAGAGTGAGCTATTTGAAATAAGTGGACAATGGATGTTTTCAGTACAGGCAAAGAGGCAATTGCTGTCGTGCTTAAGAAAAAGTAGAGCAATGTGTGGAGAAATTAGGAGATAATAAGAACAACTTGACATTTACTGCCATTAGAGAAGTGAGAAATAACAAATATTTGGAATAGAATAGTGGGAATATGCTGAAGGATAGGGCAGCTAACTCAGACCAGGTAAATATTCTCAACTAGACTTCTATTCAACACAGTTTCACAAAATTGTAAGGATTATATGTCTTTTAACACCAATAAATACTTCTAGGTTTCTTTTAGAGTGATTTGCTGTGATAACATTGAAGAATTATGAATCTTTTCACTATAAAAAGTCTTTTTGCACCTTTAAATTATACTCAACTGACAGCAGACCTGCTGCAGGGCAAGTTAATGGAAGAAATATGAACATACATTTAAAAACACGGCATCTCATTATGCAGAACTTAGTCGGAGGCTCAAAGTAGAAGTATCTTTTGGGCCAACATCTTCTTGTTCAACAAATTGCTATTACTAGGTGCCATTGAGTCAATTTTCAACTCCTAGGGATCCGCTTGGAAACTCTGTTGGCATAATAGGCTAAGTGCTACATCTGCTAATCAAATGGTCAGCAGTTCAAACATGCCAGGCACTCCCTGGAAATTCTATGGGGCAGTTCTACTCTGACCTCTAGGGTCGCTATAAACTGAACCCGATTCAACGGCAGTGGGTTTGGCTTTGGTTCTAGTGGTCCCATGTGGCAGAGTAGGACTGTACCACAGGGTCTTCTAAGCTGTAATGTTTATAAGGAAATCCAGGTTATACAATGGTTAGTGCCATGTCTGCTAACCAAGAGGTCAGCAATTCAAAACAGCCAAGTACTCCTTTGAAACTCTGTGGGGCAGTTCTACTCGGTTTTAGAGGGTTGCTATGAGTCGGAATCAACTTGACGGCAGCAGATTTGGTTAATCTTTATGAAAGTAGGTTGATAAGTTTTTTTCCCACCTAGTAGCTGGGTGAATTTGAGCCTTTTGGTTAGTGGCCAAGTGCTTAGCTGTTATGCCACAAGAGTTCCTATATATTCAACATAAGGAGGGAAAATGTTGCCTAAATAACAGAAAAAAAAATGCTGTAGAATCTATTCCAACTAATAGCAACCCTATAGGACAGAATCGAACTGCCCCACATGTCTCCAAGGCTATGTATGTTAACATAGAGCACTGACATGTTTTTGTCCCGCAGAGCAGCTGGTGGGTTCAAACCACTGACCTTTTAGTTTGCAGCTAAGTGATTAACCCCTTTGGTACTAGGTCTCCTTTTGTTTAAGTAGTGATGGCTACATATATCTCTGCTTCTACAAAGCCAACAATACAATCAAGACCATTTCAGATCTGGGCTCCTCCATGAATATATAACATTTCTGTGGGTCTGCATTGTACCAGACATTGTCGTAAATCAAACCAAACCAAACCCAGTGAATTGAGTCAATTCCTACTCACTGAGACCATATAAAGCAGAGTAGAATGACTCTAAGGAGTTTCTAAGGAGGGCCTGGCAGCTTTGAACTGTTAACCTTTGGGTTAGCAGATGTATCACTTAGCCTCTGGGCCACCATGGTTTCCAACATGGTCTTAAGTCTCTTAAACGTTGTTCTAGAGTATCACCATTCATCAAAGCTTTCTGCAGCAAAGAGATTTTTACTATGACACATCAAAAAATAAAAACAGGAAATTGGCTGCAAGTGTTCAGACTATAAATAGACTGAAATGCAAAGAAGTGCAATAGTAAGTCCTTTTCATAGTATGATTTTTGACAAATGCTGATTCAAGCATTCTCTTTACAGACTATGATTGGTTAAACTAAAGACAAAGAACTGAGATCACCATCGAATGACCTTTCTTGAGTTTTTGTTTTGTTTATTTTTTTTCCGCCTTCTTACCGTTTGATCTCTTGGCTGAGGGGTCCCAGGTTTATTACGTGATGGTTGTTGTTATGTGGATTGCATGTGGTATTGGGTAGATCTTTAACTTGCTTTCTGGGATAAACTGTTTGGGTATGCATATACACAGTCCACTGCACTCTGTTTTACCTTTTGAAGTAGTTCCTTATTGTTGGAAGTCCTAAAGATTTTGAGAAACCTCATACTGTGGTTAGGCTAAGGCCTTCATCAATGTAATTATCTTATGTGATATAACATCTTGTGAAGGTCTTAACTACACTCCAGGTCATAGCTTTCTCCTTCAAAGTTTTAAGGAATTTTTAAGTGGTTCTTTTAATCTACCCAGTTTTTACTTAAGAAAAGAAATGTAGCAGCTAACATATGCCAAAGGCTGAATATATGCTAGTTTATTTATAAACCACTTAAACTTATAACGTTTTATTTATTCTTTGTAGCATCCCTACAGTGTAGGCATTATTCTTATCCATATTTTCAAAGGCAAAACTGAAACATAGAGAAGTTAAGTAGCTTTCCCAGTCAGAATTATTAACAGCACACAGAGATAGAAACATGAATGCTCAGGCATTTCAGATACAATCGTTTAATGTACCTTTTATCCCTATAATATTTAAACTCTGAGTATTAATCTAACTTAAAGTGAGAGTCTTAAAGATAATGGCCAGGAGAGTTTCCAGAAGTATACAACCAGCAATGTCAAATCATACCAAGAAAGTAAAGACCATTTGTTGAATTCCATTTCCTATAGAGGTCAACATAATCTGGTAACTTCTAAGGGAGTGTTTTAGATGAGGAATGTGGAACATGAGCGATGGCCAATAATGGTTGAGCAGATGGTGAATAGGTCAAAAGTGTAGGTAATGAATTATTAGTGGGAACATCCGAAACCCCTTTCTTCAATTCCATTCAACTGTATAGCTTGACTTCTTTAAGAGGTGTCAGTGAAGAAGATATGGTGATATGGTTATGCTATAATTGCTATCCAGTATGAGTCTGATCTACTGGATGGGCATAAACTCTTAAAGTCAAAAGTGACCTTAAAAGCACTTAATGTCCTATCTTTCAGGAGACTGTTGGGAGGATGAGACATGTATGGAGCAGAGAGGAATAGTGTGCTGTCACCGGGCAGGGAGAGCAGTGGAAACTGCATATAGGTGGGCATGTAAATTTATACAGGAATGTACATTTTCATTCAGTCATAATAAAAAATGAAAAATATAAAAAATGTGAATTTCAATGATATCTTTTGGAAAGAGCTTAGATTTATTGCCTTGTGTTTAACTGCTAATCCCTACAACTTTTAATTCCTTCCTTGTTAAAATAGATGTGCTGCTCTGAGATTAGACTTGGAGCACGGCAAAAAGCAAAAACAAAAAAAACAAACCCCTTGCTGTCGACGTGATTCCGACTGATGGGGTCTCTATACGACAGAGCAGAGCTGCCCCACAGTGTTTCCAAGGAGCAGTTGTTGGGGTTGAACTACCGGCCTTTTAATCAGAAGCTGAGCTGTTCATAAGACACATGTATGTAAGAGGGGCTATATGTGACAGTTGATATACTATGTAATATCTTCCCTAAGTAGTAATAGCTTCCTTCTCGCTAAAGAATCTTTCATAACAGACTATCTGTACAGACACAGTTGTTAATGCTTAATGGCATAGTGGTGAAGTGCTACAGCTGCTAGCCAGAGGATCAGCAGTTCAAATCCACCAGGTACTCCTTGAAAACTCTATGGGGCGGTTCCAGTCTGTCTATAGGATCACTGTGAGTCAGAGCTGATTCAACAGCAGTGGATTCTGGAATTCTCAATGCTACTAAAAATAGTTTTGAAAACAAATTCCCTATAAGTCCACTCAGTAACTTCTACCCATTGCTACAAGCAAGATGTAGCCTCTGCAAAACACACACCGTGTTTCCAGTCTTTACAGAATCACTAAGTTGATTTCTATTCTTTTTGGCGGGGATAGTCTAACTTCTGTCCCCAACACAAAGATTTTTTTTTTTAATTTTAAACCATTCAGGGTATCTTCTTTCATGAGTTCAACAGATGTTCCCAATTTCACATTCAATTTCCTTTTATTCACATCTTACCAGACATTTATTTCTCAATTTATGCAAGTATTGAGTCACAACTGAGCTGGCCCATTCTTAGTAGTTTGGGACTATCATTACCCTTGCTAATGACAATAGGTTTCAATTAAAGCAAAGAAAATAAAGTGCAGTGTATAATGGACAGGCAGAGTCAGAGATGCCCAGGCCACCCAGAAGTTTTTTTGAACTTTTGAGATCTTCTTATTCTTTTATAGCTGGCCCTCTGAATGAAATTAGATATTGGTTTACCCAAAATTGACACCTACAGATGAGCTTATGTATATGATGGAATATTTGTTTCTATGACAAGCAGAATGTAGTCATTATCTACCAACAGCTAAGGCTTTTAATTACCAGCTACTCTATTTTCCAGCACAGTAGTGGACACAGTGTGGACAAAGCATATTGACTATACTGTGGACTGCCAGAAGAATGAACAAATCTGTCCTGGAAGAAGTACAGCTAAAACGTTCTTTAGAAGAGAGAGAAGCAAGACGTCATTTCATGTACTTTGGACATGTTGTCAGCAGGGACCAGGCCCCGGAGGACATCACGCTTGTTGAAGTACAGGATCAGAGAAAAAGAGAAAGACCCTCAATGAGATGGATAAACACAGTGGTTACAATAAAGAGCTCAGTCACAACAGTTGTGAGGATGGCACGGGACCAGACAGTGTTTTGTTGTGTTGTGTGTCAGATCACTATGAGTTGAAACTCAGCAGCATGTAACAGCAACAATATTGGACAATATTCTATTGATCCATAGAGTTTTCATTGGCAATTTACAGCAACAGATCCCCAGGCCCTTCTCCATAGTCTGTCTTAGTCTGGTAGTTATGCTGAAACCTGCCTGCAATGAAGGACTTCATTGGTATTTCACATACTGGTATCTTAGTTTTAAACATCACTGTAACATGCCAACCACCACAACACGACAAGCTGGCTGACTGGAGACGAGCCCCTACATTGGAAAGCACCCACATCATAAGTTAGCCACAACAGTGAAATAGAACGTATCAGTGATTGTGACAGTGGTGCGGGACAGCACATTTTTTCCTGTTGTACATGGGATAACCATAAGCCCGAGCCAACACAGCAGCAACTAACAATAGCTGTTAACAACGTACGTCCGTGGGGGGTTGAACTCTGCTTCATCACATAGTAGTTTGCTAGCTCTGTTTCAGCCATTCCTACTGTACGTGAATTAAGTATTAATTATAATACCTCACAGGCTTATCATGAGAGTCAAGGAAGGCCATGCACATATTTTTTGAGCTGTGATTTTCACATAATCATAACCACTGCCTGCTATTATCTTCATAGTTTCCTGAATTAAGAATAGATTCGATGCATAGCAGTTTAGGGACTATCCCATGACACAGAATCAAGGGGGTGTGGTACGAGAAGGGACAGCCTTTGTGAATGTGGCGTACACTGTTGACACCAGTCTCCTACCACTTACAGTTGACTTTCTGATACTTCCTACAATTTTCAATAAAACTGACATTAGACTAGTCACTGTGACTTGACACATTGATTTAGATCAATTCTAAACAAGTTTGAATGTTGACAGGCACATTTAGCCACCAGCAATATTTTGGCCATGTGTAATGGTCCTGTCTCCATTAGAATTTACTTACAAGAAACTTAGACAGGGATCAAAGTGAAGCTAATATCTACAGCAAAGACAAGACATTTAGCAGACACGGATATCACTCCTCTTCTTCTTCCAAAGCCAAAGTTAACAATCATGTATTTATATATATTGTTCAGAGACATTATCAAATGTTAAATGGGTTATTTTATGTGAATGATGACACTTGTGAAATTTGAAAACACTAATTACAGTTATTAGCGGGAGAATCATATGAAAATCAATTAGCCTTTGCGCTACAAAGCAAATTATGAATTTACATTAGCCTTGCCTTACAATCAATTTATTTTCCCACTCTTCTAAAATATTTTTAACATGCAATTCAAGAAATCATATGTCTTGCAAAGAGTTTCAGGGGATGTGTCTGGAAGCATGCCAAAATCATAATTATGTAGTATTAACTTCTTTATATTCTTAATTATTGCTGGAGTTTTGCTAACACGAGCTTACACAGCTTCATGCTCAGTTATCTATAACATTATATCATAGAGACCTTATAGGACAGAGTAGAGCTTCCCAATAAAGTTTCTGAGAAACACCAGTGGATTAAAATTGCCTACCTTTTGGTTAGCAGCTATAGCACTTAACCACTATGTCACCAGGGTCACTATGAGTCAGAAACAACTCTGCCGGAGTGGGTTTGGTTTATGTATGACATTGAAAAAGAAGTAAAACTGTTCGTACTGCAATGAATAGGACATATAGTCTGACCCAGTATGAAAATATTCTTATATTCAAAATCTGAGAGATTAGTAACATGTATTAAAGTGAGTTGTGCAAAAGGAGATCTGTCAAGTCATAGTTGAGTGCCTTTTTCTCTAAGACAGAGAATCTTGGTGGTGTACTGGTTAAATGTCATGTCTGCAACCAAAATATCAGCAGCTTGAATCCACTGGGAACTCCTTGGGATCTCTATGGGGCAGTTTCACACTGTCCTGTAGGTTCGCTATGAGTCAGAATCGGTTCAACCAAAGTGGGTTCTGTTGGTTTGGTTTGGTTTTTTCTCTCTAGCACAAATAAAATGGTTTTAAAACAACTACTGAGACTCCTTATATTTATATTACATATTTACATTTTCACACCCTTCGGAAATCCCTTGACAACACTGCAGCTGAAAAAAAGACATAACTTCTGCGTGTGTGTGTGTGTGTGTGTGTGTCTTTTGAGGATAAGAAAATTGTTAGTCTTTCCTTGGGCAGGTTCTATTGGACACTAAGTTTAGAGACATTTCCAAAGTCAAGAAAAGAGTGAGCAGGTGGGGTTGAGGATTGCAAAGTAATGCAAGTTGGCTTCTTAAATCATAACACTCTTGCAGAAAATGCTATTCCCGGGGAATAGTGCCTTGCCGCTGATTTTTGCTAATGGAAACATCTGAGGGACTCCAAGCAGAATGTTGCCTCATGATTACTAGGGCAATGCCGTTATTCAAAATCTCAGTCTGATTTTTACACTACTGACAAAGTTTTAATGTCCACTGATTCTAATTTCACTTGTGCACAGTACAACTCTTAATTCGGCAGTACCTGTTAAAAGTTGCCCTGTCCTTAAATTGTAGACACCAGGATATAAATTTTACTTGATTGGGGACATGAACAACTGATTATACTTTTCTGAGCCTTTTTTAGAATTTTGCAGTTATTTCCTACTAACTAAATTTCTCTAGAAAGTATTTATTGAACAAATATTTATGTATAGCTTGATTTATTGATTAATTCAGCAGAACTGCGTAGTGCCTTCCATTTTAAATGTGGTAGCTGTATAAAAGCTTTTTCTATTGACTTGGAATTTTAAACTTAATTGCTGAATGTTACCTACTTTGGTTCAACATTCTGATGTATAACTCTTCATTCTAATCCTTGATTACTACGTATACTATAGAGCTCAAGCACGAAGACTGTTCAACTTTGCTGAGTTAATAACCTAGACTCCACTAGAATAGTGACTTTTTTTAATAGTTCTTACCTTGTTCTTTCTTTCTAGTGTTGTGTTTTGAAATCAGTGTTTTTTTTCTTTCTTTGTTTTTGTAAGCACTGCAATAAAAATTGTGTTCCATTTTCTGTTGAAACCCTGGCAGGTATTTGTGCTCTGTTCTAGCCAGAATCGACTAGACAGCAAGGACTTTGTTTTGGCGGGGGGGTGGGAGTGGGGGGGTGTAGTTTTATTGAAAACATCCTATGTTATCTCTACGACACACTACTATCTACTAACTTTCCAGCACGTTCTCTGATTTAGTAAATGCCAAGTGTTATGCAAGGTAGTACAGGTTATTATGCTCTATCCGACGTGATTTATCATTTTCTTTCATTTCCCAAACAAGTACTGAGTACCTGCTATAGTTTATTCAGGCCCTAGAGATACGAAGGTGAATTAGATGATGTCTCTGTATTTAGAATCTCACAGTTTGAGAAAAGGAGTTAAGATGGTAATCTAACTACCACAAACACAAGGAAAAATCTAGTGTTTGTATCAGGGGAAAAGCTCACACAATAAAAAATAATTATTTCAAAAAGAAAAATAAATTGGTCATAAAATTGTATTTGAAGTACCCTGCACATGTTAACCAAATGCATCCAGGTGAAGTAATTACATGTTTGTGTTACACAACAACCCCGGTGATACCATGGTTAAGGGACTGGCTACTGACCCAAAGGTCAGCAGTTTGAATCCACCAGCCACTCGGTAGAAACCCTGTGGGAAGGTCTACTCTGTTCCATAGGGTGCTATGAGTCAAAATTGAGTTAATGGCCACAGGTTTGGTTTTTTTTTTTTATTTTGCTCTTATGTAACAACAAAAATCATAACTACCCTGAAGTAGTCTAACAGTGATACATGCCAAATTAAATAATAAATGTCAGTACCAGTTTCTAAAATCAAGGAGTTGTTTACAACAAGTGTTAATTAAGAACAAATAAATATTTACTCATTTGCCAAAGGCAGATAACTTTAAAATCATTCCAGGTCTCTTGTTACGAGAACTAAAAACAGCTGCTCAGTGTCCAACAGGAATTGACAATTTTTGCTAAAGAAAAAGCTGTCCCGATGGCGCAGTGATTAAGTACTTAGCTGCTAACCAAAGATTGGTGGTTCAAATCCACCAGCTGCTCCACAGCAGAAAGACCTGGAGATATGCTTCCTTAATGATTACCAAAGCCAAACCAAACACACTGCTGTCAAGTAGATTCCGACTAACAGCGACCCTAGAGGACAGGATGGGACTGCCACACAGAGTGTCCAAGGAGCACCTAGTGGATTTGAACTGCTGATCTTTTGATTAGCAAAGCCCAGCTCTCAGCCAGCAGTACGCCACCAGCCCGGGAAACCCTAGAGGGCAGTTCTTCTTTGTTGGGTGGCGTTGCTATATGACGTAATCATCTCCACAGCACAAAACACAATAGGGGAAACTTTTTTTTTTTCTTTTTTCCCCAGTTGGTGGATTTTGAGGACATTTACAAACCTTGCTCTAGATGCATTCATCTTTGAATACTGCTTTGAATAATAATCCTTAACATTTCCGACTCACAGAGCTCTCTTTCAAGTGTGTGCTAAGCTCCTTCTCATTTAATCCTGACAATCATCCGTGAGGCATTTTTCTCAGCTGAGGGATCTGAGTTACAGGATGGAGAAGCAGCCTTCTTGAACCAAAGCTTAGCAAAATTCCACTCTCAGCCATTTGGAGCCTGGTAGGTGACCCACAAGGTAGTTAAGTTGTGGAGGAGTCACAAGTCTTAAGTTCCTACCTGGCTGATAACTGTTGCGTATCTGAAAGCGGACGGAACTACTTTGTAGCTGTATGAGCATATTTCACAGGCACGTCTGTTTTGCTTTCTCTGCAGAATTCCACACGTGGTTCTGCTTAATGTTAAGCTACGCATGGAAACCTGGTTTAATTGCAACCGAAGTGGCACCTTTTCTCCCCACTAAGTGTTATTGCTAACGCAGGAATAAGTGACTTTTTGTGAACTGTAACACACAGGCATAGCTAACATTGTTGTATTGTGCTTGCGTGTTACAAAGGTCTTGAAAACTCGGCAGTGTACATCTTGATCTTTGCCTTGGTACTGAGATAGTGTAGGAGATGCACTCTGTCAGAACTGAAGCCAGAAACAGAATGAGATCCGAAGTGAATTATGCCCAACCAATGCTTTTCTAATTACCTATGAATTTTACCGTATAGAATTTTACATTTTATTACATCATTCTTCAGATCCGACTCGACGGTACTTAGCTCCATCATTCTAATTAAAATTGAAAGGACAATCACCATGTTTGTTCCTTTTAAGATAACTGTTTATGCTTAAACTAGCCTGCCATTGTACTTAATATTTCTTAGAAACGTTGTTAGTGAAAAAGAAGAATTATACTTGCAGAAACCGTTTCATTTTTCTTTGCTGAAATGTGGTGAAAGAACTTTTTGCCTCGGTATTTAGTATTCTCAGATTGAGAAATCAATCTTTAAATCAATATTGGACTCCTAATTGTGAATCTCAGTATTTGCAACACTTTTAATGTACATAATCTGTTTAAGATGACACTATACGAGGAATTTCTTTGAAAATTGACTTTTAAATGATGGAAACATTTGTAAGTGTTAGAGATGGTAAGTTTAAGAATGTGGCCTATGTGCAAATATCACTAGATATTTGGATAAATCTGAAAAGCATAGTGCTGAGTTATGAAATTTTAAAAATTAACATTTATAGTATAATATCATTTATGTAAATTAAGAATGGACCCACACAAGTGTAGCAAGTACAGATAACAGGACAGGATGTACACTCCAATATTAGAATTGTTAGCAATGAAAAGAAGGATATAGGTAGGGAATGCACAGAAAAGAAACTTGATTAATCAAACCAGAGACGGAGATTGTTAACAGACAAATCACAATAGTGTGCCAAGTACAATTATGATTAACTTGTGCTTTTATATCAAGTCCACTTCCTGAAAAATACTTGTTGGAAATTGGAAGGGATAGTTATCACAAAATATGTTATACAATTTCTGTGTGTATACATACGTGAACTCATACAGACACGCACTAAAAATGACATTGAAGATACTTATGTGTAGGGAGAGAGAAAAGGGACAGGACACTAATTACTGCCATCTCCCACTTAGAGCTGTCTCTTGATTTACTCACTCCCTGAACCCAGAGCCTGAGACAAAGACTTGAGTTAAACAGTTTACTTGGAATGTTACCGCAGGAAAGAGAGTGAAGGAGCAGACAGAGTGACCAAGAGAAGGAAGAAAGTCAGTGAATAACATATGATTGAACCACTTACCATTATGGGATACTGGGGCTCAGCCTTGTTGTTGACCCTCTATGAAACCACGTAGAATGTTCTCCAAAAATGTCCCTCCAAATGATTTGAACGCAGGTTACTTTTTAACAATGCCCATAGTTTATTGGTGAAGGGTTGCCTACAAATCTGCTGAGTAAGCTGTCTGACCTCCAGGCTGTCATGCTGTCTCCACCGCCAGCTGAGCACAATTACTCAACACTGGAGAAAGCCTCAAGACACAGAATCCCAAAGATGCCACAAGATCTCTTGAGATGGGAGGCTGGAAATTTGCACACAGATGTCTACCACATCTGTGTTGAAAGCAGGAGGGCCAAGGCAATGTGTTGTGTACCTTTAGAAGTGTCTGCTCCAGAGGACATTCTCCTGTCTCTTACTGTTTGTTCTCTCATTTTTTTCATATGTCAACACAAAATGTGTTTCAAGTACTGTGTAAAATCAAATAGTAAGCAAAATGCAATCATTTGCCATTAACGAGCTCACAGCTGAGTGGGGAAGACAGATTATTTCAATTCAAAGTGGTAGTGGAGGTGATATACAAACGAAAGAATTGAGAAGATTGCCACCTTTGGAGAGCCAAAGAAGACACACCTGTGATTGCATCCTAAATGATGCTTCCAAGGAAGTCCATGCCTAAAACCATGTCTCTTTAGTACAATACTCTTTTTCCTTTTCTTCTCCATGCCTGAAAAAAAAAAATCCTTAGTCTTATCTCATTACACATTTCCTCATCATCATTCTGTATGATTTACTCTCTGAGTGATTATTTGATTACTATTCCTTTCTTCGATAGACTAGGCACCCTTAGAGCAGAGATCATGCCTATGTTTATTCTCCATCTTTGAACATCAAGCTCTCACACAGTGCCTGACACACAATTAAACAAACAAGTAAATTAGTGAAAGAGCCTTAAGGTTAAGACCTAGGAGCACACTGCTTTCTTCTACTATACATACGTATAGCTTTAGGAAGACTATGTCGGGGAGGTCATCATTTCAAATTCATTAGGGGACTTGGCTTTCAGAGCTGGTCATTAGACTTAATTGTCTAAAAGCAATCTAGCTATCCTCTATGACACTAAATACTGTTGACACCACCTTTGACATTTTTATATTTCATTATGTTTGATGGTTTTTATTTTTTGTTGAGTCCCCTGCCTCACAAAAGAACTGATCACTTTCATGTGTGTATTTACATACCACAGTGTTTATATGCGGAGGCTGTAGCTCACACCTACACGGTTGATTAAATGCTTGTTTCTCCTGCCTCATATATATGGCACGTCTACGCGTCTTTACTGTAGAAAAAAGATTTTATTTTTATTTTTTTCTTATGAGTATATACGTACCACGAAACATTTGTCCTTTTCATAGATTTAATATGTACACTTTGAACACTAATTTCATTCATCATATTATTCAAGACTCACCATAAACGGACGTTCAGTCTTCTTCAAGTAGTGAGTCTCCTTTTCCCTCCATCTTGCTGTCACCGAAGGATGAACAACGCAGTGTGAGCATACTTTCACTTAAAAAATTCTTCTCACTCTGCATAGTCAAGTCCAATCCATTCGTGTCTGAAGAGTGGACCTTTGTTATGATTTGTAGGATATCAGCCTGCTGACCTCTGGCTGGAGGAAGGAGAGTGGTTGGAGAGGAGGGGAAAGGAGACTGTTGGGAGGATGAGGCATGTATGGAGCACAGAAGTTTAGTGTGCTGTCACCGGGCAGGGAGAGCAGTGGAAGCTGCATATAGGTGGGCGTGTGAATTTATACGGGAATGTACATTTTCACTTAGTCATAATAAAAAAAAAGAAAAAATTTCTTCTCAGACTTATGGGCCTAAATATCAATCACATTGCCAAGTAACTGGGTGTATTTTATAGCTGGTGGACCTTTTGTTCTTTATAAAAATTACATCTTCATAAAAACATAAATGGGGTTGTTGTGTTAATATAAAGCAGAGGCCAAAGTTGAAATTTAGTGCCTGGTCATGCTTCCAATATCTCACAGAGCTATGGAGTGCCAGTTAGCACTCTTGAGTCCCACAGTCTTAGAGAGCACTGGGGCAAAAGCAAAGACCTTCTGATAAGTTTGCTACAGAACAAGGTAGCCATGGATTATAACAGCACCTATCTGGAAGCAGGCAAAATTCTCAGCCTTGGAAGAAAAGTCAGTGTGTTCTGTTTCATAAAGTCTTAGTTCATGAATCTAGATCTCTTCTCCCCTGTCGGATATCCACTGATACAAAAGAGATCACACACCTGTATTAGGTATGCCTCCTCATAATATGAAGTGGTGTACCCACATGTGCGCCGGGTAGACATCCACAACTTACGCAAGCCAGGATACACTCTAAACTATCGAGCGAGCTAAACAGTTTCTTCAAAGTTTCTCAGTTGTCAGCAGAAAACAATGTCCCGTGCTAAAAATTATGTCAGTCTTTCCCCCCAGAAATCACTCCATAAAAATTTAACTCTACACCATTTCAAATTCATCTGAGGAAAAGAGAGATAAAGTACCCTTAAATCAAAGAGATTTATGTATTCCAATAAAGCTGCAAGATTCTGTTTTGATAGCAATAACGCAAGAGCCAACAAATTAAATGCTCTTGAGGAATGATTATGGCTGCAGAAGTTATTTTGTTTTTATCAGGATTGAATAGCTGTATAGCTTGTCTCTTACAGTTGTACAGATTGCGGTTGTATTGATAAGTGGCTTACGAGAAATGGTGTTGAATTGGGAGGAAAGTGTAAATTACTTTTAATTTGATTTCATTTAGTAGACCTGACTGTGCAGCTTGAGTTGTAGTTATTTATTATTTACTAACCATGATACAAAGTAACCTGCCACCAGGGACATCAATTAGGCCCCTTGTGAAGATCACCGTCATTGGAAGGCATGGCATATACTCCAAGCCCGTGTCAGTGATGAGTAAATTTGAAATTGCCTCTGACCTCGGAGGGACTTTCTGCTTCTTTCCACTCCCTGCTGCCAGAGGGTCTTTCTCTGCTCTTGGCATTCATTAAACAACCACAGAGGTAAAATGGACTGATCAAGTGATCCAGAGGCCAGTCAAGATAAATTAGATGCTTAATTTATAAGCTAGGCATTGCAGACAGACTAATTACACAAAGACAGTTTGATAAAGTAATATAAGACTCTGCACATATTAGGCTGTGCCTGCTTCCATGAAATTATTGCTGATATATGTGCTCCGGGCTTTGAGATTTTGCATGCACAATTGTGCAGTAAGTGCGCATGAAGCACATTCTGGAAAGGTATTAAAATTGGGCTCTATCTGCCAATCTTTTCTAATTCTATGCTGCCCACTAAGAGACTATTTCATCTTTGGCAATGTGCCTTATTTAGCACACACTGAAATGGGTAAAAAAATCATTAAACAGAAAACCCAATGATATTACAGTTGAGAAATACAGTGAAAAAGAAACAGGAACAATATTCATAGAATCAATCATTTCAAAAGGGGAGAGAATGGGCCTTTTGAAAAATCATGTTGGACTTAAAAGCTCTTCTCTTATCTCTTAACAGTTCAGGGATGATACTGTGCAAAGGCTCAAAACAAGAGAAAATAAAAGGAAAGTTGAAACTTGCTAGTAGGGAGAGAGAAGCCTGCTGTGGTGATCGATGTTATATTGCAAAAGGTTGAGGAAGGACAAACTTGATACTCTAGAATTTTGACTTCTAGTATAATGCTGACTAATAGAGGCAGCTGATAGCTCCTGTTTTTTCAATAGTTCAAACACTATAATTGAAATATAAAATTAATTCACCTGTGTGTGTGGAGCCTGAGAATTAACTGTAGTTAAGTACACACTGATATGAACAAGAGTCCATTTGAAAGAAAGGGTGTGAGGCAAGGGATACTATATTTCTCCTGGTTGAATGCGGGTAAAAGAGTCCCTGATGAGAAAGTTACCGCTAGCATCACACTGGTTTTTAGTTTTAATAAAATACACACACATATGAATGTGAAACAAATGTTCATTCATTTCTAAAGAAAGACAAGAGAAGAAGAGAAAGTGTGACAAAGATCTCTAAAATGTCACTGTAGACAAGGAATTAGGTCAGACACTTTCTGGATGAGATGAGCACCGCCTCGGGCAAAGTAGGACCTACACAAAGAACAATTTTCTCTGATTGTCCCACATACTTCACTTACAATATAGCAGCTAGCATTAGGGGAGTAATGATGCAGAGGTAATGAATATCTCGGCCACCGTACGCATTTCTCTTTTTCTGAATTGGTTTTCAACAGACACTTTCATCCCGGCCTGTACCTCTTCAGGTCAGACTTTCGCTCAGTCTTTTTGACTTTGAGTCCCAGGCTGTCTTGGGTCTTCACAGAAGTTTTGATGTTAGAAGGCTTCAAATGCAGCTTTCCGTATAATTTCAGAAGAGACTTCCAATTAAGATTTTACAGTTTCTCACTGGGAATGCATCACAGCACTGAGCACTTAAAATTAGCTCTGAAAACTGCCTACTCCATCCAAGATTTAGCCTTTCTAAGTTGCCTGAGTGTCTGATGTCCCCTCCTTGCTATGTTGTCTATGAAAATAATTATGGCCACAGACAAGTACAGTTATGTCCCTGAACTCAGTGACACTTGTTTTGTCAACAGAATTCCCTCATAAATACGACTTAATGTTCAATTCTCTCTGTCCCCCTTTGAGTTGTTCCATTATGAGCATCAGCCTATTGTAACAACAACAGCAACAAAAGATTCGCATTTGAACTCCTTTATGAGTCAGGGATTACTAAATATTATCTTAGGAGTGCTTTTTAAAAATATTCAGGTTTTTATATGTTTATTATTTATTTAGTAAAATGGCAACACTTATGCCATTGGATTACAAGGAGAATTGAGTGGCGTAATGTCTGCAAAACACTTAGCAGCATGCTTGACACGTAATTAGTATTAAACAAACTGTACACGTACTCTACATCTTCTCACCACATCAGCGGCAATTTTTCAAGAACATAAATGGATTCTATCTGAAGTAAGATACAGAGTGGATTCTCCACAATCTCAAATGTGCAGTGTTATTCTTAATTACACAAAAAGCCCTCACCCTCACTTCTGTTTACCAGATGCACAGATAGAAACAGCAGCTACGGAGGCCTTGGCCTTGCAATTGATAACGTACTTTAGCCCACTTATACCATCTTCCGTCTTTGTATCTGAACCACTCTTGCTATCCATGTCAAACTTCGGTAAGTCACCAAACCTGGTCTTTACTTTTATATCTATGTTAAAAAAAAAAAAAAATGGTGTGTTGATTGGTCTGCCCATGCTGCTATTCTGTTCAGCAAGGTATTCTTTTCTTTTTAATCTGAAAAAAATACCTGAAATAAAATCTTATTCATTACTAAGTTATCTTCATTCTAAATGTGTTTCCAAGTTGACTTTCAAGCATAACAGCAAAAAAGCTTGAGACTCAAGAATGTAATCAGATAATTAAATATTTTTCTGTTTATATTCCTTTTTTTTTTTCAGAATAAAATCACTTCTTTGAAGAATTGAGTAGGCTACTTGATTACAAAACAAAACAACAGCAACAACAAAACCCACTGCAACTAAGGATGTTCCAACTCACAGCAACCCTGAAGGACACATTAGAACTGCCCCATAGAGTTTCCCAGGAGTCCTTGGTGGCTTAGAACTGCTGACTTTCTGGTTAGCAGCTGTAGCACCGAACTGCTGAGCCAATAGATTATAATCTTCAGTAGATTCATTGATTTATTTGATGCCTATTTGAGTATTTGTTAGATACTACCATACTCCACACTGTTAAACAAAAAAAATGATTTGTAATTCATAGAAAAGCTTTGATTGTCTCATTTAACATGTATAGTATTTCAAAGTGAAAAGTGAATTATTTTTCATTTTAAGGGAATGGGAAACCAAGTGAGTCTTATGTCATATGAGGATAAATAATGAACAGAACTTGGAAGAAATCTGCTAAAATTTTATGTCATTTCTCCTAAAACTATACTTATTTCAGTATTTTTTTTTTTTTAATTTATTTGATCACATAGTAATGAAACATCTAGTTCAGTATGTATCTTTCTGGAAGTGGAAAATGTAAGATAAATAAAGTCCCCTGCCTTGGCCTGTACCAGCCTCAGGATACGTTGAATTTCTGAATGATGACTTAGCCACGGAAAAGCAATGCATTATGCAGAATCACAGGTCCTGGGATTCATTTGGGTTTTTTTTTTTTTTTTAGCTAATATATAATGATTTCAGGTTTTCTGACTAATGAAGCAGGGAATGCAATATTTCTCTCTAAATGGTGCTATTTCTCCATAAATTCTTTCAGCTTAAAAGTAAGTCTGGCTTCCAGCAAATGTTCTCATAGCAAGACAGCATTCAGCCCGAAACTTTTTCTAACGGAAGTGCAGATTTAGACACACAGAGCGTTCTATGAATTTACTCAGAAGACTAGGCCCTGCATTCTTGTGCCTTCTCTCCTTAGGTAAACCTGAGGATCTCAGAGGAAAAGATGTGGCCAAGTTCACATGATTAGCAAATATGGGGTTGGGGCTCAAGTCCAAGTCTTCCTGGGTTCCTAACTCCTCCCCCACACCCCACCATCTGATTTTCCTGATTAAATATATTCTCAGTGGCAGGCAGATGGTGGTTGTTCAGTAAATGGGTGTTGCATGGACTCTCTGGAGAAACTTTTCTTTCTAGCATATCCTGCCTCTACATCTCAAGTGCTGTATTTCATGGAGCTAGAAATTCTGCAGACCCCAAGTGGTGCAAACCACACACTCAGGTGCTTAGTGAAAGGTTTGACAGTTCAAGTCCACCCAGAGGCACCTCAGAACAAAGGCCTTGAAATCGATGATCTACTTCTGACAAATTAGCCATTGAAAACTAGGGGAAGCACAGTTTTACTCTGACATACCTGAGGTCATCATGAGTCAGAGTCTACTCTGTCTACTCAGTTTTTTAACTGGAGAAGTCTATGACTTAAAAAGCCTGTGTTGGACTACTGACAATTAAGTTTAAGAATTCATCCTAGAAAAAGTGCTACATGCCTAATTACTGAATACCACTATGATCTACTTCAAACTACTTCCCTTGGGAAGCTATGCACCAACATCAGTGCTTAGTCTACCCTTCAAAGCAATTTTGGAACTCTTTTTCTTGAACGGCCATCAGAGCTGTCATCGATTACCCTTGACGTCAGAATGTCATCAAAATGTCTTCCTTTCAATACTAACTTTATCTTTAGCTAAAGAAAAAAGTCACTGGGGTCCAGGTCAGGAGAGTAAGGAGGGTGTTCCAATACAGTTATTTGTTTACTGGCTAAAAACTCCCTCACAGACAACCACACAATTGAGTTTGCAAACTTGCCACTGTGCCACTGCGTGCAAATGTCCATTCCAGAGAGTTCCAAAACTGAAGAGTAGACTAGGAAGTGGTATTGGTGCACAGCTTCCCAAAGGGAGTACTTTATAGGTGGCCACAGTGATATTCAGCAATGAGGTATGTAGCATTTAAAGTAAGTAAGTTCGTGGACTTAGGGGTCAGACCTCATATAATAGATTAACCCAGTGAATGACTGTCTCATGTGTAAAACCTTCTCAGGTAACGCACAGCTTCTGAGTGGCCTATTTCATGTGACAGGTATGTCCCACCCACGTGTACACAGATCTGACTGAAGAGTTTTGTTGCTCTGTCTTTAATACATGAGCTGAAATCTGCCTGCTGACATTTCCATTCTTTTCCTGCGTGTTCTCTTGGGAGAATCATGTAGTTTAATCATGACAACATCTGTAGCTCCCGTATTACAAGGCTTTTCAGTTATAACTATTTAAAAACAAGAATATGCAGGTGGTTGTTTTTCTAGAAATAACCTCCTTCTACCATCCTTATCACGGCTAACACCAAGACCATGGACACTTCCCATGGAATTTCAATCACAATGAAAAAATTGGAAGAGAACGGCCTTAAAGGCAAATTAAATTACTGAGATAATGCTTCTCTTGGTATTTGTAGAAGATGGCTAATAAAATCAATGAACATTTAAAGTTCAAATTGCCTTGTATTTTTTTACCAACTAAAGGAATATTACAATGGATTTTCTGAACTTTACAAGTATATTGCATTAAATAATATTTAATGTTTAAATGATATTTAATTGCCTTAGATAATATTTAACTTAAATATTAACTAATATTCAAAAAGAATTGACAGTTTCATATTAAATATTCCAAAATATCCAAGTAATAATCCACAAAAAATATACTGCCTATTATATTCAACTATATATTGACCCCCAAGATATTCCTTACTAGATATTTTTATTATCCACTGTACTTAAAATTACCTATTTAAATCATACTGTTTTTTTATTTTAAGTGCAACTCGCAGCTTGAGGACAATGCCTTAGTTTGTAATCAGTAACAGAAAGAAAACAAGAAAATAAACACACATACACAAAGCTCTACCTCTCTGTATGTAGATAGATAGATAGATACATTTGTGTTCTTATACGTCTGTATTTTGCTATTGCACTCTTAGAGTTCAAAAGCAACACTGTCTCCAGTAACACTGTCTATAGCAACAATAGCACACTGCCATTGCTGGCTCAGTGTTTACTTACATAGGCCAACAGGATCATTTGGCCTATGTCACCGGCTTTGGTACACAGTTAGGAGTAGCTAATGCTTGCCTGCATTTGTTTGAATATCCCTCCCCTGAAGTGACTGTCTTAGTCAGCTAACACCGCTCTAACAGAAATACCACAAGTGGATGGCTTTAACAAAGAAAAGTGTATTCTCACATAGTCCAGTAGACTAGAGGTTTGAATTCAGGGTGCTAGCTCCAGGGGAACCACTCTGTCTTTGTTGGCTCTGGAGGAAGTTTTCTCTGTTGTATCCATCTTTCTTTGGTCTGAGAACACGTCAATGCAGGAACTTCTGGTCCAAAGGATGTACTCTGTTCTTGGTGCCGCTTTCTTGACGGTATGAGGTGTCCACCCTCTGCTTGTTTCCCTTTGCTTTTTTGTTCTCTTGTAGGATAAAAGAATTAAAGGTGGTGCAAGCCACACTCCAGGGAAACTGAAGTTGCATCTTCTTTTAACATAATCTTATCTAGTAACCACAGACAGAGATTAGAATTCACAGCACAGGAAAATCACAAAGTTGGAGGACAAACACAATGAATCATGACACAGCCAAACTGTTACACACATTTTTGGGGGGACACAATGCAATCCGTGACAGTGACCTAAGGTACCAAAAATCAAGCCAAACCCAGCGAGCCAATTCTGACTCATAGCAACCCTATAGGGCAGAGTGGAATTGCCCCAAAGAGTTTCCAAGGAGTGCCGGGTAGATTTGAACTGATAACTTGCTGGTTAGCAGCTGTATCAGTTAACTACTATGCCACCAGGGTTTCCAAAGGTAACAAGAAGTGGAGAAATAGATGCATATTCCTTTTATCTATTTAAAAGCAGCACTCAAACTCTCTACCTAAGTGAAGAGGTTTTTTTTTTTGTTTGTTTGTTTATACTTCCAAAGACAAGAATTGGGGCAAAGACCAGCTTAAAATATTTTAAAAAAAAGAAAGAAAGAAAGAAAGAATTCCAAAATGCCATCTCCTCAACAAAACTTTTTAATGTGAGAATACTTATTTTCAGTGCCAGGTAGAGAATCACCAGAACTTGTGTACTATGTCTGAATGCAGAGCCATGGGAGCTGTGAATGCAGGCTTTGTAGACAAGCAGACTTGGATTTGTACCTAACGTTTACCTCTAAGTAACTTCCTCAGGTTGAAGTCCACTGGATATGGAAACTAAGACAGGGGTGTGAGAAAAGGAGAGCCAAAAAACACTAGTAAGAAAATAAGAGATGCCAGTAGGATTAAGAAATCAATGAAGGATACATTAATTGAGCAGGTTACCATTGCTTGAGACTAAGGTTCAGGAAACCCTGATGACTTAGTGATTAAGTGCTATGACTGCTAACCAAAAGCTCAGCAGTTTGAGTCCACTAGGCTCTCCTTGGAGACTCTATGGGGCACTTCTACTCTGTCCCACAGGGTCGCTATGCATTGGAATTGACTCAACAGCAATGAATTTACTCCCATCCTGATGCTCCATTCTTCGAGTAGTGCAGATTCTTGGGTTATCTCATCAGCAAACACACTAAATAATTACAGCCAAAAGATATAATCTGGAGAAACACTTTTTCTGACTTTACACTGCAAAATGTCCCCTTGTTCTGTTCAGAAAACTGCCTCTTGGTCTATGTACAGGTCCTACGTGTATGCAATTAAGTGTTCTGGATTTCCCTTTCTTTGTAATGCTATCCCTAATTTGTTACGATCCACATAGTCGAATGCCTTTGCATAGCTCATAAAACACAGGCAAGGAGGTACAGTAACACTGTGCATTCCTTCCTCTTCTTTTGATGCTTCCTGTGTCATTCAGTGTTTTGCTTATTGAATCCCTCACTGTTGCAACTCAGTGCTTCATTTTTTTTTCTTCCATTCTTTCAGTTTGAAATGCCCAGTGTGTCCTTCCCTTAGGGTTTTCAAAGTCTAGGTCTTTGCACATGTTATTAGGAAAGTTGTCTTTTCGAGCAGCCATTTGAAATCTTCTTTTTAGCTCTTTTACTTCATCATTTCTTCCTTTTGCTTTAACTACTCTCATGAGCCAGTTTCAGAGTCTTCTCTGATATCCATTTTGATCTTTCCTGTCTTTTTACTGACTCTGTTTTCTTCGTGTATGATGTTCTTGGTGTCATTCCACAACTTGCTGGGTCTTTGGTCATTAGTGCTCAGTGTGTCAAATCTATTCTTGAGATGGGGTCTAGCCTCTGGTGGGATATACTCAGCTTCAGCTTGAACTGCACATGAGCAATTGATGGTTTGTCCCACAGTCCGCGCCTGACCTTGTTCTGACTGATGACCTGAGTCTTCCCATCATTTCTTTCTACAGATACAGCTGATTTGATTCCTGTTTATTATACCTGGCAAAGTCCACATGTGCAGTCACCATCTATATTGTTAAAAAAAAAAAAAGGTATTTGTAATGAAGAAGTCACTGATATTGCAAAATTTAGCATCATTTCCATTACCAAGGCCATATTTCCCAGCTACCAATTCTTCTTTGGTTCCAACTTTTACATTTCAGTCATCAGTAATTATCATGTCCTGTTTGCAAATTTGATACATTTCAGAACTGCAGACTTTGATAAAATCTTTGGTTTCTTCATCTTTTACTTTAGTGGTTGGTGTATAAATTTGTAGTAATCCTAATTGGTCTTCCTTGGAGACGTACAGATATTATCTGATAAGATAATAATTTGAATAACACACTGCCTTTGGGTGGATTGTGACTAGCAGTGACAATGCAGGACAGCAGAAAACTGCCCATATGGTTGTCAAAGAGATCCTGGTGGATTCAAATTGCCAGTCTTTTGGTTAGCATCTACAGCTCTTCACCACTGTGTCTACCAGAGTTTCCATATTTGAATAGCAAGAGTACAAAGTCTAGCACAGTGTCTAACACCAGTGGGAACACAGCGAAAAGCACCGTCATGTTTTTTAAGGGATGATTTATAATTCTGCCTGTAAATATATTTAAGATACTAAAATACCTCTGGGCTACATAAGTTCTCTCAAAATATTTGGAGTAGTTTTATCCAGATAAAGAAGTACACTATTTGCAGGTAGCGATCGGGGAAGGGTGAATTATGGGTTCACTCACTAAGTAGTAGAACCTGGCAAAGGAAATGTCAGGTATAGAGGGAGGAGCCGAAGCCAGCAAAGTGCTGTCGAGTCGGATCCGACTCAGTGAAGTAATGATAAAGCATTTTGCTAAGTACTTATAAAAAGAGTGAGAGAATTCTTATGTTTCCACTTCTTGAATGTGGTCACGTCTATACTGAGCAAGTGGTTTAACCACAAGAAGGACTAAGAAGGCAAGGAAGAGGGGTGCCAGAAATAATGAAATCTCTGGTTGTTCTCCTGGTCTGTTTGACATCTACACATACCTGGTCACCTAGGAAAGATGTGAATGCGTTGTTCAGTATTCATTGTTCATGGTTCAGTATCCTAGGCCTCCACTTACGATGAGGTTTGCGTTAGTCATCTAGAGCTGTTCTAACACAAATGCTACTAGTAGATGGTTTTAACTAAGAGACATTTATTCTCTCGTAGTCTAATAGGCTAGAAGTCTGAATTCAGGACACTAGTTTCAGAGAAAGGCTATCTCTGTTGGCTCTGGGGAAAGCTCCTTGTGATCTATCAGTCTTCCTTTGGTCTGGGAGCACCTCAGCACAGGAAATTCAGGTCCAACAGACACACTGTGTCCCCAGCACTGCTTTTTTGATATACAAGTTACCCCTGTCTCTCTGCTTGTTTCTCTAGTTTATATCTCCAATCTTGTAGACCTCATCAGTGTAACTGCTACTAACCCACTTAACTTAATCACAGCAACAGAATTTAGAACACGTCCAAAAAATCCCGTCAAATGATAGGCAATCACGTAATACCAAGACTCACGGCCCAGCTAAATTGCCACCCACATTTTGTGGGGGGGGGGAATAATTCAATGCATGGTGGGGTTATACTGTAAGGATTCTATTGCAAGTCTGTTCTGGCATAAGTAGAACTCTTTATTTTTTGGTATGCTTATATGCTTTCATTACTGCCAGCTGTGTTTTAAGCAGTAAATTGTAACACTTGATACCTACAGATGATACAGAGAATAATCACATCAGGAGAATACGTATACAACTAGTTCATAGTACATACTTTACTGGTGATAATATGTACCAAAATAAACAAATAAAGACAGATATAAGTGTAGTTCACGGGAACTCAAATGTATTATAAGTTGGGGACTTACCTGTCCTCTCTGTGAGTGTCTGCATGTGTGAAGTCGTTGCTTGAACTTAAGTAATCAGTATGTTGAAATATGACCCTCCTCTGTAGAATTCCATAGTTATATAGCTTTCCATGTGCAGAAGAAACAGCAAAAGACTGTCATTATGTGCTGTACAATTCATGCCACCTTATCACGATGCACAAGATACACTAAAACTGCTTCAAAGGGTTTTCTAGGCTGTAATATTTATGGGAGCAGCTCACCAGGCTTTTTCTCTCCTGGGGTCCCTGGTGAGTTTGAACTATCAGACTCTGAGTCAGCAGCTGAGCACTGAACTATTGTTATACCACAGAGGTTCCTGGAAAGTGTAAAATAAACAAAACATAATCAAAGTAACGTTAAGATCACGGAAGTAGAGTATTTTGATTTGATATGATTAACATAAATTATTTTCTAGACCTGTTTCAGATTCAAAGCTTACTTCCAGGTTTCTCTGAGCTTTTATGCTAACAGCATAGAGTTCTATGTGAAATAGACATAGCACCAGAGTCAGAGATCTGAGTTCAAATTCTAATTCTGTCCGTTAATAGACCTGAGGCAGTGATCTAATCTCTCAGTTGCCAGTGCTGCAAGAGGATGGTAATATTTCATACCCTGGATGAAATACACTACTGCCCATCCAGTAGAGCTCCCACCTAGTCCTTTCTGGTTTCCATAGCATCATAACACATTCAATTCATTCAATTAATCACCTTTTAGATTACTATTAGCCCATCATATGGCAAATGAGACAGTTTCTCCATGTGAACCATTCCAAGCAACTTCAGAATTTGGTACATCACTATAGAGTGTACAGGTTGTCAGAACATACGGACTGTCAACCATAGCATGTGTATATTCGTTTATTTATTCATAACATTTGTCCATGGCTATTATGCATAATCCCGTTCAAGAATACACCTCTCTCTCTCAAACCTAACCGTAGTCTACAAGTTGTTTATTTTAATAAAAAATGCTCCCATGTAATTACTTACTGAACAAATGAGACTAGAAAGAATGTTATTGAGAAATTTGAGGGAAAACTAACAAATCAATGATTACATTTAATCATTGACAAGAATAATGGATGCAGTAGAATAGAGGTAAGAATAACCATTTGAATGTACAGTTTGGGGCGTGAATCTCAGCTTTGCCACTCACTATCAGTGTTACTTACAGTATGTCATATAACTTTTATATGGATCAATTTCCTCACTTTTACATTGAGAATGTTGTGAGGATTAAATGATTTGACATGGAGCAAGCAATCACAATAATCTGTCATTTGAAAACTGCTAATTAAATATTAGCTTTTATTCTGATGTACAGGTTTTAGATGAAGCACTTTATAGACACCATTTAATCTTGTCAGTGCCGTATTTTAAGACTAGAATCATCTTCATTTTACAGATACGTAAATTTAGTTTTAAGACAACCTTTTCACTTGTGCAGGTCTATGCAAAATATACAACTGAAGCAGGTTGTCTTCTATGTGAGTTCCTAGCTATATCTCCCAAGTACTCTTTGGAAAAACTAGGCAAAGAAAGGAGTAAGGGCAGGATACTCTTGGTTAGAAATGCAACTTTGCACAGCTAAATAATCCTGTCATAAATAAAAGGGAGGAGCTTAGAATCTCATAATTATGTCAGAAATTTCTAGGTGGGGGCTTGCTTATTTATTCAGAAAATTCTTCTATATCTTCATAAGATTGATAATGTCATTAACAGTGAAGCTAGGTTTTACACAATGCTGAAGGCAGAATTGGAAAGATTATACCTGCTTAACAGGAAATTTTACCTTTCTGCCTTCCTTTAAGTAAAAATGATACATGCTTAAAAGAACATAACCCAGATTTTTATCCCCCCCCCCCCCAAGAGTCTATGATAGCCTGTGTTCGTAAGATACAAGGAAGACCCAAGAACTAGGAGCTGACAAGACTATGCTGTAGTTCTAAGCTATCTACTGTGGAAGATCAGAACAGCAAAAGGCTAATTCCAGCTGAGTGAATCTGAAAAGATGATCCTGGAAGATACGCTTTTCTTTGAGGCTGTGAAAAGATATGCAAGACACTATCATTCTTCTATAATGAGTATTTTATTTGGAGAAAATTTAATACCCCTTTGTGCAACTACATTTTATCCTATTTCCTTCAAAAGTGCTCTATCTCTAGATGTCCATCTGCTCATTTTATCTGTTGAAGAAACAGGTCATTAAACATTTACAGCGAACCAACCAAAACCAAACCAAGTGCTGTTGAGTCAAACTTAGCAACACTATAGGACAGAGTAGAACTGTCCTATAGGGTTTCCAAGGCTGTAAATCTTTTAAGAAAGATGACAGCCACATCTTTCTAATGTTAAGTGGCTGGCCTGTCCATACTGCCCAACTTTAGGTTACCAGCTGAGTGCCTAACCACTGGGAAACCAGGACTCCTTTTTAACATATTTAGTAAATAGGTTAGTCCGACTTGACGGCACTTGGCTTTGGCAGTAAATAGGTACCCAGAACAACCCGACCTACAGCGAGGACCATTTCTGCAGGTAAGGACGAGTAATGAGACCTCTTGAATGTCGTATAGGGTTTGTCCTAAACTGCAGTAATTAACGTGTTTGAAAACTAGGATTAATAAATAATCAGAGCAAGTTCAACTTCAATTACCATTACAAATGTTTGTATTTGTTTTTAGAAAACAATTGACTTCTAATTAGCACGTTAAAAGCGGTGTGTGTTCAGATATTAATCAGATATCTTTTAAAAGATCTTATCCAAGTTATTTATTTAGGCTAAGCCAGTCAAACACATAATCATAATTAACTTACACTACCACATGACTCACTTTTCAAAAACTAACTGCTAAATCCATGACACAGACTCATGCATTTACTCATTTCTTCATTCAGTAACATGATATGTCAAAACCAACTATCCCTAAAGCATACCAAAACTATTCTAGCTAGATGGTGTCTATCACCTCTGTGTTACTCTAAAGCCCTAGTAATAGTCATGGTTTGGGGGGAAATTTCTCAGTTAAAAAATGGACTTCCCTATAAAGCTTCTAAATTTTAATACCCTTTTAATATTATTTAAGGTGCCCCAGTGGCAAGAATGTTTAAGCCACTGACTGATAATTGCAAGACTGTTAGTTCAAACCCTACACAGAGGCTTGTGGGATGAAAAACCTTGCCATTTGCTCCCATAACAACTACAGCCAAGAAAACCCTATAGGGCTGTTCTGTTCTGTCACATGGAGTTGCTGTCTGTCAAAATTAGCTTGATAGCACCTAATGGCAGCAGCAACATAATGTTTTGACCATGTTTTGTTATCTCTTAATGCATTATGTTTGTTTACAAGGTGATCATCTTCTCTAGGAACCTCTGCACTTGGCTGGTGGCTTGGCTAAGTCTTCATTTAACTTGTGTCCCTAGTTTATAACACAGCGTCTGCAAAGTAACAGATATCCACAAAAGGTACTAAAGGTGATGAATTAACTACTGGTATGATCTGGTACTTTGTGTCTCCTTAACTTGTGAAAAATAGCATTTTTGGCATGAAATAGACATGAGATGTATGGATCTGCTCTTCCCTGGCTCTCACGGGCAAGTTGTATAAAAGCTCTCAACGTCAAACACTTTATTTGCAAATTAGAGATTCTAATGCCTACCTCACAGATTGGTAGCGTATATTTCATGAGGAAAAAGATTACAAAGGGCTTAGCACAATGTGTAATGCAGAGTAAACAACTGGGAGGTATAATTTTCCATTATATTTTCTGTATAGAAACACAATAAACTTTGAAAATGAGATGACGTTTGCAGAAAATCCACACCAATCTGAGGAACTGGCTGCATTGGCATAGATCTGGTCCAGCAAGCTGCAAGAAAACAGCAATCGAGACTCTCTCTTTCCCTGTTTGGAATTTTCCAGTTACATGGATCTGGGGAGTGATCTCACTGACTCAGCATGAGCCACTTGGCTCTGTTTGCTTGTGGTTTGGAGAAGCAACCGAAGTTTCAGTAGCTTTGTCCTGCTCCCTGTATCCCAAGGGTACAGTGTGTTTTCCCTGACTCAAAAACTTCAGTGCTTGGAAGGAGGTAAAAATAGTCTAGAAGGAAGTTTTGCTACCAAATGGAACAAAATAGAGCTGAGCCAGCTCTTGTACTAAACTCAGACAACAAGCAAATGCTAGTATTTCTACTGTGGCCACGGGTGGAGGAAAGGGTCCTTTTGCTGGCTTAAGAAAGCAAGAGAGAAATCTGAGAGTCCATATCCACTTGAGCCTTTACATAAGTAAAGGATTAAACAGATGTTACCTTTGAAAGAGTAGTGAGTGACAGATCAGTTCACCTGTTTAGGTCACGTCAGATTTCTTTTAGAAAAAGTATAATCAGAGTGCTCCTTCGAAGCAAAGATAGCAAGACTACATCTCACATAGTTGGGACAGGTTGTCAGGAGGGACCCGTTCCTGAAAAAGCACATCATGCTTGGTAGAGTGGAGGGTCAGTGGAAAAGGGGAAGACCCTCAACGAGATGGATTGACACCGTGGTTACAACAATGGGCTTAAACATAAAAACGATCTTGGGCGTGCTGCGGGATGGGGAAGTGTTCCATTCAGCTGTGCAGGAGGTCACTTTCAGTCGGAACTGACCTGATGGCACCTCACAACAACAATAAGTGTGGCTAGGACCTCAGTGTCCCGTTATCCAGTGCCTTCTGTCTCTCACTTGTTTGCTTGTTTTGCTTTATTTGTTTGTGTGGTTAACAGAAGCTTCTAAGAAGTCTCAGGATGCCTCCTAGTGATCACGTCCCTGTGTAATACTCTGTCCTTGATTCTAAACTAGGTCTAATGACTTGGTTTCAAGGAGTAGAATATATAAAAAAGTGACGAGATCTATCTTCTGATGTTAGGTTATAGAAAGAGACTGATTCTGTCTTTTTCAGCCTCTCTCACTTTCTCATTCACTCATTCTGGTAGAAGTCAGCTACCATGGTCTCTGTTGTCTTAGGGAGGATACTAAACGGCAAGCAGATGGGGTATGCCTCCAGACAACACCAGAGAAGAATGGAGGCTCCCAATGAACAGCCCTCAAAGAATGAAATCTTCCAAAAAAATATTTTAAACAAAGAAAGTTGAAGAAACAACATATCAAAATATGCTGACCATACCAAAACAGTGCTTAGAAATGTCACAGCATTGAATTCTTATTTTAGAGATACCTCTAATCAATAACCTAAGATTCCAGATTGAAAACAAACCAAAAATTAGAATGAAAGAAGAGATTAAGACCAAAAGAAGTAAAAGAGAGAGAGAGAGAGAGAGAGAGAGAGAGCAAGAGCAGAAACTGATGAAGTAAAACCATAAAATAATATAGAAAAAGTCAAAGAACCCAAAAGCTGGTTCTTTGAAAAGATAAATAAACTGATAAACAGCAAAGACTAACACCAAAAAGGGAGGAGTAGGCGAGAAATGAATTATAAATATTAGAAATCAAAGATAGAATATCAGTATAGACCCCATAGACATGAAAAAAAAACTTTAAGGAAGTACTAAAAACAGTTTTGTTTGCACAAATCTAGCAATTTGCATGAAATGGAACAACCATTTCTGAAAAACCACAGATTAGAAAATTTCCCAAAGATGAAAGGTAACCCGGCTAGTTCTACAACCATTAAAAATATTAAATTAGTAGTATGTCATTTTTGTTGTCAACACTTTTGTAGAGATATTTGAACCTATTCCCTGTGTGTATATCATCTATGCAGTGGCCAGTCTAGAAACAAATGGTGATGTGTCATGAATATCAGTTTGTAAAGTGTATTTTATGCTGTTTAGGTTGACAGTTACGTATGAGCAGATTATGAATGATTTCTGCATTTTATGTGCATCTTTGTGTGATCCCTGTCCTGAACTCTTCTTCCTTTATGATCTCTCCCATACTGTGTGGTTCTCTAAATCAAAAATCCAACCAAACCCATTGGCGTTGAGTCAATTCTGACTCACAGTGACTCTGTAGGACAGAGCAGAACTACCCCATAGAGTTCCCAAGGAGCGCCTGGTGGATATGAAGTGCTGAACTTTTCATTAGCAGATGTAACACTTGACCACTACACCACCACGGTTTCCTAGGGTTCCTGTTTTGAGTATTTCAGTTAGAAAACTGCAACCTTCTTTACCCTGGTCTGTCACCCACTTTCTATAATTGCAACAGCATTTGGAGCCAAATGGCCTGAGGGAAGAGAGAGAGAAGAGTAATAAAAAATGTTCTACTTATGGTCTTGTGACTTCATTTCTTTCAGTCAAAAAGAAGTTCTCTTTTCTTCAGAGTCTTAGAGTGCAGCAGTTAAGAGCTCAGCTACTAACCAAAAGTTCGGCAGTGTGACTCCACCAGCCCCTCTTTGGAAATCCTGTGTGACAGTTCTACTCTGCCCTATAGGATCACAGTAAGTGGCAATCAATTCATGGGCAGCAGGTCGATTTTTTGTTTGTTTGTTTGTTTGCGGACCGTCTTGGACTGACGCACTAGAGAACAAAGACAAGAAAATAACTTGCAAACAGGAGATTTTCTCTCCTGTCTCTGAGCACTGCAGATGCTAGTTGCCCTCCAGTTGATCCTGACTCATGATGATCCAAGTATTGCAGAATAGAACTGATCCCATAGGATTTTCAAACTGTGACCTTTCCCAAAAAAAAGAAAAGAAAAGAAAAAAACAGACCACTGGGCCTTAGTTCTGAGGCTCTCTGGATGGGTCTGAATACCAACCTTTCAGTGGGTAGTCCAGCATTTAACCATTTGCACCACCAGGAAACTCCTCTGAGCATCAGATCTCTTGCCCACTGTTCATGAGAGAATTTAAAGACACTTCTCACTGTTCTGTGCCTGTTGAGCGCCACTTCAGTTTGGGGCTCTCTGGAGTCCAAGCTGTGAGACATCAGAATGGGGTGAGGGGATGGGGCCAGGTGGGGGCGGGTGTGCACACAGGGGCACAGACATCTCAGTGATACATTGAGGTCTTACCTTCTTCCTCAGTCTGCATCCTGCTCTTTACTTTTCCGAGTCCTCAGTTGGCTCCTGCATTCACTCCCTTCAGATTTTCCAGCTACATTCAGTCTAAGAGTGTTTGTGTATGTGTCACAGGGTGGGTGGAAGGGGAGATTTTATCCCTACAGTTTAAACATGGCTAAAATTCAAGAGTTACTGCATGATTCTGTGCTTTTTGCAAAAATGGAGAAACTTATTTTTATGTTGCTGCTCAAAAAAAAAACTTCATCTATTTCTTTATGCATATCTAATTTTCAAAAAAATGTACCTTCTACGTCTAGAGAAATTGTACTCTGTATGTCTAGACTATGCACTATTATGACACAATTTAAAAGTAATATAAATTTTCCAACAAAGAAAAGTGCAACATATTGTCAGATAAATATCAAAGCGAGTTTTGCTTGCCTATTTCCTTGTAGGAGCTCTACAGAAAACGTAGAACCAAAAGTGGGAAAAAAGAAAAAAAAAAAAAAAGACATGCCACAAAACCCCTGGTGAGCATTTCTTATTCTGAGAGTTATGGTTTAAGATTCCTGACTCAGAAGAGGTCTGGCTCACCCACTGAACTGCAGTCACTTGTCTGGATTGAGGCACCAAGCTTTAACTCAACAGTAATATTCACCAGATGCTTGGAGGATGAAAAAGAAAAGTCATCAAAATCAATACAAACCTATTTTTGTAGAAAACTGTACTTCATAAATAGAAGTGCTTTCATCTTACAAGTTTAGAAACAGAAGCTTCTTCATTCTGGAGTTTACCAGTGATATATATTTTTTCCCCTGTCTCTCCTTTCTCCCTTCTCTCCATTTCCCATATTTAAAATTGATTCTGTTAAATATTTTATGTAAACTGATACCATCGGTTAAGGATACCACCAAAAAAAAAAAAAAAAAATCCAAACCCACTGCTGGCAAGTCAATTTCAGCTCATAACAACCCTATAGGATAGAGTAGAATTTCTCCATATGGTTTCCAAGAAGTGGCTGGTTGATTTGAATGCTGATCTTCTGTTTTGCTGCTGCACATTTAGCCACTGCACCATGAAGTCTTCTACAGAGTCACTATGAGTTGAAATTGATTGATCAGCAACAGGTTATTTAAGGATATAAAAATCAAACCTGTTACTATCCAGTTGAGTCTGACTCATAGCTGCCCTATAGGACATAGTAAAACTGCTCTATACAGTCTCCAAGGAGAGCCTGGTGGATTCAAACTGCCAATCTGCAAATCTTTTGACTAACAGCTGTAACTCTTAACCACCGTGCCACCAGCATTTTCTATTTAAGAGTAGCGAACCATATATCATGGCCCAAAAATCCAATATATCAAAAACATAACATGGTTTTAGTTTTTCTATTTAATTACAAGAACTGTAAAGTATAACATTCATTCAAATAACACTTATGGTGTGCTTATTTTGTACCAGACTTTGGCTTCTGTGCACAGATGCAATGTTGGTTATTTGGCTGTGTTCTCCCCAAAATGTGTGTCAACGTGGTTAGACCATGATTCTCAATGTTGTGTGGTTGTCTACCATTTTGTCATGTGACATGATACTCCTATATGTTGTAAATTTTACCGCTATGACGTTAATGAGGATTAGAGGCAATTATGTTAATGAGGTAGAACTCCAGCTACAAGTGTATGTTGTATTTTTGAGTAAATCTCTTTTGAGGTATAAAAGACAGGAGGAAGCAAAGAGACAGATAGACCTCATATCACCAAGTAAGTAGTGCTAGGGGTGCATGTTCTATGGACCCAAGATCCCTGCGCTGAGATGCTCTTAGGCCAGAGAATGATTAATGACCATGACTTCCCCCTAGAGCTGACACAGAGGAAGTCTTGCCCTGGAGCTGCCACCCTGAATTTGAACTTCTAGCCTCCTAGTCTGTGAGAGAAAAAAAGAAAAAATTCATTTTGTTAAAGACACCTCCTTATGCTATTTCTGTTAGAGCAGCACTAGATAATTAGAAAACACACTGAAGATCTTAACTTCATTTGCTCAGTCTCTACTGGGAAAATGAATTTTATTTTTTTCTTTCCAGTTAAGGATTAAAATAGAGATCAAGTGCAAAGTGGGACACAGAGGATGGAATGTCCAACTTTCTGACAAAGATCACTTGCCTTTGGTGAATTGAATTTGATTTAAATATCTTGTCACATGCAATTACTGAGTTCTAATTTATGCAGAAGTCTTCAAAGAGAAAATATTATCTGACCTTGATCTTGGAGGAAGATATCTGGGCTGTGGACATTTCTTGCAGAAGAACTGATGTCTTCAAAAGGTGGTGAAGCATTACTGAACTGGAATTTTTTTTTTAAAGCTGAGTCCAAAATGTGGGATTTGTTAATGGAGAAGTAGAAAGAGAGCTAGCTAGTCATGAGAGGCCATTTTTAGACTTTTTCCTACAAATGATAAGGATTTATTGTATCATTTTATGTGTGCGTGAAGAATGAGATTATGTACATTTTTGTTGCACAAAATGGAAATAAAAGATTGTACAGGGTGACACAAGAGATAGTTCATCAGTTAATAGATTGTGGCAGCAGTCTAAAAAAATGAAAAAATCCAAAATGACAGTGGTAATTGGTTAAACTCAGAGTGATGTCATGTTATTTAAACTAACTTTTCAAATTCTCTGTAATGTGATTTTATTGTTTTATACTTTGTTTCTTATTTTAAAGTTAAATATAACTTTAGGTGTTTATCTCTCTAGTTGTTTAAAATCTGTACGTTCTTCTTATGGGGGTAATTATATTCTACATACTAGCATGGTACAGTTTAGAAGTAGAATAAATATTACTAGGAATAAAATTGTATTTTTTCTGTATTTATACTTAAGTTCACAATTTTGTAGGTGCCTTTTTATGTACATGTATCAGAACAGATATGGTGGCTGAACCCACTGAGTTTCTGGTACTGCATTTGCCCAATAGGGTAATAATCCCCACTTATCTGGACACTGCAGGAGAAACAAGGGACAGTCTGCTTCTATAAAGATTTAGAGCCTCGGAAACCCAGTGAGGCAGTTCTACTCAGTCCTTTAGGTTTACTGTGTGTCCAAACTGACTCAGTGGAAACAGATGTCTGGATACTAGGAATGATATCAGTATAGATTAGTTGGAATTAACCAAAAAAGAAAAAAAAATCCCATTGCTATCAAGCTGAATCCAACTTCTAGCAATCCTGCAGTGCACGGTAGGAGTGCCCCCAGAGGGTTTCCAAAACCGTGGTCTTTATAGGAAGCCAGCTGACACATCTTTCCCCAGCAGAAATGTCTTATGGGTTTGAATCACCGATCTTTTGGTTAGCAGCTGAGCACTTAACCAGTGAACTACCTGGGCTCCTGTAGTTGCAGTTAGAGTCTGTTACTAGAATTTGCTTAGAGAGAAGTAGACCAATAAATAGAAAAACTTAAACCTATGAAACAGTCCTGAGAGTTTCATGACTGACCAATAGAAACCAAGTTGGAAACCATGTCCATAAAATACAGGATCAGTCAGTCAAACCAAGGACTAAAGGTTCAGTTGAATGGAATAGAAACAAAGGCAACAGCAAATCACTCATTGTCCTGGAAGATTTTTGTTGTTGTTTCACTGTTTTTTTCTAGAAGTTCAGTGTCAAAATCTGGCCCGTGGTATTTGCCACCAGGCTAGTAGGGACCTGCACTCTTCAGGCTAGGAATAAAATTGTATTTTATTCTTAATATTAGTAACTAACATTAGTAACTAATCTATACTGATATCATTCCTAGTATCCAGACATCTGTTTCTGCTGAGTCAGTTTGGACACATAGCAAACCTGAAGAACTGAGTAGAACTGCCTCACTGGGTTTCCGAGGCTCTAAATCTTTATAGAAGCAGACTGTCCCTTGTTTCTCCTGCAGTGTCCAGATAGGTGGAGATTATTACCCTATTGGGCAAATGCAGTACCAGAAACTCAGTGGGTTCAGCCACCATATCTGTTCTGATACTTGTACATAAAAAGGCACCTACAAAATTGTCAACTTAAGTATAAATACAGAAAAAATACAATTTTAGGCCAGGTAAACAGCATAATTTATTCATTAAGGCACAATGAAGGCAAAATAAATCGTTAAGGGTTTGAATAATTAAAGGCAAGTTCTTGCCGGTTGCTTTTGTAATCTGTTATTTTCATGATATTAAGAGTAAGGAAACGTCTTGTTGCTGTTGGTAGCATGAAAGCCCTTAAGGAAGCAAAGCAGTATTAAAACAAACAAGTTCAAAGGGATGTGTTTAGGTGATATGTTTAATCATGTCATTCCAGACATTTGATTGACCGCTTGTACAAAAACTTCCTATATCTCTTAAATAACATATTGCTTCCTTGGCAATGTCTAGAAGATTTGATTAAATTTATTAGTTTCTCTGGCTCTGCAGGAAAGACTATAACAGCTGTCTTGTGGAATCTGGTTATGACTTCAGTTTGCTCTGAAATCTTTTTTAAGATCTCAGCTGTCAAACTTGCAGAGAGGAGGCCCAAAATTAATATAAAAGGGTGATTTTGCTTTCTATCTGTCTGGTAGGTTCCAGGAATACAAGCAAGGAGAGGCTTAAAAGCCTTTATGATAAATTCACTGCAGTCATTTAGCTTGATAACTAAAATGTGGTAGATACCTTTTCAACCTGAATCTGTGATAAGCACTGGGATAGTCTGAGTTTCAGAAATGGGTAGATGTGGTTTTGATTCCAAAATTCATCAGTAGCAAATATATTTGTAGGTAGATTTGTGTTTTTATCATTTTTATTTTAAAAAATTAATGTATTTCAGTGGTAAAAATAACACCAATTCAATGAAGGAAAAAGACGACTAACCCCATGTAATTGTATTCCAGAAGATGTTTGCCATGCTTTCTGTTTCTGTGACTGCCACCTTAGAAGACCAGCCTAATAACACTATTTTACAGTATGTAGGACCTGGTCACTTGAACTGATCTGTCTTTTGCAAGTGGATGCTTTTGCCAGGATTTGTGTTTAGAATCTTGAGTGGGTGATGCAAAGATACAGAGACCATTTAGAATTCATTTTGAGGTGAGAATAGCAGCATACCTTACATGAGGACAACATTCAGGATTTGTCAGTGATGTTAACCGACCTCATTTGCTTCTCCCACTTCCTTATGAATAGCTAATATCCTGATATTGAACTTACTTTCTTCTTGAGTTAGCTGGTTGTTTAGCATTGCTCACAAAGAAAAATTCAATGCAAGTGTTTTAGCTCAAAAAAAATGAGGCAAAACTATGTTATATGTTGTCAAACTTTCTCTTAAAGGTCTACCGTTCTAGCCAGAAGGATAGTATTTTCAGTGGTTAGGTAGCCAAAAAATGACTAAGACCTGGTATTTGTCAGTAGCTTCCAGAATATTTTGTTTTCAAACCAAAATGTTTGAATTTTAAGCACATGTCCATGCACTTAAAAAAAAAAAAAAATCCACTGCCATTGAGTCAACTCTGACTGGCAGAGACCCTGTAGGAGAGAATAGAACCACTCCATACAGTTTCCAAGAAGCCCCTGGATTCAAACCACTGATCTATGGCTAGCCGCTGTAGCACTTAACCACTACGCCACCAGGGTTTCCCCACACACTGTAGCTGAGACTAATGTTGTTAGTTGGCAGTGAGTCTGCTCCAGCTCCTGCGGATCTTATGAATAACAGAATGAAGCGCTGCGTAGTCCCGCACCGTCTTCACGGCCAATGCTATGGTTGAGTCCATTGTTGTGCCGGTTACCTCAGTCTGTTTTACAAAGGGTTTCCTTTGTTTGTACTGGCCCTCTTCTTTATAAAACATAATGTCCTTTTGTAGTGATGAGTCTTTCCTAAAGACGTTCCAAAGCAAGCAAGTCAAAGTCTTAACCATCCTCACTTCTAAGAAATATTCTGGCTGTAATTCTCCTAAGAGTAATTTTACTGAATTTAAGACAACCTGGGCCAAATTTTTTTATATATGGTATGCCAGGAAGTGACATAAAGGAAGAATATGAGAAATAATGACTGTTTATTTAAATGCTTAAAGAAGGCTATCTGTCTCTCTTATAAACAAAAAGTGCTATGTGGTAGACATTTGTTCTCTTTCATGAACTGCAGAATGGAAGAATGTAAACATTCTTGTGAAAATTCAAGCCTATTACTATTTCGTAGCTACCACTAATAATTTGAATCGTCTCGTTGGTTAATGGCCCCTAGGGTTGCCATGAGTCGGCTCCAACTCGACGGCACTTGGCTGGCCATTGGTTAAAAGAAACGATTAACATCATCAACAGAACTGGAGGCAAAAAGTCATACGCTTTCACATATTTTTTTTTTCCTGCAGTAAGGACAAGTAGTACATTCTTGTTCAATGCTCTGCAAAAAGCGTTAGCTGATGAATATTTTAACTATAGCTAGAACACATATATGTGTGTCTAAAGCTCAAGTCTTTGTGTTCAAATAAATACAGTATTATGTATTTGAACAGAAATCACTTCATGCAGACAATTCCTCTAGGAACTGACAAAAACCTAGTTTAGCATTTAATAGACCATTCTTTGTTATCCGATGTTCTGAGTATGCCATGAGAAGCAATTTCCCATGATGTCTGTCAAGTCAGTGCTTCTGTCCACCAGTGAAATCTTGAAAGAAATAACACAAAGATGCAAAGACAGTTGTGAATTCATGTTAAAGATTAAAAGCATGCTTTGGTGTAATATGAAATACAGGTTCTTGTCTGACATCCAGGTCTGTATTTCCATCCACTTCAAAAAATGGCCCATATGTGTATTATATAAGTATATAATATTTCAATTACAACTTTAAGTTATCACTTACTTTCTCTGACTTCAGGTTCCTCATTAATAAACCTGGGAATAAAATTGATGTATTTGGATCACATGCTTTTCAAATTTTTCATTTATTTTGTGGTTGAGAATACACACAGTGAAACATACACCATTCAGCAGTTTCCATACGTGTAATTCCCTGACATTAATCACTTTCTTTGAGTTGTGCAATTATTCTCAAATCCCTTGTCTATGTTTATTCTCCCCACTAACATGAACTCACTGTCTGCTAAGGTTTCTATCTAACCTTTTAAGTTGTTGTTGCCAATTTGATCCCACAAGGATATTTCTTAAAAGAGAATAACAGACAAGACAGACATTTTTTTTTCTAGTTAAGCTAAATTACTATTTGTTTTCAAGAAGACCTCAGGAGATATTTTTGTTTAAATGTTTAAAGATTATCCCAGGGTGTCATGGATTGAATTGCGTCCCCCCCTGTCCGAAATATGTGTAGTTTGGCCTCCATTTTGTGCTTTTCCTATGCTGTATGTTAAAGGATTAGGGTGGGACTGTAAATTCTTGCATAAGATCATCTCACTGCTCCATTGTAAAGATAGTTCCCCTGAAGCATGGCTTGCACCACCCTTAATCCTTTCATTCTACAAAAGATAAAAGGAAAGGGAAGCAAGCAGAGAATGGGGAAGCTCACACCATCAAGAAAGCAACACCAGGAGAAGACCGTGTCCTTCAGACCTGAGGTTCCTGTTCCAAAATATTCCCTGGACAAAGACTGATGCAATATTGGGCTTTCCTACAGAGCCAACGAGAGGAAAGTCTTCACCTGGAGCAGATATCCTGAATTTGGACTTGTAGCCTACCAGACTGTGTAAGAATAAACTTTCTATTGTTAAAGCATTCACTCTGTGTTATTTCTGTTAGAGCAGCACTAGAAGACTAAAACACAGGGGAATAGTTTTAGAGTTTCATCCAGCCTTCAGAGGTCCAGAAAGTTTGGAATCTATGAAAAACAAAATGCTGTTCTAAATTTCCCCCCTTTTGATCAGGACTCCTCTATGGTCTTTTGCTAATATGTTCAGTAATAGCAGCAGGCATGAGTCGGATCCGACTTGAAGGCACTTGGCTTGGCTAATAATAGCAGGGCACCATCCATTTTGGGTTATTCTGATGTCATGGCAAAGGAACCGTGAGACTTCTCATAGAGGCAGTTAAATGAGGGATCGAATGTAGAATGTTTAACCCAGTACTTAATGCACAGTAAGTGCTTTGCATTTGTTAGCTTTTTTTTTGTTGTATTGATGTTACTCTTTCTAATTCTCATTTATTTTGTCAGTCACTTTTTTTTTCCCCTTGCTCTGTAACTTATTACAGGAGAAGAACTCAGATTTAAAGAAGCTAAAAAATAGTGAAAATCTAAGTACTGAGAGGGTCCATGATTTATTTTAACTATATGCCATGACACTTACTTGGAATAATTAAAACACTTCGCAACTCAATGGTCATTATTAAAATGTTGCAGTGGATACAAAGAACTGCATGTGAACATGCATTCCTAGAGTGGTCAATAGTTAACAGGATACAGATTAACAAATGTATTAATAGTAATTTTTTCTACCATAGGACATCAATCCTGACTGAGAAATACAGGTAGTCACAATTGAATTTTTTGCCTTCTTAGAAAGGCAGCCCTAACTGTTCATTTCTCTACAGCCTTTTATCTTGGTTACTGTATTATCATTCCTAACAATGTCCATAAGTTTTGACAGACAAGTTTTCTTAATGCTTACATGAAATTTGTGACCTTACTATTATAGATTTATCTGTCTTATAGAATAGCCACACACACACACACACACACACACACACACACTATGGATATTATCGGGGCAAGAGTGCCATAACAGGTAAATGAAGCTAAAAAGTAGAAACTTACCTATTAAGTCCAGAATTATTTTTCTCATTTTTACAAGCAAAGAAACTGAGAAGAAAAGTGGTTAAATGTATTTTCCAAGACCTGGCTGTTAGTAAAAGGCAATGATGGGGTTTGAACCGACATTGTTCTGATTCTAAAATCTGTACTCTTTCTGCTGCATGTTAATCCATATTTACTGATGTTCATCTGCTTCAACATTTTCTAAGCAAATAATAAAACATTAAATGTCTCAAATGAAACTCAAAAGATAACGTCTACTTAATTATAACTAAGAAATCACTCTTTTATATTTTGAGCAACTTATAGGTTGTTTCTTAGCAGTAATTTTCCCTGTGCATTAAAGATCAGGGCTAATTCCAAATTCAGTGTTCCCTCATCTCTCATATAACCTGGGAAAAATGAATCGCTAGTGAATTTTGAATCAGTTCTTCAATACTGGTTAAATGAAACCCTCGTTTTTCTAAGGCAGACTAATAATCAGAATTGCAGATGATCTGTTCTCTGTTATTAATGCGAGCGATCTAATCACACACTAAAGAATAAAGTACATCAATGAGCTTCCTTGGGAAATCAGAAAGAAATTGAGCTTGTCCACTGCTGTCAGCCTGACCTTCAAGATATGACAAGATGCCAAAGGGGAGGAATTACTCAAGATTTCCAGAAACTCAGAGAAGCACAGAGTATTTTGAAAGAAACTACTCTTTCACCAGGCATTATCTGGGTTGTATAATACTTTAAGGCTGTTAGAGATTTCACACACATACAGTGATGGTTCAAAACTACGTAGCCCCTCAGAATTTCAAGACTTCTCTATTTTTCCCCCCTCGTCTCTAAAACTATTCTTATAACCAAACCACCAACATAGTGCAGATATGTTTCACTGAGTCTTGTTAAATCAAATGAATATATGGGTACAGCAGGATCCAGGGGCTGAATCCTGTTCTTCCTTTCAAGGCTTTATAAGTTTGCTTGAGGCTCCACAGAAAGGGATATGGCACGAGATTAGAAACACACACACACGCACGCACGCATGCACGTACAGACTGTCTTTATTATCATCTGGTTGACAGTGTTCATTTAATTTTCATAATGTCCCCCAAAGCTAGGTACTTTCATTGCCCTATTTTACAAAAGAGGAAATTGAGATAAAGAAAGGTTTAGTAGTTTGCCCAAAGTTACACAGGTCATAAATAGTGGAGATAGGATTTGAACTCAGGATGGTCTGACTTTGAAGGCTAGTTTCCTTCCTTCCCTACATTATGGCTCTATGGGTAGTTACAGCATGTTTCCCAATACGTGTTCTTATTACTGCTTCATGATAACCCCACAGGATTATCAACGCAGTCACATGAATTTCTTAATGCAGTGTCATCAGAAGTAAGCCAGATTATATGCAGATCAATTCAAATCTGAATCTGGCCTTACTGCTTACTAACTGTATGGTAATTAAGTGATCACTTGAATCTTTAGCTTCTTTATTGTAAGATGTTGATTGTAATACCAACAACAGATTTATATTGGACATTAAATCATAAATATAGCCAAGCAAAGCCAAGTGCTGTCATGCTTTAAAACTATAATCATTTTCCATGAGTCTTCATCCTACCAACTGGTGTTCAACATAAAATGCTGATTTTTATTTTTCCAATAGAATAAATTCCACATTAATTGTGAGCAACACAGCAGTGAATCTTCATTTGCTTCAGTTTACTTTGCAGGAAAAGGTTGGTAGGTGAAGGAAGGCTATGAATTCAAGTTCCATTTGCCTTAATTTCTGTGAATTCCACAGTAAAACCATCATCAAAGAGTCAACTGTTCAGGCAAGACTGAACAACATATGCAAAAAAATGCATATGTATTTTTTTTTTCAGTCTTATTATAAGAGGGAACAATGTGAGATTTTTTTTTTTTTTTTTTGTACTCAGAGGAAAAAAACAGAGAGATCTGGAAAAACATTCTAAAAGCATTATGAAACCCATGACTATCTCTAGAACATTTTGCAAAGGTTCCAATTCCTCCTCAACTGATGGTTTATGCATAACAGGACAGGAAGATTAGGCCTTTTTTGTGTCTCCTTGTGTGAAGTGTGCAAAAGTTGCTGGAAAACAGACTCCCAAAGCTTTTGCTGCCACATTTCATGTATCACAGATAAATAGTCTCAAACATCCAATTATTGTGTGTGGACTATTGAAGTAAGATGGGGAAACACAGTGATCATGAAACTAAAGTTGCATTCAACCAACATTGATTCATGAAGCCAAATCTGCATTTGTATCAACAGTTAATTCTACAACTAGGAAATTACATGACTTCCAGCAGCCAACCTCTCTAAGTCTCAATTACCATATTTGTCACGTGAATAAAGAGAGAGAGGGAAAATAAAAAGGCATTCCTATTAAATAGTATAGAGCTGGAGAGTTGTGTGCTCAGAAATCTAGTCCGTGGGATCCCAACAGTCTAGAAAACGAAATTCTTTGAGTGTAACTGAAAAGCTATGATGTGGAAAGCATGAAGCTGGACAGAGATCAAAATAATAATTGAATTTACTGTTACAAAAAGTTCTCCCAACTTAAGTGCGTGAAAGAATCAAAATAAATTTTGATATAGCATGGTAGGATTTTTGGAAGAAATCAGATGGACTAGTTAAAAGAGGCACCAATAGAGGGTTCAGAGTTCACGCACATTTCTTGAAGTTTTGGGTGGTAATGGTTGAGATACGCAATGAGTTTGGAAGTACACAGTTTAGGAGGGCGATGAAAGAACTCTAACAGAGAAGATAAAAGAGGTTAGAGTTTGGACAGACACATTTTCCTGTTGGATCATTAACATTGGATAAATATTTTGCACATGTATTTTTACCTACCTACTTCCTTTTGTTTTATTTTATGCTATTTTATTTCATTTCATTTCACCAGAAGTAAACTTTGCTGATGACAAAGAAATCAGATTATAACATGTTTTTTGGTGTGGTCAGGCTCGGTTTTCTTCGAAACATTCCAATCATTAGGTAACTGTCATGCAAATTACTTGCTGGTGGGATATATGAGGTTTTCATAAAAGACCTTTCTCTTCCGGGGAATTTCTAAGAACTAACTCATCTTAAGTGTAAAAATGTATTTCAAGGGTATTCTCAGGTTTACTTTCCCCACACTCTCCATTCTTCCCAAGGAGTTACACACGTGTATATAAGGACACCGGTCCACTATGAGTTGGAATTGACCAGGGAGCATCCAATAGCAAGAACCTAACAAAATCTGCAAATTATTATTCTAACAAACGTTTACAGAAATCTTAACCCTTCCTAGAAGCACAATTATCTCCAGGGGAAAGCTGTCTCTGTCAGCTCAGTGGAAAGTCCTGCCATCAGTCTTTCCTTGGACTAAGAACTACTCTGCACTGGAACCCCAAGTTCTGATCCTAGTACTGCTTTTTTGGTGATATGAGGTCCATACCTCTCTGCTGGCTTCGTTTCTATTTTTATCTCCTAAGAGTTAACAGGTGGTATACAAGCCACACCCCAGGGGACTTCCTTTTACATTGAATGAGGGATATGACTTTAGTCAGAGTGTTACGGTTTTACCCTAATCCCCTTTAACCTAATCCTCTTACTCCATTAACTAAAGGCAGAGATATTAGGATTTACAACACATAGACTTCTAGCCTACTGGACCATGAGATAATAAATTTCTTTGTTAAAACCATCCACTTGTGTTATTTCTATTATAGAAGCTCTGGATGACTAGGAAAACTGTCAAAAAAAATCAACATATCTGCCTTAAATAAAGCAGTCAGAATGCTTCTTAGAAGCAAGGACGGAGAGACTTCATCGCACTTACTTTAGATAAGCTCTCAGGAAGGGTAGTCCTTAGAGAAAGACATCATGCTAGGTAAAATAGAGGATGAGTGAAAAAGTGGAATACCCTCAATGAGATGGATTGATACAGTGACTGCAACAATGCCCTCCAGGATAGCAATGACCACGAGGACTCTGTGGGACACGGTAGTGCATTGTTCCAGGAGGAAAGACTCAGTACTCTGGTCTTATGAAGGTTAGCCTCTCTGGTAGTTGCATTCTGTCATATAGCGTCCTTATGAGTCAGAATTGACAGCACACAACAATAACAACACTACTGATAGAATCATTAGAATAGGCTTGTACTACTAGAAACTATAAAAATACCTTCACACGCATAGCTTCAAGTGGCTTACTCGATAATGCTGGACGTTAGTTTGTATCAACATCATTTGACAACACCATAGCTGTGTAACCAGATCACAAACCCATGTAATAACAGTCAAAATTCAAAGTCAGGTCTTCTGACTACAAATACTTCGGAGAATCTCTTTATACTACCAGGTTGATTCCATAGCGTTTAAGAACCGACAGGATCCCTTTAGATATTCACCATACCATTCCTGTTGTGCAAATAAAAAATCTCTCTCCAAAGACGGAAATTGTTGTTCAGGTTACATAAAATTCAAGAGCATAGCAGGTATTTCTTCCTGGCAGTGGTTAGTTACACTTTCCGTAAGAAATAGGCCTCAACTCTTGATGAAAAATGTTTAGATAATGACTTTGAATAAAATTCGGTATTATTAATAGCAACCATGGGTTTGGCTGCCCAAATGATTGCAAGCTTGAATTATCTTCTAAAAAAATTTTCATTAGAAAATTAAGATTATGACTCTGAAATACATTGTGTAAACAATTTTCTGACCATCAAATGTACCTTTTATAGTCCACTTAAAGTGTCATAAAAGCTTTCTTTTAGGCACCAGTTTTATTTCAGAGGGCAATCTAGAAGGGATATATAAAGTTGTCTATGTATCACATTACTGATGTGTTTGCAAAAGCTAAGTCACGTCTGTGATACTTAGACAGGAGTGATCATCTGTAGCTCCTTCAACGTCTGTATATTTTTACCCCCACGTGTGTGCTTCCACCTCTCACTGTAACGGTCATAGCCAATGGGCCATTGTCTTCCATTATCTTTTGGAAGTTGTCAGTTCAGTCAGAGGTAATTTTAAGAACATACTCAATAAACTGAATAATCATGTGTCTGCAGCTTGTCTTTCTAGACATATGTTAAATAAGTTCTCAATCATTGACAGAATTTCTAAGGAAGTGAAACTCACTTGTTATCTTAGTTGAAAGAGTTTTAATGTCATCTCCTGGAACAACAGATGAATGTTGGGATGTTATATAACAGCTCCAGCATAACGTTTATTGGGTAACAAAGTCAGAAGTAGGCTGGGTATGATAAAAATAAATGAACTTGTGGTGTGTCCTATGTTGAATTTAATCTTTGGTTTGGGTTTAGCCAGTTCTGTTTTATTTTCACTTGAGCAATCATCACTTATTTATCTTTTACCTGTGGTCATGATCTTTGTATTAAGCACCTGGCAGATTTGAACTGCTGACCTTCTGGTTAGCAGCTGTAGCACTTAGCCACTACACCATCAAGGCTTCCTTTGTATTACTAGGTGTTGTGAATCGAATTGTGTCCCCCAAAAATATGTGTTACAAATCTTGTATCTTATACCTGGGATTATAATCTCATTTGGGACTGGATTTTCTTTGTTATACTAATGAGACAGTATTGTTGTAAAGCGTGGCTTGGCATTGTTGTAAAGCGTATCTTGAATCATTCTCTTTTCAGATAAAAAGGGCAAACTAAGCAAGACGGAAGAGCAGAGTTAGGGAAAGATAGATACCACAGGACACAAAGATTACCAAGGAACCAAGGAAAAATTGATGACAAGTTCCTTCCATCAGGGCCAACACAGAAAGAAAGATGTCCTCTAGCACTGGTGCCCTGAATTCAGATGACTAATTTTCCAAACTATGAGGAAATGAAGTTATTTTTATTAAAGCCTCTCACTTATGGTATTTCTGTTACAGCCACCCTAAATAACTAAGATACTAGGTATAAACCAAATTTACTCTAAACTTCTTATCAATACTGGACGTCTAAGTATTATAAGTATGTACAAGTATACTTGGTTAACAGATATAGCACTTAACCACTATGTCACCAGGATTTCCAAGTGTACATACAGAAGGTATAAATGTAAATCCAACCTAGTTTACACATAGCAATCTGGGATCAGACAATCTCTGACACTAGTTTTCTATATGAACAAATTTATTTCTCTTGATTTTGATGTCTTATTTGTAAATAGAGGAAGTGTAAGTGGATTATTTGCAAGGTCTGTAAAAGATTTGAGTTTTTCTAGCAATAACATTTTATTGTGTCACCAGGTGCCAAGCACTGGACTCGACATTCCATGCATATTATAATCCCCACAAAAGCCTTGTAAGAAAGGTGGTAATATAGACTTTCATGCCAGAAAAGTAATAGATTGCTTCCCAGATCACACAACTGATACATAGTGAAGTAACACAACACCGTCATGAGTGTCTACCTTCAAAATGCCATTTTTTTCTACGATATCATATTTCCACTCACAAAATACACAAGAGCTGTCAAATTTCCCCATTATATTTCCTATCTTGGAAGAGAGTATTTCATAGCTACTAAGAGAAACCCTGATGGTGCAGTTGGTTACGTGCTACCACTGCCAACCACAAGGTCAGCAGTTCAAATCCACCAGGCGCTTCTTGAATACTCTGGGGGTCCGCTCTACCCTGGCCCCTAGGGTCGCCATGAGTCGGATCCGACTCGAAGGCACTTGGCTGGCTTGGCAAGAGATAATGAATCATTTTTAACCTCACATTCAAATTAAAAAAAAAAAAAAAAAGATTGAATTCCCAAGTGAGAAGTACGACCAAGTAAAATTCTAGAAAGCTCCCCAAACATCCTGGGAGGTAATGTCGGTTTCTACTCCTGGTTAAATCCTGACCACCAGCATGAGGAATCTTACTGAGTTTCTTTAATTTTTAAACGTTCCTTTCCAATATGAAAAACAGAGTCTAGAAATGCCCCCCATAAGCAATGGAGTCAGAAAACTCAACAAAGACCAAACACTATTGTATTCTCTGGAACTCTGTTGCCTTTCCATCTCTCGCTTTTTTTGAGGCAGTGAAAAATGACTCATATCAAGGAAACGAAAATAGTAAAATCGAAAAGAAACCATGAGTGAGTCTGCTTAACAATTTCTAGTCATGGCTGGGGCTTGGAAAAATTGAAAACAGGCCAGGAGTGCTTGCTTTTCAACCATGCCTTGGAATTCGTCTTGGTTTCAGTACAAGAGAATCATTTCTGTAAAAGAATGCTACAAGGAGACTGTGAGATCGCATTTCTTTTCCTCAATCAGGAGCAGAAACATTGTGAAGAGATCAGACAGTCCCCAAAGATGCACCTGAAAGAAACCCATTACAAGAAACATGAAAGACATAGCTCCTTTCTCACCCACCTGCTGCTGCCTCCAGCCCCAGCCCCAGGGTCAGCCCAGAAAAGTCCTTGAGGTCTATGGGGGATGCATTCCCTAACAAAAGAATAAGATGAAGCCTTGATAACGCAGAAAAATGAAACTGGGAGAAGGTTAAACTTGCCATTTCCGGAAGCAGGCATTTCTTCCAGGAAAGGCCTGCAGACGTCTCTTTCTTTGTACTCCTCACAGAGAAAGCACTTTGCTTTCACTGTGTCGGACTCTCATTACTTTTTTTTTTCAGCCTTTGCCGTGATCTCAGGGTGTGTGTGTGGGGGGGGGGAGACATAAAATGTTCCTTATTTAGCATGGTGGGGATTCCTTTTGTGTGTCTGAATCATTATTATACTGACAAAATGCCAACCCCACCACTTAGAGTAAGAAAATATAGTCAATGCCTTTCACACTTAAACCGCAACCATCTCCTCCCTACCTCAGCTAGGTACTGAAACTCTAAGAGTGTATTGATTTACTAAATTCAGTTCTTGCCACAGCTGTATCAAGTATCATTGCTTTCATTTTAAAAATACGTTCCCCCCGAAGAGCAAGACTCACTGAATTATTCGTGATTTAGGAAAAAAATACATATATATACATCTATTTCTGATAACATCTAAAAGATGATTGCCCAAAAAAACCCTGGAATAAAAGATGAATATTTACAATAGAGGTACAGTAGATTAGCAACATTTACACAAATTGCTTACTGTGAACCTATATAGTTTCAAACTCTTGCCAAGATTCTATAAACATCAAGCCTTTACTACTGAGACTGAGGCTATTGCTGAGGCCAAGCTGAAGATTGCTGGAAGAACAAATCACGTGTCCAGTAATTACTGTCTGTAACTGTAAGAACATTAAATTAAGGGATGTGGCTCATGGAGAGAAATTTGATTATACTGGTTCACATACAAGGAACTTGAGAAGTATAAATGTCAGATGGCAACAATGGAAAATGGTATTAAAAGTCACTATGCCCACTGCTGTTGGGTTAGGTCCAAGTCACAGCAACCCTAGAGGTCGGAGTAGAATTGCCTAATGTAAATCTTAGGAATCTAGCAAAACACGCTGTCTCACAGCTATACAACAGGATAGTATTTAATAGTAAAAAGGAACAAACTACTGATAAATGCAACAAGTTGGCTAGATTTTCAAGACAACTGAAAAAGCCCATGGGCATCAAGTTGAATACAGCGCGTGGTGATCCCACTGGTTTCAGAGTTGAGCTGCACCCCATAGGGTTTTCAGTAGTTGTAATCTTACAAAAGCAGATCACCAGATCTTTCTTCCACAACACTACTAGGTGGCTTGAACTGCCAACCTTTCCGTTAGTAGTCTGAGAGGCCAACCGCCTACTAGTTTACGATTACCTGCTACTGTGGCTGCAAGAACAGAGCCTTGTCTTTCAGCATTGCCCATCTAGACATTTTTAACAATAATCTTTCTTAAAAGCAATCTGAATATGTTACCCCCTCTTAAAACCATTCAGTAACTTCCAAAAGTGCAAGCTATTATGCTAAGCTTATAAAACCCTGCTTGATTAGCCTTGCTTATTCCCAGAATTTATATTTTCTCTCCTGTCACCCCAAGTAAACAGCGACACTTCAAAGACGTGAGAAGTCTGTCTTCTCTCAGACTTTCTCATACGCCAAATTCCTTTCACACTTTCAGATTCATCAACATGAAAAAGCAACCCCAAATACTCCGCTGCCTACTTGCTCACTCCCCTTCTTTGTCTACATATATTCATCCTTTGGACCTCACGTCTGTACCCTGGTTAGAAGTGCTTTAGAATGCCCAGTAGCTCACCTGTGTCTCTTTCATGGCTCACCTGCATCTCTTTCTTAAACTGCTACAGGAACATTCCACATCAGTAGGGAAGTTGTCTCTGCCTATTTTGTCGATATCACCCAGCTGTCTAAACTGTCCCACAGTAAGTTCCCATAGATGAAAGGTTGACCTGAAGATAATTAGTAGACTCAGAAAAATGAACACATTCCACTATCTTATGGAAATATGAAGTTTGATAAATATGGCATGATTCTTGAGGGACAACTGTGGGGAAGTGACTTGATGGTACCACACCCCCACCCACACACCCCACACACGTGCATACAGAGACATGGTAACAAGTGGTTTTAGTTAGAAGGATTTAGGGATCACTAACAACCTCCTGAGGTCCACATCCAGAAATGGGACTTCGAAGCTGTGAAGGTAGTCAATCTTTTATTTATGCCTTCAACATATTTGTTCTGTACTCATCCTTCAGAGATCAGCTATTCAAGGTAGACACTGTAATTTAAGCCATCCAAAGCTTAGTAACAAATTGTACTATTAAACTTAAAGAATACATAGATGGGAATGCTAGGAACTGAGTCATTTGTCTTCCATGCTCAAGCAGCTCTTCCCCCAGTGGTGGCATGCAGCTTGCGTCCTGTACTTACGTTCAACAAAGAGAAAACTAACACTTCCAGTATAATTCCAATGGATTCCTTCCATGTAGATACAATAGCTGTGTGTTTTGAAAACAATTTCACTTTCGTGTTCTGGGAAAGTTGGCTTTTCCTTTATGTTTAGCTGTTCGATATCTAAGTCCAGATCATTGTATGAGACAAGAGGTGGGAGAATGGTCTTGTCAGAAAACACATGTCTACTTCTGGAAGTGCTGATAACTAACTGTGTGACCTTGGGCAAGTCACTACACTACTGCTTATCCTGGCTATTTTATCTGTATAAATGTAGACAGTCCAGATCAGAATGATTAAAGGTGCTGGGTGTCAATAAACACAATCTTTGTTGCCTAAAGAAAACATTCAACAATGACAGCCATGATGGGGCTCACAATGTTGAGTCCCAGTGGCAACAGGAAAAAAAGGGGGATCCACCCTACAAACTCCACTGAAAGACTGCAGTTGATGGTCCAAAGGCCTGTGAGTTCCCCTGGGAGCATGAACCCTGATGCTGCCCCTGATAATAAATCGTTACTGAGGTCAACTCTTCAGATAGGAATAGATTGGACTCAGGGACACAGAGTGACCAAATCATTTGTGCACTTTATGGTTCTACACATCTACAGGATGTTGTCCTACTGGCCTCTTACTAGAGGGGAATAGAGAGGATGGAGAAGAGAGGACAAGAGATTTATTAAGAGGCTAAGACATGTATAAAAGAGAAAGGAGAAGTGTGCTGTCACCAAGCAAGGAGAGCAGTAGGAGCTGCACATAGACGGACATGCTGTAAACTTTCACTCAGTCATAATAAAAAAAGAAAAAATTGAACAAAATAAGAATACTTTTTCTACTTGGAATAAAATTGAAAACACGTAACCTTTGTTGAGATTTGTATTTGTCTTTTTTAATTTTTTTTTCTATTCCTTGGGACAAAATGATCTTTCTCCTCTCTCTTCTGTTGTGACTGCTTTGACTTTAGTGCCTTTAGAATTCTTTGTAACTTGTCTATAGAATTATACACATTTCCCAGTAATTCTCCATTTCTACTCTATGGTGACTAATCAGCCAGATGTTTCTCTGTGATGTTCCTGTAGTGGGAAATGTGACATAATAATCAAAGAGCAAATTTGTCCACAGTCCAGAGAGTTTTGCATGCTAATTGATTTCATACTTAAACTTCAAAGGACTAGAAGCTTCTGGAAGGGAGTGGAAAATATTCTAAGTCAACTCAGAGATGATAATCCAGCTTTGTGTGTGGATACATCTAATTCAAAGTTCTCCAATTCAGTTTTCAAAAAGAACATTGGGACAGCTGGGGGAAAAAAATGACCTCTATTTCTGGCTTTATTGTTCACTCCCTTGGTAGATTTAGATATCTCTTTGGGACTCAGCTTCCACAACTATACAGTAAGGACACTGGAGTAAAACAATTGTTATTAAACCTTTTTCATAAGTTTGTATTTTTTGCAAAATAAAACAATTACTTGGTATGAATGTATGCATGTGTTTTGTGTGTGTGTGTGTGTATGTGTGTGTGTGTGTGTGTGTGTGTGTGTGTGTCCCTAGGTGGTGCAAATGGTTAAGTACTCGACTGCTAGCCAAGAAGCTGGTAGTTTGAACTCGCCCAGAGAAAGTCAGTCTTGGAAATTTGCTTCAGAAAGGTCATAACCTTGAAAGTCCCTCCAAGCAATTCTACCGTGCATATAAGGGGTCACCACAAGTCTGAATCGACTCAAGTGATAACTAGCAACTTTATATACATACACACATGCATAATTACATATAATACAAAAAAGACAAACTTATGATTGTAGAATTCCATATAAAGCAAATAAAAACAAACTTATGATTGAAGCAGAATAACAGTGCCAGCACCAAAACCACTGGACATCTATCCCCCAATATTAAACTCACCTGAAAATCCATACATGACTATACATACAAGCACACACACACACACACATTTAGCTGTTACAATATGTCAAAGGATTTTTAAATCAATATTTGAATTGGTTTTTATGAAAAAAATTACAAAGGTCTATAAGCAATCACTCAAAATTATACTTTCAATAAATATCATTAATGTTACTACATGTTGACAAATTTCTTTAAAAATGTCCTAATTTACATTTCCACTAGCAAAACATATCATTAGATTCTACTGAGGATTGAGGATTATGGATCTTTTTAATTTATGGCAGTATTATAGGTATATGCTCATATCTCAGTGCAACTTTGAGTGACAGCTATTAGAAAGGTAGACCACCTTTTCATATATCTATATGTTGGACTACTGAATTCTGTGAATAGCCTCCAGCCAGAGGTTAGAGCTAGTTCTGTGTTGTTCAATCTTGGCTGGTTAAGGGAAATTCCAGCAGACACAATTTTTTTTTTTTCATGTAGACAAAGCAGTATGGGGAAGACTACTGATTGTCATCCTGATAGAACATAATCAGCTTCTTAGAAGCCAAGCTTCTCATTAATGTTGCATAGCAACCAAATTTATTGACCCACCAGAGTCAAAAAAGGAGTGCCCCACTCAAAGGGGGCCACCAGCTCCACCACTTTGATGGTGTGTCCTTCTCTAACATCCTGGCAATAATTCATTCTCTGGCATCTGGTTACTGAAAGGAAAAATTATGCTTCATCCAAGTCTCCCATTCCAGGGCTTTGACCTCTAATTTTTCCCATTCTGCTTATTGTTACACTTACTCTGAAATTTAAATATTGGGGTCTGTTCTGATTGTTTCATCAGGCATGACTGAAATTGTTTGAATTGCTTCGAAGCCTTGTCTTTGATATAGATGATATATTTTATTTTCTATTTAATGTGTAAACCAAAAAACCAAGCTCACTGTCATCGAATCGGTTCTTATTCAAGCGACCCTATAGGACAGATTAGAACTGCCCCATAGAGTTTCCAAGGAGCACCTGGCGGGTCTGAACTGCTGACCTCTTGGTTAGCAGTCAGCCTTAACGTACTATGCCATCAGGGTTTCCATTTAATGTATGGTATAGATATAATTGGTCTGCAGTATTACAAATGTTTTATCCCCAAATCTATTGTTTGTTTTCCTTTCTGTGGTGTTATAGCTTATCACACTATCTAATTTCCATGTTGCCAAATACATCGTCACTTCTAGTTTCCCAAATCTAAATGGTTACACATGCACTTTTTTCAAGTCTACCATGCTCTGTATAACATAATTCAATTTTACTTCTCGATCCTCCGAATACCTTTCTTAGTGCCAGTATGCTTACCTTGCTTTTCCTGATATATCCCAGATATAAACATACATTGAGAGCTTTGCACCTTCTCTTGTGTGCTTAGAGTTCTGTTCCGCAGGATATCTGATTGAACATCTTTGGTGGTGGCGGTACTATTGACTCCATTCAGATTCATAGTGATCCTGTGTGACAGAAAAGAATTGCCAGTAGGTTTTTCAAGGCTCTAGTCTTTATGGGAACAGATTGCAAAGTCTTTCTCCTGGAAACTATGGGGAGGAACCTCAGATTCAAAGGATGCTATGTGTTCTCTGTGCTGCCTTTCTCCACAAACGAGTTCCTCAGCTCTTTGCTTATTTCCCTTTCCTTTTATTTCTTGTAGGATAAAAGATGGATCAAGCCATTCCATGGAAATTCCCTTTACATTGGATCAAGGAAGTAACCTTAGAAGGTGTGTTATAGTCCCACACTAATCCTCTTCAAAATAATCCAATCTGTTAACCACTGGCAGAGAATAGAACTTACAGCATAGAAAAATCACAATGTAGAACACAATCAGACAATACTGGGAACCATGGGCCATCCAAATTATTGCACACATTTGGGGGGAGACACAATTCAATTCATGACAGTATGCATTTCAAATTTTTCATAAGAGGTTCTTATAACATTTTTTGTTGTTACCTTTATACATTTAGTCTCTTTTCCAAATATGATTATTTTCCCTTAGAATGAGAGCATAATTGGCATTTATTTACTTTGAGATGGATAGAAGTTGTTCTAGTCCAATTTAATAAATAATCCACTTCTTTTTTCCATAAAATTAACCTCTCTGTTACACATCCCCCTACACGTCTCTCAGTTTGTCATGCTGTGTATTCACTGTGATGCTGGAAGTTATGTTACTGGTATTCAAGTACTAGCAGCGTCATTCACGGTGGACAGTTTTCAGCTGAGCTTCCACAGTAAAACAGATTAGGAAGAAGAACGTGGTTGTCTACTTCTGAAAATATGTAGCCAGTGAAATCATTATAATTAGCAATGGAACATTGTCTGATCCAGCACCAGGTGATGAGTCCCTTGGGTTGGAAGTTACTCATCTTCTGACTGAGAAGGAGCTGCCTCCTCAAAGTAGAGTTGACTGTAATGTCATGGATGGGATCAAGCTTTTGAGACTTTCGTTTCCTGATGTGGCACAAAGCAAAATGAGAATAAACAGCTGTAAACATTCATTATTAATCAGAACCTGGAATGTATGAAGTATGAATCTAGGAAAACTGGAAATAATCATAAATGAAATGGGATGCATAATAATCAGTATCTTAGGCATGAACAACAACAACAACAAAAAACTAGTAAGCTGAAATGGACTGGTTTTTGACAGAAAAATGGAGTGAATTAGACAATTACATGGTCTGTTATGCCAGCAATGACACTCAACTTGAAGTGGAATGGCCTTATGTTCACTGTCAAAAAGAATCCTGAAGTAATAAGCTAATATCTGTATGCCTACCATGAAAACCAGTTAATATAACCATTATTCAAATTTATGCACCAAACACTAAAGACAAATATTAAGAAATCAGAGATTTTTTTTTTTCTCCAACTTGGATAGTCTGAGATTGAACACTCAATCAGGATGTTTTGATAACTGCTAGTAACTGGATTGCAAAAATGGAAAACAAGAAGGATTGGTTGCTGCAAAATACAACCATGGTGGTAGAAATGAGGCCATAGATCACGAAGTTGAATTTTGTAAACCAATAGCTTCTCCACTGAAAATGCCTTTTTTGCCAACATAAACGAAGACTATACACATGAACCTTGCCAGAAGAAATACATAGGAATGAAACTGATTATATCTTTGGGAAGAACCGACAGAAGATCTCAATGTTATCAGCAAGAACAAGGCTGACAGTGAATCAGACCACCAATAGTCGTATGAAAGTTCAAGCTGAAACTGTAGAAAGCAAGAACAAGTCCACAGTCAGCAAAGTAAGATCTTGGAGTGTCTCTCCTGAATTTAGGGACCATCTGAAGGATAGATCTGACTCTTCCAACATTAACTGCCAAAGATCAAATGAGTTGTGGAATGACGTCAAGGACACCAAACATGAAGAAAGCAAGAGGTCATTAAGAAGACAAAGAAAGAAAGATCTAAATAAATGTCAGAAAAGACTCTGAAATCTGCTTTTGATCGTAAGGTAGCTAAAGCAAAAGGAAAACATGATGAAGTAAAAGAGGCCACCAAAAGATTTCCAAGGGTGGCTTGAGAAGACAAACTAAAGGATTACGATGACATGTGCAAAGGCCTGGAGATAAAAAAACAAAAGAGAAGAACATATTTAAGCTGAAAAGACTGAAGAAAAAAATCAAGCCTCGAGTTACACTACTGGAGAATTCTACAGGTAAAACATTAAATTGCACAGGTTAAATTTTGAATCGCGCAAGAAGCATCAAAATAAAATGGAAGGGATATACAGAATCATTACACCAAAAAGAACTGGTTGATGCTCAACTATTTTAGGAGGTAGCATGTGATTAGTAACTGATGATACTGAAGAAAGAATTCCAAGCTACATGGAAGGCATTGGGCAAATACAAGGCTCTGGGGATTGATGAACTACCAACGGAAATGTTTCAACAAAAAGATATAGCTCTGAAAGTGCTCACCAGTCTACGCCAAAAAATTTGGAAGACAGCTCTCTTGTCATTTGATGGAAGATATGCATACTTATGCCTATTTCCAAGAAATGTAATCCAAATCAATGCAGAAATTATCAAACGATATAATTAACATCACATGTAAGCAAAATTTTGCTGATGGCAATTCGTAAGTAACTACAGCAGTATATTAACAGGGGAACAGCCACATATTTAGGCCAGCTTTAGAAGAGGACATGGAACCAGGGACATCACTGTGGGTGTCAGATGGATTCTGAGAGCCCATCATATGTTTTATTGACTATGCTAAGGCATTTGACTGGGTAGATCATAACACACTATGTGTAACATTGTAGAGAATAAGAATTTCCATACACTTAATTTTGCACATGAGGCATCTATGCATGTGTTAAGAGGCAGTCATTTAAACAGAACAAGGAGATAATGCACAGTTTAAAATCAGGAAAGGTGTACATAAGGGTTGCATCCTTTCACCATACCTATTTAATCTGTATGCTAAACAAATAATGTGAAGATCAAAGACCACAGCCTCCAGTATGGATTGTACCTCAACATAAAGAAAACAAACATTCTCACTACTGGATGAATAAGCAAGGTGAAAAATGAAGAAAAGATTGAGGTTGTCAATGATTACATTTTACTTGTATCTACAATCAATACACGTGGAAGCAGCAGTCAAGACATCAAAAGATGCATTGTATTGTATAAGTCAACTGCAAGAAATCTCTTTAAAGTGTTAAAAAGCAAAGATGTCACCTTACAGACTAAGATACACCTTACGGAGGCCATGGTGTTTTCAATTGTCTCATGTGAGTGCAAAAGCTGGACAATAAATAAGACCAGAAAATGAATTGCATTGGTGAAGAATATTCAAGATACCATGTGCTGCCTCAAGAATGAACAAATTTGTCTTGGAACTGCGGCCAGCGCATTCCTTAGAAGCAACAATAGGGAGACAAAGTCTCACATGCTTCAGGCCTGTTATCAGGAGAGATCAGTCCCCAGAGAAGGACATGAAGCCTGATTCAGCAGATGGCCAGAAAAAAGAGGCAGACCCTCAACAAGTTGAGCTGATGCAGTGGCTGCAATGATGTGCTCAAGAACAGCACAGCAACGATTGTGAGGATGGCCCAAGACTGGGCAGTGTTGGGTTCTGTTGTGTACGGAGTGGCTGAGTAGGTACTGACAGGATGGTACCTAACGACACTGTATGTTAAATCAGGACACAGATTTGAACCCAGTTCTGGAGGCTGTCTTTCTTTCGCTGACCTTTTTTTGTCTGCTCCATGTAATGCTATCAAACTGATACAACTTTAGCAGCTTGGGAGTATGATCCTTTTATTTAAAACTGCATCCCATTTATACAACCAGTTTCTCTTGACCTTGTATCATTTTTTTTTTTTTCTTTCCTAACATGCTTTTCAACTTTTAAAATACCATGCAGTGTATTTCTTGATTGGCTGTAATGGTTATATTTTGTTTATGATTTTTACATTGTGAGTTCAGTAAGGGCAAGAAATTTGTTTCTGTTGTTCAGTTATTTATCTCCACATGCTGATAAGAGGGCCCAAGACATGGCTAGTACCCAGTAATTCCTTGTAGATTAAATACATGAATTTTTCTATCCCTGGAATTTTATCATTAGAACAGAGAAAAACAATTGTCGAATATATCTGTCATCCATTAATTCTAATCCATTATTAATTCTAATAAATTTTTTTTTATTTTTATTTAACATAACTGAGTGAAAATGTACATTCACATGTAAATTTACATGCCCCCCTATATGCAGCTTCCGCTGCTCTCCCTGTCCGGTGACTGCACACTATTCCTCTCTGCTCCATGCATGTCTCATCCTCCCAACAGTCTCCTTTCCCCTCCTCTCCGTCCACTCCCCTTCCTCCAGCCAGAGGTCAGCAAGATGATATCCTATAGATGTATAGAACCATAAAGTGCTTCCAACATATGGTTACTCTGCATTGCCAAGTCCATTCCATTCCTGTCCAAAGAGTGGACCTTTGTTATAATTTATGGGAACGGGCAGCATCAGGGCCGGGGGCCATGCTCTCAGAGGAACCCCAAAACCGCTGGACCATCAATTGAGGTCTTTTAGTGGAGATCTCATGATGCACCTCTTTTTATTCTTGTGTTGCCAGTGAGGCTCCTCTCTGTGAGCTCCATCATGGCTATCAGTGGTGGTGGCCGGGCACCATCTGGTTCAAGTGATCATTTGGGGTTCTCTTGTTAGAAAGTAAATCACAATCAAAACAGATAATTTTAATCTCCTTCCACGTGTGATGTATATTTTTAATGTTTTTGTCTTATCACTGAGCATCAGCATATGGCCGAGTAATATTACAATGGACATCCTCGCATTAACAGTCTCTTGACCAGTGCCTGTCATCCAGTTAGTACCTTATAAATCTCTGAATGAAATTTGCTGAAGAAAACCACTCACTATGTAATGCTAAAACGTACTTCTTATGTCTTAATAGTGAGACATAAAAAAAGTGTTGTCTGGAAGAAGACAGCCTAAAAAGAGTATATCCTGTATAATTTTATTTTTATGAATCTCAATAACAGACAAAATTAGTGTATGGAGACAGACCTCAAAAAAGCTGTGAGCTCTAGAGTTATTATTAACTGAGAAGGGGCACGAGGGACCCTTCCACGGCTCTGCCAGTGTCCTTAATCTAGCTAGAGAAGGACACAGTGGTAAGCTTTGTGCATGCTACCAGGTCCATGTTAAACCTCACTTAAAATCAAACCGTAAAAAGGTTCATAGAACGATTCAAAAATTGTACATTGTGTGTAGAGTGCTTAATTTATTTGGGAAGCATACAAATGTATTAAAGCTGTTTGTCCTGGGATGTTAGGATTGCAGGTAACTTATTTACTTATTTTTTATTATTATTTTTTTAACATTGCTATACCTTCTATGGGAAACCATGGTGGTGTAGTGGTTAAGTGACACATCTACTAAGCACAAGGCTGGCAATTTGAGTCCACCATGGACTCCTTGGAAACTCTATGGAGCAGTTTTAGTCTGTCTTACAGGGTCATTACGAATTGGAATCAACTCAACAGCGGTAGGGTCAGATTTGTATCACGATGATATATATTTTAACAATCAAAGCAAAGGATCTTTGTTTTGTTCATCATTATATCCCCAGCATCTATGGGGACTGATACAAAGTTTCCCCTCAGTAAAAATGGGTTCTATCATCTATATGAGGAACTCTGGCAGTGTAGTGGTGAAGTGGTCCCTCGTTAACGGAGAGACCAATGTGTTGGACCCACCAGCTGCTCCACGGAAGAAGATGCAGCAGCCTACTTCCGTAAAGGTTACCGTCTTGGAAGTCCTATGGGGCAACTCTATTCCATCCTATAAGGTTGCTATGAATTGGAATCAACTCAGCAATAACAGTTTTGGTTTAAACATCTATAACAAACTGATGTAACTTGAGTAGCTTGGGGGTATGACCAGTAGTAACTCTAAAGCGTAGCCAACTGGTGAAACAACACAGGTAGAGATAACGAGATGGCAACACAGAATAAGGATATAACCAGTGCTACTGAATTGAACACGTAGAAATCCATACATAGTTATATGTTCTCCTGTGCATATTTTCACCAAGTATTTTTTAAATGGATACTGTTAATATGCCTGCAAGGAAACTCTTATTCAAAGTTGAACAGCTTGAACAGAGGTAGATATTCCAGTTTATTTTTATGCATTTGCTTTAACTTTGTATTTTCTTCATCCAAGGTATCAGCAGAGCCTGAAACAGGCCTGGCACATAGTAACCCATTGCTGTACAGTCAATTCCAACTCATACCAATCTTATAAGACAGAGTAGAACTGCCCCATAGGGTTTCCAAGCAGTGACTGGTAGACTTGAACTGCTGACTTTATGGTTAGAAACCACAGTAGCTCTGTGCAACCATACTGTCAACACATAGTAGGATGCTTGTAAAACACTTCTTGAAAATTTGGAGTGCACTAAAATCTCACAGTGGCCTTGAGTGGTATCTCTTGGAAGCAGATGTCTAGTGTCCTTTACCTGTAATAGAGCTGTTTGCATCTGCCAAGACAGAGCCTGAGTGAGTAATGAGAACTTTTCTTAAAGAAAAGTCCTCTTAGCCCCAATGGCAAGTAGTGTAACACAGCAGAAAAAAAGAGATGGGATTTAACGTCTGACAGTTTCATATACAATCCTGGGTTCACTGCCTTCGCTTTTTCTGAAATGTGCATGTCTGCCCCAGTATTTGAAGCCTGTTTTTGCTTGTTTGCTTGCCTGCTTGTTTTTTGTTTGTTTTTGTGTGAGTTGTTCATCAGCAAAGCAGAAGTTTTTCTGAAATGGAATTAGATTATAGGAATCACTCCCTGGTAACCCTGGTGGCACAGTAGTTAAAGGTTACATCTGTTAACCAAAAGGTCAGCATTTCAAATCCACGAGGTGCTTCTTGGAAACTCCATGAGGCCGTTCTCCGGTGACCTATAGGGTCTCTATGAGTTGGAATCTGCTCACCGACAGTGGCTTAGCCAGTCCCTAGTAAAATTGCCATCATCATCTGTAGCTAAAGCACTACATGTATTAACACATGTCTTATAATCAACAAATACACACTTCTTCTTTGTAGTGAATTAGTGAGCAGGACTGTCTTAGGAGTTTTCTGTATATCTACTATTACCTTTATGTAATTTCTGTTACCTCTTTTCGTTTGATTTGGTAAATTACATTATATTGTACTTTGTTGCTCTTTCTCTGAAAACTGTAAATTCCCAAAAAGAAACAACCACACCTTTCATGAGCTCTATAAAGTTCACTGAGTCACCAAATCTTAGTAATTTGGTATGGAGTCTTTTCTGGTTTGATGGCATATATTGTTTCCCAGCATAAATGCGGTATCGTCTCTGATCAAGGGTCATTTCGGTTTTAGAATACTCTGAGTAAAATGTTATTGTTCTCATCTGAGGCAACCAAATTCTGTGTTTGGACTGCTTGCTACCTTCCTCTCTTAGACTTCCTATGGAACATCATAGTTCCCTGGCACAATTCTGAACATCTGGAGATGGCCAAATATCAAAATTTCCATGAATGTATCATGTAACGACCACAGCGCTATTTTAAAAATGTAAACTTTAGAGGCAACGGCATAGTTTTATTAAAGATGTCTTAACTACAGAAAGGGTAATGGAAGTAAAATTTGGAATAGATATACATGGAAAATAAGAAAGCTGGATTAAAGGACAGAAGGATTTCTGAGTTTCCAGGGAATTATGGGAGGCATCTTAGCTAAGACTAGGGAGGAGCAAAGCTTGCAGAGATGATATCACCAAAATGAGACCCCAGAAAACAAACCTGCTGCCACTGAGTCAATTCCAACTCATAGTGACACTGTAAGACAGAATAGAACTGCCTCATAGAGTTTCCAAGGAGCACCTGGTAGATTTGAACTGACAACCTTTTGTTAGCAACTGTAGCACTTAACCAGTACACTATCCGAGTTTTCTACTGGGGGAAGGGAAAACAGCAGTCAAGGCACCTCACTGAAACCTGGGCTTGGGAATAAGCACAGCTGGAAGGATAAGTGGGAGATCTTAATTGGAGTTACGTTAATGGTGTCATAACAAGCGGTAGCCAAGGTCCCTTTAGTTTCAGTCCACACCTACCCATAGTGAAGGAACTCGTGTCTGTGGAGTATCCGCTAGGCTCTATGCCAGCTATTTACAGAAATCTGCTCACTTCGTGTTCAGAGCAGCTTCTGAGTCAGCGGTCATTAAGTTTTTGCAAAAGGGAAAGCTGAATTTAAAGGAGGAGAAGCGGAAAAAGGGAGAGGAAAAGTTTAAAAGCCTGTCTTATCTGAAATACAAGTAAGTAAAATCATGGGATCTGAAAAAAAGTTCTGAGATTTTGTCTTTCCACCTCCTCCCCACCTTTTTTTTTAATGTCTCCAAAAAGCTGGGATTAGGAATCCTCCCACAGCCCGTCATCTTTCCTGAGAACTTTCATAGCATTGCTGCTGATTAAACTAACAGATTAGATACCATGGAAAAAGACAGTTTCCCTCATGTGAGAGAGAACAAATAAGAATGAAGTGTTAGATTGCAAAGCTAATTATACATTCTGTTCAAGTGTCAACCATCTGTTGCGATTGTTTAAAAAGCAGACAGAAGTCAGCTGTTGGGACGAAATGTTTACAGTTGTGAACACACGAAAGCTTATGATACCAGTGGAAAATCATTGTCCTGTCACATGCCTGTGGACTACAGCAGGAGTCTGTGGACGTCCTGGGAAGCCTACTTTCAGGTGTGACAATAAATGGAACTCCAGGCAGCTGATGATTAGGACTTACTCATACAAACTGTTTCTGAACTGGGAACTGTTAAATACTATATGATTAACACCCTCTGTTTACAGATGGGAAAATGAGGGCAAGGCATTGCCTTTTCTGCGCTTTCTATTTCAGCACTGTAGAAATTTGAGCTTGCACATGTGACTCTCCCTAATTCATCTTGGGTTCCTGAAGGCAGGAATAGTGAACTGGTGTCCCTCTATATTCAGTGTATGGAGGGATATCTAGTACACCAAATGGTCCCAACTCATCCGGAGCAGATGATCACTGAGAACAACAAAGACATGAGGAAAGTGGTGCTCAGGAGACAGAAAGATCCATGTGAATGGGAGACTGGATCAACATGTGACCAGAGGAACCAGATGGTGTCCAGCAGACACCAAAAATAGCCATAATGGGGCACACAATGTTGAGCCCCTGTGGCAACATTAGGAAAAGAAGACTGCAGCTCAAGAACTCTGCTAAAAGACCACAATTTATGGTCCAATGGCCTGGGGTATCCCCTGGGAAGATAGCTCCTAAACCTGCTGCTGCTCTTGACCAGAAAACACTGCTGAGGTCAACTCTTCACACCAAAGCGGACTAGACTAGGGTACACAGTGTAACCACAAGGTGTGTGTACTTCGTGTTTCTAACCATTTATAGGATGCTGTCCTACTGGTCTCTTTATAGATGGGAGAGAAGACAGGAAGCGACAGGAGCTTGTTAAGAGGATACTGCAGGTATAGAATGAAAAGGAGGAGTGTGCTGTCACTGGGCAAGGAGAGTAGAAGGAGCTGCAGATAGGCAGGCAAGCAAATTTAATTTGGATTGTATACTTTCACTTAATCAATTAAAAAAAGAATGATATCTAAGATATCATAGTGTATAGGAGGTATGTGGAGACAAGAAAAATACAAATAGACCAATAAGCAACATCAGGATAAATGAAGGAAAAGTAGAAGTCAAGAATTTCACTTTATTTGGATCCATAATTAATGACCACAGAAGCATCAGTCAAGAAATCAAATGATGCATTAAATTGGGCAAGTCTACTGCAAAGGACCTCTTCAAGGTGTTGAAAAGCAAAGACATCACTTTGAGGACTAAGATGCACCTGACCCAAGCCAAGATATTTTCAAACACTTCAGAAATACATGAAATCTGTAAAAGGAATAAAGAAAACTAAAAAAAGAATTGATGCTTTTGAATTAGTGTTGACAAAGAATGTAGCATGGCTTTAGAGAAGAACAAGAAAGTCTGCCTTGGAAAAAGTACAGCCAGAGTGCTTCCTGGAAGTGAGGATGGGAGACTTTGTCTCATATGCTTTGGACATGTTATCCAGAGGGACCAGTCCCTGGAGAAGGACATAATGCTGGTAAAGTAGATGGTCAGCATAAAAGAGGAAATCTTTCAGGGAGATGAACTGACAGATGCCTGCAACAATGAGCTTAGACATAGCAATGACTGTAAGGATGCCGCAGAAGTAGGCAGGGTTTCATTCTGTTGTATGTAGCGGAGCTATGAGTGGGAACTGACTTGACAGCACCTACCAGCAACAACAACAACAACTGGAAATGTTTTAAAAGTATAGTTAAGCTTAGGATGGGAGAAGTGCTTCCTAACGAAGCACTGAGAAGACGACGTCTCCAACTCCAGCATCATACCTTTCCTTTTTACTATCAATTTACTCACTAATAAACTGAAGATTCTGCTCAACTATGGCCTCCAGTGATTCTGTTTAATGAGAACAACTAGAATTAGACTACAAATTGGTTTAGTTTACATTATAAATGCAACTGAAACCTAGCCATAAAAAATACTACTTGAACCAGAAAAACTGTTTGTTTTGTTTCTTGGATACATACCAGTTCAATTTTGAATAAAAAAGACACGCTTTTTGAGAGAGGGTTTTTGTTGTTGTTGTTGTTTCTTTTCTATTATTAAATTAAAGATATCCTGGTTGTGTGTGACTAAGTGTTCCCACTAACTGAAAGGTTTAAGGTGTGAATCTACCAGTTACTCTGTGGGAGAAAGAAATGTTATGCTCCTGAAAAGATTACAGCCTTGGAAACTCTATGGGATAATTTCTACTTTGCCTTATAAGGTTGTTGTCATGGACTGAATTGTGTTCCCCCAAAATTAGTGTCAACTTTGGCTAGGCTGTGTTTTCTAGTGTTGTGTGGTTATCCATCATTTTGTTGTCTGATGCAATTTTCCTGTGTGTTGGGAATCCTACCTCTATTATGTCAATGAAGGACAATTAGAGGCAGTGATTTAATGATGCAGGACTCAGTCTATAAGATCAGGTTGTATCTTCAGTCTATCTCTTTTGAGATATAAAAGAGAAAAGCAAGAGGAGAGATGGGAGACCTTACACCACCAAGAAACAAGAGCTAGAAGAACAGCACATCCTTTACACCTGAGGTAACTGTGCTGAGATGCTCCTAGATCAGGAGAAGATTGATGAGAAATACCCTCCCTTAGAGCCGACAGAGACAGCCTTTCCCTGGAGCTGGTATCCTGAATTCAGACTTCCTGCCTCTTAGACACTGAGAGAATAAACTCCTGTTTGTTAAAGTCATCCACATGTGGTATTTCTGTTACAGCAGCATTAGGTGACTAAGAAAGCTGATATGAGTTAGAATCAATTCAAAGGCATATAACAACAAAACAACAAATACTATTCTAATCCTGGTGACTCAGTAGTTAATTGCTTGAGTGCTAAATGGAAGGTTGGTGTTTTGAACCCACTGATATTTCTGTGAAAGAAAAGATATGGACATCTGCTCTCATAGAAATTACAACTTAGGAGACCCTATAGGACAGTTCTACTCTGTCCTCTAAGGTTGCTGTGAGTCAGACTTGATTGGATAGCACGGAACACTAGCCTAGGGGAGACTATTATAGATATCATGTGATGATCTGCTCCCAGCCCAGTCTCACTGGCATCTGCCATCATAGAATGGATTGGGAGTCATTCTCTTGCATTCCTGACTCTGAGTCATCACCAGGAGTGAGAATTTCACTGTCAGCCTGTCACATTGCATAGTTAGTTCTCTTTTGTTGATTTGAAGATGCCTTAGTTGTAATGGTATAACTGGTTATTAGTTTCATCATCACAAGCAACATAACCCTAGACATATTTTCCTTTTTCTGTTGACCTTGCAGTGTTGAGAAGAACTTTGATTTTCTCTTTTCCTTAAAAATTTTGCATGATTCATTCACTTATTCCTCTTAAGACTTATTATCCAGATCATGGGAACATTTCCTATGGAAGTATTCTAGTGATCAATGTGCTTATTAGGGTTAAATGTCCAGGTATAGCCAATGAAATGTGTGAGCAATGTTTTTTATTTTGTATTTTGTATTATGACTGAGAAAATACAATCCCATATAAATTTGCATCCCCACCAATGAGTGGCCCCCACTGCACTCCCTGCCCGTTGACAGCACACTCCTCTATTCTGTACAAGTCATATGCTCCTAACAATCTCCTATCTCCTCCTCTCTGCCCTTTCCCCCTGCATCCAGTAAGTGGTCAGCTGGATGACATCCTATAGCTGCATAGAACCATAGAGTGCACACAGGTTATGGTCCCTCTGTGTCACTAAGTCCAATTCATTTCTGTCTGAGGAGTTGACCTCCATTATGATTTATGGACAAGGGCAGTGTCAGGGTTAGGGGCCATGTTCCCAGGGGAACCCCAAAGCCATTGGAACATCAATTGTGGTCTTTTAGTGGAGATCTCAGAGTGCGTCCCTTTTTGTTTTTGTGTTGTCTGTGAGACTCAACTTTGTGAGTCCAATCACAGCTATCACTGGTGGTGGCCAGGCACCATCTGGTTCTTCTGGTCACATTCGATGTAGTCAACCACTCACATGAGTCTCTCCATCTTCTGGGTTCTCTTTGCCCCATGTCATTTCAGTCCTTGGTGATCATCCATTCCTGCTGAGTTGGGACAATTTGGCATACCTCAGATTGCAGTTTGGCAGCTTTTAAGACCCCAGATGCCACTCACCAATTTGGGGTGCAGAAGACTCTCTTAGCAAAATGCTAGTTGTGCCAATTGGCCTCGATTTCCTCTGAGAATATGGTCCCTGGTCCCCTACCCAGCTACTCCATCCTTGCAATATTGGGTTAAGATGGGAGAAGTAATCACTGTACGTTGAAATCCAGTTAAAATTGATCTTCTTTCTAATGTATGCTGCCACTGATTTCACCCAACCAAATTTCTATCAACTATCTAATCTATACCCCATCCTTTCTCTCCCTATCTACTCACTCTTGCAACTGTCAGAGCCTTTTCTTTTATGCATGAGTCTGCTTTTAAGTTCTTATCATAAGAGTCTCATACAATATTTTTCCTTTCTTCACTGACTACTTGCACTCAACATAATGTCCCCTAGTTGAAACCAGGTTATGTTTCCTAAAATCATCATTGTTCTTTATCATTGCACAGTGTTCCATTGAGTATATATACCATACTTTGTCTGTTCCTCTGTTGGGCATCTGGGTTGGTTCCATCTTTTTGCTGTTGTGGACTGTGTTGCAGTAAACATTCACGTGCATGTATCAGTTGGTGTGAAGGGTCTTGATTCCAAAGATACATTCCAAGCAGTGCAATTACTGGGTCAAATGGTATACCTATTTCCAGCTTTTTAAGAAAGTACCAGATTGCTTTCCAAAGGGGTTGCACCATTTTGCAATCCCACCAACAGTGTAAGATAGTTCCACTTTCTCCACAGCCTCTTCAGCATTTGTTGTTTTGTGATTTTTGGATCATGGCCAACCTTGTTGGGGTGAGATTGTGTCTCACTGTAGTTTTGACCTGAATTTCCTTAATAGCTAATGATCGTGAGCATTTCCTCATGTATTTTTTGGGCTACCTAAATCTCTTCTTTAGAGAAGTGTCTGTCCATCTCCTTAGCCTATTGCTTAATTGGATGATTTCTCTTTTTCTTACTGATATTTTGTAGTACCTTATAGATTATGAAGATCAGGTGTTGGTCTAACATACAGTTTCCAAATATTTTTTCCCATTCTGTGGGTGGCCTTTTAATTCTTTTGATAAAGTCTTTGGATGAGCAAAAGTGTTTGATTCTTAGTAGTTCCCACTTATCTATTTTATCTTCTGTTGATTGGGGTTTTTTGGGGCCAGATTTTGAAGTCTGTCTATGTTGTGTATTAAAACTTCCACTGTTGATCCTAATTTTTCTTGTATGAACTTTATTGTTTTGGATTTGATATTTAGGTCTTTTATCCAGTTTGTATTTTTTTTTTTTTGTATAAGATGTGAGATATGGGTCTTGTTTCAATTTATTGCAGATGGATATCTAGTTTTGCCAGCACCATTTGTTGAAGAGGTTGCTTTCTCCCCAGTTTAATGTCTTAGGGCCTTTGTCAAATACCAACTGTTCATAGGAGGATAATGTTATCTCTGCGGTCTCAGTTCTGTTCCATTCATCTATCTGTCTCTTTTTGTACCAGTGCCAGGCTGTTTTGACCACTGTGGCTGTGTAATAGGTTCTAAAGTTGGATAGTGAAAGGTCTCCCAATATGTTCTTCTTCTTCAGAAGTGTTTTGCTTATCTGGGGCTTCTTCTTTTTTTTTTTTTTTCAAACAAAGTTGATGATTTGTTTCTCCATTGAAATGTGTGAGCAATGTTTAATGATGAAAACAGCACTCTCCCTCTGTGTTGAATTTCTAAATAACTGAAGACAGAGTCAAGGAGCCAGATAAGCGTAAGAGACAATTACAATTTAATTAATGTATCATGCAACTGTCTGCAGTTATTTTCAACTCAGGACTTCAGTAGGATGTTGAGATTTTCTAATCTCTCTCCATTTCTAAATCAAAGTCTGGGGACAAAGGCCTGGGTTCTGAAAGAGAATGCCTGACTATGGACTTTTGCAGACATCTTCATGTCTTTTGAAGGATAAGCATGAACTGGAGCCTACATTTCAATCCAGCACTAATTAGTGAAGTCCCATGAAATTTCCATTCTCATGGGCATCTGAAATTAGATCATTTTGCCAATGATGAGGAGGGGCCACTGGGGTACATGTTTCACTAATACCTTTTGGGAATTGGAGTTGAAACACCCTCAGGGAAACTTAAGAAACTAAAATTAGAGTAGTTTCTTTCAACCCATAAGGGATATAACTGAAAACAAATTACTGCAAGAAAAGTCATAGTTTTTTTTTTTCATATCATGCATAGTTCCAACATTTGAGCTGCTGTGTTAGAAATATGCCCACAAAAGCCTCAGCCTTAAGACTATTCTTAATGTGTCCTTGTTGTTCTGATTACATGAACACCACATCTACCCCAGGATATTTCAACATATAAATATTCCTCACATGACCACCTCACCCCTTTACTCTGAAGAATGCTGGCACAAGTCACTTTCCCTTTAATAGTGGGAAGAAGAAAACCAGCAGTCTATGCCTGTTATTTATTTACCAACTATTTATTTTCACATGGCCCTACTTCTCCCAAAAGATTTAAAGTAAACTGTTCCAAAAAGGCATGCAGCGAAATAGTACCAAATAAAATGAGAGGAAGAATATAGGACTGACAGAAATGTTACCGAGGAGAGAAATTCAGAGCAGTTTCCTTGAAGCCAGAAACCAAGTATTCAGATCATAAGGGGTGAAATGATGACCAATTTTCTGTCTATTATCTGGATCTAGTTTTCATGGAGGCCAGTGGAAACTTGAAAATCTGGTGGTGGAGTGATTGTTACGTCTGCTAACCAAAAGTTCGGCAGCTTCAAATCTGCCAGGCTTTCTTTGTAAACTCTATGGGGCAGCTCTACTCTGTCCTTTAAGGTCATTGTGAGTCAGAATCAACTTGAAGGCAGTGGGATTTTTAATGAATGCTAGTTATGTAATTTTTGTCATTTATAGGAATATGGTAATTTTGTCATCTTGGTTATTTTTATCAAGATACTTACTGTTAGATATTTGAGGTGTCTGGGATTTATTTTGTGTTCTCTTTATTGGAATTAACTTGTGATGGTCCAGCTACTGATAACAAGAATGGTTTGTACTCAAGAAAGATTACATAATATGACAAATATGAGGTACAAGAGAACGGGGATGGCAGAATGCATGGGCTCAAATCCATGTAGATTGAACACTTTCAATTATTTCAACAGGAGTTTTTATTGTCAGAGCTCTATTGTAACACTAAAGAGAAGCCCTCCAAAAGCCCATTGCCATCGAGTCAATTTTGACTCATAGAAACCCAATAGGACAGAGCAGAACTGCATAAATTGCTTTTCAAGTTGATCCCAACCCTGTAGCAATCCCATGTGACTTCCACAGCAGGTAATAATAACAACAAGGGTTGTATCAGGGAGCCTTTCTGCAAAGGTCAGTGCAGGTAACTAGGCAAAGAAATAGCAGTTTATGGTAAAAAAATTGTGATGCCAAAAGTAGGGGAGAAAAACGAATTATCCAGTTGGGGAGAGGTGGTTAATAGACATTGCTCTAAGGCAGAGATCCAGTTATTATTTAGAGTCTAAGGGAAAGCAATACTCAATCAGGTCCGACAAGCAAGACCAAAGGGGGAATGAACACTCCTCAGGTGGAGCTCCTTATGTTTCTTCCACAGTAGGGTATGTGAGGGCCACAGTGTGCTAGGTACAGCATTTAGATCCACTAGCCTTGGACCCATCTGGAAATGTGATGGCAAAATTTTTAAACCCTGGTGGTGCTATGGTTGCTAACCAAAATGTCATCTTGGCTGCAATCTTTGCAGAAGTAGATTACCAGGTCTTTTTCTAGTGGAGCCACTACATGTGTTGAAATCACTGAATTCAGTAGCTAAATAGCTTCAATACTGATCCTCTGCCTCGATTCTGTCATCTTCCTCTAGGAACAATTTTGTCTTCAAATCCTCATTTTTAATTGTCTAGGTTATCCAGATATCAATGTAATCAAGTTCCAACAATGACATGTGTCACCCTTACGTTTTGTTTCTTTTTTTCCCCTTTAATCAATCGTTAAAGTTTTGTTATTTTCAAAGCTGGCATTTTTTCCCATGCTTATGTGGGAATCTAAACATCTGTATTTAAATTTGTTGTATTTAAAAATAGGTATTTTTCTCCCCAGCAATCTTTAAGAAAGCAAGAATGTTTAAAGCAGTTATTTTACTTGGTTCTGTTTCTAACAAAAGTCTTAATCACCCCAACACTGTTTTGAAGTCATTGTATTCACTCCAACACACCTTCGTTGAAAGCCTAGTATATTCTGTGTACGTCCATGTCCAGGGTCCAGGTCGTTTTTATAGACTTCACATAATTTAATCCCAGAAAAGGTCCCTGGAAAATTGCTATTATTCTTATTGTTATTTTAAAAATGATAAAAAGAAAACTCAGAAAGCCTGCAATATTTGCCCATGGTCATAGAATTAGTCAGTGGCAGAGGTGAAATTCAATTATTCCCATGTTCTCTGTTAAAGGCAAACAATACTGTAACTTCTTTTATATGATATTTTTGTTTGAAATTATTGTTATTTCATATGAACTCAAGCTAAAATGTTTCAAATCAGTAGATAGCTTTACATTTCAAAGACACAAACTAAAAGCATTTTGTGCAAGTACACTGCAGAGTAATGGGCCCATCTTGTTGTGTTTAAAATATCAAGTTCCATGTGTGGTAGTGAAGAGTTCGTAGTTGGAAGGGGCATTTCTTTACAAATTGGACTTCAAGACCCATGGTGCATTTCTTCCTAGGTCTAATTTTTGTCGATCTGCTCTATGTCCTGCTTGGGTTTGACAGTCATCAAGAAAATGCCATTGACATACTCCCTCCTTCAGTAAAAATCTGTTAGCCACTCCATGGCTCTGATCCACCCATCGCCACTTTTCCTAACCCAGTGGTCCTCGAACTTCAGTGTTCATCAGCATCACCTGGAGAACAGGTGAGAACTCTGATTGCTGGGTCCCACCCCCAGAGTTTCAGTTCAGTCAGTCTAGGGCTGCAGGTAGCTGTTGTTGATTCATCCCTGAGTCATGATGAACACGTCCACAGCAGAACAAAATGCTGTCTGGTCCTGCAACAAAGTCTCATGACCATTTGGTGGTTGGAGCCATTTGATTCCTAGAATTTCCATTGGCTTATTTTCAGAAGTAGATATAAATTTTCCTTTTTAGCAGGTTCTCATGGAGCTCTGGAGGCACAGAGGTTGAGAGCTCAGGTGTTAACCAAAAGGTTAGCAGTTGAAATCCACCAGCCACTCCTTCGAACCCCAGTAAGGCTATTCTTCTTTTTCCCATAGGATAACCATGAGTTGGAATTCAGTGGCAATTAACAATGACAGCAACATGTTCTCAAGTGAGGCTCATGATGCTAACCCCAGGGTCATCCTTTGAGAACCACTGGCTTAAACCATGCCCACAGCTTTATAAATGGGACGTTTACTGAAGTCGTATCAATTATCCAGCTTGAACATTCTGCGGGGGTACTGACAGAATGAACACACCCCTTCAGCTCTCTGAAATTCACCTTTTTTAACTGTCAAATGAGGAAAATAGCATAATGATCCAAGTCTCACAGTTAGTTGAAAGAATTAAGTGAGAGAATGAGTGTTCACTACAGGACATGAACTAAGTGTTCAATATGCAATAATTGTTATTATCAAGTTACATGGTCTCACTCCCTCCTAGTTTCTCGTGCACACACTGTCTTCCAGCCAAACCAAAGTAATTAAAATATTTCAGAGGCAAACTCCCTCGCATTTCTATGGATACCATGATCAACGTAGCTACTTTCGTATGAAACACTCTCTGGCAGCTTTTCTACCTCTTCTGGTTGTAATTAAATCCTTCAAAATGCAAGTCGACACTCCAGTATATTCTTAGAAAGATAGTTTTGCTATCTCTTTCTGATGCCGTCATCCTTGTGTCCTAATTCTGCCCTCATGCTTATCACGCTTATTTACATATCTGTCTTGTCTTCCACAACAGATGATAAACCTGTTATGGATCATAGGATCTTATCTATCTTAGTAATCATGTTTTCTGTCCAGCATACGGCTAAGAGTAAAACCCCATTAAAACTGGAGTCTGGTGAATGAGTGAATTGTTTCTAGGCCTTATTTCCTAAATAGCAATACTGTTATTCAGTTTTGCCTATGTCACTCAGAAAAATAGAAACCCAAATGCAGAATTTGGGGAACCATTACAATTGGTGTACATTGTACACCTTAATTCTCACTGTTTCTCCTTATCTAAATAAGATGTAGCACCAGAGAGCAGATGGCTTAGGGAGACATTAAAATAAACATGAGTAACCCAAACCCTGCCATTCAATAACACTAATCACACCACATATTTTGGACAGTAACATCTCCTCTACTTGGTAATAGAACTATTGTGAAACATATGTTCTGGAAAAAGTGAAAAGAGATAAAGGAAAGTTAGCACAACTGCAACCTTGCCACTTGCTTTAAGATATTTGCCGTCTTTTTGGAATGTGAATTGAGTACACATATATGAAAACTCTCCATTTTGCAGGCTGTCCTAAGAACTATAACCATTCTATCATTCTCTTAAAACTCAACCTGCACTTTCTCTGAAACACAATCACTTTAATTTACAAAGACTTCATGTTCTAAAGCAAATAAGATTTGCATGAGCCTGGGGTTTCTCTTGAAACCCTGGTGGCATAGCGATAAGTACTATGGCTGCTATCCAGAAGGTTGGTTGTTCAAATCCTCCAGGAGTTACCTGAAAACTCTGTTTTACTCTGTCTCTAGAGTCACTGTGAGTTGAAACCAACATAAAGGCAGTGGGTTTGGGTTTTTGTTAGGCATTCTTTTGTACAAAAGTAATAACATCAACATAAATATTTTGCAATCCTTTAGTATAAACATTGTTGATATTTTTATTGAAAGGACCATTTTGTCTTACAGAAGTCTTACAGTTTTGTGTTTAGAACCCAGGTCTTGAAATGGTACATAAAAAAAAAAAATCAGTGAAGTTTTTGATCCTCTGCAGAAAGCCCTATGTTATAACGTATTTAAAATAAAATCAGCAAGACCACCTTTTGTATAAAAGAACATCACACCAGTCCGTTTCACAAATCTGTTGGAAAGCACCACTATACAGTTTTACTCTTATTAAATTTTCTACTTTGGCTAACTCTCCACCTGTTACTCCAGTCAAAACACTGAATTTCCAATGTCATTTTATTTTAAGGATTAATAGAGCCAGTACTTGATAATAATCCCAACACAGTATTTTTTAGTAACTTCATCAAATTCCTCTGAATTCGACTCATAAGTACTTAGCACAATAGAAGCATCTGGACGCAATGGCAGAACTGGCTCATCATCACTTACTTGTACTTTCTGTATTTCAGGCATTGTTTTGGGCCCTGTTGACACAAAGAAGAAAGTCAGACTTGTACCTTTTGCTCACCAAAATTCACTGTGGAATAAAGGAGACAGTCCCTTTAAGAAAATGACTATGACCCAGTGAATAAGTAGCCAGTAAAGATGTAAACCAAGTGTTACCAAAAGTGATGAGGTAAGGTAGCGACAGAGTGATCACTCAACTCAACTGGGAAGCATCAGTTGCACATGATCAGGTAACTAAAATGGCAAGATCTAACAGGCAAGAAAATCAAGGAAAATAACATGTAAAACACATGAAAAGTTCACAGACGGTAAAACAACTTCAGATTACCAACTCCATAAAGGAAAGACTGTGTCTAGTTTATGGGCTACTGCACTTCAGTACCTAACAGAGTCTCATGCATCATTTCTTGTGCAAGAAACACTAAGGGAAAGAGCAAATGGGTTATTGAAGTGTAAGTCTTCTGCTTTGCTGGTGACACTTATGGTAAGACCTGAAAGAGTACGGAATACCTTGAGCCAGGAGGTTGTTCGAGGATATGTGTCATAATAAGAATTCAGTACTTTTTTCCCTAGAGGGTATTGATAAACGTTAAAGGTTAAATATTCAAATTAAATTAAATGTTCAATTAATGAATTCCTTCTTTTGACAACTGTTTACTGAGCACCTACTGTGTTCAGTGATACTACAGTGAAGAACAATAAATTATGACTAGATGGTGCAAATGGCTGCTAACCGAAAGGTTTGAGTCTTAAGTCCACCTCGAGGTGTCCCAGAACAAAGACTTGCTGGTAGACTTCAAAATAGATAGGTTGGTGGATAGATTGGAGGATAGATGGATGCACGCATGCATGAATGAATGAACGAATAGATAATAAAGTGGTCATTAAAATCCCTATGGAGCACAGTTCTCTGCCCTGACACACATGAAGTCACCATCATTCGGAGTCGAATTTTATCTGGTGATTGATTCTCATGAAGCTTTCATTCTAATGGCATTTCGGACAATGAACAAAAGAAATAGCGCAGCTACAGTCGGCTGTGAAGCGAAGAGTCGGAAAACTATGTCTGTGAATTTAATCCTGTCCACTTTGTTTCTGTCAAAATGTAATCTCATTACACAGCCATATTCTTTAAGTATTCTCTATGGCTGCTTCACAAGTTCTGCTGGTGCAGTGGTTAGCTATTTGTTTGCTAGTTGAACCTACCAGGTACTCAAAGGAGGAAAGATGTGCCAGTCTGCTTCTGTAAAGATTACAGCCTCGGAAACCCTCCAAGGCAGTTCTACTGTCCTACAGGGTCACTGTGAGTCAGAATTGACCAGATGGCAATGGTATTGTGGCTGTTTTCAAGCTGCAGTGGTAAAGCTGAATGGATGAGACAAAAACTTTATGGCTTGTAACACCTAAAAGATCTACCATTTGGCCATCTAGAAAAATGTTAATCCCTGGTATAAAAGGGGAAAAGGAAAAAAAAGAGAACAGAGATTTAAAAAATGGAGAGCAGACTATCCCAGATAAGTGTTAGAATCCACCTTAAGGTGGTGACATTTAACTGAGGCCCAAAGTAGTCCTAGGTAAATGGTCAAATACTCAGATACTAACTAGAAAGCAGTTGGTGTGTTCATGCTGCCAACCTTTCGTTTAACAGCCAAGGTCTTCACTACTGCATGACTGGACCCTAATATCTTCTATTAAAGCAAGGCTAAGTAAGAACCACACACACCTGTTCTGAATGACTACAAATTCTTCTTCTTTTTTTTTATTTATTGTGATTGAGTGAAAGTGTACAATCCAGTTTAACTTTTCATGGCCCTCTATGTACAGCTCCCACTGCTCTCCCTGCCCGGTGGCAGCACACTGCCCCACTCCATTCTTTACATGTCGTATCCTCCTAACAATCTCCTGTCCCCTCCTCTTCACCAGTAGGACCACATCCCACAGATGCACAGAAACATTAAGTGCACGCATGACAGTGTCACTCTGTATCTCCGAGTCTAATCCATTCCTGTTCGAGGAGTTGACCTCAGTAATGATTTATGAACAGGGGCAGCATCAGGTCTAGGGGCCATGTTTCCAGGGGAACCCCCAGATCTTCAGGTCATCATTGCGGTCTTTTAGTGAAGTTCTCAGGGTGCACGCCTTTTTAATCTCGGGTTGCCCCAGGACTCAACTTTGTGAGCCCCATCATGGCTGTCACTGGTGGTGGTCAGGGAACACCTGGTTCTTCTTGTTGATGGAGTCACTCATTCTCATGGGTCTTTCTGTCTTCTGGGTTCTCTTTTTCTCATGTTGTTTTTGCTCTTGGTGATTATCTGTTCCTGCTGAGTTGCGACCACTTGAATTACTATAAATTCTTAAAGACACAGTTAGGAATGGATCTTACTTGTACCCTGGAGACTGCCTTTATTAAAATAAAACTCTGGTGGAATGCAGTACTTTTTTTTAAATCCAGCTCCCTCTTTGTCTATTAGAAAACACCTCTAGAACTGTCACTACCTAGGAAGGTTGTTAATAGGAGCAATGAGTACGTGGGTGACAGAGACAGGTGTGTCTCCTTCCAGGACCATAATGCTGGTCCTAGGAACAGTGCTTGTGTGGCAAAAGCCAATTAAGTCTACAGTTTTGCTGATTTTGCAGAGATTCCCGAGTGATTTTTTTCTTTCTCTCTCTCTCTCCCTTTTGAATGACAGAGCTGACAAAATGCTAACAAATTCAAAGTGCCATGCACTACATGAAGCCGGGAGAGTATTTCTAGAAAATGATGATAGTCTTCTGCACTAGTCAGAAAGGGGAGGGTTATTTTAGCCCTAATGCACTCCACGATATCCAGTTGTTTGTTTGAATTATTTATGTGTGTATTGCAATTTTTAAACTAGGAGCATCAGAGACACTTATGCCAGTGAGGAGTTAAGGACCTTGTATGTCTTTCGAAGGAGAATGCTAACTAGGGCAAGCGGCAGTGGCTGCAGAAATGAGTCCCATCCACTTCACAAGTCACAGGGGCCCAGCTGTTAGATGGACAATATAAAGATGGACTTAGTCACTTCCTAATTACATGAACTGAGGCACTCAGCATCACTCCTTCAAGCCTGTGTTTCTGGGTCTCCATCCTGGAAATCATGCATTCAAAATGAGTGTATTATTCCAAGACTTAGTGATATGCCTAAAGAATGAGATACATAACTAAATAATAAATATCAGCTATTTGGGTTATGGTTTACTTATTTTATTAGTATTATTATTCTGTTCCCAAATCCCAATGAGCACAAGAACACTCTAGCTAAACACTGGAAATTCTACTTCATACAAAACACCGTGGCTATTTTAATTATATGGAAGGCACAAATTCCATATAATACAAAATCCATAGGGAAAGTGGACCACTGTCTGATGAATATTCTTGAATGCTTGTTAAAATTGTCTCTCAACCTCTGTCCCCAAACCCACTGAATCACAGTCTTGATGGGGAAGGCAGTTTAATGGGTGGCTAATCACCACAGTAATTATCTGAAAACTTTGTGTTGTCGATCATGCAGACAAACACATACAATGCAAGATAAAGTGGACCCTCACTCTGAGAGAGGTACAGACATAATCAATTAGAGGTGGGAGAAAAGTTTTCGTTTTAAGACGTCTGTCCCAGTTGAGTCTGTCCTTTGGGATCATCGAAAGGTACAGTTTTATCAGGGCACTTTCAATCAGGTCAAGAGGAAGGAGAAGTATTTAGTAACAATTACCTTGCTATCATAATGGCCCTGTATTAATTATTGCATCTTTATGATGATTCAATTCATCCCAGTTTTCATAAAATAAGCCAGTGTCACAATGGTAGGAAAGACAACAATTAATGCATACAAATAAAAATAAAAGTTTTGAGGTTTAATGAATAAAAAGAAATCTGAGCCAGGATATATGTGTTCAGCCTAAATAAGAAAGTCTATATTGTTAGAGAACCTTCTTGTAGGATTTTTTGTTGGAAAGTCAAGTTCTTCCATTATCTAAATACCATCAAAGTTGAGTCACGCATTCTCCTTGAGGAAATGCAATACATTTTGTTCAAATCTAACTAGTAAAATATAGTAGACAACCAAAGAAGTCCCTTTAGGGAAGAAGTAAGCCAGACTGTCCATGTGTTCTATGAAGGAATACACTAGAAGAAGTGACTTCCCTACAGCACAAATAGAAAATATTTTTAAAACCATTTGAACAACTCAAACTGGAAGTCTCCAGACAAAACTGCAGAAGATGGGCAAGTCCTAAACCATTCTCTATGGAGTAACTGTGTTAACAAAGGAGCCCAGTGATATTTTTGATTGATGATGGTAGCAGAACGATAACAAAAATAACAGACAACCTGCTGCCATCAAGTCGATTCGTATTCACAGCAACCCTATAGGACAGAGTAGAAATGTCTCATAGGATATCTAAGACTGTAAATCTTTAAGGAAGCAGACTGCCAAATCTTTCTCCTGTGAAATGATTGCTGGATTGAACTGCAGCCTTTTTGCTTAGCAGTGAAGTCTAATCAAAGCACCATTAAGGATCCCTCACAAAACAAGAGTGGTACAAAATTCACTGGCGGTACAATGATTGTGAAAGGCACTCGCAGCATCTCAGTACTATCTAATCTTCCATGCAGTCTTTCCATTAATCATCTGTCATCTTATGAGATGTTTCTTACATAATTCCCATTTTACAAATGGAAAAAAAATCACCTTTGAAGAAATTAAGCACATTACCTTAGGTCAGCAGTCTAGGGGTATCTACTCCAAGATTTGAACCCAGGTCATATGATTTCTAAGTCAGCTTTCTTTAAATCTCAATTTAAAATTGCATTTCTTAAGATAAAAATATGTGTTTGTTGACTGTGTCTTTCTTTCATTTCTTTCCCGTATGTATTACTTTGCTATCCCACATTAATCATCTCCATTACTTTTCCCTCTTTATTCAGGGAAACTCTTTCCATGATAGCAATAGCCACAGCTGAATACAACACATCTTCCTCTCTCAACAGTGAATGCCATCTCTAACCAAACGTTGTCTCATTTCCCCCTGAGGACTGTGGCTGCTTTGGCATTCTTCTCATGATTATTTCTTCAGGCAGACACAGCTAATTAGTTTAAGCAAAGAGACAAAGTTGTTTCACCACCATAGTGATAGGAGTTTGTTTGGGGACAAGAAGAGAGAGAGAAAAAAATAGCATCAAAAATACACCTAAGCTCTAACAGTAGTAACCTTAGGGCTTTATTTTATAAAGTTGAATCCTGGGGTTCTGCATTAAATATTTTCTCATGGTTTGCCTAAAAAACAAATAATCATCCAATGAAGTAACAACAGCAACTTATTTTTCCCAACAATAACAGAGTAGCACCCATTAGAGGAACCCCTGTAGATGCCTTTGCATTCTTGAGAAAATACCATGACATTAAGCTCAGGATGCGACACAGTTGGCAGAATATCCCTTGAAAATGCTTTGCCTTTCAGCTGCAAAAGTTCCTCTAACAAAGTGGATGTTAGAAGGAGCTTCTAGGCACCGCTGGCTATGTCTATTGCTCATTATCTCCTCATTACAGGGAACCTGAAGGGGATGAGGCGAATGCCTTCAGAAAGACGCATTCATGTTTTATTGATTGCCAGCAGAGCTCAAGTCTCTGAATTCTCACATGTTGGGATATTTTGTTAGGAAAATAAGCACAGTAGACCCTTGTTTACATGCCCTCTTCCTTCTGGTTCAATTGATTCCAGCATAGTACAAAATCGAGCATCTTCTCCAATTAGGTTCTCATGAGCCCCACCACGCACGCACAAGAGCCAGGCTTTCTGTAAGCACACTGCATAGTCTTCAAAGAGTCAAAACACATCTCATTGACTTAAACCCCTCTTTTGATGGATGAGGAAAGCAAGGCACAAGTGACTGAATTGGTTCATCTGTGGTCACGCAGTAAGTGGGCGACAAAGATTGGTTTGAAATTCCTGAGGTCTTAATCATACTTTTTGACTATTTGAACAAGGCTGTATGTATCTCCCCATTCCTGGAGGAAAAATAATAAAATGGCAGTTTTAAAGTTTCCTATGTTGCCCATAACACACATAGTCTGGAGTACATCTAACCCTGCTATGATAATTGAACTCATGGAGAACACAGATTGTATTCAGGCTTGATAAACTGGGAGGCAATGGAACTGAGCTATTTCAGATAATAGATCAGAGAAGAAATGTAGGAGATTTCATCCTAAATAAAGACATAGCTTAGTGGAAGCATGAGAACAATCTTAAGGAGCAGAGAATTGATGGAACACCAAGGGCAGAGGCAAGTAGAACCAAAGAGAAAGTGGTGATTATCTAAGGGAATTTAGAATCAGGCAAAATAACTAGTATAACACTGGAGAAGTATTAAACTTGTTGAATATCAGTTTCCAGGCTGGTAAAATGGAAACAATAATGTTACCTCATAGATTTGTTATGAAAATTGTATTAGACCACATTAATAGCAACTATTCATTGGAGAACTGGTACATGTCTGCAAGTATTCAAAGCATTCATGTGCGTTAATTTGCTTTTGTATTTATAACAACACTATAAATTAGATGCTATTATCTCTATTTGACTGATGGCAAAACTGAAGCATAAAAGAAAGCTTCAAATTGAAAGATCAAAGAGTTTTTATTGAAGTATGCTGACTCCAGAACACATATTCTTCACTTTCACTTTAGATAAAGGATATTTTAAGGACTTTGAACTGAATACGCAGTATCTACCCAAACAACGGCAGCTTCTACTAGTGGTATTTAAAGATTCAATTAAGGATGTCAATCACAATATTAATCCAGATTAATTTTTCCATCTTATACTCTTAATAACATCAAGACCATACTCTTAATAATACCTACAAAATCTGTTTTGCCACACAAGGTAACATAATTACAGGCTCTGGGGATTAGGGCACAAACAACTTTGGGAACTATTATAACATTTACCACACTGACTTAGCAATGACAACAGAAACAACAAAATCTATTATGAGGATTTACACACTTCTCAGGAAAACTGAGAATTCCAAGAAGGCTTTGAAATTATCTGGAATTATAAACCAGAAGGAAACTTGTACTCTGAGAATGGCTTAATGGTCTCTCTTTCTGTAGAGCCACATTTTGCTGTTCATCCAATCCACGTAGCACAATACGGTTGCCCAACATCTTCTGATTTTATGATACAGGTGTAGCCACCTGCAGCGATTTTCTTGGTTGTTGCTTGAATCAGATTCCCAGTAAAACTAACACCTTGAGTTCACCCCTAGTCCAAGAAGCCAGACAGATTTCTGACATGATCAAATATAATATAACAAAAACACAGCTATGGAAGATCTACAATAAGGCTTAAGGAAGGCATTGCAAACATGAAATGCTGAGTTGTCCCTGAGCAGGAGGTGTCATTTTAAATCCTTTTGACTTTGAGTATTATGTGCCCACGGGACTACGGTATTCCTCTCCAGAGCCATAAGACAATGTTTGGCCAAAAAAACATATCTTCAAATACATAGTTAACACGATTCACGTATGTGAAATGACCTTGCATGTGCAGCTCAATGATACATCAAGAGTAATCACGAGAATCTCAGAACATGAAACAAACTGTATCGAAGCCACTTAAGAGCTGATGGAGAGTTTTACATGCATGGAAAAAATAAAGGCAAGAAATATGGAACATCAAGGTCATATCTCCATGTGTGAGCATCAGTCATCAGTGCTTCAGTGCTCACTAGTCAAAACTGACCAAGTGTCCTTTGACTGCTGTCTTGTAACTGCACTGGACTCAGCTACCCAAAGGAAATGAAGATTGCCCAAGATCCCACTTGGTTGAGATACTCTGGGTAAATATAAAGGTAGGATAGCAGTAGTGGAAAACCAACCTAGCTAGAAGGAGAAAAGAAAAATTTATTCATTCAAATATTTCTGAGTTCATATTTCACTAGAAATTATTTATTAACATTCACTAAGTCTAAGGCCAGTTGATTCTCAACCAGGGGTGATTTTGCTTTCATCCCAGAAGAATTTCACAATGTCTGGATTAATTTTCATTATTATACCTAGGACACTGCTACTGGTACAACAAGGTCAGGGGTACTACCAATCATCCCCCAAGACACTGGGCAGTACCTACCCAACCCTCCCCCAAAAGAATTATCTGCCCTTAAATGTAAGTAGCACTGGAGTTGATAAACTCTGCACTTGGTACCGTGCTAGTCCTTGGAGAAAAGCTGATTACATAGACTAGATATGGTCCTTCATGCAGTACATATCTCTGAGTGTTGTGTCCACAGGTTGGGAGACACCTAAAATAGGATTAAGGTCAGTGAGATGGTGCACTGTAGGGCTGAAAGAGCCCACGCATTTCTCCTGCTGTGCCTGTTTCTCATGCTGTGGCAGCTTGCACACTGTGTGATGCTAGAAGCTCTGCCAACAGTATTTCAAATACCAGCAGGGTTACCTGTGATGGACAGGTCTCAGTGGAGCTTCCAGATTAAGACAGTAGAAAGAAGGGGCTGGCTGTGTACTTTTGAAAAAGAAGGAGACAGTGTAAGCCTTACCGATAATAGCAAACCATTTTTTGGCATAGTGCCTGAAGATGAGTACCTCAAGTTAGAAGTCACTCACCATATGACTGGGGAAGAGCAGTCTCCTCAAAATAGAGTCAAATTTAATGACACAGATGGAGTCAGGCTTCTGAGACTTTTATGTTCTGATGTGTGATGAAGGAACAGCAGTAAATAACTATTAATATCTGGAACATAGAATGTATGATCTATGAATCTAGGAAAACTGGAAGTCATCCAAAATGAAGTGGAAAGCACAAAAATCAATATCCTAGGTACCAGTGAGCTGAAATGGATTAATAGTGGCCATTTTGAATCAGACAATCTCATGGTCTACTATGGAAGAAATGACAAAATGCGAAGAAATAATGTCACGTTTGTAGTCCAAAAGAACATTTCAAGACCTATTCCAAAGTACAAAGATGTTAGTGATTTGATAACATCCTTATAACCACAAGGAAGAGCAGTTAATACAAATAGTTAATCTCATTTTTTTTCCCAACGACTAATGCCAAAGATTAAGAAATTGAAACTTTTTACCAACTTCTGCAAGTCTAAAATTGATCAAACATGCAATCAACATGCACTGATAGTTTCTGATGGCTAGAATGCAAGTGTCAGAAGTGAAGGATCTGTGGTTGAAAACATATGGCCTTAGAGAGGGGACTAACTCTGGAGATTGCATGATAGAATTTTGCAAGGCTAGTGATCTATTCATCATAAACACCTTTTTCAACAACATAAGTGGTGGCTATGCACGTGGACTTCACCAGGTGGAATATATAGGGATCAAATAAACTACATCTGTGGAAAGAGACAATAGACAAGCTCAGTATCTGCTCATCAAAACAAACCCGGAGGCTGACTGTAGAACACCATGAACTGCTTTTATGCAAGTTCTAGGTAAAGCTAAAGAAAATGGCGAGCAGATCCACTAAAGCTAACATATGACCTTGAGTAGGTCCAGCTCAATCTGAAGGCCATTTCAAGAACACATTCAACACTGATGACTAAAGTTCAACACTGATGACCGAAGATCAAACAAGTTGTGAAATAACATCAAGAACATCATCCGTAAAGAAAGCAACAGATCATTTAAAAAGAAAGACTAAAATGCATATTGTAAGAGATTCTGAAACTTGCTCTCAAATGAAGAAGTAGCAGAGGCAAATGGAAAAAAAAATGGTAAAGTGAAAGGGCTGAAAAGAAGACTTTAAAGAGCAGCAGGAGATAAATAAATTAATAATGTATTAGAATGAAATGTGCAAACGCATAGAATTGTAAAACCAAAAGGGAAAATCTCATTTGGTATTTCTCAAGCTAAAAGAACTAAAGGAAAAAAAAAATCAAGCCTTGAGTTTCCATGCTGAAGAATTCTACTGAGAAAATATGGAACAGTACAGGAAGCATCAAAAGCAGATAGAAGGAATACACTGAGTAACTACACCAAAAAGAATTTGTTGATGTTCAGCAATGTCAGAAGGTAGCATATGGTCAAGAACTGACTGTACAGAAGGAAGAGGTCCAAGCTGTACTGGAGGAACAGAAACAAGTGTCCAGGAATTGATGTAATACCAACTGAGATGATTCAACAAATGGACACAGTGGTGGTGGTGCTCACTTGTCTACGCCAAGAAAGTTGGAAGACAGCATTCTGGGCAGCCGACTAAAAGAGACCCATAAGTGCGCTTATTTCAAAGAAAGATGATACAGATGGACATGATTGAACAATATCATCAATATCACATACAGGTAAAATTTTGGTGAAGATCATTCAAAAATGGTTGCAGCAATACATCAACCAGAAACTGCCAGGAGTTTAAGACAGATTCAAAGAGGATGTGGAATAAAGGTTACCATTACTGGTATCATTTGGATCTTGGCTGGATGCAGAAAATATCAGAAAAAGGTTTACCTGTGTGTTTTCAACTGTGCAAAAGCATTCAACTGTATGGATAATAATGAATTATAAATAACATTTCAAAGAATGGGAATCCCAGAATACTTAATTGTACTCTTGGAGAACATCCACATGAACCAAGAGGCATTTGTTGGAATAGAAAAAGTGGATTGTGTGTGTTCTAAAGTCAGGAAAGGCGCGTATCAGGGTTGTGTCCTTTCATCATACTTTTCAGTCTGTATGCTGAGCAAATAATCTGAGAAACTGGACTATAGGAAGAAGATTGTGGTATTAAAATTGAAGGAAGACTCATTAACAGCCTGCATTATGCAGATGACACAACTTTACTAGCCAAAAACGAAGAGAAATTGAAGCACTTACTCATGAAGATCAAAGACTACAGCCTTCAGTGTGGATTATACCTCAACATAAAGAAAACAAAAATTTTCACAACTGAACCATGAAGACCAGAATGAATGAAGCAAATATTGAAGTTGTCAAGGATTTCATTTTACTCAGATCCACAATCAACATCCATGGAAGCAGCAATCAAGAATTCAAGCCACATATTGCACTAGGCAAATCTGCTATAAAAGACTCCCTAAAGTGCTGAAAAGGGAAGGGTCACTTTGAGACCTGACTCAAACCATGCTATTGTCAGTTATCCTATAGGCGTGCTAAAGCTGGGTAACAAGGAAGACTGAAGCACCGGTGCCCTTGAATTACGGTGTTGGCAAAGGATATTGAAGAAGAAACAATCTTTCTTGGAAGAAGTACAGCCAGAATTCTCCTTAGAAGCCGGGATGATGAGACTTCAGCTTATGCATTTTAGAAATGTCAACAGGAGGTACCTGTCCTTAGGGAAGGATATTATGTTTGGCAAAGTAGAGGATCAGCAAAAAAGAGGGTGATCTTCAGTGAGATGAACTGATCCAGTGGCTGCCACAAAGGAACAAGGCTGAGCAGTGCTTTCTTTTGTTCTACTTAAGTTCTCTGTCCGTTGGAGCCAACTTGATGCTACCCAACAACAATAACAATAGGAGTGAAAGAAATTATCTTCCGATTTGACTTGTTGGGCTTTTGTCACCATTTAAAAAACCTTTTCTTGGGGTGTGGGAGGAGATATCCAGCCAAATAAATACTAGAAGCTATGTTAGGAGCTAGACAACAACAACAAAAAAGCACTTGTCCAATCCATTCGTGTCCAAAAAATGGACCTTCGTTATGATTTATGGGCAAAGGCAGCATCAGGGACAGGGTCCATGCTTCCAGGGGAACCCCAAAACCACAGGACCATCAACTGCGGTCTTTCAGTGGAAGCCGCATATACGTGGGCTTGTAAATTTATACAGGAATGTACATTTTCCCTCAGTCATAATAGAAAAAGAAAAAAAATAAAATAACCTCCCCCCCAAAAAAGGAAGTTTTCCAGTCTAAGGAATACTAGACAATAAACTAGGCCAAGGAGGGGAAAAATCCTAAATCTATTGCTGTTCAGTGAATTCCACAACTTTAAATGCATATATGAAATGAATGAAAAGTGAAAGTTGCTCCAGTCAGTTTAAGGAAATAACAGCAAAAAAGGTTATCCAAATCACAAATACAATGACTCATTTACTTGCAGAGCAAGCAACTAACTACTTTGCAGCAACTGATGTTCAAGATTAAGGTCTCTTCAAGGTGCTTTTAACTTAAACTCACAATTTTCGTGTCTAATAAGGGCAGGGAGCGCATGAAATATTTCAAGTTATTTTGCGGCCAAAGTGATTGACTTCAACTATGTTTAAGTCTTAGAGTTGGATGCCATTTAGCAGTATTATAACTTTTTGAAATAACTTCCAAGGTATTCTAGATGAAGAAGACATTGTCATTTAATTCCACCTCACACTAATACAGTTGGGACAAAGTGGAATGTAGTTCTTACGTCTTGCATGTATCTTCAATGCAGGCATTTCAAGCTCTTAGATGTGTGTACATTTGTGGGTGTGTGCCCATTTGTGTGTTTGTGTGTGGGTCTACTTGTGTGTGTGCGTGTGTATGCATGACTGCACGCAGCCTTCATATGACACAGAAGTGCCCTGTGAGACAATATAATCCTTGTCCCAGATGTTTTTGTAATCACATTCACTGTCAATGTGGGATATTATTTAATGCTCCTTATAGCTGATAATGAGTGGAACAAATAGGTACGCAGTTCGTATATCTTGCCTGTCTCTCCAATGTAGACTTCTTACACTTCTGTGATGCTGTATTATAGTAATATTATCACACTTCTTTGTGGACAGCTGGCACCCAGTAATTGTTCTTTGTTGTGGTTCCTCAGTACTCTGTGTAGTTCAGCTTTCCCCTGTGCCGTCCTTCCTAGTTGACAACTGGATGATGTATTCAGTATTAAAAATATATAAATAAATAAAACGGAAAAAAAATGTTGATTCCAGTTCATAGTACAAGAGTCCCCAGAGAGCTCCCAGGCTGTCACCTTTATGGAAGCAGGCTGCCACACCTTTTTCCCAAGGAGAAGCTGGTGGATTCGAACCATCAGACCCTTGTGAAATTCTTCCACTTACATTTCAAGAAATAGCAATGAATTGTATACCGTTGATTTATAGATAGAAAAAGCAAATAGGGATTCTGGAAATGTCAGTGCTGGGAGAATACACTGCATGATACAGTCTGACTTAGAAATTTCAGGAGTTTTATTTTTAATAAGAGATTCCAATACTTCCAGAGAAGAGATTGGAAAATACAATTTTGAAGAGTCCAGTATTTTCAAATTAAGTTTTATTACATTCATTTCAGATTGTGATTTGCACCTGAGGATTACTTCTCACATTCTCAATTTGTATTATATGTCACTGCATAGTTTATGACTTGGATGCAGAGATCTGTGAATGTTATTGACATAGCAACAAGGGAACCTTGAAAATTGTGTTGGACATGGGCCCACTGTCGTAGTTGTAAATCCATATTAGCATTGCTTGGCTTAGTATCAGCATACAAACTCATCTGCAGTGCTAAGTATTTCTTTTTACAAAGATGAGTTGTGAATATGTCTCCTTTCTTCAACTACCCCGTATCTCAATGTAGTTAAAAAGAGGATTACATCCTTACGATTTATGAATTAAATATTTCATTATAGTAAGTTAAAGCCACCCAGAAAAATATAAAGAAAGTGGTAAAAATGTGTGCATGTCACCCAGTACTCTCCCATAAGCCAAATTACCACTGTTATCATTAGGCAAACTCAACAATATTTTGCATGAGAAATACTTAGCAGCTGCACATCTACAAATCTATAAATGTTTTGAAGAGTGATTGTGGGGTTCTTAGAGATAAAAAGAAATGTTTCTTTTCTACTAGGGAAGTCACATTTTCCATGAAACAAGGCTAAAGTACATAGATTCTACGCAACCCATGAGCGTGCTTCAAACACAGAAATGTCCAAGCTCACTCAACCATGGGGACAATGAGATATTTAAAAATACCAGATAGTAGTTTTATGTTTTGCCTAAACAGAGTATATACAAAGCATGTTGATGTGGTAATTAAAATGATATCGGTGCCACTGTGGGAACTGATTCCTCCAACCTCCACACAACGGAATATGATGCCAGTTTACTTTTCAGTAATCACTTCTTTTAACCAATGATGAGTTCAAACAAAAAGCCAGACCACAGCCCACATTATTTTACCAAAAAAAAAAAAAAAATTATTTACAGCTATTTATATTTCTTCTAAGGATCCCTGGTGGCACAAAGACTTAGAGCCAGGCTACTATCCAAAAGGTCTGAAGTTCAAGCCCACAAGCCTTTTTGCAGGAGAAAAGACCTGGCAACCTGTGTCCATGAAGATTGCAAGTCTATGATATCACATCCTGCAATTTTACTCTGTGCTATAAGATGTCTATGAATTGGAATTGCCTGAATGGCACACAATAAGGACAACATGTTTCTCTTACCTTTCTGTGATCGATAGGCCTTAAAAGGACCCCAATAATAATGACCTTCTGATATTCATACCTTTTTCAATCCTATGTCCTTGAGTATGGGGACTTACTTTCAGGTCATACAGAACATAACAGTGATGGGATATCATGCTCTTGAATACAGGTTTGACAATTAAGTCCACTGACTTAATTGTTCTAAGTGCTACACACCACACTGCTGAATATCACTCTGGTCCCCTTTGAAGTACTCCTCCTGGGAAGCTATGACCCAATGCCAGTGCCTAGTCTACTCTTCAAAGAAATTTTGGAACTCTTTCTGGAATTGCCATTGTGCACAGTGGCATGGTGGCAACTTTGTAAACTCAATTATATAGTAGTCTATGAGAGACTTCTTAGCCAGCAAACAAATAACTGAATTGGAACACCCTCCCTACTCACCTGACCTGGCCCCCAATGTTTTTCTTTACCTGAAGATAAAGGAAATATTGAAAGGAAGACATTTTGATGACATTCAGGACACTAAGGGTAATCTACAACAGCTCTGATGGCCTTCCAGAGAAAGAGTATGTTAACACTTTTTCTAGGATGAATTCATGAACTTAATTGGCAGTTGTCATATGTTATACTAAATGGTAAGGGTGATGGGTGTCACTCCTTGACTACACTGCATTAGGTAAGACTCAGTCTTGTAAGCAGATATCCCCTAGTCTCTCTTGTTCTTCTATTGGCTGCTATATTGTGAATTGCCTTTGGGGAGGGCCATGGATCAGGAAACTGAATGAAGCCTCTAAGATCTGAAAGAAAACTTGAGAGAACAACCAGCAAGAACCCTCATGCCCCAAACCCATGCTCATAAGGAGATTCATTTTTCCAGTGCTATAAATGAGTTTGGAAATGGATTCAACCCCAGCTAAGCCACCAGTGAGAATGTAGTTCTTGATGACACTTTGATTGCAAACTTAGAGACGACCCAGCTAAACCATGCTCATATTCTTGACCTATAGTACCCGAGAGCTAATAAATGAGAAGTTTTTCAATGTTTTATTCACGTAGCAATTTGTTCTGCAGTGATAGCTAATATAATTTCCTACATCAAGCAAAAGTATGGAAAAAAATGTAATGAATGCAACATATGGATGCCGTAGTGTGACAGTGTAGATAGAAGTGAATTATTTAACGTGTTTTCTTGGGAAACAAAATGCGAGTCAGGGGAAAAAAGTTATATAGAAGCATTATTTTAAGGGAATCGGAACTCTAACGTTAATTGCTTCAGTAAATATCCTGTTTTCACGTAGAAGAATTCTTGGTCATGCTCCTGGTCCCTGGTATAGGTAAAAGCAGGAAGCAGGATTCTTCTTTATAGACTTATACAGGCTATAAGTCTTCCTGTGCTTTTCTTTTCTATTTATCATCTCTTATGCTGGCAATGTTTGTTCCCATTTTACAGATGAAAGAGTGTTTATATGAACAGATGAGGAATAAAGCAGATTTAATTCATACAATACAAGACAGTTCATGGACAATGACACAACTAATCTTCAAAGCGACCCTGTGTGCACCATTTCTCGTCAACATTTTACTGATGAGAAAACAATTTAAAGTGATTTATCCACAAGTGCTCCCTCTTTAAGCAGCAGAATGGGAATCCAAGCCTCTGTATCTCTGATCTCAAAGCCAGTGTTTTTTCTATGACAGTTCTGCTTCTCTGTGAGTAAAAACACAGCTCATTTCTCATTTTTATGATAATACTCGGGGAGTAATTAAAAAAAAACCCTTGTTACACTTCATAAAGCATATTTTCACATGTATCTTCTCAATTACTTTTATTGTTGACTTAGTTTCCTGGAGCTTCTGTAAAGGAAATATGAAAAGTGAGTGACTTTAAAAGCAGAAACTTATATTCTTACAGTGCTGGAGGCTAAAAGTCCAAATCAGCACCTCAGCCAGGTGGATTCCTTCCTTGTCAAAAGCCACAGCCCTTCCTTGGTTCCTTAGCAGCCAGCACAGGTAGTCTGCCTTTCACTAAAGTGATGAGGTTTAAGATCCATTCTACACTGGTATGGCTTCAATTAACATAACAATGAAAACTCGATTTCCAAACGGATTATATCCATAAGTAGAGGCATTAGAATTCCGACACATAGTTTTGGGAGACACAAATCTGTAACAATTGTTTGATAAGTGCATTCTTTTTAGAAGTGCCTTTTTTCAAGCCTTAAAACATCAATATGTACAAGAAAGAGAAGAGCTGTTGTACTGGTTGGAGCAGAGATGCTGGGAAGGACGGGGGCATGACTCTGGTTGACCTTGCTCTTCTCCTTATGCTCCAGAGCCCCATAGAACATATCTTGAAGGAAAAGTTGTTTCAACTGATCCTCATCACACTCTCCAGTGTATAAAGAAATAGAGATTACCTTTATTTAATATACCAAAACCTCTCTGTGGGTTAGACCGGTTTCTCAGAGCACTAACATGGATTCAGAAACATCTAAACAAAGGTGCCGTAATCTAGGAGACCAGAAATCTGATCTCAACCCTTCCTCAACTGTCAGCTCTAAAGAAGTTGGCCTTCCCAGTTACAGGATGTTCATATAAGTCATTTTTGAGCACCCAAAATATTTAACATCTCTGATAGCCTAATAAAACCATACTGAATATATTGGCCTTGTCTACCTGAAATACAAATGATAAAGGAGCATCATCTCATAATTCATACTGATAACAAGGCAATTATAGCCAAACCAAGTGCTGTGAAAGCCAATAAAGCCTAATGGTTAGGAACTATTTTTTATCAGTGCAAAAGTAGGCAAGTTACTCTGTCTTTCTTGCTCAGTTTCTTTAACTGAAAATTGACGTGATAATAACAGTATCTCATAGAATTGCTGTGACAGTTGAAATAACATATGGAAAAGTACCTAAAATATGGTAAGACTCAGTCATATTAGCTATCAATAGAAATATGAATTCTTTGTAAGGTAAATATTATTTTAATTTTCAGATCTAGATTTGTATATGTAGAAAACATAGCTGGAAAATCTGTGGAAAATTGCCTCAGTGAAGAGCAACACACTCTGTCTAATATAACAAAATAGAATTTCAATTTACTTCCAATGAGACCAAGTCCTTCTAGAACACTGAAGTACTGAATGCCAAATTATTTCATTCAGATCGAAATGAAATGTCCCAAGCTTCATAAAATAAGGTAATTGACTTTTGCTTTTACATGAAACTACTACTTGCCCACACAGTAGAAGCCACAGTGTTATAGCAGTTAAAAACTTGTCTGCTAAGCAAAATGTTTGCAGTTCAAATCCACCAGCTGCTCCAGGGAAAACCTACAGTAGTTCTACTCTGTCCTATATGGTCACTATGAACTGGGACTGATTTGACAGCAATGGATTTTGACCCCAAAAGTGTCATTTCTGATTAAACAAGATTGGTGGATGGAACTCTAGTTGAGATGACAGATAAGCCATAAGTCCCCTTTATAAGCTTCCTTGGCTGTCTTGTCTGCAGCTCATTACCTTTTAGAACATAATGACACCACATGCTTACTTCGCAGAAAGCAGGTCACTCAGAAGAAAGCACATAGGCAAGAAGTCAAGGTCTCCTCCTGGTTTTGATATTGCTTCTTCCCCTCAAGCAATGGCATGCACACTGTGGAGCAGGAAGAAACAGCTGTCAGACTCAAGGGGAATTTGGGCCTCTTAATCTACAGATTCTACTGTCAGTTTCTGAAGACTAATAGGTCAACGAGAGGCTCCATGTATTTTTGGGAAAAAAAATGCACGGACCTCAGTGGGTTCCCATTGAGTTTTTAGCTAACAGATTGAACTAGTTTAAATACCCGGGTGAAGCCCCTTACAGAAAACAGAGTGTTCTCTGTACTGAGTCACAGTTCTCATGGTTAGAGAGTGTAAGTTTCTTATCTACTTTTTCATGCACCTTCAAATCTGGCTTCTGCACAACACATGCCACGCTAAAATAGAAATGAATCTACGAATCAGAATATCTCAGTTTTTCCTTTTCTCCTGACTCTTAACTCTCCGAATTCTGATTGCCAAGTTATTTAGCTATTCTAGGCCTTAGTGTGCTCCCTGTGAAGTTGAAATTATTACAGTCCCATTTAATGAAACAGGGAAAACCAGGACCAAAGAGTTTAAGCTTTTTGTGTAAGGTCACAAAACCAATAATAATAGAGGCAGGTTGAACTCAGGTGTTTTAGCACCGAGTGTTCTTAACCCCATTGTTGTCTCATCCCATGCTGAATGCTTATGAAATCATGGAGAACAAGTTCCAGTGTGTGTTGCCAGCTGTCACAGAACACAACCTTCTCAAATTCTAATTTAGTGAAGTTAGGCTTTCACTAACTTATGAACCTTACTTAACTCTTTGGAGCTCTGTTCCCTCCTGTGTCAAATGTAAAGCGAGAATAATAATAGTAGATAGGTCTTAACTTTGTTTCAAGGACTAAATGGGTCATTACTTACAAAGAGCTTAGAACAGTAGTAAGTCCTAGATAAATACTGGCGCCTCTCCTGTTCTTCTTCTTCTTAACATTGTTCTCTGATGGGACCTGGTGATGTCAAGCAGGAATGAGGATAAAGCCAATACCAGTCATCAAACAAGTGTTTCTACATCAGTCAAACTCAAGCACATGGCCTAATTAAAATATGTATATATATATATATATATCATATGCCATTAATGTTATTTTAAAAACAATTATATTACTAGAAGGAAAAGTTTGGGCTAAGGCTACAAGTGTAATTTCTTGGCAATGGAAAAGCATTAGCATCACCTGGGAGCTTCAAAAACTGTCGTGTCCAATCTCTATTTGAGAACGAATCTCTGAATGTGGAATCCGGGTTATTATTTTACAGCTAAAACATTCCATACCAGTTACTTTGGAGTTAAGAAGGGGTCAATTAAGGACTTTAAATTCTCTGAAGGGTCTTTACTAGGCAGTGAGTGTGGCTATAAATTGCTAAGTAAGGCCAAAGATTTTGCATGATTATCTATATCCATATCTGTATCTCCATCTATATATCGATATTCATATTCATACACCTATGAGGAGTCCCTGGGTAGTGCAAATTGTTAAGTGCTCAACTATCAGCCAAAAAGTTGGCAGTTTGAACACCCCGAAGCAGCTCAGAATAAAGCCCAGTCTACTTCCAAGAAAGCCCTGGTAGTGTAGTGGTTAGGTACTGCGGCTGCTACCAAAAGGTCAGCAGTTCACATCCACCAGGTGCTCCTTAGGAATGCTATGGGGCAGTTCTACACCACCCTATAGGGTTGTTACAACTCAGAACATACTGGACATCAATGGGTTTACCTACTTCCAAAAGGAAAACTCTATAGCATGTGTTTGTGCTCTGTACACTTGGGGGCACCATAAGCTGGAATTGATTTGACAGTGACTTGTTGGTTTACTGATTACTTTTGTTATTGCTGTCAGCTTTGGTTTGGGTTTTATATGTACCCTAGGAACCCTGCAGGTGTGGTTAACTGCTACAGCTGCTAACCAAAAGGTTGGCAGTTCAGGTCTTCCAGGTGCTCCTTGGAAACTCTATGGGACACTTCTACACTGTTCTATAGGGTCACTATGAATCTTTTGTTTACTAGTTGTTTTTTTCCTTTGGTTTTATATATGCTCTGGTGGCACAATGGTTAAGAGCTACAGCAGCTTACTGAAAGGTCAGCAGTTGAAATCCACCAGTTTCTCTTTGGAAATCCTACAGGGCGGTTATACTTCGTCCCATAGGGTCACTATGAACTAGAATTGCCTCAGTAACAAGTTCTTTTTTTTAATTATTATTATTTTTGGTTTTATGCATGTATATATCTATAGCTCCATAAAAGATCAAAGCCCAAAGCTATTTCACCAAACCGATTCTGACTCACAGTGACCCTATACTGATACGTGCATGTGCATGTGTCCATATGTATGCATCTATGATTTTTTTCATTTGTCACTTATTTAGACATCGATTTGTTTCTTGTGATGAATTCTCCTTAGGGGTCAGAATAAAGAAGCTTCTGGTTGTCTCCAGTATTTCTTAAAGTTGATCTCAACTCCCACTTCCCCAGACTCGACTATTTCATATACAAAGTGACGTTATTCACTGGAAGCCACCCCAATCCAATTTAAAGAATGACCGTATGACTCCTGACAAATTTTTTTCTGGTTGGCTGGGTATTCAAGAAGTGAATTCAAAACTGTTTAAAATGCTGGGACTTAAGATCCCTCTGACATTGTATCATAAAAATAAAAAGCAGAAGAAAGCGAAATGTGCTTCACATTATCTTTGACATAGCTTTATTTCTTCCAGTTTTAAGCATGGCTTTCCATTGCTTTTTATGATGTTGAAAACCAGGAATATGTATCAGCTCCTGGGCCACAAAGTCATGACATGTAGTCTCTGTGAGCAGAAGTTACTAAAGAAACAGTGACTTTTATGAGTAATTTGTGTTCTTCCTTGAAATAGAACTGCTCTCCTACCCGGTAGAACACCCAAGCTAGCTGGCCAGGATTGTAGATTAGCAGAAGAACCATGTGAACACCCGAGTGTTTGCACAGCCTGCAGTCTACAAAAAGCCAAAACCAAGTCCACGATCCTTGAGTAGATTCTGACTCATCCCAGTTCTCTAAGACAGAGCAAAACTGCTCCATGGTTTTCCAAGGCTGGGATCTTGACAGAGGCAGACTTTCTCCCACGGAGTGACTAGTGGGTTTGAACCACTGACTGTTCAGTTCACAATCAAGTGCTCAACCACTGAGCAACCAGGGGTCCAGCAGTCCATGGAGACTGCTCCATACATGTGTCCCTGCTCAGTCTCCAAGTGCCATGCTGTCTTCATTGTTTGTGCTTATTCAACTGAAGTTTTTCCTCCATCAGTAATGGTGCTGGAAGCCACATACATGGAAATGAAAGGATGATATCAACTTCCAGAGAAGCTGTGGTCCGTCTGTGAGCTTGGGAGGGAGACAGAAAAGGAAACACACTGACAAATACTAGGAGTGGAGAGAGGCACAGATCTGTAGTCTATAGTCTGTCAATGCCGCACAGCAGCATTTGAGTCAGTCTAACTGGACAAGGAAAGACTAGTTTAAGGAGGTAACCTTTGGATGACTCTTGCAGGGCTTCTCTGCATAAAAAAGGAGGGAGAACAGCCTATGCAAAGGCCTGGAGAAGCTTTAAAATCAGGCTTGCCTTCATGGATGCAGTGATACTGGGTAGTAAAGATAAACGGAAGAAGGGATTGGAATGGACATTTTCTGTGACACAGGAGATTAGCCTTGATCTTGAACCTAACGTAAAAACACTTCCAGATTCTAAGCAGAAGAGTGGCAAGGTTAGAATATCCACTGAAGATGAGAAGGAAGGTATTTCTGAATGTCGTATTTAAAAATTATGTGGAGATGTCAGGGGAAAGTGTTCAAGTTGCAGTGGGAATTCTGCATCATATCATCTAAGAATAGATGATCTAAGAAAGAATGAGTGTAGCTTTTAGCCCAGAGGTGCTAAGATCAATGTAGTACATAACTGGTGCCATGGGGAAGAGATAGATAAAACTTTGTGATCTCTGAGAGATCAAACACGTATCAGTTATTGGTGACATATGTATTTCAGTTCAATATTAAAGGACAAAGAGAAGAAAACCTCTGTATGTGTGGAGTTGTTCCAGGATAGAATGGTCTGCCAGTTGCTTTGGACTGATCAACGCATGGGGATATGAGCATAAGTATTTGATGGGCTTTGGGCTGGGCATATTTCAGTTCTTTGCAAAAATCTATGCTCTAGTAGATAACTTTGGTCACCATATGCAGTCACTAGAAAGTGTGCTGATGAAACAACCAGCCAAAGGTCACCAGAGGTACAACCTTTCTCAAGGGCTGAGATGGAACTTCAGATAATGAGAGTTCTTTGTAGTGATTGTAGACACATTCTTTCAATTAGAAGCAAATAATGAAGCAAAGGTCCTTGAAAATCTGTACCCTTCACCTTGTAACCAAAAGGACATGATTCAAAGAGCTCTTGATTGGAACCTCCTGGCAAGAGATCATGTATCGCTCTCTCTCTTTCTGTTTTTTTTTTTTTTTTTTTTTTTTTTTGTAATAACTATCATGTGTACTTGTGAACATCTTTCTGGTTTTTTCTTTTTAAAAACCTGGAGCAAAATATGGTTCTAAAAGTGGTACATTTTAATGAAAACAGAAGGTTTTGAACTTGAGAAACATATAGAAATAATTGTGTGTGTTTCTATACGTATAGTAATATTTGTAGGATAAGTATATTACATGTATCTTTAGTATATTATTTTATAGTCTGTAGAAACCCTGGAGGTCTAGTGGTTAAGAGCTATGGCTGCTAATCAAAAGACTGGCTATTTGAACCCACAATGTACTCTTTGGAAACCATCAGCTCTACGGCAGTGGGTTTAGTTGGTATCATGGCTTACAGATGACACGTCTTTACAGCAGTGTTAATGAGCAGCTTTCTCTTGTCTTTTTTTCTTTTTTCTTTTCAGAAACCTGGAGGAAAATACAGTTCTAAAAATGGTACTTTTTTAATGAATAGGATGTTTTGAACTGGAGAAACACACAGAAATAGTTGTGCATGTGTTTGTGTATGTAGGTAATATTTCTAGGGTATGTATATTACTTATATCTTTAGCAAATTATTTTTGACCTATAATGTTCTGTAGGTAACAAGTTATGAGTATGCTGTTGCTGTTGTCGTTAGGTGCCATCGATTATGACTCACAGCGACCCTGTGTACAAGAGAATAAAGTGGTGTTTGGTCCTGTGCTAACCTCACAACCATTGTTACGCTGGAGGCCGTTGTTGTACCTGCTGTGTCATTCCAACTCAATGCAGGTCTTTGTCTTTCTCGCTGACCGCTCACTGATCATAACATCCTTCCCCAGAAATGGATTCCTCCTGATAACATATCCAGTGTATGTGGGATAAAGTCTCACCTTCCTGGCCTCTAAGGAGAATTCTAGCTGTACTGTTTTTAACACAGGTGTGTTCGTTCTTTTGTCAGTCCACGGTATATTGAGCATTTCACGTTAATACCAGAGTTCAAAGGCATCACCTCTTCTTCAGTCTTCTTTATTCATTGTCTGGCTTTCACATGCATGTGAGATAATTGAAGACATCGGTCATCAGTATAAGGAACAGAAAAAATACGATGATTCTTAACAAAATGGAAGAAAGGATGATTTTTAAGTAGCTGTCCCTTTAACCTTAAGCCAAGCCAAGTGCTGTCGAGTCAGAGCTCAATATCCATTTCTGCGACAAATGGCCAGTTTGGTGCCCAGCTGAACTGAGATTCAACAACCAATCCACATGACATTTACTCAACCTTTTGAATTAATTTGCCTTTGCCACAACAAAACTGGTATACAACTGTGTGTTGTTGATTTAAAATTTTAGCATGACACTTGCATAAGTAGGTTGAACCATAAAAAATATGGCCATTTATATGATTGAGCATAAGAAATGCCTCAGCTGCAGCCTTTGCTGTATTACAAAGGGTTTGGATATTTTATTCAGTTATTCAACTTCTTTGAAACTGCTTTGCTCACATCTGGTTAAATGTGGACAACCATAGTAACCTGTTAAAGATTTATGTGGATAAATGAGACCCTGGATGGGTACACACTTTGACAATGATCAAATAATTTAGATTGTGTTTGGCATCCTCAAAGGCTCCCGAGAGGTTTTTTGGTTTATAAACTTTCACTCCCTACTGGGTAAGTGATTTCTGGGTTAGAGTACACAGGGGCTTACATGTGTTTATTACCTTCTGAATTCAAGCTGACTTTTCTTCCATTTAGTGTTTGTCCTCAAAGCTGTTTTATTTCTTCCTTGGATTTACTGTACACACTCCTTCTGAATGAGTAGAATATTTATACATTTCATTAACTATATGTACTCAAGCACCATGGTTTGTTCATCCTGTGAAATGCTCACTAGAAAATGTGCTTGAAGATTTTGCCATCTACTACCAGGGAACTGGAATGACTTCCCTTATCCTTTCTGAGAACTTTAAGCACTTGTTTTGGTTGGGAGTCAAAGAACTGTTCTGGGAATGCTGTTACTATTATTAGTGTGCATTGGTCATTTATATCCAGGACATGAATTTCATAAGCATTGATCAGAGAAGACTTCCATCACTTCTAGTTGGGTATTTTGGGAGTCCCTGAGTTAATGGTTAAGAGTTAGGCTACTAAACAAAATTTTAAATCCACCTCAAGGCACCTTGAAAAAAAAAGCCCTGGTAATCCTCTTCCCAGAGGTCACAGACCTTGAAAACCACACAAAGCAGTTCTATTCTGACACACTTTGGGTTGCCATGAGACAAAATTGGCTCAATGACTCCACAGTGCATCTGGACTGTGGTATCAGCCTCTGAGAAGACCTTCTCCCACCTTGAAATCTTGTCAGACAAGTTGTGTTTCTAATCATGAATCAGGTGACCATATTTCTAATTTAATAAGATGCTTTTGTAACTTCCCAGAGCTCAGAGAACTGAATTCTCACATTGTGTTCCGGTATGCAAGGCCTTCCTAGAATATAAGCTGGTGACAGATTAACTCTTGCTTCTTATTTGCCTTCTCCTGGATCCCACTTTACTAAATGATTCACCACTTTCGGAATCACTACCACTGTCTCCCCTCTCTGCCTGCACATAACTTGGCCCTCTGCTTGGAATGACTTTTTTTGCTTTGACCAGCAAAATTGTCCTACAAGGTAGCTCAAATCACATTTATCTGTGAAGTCTTTTTTCCCAAGACAGTGAAGCACCGTGTTTACCATAGCACTGAATCCATTGTGATTATTTTTTTTGCCCACCTGTCTCTCTCTAGAGTTGACAACCTCTCATAAAGCGAAGACTCTTATTTTCTTTCTTCAGGGCCTATATTCTCAAAGAAGATATTTTTAAAGCTAAATAAAGTGTAAGATTCCCTGCTCTTATGGATCCTGTGAGCTCTGGTGGTACAGTGGTTAAGAATTCAGGCTGCTAACTAAAAGGTCAGCATTTCAAATCCACCAGTCATTCTTTGGAAAAATTTATGGGGCAATTGTCTTCCACCCTATAGGAGAGTCACTATGAGTAGAAATCAACTTGACAGCAAAGGGTTTGTGTTTTTATTGTTAGTATAAATGATCCATGATGAAGTTCTAATTTCTTAGTAAATACTCCAAATGAAAGTTACCAAAGATTTTCCAAGGGAAAAAGAGTTTTGGCTATTTGATTGCCTGTAATGTGGCACAGTGCAAAGGAATGTGGGGGGGCCCACTTCCCCAAATCTAACCACGAAAACAGAGGCCATGATAATGACCTACTTTGGTAGGTGGGAACAGCTTCTGGCAACTGAGCTGATGGTTGGCTTACCGAGATGCTGTAGATGTTTGGTATTATTTGATTAGTAACAGCCACAGCACATCCAGATCACAGAATGTGATTACTCAACTGTACTTTGCCAGATAGAAAACACAGTGTCTCAATCAGTTCATTTAATAAGACTGAAATTTAAGAGGCACAACACTGAGCTGTGATTGATACATAAACCTGAGGTCAGGAAGATGAGGACAGATAAATAACTGAAGTAATGGTTCGCAAATTTCAATATACAAGGCAGGGCCAAGATGGCAGGCTAGACACACGTCTCCTCAACTCCCTCTGAGAACTAAGGCCTGGAATGATAAGTGAACGGAGCATCCTGGACATCCAGGAGCCCTCAGATACAGTATAGGGTTGTCAGATTGGACTATGTGCCACTAAACAGAGAACTATCTCTCTCTAACACAAAGCAGCAGACTCCGATCCCTGCTTCTGCTGACTCACCATTTGGATGTTCTGTAGGTTCTGACACCTTCTTTGTTATCTGGGAGGTAGAGGATGGGCATGAGCCAGCAAATACGCTCAACTGCAGTGTTATAGTGAACAATGTATGGGGCAGCAGAGCGACAGTGCCTGGGATAGCCGCCTTCTGAGAGTCTGGCTGCTGACTGAGGGCACCACTGCCCCTCTACCCTCTCTTTTCTGACCTCTGCCTTATATTCTGCTGTTTCAGGTCAGGAGGGGCAGCTTGGCCTGGACACCGTCTTGGTCAGCTGGGAGGCAGAGTCACCCAACCGGAGGACTCAGCAGGGGCTAATTCCCGAGCTAAGAAGCAATGTTAATCTGGAAAGCGCTCTTCCAGCAGAAAGTCTATGTTGAAGAGAGCGTTACCTTACAGATGGGGCCTGGCTGAGGATGACAGCAAGGCTGTAACCCCTCCGTGCTTTGAACTACATCATAGCATCTGGGACAATGTTGAGTCCCCGTGTCAACATGAGAAAAGAGGGGTGCACCTCAAGAACTTCACAAAAAGACTGCATCTGATGGTCTGAAGGCCTGGGGGGTTTACCTGGAAGCATAGTCCCTAGACTTGCTGTTTCCCCTGACCAGAAAACATTGCTGAGGTCAACTCTTTGGACAGGAATGGACTGGATTAGGGGACACATTGTGACCATATAGTGTGTGTACTTTACAGTTCTATGTGTCTACAGGATGCTGTCCCACTGGCCTCTTACTAGAAGGGAGAGGAGAGAATAAAGAGGAGGGGACAGGAGATTGTTAAGAGGATACAACATACATAGAGCGAAAAGGAGGAGTGTACTGTCACTGAGCAAGAAGAGTAGAAGGAGCTGCAGATAGGGGGTATGCAAATTGAATCTGAATTGTACACTTTCACTAAATCACGATAAAGAATAACAAAGAATTTCAATATACACTTTCTCCTCATTTATTATCTCATTATCTAATGCTTCACTTTACATCATAGTAAAAATATCTACTACCTGACTGTTATGCACAGTAAAGATGTATGTCCAGAAGTAACAAATGCCAAGGTGGGAGATAACAGTAATGCTGACTTTGATGATTAAGGTTATGTCTCAACATGAGGGTCGTGATCCTCAGTGATTTAGCAGTCATATAAAGGTATCATCTGGTAGCTGTGTAACAATGTCACCCTCTTCCAGTTTGTGATCTAATGTGATCATCCTCCATTTTATGCAGAATACTGATTTCATATAACAGACTCGTCTTTGGAATCTAACCATGTCAACCGTGTCAGTGAGTGAGGAACAGGTATCTAGATAAAAGTAAAGGATAAAAGAAAATCCATTTGTTAAAAATTGGGCCCACTTACGTGAAAAGTTTACACAAGGAACAGCAAGAAGCTGACTGCTCCAGTGTTCTGGAAGAGGGGGCACGTGACTGTGATGCAAGCTTTGTTAGCAAGCCGGCAAGTGACTGTGCCAGATGAAACAGTTAATTCTCTGACCAGATGAACAAACATGTGTGTGATGTTTATACTAGGTTCTTCTTGTTGTTAGGGGCCGTCAAGTTAGTTCTGACTCATAGTGACACTGTGAACAACAGAACAGAATTCTGTCTGGTCCTCAAGCAAGCCCACAGTTGTCTTTATGCTTAAGCCCCTGGTGCAGCTACTGAGTCAGTCCATCTCCTTGAGAGTCTCCCTCTGTTTCACTGATCCTCCTAATAAAATGTCCAAACTATGTAAGATGCAGTCTTGCCATCCTTATTTCCAAGGAATACTCTGGCTGAAACTCTTCCAGAATAGATCTATTTGTCCTTTTGGTAGTCCGTGGGGTGTGTGATAGTCTCCTCCAACACCACAACTCAAGGGCATCAACACTTCTGTGTTCCTTATTCATTATCCAGTTTTTCACATGCATGTAATGCAACCCAAAGTACCATGGCTTGAGTCAGGTGCTTCTTAGTCTTCAGGGTGGCATCTTTACCTTTCAAAACTTTAAAGAGGACTTTTGTAGCAGATTTTCCCAGTGTAATATATCTTTTGATTTCTTGACTGATGCCTCCACGGGCACTGAGTGTGGAACCAAGAGAAATGAAATCCTTAACAATGTCAATCTTTTCTCCATTTATCATAATGGTCCAGTTGTGGGAATTTTTGTTTCCTTGATATTGACATGCAACCCACACTGAAGGCTGTGGTCTTTGATCTTCATCAGTAAGTGTTTCAAATCCTCTTCACTTTCAGTAAGCAGCATTGTGTGGGTTGTTAATGAGTCTTAGTCCAATCCTGATGTCTCCTTCTTCTTCTTATAGTGCAGCTTCTCAGATTATCTGCTCAGCATACAGATTGAAAAGATATGGTGAAAGGATACAACCCTCAGGTGTATCTCTCTTAACTTTAAAACACGCCTTCCCCCCTTGCTCTGTCCGCACAGCTGACTCTTGATCCATGTACAGATTCCTTAAGAGCACAATTAAGCCAAGCCAAGTGCCGTCGAGTCGGAAGTGTTTTAAAATTGCTATTCTCTGAAATGTTAGCCATAATTTTTTTGTGATCCACAAAGCTGAATGCCTTTGCAGAGCCAAGGAAATGCAGGTAAACATCTTTCTGGTATTCTCTGCCTTCAGCCAAGATCCATCTGACATCAGCAATGATATCCCTTGTTGCACATCCTCTTCTCAGTCTGGCTTGAATTTCTGGCAGTTCCCTGTCAACATACCGTTGCAATCACTTTTGAGTGAGCTTGAGCAGAATTTCTTTTGCATGTCATATTAATGATACTGTTTGGTAACTTCTGCATTCAGTTAGGTCAGCTTTCTTGGGAAGAGGCGTAAATAACGGATCTCTTCCAGTCAGTTGGCCAGATAACTGTCTTCCAAATTTCTTGACACAGACAAGTGAATGCTTCCAGCAGTGCATCTACTTGCCAAAACATCTCAGTTGGTACCCCAGTAGGTAGAGAATGGGTTAAACTAGTGCTTCTCAAACATGGTTGTGTAGGTGAATCGCTGAAGATCTTGATTAAATGCATATTCATATTCCCAAGGTCTGGGGTGGGGCCTGAGATTCTGCATGTCTAACATGTCCTGTTTCCAGTCATAGCACGAGTATTATCATTCACACTTTGGTCTTTCTGCCATACCTGCAAAACACATCACAACGTTAGGTAAGAAGCTGGTTGCCTACTTCTCCTCTAGACTGTGAATTTCTTGAATTCAGGAGCTAAGTCTGACAAAATATTGTGTTCTCAGTATCTAGATTTCACATGTATTGTGACATATCATAAATGCTTCAAAATAATTAATTAGTGAAAATAGAGATAGATAGTGGAATGTACTAATAACTTGAGAAAAGTCAGCCCATGAAGCCCTCATTTGACTTTACAGACTCTTTCTGATCTTTGCTGGACTCGTTGGGGTCAAGTTTGTTCTGAGATCCTGTGATGAGAGTCTTACTGAGTAGATTCTAACTCATAGTGATCCTGCAGGATAGAGTAAAACTACTCCACAGAGTTTCCAAAGAGCACCTTGAGGATTTGAACTACCAATCTTTTGGTTGGCAGATGTAGCACTTAACCACTATGCCACTGGAGTTCTGCTGTAATATTCATCTTTTGTTTGAGTCATTTGTATTTTAACAGAGGTTTATGGGAGATACACGGACACATAGGAACATGTATCATCGTGCAAGAGCAAACTAGGACTAAAGAATGGGAGAGTCTTTGGGGGGAAACTGCAGTCCATGTCAAGTTCTCTTGGGAGGACGGACAGTTAATTTATTCATGCAGTCATCTCTGCACCCACTCAGAAGGAGAATACTAGGCATGAGGAGATTGCTCCATCTACGCATTTTGCTGTCACTTTATGGGAAGGCATCCCTCCTTTGGCACTAAATGCAGATGTATTCCATCCACAGCCAAGAGATTCTCACACAGAATATAAGAGACTACCCTTTGAGTAAATATAAATTGTTGAAAAGTTAGATTCTGAATGATGGAAGGAATCTTAGAGGTCATCTTGATCATCTGTCTGGCTAGCAGAGACAAAAACAGAGGTAAAATGTTGAATTCCAGGGCAATCTTATGTTCATATCATCCTTGCAGACTGAGAAATTTTGGTTTATAGTTCTTTTCATTTGTAAATGTTTTCAAATGCTACAAAGGAAAATAAGGTCAAGCATGGCACCACCCTTGCCCTGCTAACAAGTACCAATTATGGGCAGTGCAAGCAGCTTAGAAAGTTCTCGGCAACTCATCTAGAAAGGAACTGGAAATTTAAAAATGCGAAAAAAGAAAGGACTCACTGCTGTCAAGTCAATTCTGACTCATAGCAACGCTATAGGACAAGCTAGAAATGCTCCATAGAGTTTCCAAGGAGCACCTGGCAGATTAGAACTGCTGCCTTTTTGGCTAGCAGATGTAGCACTTAACCACTATTCCACCAGGGTTTCCTGAAAACATCAAGGCAGGTGACTTCATTTAGCTTGATTCTGTCATTTGATGATGATAATAAAAATTATAGAGACTGCTATTTATTTAGGGCTCTCTATCCAACCCTGGATGGTACAAATGGACTGTGCTCAGGTTTTAACGTAAAAGTTGGGGGTTCAAACCTAACCAGTGGTGTCACAAGAAAAAAGTCTTGGAGGCCTACTTCCTTGAGAGATTACAACCAAAAAATCCCTAGGGAAAAGTTCTGCTCTGTAACACGTGCTACTTCTCAATGGAGATGGTATGCAGACTCAGTGGCAATGGATTTGCTATCTTTGATCTGTATGTCAGACACTGTGCTCACTTCTTTACATGTATTATCTTTCTGTTTAATTTTTAATCTCAGCCAGACTTGGAGAGGCAGGTGTTATTATCCCATGTTAGGAAACAGGAAAATTGGATTTGACAATTCAGATAATCAAATGGCAGGTTGCTCTGTGTGCATAGTCCAGCTCTGCACCATTATGCTCTCTGCCTCCCTACCCACTGAAAAAGAAAGAAAGAAAAAAAAGCAATTGACACAGATGTGACTCTGACTTGTGGTAACCTTCTGTGTGTCAGAGTAGAAATATGTTCCACAGGGGTTTCAATCGCTGATTTTTCAGATATAGATTGCCAGACTTTTCTTCTGAGTTTCCTCTGGGTGGACTAGAGACTCCAATCCTTCCGTTAGCAGCCAAGTATTTAACCATTTGCACCACTCAAGGGCTGTGATAATCAGTTCCAAAATGACAGCATCATTTGTGCAAAATCTGAAGATCATAGAAAGACTCTTTAAGAGAGAAACTTCTCTGACAGAGAGCTTGTCTCTTTGGATCCTCAAGATTCAGAGCAATTGCATTTCTCTTGTTTCTTAAGCAAATGCTTTAGAGCGAGAATCAGGTGGTTTCCCAGCATGATCTCCCTTAGGTAGCTTATGGAGTTCTATTCTCAGCGCTGGCCACTAAACTCTAAATAGCCCTGCCAGTGCTTTGTGGCTTTCTTTATGAGTTCTCCTCCCCCTAAATTCTGTAGGCTGAGGCTTTGGGAGGCGAGATGTAAAGCTGACTGAGGCAGGAGGCAGTCAGCAGAGCTCAGAGTTAGGGCTGCAGTGATCAATTAGCTTTTCTGGGACCTTACTAAATTTGAGACCCTAGCATCTCCATCATCTCTGAGTTAAGGGGTCTCTAACTTACAGGCTCCTTTATACTCAGTATAGCTACATCTACTGAGAGTGTCTGGCAGGTCCACCGCCCAAGTTTGCAACTGAAATTGGATGGCCCCACTTCATATGCAGTTGGTACATTTTTCTTCCTATTTTTCCTTTGAGAAAAATCAATAAATGGTTTATGACGCCTTTCAGGGAGATTGAATGAGTGGAAATCAGGTTTTGCCATATTATTGTGGCAAGTGAACACCCTGGGTTTTCTCAGACAGATCTAGTTTCAAATATCCTATCTTGTACCTAAATTGTATATCGGGTCGATGTTTCCTGATTTTTGATTAGGGAGTCGTGCTTTCCTCAGAAAGCAGAATAGGGAAGGAAGGCTTTTTAATATCTTTTTTTTTTTTTAACTAGGTAGTGAGAATTGGAGATTTTGAATATACTAATCACCATGACTTGGATCCGACTCGATGGCACTTGGCACTCGATGTAATTGTATATACGGTGTAGTGGATTAAGTGCTACCATTGCTAACCACAAGGTCGGCCGTTCAAATCCACCAGGCTCTCCTTGAATACTCTGGGGGTCTGTTCTACCCTGGCCCCTAGGGTCACCATGAGTCGGATCCGACGCGACGGCACTTGGCTTGGCATTGTGTATGTGTGTATAATACATGAAATATAATTATCATCGTGGTCATCTGGTGCTGCTATAACAGAAATATCACAAGTGGGTGATTTTAACTGAGTTTATGTTTTCAGAGTCTAGAAGCCTGAATGCAGGACGCTGGCTCCAGGGGAAGTTTTCTTTCTCTATTGGCTCTAGAGGAAAGTCTTTGTCTTGTCATCAGTCTTGCCTTGTGTAGCCGCATCTGTGAAAGAACAATCAGGTCCAAAGGACGTACCCTGTTCCTGAGCTGCTTTCTGTATAGTAAGGAGAGATACAGGGTGGTGTAGGCCACATCCCCAGGAAACTCTCTTTGGATGGGATCAGGGATGTGTTCTCAATAAGGATGTCACTGTCCCACTCTAATCCTCTTAACGTAATTCAATCTTGCCCCATTAATCATAGGCAGATATAGGAATTTCCAGCTTATACAAAAATTACAGTCACAGAGGATAACAAAACCATACTGAGAATCATGGCTCAGTCAAATTGCTACACATTTTTTTAGAAGAGACATAATTCAATCCATGGCAGTTATATATATGTGTGTGTGTATATATATGTATATGTATATATACATATAATTTATATATTCACACACTGTCCTTTTGTGTTCCATTAGACATGTGGGAAAAAGTGAAGCTTAGAATTTTCTCAAGGAAAAGTGGAGTACGTTCCTTTCGAGTACCTGAGATAGAATCTCAAGCTTGTAGTTCTATTGCAAGTCCCATGGCCATTTTTAAAATCAGTTTTACTGTATCATCAGACTGGCTTGGCCATCAGACTTATTTTTGAAATGTAATTGTTTTAATCCTCCAAGTATTTCCGTTTTTTAAAAAAACAATTGTGTTAGTCCTCACAAGCTGTGCTTACGTTTCTTTTCCTAAGGCTATTCCTCCTGGGGCATCAAGCTGCACATGCCAGGTAAAGGGGTCTCTTACCCCGTTCACAGCCCCCTGTCTATTCTACCCAGCCTTCTGCCAAATGCACCCTACCCTCACTCCTTCAGTCCCCGCTCCTGGGAGCTGCGAAGTCAAACCCCAAACACCTGAGCTGGTGTCCGCCCAAAGTGCCCGGACTGATTGCCACACACTAATAAGAAGGTTTGGGAGTGGGCGCAAGAACAGGAATGATCACAGAAGAGTTAAAAAGAGATTTGTTTCTCTTTTTACTGCTCCTCTGTCATTTGCAAATGTCTGTTGGTTGCCTTTCAGCCTGTTTGTGATTAAGCATCCTGCTGAGATGACACTTGGTAGATTGAAGAGTCAAGCATTATGCATGCATTTCTGCAGATAATTTATATGATGGAACCATGAATCTGCCTTTCAGAGAAGCAAGGCTCACCATCATTTTTGATTAATCTTTAACAATTGACATAATAACTTTAAGTTGATAATTTCTCGTGAAGAGATAATAGAAACATTATTTTTCTTTTACGTGTATTTCAGCTACTGGGATTTTTACTTAGCTTGACGCTTCTCTTAAATGCATCATCCAGGAAGGCCATCCTAATGATATTTAATAACCAAAAAGACAAACATACTTTCCAGGTAATTTATTTGGCAGACACACCCATCGAGTATCCTCACTGGAACCTTTACGAAGTGTTGAAATTAAATTGTTCTAAGGAAAGTAAACTACATTGGTTTGCAAGATTCAAAATTGTAAGACTGACCCCTAGTGCCTGTGTAACTGCTTAAATCTTTAATAAAACACTACTGTTAAACGTGAGTACATGAAGAAAAATCCATTATACTCCATTATTTAAAAAAATTACAATGTTCATTTGATTTCAGCTACTTTGCAAATAATATAAATGTGTTTACCCAAAGATTAATTTCTTCTTCTTAAAAGATACATGCCCTTCCATCTACATCCTTTAGTATACATCAGTGAGACTACTCTGTGAACCTATTGGATGCAAAGCATTGCAAAATCTTGGGGGTGAAGAGAGAGAGAATAACTTCTATTGTGCTCTCCAACTCATAAGCAAAGAGATCAGCAAAAGAGACCACAGCATGGTAGTGGAGGCTATGGCTGTTAACTGTGATGAGAGTGCAATGACAAGGCACTCTCTCTTAATTATCTAGTGCCACTCTAAGGGAAATGTCAGAGTTGGATGACTTTAAGAAACAGAAGCTTATTTTCTCACAGTTTAGAAGGCTAGAAGCCTGAACTCAGGCTTCAGCTCCAGGACAAGGCTTTCCGTCTTTGTTGGCTATGGAAGAAGGTCCTTGTCATCAAACTTCTCCTGGTCTAGGAGTTTCTTAGAATAGGGAACCCTGATCCACGCTTTAATGCTTCTTTCCTAGTTGTATGAAGATGTGCCTCTCTGTTCATGCCTCTTTTTTATGTCTCAAAAGAGATGGATTCCAGAGAAAACTTAATCCTGTATATTAAGTCCTGTATTATTAACATAACTGCCTCTAATCCTGCCTCACTAAAATCATAGAGGTAGGATTTACAACACATAGTACAATCACATCAGATGGAAAATGGTAGACAATCACACAATATTGGGAAACACAACCTAGCCGAATTAATGTATATTTTTAGGGGGTACAAATTGATCAATAACAGACTCTAAAAATAGAAGTGGCCTTTCCAACAAGAATGAATCACGTTACAGTTTACTGGTCGGGAAGGGAGAGAAATCGGCTCACCTGGGCACAGAGATTAAATACAGTGTGAGTCTTTGTAAGCACTGCAAGGACTTAACAGGGCTAAAATACATGGAGCTATCGAGATGAAGTTCAAGGGACAGGAATGAGACAGCTCAAGAAAAGCCTTCATCATCTTTCTTGGGCATTCTTCTGAAGGCAATGGGAATAGATTTAAATAAGGCAGCAATGGATCCATATCTGAATTTCAGAAAAATGCATCTGACTTCAGAGAAGAGCAAGTTGGAGGCATCCAAGACTCATTGCAGAGAAACCAAATAAGAAGGCATGATTTCCAGTACCTCTAATTAAGGAAACATTGTACGTCCCCTCTTTATCTAGATCGTGGATGTCTGCAGTGGTTCTTTACTCTTCCTTCAAGTTTGTGTTCCTTGTGTTGTTAGGTGTTGTCTAGTCAGCTGAGAGTCTTAGAGATCAAATAGACCAGAACATTTCCTGGGCCAGTGCCATTCTCACAACTGTTGTTATGATTGAGCCCATGGCTGCAGCCACTGTCTCAACCGATCTTTTAAATATCTGCCTCTTTTTGCTGACCCTCTACTTTACCACGCGTGATATCCTTCTCCAGGGACAAATATCTCCTGATAACCTGTCCAAAGTATTTAAACGTAAAGCTTCTTGCAGTAGAGTGGATTCAGGCTTGTAATGACCCTAAGAAAATAAACACTAATTTTAGTGCAGGATGAAAATACGATGTTACATCTATGTTGTTGTTGTTGTGTGCTGTTGAGTCAGTCCTGACTCATAGCGACCACGTGTACAACAGAACAAAACACTTCCTGGTCCCACACCACACCTACAACTGCTTTTATGTTTAAGCCTTTTGTTGTAGTCACTGGGTCAATCCATTCCCTTGAGGGTCTTCCTCTTTTTTGCTGACCTCTACCAAGCATGATATCCCCCTTCAGGGACTGATCCTTCCTGATAACATGTCCAAAGTATGTAAGACACAGTCTCACCATCCTTGCTTCCAAGAAGCACTCTGGTTGTACTTCCTGAACAGATCTATCTATTCTTTTAGCAATCCATGGGACATCAAATAGTCTTCTCCTACACCACAATCAAAGTTGTCAATTCTTCTTTTGTATTCTTTATTCAATGTCCAGCTTTTGTATGCATATGATGTGACTGAATATACAATGGCTTGGATCAGGTGTACCTTAGTCTTCAAGGTGACATCTTGTTAATTCTTTGGGCAGGTCCTTGGCAGCAGATTTCCCCAGTGCACTGTATCTTTTGATTACAGAACTCCTGCTTCCATGGAGATTGATTGTTGGTCCTAGTAAACTGAAATCCTTTACAACTTCAATCGTGTCTCCGTTTATCATGATGTTACTTACTGGTGCAGTTGTCAGGACTTCTTTTTTTCCTTGATGTTGAGGTATAATCCCTGATGAAAGGATTATATATACATGAATGCACTTGGCTTGGCCATATATATATACATGTAGATATATGTAGATATATATATACATACATTCACATATAGACCATATTCACATATATATATGAATGTATATATATCTATATATATATGAATGTATGTCTAGAAATTATGTACACACACATCCTAATGATGTTTAATAATGAAAATGGTATATAGTTTGGCTATATGAACATACAATCACTCAGATCCAGTGACCACATGAAACCACAGCATAACATTTCTATCAGAATCAAATCTTTTAACTTCATTACATGAAGATTTTTAAATAAGTTAGAATGATGTAGCTAAAGAAAATGTTTTAGCTCCAGATTGTCCAGATACCACATCGGAAAGTATGGGCATTGTGTTGACACTTCTGTCTTACCTTTCTTATACATACATACATTCAGGTAAAACTTTTTGCTTCCATGGCTATCCCTGATCAGGAAATGAAAGAGCAAGGATATTTTTCCTTCTAATTCACACTTTAATGAAGGGACTATTTGACAGCAAACAGAAAAAAATGCCTTTTTGTAACAGGGAAAACAATTGCATTGGAAGCTATAGTGGATGCTGTTGTGTCCTTCCCAGATACCTCCTTTAGAATCAAGGAGCTCATTTCTCCAGCTGGTAGAAATGTTGTCTTCTGACTGCTCACAGCTATGACCTTCTCCAGAAGTTTCCACCATTGAAGACAATTGTCTCACCCAAGGTTATATCTTTTGTCTGAGAACACTCCACGTCCAATGATTAGTTAATTCAGGGTTCTAAGGCCTGGCTTCTGTGTTTCAGTATGGATAAAACAATCCTAAAAGTTCATCTGAGGCTCAGAGATTCCTGTGTTATGGGTGAGTCCTTCACTGAAATGACACCACAGCCCATTTTCTACCTGTATCCGGTCCTGCTTCGCATCCTTCTGTTTCACAGGTGTTGCTTTTGAGCGCTCTACCAATAAATACATGCATCTTATTCTTCCTAGGGATTTCAAGTAAAGCTATGTCAAAAATACCCCAAATCAAATCTACAGATGTGAAGGAAATTCTGACTTCTACTGACTCTATAGGATGGGGTAGAAGTGCTTCATGAGATTTCCAAGGCTGTAAATTTTTACAGAAGAAGACTATCACAACTTTGTCGTCTACAACAGCTGGTAGGTTTGAACCACCAACCTTTCCATAAGCAGCCAAGCACTTTAAACACTGCACTACTGAGGTTCCTTATAGGAATGTCAGCCCATTGTCATTGAGACAATACCAACTTGTAGAGACCCTATAAGACAGATGAAAGCTCCCTTGTACAGTTTCCAAGGAGTAGTTGGTAGATTTGAACCACCAGTCTTTTAGTTACAGCAAGTCTCTTAAATATTATGCTACCAGGGCTCCATATATCCCATTGTAATAACATCATTTATGACTATCTGTATAAAGTTTTCAATAATTATTCAGCATTCTCTAGTAATTAGTTTGATATTACATCCCACTACTATGTAAGCACCACGAGTACAGCAATTTTATATATTTGCTTCACTGATGCAGTCACAGAGCTAAATACCATGCCTGGCATATTGGGGTCACTAAAGAAAAGGGATGTGAAAGAATGTTTTATCATGTCTTCTGTAGCATATAGGTTAGAAAACTTGGTATAGTTTTGCATATGCAATTATTACATATCCATCAAAGCCTGAGTCAAAAGCTAATCCTCTATAATGTTACTATTTATTTTCCCAGGCGAAAGAGTCAATTCTCACTGAAATTTATCTACTGCTCTTTTACAATGTCTATTACTTGTTACCATATATTGTAGATATTTAGTTTTCTTCTATATATACATATTTATGGAAATCCTGGTAGTGTAGTGGTTAAGCGTTATGGCTGCTAATCAAAAGGTCAGCAGTTTGAATCCACCAGGCAGTTCTCAGAAACTCAATGGGGCAATTCTACTCTGTCCTACAGAATTGCTATGAGCCAGAATTGACTTGATGGCAATGAGTATGTGTATATATGTACACATTTATACACACACACACTCATATATACACACTCACACATATATTTATAATGGAGAGAGATACACATGCATGACATATTTTTACACAAATGGCCTACTTTCTGTGTTTGTTAAGGATCCCTGACGACACAATGGTTAACTGCTCTGCTGCTAACCAAAAGATGGACAGTTGGAACTCACCAGGTGTTCTGGAAGAGGAAGATGTGGCAGCCTGCTTTCTTAAAGATTTACAGCCTGGAAATCCTCTGAAGTACCCTATTCTGTCCTACAGAGTCACTATAGAGTTGCTGTGAGTGAGAATTCACATGACAGCTGTGGTTTGGTTGGGGTTGGGACTACATTTGTTTCCCAGCCACGTCTTTCCCCCATGAGATGTTCTTGGAAGTGTACCATGATATGTATACATAAAACATGCTAAATATGTGTGTATATTACAGCAACATGTTAAAGAAGATTGGCTTAGTGTTCTTGTGAGGTTGCCTCTCAGGTGGAGGATGTGGCTGATAAATGTAGAAGGCATGAGTTATTTGCACAAAAATATGGTATGCATATGGTTTTTATTTATTTTTTGGAGAACAAAATCAGAAGTTGAGATAAGGATTTCTAACCATTCTTGGTAAGTGAAGAAGGTGTGGAGGAGACAAATTAGGTGTAAATTGATCTTTTTATAAATATTAACATTTGGATGCATTCTGGGAATTGACTGCCTTCACCATGATCAGGAACTACAACGTTAAGTGTAATATCCCCTACAGTGCCTAAGAACACATTTTCTTCATGTCAGAATTGACTCCTTACAGCTTTAAACTTTTATGCTTACTACCCTTCTTAAATTTCAAATAGTAGAATTTTAAACATCAGTGTAGAGGGGTGAGGTACATATAAACTCTAAAACAATGCAACTGTGTCTCTGGTACTGACCTATTCTCAGAGAAATAAACCCTACCTACCACTGTCTGGCATTTTCTAGGTGAAAGACACCGACAAATTTTACAACTGCAATTTTATGTACCTAACCCCAGTCACTTATTTCTAAAGGCCACCATGTGTCACATAGTAAGAAGGCAACTGTTCCACACTAAACCTAGATCTCCAGCTTTGCATCAGGAGGTGCCAGATCCTCTCACTGTATCCCGCATAGCGTCCCACTCTTGTTCAATTCTGGTCCATGCCCCGCTCTTGAGCTTTGGGATTTCTCTTTCACTGAAAGAACTGACCTTGCCGTGGAGCCTGGGCAGTGAACTTCATGTCCTATATCTTAAACTATCAACTTTCTATAGGACACAGTTAAAACTAAGACTGACTTTTTCTGATTTGGGATATTTGGCAAAACAAGCTATTTGCACAAGATAGAAATAAAGACTATTTCTCAATTAGTTTTTGTCTTAGATTAGGTTCCAAGTAACAGACACTGGGATGAAAATAGGCTTGCAGGACTTTGGCTGGTGAGTGTCCCCTTGGACTTGTCCTAAGTATGGATAAAATGGCTCTTGTGCTCCTGTATTTGATGCAGGCTGCCCCTATGGGAGCAGGTATCATCTTGGCAGGACAGTTGTATTCAGCTGATGTAATTCTGCAGATACGTAACAGCTGTAGGCTGTCTGCAGCTAGTATTCCCGACAGCTGAGCAATAAAGGAGGCTCTGAGCGATGCTACACGTCGTCTAATATATTTGGTTAGGCTCAAGATCCTGCTCAGAACCCTACTAGCATAATAGTTAAGAGATCAGATGCTAAACCAAAGGTTAAAAATTCAAATCCACCACCTGCTCATTGAAACCTCTATAGGGCAGTTCTACCTGTCAATAAGTTAAGGTTGCCATGAGTCAGAATCAACCCAATTGCAACTGGTTTGGTTTTGTTAAGATCCTGCTCACAGGTAGGAACATCTTAGCAACTTATTATTTGGAAGTCTATAGTGAGAAAAAATTTCAGTCTAGTTAACTTCCTGTGAGAATAAGACGCTGTTTCTCAAAATATGATCCCAAAAGCAGCATCACTGTCGGGACCATGTTGAAGCAAATGGATCAGCATCTGGAACTAGAAAATCTTGTAGTTGCATGCAAGTCTTTTGCAAATAGAACACATTTCAAGACAGTATAACCTCATACTTTTTTTTTCTCATCAAAATAAGGTATTACAACAATATTCTCAAATCATTCTGGAAAATAATGCATGGAAAAGGTAATTATTGATAATTAAAGCCTTATGAGCCAATATTGTCAGAAAACAAATAACACACACTATGGTGGTTTAGTGATGATAAACACATTATTCAGCATTCACTTATCAAGTTTAATATGTTCCTGGAACTTGAAGCTATTAAAATCCATCAAAACTATCCCATTAGATAATAAAGTATTAAGGAAATAGAGTTTCAATTGTCTAAATTACTAAAATAATTCTGCTTCAAATTTTATTTTCAGAGAGGTTTAATAAAGGGGATATCATCTAGCATTTTAGGAATACACATTCTTCATACCTACACACTGAAATAAAACCTATGATCCTCCACCTTGGCCATATGTAAAAGAACAAACCAAACTCATTGTTACTGAGTCGATTCACTATAGAACAGAGTAGAACTGCCCCATAGGCTTTCCAAGGAGTAACTTGTAGATTCAAAGTGCAGATCTTTTGGTTAATAGCCAAACATTTAACCACTGCACCACCAGGGATTTATAAATCAATATCTCTGAGTTGAACTGATGATAAGAGTTTCAATGTGAAGCTTTTGATAAACTTCTTTACCTGAAGATAAAGGAAATATTGAATATTGAAATACTGTACGAAGTGCAGGTCATTGGGGCAAAGCAAATAGGCAGGAGAACATAAAGATTGTTGTGGGGTAACTTGACCTAAAACTTTAATGTAACTACAGACAATTTTGTTTGTTTCAGTGTGATAAATTTGTCTTAATCCCAGTAGAATCTGAGATTATGGTCAGAGATGGAGATTATGGACCAATTTTAACATTTTTTCTCCCTCTTTATAATCAATTCAGTGAATATTAGAAACAAGAGAGGCTTGGCCTTTAGTAAACACAACAGCATCTCAACCACTCTGTTCAACAGGTATGACAATCCGTCATCTGCTAGAAATAAAATAGAGATTCAGGTAGTTAGCTCAGTTACCAAACAGGGTACAGAACTCAGGTTTAAATTCAGATCTTTGCACTTAATTTCACCATCTGCTGATAAACACCGGGCCCCAGTCTACGGTTCTCCTTCATTGTTGTTTATCTGGTCTCTTACATTTCTTTTTATGTAAATTTGCTCCACCACATTTAGTTATCTACCATATGTCATAACTTAAATCAGGTATCAAAGATGTGTAATTGGGTCTGATTCATAAATGTGTTATAAAAATTAAATGTGACAACTTTTTTTTAATTCCAAGCACAGTGAGTAACTAATTACAAATTAATCACAAATCTTGTGATTTCTTTCTTTCTACCCATCCTTCTCTGTTAATTATTATTATCATTATCATTATTATTAATCATCAGATACTATTCCTGCCACCAAGAAACTTAAACTTAATGGAAGTAACAAAAATAATAACAAATGCATTATTGTATGAAAAAATGGTTATATGTACAAATACATAAGGGTATGTGGGTGTGTATACATATGAGATCCAACACTTAAATCCATGAACTTAATTGTTCTAAGTGCTACATACCTCATTGCTGACTATCACTATGGTCATCTTTGGAATACTCCTCTTGAGAATTTATTCACTGACACAAGCAGCTAGTCTCCCCCTCAAAGCAATTTTGGAACTCTTTCTGAAATGACCACTGAGCACAATGGCACAGTGACAAGTCCGAAAACTTCATTGTATAGTTGTTTGTGAGGGGGGTTTAAGCCACTAAACTAATAACTGTGTTGGAACACTCTAGTTACTCACCTGATCTGCCCCCCCAGTGAATTTTTTCTTTACCCGAAGATAAAGGAAATATTGAAAGGAAGACATTTTGATGATATTCACTATGTCAAGGGTAATACAACCACAGCTCTGGTGGCCATTCCAGAAAAAGAATTTTAAAATTGGAATTTGAAAGTGACCATAGTGATATTCAACAATGAGGTATATAGTACTTAGAACAACCAAGTTGATGGACTTAATTGTCAGACTTTGTATATATGTGAATTTAGGAAATAAGACTTAGAGTCTTAGAGGAAATTTTTCTTAAAAGGAAACCTGAAACTTAAGTATGATTTAGCTGTTTAAACTTTATTGAAAAGCTACACCAAAGAAACACTTACAATCCCAACTAAATTGGCCACTGAAGATACGAACTGGTGCTGGGTAGGTAGGTGGTGGTGGTTAACCCTCTCACAGAGATTACAACCCCTCCTCTTCTACCTAGGCCATTAAAGCTTCTGAGAGTAACAAATCGCCAACAGAATCCAAATCCATTCACAAGAGTCAGATTTCCCTACCAGAGGGTAATAATAAGAACAAGCTATGTGGATTGGATTTCCTTCCCCCAACACGCCCTTTCATCCTGAACTCTTTTGTCCTGGATCCAATAGGAGCCTACCCCACGGCTGTATAGAGGCAATGGCCCTACTCATTCTTCTTGTGGACCCTGCCTCTGTGAAACTTTCTAGCATATAATTATCTGATCACAGTCTTTCCTGTCCTTGCCCCACCATGGTGACTTGTGATGTTTATCTCCCCCTCTAGTCACAGATTAGTTCAGCTAGGACCAGGCTGGTTTTCACTTAGTTCTGTGCAGATTTCCTCCTGTGAATCACTGCTGGGTCTGCTGGGTCCCTGCCAAGGACACTTCCTCACCTGGAATCTTGTTTAGAGTTTCAGGCAGAAAGTTGGCAGCTCAGATGCTTGTCGTCATAGTAACTCCAGGGAGAGATTATAGATGTGTTCACAAGCGTCTGTCTGGCCGTGTGAATATGAGTGTGAGACTGTTATACTTGATTCATCCTTCTAGCCATTCATTCACTGATTCATCCCCAAAGCATTCATTGAGAATCCCGTCTGTGTCATTCACTGTGTTTGATACTGGAAATACAGAACGTCAAAATGATGTAGGTGCTTCCACTGAAGAGGCTACTCGCCGTTTTAACCCCTGCTGTGGAGCTGATGTCAACTGATAGCAACTGCATGTATTTTAGAGTACAACTAACGGCATTCCATGGGGTTTTTATCTTTAAAGCAAAGTCATTGTGGGACATCCATGTGCTAAAGCTTCACGAGGTCCTAAATAGTGTAAAGAAGATGGAAAGGATTTAGTATCTATCTACATAAGCCAAACACTAAAGCCACTGCTGTTGAGTCAATTCCAAGTCATAGTGACCCCATAGGACAGAGTAGAACTGCTCCATAGGGTTGCTAAGGTGTGCCTATTGGATTCAAACTGCTGACCTTTTGATTGGCAGATGTAGCACTTAATCACCATGCCACCAGGGTCTCTGTATACTATGGAAGGTTGAAGGTAGAGGATCCATGCAGAGATCCCTGGTTGCACAATGGCTAAGAGTTCAGCTGCTAACCAAATGGTATGGGATTTGGAACCACCAGTAACATTGCAGGAGAAGTCTTGGTAATCAGCTGCCATAAAGATTACTGACTAAGAAGCCCTATGAGCAGTTCTACTGTCATATAAGGTTGATAGATGGCATGCAACAACACAATCCATACGTAAGTCCCTGAAGGGTGAGGTTAAACCCTTGGCACTTAGGTATAGGCTGCCAATTGGAATTCATCCAGAGGTGCTTCAGAGGAAAGTCCTGTGTATCTACTCACAAAAGGTCACCAAACAAACAAATAAATAAATAAATAATACCCAATCCACTGCTGTTGAGTCGATTCTGACTCAAAACAGCAAAGTAGAACTGTTCCATAGAGTTTCCAAAGAGCACCTGGCGGATTCGAACTGCTGGCCTTTTGATTAGTGTACGTAGCACTTAACCACTACACCATCAAGGTCATTTAAAATTCTACAAAGTACAGTTCTATTCTCATGGGATCACCATGAGTTGGAATCGATTTGACAGCAACTAGATTGTTTTTTGGTTAGTAACCTTACAGTATAGAAGAATGAAGTATTTACTATACACAGGGCACAGTGCTCAGTTCTATATAGAGTCTTTCTAATCTACCAGTATAGACTGACATAGAAGGAAATAGCTTCTGTACTCTGGGAGGGTTAACACGTAGCTCTAGAATAGTGATTCTCAACCAGGGACCACTTTGCTCTACTGGGGACATTCAGCAGTATCTGGAGACCATTTTGAGGAGTTGCTACTAGCATTTAGTGTGAAGGGGACAAACCAAACCCACTGCTATCGATTTGGGTCCAACTCATAGTGACCCTAGAGGTCAGAGTAGAACTGCCCGATAGAGTTTCCACGGAGTGCCTCGTGGATTTGAATTGCCAACTCTTGGGTTAGTAGACATAGTACTTAACCCACTACACCACCAGGGTTTCTGTGCCGGGGACAAAGATGTTGATAAACATACAATGCACAGGAGATCCTCCACAGCAAAGAATGATCCAGTCTCCAAAGTCAGTAGTGCTCAGGTTGGGAAACTTGATCCATAGACATATAGCAGTGCCTATAAACAGGAAAAGGGCTAAGGGTTGTACACATGGTTAACACTTTAGCCTGCTAACCTGAAGGTTAGAGGTTCCAGCCCGCCCAGAGGAACCACAGAAGAAAGGCCTAGCCAACTACTGCCAAAAAAATCAGCCACTGAAAATTCTGTGGGGCATATTTCTACTCCGATAACATATGGTGTACCTTCAGGCAGAATCTACCGTACAGCAGCTGGTTTATGAGTGGAAGGGAAGATTTGATTCACTGTCTTGGGAGCATGAAAAAGCCACCCATGGAAGAAAATATTTCAGGTGGTGATTATAGATTTCATTGCAAATTTGTATGAATACTCACAACCTGGTAAATGAATACTCATTTACCATGGTAAATGAAATACTGAGCAATAGAAAGACATTTTATGTTTGCTTATTTTCACAAAAATTAATGGGGATTCTTTTTCCATCTGGTTTTCTTAACTATTCTCAACAGCTCTGCTGATATATGGGGCAGATACTATTTTGCTGTGGAAGAGAAATTGAGTTATTTATTTATATCCCTCTTTCTTTCTCCTAAATCCCAACCACCGATAAAGGATATCACTCCTCAAGTCTAATAACTGCCTAAAATAACCAGTCTGCTCCAGCAGTAAGGCAAGAGGAGAGTTATCAGTAATTTTTCACAAAGCAAAATAATAATGCTCTGTTGGACAGAAATTGCATTTAGAGGAATAAGTATGAAGTGTCTCGTGTATGACATTTTTCTTCCTCACAAGAGTCCTTTTGCATTCCAAGGACATACTAATTAAATGCTATGCCAAATCCCATCACTTTGAATGCAAAGCAAGCAACACAAAATTGTCACGTTGATTCTGACTCACAGCAAGCCTGTTGGATGGGATAGAAAAGTGCTCTTCAGCTAACTGAAGGGTCAGTAGTTCACACTCACCACCTGCTCTGAGGGAGACTGATATGGCCCCTAAAGATTTACAGCCTTAGAAACCCTACAGAGCAGCTCTACTCTGTCCTATAGGGTTGCTATGAATCAACACTGAATCAATGGCAGCAGGTTTGGTTTTATTCAGACTCTAAAGAGCCCTGGTGGTGCAATGATTAAAGAGCTTAGTTGCCAACTAGAAAGTTGTCAATTCAGTTCTACTAGCCACTGTGCAAGAGAAAGATGTGGCAGTCTGCTTTCCTAAAGATTACAGCTACTAAAGATTACAGCAGTTCTACTCTGTTCTACTCAGGGTGCCTGTGAGTTGGAACTGTCTCAACAGCAAAGGGTTTGGTCTTTGGTGGTGTTTTATTCAGACCCTTTAGCATGGTGCTGTTTCTACAGATCCTCAGCCAAAAGTGTCAGGAGAAACACAAGTGAGCAGAAACAAATTTTGCCAAGGTATTGGGTACAGAGTGAATATGATTACACTGTATGAGCCATTTTCCCATGGGGCTTCCTGCCTGCAGGTGATGCTTCCTTTATTCGGCCAGCTAACTCTTCTGAGAGCTTTGGTCTGAGCTCCAGCATGGAATCACTTGATCATTTGGCAATTCTACCACCTTCCTTTTTGAAAAAATCACCAACGTCTGCTTATTTTACTTTCTAAATCTTTCTCTAGTCCGTTTTTTAAAAAATCTTTGACCTCCAATATACACTTAGTTTAGACTATTGACCATCACTTTTTTAAAAAGTTTTTTTCTGTATGCATGTAATACCTATACTACGGTTGTTAGCGGTCGTCAAATCAGTTCAGACTCACAGCCGTCCTGTGTGCCAACAGTACCTGTTCCTACACCATCCTCATAACCGTTGCTGTATTTGAGTCCTTATTGCAGTCACTATGTCAATCCCCCTCATTAAGGGTCTTCCTCTTTTTCCCTGACCTTCTGCTTTACCAAGCATAATGTTATTTTCCTAATATATTAATCTAAATGCATAAACATAAATATAGTTATTTTAAAGGACATATTATGTTCCAATCATAAATGAAAAATCAGTTTCAAGGCAGATAGTAACCTTAAAGTAAAAAAGTGAAAACAAATGGAGTTGTTTATTTCCTCCTGGAAGCTACTGCCTGGAGGTCAGTCCTGGAGGGCAAAACTGAGATTCCCTAATGGCAGAGACATTTTAACAGCCATCACCGATCTGAGACCAATCACTGTAATCAAAATAACTGCATTAGCTTTGAAAGGGGAACCTCATACAAGAGTGGTGTTATTTTTAGCTTGTTTTGCATCTACCATCTACCACTGGGGAAGCTTGGTGGTGCACTGGTTAAGAGCTTGGCTGCTAGCCAAAACGTTGGCAGATGGAATCTGCCAGCTGCAACTAGAGCAGTTCTACTGCATCCTATAGGGTTGCTCTGAGTCAGAATTAACTTCTCCATGGCAATGAACTTTTGGTTTTTAATTCATCTCATAGGATGATGCAAATGGTTAACTCACTCAGTTCCTAACCTAAAAGTTGGAGGTTCAAGTCAACCAGAAGTGTCTCAGGGGAAAGATCTGGCAATCTAGTTCCACAAAATGAAAGTAAGTGAAGCATAGTTGTATTCTAACACTCATCGGGTTGTCATGAGTCAGAACTGACTCAGCTTACTTCTATGGTGAGTCTCTGTATTAGTTGAAAGCTTGTTGTCTTGTACGGTCCTGAGTGCGAACGCCACCCCAAGTCACTCACAAGAGACGGTTCTTGATGCAAACAGCTAGAGGTTTTATTCCAGCGCGCTGGGGCTCAATCCATACTCTTGTCAGAGTAGAGGAAATGAGCCCCGAACAAGAGAATTACAGAGTATATAAAGGCGGGGTCTTACATTCCTAGGGGAGGTGGGGTTGGGGAAAGGTTCCCCGTGGGGCAATTTTTTTGTGTGGTTTGTATTAGCTCGGGGCTAGGGTGGATATTTCGGGTGCATTTACTTCCTGGTATTTCTGAAACTAGCCCTTTTTGGGTAAGTTCCTTCTTGTTATTCCCGAAACCAGCCTTTTTGGGTAAGTTCCTGGAACTCTGAGGGGGTTGGTCCTATATTGTCCTGCTCTTTGGTATGGAGGATCTCACAGTCTTTGCCTGGACCTTGGGCTTCCCTCTCTCTATCCCTTCAAAATTCCCTCCATACTAGGGACTCATGTGACTTTTTCGTTCCACAAAGTGAGGGATTTTCTTCCTCTCATTTTCTTTTATCCCCTCAATGCCTAAAAAACAAAACTCCAAACTGGTTGTTGTAGAATTAATTCTGACTCACAAGCAACCCTATAGGATGGAGTAGAACTGCTCCACAGGCTTTCCAAGGAGCAGGTAGCAGATTTGACCTGCCAACCTTATGGTTAGAAGGCACACTCTTAACCCCTGCGCCACCAGGGATCCAGCATCAAGGCCTCAGTCACTGATTATCAGTGCACGCTGTTTCTCCAAGGAAAGTTGTCCAATGGAACTTGACTTTTTTGGTTTTCTTTTAATTTCTGAAAGGTGTGATTTGAATTCTTAAACAGCAGCAAAAGGAAAATTGAAAGACATGAATTTATCTAACCACTCTAAGTAGCTGCATATATTAGCACATGAAACATTGGGGAACTGGGATACCAGCATCTCATAGCTGGTGAATGGAAGAGCCAGAATTTTGCTGGATTTAAAAATGTAAATGATTTAGCCTCAGAATCAATGTATTTAGACACCATCTGAGTTGAGCCCACGTGACACGGGCCGAATTGTTGGAAGCAGCAGGAGTCCACCATCACCTGGCCCTGCTCCAGGCCTTTCACAGACCACAGTATCTCATCTCTCTGCCCCTCCACACTGAAGGCCCAAGTGAAGAGGTCTTGGCCATACATGGCTCTCAAACTGGTGGGAGGTAAAGCCCAGCCAGCTGGACCCTATGGCAGCTGCAGAGGTGTCGGAAGAGCCACTCTGGATGAAGAAACATCCAGTCCCCTCCCCAGCCCCTGCCACCTCCTGCAGGGGTCCTGCACTCACCTCAGGCCCCAGTAGGACTCCTCTTCCCAGTGAGGTAACACCTGGGTAGCCTCCTCCTTATTCTCCTCCTCCCCTTTCTCCTCTTGGATTCTCATTAATGCACAAAATAGTCAGCTAATAGATTTTTGTTTGTTTGCTATTGTCATAAATGTGAAATGTAAGAGAAGGAGACAGGCCATAAGTGAGAACAAATCCATTGCCATTGGAGTCCATTCTGACTCACAACAGCCCTGCAGGATGGGGCAAAACTGTCCCATTGGGTTTCCAAGGAGCAGCTAGTAGATTCCAACTGCAGACCTTTTGCTGTTAACCACTGCAAGCATCAAGGCTCCATGTGAGGAGTAGGGGTAGGTTTTTATTTTGTGTTAATGAGGACATACTAGCATAGGTTTCCAAACTTAATTTCTCCTGAATATTGTCTTATTTAAAAACAAACAAACAAAAAACAGAATAAACAGAGCCACTTGCAAGGTAGGGGGAGAGACTATGTGAAGAACCATCTACAAGCCGAAGAAAGCCAGCGGAAACACCAGAGTGGAGGGAGTACCCACAAGAAAGAAGCCTTCCCTTGTGCTGATGCTGCGACTTAGTCTTCTAGCCTCTGACCATTGGCAGACAACATATTTTTGTTCTTTAAAATTACCCACTGTGTGGTGTTTTATTATGGCAGCACCAGGAAATTGAGACGATGTCCCATTCCAATTTATTGCTTTGCTTTAGTGTGCATTGTCTGGGTTTGCCTGATTCTCAGTTTCTTCAGACAGAATGGGACACAAGGATACAAGGCGTCCATATAACAGGCATACAAATATGCTCAGGTGTTTGTCAATATGGTTATGAGAGGGCCTGAAATACTACAAGGTTTTGGTTTGGTTTTGTTCTTTAATGTGAGAGAAGGCAGGATAGTTTCATTTGAGTCCTCTCTGTATTACAAAGTAGGCCTGGTTTCACACAACGGGCATTAATTCTATAAAAAGCCATGATTTATGAAACATTCTTGTGTGATTATATAAGAATGGTCTTTTGTGGCTTGTGCTAGACATGAAGAAAAAAAAACAGAGACTATATGTTTTCAGCTCCTTCTTGAAAAGAGTTTATAATATCACCAGTTTCTCTTTCCTATTTTCAGGGTGGAGAGAAACCTAGATTCCCCTTGCAAAACATAGCTTGTCACAAATGCTAGACTAAACACTCAGAAGTAAAGGTGAGCTCCGGGGGAAGCGCTGAATTTCCAAAGGCCGATTTGTACACCTTGTCTTGAGTGCTGTTTTCTGCCAGACTACAAAAGACGGCCTTCTCCAAAAAGAAGGGCTTATTTATTTGAGTTGTCTGCTGTAGGCTTGTTTGATGTGTTTTTTGACTCTTGATCTTTGTTGGAGCGAAAGATAAAGAAGACTGAATGGAGAGGGGGAAAAAAAGGCTTTGTTAAATTGTTGAAGTTCTCATTCTAATTTTGGTCTAGAGAACTCTGTAACCCAGCTAGAAATACAGGCTTTGCTTGATTTGACTTTTCCGGGCTTGCACACTTCTTTGCTATGGACTCCACTGGGTGTCCTCCTGTTGCAGCAAACCTGCCCAGTCCTTGAGACAAGGCTGGCAGAGGCAGGGCCGTTTAAAATGCTTCTAATCCGCTCTCAATCCTGCACATTGCATATCTATGAAGGTTAAGGATTAAGTAGTTATTTTATATCTGGGATCCGGAGACTTAGCTATTACTATAAAAGATCTAGATCTTCAGATTTACCATTTGGGTGCCAGTGTGCTCTCAAAAGTCTCAAGTCTTATCCCTATTCCACGGTCTTAGCCTAGCTAGCAGGAGTCCCTCGGTGGTGCAAACAATTAACCATTTGAGTACTAACTGAAAGTTTGGAGGTTGAAATCCACCCAGAGTTGCCTCAGAAGAAAGGCCAGGCAATCTACTTCCAAAAGGTCACAGCCACTGAAAACCTTAAAGAGTACAGTTCTGCTTTGCAACACATGCTGTCACCATGATTTGAGATCAACTTGATGGCAGCTGGTTTGGCTAGCCTAGTCAGTAGTACTCTTCCTCTCAATTCTTCTTCCTTCCTTCCTTCTTTATTTTCACTCATGAACTTACTCAACAAACATTTCTGATAGCTGTTCTGCCATTATTCAAGAATAGCACCATAGGCCTTCACAAAAGGAAGACACAGTTTTGAAATAAAGATACCGTAATTTTATGGGATATATATTTTTGAACGACTAGCACAATTTCTTTGGAAACCCAAAGGTATCCCAGACTTCTCCAAGACTAGAAATGGGAAAGCCACAGGGAGTCTAGGTAACTTTAAGCCTTCGTTTTTCTCTTTTCTGTTTATGTTTAAGTCTGAATAATTTTGTCCTTTATACAAATTGCTTTTTTTTCTGTTGCTTCATGTGTATGGAACGTATCTTCCACATTGAATTTCTTCCATTTGGCATGTACAACTAAGTTCACTGGTAGGCTATCAGTCATAATCCCAAATTCCCCAGAACAGTCTGATTTGCCCAGCTTACTTCAGATTGAATGCCAACTTTGATGTGCTTTCTTGAAGAAGAGCTGTCTAGCTCATTCATAATTACTTTTTTCATTCTGGAAGGCACACTCCGTCCTCTATGCCTGCCTCAAGCTCCACCTCATCATCATCACCATAACCTTGGTTATCTCGTAGGATCATACATGCCTCTCCCTAGTATCTGCTTTTTCACCCAAGTGCTAACATATTACATCAGGGTTGACATATATTAGATTCTTACTGAGTTGTAGTAGTTATAATGATGATGATTTTGATGCCTACATCAGCAACAAAATGTTATTCTCCCACATCGTGTCCTAGTTAGTAAGCACTATTGTTCAGTCCAAATTTATATCCAGAGAGAGTAGATAGATATGAATAGGTGGGCGGATGGATGGATGGATGGATGGATGGATGGATGGATCGGTGGGTGGGTGGATCGGTGGGTGGGTGGGTGGATCGGTGGGTGGGCGGGTGGACGGACGGACGGACGGACGGACGGACGGACGGACGGACGGACGGACGGACGGACGGACGGACGGATGGACGGACGGATGGATGGACGGACGGATGGATGGATGGATGGATGGATGGATGGATGGATGGATGGATGGATGGATAGATGGATGAATGGATGGACAGATGTCTTAGAAAATGCATGGCATGTGAATGTTCAATAAATATTAGCTAACGTCGTCCCTTACTTCTCTGCATAGTAGCTTAAGTTGTGAAAAAAGACACGTGACTGCAAATATTTGTGAGTGTTTATGAAACATCTTTTCACTGATTCTTTTTTCCTTAGGTGTTTTGTAATGTATCAGTCAGCCATTCTGTAAAATACCTTTGAGTTTATAATTTGGTGTTCTAAGGCCACATGAAGTATATAATATTTATGGATTTACAGTGGTGGTTATAATAGCCTGTGCACATTTGTACTAACTTAGCTTGGGAAGTTTAAAACATGCTTCTATGAAAATAGCATTTAAATTGAGACTTTAGGAATAAGTACAAGTTAGACAGTTAAAGAGGAGGCCATTTTAAGGGAGGAAAACACATAAACATGCCAAAGTTCTTCCATTTACATATTCATCCATTCGATACACATTGAGTGCCTGCTGGTGATGAACACTCTTCTACATCCTGGAAAGTCAGGAGTGATCAAGCTGGTGACATTTCTAGCCTCTGTGGAGCACAGAGACTGGTGGGAATGACAGAGAATGAACCTGTAAATAGATGTGGAAATGCTGCCTTTCAGGCTCTGATGTGTCATGAGGACAGTATGTGTCTGGATAGCGTGAGCGAGACCATCGTGAGTAGAGGAAGGAGGGAGCTGTATGAGCAACGAGGTCATGGAAAGCCTCTCAGAGCAGATGACGTGAGGCTCGGAGACGTTGAGAACACAGCATGTGTGTGAGCCTGGGAGAGGCTCAGTGTGGCAGACTGGAGCAAAACCTCTACAGAAAGGGGCAAGATCAGCCAGAAGAAGTGGGCGAGGTGAGAATCTGCAGAGTTTTTGGTTACTGATGAATTGTATATGTTACCTTGAAGACCCTGAGCAGACACTGCTGTCTAGTCACCTAAATTCATGAGGACCTCACAGAGCAGTATATGAAATGCTGCCCAGCCTGCACTATCCCTGTGACTGGTTGTGGATTGCATTTGGGAATCCATAAGGTTTTTATTGAGTCATTCTTAGAAGATCGCTGGTCATACTTCCTTGTCTGTCTTAGTCTAGAAGCTCCACAGAAACCTGTTCAGTATCAGAGCAACACTCAAGTCTCCTTTAATAGACGAGTGGAAATTGTACTTGAAGTGCACTGGCTGGGAACTGAATCTATATATATGAAAGGCCATAATTCTAATGCTGAAGGTATTTGAATGGGCTTCACAAAGTTATTAAATAGGAGGATTACATGATCAGGCACATATTTCAAAAGCTGGATAAAGAAACTCTTCCTGTGGGGTGGAGAGGGGTGTTAGAAACTCCTCAGCACTGCCAGTGAGAGCATAAACAGAAGACACTGACCCTCTGCACCACTACAGATGAATGCTCATGGACCTGGTGATCGCTCACCCCTCTCCCATGTGTGCTGCGGTCCCTTTTGTTTGGTGCTGCTGAGTCAGTTCTTACTCATAGCAATCCTGTGTATAACAAAGCAAAACACTGCCTGATCCTGTGCCAACCCCACAATCTGTAGGTATATCACCCAGCAACAACAACAACAAAATATATACACGTATGTAATGCATACTTATATATAGGAACCCTGGTGGTGTAGGAGGTTAAGTGCTACGTCTACTAACCAAAAGGGAGGCAGTTCAAATCTGCCAGGTGCTCCCTGGAAGTTCTCTGGGGACAGTTCTAGTCTGGCCTCTAGGGTCGCTATGAGCTGGACCAGACTCAATGGCAGTTGATTTTTGGGGTGGGATATGTGTACATATATACACATATGTACATATTTATATATACACACACACTTAGATAGCAAAAGGCATGTACAGGAAATGCATAGCAACATTATTTGCACTTCATCCAATCTAGAGACAAACCAAATTGACAGCAAGAGTAGATTGGATATCGTTTACGCTATATTCATTTAATAAGATTTTCAGTGGCCAATTTTATCAGAAGTAGACTGCCCAGTCTTTCTTCTTAGCTGGTCTTAGCCTGGAGGCACTGCTGAAACTGGTCCATTAAGGTTGACCCTACCAGTATTTGAAATACCTGTGCAAAACTTTCAGTATCACAGCAACTCACTCACTACCACAGTCTGACAAAGGTGTGCTGGTTCACTTTCATGGGGATCCCCCAGTGGATTTTAAGGAGTACCTGACCCAAGTCATGGGTCATGTTTAGTGTGCATGTGAAAGGTTGACAGTGAATAAGGAAGTCTCAAGAACTGATGATGCCTTTAAATTATGGTGTTGAGAAAGAATATTGGATGTACCATGGCCTCCTAGGAGAATGAACAGCTGAACAAAAATATAGTTGGAATGTTCTTCAGAAGCAAGGATGGCAAGACCTCATCTCATGTATTTTGGACTCGTTATTAGAAGGAACCAGTACCTGGAAAAGGGCATCAGGCCTTGCAAAATAGAGCATCACCTAAGAAGAGGAAGACCGTCAAGGACATGAGTCGACACAGCGGCCGTAACAAGGGGCTCAAGCGTAACAATGACTGGGAGGATTTTCTGTTGCACATGAGGTTGCCATGGGTCAAAACTTACTGGACCACAGCTACCATGATACACACGTAGTTGGACGTTTTGCAGCAACGAGAACAACCAAGAGACTACCACACCGGGCACTGAAAAATCTGGCAAAAGTAATGTTGAGCAAAAAAAGCCAAATATAAAAATACACTTACTATATGATTCCATTTGTAAAAAATTTGAAACCATATCTATAATGTTAGAATTCAGGATACTGATTGCCCTCCGGGAGAAAGATGGGAATAGTTCTGGAGAGGACGAACTTCTACATACGACTAACAGTCTATGTCTTATCTGAAGCAGGGAGATGCAACTCACATGAGACTACTTTGCATTAATTCACTGAGTGGTACAATTGGAATTTATGGATTGTTTATGATCCAATCCAATTAAAAAGTCTAATGAGATAAACACAGATGGTAGGAACAATGGTAGCCATCCAGGTAAGTGTACTTATAGTGCGTAGTAGAAGACCTAAGAGTAAAACTGCCCCCTAGAGTTTCCAAGAAGCACCTGGTGGGTTCAAACTGCCAACTTTTTGCTTAGCAGCCAAGCTGTTATCCATTATGCCACCAGAGTTTCTTAAGAATTAATAAATAGATTAAATGATATTACATGTAAGTGAGGAGCCACAGGGATTTATGAGTGAGGAATTAGGAGGTGTCAGACGATTTTCAGACTTTTGACTTAAATTTATTGTCATTCTCTTACTTGCAAGTTCCTTATGAGTGTGTCTACGGCACTACATTCTGTGTGGAATAAAAGTCCAACCATGTTAGCTGAGCTAATAAATAAGGACTACACTGTCCAGTGAGATTAAAGGGCTGCCTTTGGCAGCAGAGGAGAAAGAGGAGGAGGAAAACGGGTGTCAAGCAACAGTTCTCTCAATTATTATTTTAACAAAAGAGAAAATGAAACTCATGTTGTTCAGAACATCCATTACAATGGTCACCTTTGGTCTCCCGGACACAGTGTGAGTCCCGACACAGGGAGGGAGACCATCTATGAGCGGCCGATACTGATCCTAAGCCTTTTAAAGTTTTGTGCTGAAACACAAGATGAAGTAAAAATAGCACTGTATTATTCTAAGTCTGAGTGATGGGAACAGTTGCATAAAGGTTTCTTGTGAAGCACATCGCATGTTACCCTTTGTGTGACTTTGGTTTAGTTTTCCAGGCTGATTACATTTCATTCACCAGCAGAGGAAGTGATTGGTTTTTCTATGTTTCAACTGCTCTGAGCCTGGCTGTCCTATACAACATGGATATTTCTGGACAGTAAGGAATAGGAAAGCCAGAGCTTAGCCACCTGGGTTTAAGTGGCCATCAAGAGCAAATCGGGATTGTGTAGCAGTGTGGAATGCCGTCAGGTCCTGTACTGCTGCCTGCAGATCAGCCACTCCCTGTCAGTCTCTCTTGTCCCCCAAGTTAATGAAGCTTGTAACACTCACTTGATAGATAGATATATATATATATATTTTTTTTCTTTTGTGGTAAGATTTTTTTCCCCTTTACCGTATATGATGTAGTGGTTAAGTGTTATGGCTGCTAACCAGAAGGTCAACAGTTCAAATCCACCAGGCACTCCTTGGAAACCACATGAGGCAGTTCTACCATGTTTGTAGTGTTCCTATGAGTCAGATTCAACTCAACAGCAGTGTTTTTTTTTTTTTTTTAATTTACTACCTATAACAGTGAAACCCTGGTAATGTAGTGGTTAAGTGGTATAACTGCTAACCAAAAGATCAGCAGCAGTTCAAACCCAACAGGTACTCCTTGGAAACTGTATGGGGCAGTTCTACTCTGTCCTATAGGGTCAGCACAGATTCAATGACAGTGGTTTATATACTATATGCGTAACCACGTTTTAGGAACCCTGGTGGCATAATGGGTTAAGTGCTACATCTGCTAACCAAAAGGCTGGCAGTTCAAATCCACCATGCGGTCCTTGGAAACTCACTGGGACAGTTCTACTCTGATCTCTGTGGTTGTTATGAGTCAGACCCAACAGCAATGGGTTTGGTTTTGATAACCACGTTTTGGAAACCGTGGTGGCATGGTGGTGAAGTGCTATATCTGCAACAGTGGCAGTTGAAATCTGCCAGGCACTCCTTGGAAACTCTGTGGGGGCACTTCTACCCTGACCTCTAGGGCCAGTACGAGTTGGACCCGACTTAATGGCAATGGATTTGATTTAATCATATTTTCACAATGTAAGTACTTAGAGAAATCAACTGTTTTGTTAAGAAAAAAAGATTCTGAGGTCTGTGATTACAAACAGTTTTACAAACTGAGATTCTGAGTGAGGTAGTCTGGTTTTATATCTCTGCTCTTTCCCTTGACAGCCATGGAACACCAGCAAAGGTATTTAGGGTTACAGACTCTGTTTCCATTAACTGTAAGCAGTGACAATAGTACATATTTAGTAGTTTTGCCAGTACCCCAGTACTGAAATAATGCATATTTAACTGTTAGCAAGATGCTTGGTCCATATAGACATTAAATGTATACTAGCTAGGGCCTTTGTCCCTTTTTTTATAATGGATAATGATTCACATTTATAGCGAGTTTTGTTTACCCCTGCAACAAAAGGACTTAACTTGTTTTACTTCGGAGATATTACTGTATTTAGTTTTGGAGCTCCTGGGTGGTACGAATGGCCAACACACTCCTGTGGTAACTAAAAGAAAGATTGGAGGTTGTTGAAGCCCTGAAGTTTCAAGTTCACTCTTGCATAGCTCAGAAGAAAGGTCTGGCAATCTACATTTGAAAAATCATTCATTGAAAACCCTGTAGAGCACAGTTCTACTCTGACACACATAGGTTGCCATGAGTTGGAGTCAACTTAATGGCAACTGGTCAGCATTTAGTTTCAAAGTTTTGTGCACAGTTATCATTTTCTCACCATCAACGATCAATATTACTGCTGTATATCAGTGAGTGTTCGTGTTTCAATTTGTCTTTCTTTTATCTGCTTTGAAATCAGGTGTCTCCTTCCACAGGAATCACGTGTAAACAAAGAGAGAAGAGAGACTTGGCCTTTGCCAGCGGGCAATCTCCTACAGGCAGTGCACAGGCTCTGAAAACTCACCCTTTGTTTCAGCTCTCCGGGCTCCTGAGAGGTCAACTCTGCACTCTTGCAGGTTGTTATCAGATCATCGAGGTATTGTTGATGACCTTGAAACTCTTCAGAATGTCACATTTACATACATAAGGGATGGAAGGCCCTTGTGATGACTGAAGTAAGTCACAAATGTCCTTAAAATAAGCAACTGATGTATCTTGTGAGATTTTTAAATCATGACGCTCATCTACTCTGATGACAGGACAAAAGACTATTCCTTAGTGTCTTAGTGCTCCCGTAACATAAATACCACATGTAGGTGACTTGTAAGAACAGAACTATATTGAACTGTTTCAGAGACTGGAAGTCACAATTAGGGCTTTCAATCTAAGAGTGAGCCTTTTCTTGACTTTTCTTATGCTCTGGGCATTCCTTCTCTGAATTTTCCTGACCTGTAGACAGGTCCTACACAGTCTCTTCCCATTGTTTATGACTGTCTGTCTATTATGTTCTTCTGTAAGACACTACTCAGAGGGATTAGGTTTAGGGTCCACCCTACCTTGGTACCTCCTCATTAACTTAACAAAAGAAAAACATTGTTTCTAAACAGGATCACATTCAATGACACACAAAAACAAAACAAACCCACTGCTGTTACTGATTCAAAGGAACCCTGTAGAACAGAGTAGAAATGCCCCATGGAGTTTCCAAGGAGTACCTGGTGGATTCGAACACCCAACTTTGGGTAAGCTGCCTTAACACTTAACTACTAAGCCACCAGGCTTTCCTATAGACACAAGGGTTAAGATTTCAACATTTATTTTCTATTTACTTATTTTTTCTCTGGGAGTCAGTTCTACCCCTGGCCCCTAGGGTCGCCATGAGTCAGATCCGACTCGATGGCACTTGGCATGGCTATGTTTTTATGGGCTGAATCCAGTTTTATCAGTTAGGGAAAATGGGCTCAGAATAGGTGGTTCAAAAGAGGAATTTGGTTGGAGCGCTAAATGAAAAAATGTAGGAAAAACTTTGAGGGCAAGGAGGGTTGGGAGGCAACCCAGACAGTACGAATGAGTATAAGTCATTAGCATCCCTCACAATGGCAAGACAAAGGTCGTGTTTCTGTGCCCAGGATACAGTTCCAGTGCCCAGGGGGATCCAGAAACCGGAAAGCTAGGGCTTCTTGTGCACTGGTAGAATGTGGAGTACTAGAAAACACACCCTGCCTTCAATGATGTCTCTCAAAGCAGAGACAAAAGGAAAGAAATAGGCTGACTTCTTTCCCTACCCCACCCTCCGGCATCCTGTCAGGATCTTATATTGCCCAAACTGAACAACAAAGGGACTTGGTGAATGTAATTTGCAGGAGTCAGAGCAAAGCAAGGAAATCTTGGTAGCATAGTGGATAAGTGCTAAGTTAGCTAACCAGAAAAAGGTCAGCAGTTCAAATCTTCCAGATGCTGCTTGGAAACTGTGGAGCAGTTCTACTCTGTCCTATAGGGTCATTATGAATTGGAATCTACTATATGACAATGAGTTTGTTTTTGTTTTGGAGCAAAGCAAGGAAAGAGAAAGGTGTAGATCTGAGACCAAGTAGGCAAGTAACCTGTCCACTGGTGCAAGATGATCATTTGTCATCAAAGGATGACCTTTGAGCAAATTCCTGTGAGATAAGTGAGCCTTCGTATCAGGAAAAGGAGATGGTGGGGTAGAATCCAGAGCTTGCCTCAGTGATACCTCATACCTGGGAGAATCCATCTGCCTAGTATTTCCACCAAGTACATAACTTGTTCTTCAGACTTGTGTCACGGTCAGAGTGCAAACCAGGAAGACTAAAGAAATCTATGTTCATGATCTTTCTTCCATCTACAAACTGCATACTGCTCATGCCACCCTCTTTGCTGCCTGCATATTTGCAGTCAGACAGTGGTGCCTGTTGGTCTATATTCTCCTTCCTTCAGCATCCTGAATCTCTAGAATGTGCAAGAAGCTACAAATCTGGCAGAGCACCCAACATAAGAAATTAGTTCATTTACGATCCATTTAAACATGTTGAATAAACAATTCTGTATCTTTTATAGGGCCTATTACACTTGAGCTTAAGAAATACTTATTAATAATTTTGTTGTTGTTGCTAATGACTACTTGAAGCACTTGAAACTAGCATTTCAAAATCAGGCTGAGTCCAGAGGGCAGACAGTTGGCCTGCAGATGAGGAGAGAAGCTATTTCAACACTCCTTTAGAAACCTGAGGTTTATAGAAGGTTGGTTTTGGCTACTCTACTGGAAACTTGAGTTTGGATACCTGTTTAATTCTAAGCCAGTTCTGATTTTGCCCTGTATTGGGATTTGAGATTTTAAATTAGCATGATGTTGTTGGAAGGAGATCTACCTGGGCTGGCAGTCAAAAGACACAGATGTCATGCCAAGCTTGCCTTTATTAGCTGGATGATGGTGACCAAGCCACTTAGAACTGCTGCAATTGAAAGGTAAGGCAGTGTGTAGGGGGAGGTGTGTGTGTGTGTGTGTGTGTGTGTGTGTGTGTGTGTGTGTGTGTGTGTGTGTGTGTGTTAAGGGGGTGAGGAGCTTATTCAGAACAAAAAAAACAGAAGTTTTCTAATGGAGTGAACATTAGTCCTGTTAGTGTGGTGACGCATCTGCTAACCAAAAGGTCAGTAGTTTGAATCCACCAAACACTCCTTGAAAACTCTATGGGGCAGTTCTACTCTGGCCTGTAGGGTAGCTGTGAGTCAGAATCGACTCGACAGCAGTGGGTTATAATTTCCACATGTCCCCATGTACTCAGATGCATGCAAGGAATAAAGAGATACGTGCTAAAACATGGCATTTCTTGCAAGCAGTTAAAGAATTAACTTGATTATTTCAGTTCTGATAACCAGTCTTATCTGTCTTGATTCTTTGTACTTCTTGGGGAAAAACTTTAGACTGACAAGCAAATCTTTGTGATATAGTGTTCCAGCTCATAATTTGGTGTGAGAAGAATCAGCAAACATAGGCACAAATCCACAACTGTGTGACCTTGGGTAAGTTACAAAACATTGTTGAGCGTTAGTTTTCTCATCTTAACACAGGGAGAAATGATGGATCTTACCTTAATATTGTATGCACTAAATGAGGGGCTTAACTGCCGTAGCTCACCATAGCTCTTAACTGCTATACTATCTGGGCTCCATCTATGCCATAGTGCTTAGGAAAAAAGAGAGAAAGACAAAAAGCTTTGGTAACACTTATTTTTATTTTAAACATTTAAATCTCTGCTGAGTCATGACAGCCTCAGACACCAGAGTTTATAGGGATATGTTACATGGAAAAGGGATGAAGGAGTGAAAATAGAAAGTTTGTCCTACCTCCAGGGGGAAGGGATTCACTTTTCCAGCATTTATGACACGAGGCAGTTACTGTAGTGCTGTATATGAGAACCTCTTCTCCATAATATCACCATTACTGTTGATTTGTAATTACGCATGAAACAGCTGGAGAGAGAATAACTGGATTGCTGCCAGATGTTCCTCTCTCACCAGTTCCTGCTGATCAGTGGAAACTCTCACAGCATGTATGGCTCGAAATGGATGTGGACATAACAGACTTCAGAGTCCCCCATTTGTCAAATGCTAGGATGAGGAAAGAGTCGACAAAGCACCTGCATTCCTGATGGCCATTGATTCTGGCATGCAAATAAAGGAAGCCGCAATAAGAAGAGTTGTAGGGAACTCCTTTGGCCTTCACCCCACTGCTTCCCTCATGGGAAAAGTGAACTGGACAGCAGGATCTTTCTCCCAGATTCCTGGAACCCCACCTCGCCTTCCTTTTCATCTGAGGTAAGACGTTTTGGTTGCCTGGATACAACTGAGCCTGTGAAAAAAAAATGTCACTGAGCTACTTTCATGATGGCCGTTTTATTACCATGATTTATAAATGGATTATCTGTGAAAATGGCTTTGATTCTAATCACACCTCCTGAAAGAAGAGGCCCTTTCTCGCCGGTTTGTTTCAATGACAGGTCCAACTTCCTTGATATGTTACTAAAGTTGGCAGATGCCTTACTGCAAATGATATCCATCTTCCAGAAAGAATTAGGTAACTTCTAATAGCATTAACCTTAGGATGTGTTTTCCACCCGCCCCCTCAGTCTTATTTCAGATTCTTTCTTCTGGGGCCTCAAATACCCCTTCGCTTCCTATCCCGTTGTCTTCTAATTTTGGTTCAAAAAGGAAATTGTTAACAACACACTTCCACACATGGGAATGAGCCTTCGATGTTTCAGAACAAATGGCTTTCAAGTGGAGCATGGGGGAAGATGCACGATTTCCCATATTTTGTGGTTCAGCATGAGAAAGATGAGGTCTCAGGAGTGTGCCTGGAATCAATCATAACATTTGTGTTGTTTTGAGTTGCCACCGAGGGTATACCAGACTCACAGTAACCCCCGACTCTTGGCAACCCCACACACGGTGGAATGAAACCAGTGGGGCTAAATTATGTGGATCTGACCGTTACAGTCTGTAGGGTTTCCATTAGCTGATTTCCAGAAGTATATTGCCAAGCCTTTCTGAGCAGTTTGTCTAAGTCTGAAAGCTCTCTTTCTTCATGTCACGTTCAGAATCATAGTATCAGGCAAGCCTTCACTGATTGCTAGGAATCTGATCTGGTTGCCCCGCATGGAAAGGAGATATTCTATTAGCTGAACCACCACTGTCCTTGTGTTATCATCCGGTTAATGAATCACAGTCAGCCCCCGGAGAGGTGCAAGTGGTTAACAAGCTTGGCTGCTAAAAGTAAGGTGGAAGGTTTGAGTTCACCCTGAGACACTTGGGAAGAGAAGCCCAGTGATCTATTTCTGAACAATCAACCACTGAAAACACTCTGAGACACATAGGGCCACCATGAGTCAGTCAACACCTGAGCAACTGGTTACCATCTGCTGGTAGCTATACCTGCATTGTTTCGAGTTCTCAAAACAACCGCTTGAAGAAGAGAAGTGTTATTTGAACACTTATATAGTGCAGTTACCATCTTTTGCTTCACTCCATCCTGGTTATAACAATGATTTTTGCCTTTGGGTGTTTTGTTGTGGATTCAGATCATAGTGAACATAGGTGATAAACTCTAGGGGAGTAGATCACCAGGTCTGTTCTCCTGCAGAGCTGCTGGGAGGCTTGAACTGCTGGCCTGTCAGACGGTACACTAGCTTTTAACCAACCTACCACCAGTACCCCTTTATGATGATCATTGCTGCTGTTAGGTGCCATCAAGTTGATTCCAACTCACAGGGACACAGCACAACGGAAGAAAATACTTCTCAGTCTTGTGCCGTCCTCCCATCATTTTTATACTTGAGCCCGTTGATGCAGCCACTGTGTCTGTTCATACTGTTGAGGGTCTTCCCCTTTTCTCTGACCCTCCACTCCGTGTTGATCACCCCTGACAACAGGTCCAAAGTACATGAGATAAAGTCTCACCATCCTTGCTTCCAAGGAGCACTCTCGGTATACTTCTTCCAGAACAGATTTGTTCATTGTTTTGGCAATCCATGCTATGTTCAGTATTCTTCACGAAAGTCATAATTCGAGGACATTAATTCTTCAGTCTTTCTTCTTCATCATCAGGGTTTCACATGCATTTGAGGTGACTGAAACCATCCTGGGTTGGATCAGGAGCATCTTAGTCTTTAAGATGACATTTTTGCTTTTTAACACTTTAATGAGGTGTTTTTGTTTTTGTTTTTGCAGCAGATTTGCCCAATGCAATATGTCCTTTGATTTCTTGACTGCTCTTTCCATGAATATTGACTGTAGATTCAAGTGAAATGAAGTCCTTGATAACTTCAATATTTTCTTCACTTATCTTGATGTTTTTTACTGGATCAGTTGTGAGGATTTTTGTTTTCTTGCTATTGTGTTATAAACCATGCTGAGTACTCCAGCTTTTGATCTTCATCAGCGAATTCTTCAAGTGCTCTTCAGTTTCAGTAAGTAAGATTCTGTCATCTGCATGTTGCAGGTGTTTATGAGTCTTCCTTCAATCCTGATGCCACATTCTTCTTCATATAGTCCAGCTCTTCAGATTATTTGCTCAGTATACACGGTGAATAAATATGATGAAAAGATACAACGCTGACACACGTTTCCTGATGTGAAACCACTGTTACAATGATTTGCTACCATTAGAGAAGTTAAATATTTTGCCCTAAGTCTCAGATTACAAAGTGAGGGAGCTTGCACCTCTGAAACACCTTTTACTCTTGATGTGGAGACATAAGATCACGGGCCTAGGCATTATCTAATCCTACTCCATGTGCTGCTACTGGAAAATTAAGTTTCTGAGGGTTTAATAGACAAGAGTTAGGGTGAGACAACAACAGAGCCTGAGTCAGAACTGAAGCCTTCTGAGCCTCAAGCTAGATCCATTTCTGGAAAGGCCTTAGCAACAGTTCTGGCAACACATCAAACAGACTTTCTACTACCTCCCCTTCATTTTAGGAGTTCAAATATGTGAATCAGGTCATCTAGCACGCAGTATGCTCTGTACCCTAATGTTCTTTGTAACTAAATGCAAACTCTACTTTTAATTAACTAACAGTGATTAGCATATCAGTTACTCTAACTCATTACAAACAAATTGGACCAAAAATCTGACCATATGAGCATGAAATAAGCACTATTAAATTTCTATTTAGATAGAGGCTCAACTCCTAGTTCTGCTATCAAAACAAAATTATTCGTTATTAAGATTTAGCTTAGAAATGGTATTAAAATCTGCCTTTAGCTTTTACCAGTATATTCTCTTCATCTCTAAGAAATTGTAATCACTCGAATAGTGATTACACATAACCATATAAATCTATATTCAACTATAAGATTTAGCCAGACATTAAAAAAAAAAGATTAATGCATCTTAAAGTTTGAATATTTTTTCATGGTTTATGATTTTCCCCTTTTTAGGAAATACATATATTCAAAGTGATCTAAATTTAGACACTAATACTCCAATATTTTAGAGAAGATTAATTGTGCTTCTAACAAACAATAATTCCCACCAGTGTCAAACAATTATTTGTGGACTATCAATTGTGTCTACCACCAAAGGACCAGAAAAGGGACAGAAGATGCTAACCTGCCCAGGTCACTCCCAGATGGTGACAGACAACCAGTCAAAAAAGAAAAGGAATGGAAATTTGAAACTGTAGTCTCGTGCCAATCAATATGGGGTACATTTGACTTATTAGAATGTGTAGCCAGTTTCCATAATATAAATAGAATACAAACATGTATCTCTTAACATCCATAATATGTTCTGTGCAATAGGACGTTGTACGATTGTGTGAATACCATATTATATGGTTACCAAAGGTAAACTGGACACCGCTACTACCACTCATACTGGTTTTCCTGCATTTGTAAGCCGTGATACATTACAAGGTAGTCTTTTTTTGGAAGAGCAGCCATAGGCATGAGACAGTATGCTGCTGCCTTCAAGTCAAAGCATCCACGGTTTTAGGTAAAATTTTTATTTGTAAGTAGAGAAGTTTTACAGCAAAATAGTGGTAGAGATTACAGTATGGCACATACATAAGATAGTAACACAGACATTTATCATGACTATTGAGACATAGAAACCCTGGAAGCCTAGTGGTTAAGTGCTATGGCTGCTAATCAAAAGGTCAGCGTTTCAAATCCGCCAGACAATCCTTGGAAACTCTATGGGATAGTTCTACTCTGTCACATAGGGTTGCTACGAGTCAGAATCGACTAGACGGCTGTGTGTTTGGGTGTTTTTATTTTTTTATTTTTTACTAAGACATATATATCATACGTTACACATGTACTTGCACTGTTACACACCTAGCAGCACAATTGCTTTGTATACAAAAAACATGAGGTACACATCTTCCATGTAGGAAGCTGTTGCTCTCACTACATCCTGTTACTTCCACTCAGTCTCATTTTCTCATTGGGATTTCTGAACACTGTTATAACCGTATGGGACCATGTACGTATACGCAGTTGAACATGGCCCAAATGGACTTTATGCTGGGTATGACTGTACTTAGGTTCTCAAGTCAAGAGATCTGAATTTCAAAACTGTTTCTACACTGACTGTTCGTACTTTGCTTGGGTTATTCATCTGCTTGAGGCTTCAAATATCTTCATCTAGAATTTACAGAGGGATCATATTTCTTCCCTTATTATTATTATTTTTTCCTGTAAAGAGTATATTACTTTAAAGTTCTAGCACTTGGTTATCATAATTGAAACTCAGCAAAGGTGTGCACATTATATTATCATCTAATTGATAGATATACATTGCATAGTCAAGTTTGTGCCCAGTGAGTTAACAAATGAAAAGAGAATAGCCTATGGATTAAAGTTCTGAAGGTTTTTGGTAATGTCTTCTTCTTAGGACTGATCAGACAACTGATACATATCTTAAAAAATCCAAAAATGTTTGCTTTTTCATAAACTGTAACTACACTGTGCTAAATAGATTGTAAACATTGCATATTTTTAAGCCACTACAATTAGTTGAGAATAAATCTACGACTTATGAAACCATGCCTGTTACAAATAACTGTCATAGAATAAACTGAACTGAAAATTAATCATCTTCAACTGTCCTTCGAAGAGAGCAAAAGTAGGAGAGTATGCAGAATTACCATGAGATTGAGCATCAGATGTTTGACTGTGCAAAGTTTACCTAGTCACCAACACTCTTTGATTTCCAGCTTGTTTATGTTAAATGGAACAAATAAAAACAATAATCTCTGTATCAGTCATCTACAGAACAGTTTAAATACTGCACACCAATTCATTCAAATATCATAAGGAATATTATGAACTTTATTTTAGGAAATAATTTAATCCTTGGGATTTGGAAATAAGAGTTACCATATAGATGCTTCTAGAAAGAATTCTTATCTTTCAGTGACTGTGAATCTGACACATCTGAGAAATCTTGATGTTCTTGTTTGTTTTCTCCTTCTTTTCATATGTAAATCATTTTAGCTAATAAAATATTTCACCATTTTATATATTTATTTTATTTCAATGTCTCTTTGGCTTCTCTCAAACATACCAACAGTCACAAAGATGTTACAGGATGGGACAATAATTTGCTCCATTAAATAGAAGATCACTATGAGTTAGAGCCAACTAGCCAGCACCTAGCAACAACAACACGCCTTCTAAAATAAAGGATTCGCAGAGAGGGCAAGAGAATTTGTAGACTCCATGATGTCTCAGGCATGGAACAACTTTTTTTTTTATGATTCTGGATCTATTTTAATGATTCTGGATCTATCCCCCTTTTCTGGGAATACAGTGCAACACACTTGATGATAACCTTGACCTGGATTCTGGTAGTAGATGGTTTTCCAGTTCCAGGAGTGATATGTGCAAGGAGCCAAAGGAGAAGACAACCTGTCATGGGTTGAATTGTGTCCCCCCAAAAATATGTGTGGCCATGTGGCTGGGACATGATTCCTAGTATCTTGTGACTGTCTTCCATTTTGTGGTTTCCTAAACTGTATGTTAAAGGATTAGGGTGGGGCTGTAAATTCCTTCATAGGATTACTTCCCTGCCCTGCTGTAAAGGGAGTTTCCCTGGAATATGGCTTGCCCCACCCTTAATTCTTTCAGCCTGCAAGAGATAAAAGGAAAGAGAAGCAAGCAGAGAATGGGGAACCTCGTACCATCAAGCAAGCAGCACTGGGAGAAGAGCACATCCTTCAGACCTGAGGTTCCTCTGCCGGGACTCTCCCTGGACAAAGACTGATGCAATACCGGACTTTCCTCCAGGGCTGACAAGGGGAAAGCCTTCCCCTGGAGTGGACACCCTGAATATGGACTTGCAACCTACCGGACTGTGTAAGAATAAACCTTCCTTTGTTAAAGCCATCCACTCAGTGGTATTTCTGTTAGAGCAGCCCTAGCTGACTAAAACAGAACCCTACTAATGGGCTTGCAAAAGAGTTTGGTTCCAATTCAGAAATGGCTAGATGTACCAGTGCTGGTGACTGTCAATGACCTTCATCACAGCAAAGCAGTCGGCAACATTTTAAACTAATTTTAGACAGAATAGAGAAAAATCCCAGGCTGATTTATAAAGTTGGCAAAATCTTCAGAGTGACTGTTGGGTCAGGGACGCTTTCATGTGCTTCCAGTTTCTATATAGTGCATAGAGGCTGTTAAGTGTCAGTCCTGCTACGCCACCCTGTGCTGTCCTTCTGAAGACCGTCTGTGCGTTTAGACAACACATCTGTCTTTATTCTAGCTGATATCATATTGAAGCTATCCCCTGCACCTCAGATTTCCTCAGTGATGATACCAAATGCACTACAGAGCAAAGCAGAGACCTTAGAGTATTAGCTCAAAGTGCCCCTCACCTGGTCACCACATTCAAAATCTGTACTTTTCTTGGTTTAGACCAAGCTGTATTTTGGGTTCCCTTCAATCCTCACTGTAGACCATCCATTGGCTCAAATGTAGCTCTTGTCACACAGCATCTTCCTGTGGTAAAGAAGATCAGTTCAAATCTGCCCCAAGTTTTATTAACTCCAGTTGGCAAAATAAATTCATCTGTATCCTGCACAGGATATTGACTCTTTACCAACACCATAATTCAAAAACATCAGTTCTTCTTCAGTCTGCGTATCAGGCTATTGAAAATACCATGGCTTGAGTCAGTGCACCTTAATCCTCAAAGTGACATCTTTGCTTCTTAACACTTTACACAGGTCTTTTGCATCAGATTTGTCTAGTGTGATATACCTCATTGGATTTTGTGACTGCATCTTCCATGGATAACGACTGTACCAAAAAAAAAAAAAATACTGAAACAAACCCACTGCCATTGAATGGATTCCAACTCACAGTGACCCTATAGGACAGGACAGAGTAGAACTGCTCCATAGAGTTTCCAGTGATGTCCCTGTAGATATGGACCATCGAAATTTTTTGGTCAGCAAATGTAGCACTCAACTACCATGCCACCCGAGTTTCCAAAGACCCAAGTAAATATAATCCTTTATAAATGCAGTCTTCTCCACTTATCGTAATGTTTCTTATTGGTCTAGTCATGAAGGTTTTTGTTTTCTTTATGTTGAGATACAATACATAATGAAGGCTGTAGTTTTTGATCTTCATCATTAAATACTTCAAGTCCTCTTTGCTTTCAGCAAGCAAGGTTGTGTCATCTACAATATTGCAGGTTGTTAATGAGTTTTCCATCAATTCTATTGCCACATTCTTCTTGTCATATAGTCCTGCTTCTTGGATTATTTACTTAGCAACTGCAAACCCCAGAATTCCTGTCTCTTCTGTATGTCAGGGGCCATAACTACTTTTCTTTTCAATTTATCAATCACACAGATACCTAGCTCAGTTTCATCACTCAGAACCTCAATAAATTCCAGTTAATAATGACAAAACAGGTCTGGGTCAATGAAATCACCATTAAAGCTGGACTTTGTTTTATCGATGAAGTTAACGAGAAACCAGAGGAAAAAAATCAATGTATCTGCTCTTTTCTGTATGAGAACCTTGTGTGGGGACCTGGCAGTCACATAAAGGAGATTCTTTCAAGTATAAGATGCAAGAGCGGTCTGTCTTCCAGTCTGTTCTCCCATTTCTTTGATCTTTAACATGACCTACTACCCTGGCTCATCATTGGCATAAGTTAATGATACTGGTTAAGTTTTCATGATTATAGGTCTCCCTGCTTGCCATGAGTTGCATCCAACTTAACAGCACTTGGCTTGCAGGCTGGTGGTAAAGTGCTTAAGAACTTGACTGCTAATCAAAAGGTCAGTATTTCAAATCTACTAACCCCTCCTTGGAAGCCCTATGGGGCAGTTCTACTCTGTCCTGTCATCTCACTATGAGTCAGAAGTCAATTCTATAGCAGTGGGTTTGGTTTTTTGGCTCCTAAAGTCAAGGAGCCCTGGTGGTACAGTGGTCAAGTATTTGATTGCTAACAGATCAAACCTACCAACACATAAGAGAAAGATGTGAAACTCTGTTTCTATAAAGATTTGCAGCCTTGGAAAGAAACTCCATGGGTCGGTTCTATTCTCTGTATACGATGGTTGTGGGTCAGAATTAACTGAGTGGGAGTGAGTTTGGTTTGAGTTTTTTTTTTTTTTTTTTCTGCTAAGCTTACTGAAACTGTTCTTTAGGTCCGGAGAATCTTGTGAACCTAAGCAACTTTGGAGTGGCCTCTTGGAAACTCTCATATCTTTATTGTCTTCAGGCTTCTGCATTAGAAAACTGATTTTCCTGTTATAGTGACAGAGTTAGTGTCTACTGTCAGAATGATCAGCACATTAGATATCCCTGCTTGTGGTTTACTTTGAAAGATATTCCATTGTATGCCACACAAATTAATACTTGAAACACACATTTTACACATGCATACATAAACAGAAGAAACACAGCAATCAGACATCTTTAGTGATGTTGCTTGAGAGTTGCTGTTAATTGCCACAGAGTTAATTCCAACTCATGGTAATCCTGCGTGTGCAGAGTAGAACTGCTCTCTGGGACTTTCTAGGCTGTGATCTTCCAGAAGCAGATTACCAAGCACCTCTGAGTAGGTTCCAACCACCAACCTTTTTGGCTAGTAGTCAAATGTTTAACTGTTTATGCCACCTACTATGGTAAACATTTTTCAAGCTGTGCAACTTCTCACACTCATTAGGTCATAATATGAATACACATAAATGTATCTTTGCATATAGGATTTTCTTCTATTCCTGGAATAAGCATAAATTCTAGCAAAGTAAGCATAATTACACAGAAGGCAAAGATGAATGTAAGGGACTGTGATTATCCACAAACTTGAAAGATTTGTAAATAGCACGTGCACAGATCTTTATATGGCAACACAGAAAAATTATCTCTTACAATGAGATGGGAAGACAGGAATAAGTTAATTATCACAAGAAACAAAGACTAAATGAAAGAGCCCATCTCCCCTCTAACAACTCAGACACTTCTGCCTTATGTGCTCTTACGAGCATCTAAACCATCCAACTGGGCCCATAGTCTAGTTAAGCATCATGAGCCTCCCAGTAAGCCTTTTGTACTATGCTGCAAAACAAGTCATCCTTATCTTTTTCTCCTGTTTTGCACTTTGTAGTTGAAGAAAGCATACTGTAATTGCCAGGATCTCAGCAAAGCTCCAGTTATGAAGTAAGGCCAAACTTCTCGATATCCTTGAGCTAACTGCAAATATTCTAAAATCTTATCTTACAACAATGTCTTCTCCCAAACCCAAAATAGTTCAAAAATTCCACCTGCCAAATAATCACGGGTTAAATTACAAATTTGTTTTACTTCTGAATATTAATTTTGTTCTTTGTTTCATTATGTTGGGTGGTAATACTCATTGCATAGAATGACTGAGAAGTTGTGGCATCATAAATGTGAATTCTTCAGTGAAGGACTCTGCTTTTTGCAAAGACTCTATGAAGATGAGTAGTAACAGTAACGGAGGTGATAACAGAGTAGAGGTATTAATATTACTTGTACAAGAGATTACGCTTTCCATTTGTGATAACCCTAATTCTGCAGTTAATTCATCACAGAAGAACTAGAGTGTAGATAATCCTAACCCCCTAACATAAATCTGCACAAAGCTTCACAACAACAGCTGAGCACGGAAAGATCTTACAGCTGAGAGAACGCAGTATTTACATTTTGTTTAATACCAATATATTCACATAGCATTCTCCTAACTCGAATCCATCCATGTGTCATGGACTGAATTGTGTCCCCCCCAAAAATACGTGTAGGAATTTGTCTGGGCCAGGATTCCCTGTATTCCATGACTGCCCTCCATTTGGTGATTTTTCTGATGCCATAAATCATAATCTCTGCCTGTGGCTAATAGATAAGATGATTATGTTAAAAGAGAATTTGGATGGGACTGCAACACCCTTGCTAAGCAAGTTTTCCTGGAGTGTGGCTTGTAGCACCCTTTATCCTTTCATCCTGTAGGAGATAAAAACAGAGAAGCAAGCAGAGAATTGGAAACCTCAGACCACTGAGAAAGCAGCACCAGCAGCATAGAACAGCTCCTTGAGCCCTGAGGTTCCTGAGCCAAGATGCTCCCCAACCAAAGACTGATGCAGCACGAGGACTTTCTTGCAGAGGCCACAAGGGGAAAAGCCTTCCGCTGGAGTGGACATTCTGAACTCAGAGTGGTAGCCTACTGGACTGTGGAAGAATGAACCTTGCTTTGTTAAAGCTACCTGCTCTGTGGTATTTTTGTTAGAGCAGCACTAGATGACTAACACACCACTTTTTTTACAGATTGCTTTCTCCGGTTCTCAGTCAATGTTTTAAAAATGCTCATGCAGACACGTTTGCATTGTTCTCTTAAAAGATTATGTGAATATCACAGTATTTTTTCCCCAAATCAGTACATAAAACATTTAAGTAAAACGAGAAAGAACTTATAAACCATAGACAAGGCGGACTATGAGATGAAAGCTTTAGAAGTCACCGTCAACAAAAGTAGAAGATATTCAGAGCATAGTGACTGACATTGCGAAGGATTAAAAAGCACGTGACGCTGGACCATTTTGAGTTAGTTTTGATATATGGTGTGAGGTACTGATCTAGGTTCATTCCTTTATTTATAGAAATTAAGTTGTCTGGACACCATTTATCAAAGCAATTATTCTTTCCCCATTCAATAGACTTAGCATTTTTCTTGAAAATAAGCTGACCATAGATATGTAGGGTTATTTCTGGACTCCCAATTCTATTGGTCTATATGTCTATCATTATACCAGTAACAGCCTATAGTTTATGCTTGAGATGGGAAAATACGAGTTCTCTGGTTTTGTTCAAGCTCGTTTTGGCTATTTAGGACCCTTTGTTGCTCCATATACTTGTTAAAAATGTCAAAATGTATCACATATATTTACCATAACTAAAACAACAACAAAATTTGTACCATTGGAAGAATATGTAAAAGACTGTGAGAAATCTGAGAGGAGGCAGCAACAAAAGAACTGGCTGCAAAAAATGCATAAATTAGAAAATTCATTTATAGTTGATATTTTAAAGGCAAATTAAGGAGAAGCAGAAATTAACTGAGTCTCATAAAAGGAAGAACAACCTAATGGATGTATCCAAAGAAGCAATGCACTAACTCAGAAGACAAGAAGCCCTGACCAGTGGAGTTATTAAGGAGAAGTGAAATATTCTTGTTCCTGGATCAGTCGATGGGAAGAACTCTACATAGCAGAGCCAGGGTAGAAACAAGCTTTCAGTGTCAAAATGACCTTGAAGACAGGCCTGACAGGTTTTAATCTGTCGAAAGCTTACCAGCTCTATCTGGCAATCACAGTAAGTCCTTATGCTATAATTTTCCAATGAGATCAACTAAAATGACATTTCCAAGTAGTAATTATAATCTTAGAGTCGAAGAATTTGGAACTGGAAGAGACCTTAGAAATGATTTGATTCAGGTGCCAGTGAGAGATTTTGCAAAATGACCACATGGTCACTTAGTTGAAAAGGAACCTGGGACTAGGTCCTTGCTCTGCAAGAGAGGGCCTGATCGATTAATAATGTCTGCTGTGGGCTGTGGATAAGACAAACAGAAAAACTGAATGATATGTGTAGTATCTTTGCCCACTCTCTTTTAGCACAGCTTTCTCATTTCAGAAGTAAGGCTCAGAAAATACCAGAGAGTTTCCCAGGGACAGATGTCATGGTCATAGAGGTATCAGGTTGTACCAGTAACAAACTGAATAAATTGCCTCTATGAAATATTTCTGCCTACCTTTTGTTTAATCTTTCTTCAATTTGTGTATCCCATATGTACAGATCTTGACTTAAGAGCACTGATTACAACTTTGAATGAGTTCTGTAATCATAGATACTTCTCTGGTACTTCTCATGTGTAGGGCACTTTTTGAAGAACTTTCTTATAGTGAACTCATTTGATTTTTATAATTACTGTATAGGGTTGCTGTGAGTTGGAATCAACTCTGTGGCATTGGGTTTGGTTTGGTTTTTGGTTACATAAGGTACAGAAAACCTGATGGCATAGTGGTTAAGAGCTACATCTGCTGAACACAAGTTTGACAGTTTGAATCTGTCAGGCACTGCTTAGCAACTCTCTGGAGGAGATTTACTTGGTCCTATAGGGTCCCTATGCGCTGTGAGTCAGAATTGACTTGATGTCAGGGAAAGTCTTTTGTTTGTTTTCTTTTCGTTTTATGTAAGGTACGTTATTGTTTTGATGACTTTCACTTTGTAGCTGAGGAAACTAGATCAAAAAAGGTTAAAACACCATGCCTAATTGCCCTGTTAAAGCAACAGAGTTGGAATTTGAAACCAGGTAGACAGGACCACAAAGCCCACCTCTTAACTACTTTGTGACTCTGAGTTTATGGGATATTTACTCAGCTTACAAATAAGTCCTTAATGACAGAGACTATAAGATCTTGAAGATGCCCATGGAAGTTCCAGGGGGTTTTTTCTGAGTGTTGTAGGGTTATAATTTTCTCACAAAACCTTTGCTACAAGAAAGAGATGTATATGCTGCTGATAAAGTTGCTGATTGTTGTCAAAAGAATAAAGACAAATGAAACTCCCAGCTTCCCCAAGACAAATAAAAAATTCTTTCACAAGGAGGCAAGATGCCAAAGCCAATCCAAAATTTCTTGTTGACTTAGTCAAGGGAAATACGGGCAGAATGATGGAAACCCTCCCTCCCCTTAGCATTCATCATTTCTTTAAAAAGAATTTCTCTTTTAACTCATAGTGCTGTAAAAATTATATTTCAAAAAGTTATTTTAAAAAGTTCTTATGAGAAATGAGCAAAATAAGCCGTTTGCAAAGTGGTTTTCAACAAAATGTTTTCTTTTTAAAAAGATGTATGCTTAACCACATGAGTCTTCCAAATTATATGCAACATGCTAATTACAAAGAAACCCAGGTTTTGTTAAGTATAGGCTTTTAATGAAAGAAACATAGTCATAAAACTAACTGCAGCTGTTGAAGAAAAAAATAATAATAAAATAAATGTCTGAAATAATAGGGTAGACTGAAAAAGAATGAGAGAAATAAATCTGCTTTCAGTAAGATTTGTGGACCTGTGCCAGCAAAGACCCCAAGAAGCAAGTTTTCCAACCCAGCATTCTCTACTTGAAGATAGTATGTGTTTATGTGTGCTTCCAAGAGGATGCCAAACCCCTCACTTCACCACTGCCAGCTGGCAAGTCAAACGCATAGGCAACTTAACTCTGGCAGGAAGAAATACACCTCATTCAATTCAAAGAGCAATGACTTTAGACTACAAAAAGTTTGCAAAACCAGATTATAATAGGAACCATGAAAGATTTTTTTAAAAGACTGGGTCATGAAGGCATACCTAAAAGACCTTGAAAATACAGTTGAGACACAAGTAAAGGGGACATTGCTATAACTGCAGGGGATCCACGAAGGACTAAGAATAGCGCTACAAGGGCAGAAGTGTTGGCCTACAGTGACCCCATGGGCTTAGACCTAGAACTGAAGAGTCACTCATGGCTGTGCCTTAGAGCCACTTATACACTCCTCATTATGCCTCTGTCCCTCTTTCTTATCTTGTCCAGTTTTCTGCTTTCATTACCAGAAACTTAGTCATTATCAGAAATTGTCTTACATGTATGCTTCTTTGATAATTGTCCCTGTCTTCCACTCAAAATTAAGTTTAATGAGAGCTAGAACTCCGTCTCATTTACTACATATCCTCAGTACTAAGAATAATGCCTGACACACAGTATATTTTTTAATATAGATTTAATATGACATTTTGAATAAGTAAATATCCTTCACACAAATGTCTCCTGTGGAAATTTCCTCAAATACAAGTATCCTGTTTCTAGGAAGAGCAGAGTTGTGTCATAGACCATAGCAGCCTAGGAGGAAACGGAGTTGAATGATAGGCTAAATTCTCAGAACAGGCAGACTCTCTGATCCAGGGATGGAGAAGAAGAGCCAAGGGGAACTCACAGCCAGGCTGATGTGCTGTTTCACCCTTTCCTTAATGAAAATGTTGGCATATTGTGAGAAGTATAACTAGGAGAACTGAACAACGTGTGTAGAAATTGTCAAATTGGAAGCTAATCTGCTGTGTAAGCTTTCGCTAAAAACACAAAATATAAGGCAAAAATGAAAAGACTACAGATGTTGTTGGTTCATATTGGGCAGGTTTAGGATTCTCCATGCCTTCATGTCTTCTTTCTAGAGGTGACATCAGAAGCATCAGAACTAAAAGCTAAATGGTACCGCCTGCTTCAATTTTCTTGCAGAGGCCTGAATATGGTACATTTTCCTTTAATAACCTCGATTATCTTATTTTCCAGTCCAAATAACAAGGCTCATGGTCTCAAAAAGAGCTCTTAGTTTTATTCTCTTGGTTTGTGAATATACTGATAGGAAATACAGCAAAGGAATGCAAATTGACTGACATTTATTTTACACATTCTCAATCAACATTAATGTTAAACCATTGGATGATGAAATCTAGATGACACTGGAAAATCATTTCTGTTTTTATCTGGGTTCTGTGTGTTTACATGTGTTCTGTTTTCTAATGACTTACTCTGTCTGAGCCTCCTTTTGTCAACAGAGGTATTTTTTTGCCTATTAGGCACTTTCTGACTCATTGGTTAGTGCCTATAGTTAAACTCTGGTCTACTAACCATAAAGGTGATAGTTTAAACCCACCCAGAAGCACCTAGGAAGAAAGGCCTGCTGATCTGTTTTCAAAAGGTAAAAGCTATGAAAATCCTGTGTAGCACAGTTCTTCTCTGAGACACACAAGATTAATATAAGCCAGAATCTACCTAACAGCGGCTGGTTTGGGTTTTTGTTTTTTGTTTGCTGTTGTTTTCAGGTACTTCACAGAGTTCTTGGGTGGTGTAAAAGGTTAACACGCTCACTGCTAACTAAAACATTAGAGTTTGGCATCCAACCAGAGGCATCTCAGGAGACATGCCTGGCAGTCTCCTGCTTAAGTGTCACAGTCATGTACAACTCTATGATTGTAGCTGCAGTCTGAAACACATATGCTCCCCGTGAGTCGAATCTACTTGTTGGTAACCAGTTTACGTATTGCTTGCCATGGTTCCAGATGCAAAAAGAAATTAAAAACAAAAAACAAGGTGTTGTGGAGTCGGTTCCAGTTATGGTGACTCTGTGTGTTATGAAGAATTTCTGTTTGCTCTACACACTTTTCTGTAACTTGCTCTACACAGATTTTTGGCTATAAACTTTGTGGAAGAAAATCATCAGGCTTCTAAAACCCAAAACTCATTGTGACCAAGTTGATTCTAACTTACAGAGATACTACAGGACAGAAAAGAGAATTGTCCCATAAAGTCTCCAAGTAGTATCTGCTAGATTCGAACTGCCAATCATTAACTCAAGAGCTTTAACTCTTAACTACTAAGCCACCAGGGTTTCCTTGTGACTTGTAGAGATGCTACATATGTATAAATATGTACATATACATAAATGTGTAATTCAGTCCTTTATTCACTCATTTGTTCATCAGGCATTCACTCATTCATAAACAGTGGGAGCAGTGCTTGTAGCACTAATAACAGCTAAACAAGGTCAAGGTAGCCCTTGTCGTTATAAAGCTTATTCAATGACCCTACTGTATGTTTTCAGCCTTCTCCTGCACATCTTTTATTGAAGGACCACATGGTCTCTCTCAGGTGTGTGTCCTCGAAGATGAAATCCACCCCATGCATTTCTTTAGAGTCTAAAAAGAGAGGCTACCAGATGTACTCAGAAAACGTGAATATGTAAATCATCTAGGAGATGATGAGTAATGAAACCACATAGATCTAGTGATACAGTATAGAGTGTAAGACATGATTGTTCTCTTCCATATTTTATGACTTTGAGAGACAGAAAGGGTGAGAAGGACCTCTAATTTTGTAGTTACTTATTCCTCATGCTAAGCATCCCGACTTCTACAAAGTGTATGCTGTTTTCATCAGCATTTTAAATAACAAACTTCAGCACCTAAGAATTACTCTCTGTCATTCTCATATGACAAGAAATTTTCAATTCCTAGAGGTCAGGATTGCTAAAGTCTCTTAATAGATAGCTTTTGACATATTTTGGAAAAACGGAAATGATCACTTCCACAACCAACCTAGCAATGTAATGTCATCACTTTTGTCTATTAAATGATGCTGTGTGTCTGAGGTTTCAAGCTCTAAATCATGTCTCCATAAGTTTATTGTTACATCAGAAAATTTAATACTTTATTTTACAAAAAAAACCCCACTTGTTTGGAATGGTCTTTGGTTTTGCCTTTTTTTCCCCTGTTGCCCTCCAAGAAATCTAGAATATTTTCAGTGAAATAAGTGACCACATGCCACAGTGTGTAGAAGCCAGAGATGAGGAATTTGCTCAATGGCTTACTAGAGTATGTCTAGGAGTACCAAAACTAAGTCTTTTTGTCTGAAATGTGGGCAAAATATTCCAGACTTCTTACAACCATGAGGCAGAGCGTTGTCCAACTTATAAACGACTGAATGAACACATGCAGCATGCATAAAGGACATAGTTAAAAGTGATTTTCAGAGAAATGATGCAAATAATTTTAATATAAATATATCCAGTGTAATATTTGTGATATACTTATAAAAATTATTGTCTATCTGAAATTCAAATTTAATAAGTATGCTGTATTTTACCTGGAAATCTTCATCATAAAAGTATTTGAGAATGTGTATAAAGCAACTCATGTTTTTTCTTCCTTTTTCCTTAGATATACTTACAAAATAGTGTAGCGCTTGTGAGTGCAGTCTCTGAAGCCCGAGAGCCTGGATTCAAATCTTTACTCTGTCTATTATCAGCCATGCAAGCTCGGACAATTCATTAAATCTCTTGGTGATTCAAGTTTCTTATCTTTTAAATGGAAATAATAATAGTACCTTAGCTGGTAAATTGCATGTATTACTATATATAAAAATGCTTAAAATCTGCCTTTTGTGGTGGCATAGTCATTGAGTGCTACAGCTACTAACCAAATGTTTGGCAGGTTGAATCTACCAGGTGCTCCTTGGAAACTCTACAGAGCAGTTCTGCTCTGTCCTATAGAGTTGCTATGAGTCAGTTTGGTTTGATTTAAATACTCTTTCCAAGTTTTGATTTGAATACCCCTTCCAGGTTTTAAGCCAGAGTATGACTCAGTGGTTAAGAGCTCAGCAGCTGCTAATTCAAAAGTCTACAGTTCCGATCCACCAACCACACCCTGGGAATCTCTACGTGGTAATTCTCTGTCCTATAGAGTCGCTATGAGATGGAATAGACTTGATGGCAATGGGATTTTTGTTTGTGTGTGCATTTGTTTCCTTTAGACTGAAGAAAGGGAGAAGTAAGGGATGGAGGGAAAGAGAAATGAAAGAAGGAAGGAAAAGGGGGAAAGGAAGAAGGTGGGTGGGAAGGAATGAAAAACGAAAAGCAGAAAGGAGGATGAGAAGCAAGGAAAAAAAGAAGGAAAATGGAAGGAAACAAGAAAGAAAGGAAGGATGGAAAGAAGGGAGGGAAGGCAGAGGTGGTGTGTGGAAGGCAACAGAAAGGAGGGAAGGAAGAGAGAAAAAGATCTGCCTAGATACCAAGAGGTACATACTAGAGGAAAATACAATTAAGAAGAAAAAACACACTTTCTGCTTCTAAGAAGGTAAGTTTAGTTTTAAAAACTATCAGGGAGATTTTTTTTTTTTTTTTTAAGAGCACTACCATCAAAGACGTTATATATATATATGTATATAAAAGCTGCCAGAACTTTCTCAAATAAATACATTTGGAAAAGAATCCCTCTCTCTGCTTATGTGAAAATAATAAAAAGATGTGCAAAGATGACACATTTCAGGAGGAAATTTGAAGACAATTGTTTCGTACAGTTTCACAAAGGGACCTCAGGGAAGGAGAGCCTATTCAGTAATTAAATCCCTTGTCACCCCCGTTCTTTGACAGATCTATGGAGATGTCACTTCAGGGAATTTGATGGCTGCTCTCCCAAGGGAGTGCTTCGCTTTGGGAAATCTGAAGCTGTAGTTAAAGAGGTCATTTGCTCTGCAGATTCTGAGAGCGATTAAAGCTGTGGCAGGTTTTCTTGTTGTGGTGAGACATGGGGTGCACCTTGCATTTATTCACACATCAAGCAAACTTGGATTTGTTCTGTGCATGTAGGTAGATTTTAAATGCTTCAGAATAAGGATTTCATTTTTTTTAAAATATAAAGACGAATGTGATAAAAACTGGTGCTATATTTTATGTTTTTTGAACCTAGCCATCAGTCCAGAAGTGCATTAACATTGTCTAGAGGACAAAGGAAGGAGTCTGCCTGGTCAGTAAGCTTGCTCTTTGAGGTGTGCCTGCAGAGTCCCCTACCTCTTGAGTGTAAGGACAAGGATCAATGTTAAAATTGTCCAGTTGCTCATGGGACATAGGAGAGAGCACTAAGGTGAATAATAAAATAATAACCTCTTCGAATAGAGATTGAGGAGCCAGGAAAGGAAGCAAGAAGGTAGTAGCCAGAGTTGGTGATTGGAAGAGGGTGGGGTTTTCTTTCCTGAGATTCAAAGTGTGGTAGAATGCATGTTTGATTTGCCATTTTCAGGAGCTGAGATGAAAGCAAGTCAGGGCAGATGTTGTCTTGGCACTTACTTATCTTCAGGAAAGTATAGGAGTGGTGTTTGGTGATGGGGGAATCCCTGGAATCAGAAAGACCTGATACCAGTACAGGCTCTGATATTTGTTACCTTGCAAAATTATCTTAGTTACTCTATGCCTTGACTTTCTTATCTGTAAAAGGATGATTAAAGACATAATTACCTTAAAAGTTTGTTGTACAAATAAGCTTATGACAAGTTCTAAGAGCTGAATATAAGCACTTAATACCAAAACCAACCAAACCTATTGTCATTGAGTCAGTTCTGATTCTAACTCATGGTGATCATATAGGACAGAGTAAAACCGCCCTGTAGAGTTTCTAAGGACTACCTGGTGGATCTGAGCTGCCACTCTTCTGGTTAGCAGAAGTAGCCATAGTAACCGCTACACCACCAGGGTTTCCAGGCACTTAACAAGCCCTGAAGTAAGTGTTAGCTGCTAAGAACACCATCACCAGTATTTAAATTCCCAAAGCTTCTCACTCATACCTATAAAAAATAAACCAAATCTATTGCCATCAAGTTGATTTCAACTCACAGTAACCTTATAGGACAAAGGAGAATTGTTCCATAGGATTTCCCAGGCAGTAATCTTTATGGAAGAACACTGCCAAATCTTTTTTCCCACAGATAGGCTGGTGGGTTCAAACCACCAATCTTTTGATTAGAAGCCAACTGCTTAAATAGCAAGGTACCAGGGTTCCTTCCTATACCTATTTAAAAAAAAACAAAAAAAAAAATTGCCGTTGAGTTGATTCTAACTCATAGCAACCCTAGAGCTTACACCTGTCATTAAATTTATATATGAAATATATATTTGCCTAACATATTTATTATGCACATACATATATGTATACATATATAATAGATTCTAGGATACACATCCAAGCATTCATAACTTTACTGAGACATATTCTTTACAAAGTTGAAGAAGGTTCTTCAGAACAATGAAATATTTATTATTGTATTCTCATTACTATAAATCTTCATAATTCAAAGTTTTATTGTGAATAGAAAGCCAAACAAATGTTTACAGAGACAGCTAGTAATTTAAAAAGTTGAGAAATAAAAAAACGACCCAGTAACTGAAGAATTATTTTAATCCACGGCAATCACAAATCCCTATGTGCCCATGCATGTAGAAGTAGAAGTGTGTTCACTGGAGGTTGCCCTTTCAAGAGGTATGTCCACTTGTGAAACAATTAGTGTATTTTACAGTGGTCATGGCCAAGAAACAATAGAAGGTACATGGGTCTCTGAGCCATTCAAAATTTGAACACGAACCTTAGAGTCCAATCACTGAAAACCAAATATATTTACACCTATCACACTACATCATGCCCCACAACCACCAACCTCATTGTCACCTCCACGCTCAATGCACCTCCTCTGGGCACCGCAGTCAGTTAGTTATTAGGGCCGAGTCTGATTCTATGTTATACACATTTGACTTTATTATTATTATTATTGTAATTTTATACTGATGCTCTGGTGATGCTGTAAAGAACCTGGCTGCAAACAGAGAGGCTGGTAGTCAAGCCACTCCTTGGAAACCCTATGAGGTAGTTCTACCCTGACCTGTAAGGTCAGTGAGAGTAGGTATTGACTTCAGAGCAGTGGGTTTTTAAATATTATATATTCCAAAAATTGGTTTAGGATTCTTATGTTAGATTTTACAGATCAGTAACTTACGTCTCTATGTGAAGCACAGTTTCTTTTCAAATCAGCTTACAGACTTCTTATGTTTTCAGAGCACAGAGCAATCAAGTTTCTATTAACCTATAGAAAACAAAAAAGAACAACTACATTCTTAATTTTTTTCCCCCCTTTTAGTTAGGTAATGGAAATATAAACTTACTTGCTTTACCTTCTGTCAAGGCCAAAACATGAAAAGGTAATATACATCTCAGGCAACTGGTATCACCTCAGCTACACTTAGGCTGGCTTCCTTATGATTTTATCCTCAATTATATTAGGTTATGTTTAAAAATTGAAGCTAAGTTTTCATTATTTTGAAGACAGGAAGGTCATGAGTCACATCAATAATGAAAAATATGACAGTTCTGAGATGTATCTGCTATTCCGAATGAATTGCAGTATTTTTTCCACCATAAATATAAACAATTCGTATTTTAGTAAATGTGCATTTAGTATGGAAATGTCTGTTTCGTTAAATAGAGAATATTCTCGTTAAATACAGATTTATTTTGTTACATTGATTTATTCTCATTAAATAAGTTTATTAAATATAGACGGGTCGCCATGAGTTGGATCCGACTCGGCGGCACTTGGCTTGGCTTTGGCATTCTGTATTTAGAATATTAATTCTAAACAGAATTCTATATTTAGAATATTAAATATATTAAACACAGAATATAGAATATTCTGCTCTGAAGGACAAAAAAAATCTAGCAATCTACTCCCATAAAGTTTTCAGTTTAGGAAACCTTACATAACAGTTCTACTCTAACTTAGATGGTTGCTATGAGTTAGAATCAGTTGGAATACACACAACTATTTTTATTTTCACTTTTATCAATGAGCCCTCAAATTAGCCTCTATATATCTATAAGTAGACAGTGTCAAATTTTTATTAATAATGATTTTAAGTCTGTTTGGAAAGAAATATGTAGTAAGAAATATGTCCAAAACATAAGATTGCAATTCACTTCTCATTGATTTAGAATGTGGTAATTTTGACATTCTTATTTACTGATACGGCAAAACTTCATAGAACTCAAGTGCAAACCCGCTGTCTTTGTGTTGGCTCTGACTCATAGCGACCCTATCAGACAGAGTAGAACTGCTCCGCAGATGTTTCAAGGAGCTCTAAGAAATATTTTTAGCAATTTACTTTGTTACTTTAAGCAGCAGTAATTTAAAAATCTGAGTTATTTTTATTATCTGACACATAAGGTTTTATAACTGTTATGTTATCTTAGGCTTTCTGTAAGTTTTACAAAATAATTATTTTTCTATTGATAAGGATTTATTCTTGGATCTGTTTTTGCAAAAATATCACGTCAGTGTTTTTTTTATTTGCAGTTGTTTAAATATATTCTTTTATTTTTTTAATGCTGTGTAATCTTTTGTGTGTCCCCGACAGGCAAATTTAAGTTAAAGAATTTAATCAATTCTGACAGTCTTGAATTTTAGGAGATTTTAAGTGATTTACATTTATTTAAATAAATGTTCTAGTTTATATACCACTGTCATTTTATTTTTCTTTGTTTAACTGTGATTTGGCTTTTAGTACTTTACTGGTGTTTTACTGGTGTTTACTGGTGTTTCTTTTTCTTTTCTTTCTTTTTTTACTACTGCTTTGATTTACAACCTCCGGTTTCTTTAAGGTATTATTGTTTCCCTTCAAGTGGCTTCCAACTCATATGGCTTCTGTGAGTCGGTTTCCTATGGGCCTTTATAAATTTGTAGATCGTTTATATATTTTAATTGCATTACTAATGGTTGTTGTGCTGTTGTTAATGCCATCTAGTCAGTCCCCACTCACCGTGACCCTGTGTACAACAGACCTGTGCTATCCTCACGGCGACTGTTATGCCGCAGCCAATTGTCGCAGCTGTTGTGTCAAGCCATCCCATGCAGAGTCTTCCTCTTTTTCACTGACCCTCTACCTTGCCAAGCATGATGTCCTACTCCGGGGCACTGTTTCTCCTGATAATATGTCCAAAGTATGTGAGATGAAGTCTAACCTATCTCCCTTTTAAGAAGCATACTTCTTCCAAGACAGACTTGTTTGTTCCTCTGGAATTCCACAGTACATTTAACATTTTTGCCAATGCATCAGTTCTTCTTAGGTCTTTTTTGTTCATTGCCCAACTTTCAAATGCCTATCTGGTGATTGAAAATGTCATGGCTTGAGTCAGGTGCACCTTAGTTTTCAAACTAACATCTTTGTTTTTCAATACTTTAAAGTGGTCTTTTGCAGCCCCTTTGTACAATACAGTATGTCTGTGTCCTTGGATTTCTTGACTGTTGCTTCTGTGGGCTTTGATTGTGAATCCAAATAAAAAGTCTTTGACAACTTCAATATTTTCTCCAGTGGTGAGGACTTCTGTTTCCTTTATGTTGAGACATAACCCACACTCACGGATGTAGTCTTTCACCTTCACCAGTAAGTACTTGAAGTCCATTTCACGTTCTGCATAGCACAAGCCTCCAAATGACTCTCCCTCCCATCCTGCTGCAGCACTCTTCATCACACAGCCCAGCTCCTCGTGTTACTTGCTGAGTAAATACGGTGAAAGAATAACAACCCTGCCACACCACTTCCTGGACTTTAAAGTATGTGGTGTTCCTTTGTTGTGTTTGAATGACTGCCTCTTGGCCTATGTACAGGTTTTCCATGAGCATAATTAAGTTCTTTGGATTTTCTGTTCTATATAATGTTATCCTTAATTTGGTACGATTGACAGAGCTCAGTGCCTTTGTGTGATTAATAAAACACAGGTAAATATCTTGTGGTACTCTCGGCTTTCAACCAAGACCCATGTGACATCAGCAATGACATCCCTTGTTCTGCATGCCCTTCTGAATACAGGTTGAATTTCTGATAGTTCTCTGGCAATACCATGGAAGTGGTATTGAATTACTGCTGCAAGTGCTTTTGAATTATCTCCAGTGAAATTTTATTTTTGCATGGTATTAATGACATTAATGATCCCCATTCTTTTGGACTGCTTTCTGTGGAAGAGGTATGAAAAGGATCTCTTCCAGTCTCTTGGCCAGGTAGCTGTCTTCGAAATTTCTTGCTGTAGAGAAGTGATCATGTTCAGCACTGCATCTGTTTATTGAAACACTTCAACTGGTATTCTGTCAGTTCCCGAAGCCTGGTTTTGACCAGTGCCTTCAGTGCAGCTTAGACGTCTTCCTCCAGTACCATTGGTTTTTGACCATATGGTGCCTCCTGCAGTGGTTCAGCATCAACAAACCCTTTTTGGTACCCCGACTGTATGTTCCTTTCATCTTCTTTTGCAGTTCTCTGGATTGTTCAATATTGTGCCCATAGAATACTTCAATACTGCAGCTCAAGGCCTGAATTTTTTTCTTCACTTCTTTCAGACTGAGAAATGCTGACAATGTTGTTCTGTTTTGGTTTTGTAACTTTTCTGGTCTTTGTACAATTCATTATTGCCAACACCCATCACCCACAAAGGCCTTTGTGGACAAAGTTACAGGTCTATGTGACGGGGCAGAGGCATTTCACCCATGACATATTTCTGGCCATACTGTCCTTGATAATATTTTTCCCTAACTGTATATCCCTTTTCCTCCTGTACCTCCTGACCCTGAAGCACAGAGCTGGTTGAGCTCAAGGTTGGGCCATTACCTAGAAGGCCCTAATGATTAATATGTAAAAAGACCACTTGTCTTGGACCATTATCCAGAAGGCCCTAATAATTAACATGAAAAAAAGAGACCACGAGGTATAGGCTTCAAGTTAGCCAATAGCTGTGTGCTCAGGGGGCAGGGTGAAAACTATATTAGCTAGTAGCTGTGTGCTCAGGGGGCAGGGTGAAAATTACAGCACCTCAACTATAAAAATAAAGAAAGACAGACCTTTAGGGGCTGCCATTTTTCTCCAAAACTCTTTCCTCTCTCTCTCTCAATTCATATCTTTGCCGATGCCTTTCCCTCCCTCCATGGGGTCCCCAAAAAGATGTCGGGGCTGGCTCCTGGCACATTATAATACTTTGTTTTGTCTTCTCAAACTACCGACTGAAAGATTCTGTTTATATCTTCTACTTCATCATTTCTTCCATTCTCTTTAGCTTCTGTACATTCAAGGAAACTTTCCTTCCCTTCTGAAATTCATTTTGGTCTTTTCTTTCTTTCCTGTCTAATGACCTTTCACTTTCTTCACATATGATGTCTTTGATGTCATACCACAACCCATCTGGCTTCAGCCATCAGTGTTCAATGTACCAGATGTATTCTTGAAATAGTGCCCAGTTTGAGGTGGGATGCATTTTGACTGTTGCAAACTTTTTAAAAATTATCTTCATCTACGTCTTGAACTTGTATGGAAATAGTTAATGATCTTTTCCCAGTCACTTTCTGGCCTTGTTCTGACAGATAATATTTAGCTTTTCCATCATCTGTTTTCACAAGTACAGTTTACTTGATTCCTGTATTTTCTATGCAGTCAGGTCCCCATATAGTCTCCACTTATGTTGTTGAAAAAAATGTATTTCCAATGAATAAGTCATTGAAGTTACAAAATTCGATCAAGAGGTACCTGGCAATATTTCCATCCCCAAAGCCATATTTTCCAACTAGAAATCTTTCTTTGTTTCCAGCTTTCATATCCAATCACTAGTAATTATTTGCATCTTGACGGCATGTTTGATCAATTTCAGATTGCAGAAGTTGGTAAAAATCTTTAGTTTCCTCATCTTTGGCATTACTGATTGGTGCATAAATTTACTAACAGTCTTGTTAATTACTCTTCCTTGCAGAAATGTGGATATCATTCTATCACTGACAGCATTGTCCTTCAGAATAGATCTTTAACTGTTCTTTTTGACAATGAACGCTACTCCATTTCTTTTCAAACTGTCATACTGTGTGTTTTAGTCAGCTAGTGCCGCTCTAACAGAAATACCACAGAGTGGATGGCTTTAACAAAGAAAGATTTATTCTTACACAATCCAGTAGGTTGCAAGTCCATATTCAGGGTATCTGCTCCAGGGAAAGACTTTCCCCTTGTCGGCTCTGGAGGAAAGTCTGGTATTGCATCAGTCTTTGTCCAGGGAGCGTCCTCACGCAAGAACCTCTGAAGGACACGCTCTGCTCCCTGTGCTGCTGCTTGGTGGTAGCGAGGTTCTCAACTGTCCTTTGTTTCTCTTTCCTTTTATCTCATGCAAGCTGAAAGCATTAAGGGTGGGGCAAGCCACACTCCAGGGAAACTCCCCCTACTGCAAAGCAAAGAAGTAATCCTATACAGGAATTTGCATCTCCTTTAGCATACAGTTTAGCAAAACCACACAATGGAGGACAGTCTCAAGATACTGGGAACCATATCCCAGCCACGTGGCTACACATATTTTTGGGGGGACACAGTTGAAACCATGACACTGTGTATAATAGACCACACAATTGTCTGTTTCAAAATGGCCAATGCCATTCCATTTAAGCTCACTAAAGACTAGGATGTTAATCTTTATTCAGTCCATTTCATTTCTGATGTCTTTCCCGTCTTCCTAGACTCATACTTTATACATTCCATGCTGCATTTATTAATGTATGTTTACAGCTCTTCCTTCTTATTTTGAATCATGCCACACCTGCAAATGCAAGTTCTGAAAGCTTTACTACCTCCACATCACTAAGGGACACTCTCCTTTGAGGTGACAACTCTTCCCCACTAGGACTCCAGGTGACTTCTGACACTACACTAGAGTTCCACTGCTAGTCATAAAGTTTTGAGAGATCACTTTTGTTTTGTTTTGTTTTGTTTTCAGAAGCAAATCATCAGCTCCTTCTTCTTAGTATATCTGTGGAAGTTCCATTGAGCCTACCCATGAAGGGTGATCTTACTGGTATTTAAAACACTAAGAACACTAGTGCCATAGCTACTAGCATCATGGCCACACCCAAGCTACAGTATGTATGACAAACTGAGAGATGCATTCTGGATTATTAATGGTGATTATTTTAAATTACTTTTTGAAAAATAGTACTCACAAACAATTTCTTTAAGTAATATTTGATTATCTCTTTGGCTTTCCTCTAGGTAAATTGAGTAACTTATTTAAATTCAAGGCAGTGCAGCTTAGTCTTAACCAAATAGGCTCTGGAATAAGAGAAGTTTTTCAATTCAACCCCTGTTAAGTATATACTGGATGAATTATTTAACTGTTTACAATTGTTTTCACTAGAATAGTGTTGACAAAGCTACCTACCTCAAGCATTGTTGAAAGGATAAAATGGCATGATGCATTCAATTACATAAAGTAGTGCACTGAAAACTCTTAATGAATACATTTTACACAAAAAAAAACATGCCTACATTTTTTAAAATTTAGCATAGCACACACAAATATAGTTCTTGGTGGAGTGTTCCCATTATTTGTGTAAAATTAAAATAATCATTACTTGATGATAAAAATCATTATCTTAATTTAGCTTTTTATTCTTCTTTCCAATCCTGAAAAACTAGTTTTGTTTTGTGTTAAATTAATTAGGGCTTTAACATCAAGTTCTTGAAAACTGTTTTATTTATTACCTTGAAAACTTTCTGTTTCAATGTTTCCTTTCACCTTCTCAGACAGTGTCTTTTTCCTCTGTGTTCACTAATTAAAAGTCTATAGCTTTAATCCTTTGAGTGCAGGAGAATAATTAAAATTTCCCTTAAACCAAGCTTATTTTCCATCTGCTCTCTCATTTTGTGCATTTGTCACAACCTTGTGCCATAATATGCCCATGTCAGTCAAATGTTCAAACTTCTCTTAAAAATTCTAAAGTTTTATTTCCTTTTTTTAAAAAAAAAAAAAATCTAATTGTCTCCCTTACTGATATGGTCATTGCGAGTGTACAATACTATGTTTTCTTTCTTCTCATGATTTGTTAAAAAAAATTGGTCAATCTAAAAAGTGTAAGTAATAGACTTAAGGTTTAGAACACATTTAGCAATCAACCACTTGAAACTGGTACACAGGGAGTACTGAGCAAATGAATCCGTTACACTATTGTAGGATTAATACATCTGTGAAGCACAAATCAGGAAGCATGAAGTGTCAAGGTGAGCAATAAAGCATAAGAATGTTCAATAGACTAACAGGTTAAAGAAACATTGTTAGGTCTATCTAAGAACCCAATAAAAGAAATACAATGACATACACATTCATTTTTTTTTAATGAAACAAAGTGATTCATTACACCAGCAATGGCAAAACAAAATCAGAAGGAGCAAACTGAAAATATTTAGTCAGCTTATAACCAGACATATCAGCGATGCCATTAAAAGTAAACGGGCTAAATGTCCTAAATAAAATACAAAGATTATTGCTGACAAGAGTTCCAAAAAAGTATTATTGAACTTTTTTCTGCCTATCAAAGATGAATTTTATGTTAAAAGAGAAAAATAAATTTAAAATAAATGACTGAGAAATATATATACCATGCAAACAGTAAACTTAAACAATGACAGAAAACTGGCACAGTTATATCCAGATAAGACAAAGTGGAGTTCATGACAAAAAGTAGTGTAAGAGAAAGAGGAAAGTTTCATAATACTATAAGAAGCAATTTTCTAGGAAAACATTGCAATTTAAATCATTCATTACCAATAAAAGGTGATTAAAATTCACAAGGCAAGATTGTCAGAAATAATGGAATAGAGAGGTGGAGTCAAGATGGCAAACTAAACACATATCTCCTTAATTCCCTCTGAAAACTAAGGCCTGGGTGGATAATTAAACAGAAACTTCTGGACACCCAGTGAGCCTTAGGACATGGCATAGGGCTGTCAATTTGGACTACATGCCACTGAACAGGAAACTTGTTCTCTTTCACTGATCCCAGCCCTTGGTGAATGGCTGGCTCTTGGAGACTGAAGGTAACTGCCATTTTTAATTTTTTTTTTTTTTTTTACTTTTTATTAGCCGCTCACAGCAATTGGGCTTAACTGGCAGCACAACTCAGCCACAATGCTGACATGGTCAATGGGTAGAATAGCTACATTTTGAGAGCCCAGGTCTGGACTTAGAGCACCACAGCCCCTCCATAGACTCTTTCCAAACCTCTGCCATTGATTTGGCTGTTTTGCAATGGGCAAGACAGTTCCCATGGGATGCCATCTTGTTTAACTGGGAGGCAGAGTTACCCCCAAAGAGGCTTCAGCATGGCCTAATTCTAAGGCTGGGAGGCAATGCCAGCCTGGGGAGTGCTTTCCCAGCCGAAAAACTGTGTTTAGCACAATGTAGCCTCATGGGTGGGATCCAGCAGCAGATGACAGCAGGACAGTAGCCTTTCTGTATTTTGAACTATATCACAGCATTTGGGAATGGATATAGTGGTACCTCCATTGCCAGATGGAAAGAGGAGCTTACACACCTGACAGCCTGAATGATTTTGGAAGCTGTCAGATAGTTGTACCTTTCAGAATAAGACTACCTAAAGAAATAACTGGAGTATAGCCTTAACAACATCTCATCCAATCTTTACTAACCCACACCATAGGCTCAGGTGATAGCCACCTAGAGACTCCATAAGTAGGACTGTGTTTTTGCCAGCCAGGAAGTGGAGCCTGCTACCCCAGAGATTCCACTGGGCCCAGTCACACAGAGATGACGGGTGATCAACTCTCTTTTCAGATTTTGCTTCAACCCTCTTAAGGCAACACCAGAGAAACTAAATAACCTCCAGATGTCCCAAAAGCAATAAACCTTGGATAGACACTTAAAGAAAAATCCAGCCATGGCTCCAGAAAACTTCCAAAAGAAAGAACCAAATAATTTCCCTGATGAAGAAGTCTTCCTGAAACTTTCAGAGTTTGAGTTCAAAATAATTAGATAGAGGGCCCTCCTAGACATTATACAAATTTCAGTATAACAAAATGAAAAATTAAGCAAACTGTTCAAACTGATGGAACACCAGCATTCTGGAATCTGATAGATCAGTAACAAAATTAAAGACTTAGAAAACACAATCCAAAGCCAAGAGAACAGAACTGAACAAATGGGAAAAAGACTTTTTGACTTGGAAGGCAGAGCTACTGACACTCATATTTATGAGGAAAAATCAGAGAAAAGAAACAAGAAAAATGAAGAAGTGTTAAGAAACATGTGGAACTCTATCAAGAGGAACAATCTACAATAAATTAGAGTTCCTGAACAGGAAGAGACACCTGAAAACAGGAAAAGACACCTGAGAGTATTGTTGTTGACTGGCTATAAGAAAACTTCCCTGAAATTATGAAAGAAGAGAATATAGATATCCAAGATGCATGTTGAACACCACACAACTTAGACTCCAAAAGAAAGACACCAAGACATATGACAATTAGACTTAACAAACTGAAACATGGCAGGAACTCTCAAGTGCAGTGAGACTCAAAGCAAAGCTAACATTCAGAGGGAAGCCTTGTAGGTTTTCATCAGATTTCTCAGCAGAACCCATGTTAGTGTAGAGGCGGTGGGTTGGCACATTCAAAGCCTTGCAGGAGAAAAGCTTCCAACCAATAATTATGTATCCTGCAAAACTGTCTTTCAAAGATGAAAATTAAATTAAGACATTTGCAGATAAACAGAAACTTAGAGGCTTTGTAAAAACCAAATAAAGCTAAAAGAAATACTAAAGCTCTTGGCTTAGAAGAACAAAACCATTAACTCCACATTTTAGGAGACAATACAGGACACATTATGTAGAAACCTACTCAGTTAGGGAAGGCACAAAACTCAACCAAAACTGTAATGTTGAAAGAAGTGATCATATCATGAAAATGAAGATAATATCACATTAAAAAGATGGGTACACTACATTAGTTATAGTCCTTCCAGATGCAGAGGAAGGTAATAAGATATGTAGAAGTTAAAATTGGATTCAAACACGGATTATTAAGGGGGATCATAGGAGTAGCCACAATGCACAATAAAGATACAACACATCAAAACAAGAAATGTAATATAGGAGTCTCAACAAACACAAAACCAACATTGAAAAGGGTGAAAAATCAACCCATAAAGAAGAACGTCTCAGAACACGATAGTAAGAGCAACAGAGAGAACATCAACACAAAAATAAACTTATCGAAATGACAGCACTAAACACATATTTATCAATAATTACATTGAATGTAAGTAGACTGAACATTCCAGTAAAGAGATGAGTGATGTCTTGGATCAGAAGACACAACCCATCTACATGATGCTGACAAGAAGCTCACCTTGGACTTAAAGATATGAACAAACTGAAAATTAAAGGATGGAATAATATATGCCAACCTAACAATATGCAAAGAAGAGCAGAGGTGGCAACTCTAATCTCAGATAAAATAGATTTTAATGTAAAATCCCCCATTGTGGTCAAAGATCGTCACTAATTATTGCTGAAAGGTTCAATACACAAGCAGGATTTAACAATATTACATATTTATACATCTGATACTAAAGCATCTAAATATATCGAAGAAACACTGACTACATTCAGAAATGAGATAGATCACTCCACAATAATAGTGAGAGACTTCAACACTCCACTTTCAGTACTGGACAGAGTTTCTAGCATAAAAGCTCAAGACACAGAAGATCTTACTGCAACAACTAACCAACTAGATCTTATTGACATATACAGTACTTTCTATCCACCAGGAGATAATCACACCTTCTTCTCCAGTGCACACGGAACATTTTCCAGAATAGACTATGTGTTAGCACATGAAGCAAATCTCAACAAATCAAAACCATTGAATTATGTAACTGAATTAAAGTGAAAAGACAAGCACATCAAAATCTGTGAGACATGGCTACAGCAGCCCTTAGAGAGAATTTTATAGCTTTAAATGACTGTGTCACAGATGAAGAAATGTCTTAAAACAGTACTGATGCTGTCACTCCAAGACACTTAAAAAGTAGAATTAAAGAAGTAATAAAGAGGGAGGTGGAGTCAAGATGGCAGACTAAACACACATCTCCTTATATCCCTCTGGAAACCAAGACCTGAATTGATAATCAAACGGAGCCTTCTGGTCACCTAATCAGCCCCAGGACACAGCATAGGGCTGTTGCTTTGGACTTCATCCTACTGAACAAAAAACCTCCTCTCTTATGCTGACTCCCGCTCCTGGCTAGCCCTGGCTTTCACTGACTGAAGGCAAATGCACCATTTTGACTTTCTTTTTCCTCCACCTTGGGTGGCAGGTGGAGTAGGTTCTTGCCTAGCGGCTAGACTCAGACACGCTGCTGGGGGGACAGGCAGGTGAAATTCCCATATTTTGAGAGCCAGGCTTGGGACTCTGTTAATCTAGCCACTTTGAGCCTGTCGTTTTATATCTGCCTCAGCGGTGTTTGTACAGAGTTTCGCAGTCAGGGCGCGGGACGCCATGTTGGGTACGGAGATTCTAGCAGGACCTCATTCTTAGCCTGGGAGCCAGCGCCTGCAAACAGGACAGTGCTTCCCTGACAGAAAAGCAGTAATTTACCTAGTGCCACCTGCTTTGGGGGTCCTGCAACAGAATCAGAGGAATCACTATCTCTCGGCACCTTTAGCCCTTCTGTCTGCTGCGTGTGTGGATACGGTGCCCACAGCTGGACCTAATTCTTAGCATGGGAGCAAGAACCTGCCCACAGGAGAGCGCTTTTCTGTCGGAAAAGCAATAGTCTACGCAGTGTCGTCTAAGGCTAGGCCCTGTCAGCAGAGGCCAACAGGGCAGTAGAATTGCTGTATTCTGAACTAGTTTGTTATCATCTGGGGTTGGATATAGTGGGGCTTACTTTGTCAGTTGAGAAGAGGGATCTCTACACCTGAAAACCTAACTGACCTGTGAAGTGGTCAGATATCCTTTGCTTTACATTTTAAGACAGCCTAGAGAAACATCTGCAGTCCATCCTCACAGTACCTCTTCCGCCTCTACATACTCACATGGGATGCAAAAAGCAACAGACACTTGTGGCATACAAGCAATCACTCATGGCTTCAGAAGGCTCCCAAACAAAGCAACCAAAGAGTTTTCCAGATGAAGAAACTTTTATGAAAGCATCAGAAAGTGAATACAAAATGATTATATACAGAGCCCTTCTAGACCTTATACAAAATGCAGCAGAACAAAATGAAAAATTAAGCAAGCTGTTTGATCTGATGGAACACCAGTACTCTGAAATCCAACAGATCAAGAACAAAATCAAAGACAGAAACTTCCATGCAAAGCCAAGAAAACAGAATGGAACAAATAGAAAAAAGAATTTCTGACTCGGAAGACAGAGCTACTGAGGCCAGCATCTATGAGCAGAAATCAGAAAAAAGAATCAAGAAAAATGAAGAAACATTAAGAAGCATGTGGGACTCTATTAAGAGGAACAACCTTCGATTCATTGGAGTCCCTGAACAGGGTGAGACATCTGAGAACACAGAGAGTATCATTGCTGAGCTGCTGACAGAAAACTTCCCAGAAATCATGAAGGAAGAGAATATAGACATCTCAGATGCATATTATACGCCACCCAATATAGATCTCAAAAGAAAGACTCCAAGACATATTAAAATCAAGCTCAACAAAATGAAACATAAGCAGCAACTCCTAAAGGCAGCAAGACTCAAAGCAAAGCTAACATTCAGAGGGAAACCCTGTGGCTCTCTTCAGATTTCTCAGAAGAAACCACGCTGGCACGGAGACAGTGGCATGACACATTCAAAGCCTTGAAGGAGAAGAACTTCCAACCAAGAATTATATATCCTGAAAAACTATCTTTCAAATATGAAAATGAAATTAAGACATTCCCAGATAAGCAGAAACTCAGAGACTTTGTAAAAACCAAACCAAAACTACAAAATACTGAAACAAGTTCTTGGCTCAGGCTTAGAAGAACAAAACCACTAACTTTATATTTAGAATGACTTTACTACTCAAAACTCTACTCAGGGAAGGCTCCAAAGCCAGTCACAGCTTTGATAAGGAAAGAAGCAATCAAGTGATCATCATGAAAACTATGGTGTCATCTTAATAAAAAGAGGGAAGTACTACAGTTGTTATGGTCCTTCCAGATGGAGAGGAAGATGACAAGACTGGTAGTAATTAAAATTGGGTTTATATATAGTTTATTAAGGGGGATCATAGGGACAGCTGTAAAGCACAACAAAGATGTATCATATCATTTCAAGAAATGTAACACAGGAGTCTCAACAACCACAAAACCAGCTCTGAAAAAGGTGAAAAATCAACTCACAAAAAACAACATCCCAGAACAGACTAATAACAACAACAGAGAAAACATCAACACAAAAATAAACACCTCACAATGGCAACACTGAACACATACCTACCAATAATTACATTGAAAGTGAATGGACTGAATGCTCCAGTTAAGAGACATCGAGTGATATCTTGGATCAAAAGATATGACTCGTCCATATATGTCTACAAGAAACTCACTTGAGACCTAAAGATAGGAACACACTGAAAATTAAAGGATGTAAGAATATATATCAAGCTAACAATGAACAAAGAAGAGCAGGGGTGGCAATTCTAATCTCAGACAAAATTAATTTTAATGTCAAATCCATCGTGGACAAAGATGGACACTATTGCTGAAAGGTTCAGTACACAAGCAAGACTTAACTATATTAAATATTTATGCACCTAATATCAGAGTACAAAAATATGTCGAAGAAACACTGACTACAATCAAAAGAGAGTTAGATGACTCCATCATAATAGTGGGAGACTTGAACACTCCACTCTCAATACTAGACAGATCATCTAGAAAAAAACTCAGTAAAGATACAGAAGACCTCATTGCCACAATTAACCAACGAAACCTCATTGATATATACAGAACTTCCCACCCATCAGCAGACAACTACACTTTCTTCTCCAGTGCACATGGAACATTCTCCAGAAGTGACCCTGTGTTAGGGCATAATGCAATTCTCAACAAAATCTATACCACTGAATTACTGTAAAGCATCTTCTCTGATCATAAAGCCATAAAAGTTGAAATCAATAGCAGAAAAAAACATAGATAGAAAGTGGAACTCTTGGAAACTGAGCAACATCTTACTCCAAAAAACATGGGTTATAGAGGAAATCAGGGATGAATTAAAGAAATTCATGGATTCCAATGAGAATGAAAACACTTCCTACCAGAACCTATGGGATACAGCCAAAGCAGTGCTCAGAGGTCTGTTTATCTCCATAAATGCACACATCTGGAAGGAAGAAAGAAACCAAATCAAGGAACTAACCCTACAGCTTGAACAAGTAGAAAGAGAACAACAGAGGAACCCCTCAGGCACCAGAAGAAACGAGATCATAAAGATTACAGCAAAGCTAAATGAATTAGAGAATAGAAAAACAATTGAAAAATTTGAAAAGACCAAAAGCTGGTTTTCTGAGAAGATCAACAAAATTGACAAACCACTGGCTAAACTTACTAAAGAAAAGCAGGAAAGGAAACAGATAAATCAAATTAGAAATGAGAGGGGAGTTGTCACCACAGATGCAACAGAAATCAAAAATATCATAAAGAATACTATGAAAGACTGTATTCTAACAAATTTTAAAACCTAGGGGAAATGGACCAATTCCTTGACTCATACCACCTACCCAAATTATCACAACGTGAAGTAGAACAACTTAATAAATCCATTACAAAGGAAGACATTGAAAACGTCATTAAAACACTGCCAACCAAAAAAGTCCGGGTCCAGATGGATTCACTGCAGAATTCTACCAAGCATTTAGAGAAGAGTTATCTCCAATACTACTGAAACTATTTCACAGTACAGAAAGGGATGGAGTACTCCCAAACTCATTCTATGAAGCCAGCATAACCCTGATACCTAAGCCAGGGAAAGACCCAACAAAGAAAGACAACTGCAGATTGATATCACTCATGAACTTAGATGCAAAAATCTTCAACAAAATTCTTGCCAATAGAATACAGCAACATATCAAGAAAATAATCCATCATGCTCAAGTGGGATTCATACCCGGGATGCAAGGCTGGTTCAACATCAGAAAAACAATTAATGTGATTAACCACATAAATAACACAAAAGCCAGGGATCACCTGATTTTGTCCATTGATGCAGAAAAGGTATTTGATAAAGTCCAACACCCATTCATGCTAAAAACTCTTAGCAAAATGGGTATAGACGGCAAATTCCTCAACACAATAAGGGCCATTTATACAAAGCCAATTGCCCACGTCATCCTGAATGGAGAGAGACTGAAAGACTTTCCCTTGAGATCAGGAACTAGACAAGGATGCCCACTCTCATCTCTTCTATTCAACATTGTGCTAGAAGTTCTAGCCAGAGCAATTAGACAAGACCAAGAAATAAAGGGCATCTGCATCGGCAAAGACAAAGTTAAAATCTCCCTGTTCGCAGATGATATGATTGTATATGCAGAGAACCCGAAGGAATCTAAAAGTAAACTACTCAAACTGATAGAAGAGTTCAGCAAAGTCTCGTGATACAAGATAAACATAAGTAAATCAGTAGGATTCCTTTATACCAACAAGGAGACTGTTAAGAAAGAAATTATGAAATCAATACTATTTGCGATACCCCCTAAGTAGGTAAAGTACCTAGGAATTAATCTAACCAGAGAAATAACAGGCCTTTACAAAGAGAACTACAAGCCCTTACTACAAGAAACTAAGAGAGACGTTTATAAGTGGAGAAACCTACCCTGCTCATGGATAGGAAGACTTAACATTGTGAAAATGTCTATTTTGCCCAAAGCAATCTATTTATATAATGCAATCCCAATACAAGTTCCAGTGGCATTTTTCAATGAGATGGAGAAACAAATCACCAATTTTTTTGGAAAGGGAAGAAGCCCCGGTTAAGCAAGGTAATACTAAAGAAGAAGAACACACTGGGAGGCCTCTCATTACCTGACTTTAGAACATACTACACTGCCACAGTGGTCAAAACAGCCTGGTACTGGTATAAGGACAGACAGATCGATCAGTGGAACAGAACTGAGACCCCAGAGATGACACCATCTGCCTATGATCAGTTGATATTCGACAAAGGTCCTAAGACATTAAACTGGGGTAAAAACAGTATCTTCAACAAATGGTGCTGGCAAAATTGGTTATCCATCTGCAATAAACTGAATCAAGATCCATATCTTACACCTTATACAAAAACCAATTCGAACTGGATAAAAGACCTAAATATCAAACGTAAAACGATAAAGCTCATCCGAGAAAAGGTAGGAACAACAATGAAAATTTTAATACACAATATGGACAGACTCCAAAATCTGTCAAACAAACCACAATCATGAGAAGAGAAAATAGATAAATGGGATCTATTAAGAATTAAAAACTTTTGCTCATCCAAAGACTTTATTAATAGAATTAAAAGAACACCCACATAATGGGAAAAAATATTTGGCAACTCTATGACAGACCGACACCTGATTTCCATAATCTATATGATAAGCCAGCCAAGCCAAGTGCCGTCGAGTCAGATCCGACTCAACATCAACAAGAAGATAAATCATCCAATTAAGTGATGGGCAAAGGAGATGGATAAACATTTCACTAAAGAAGAGATCCAGGCAGCCAAAATCACATGTGGACATGTTCACGGTCTTTAGTTATTAAACAAATTCAAATGAGATACCATCTCACCCAACAAGGTCGGCCATGATCCAGAAAACACAAAACAACAAATGCTGGAGAGGGTGTGGAGAAAGTGGAATCCTCCTACACTGTTGGTGGGGTTGCAAAATGGTCCAGCCTCTTTGGAAAGCAATCTGGCCTTTCCTTAAAAAAATGGATATTGATATACCATTTGACCCAGTCATTCCACTACTTGGAATATATTCTACAGAATCAAGGCCTTTCTCACCAACAGACACATGCACCAGAATGTTTATCACAGCACAGTCCATGATAGCTAAAAGATGGAATCAACCCAGATGCCCAACAACAGAAGAATGGATAGGTAAACTATGGTACAGATACTCAATGGAGCACTACGTAATGATAAAGAACAACGATGACTTCAGGAAACATCTCATGACCTGGTTTCAACTGGAAGACATTATGTTGAGTGAAAGTAGTCAGCGACAAAAGGACAAATATTGTATGAGACCTCTACGATAAGATCTCAAAAACAGACTTGTGTATAGAAGCAAAAACTCTTTGACAGCTGCAAGGGAGGGGAGGGAAGAAGGGAGGATGGAAGGGTTTAGATTAGATAGTTACTAGGTATCTGGTTGGGTGAAATTGGTGATAGCACACATTAGAAACAAAAACAATATTAAGTGGACTTAAACGTAACATGAGTACTCCTTCCATCTTAACACAATATTGCAAGGATAGAGTAGCTGGGGCAGGGGGCGGGGGACCATGCTCTTAGGCGAAAGCGAGGCCAATTGGCACAACTAGGGTTTTGTTAAGAGGGCTCTCTGCATCCCATGTTGGTAAGTGGCGTCTGGGGTCTTAAAAGCTGCCAAGCTGACATCCGAGGGCACAGCAGACGGTCCCAACTCAGCAGGAACCGATGCTCACTGAGGACCAAAATGACATGGGGGGAAGACAACCCAGAAGACAAAGAGACCCACATCAGTGGGTGCCTACATCGACTTGGGACCAGAAGAACCGGATGGTGCCCGGCCACCACCAGTGATAGCCGCGATGGAGCTCACTAAGTTGAGTCTCACTGGCAATACAAGAATATAAAGGGTTGCACCCTGAGATCCCCACTAAAAGACCTCAATTGATGGTCCACTGGTTTTGGGGTTCCCCTGGGAGCATGGCCCCTCACCCTGATGCTGCCCTTGACCATAAATTGTAACGAAGGTCCACGCTTAGAACAGAAATGGATTGGACTTGGTGATGCAGTGACCATATATTGGATGCACTTTATGGTTCTATACATCTATAGGGTGTCATCCTGCTGACCTCTGGCTGGAGGAAAGAGAGTGGGTGGAGAGGAGGGAAAAAAGAGACTGTTGGGAGAATGAGACATGTATGGAGCAGAGAGGAATAGTGTGCTGTCACCAGGCAGGGAGAGCAGTGGAAGCTGCATATAGGTGGGTATGTAAATTGATACCGGAATGTACATTTTCACTCAGTTATATTAAATAAAAAATTTTAAAAAAGAAGTAATAAGGAAAATTAAAGTAGAATTAAGCAAATAAAAATTTTTAAAAAGTAAAATAGGAAACAAACAAATAAAATTAATAAGAATGTCACAGCTGACTGAAAAGTCAAAACAATGCATAAACACCTATCAAGAAAAACAGAGTGTGAGGATAACTTACTAATATCAAGAACCAAAGTGGTAATGTCAGTACTGATCTCACAGACATAAAAGTGTCATAGGTTCATGAGGTGGTTATGCTATGATTGTATTTTTCTGATTATAGCTGCTGCAATAGGGAGAGACCTCTCTGGAAAATGACATTTGTTAAAGGTTGGAGATATGAGTTCCCTCTTGTCCTATGCACTCTCACTTCCTTATCTGGAATACAGGCTAGTTTATAGTTTCTGGGCAAGTTCCATCTTCCTATAGAATATTAGGTCCCTAAGTGGCAAAAATGGTTTGCACTTGACTGTTAAGGAAAAGATGGACAATTTGAATCCACCCAGTAACCCAGTGGAAGCAAGTCCTGGCAACATGCTTCAGTTAAGAGAACAGCCCACAGCACCCTATGGAGCTCAGCTCTACTCTGTAGCACAGGGGGTAGCCATGAGTCAGAAACGGATTTGACAGCCAGCCAAAGACAGCAGTGGATCAAAATATTGTAATATTCATTGCCGTTGTCCTGAGATGCAGAATTTTATCAGACTGCATCTTTTCACACAGAAAGCCTTCAGAAAAGATTGCATCCTCAGCAAACTTTGTACTAGCCTTCTTCTCCTGTCTTGTACATTTAGTGCATGGCATATGGGGACTGTGCCTTCCAAAAAGCAGCAATTTTATTTTCTTAATCCTTTTTTTTTTATTTTTATGTGATAAAGTGTAAATTAACAAATTTTGCCATTTTAACCATTTTCAGTTGCCATGTGTAGTGTATGCATAATTCATCATGTTAAATATGTTCACTGCATTCATTCTGCTGTGCAGGGGTCCCTGTGTGGTGTAAGTTGCTGACAGATAGCAAGTTTGAGTCCCTAGAGGTTCCTTGAAAGAAAGGGCTGGCAATCTACTTGCAAAAAACTCAGATGAAAATCCTCTGGAGTGCAACTGCTCCTGACACACATGGGATGATCATGAGTTGGAATTCCATCGGTGAAAATACAGTTTTGGATTCATCAATATAGAGGAACCCCAAACATGATGTCTTTGTTTCTCTGTCATTAACGGCTAGTATTTTCCTTGGTGTGATTTATATTTATTGTTATGATATATAACTAATGATAGCCAAAGACGCCACTGTCATTGAGTTGACTCCAACTCATAGCAGTCCCATAATTCAGAGTAGAACTGCCCCATAGAATTTCCAAGGAGCGCCTGGAGGATTTGAACTGCCGAGTCCTTAAATCCAAAACTGTTATTTAAAAGTTATGTTATTCCAAATTCCCTAAGAAAGTAAACATAGAGACATTTCATTCAAATCATCACTTCTTTCTCATATCTTGTAAGGTGACTCAGACAAAATTCAGTTCATTCTCCCAATAGAAATAAACTTTGTCTATGGCTTCATGGTACATGAAAGTGAATTAAAGATTCTTGGAGACGGTTTAACAATTTCTTCATTGTGTGGATTCTTAGATAAGTGGACCTCTTTTGCTTTCAGTGGGGACTGAAAGACCATCACAAAGTAAACCACTGGTATTTATTTCAAAAGATATGTCAAGAAGGATTTTAAATTTGAGGGAGAGTAGAGTGTTCAGACAGGCCTATCTCATTCTTTCATGTTAATAAAGGAAAGAGCTCACAGTTTTCTACCTAAAAAATTGTCTTGGATCCTACCTCTAATGACACCATGATAACACAGAGAATCAAAAGAGAGTCCAGTTTAAATCAGAAGAGATTCCAGTTTAAATCAAAAGAGATTCCAGTCTGCATTATTGAAATAGAACTTACAGTCTATTTATTACAGTATTTCAGAAAAAATATCAAGGCTAATTATGAGTTCCGAAGGTATTGTTTACTAGAGTACATGTCAATCAGAGGATCATTTCTGTAAGTTTTCTATGAAATATAAACATATTATCAATGATGAAAGCAGAAGTACCATGTAATTATTACGTGCAGTTATCTTCATTGGTGCTCTCTCTTAAATCACATACTTTCCTCTTCATCTTTTTTCCCCCTCAATTCACTTCTCCCATCTAGTTACTGAAAATACATTATACATCAAGTATTTATTCATTTATGATTTTACTTTCCTTGGCCAAATGGTGTATCTTGACTCCAGTAGAATATGTTGAACTTGTAAGATATTTGAAAACACAGGTTGAAAGTGTTGCAGCCTCTTCAGATATGTTGAATGACGGCATTTGTAGCTGCTGTCTATTGCCATTGTCCCAAATCTATACTGATGTCATTTGCATAGACTGTAAGCTATATGCATATATATATATTTTTTATTGTAAGTGTCTAGTCCTTGTCTACTCAGGAATCAGATAGGAACAAAGTCAGATAATGATAAAAAATTATCCTAGAAAGTAGATCTCTCAATCTGTATATAAAGTGTTGAGCTTATTTGTGCTTTCCTGTTAGCCAAACTTCTAAGAAAATCAAAGAAAGGTCATGTTGTAGATGTAGAAAAATCATAAGCCTTTCATTGGAGAGATGTATTTTTTAGATTTCCACTTAAATCAATGTTTCTTGAGAAAAATGTGATTTAAGATTTATGAAACCAAAGTTCAAGTTGTATAACATTGCAAGTGAAATGGTAAAATGCTACATATTGACCAAATACACATGTTTTACTCTGTGTTACAGGTTGTACTGCATCCCCCCAAAATGTGTGACAACTTGGTTTGGCCATGATTCCCACTGTTATGCGACTGCCCATCATTTTGTCATCTTATGGGATTTTCCCGTGTTGCAAATCCTACCTCTACAATGTTGATGAGGCAGGATTAGAGGCAGTCGTGCTAAGGAGGCAAGACTCAATTTACATGGGTCAATCTCTCTTAAGATAAAAGAGAGTTGTGAGTAGAAGGGGACTTCATGCCACCAAGAATAGACAACTAGGAGGGGAGTGTGTCCTTTGCACTCAGGGTCCCTGAATTGAGAAGCTCCCAGTCCAGGGGAAGATTGGTGACAAAGACCTTCCCCAGAGCCAACAGAGAGAGAAAGCCATCCTATACACAGGATGGAAACTCTGGTAGTAATGTGGCATATATATATATATATATATTACATATATATGTTATGTATAGTACAGTGGTGTATATATACACACACATACACATATTATTTCTCATAGATAGATGAGAGAGTCGTAGTAATCTAGTGCTGCTATAACAGAAATACCACAAGTAGATGGCTTTAAAAGAGAAACTTATTTTGTCACATTTCAGTAGACTAAAAGTCCCAATTTAGGGCATTAGCTCCAGGGTAAGTCTCTCCTTATTGGCCCTGAAAGAAGGTCCTTGTCATCAATTTTCCCTTGAACTGGGAGTTTCTAAGGCACAAAAACCCCAGGTCCTTTCCAAAAGACAGGCTCTGCTCCTGGCACTGCTTCTAGGTGGTGTGAAGTCCCCAACTCTGCTTTTTTTCCTTTCCTTTATGTCCCAAGAGATTGCCTCAAGAAACACTATAATCTTACACACTGAAACATGCTCCACCAACACAGCTGCTCCCATTCTCCCACAGTAACATCCCAGAGGCAGGGTTTACAGCATATAGAAATACAACACGATACTAGGAATAATGACCTGGTCAAATTGCTGCATACAATTTTTGCAGAGACACAATTCAATCCATGACAGATAGCTAGAACATATCCTTAGAAACGACCAAGGTTCCTGGACCTCAGAAGCTTTCAGTTCAGTCTAGACCTTCTCCAGAGCCAGCAGAGATCCTTCCCCTGGCACAGACACCCTGAATTTGAACTTTTAGCCCACTGAACTTTGACAAAATAAAATTTCTCTTTTTAAAGCCACCTACTTGTGGTGTGTGTTACAGCTGCACTAGCTGAGTAAGACAGACAGCTATAGAAAGACCTTCTCAAAATCATTCAGTGACTTTAAAGCAAAGACAAGAACTCCAACCCCAATCACCTATAGATGCTTGAGTGATTATGTATGACAGGTTGTCACTGTTCTCATCTTTCAGCTAGAGGATGCTTTCCATGCTCAGTTCCACCCCAAGTTGAGGTGTGAGATCTCTACTTAACTAACCCTCTAGATTTTGAGCGATTTTCTTCAATACTATGGTCTCCAGTAGTACACAGAGCTTACTTACAGACACTGAGTAGGAACTTTTGCCTCAAGTGCAGGGTGTAGGTAATGCTCACATTCTAGATTCCACTCTAAAGAAGACTGGAGAATTGTCCTCTGTCCTGACTCCTCATCAGCCTAATAGCTCTCCTCATGGTCCTAGCCAGTCCATCTCAACTCCTGGACCATTCACTTAGCTGGGACTTTAGTGATCCACAACCCACAAAGCTGAGAGGTCTACTTGAGAATAATAAGAAATGTATTTAGGTTTTTAATATGTATGATAACTAAAGTAATTGTGGAAGCAAGAAGTTCTTAATGTCTTCACTGATCTGAGCACATTTCAGTGGGAAATCCATCCAGGAAAAGACTTCTCTTAAAGTCCTTCAACGACTCTGGGTGCTTTGATGTCCCTGGAGAAATTGACTGATCTGTTATCACCAAGTATGATTACAGACAAAAATGCACAGTGTCTTCAGTGACTATTTACTTGTGCATTCCTGAGGTACACTGCTCCTGTAGCTGATTCTGATGTTTGATGTGGTGAGCACTTCATAAGCACTTAACACTGTCCATCATCTTGATGGGCATGGAAATTAAGAAGGCAAATAAAAAAATCAAAACAAAAACATTTGTATTTGGGGTTTTTCCAGTATGTCTGACTCAGAGTCTGCCTGGAAATATCCCCTTATTCTTCAGTTCTCCTGTACTGTGTTACCTTGATGTAGCAATACCTAGGTCACACTGTGGTTGTTTGACTCATGGCCTGTTTTGCAAGGCAAAAGAAGAAATTGTCTAGCTCCTACGAATACTCTCTTAAGGTCTCTCTTAGTAACTAATGTGTTTCTTTCCACTGAAGATATAAACACAAAAATAAATGCTCTGTTAGCTTGTAATTGTCTTCTCCTGGGGCTGTTCTTGGGACCTAATGGGAACTTTTCTTCCACTGAGAGGGGACAAAATTGTTCATTATTTCCAAATACATACCTCATACTCCAGTAAATATCAGTGCTAGTGATGAATAAAAGGGCATATCCATAACTGTAAGGCCAGTGACACGCTAATGCGCAAGCACCCCATCTGTCTTACCCCCAATAGCTTCCTTTTCCAGGGTCTTTCAAATTAAGCCTTTAAAGAAAAGTAAGGTCTCCAAAATATCCAGACATCAGAAAATATTGCAAGGGAAAATTGTATTCTGTGAGGTATAAGATACTTTTGAAATGGGTACTTTTGATTTATTCCTCTAATCTTCTTATTCCATACATTGTCTGTCAGGCATTAACTAAAAGACGTTCTTGTCTTTCACTATTTGTGAAACAGCTCAATGACTTACATGCTGAGCATGTGTCTAACATGACGTTCACCTCGCTTCCACACAATGTACACAAAATAAATCTAGCTTGCAAAGTGCCAGGTCTTGTGTGAATACGTAAGAAAGGTAACATGTTTTATGTAATTTAAGGCAAGTCAACACAAATGCCTGGGGATCTGGAGGAAATACTACCACGCATTGCTGAATAAACAGAAATGTTTGGTCATGACAATCTCGGTTTAAATCCAGGCTCTATTATTCACTAGTTTACGGCTTTGGGCACTCTGATCATCTTTCTTTGCCTCTGTTTCCTCAACTTTATAATGATAAATAATCCACAGCATAAAGAATTACTATGAAGACTAAATGAGACAGCATATGTAATAGCCTAGCAAAGCACTTGGCATGCAGTAGGTGGCCAAAAGAAGTTAGCCTGAGGCCTTTTCTTTCATCTGGGGTACTTGGGTCAGCTTCCTCTAAAGAAGGTGGGCATTTAAATTGGATTTTTGAAACATGTGTAGGATTCGAAGTCTAAACAATAGTGTTATCAAAATTTGCAGAGTAGGCATATTCGATATTAAGATTTTTTCATTACACCCTTCATTAATTAAACATGGCACATTGACACGCAGAATAGCAAATAAGACTGCAGGTGCAGAGTAATACCTTAAAGTTAACTTTCCCTTATTCTCATTCACGCTCTCTCTCTCATATCTGACAAGCAGAGGACGATGAGAAAGAAGATAAAGATACATCTGAACGAACATCATTCTGTCTTAGGCCTTTACATAAATATTATGAGGAGAATTTTTAATTGTCTTGGTGAGCTAGCATTATGAACCATTACATCTCTGAGAGCCTGATAATCATTTGTATTACTTTACTAAAGACATGATAATTGTCCTCTCTTCCCTCATGTCTGTGACCCAGCACCTAACTTCATACACGACCCTGTAATCACCACTCTAAATGTTTGCTGAATGGGTAAATTTGTGCTTGAGTTTCATTTCTTTTCTCTCCCTAAGTTCATTAAGTGCAAACTAGCTATACTGTTGTCATGAAAACTCTAACTGCTGTTAATTTCTGATATACATAGTAAACAGGGTATTTGTATTCTGCCGGTATTCCATCTAACTTGCTATCTCCTCAAATGAGGCTTGTGTGACCGAAGTCCCTTCAGAAGTGAATGACATTGATTTTCTTTCTTTTTATTTTCCTCTTGGAAAATCAACAATAGATATATAAACTCTCATCCTTGGTGAAATGTTTATATGCAAGAGATACTAGCCAAGAGATACTGCTTGTATATTTTTCTAAACACAGCTTCCCCGATCCATTAGCTGTATATTTCAATATTTCACCAATTCCTTTTTTCTACTGATCGACCCTCTGACTAAAGCCATTTATGACTGGTACAATAGTGACTGAAATTGATGTGTCAATTTAATATGTTTAAAAACCCTAATGAAAGGAGTTCTTGTTGTTATTTTTCCAGTAGAAAAATATCCAATTCATTTGGGGAAGCTAGATAAATTCTCATTTTAAAACTTGAAGAGGAAAACACACAGAGAGAAGATCATGAAATCTCAATCATGGAAACAAATGTTGGGGGGGGAATCTTCTCATTCATATATCATATACCTATGTCTGTGTTGGGACTCTACCCTCTGCAAGTGAAGCTTCCTCCCTGACAAGAAAAGGATGCCTTACTATTTCTAAATTCACTCCCAAACATTTAGCTAGCTAGAACAAAATAAGCAGAAAAGGGGTATGTGACCATCTTAGTTGATCAAATACAATACTTCTTTTTCATAAAGGGTTAACTAGAAGGATATCTTAAACACTACTTAATACTAAAACACTAGTGTCACTGGAATAAAAAGCAAGAAAAATAAGTGTGTACCAATGTCATGAATTTTTGCCATTGTTCTGTAAATTCTGAATAATATAGCAAGAAAAGGTACAAGTGAACCAAAACGGAATTAGGATGTCTAAACGACACATGAATCGGATCCGACTCCACGGCACTTGGCAAACGACATATTCTTATATTTGGAAAATAGCTAATGTCAACAGGAACTCAATGCATTTGGTTTGGGTATTCTCACCTACCCAACAGAAATAACGGATCAGTGTAAAACAGGTCATGCATTGGAATCTGAGGGGATCAATGGCACACATGACTCTGTATTCCAGATTCCAAACTGAGAAAGACACCTAAGGGTCAGATATGTATCAAAATATTAACTAGATATAGAGATAGATCTGAGACTCCAGTTTGCACTTTAGGATGTTTCCAGTTTTGTCCCCAAATTGAACTTGCCTGTCCAATCACAGCTGGGGCAGACAGATATTGTCTTCTGTCTACCTGTCTAATCACCCTCACAAACTAACTGTGTAGGAGAGGAAGAAATCTTACATTTGACTATGGGCAGATAAGTGGTAAGATAGATAAAAGGCCAAAATCGTTCATGAGCTTCCATCAAAATAATTGCTCATCATGCAGTGGACAGATGAGTGAGACAGTTGTGGTGAACTGGAGAAGACAGAGAGACTAGAATTTTTACCTCAGTGCTAAATACTAACAAGGAAAATGGAGTTGGGACAACAGGAATCTACCCAAACATTCCTTTTTTATTCTTCTTCTTTTTAATTTTTTTTATTATTTATTAATTACAGTAAATGAATAAAATTTCTAATATCTATCAGTTATCTCATCTGTGATAAACCCTCACCCCCACCCACACATCATTATAGCCAACACAGTTACTTTCTTCTGTAGATAATTCCATTTTTAAGTCCTTATAACAGGGGTCTTATATACTGTTTGTCCTTGTGACACTGATTTCACTCAGTGTGATATCTTCCAACTGAAACCACGTCATGAGATGTTCTCTAAAATCTACATTGCATTTTTATCATAGAATAGTGTTCCACTGAGTATATGTACCATAGTGTGTTTATCCATTCATCTGTTGATGGGCATCTGGGTTGATTCAATTTTTTAGCTATTGGGGACTGTGATGCAGAAAACATTCATGTACATGTGTCTGTTTGTGTGACAACCTTGGTTTCTGAAGGATAAATTCCAAGCAGTAGAATTACAAGATCAAATGGCATATCTATTTCCAGCTTTTTAAGGAAGTGCCACATTGCTTTCCAAAGAGGTTAAAGCAACTTGCAATCCCCCTAGCAATATAGGAGAGCTTCACTCTCCACAGTCTCTCTGGCATTTGCTGTTTTGTGTTTTTTGGATCATGGCCAACCTTGTTGGGGTGAGATGATATCTCATTGTGGTTTTGATTTGGATTTCTCTGATAGCTAATGATCGTGAGCATATTCTCATATGTCTTTTGGCTGCCTGGCTGTCCTCTCTAATGAAGTGCCTGCCCGTATCCTTTGCCCATCACTGAATTGGATTATTTATATTTTTCTTGTTGATATATTGCAGAAGCTTGTAGATTATGGAGGTCAGATGACAGTCCGACATTTAGTTGCCAAGTATTTTTTCCCATCTTGTAGGTGATCTTTTAACTCTGTTTGTTTTGCTGTTGTTGTTGTTTTATAGAACCTCACTTTTTACATGATGACTATGTAGAGAACATAGTCAAGGAACATTGGAAGTTTTGGAAAGTTTTCTCTACTGAGAAGCAATCTACTGTACCTTCATCCAAGAACAGTACTTAAGAGTATGTGTTCTCAAGTCCAAAAAACTGTGTCATGGATTAAAGTGACCACAGATTGAATGACAGTTCTTCTCTCAAGAGGTGGGATCTATATTCTCTATCCTTACCTGTTAATCAGTTTATGCTTTTTTTTTTTTTGATCACTAGAATATGGCAAAAGCAAGACTGTCTGTCTCCTAAAGCCAAATCTTATGTCTCTTAGAATATACCCTCTGGAGAAGCCAGCCATCATGTACTATGAGGCTATCATGTTATAAGGAAGCCCAAGCTAGCATGTGAAAGGGACACGTGGAGAGAGAAAGGCCTGGAGCCTTGACAGTGACAATCATTCTATCCCAGGCACCAGAAGTGCAAGTGAAGAAGCAGTGTTGAACATTACAGACCAGCAGAGAAGATACGGGAGGAGATGAAGAACTCAGCTGGCAGCTACAATAGAGGCCCTCCGTACGGCCCCAGTCTAGCCTACCTAGACATTTTCAACTGCTCAAACCACCCCCATTGAGGCCTCAATTACTGTGGAAAAAGGGGATAAAGTGTTTCCACTTCGTCCTACCTAAATTCCTGACTCACAAAATAATGAACACAAAGTGGTAGTTGTTTCATGACACTATTTACTAGGGAATTTGGTTACGTGGCAATACTAGAATGAACAGAAAAGTCGAGTGTGAAGCATGGCTTCACTGCAAACTCACCATATGGTTTTAAGCAATCGTTTAAACTTAATATTTTCATCAAACGAGAAAAAAAAATTATTGAAGTCTTTTCTCATAATACTGTTCTATAAATTAAGTGTGATGATGTGTGTGAAATCCTTAAGAGAATGTCTGATACAGGCCATGCAGTACATTTGACTATGACCATGTTTTGGCAAGCCATCTGAAGTATCATGAAAAGAAACAGCACTGTAACACCAGTAGAACTGCTGAATGCAGTTTAGGCTGAAAACAAAAATGATTGTGTTACGGAATTTGAAGGCAATTTTAGCTTGAAACACTCTGAAAAAGATGCTTCATAGCACTGTGGCAGTGTTTCAATTATGCACTTAGCACTTAGTGATAGCATCGTGTTCTAGAATGGTTATATCCCTGCCCAAAGGGGATAGCATTGTAATTTTATGGAAAGCCATGACTCTAGCTTATCCTGACCGAGGGAGGAAAAGAGATACAGAAACACACAAACACACAAGGAAGGCAAAAGAGAGTCGGATTGGAGAGATTCTACTAGTAAGATGGAAACCCTGGTGGTGTAGTGGTTAAGTGCTATGGCTGCTAACCAGAAGGTCAACAGTTCGGATTTGCCAGGTGCTCCTTGGAAACTCTCTAGGGAAGTTCTATTCTGTCTGTAGGGTTTCTACGGGTCAGAAATGACTCGATGGCTATGGATTTTTTTATTAATGAGAAAGTCATAGTCAATATGAAAATTCACTTGTTACATGCATATAGACCTTGAAAGAAGCAGACCGTTTAAATTGTTTATAACTTTCAGACTACAACTTACAGAAAAGTTGGAAATAGAGAACCTTTGAACACTTCAGTGCAAATTTCTGTAAACAAGTACATTCCTCTATGTAACAGCAGCATGACCATCAACTTCAGTTGGAATATACAGATAACATTAGGTCTGTCTAATCCTCAGATACCATTCGTGTTTCACTCGAGGTCTCAAAAGTATCTTGGTCAGTGAAACTTGTTCAGAATCACACACTGATGTGCCTTTTTAGTTTCTTTAGATTGAAACTGTTTGTTCTTCAGTATCTCCTTGAAGTCCATGGCCTTGACACCTTTGAAAGACTACAGTCATTTATTTTATTTGACTCATTGAAACATTTTTATTAATGTATAATTGACATAATATAAATGACCCATTCAGAGCATAAAATTCAGTGGTGTTCATTACACTCACAGTTTACATTGTGGATTGTCCATACAGTTCCAAAATATTTTCATCACCCTAAAAGAAAATCCCATAACCACTGAGCAGTCATCTCTTATTCCTCTACTTCCTTCTCTGAACCTCTGGCAACTACTAATCTGATTTCTTTTGACATATATTTGTTTATTCTGAATGTTTCATGCAAACAGAATCATATCCTATATAGGGAGAGTGGGGAGGACAGACCGTTTGACTCAGTAATTCCTCTCTAGGAATTTATACAAAAGAAAGACAGGAAAAGCTCTACATAAAAATATATTAATTGTAGCATTATTATATTAACAAAATATTGGACATACCTTTATATGGTGAATATTAATAATTTATGGGTGATCTATTCTAAAAACTATGATTTAACTAAGCATACTACTTATTGAAGGTCAGGACATGAAAGCAAAAAATTTAAAAATCAGTATGCCTAATAATTAATATTGCTAGCATATGAACCATATAAACAAACACACACAGATTTGGAGGGAACCACCAAAACGGTATCACAGTATTAGAAATTTTCAAGGATTTGTGAACTTACTAGTAATGTGTATCTCCTTTTTCTATATTTCTCAAATTTCCATCATGAACACACACTTATTCTATAAAATCAGAAACAAAAAACTGATAAAAAACAGACTCTGAACTCATTTAAGTGGTACCTTTGAGAACCACACAAACTTTATAGATTTTATAAAACAAAATTTCCAGTACATTTTTCCTTTTTGCTTCTTTCTTAAAGACTCAGCCTTTGTGTTTGAGAATTTCTTCCAGCAGCTTCAGTGGAAATGTCAAGAAATGAAAAGATATAAAATAGAAAAAAGTAGAGAACTATTCACCCTTTTACCATCAAGATGTGCCTAGGGATAAATTCTAAAGAATTATGGCGTATCTCTGATTAATCTTTATTTACATCTCCAGATAAATATGTATTTGTCTTGACCACATCATGGAATGGAGAAATAAGACTCATTTATGTATATCCTTACACTCTCCCTTTTTCATTTGCAAAGTGGAGTATATTTGTAAGAAGCAGATTGTCCAGAGAACGTGTATGTGAGCTGTGCATTTGGCAAAATCAGTATCTGAAGTCACTTTCGCTGCTTGAGTTAGATGACTGCAGGGTTCTAGGGAATTGATAGAGTTGACTCCACTGATGTTTTTGTGATCCTTTTATGGCAAAAAAAAAAAAAAAGGAACCTACAAAAAAAATTATACCTGATTCAATTAAGTTAATTCTGATTTAAGATGACCACATGTGTTACAGAGTAGAACTACTCATGGAATTTTCTTGTCTGTAATCTTTATGGAAGAAGATTGCCAGGCCTTTCTTTTATGGCACCACTGGGTAGATTTGAGCCGCCATCATCTGTAAACAAATTGCTTGGCTTTCCAGGAATGTGATGGGTGGGTCCCCACTGGAGCTGGATTTCAGCAGTCATATGTTCACTGCCAGATTTTAACAACCAAACCATGAGCTCACGGTTTCTTCATTAAGTTTGCAAATGCCTGATCATCTGAGTGCAAAGGTGGCAGGGGATCTTTAGTGAGCATCTCTTTTCTTTGTATGTTGTACTGAAGAAACTGAGCTTGACTTTGAACAGTGTCTCTTTGTTAATTATTGCTTTTGAAGGTCAAATTACTGCCCTGTCCCTTACAGGGCTGAACTTTTTTTCTTTTACTGTTTCAAAGTATCTGAGCAATTAGGCTAGCACTTCATGTCTGTATGAATTCACACTTATTTTTGCACAACTAGGTACTCAGTAGAGTGGTGAAGGTTTGATATGAAAGTGCCTCATAAAAATCTAATCAGAGATTGGCATGCAAATCTCACAGATGAACGATTCTGAAGCATGAGTTTGTCTTCGTGCTCAAATGTAGCTGATAACTTCACTGTAATAACTCACTTGGCGGAAAAAAGGTATTTTGGCACTTGTTACAAGTATTAAAGCCCTAAGTCAGGGTCTTTCTTACAAATAAAGACATTTTTCGCAGTATTAGTTGGCAACAGCAAAAGAAGAGTGTTCTATCATCTTTCTCTCCTTTTCACACCTCCCACAGGGCGCAGGGGGCATAGCCTGAGGCTGCAAATAGAGCTTTCTTCCTGCATACCTGTGCTTCCTTCTGTCACGTGACTCCCTTCAGAGACTTTCTTCCTCAGTATCTCCAAGATACATGACAGTAAAATATTGCTATATATGTGCAAGAAGGGCAGAGTACTGACTTACAAATTATAGACTACTCTTGTTTGGCCAATTGACCTAAAGCCAAAAATCTTGCTTCCTGTCCATGCTCCTGAGTTGCAATGTTTTAAGATTTTGCAGTAGGTCACTTAACCTGTCTGAACCTCGGATTCATCATCTGTAAAATGGGATGTTTTAGTCAGCTGTTACTGCTCTAACAGCAATATCACAAGTGGATGGCTTTAATGAAGGAAAGGTTATTATTATACAGTCCGGTAGGTTACAAGTCTGAACTCAGGGTGTCGACTCCAGGGAAAGGCTTTCCCTCTGTTGGCTCTGGAGGAAAGTCCTTATGCTGCATCAGTCTTGGTTCAGGGAGCATCTTGGTGCAGGAGCCTCAGGTCTAACAGAGTACTCTACTCCCAGCTCTACTTTCTTGGTGATGTGAGATTCCTAATTTCCCTAATTTTCTACTTGCTTCTCTTTCCTTTTATCTCTTGTAAGATAAAAGGATAAAGGGTGGTGCAAGCCACACTCCAGGGAAACTCCCTTTACAGTGGAGCAGAAAGGTGATCTTATGAAGGTGTTTACAGTCCCACCCTAATCTTCCAACACACAGCATAGGAAAATCACAAAACAGAAGACAATCATAAAATACTGGGAATCATGAATCATGGCCCAGCCACACGGCTACAGACATTGTTGGGGGGACACAGTTCAATCCATGACACAGAGATAACACCTACCTGCATTCAGAACGGTTATGGGTGAGATCAGAAGCCATGTTGCAAAGTGGGATTCCCTAAATTATTGTGAGGCGATCTACATAGTAAGGGTTGCCATCCGGTTATGCTCTCTGATACACTATAGTTACACAGAACTAGAACTGATTTCAAAAAATAATGAAAGTCCTCTCAAAAAGGCATCCAAGAAGGAAGAATTAGCTTAGATACCTGCTTTTAATAGTGTAAAATGTGATATTGGAACACCAAAGTAGATACTGCTCTACTGCTTTTCCTAGACCATTCCACGCCAGAGCCATCGTCACTGGCTTATGAGCTCCAGTTACCGTAGGTGGAGAACAGAGTGGTACATTCTCCCACTGACTAGAATGAAATTCAATTATCAAATGAAAGTTTGTTCAAGTGTTTTTTTTTTTTTTTTTTTTTTTTCCTTGCTGGCTAGTCTCTGGTCACCGAGCAATCTACCCACCATGAGAAACGCTGCCCCTGGCAGCTTTAAAGACCGAATAAATAAATAAATAACCCAAGCCTCTTGCCTTCTAGTTAATTCCAACTCATTACAGATCTGTACCCTTTTTATGTGAACATGGGTCCTGAATGCAATTTCTGGCTGAGATGGGAAAAATCTGGAAGGAAAACACTGTTTTATGAAAGGAAATGAGTTTTAAGGTGGAAGAATGAGGTTTGCTTGTAACAGGGGTACAGTTTCTTGTTTCGAGTGAAGGAACAGAGGGCCGATTTGTTCAGAGTTGTGGGTGACCCCAACTCGGAGGGAGGACAGGAAAGTAATTACCCTCCTCCGCCACGAAACGGACCCTTCATTTTGAAACCAGGCTGGTGTGCTGATGAGTTTTGCTAAGTGACTCAGAAGAGACCCATTTGTTTAGTGCTACACGAGATTTTAAAAGAAAGGAAGTGTCAGCAGCAGGTGGGAGAGTCAAATGAGGCCACTGTTGAACTAGCAGGGAAAATCCACGGATTCCTCTGCCTCGCTTTGTTGTGATCCATCTTCACTGACCTCTGTGAGGGAAGAGTGAAGCTCCAACCAAATGGAACCTTGATTTTCTCATTCCCTCAGTGACCAGGCCAGCTCTTCCGTGCCCTCTGAAACAGATCTTCATTTCTCTACAGGTGGAGACACTACACTGAACCCTGCATGTTCTCAGGTAGTATTCACCCAATGGTATAAGCTGCCTATCTTCTGCAAAGTGAGGGTATTCCTGTGTCACTGATTCCTTCTCGCTTTGTGACCTGCCCCTCTTCTAGAAGTTAGTAGATATCCAAGACAGACAAGTTAGAGGTCCCAGCACAGCAATCCCAGAAAACGAACACCAGTTGCCTTTTTATCTGTAGATTACCCTGACACATAAATTGATTTATACCCTGAAAATGTACCAAAGGCATGTCAAACTCAATCTGATTTCACTTAGAAATCACAATGTAGTAAAATGTTACTTTATTTTTACAATTTCACTTAGAAATGGCAATGTGGTAAACGTTACGTTTTTTTTTTTTTTACACAAAGACACTCAGCTAATAAGAGAAAGATTGCAGGTACAAGTGTACCCAGAAGTGTCACAGTAGAAAGCTCAGGTAATCACCTTCCAAAAAATCTCCCGTTGAAAACCCTGTAGAGCAGTTCTACTTTGACCCATATGGAGTCATCATGAATTGGAGTTGATTTGATGGCACCTGTTGTTGTTTTTATTTCATTAGAGAAGACCCGTGGTTATCTGACATAAGCAAACCACATAGAGAGGACAAAAGCATAAATAGCGATTAACAATAAAAGAAAGCAAATGAAAACAAAGTGGAGCTTTGGAAGAATTATTCTCCCAAAGCCCTCAATTGGGTTAGGCACTGAATCTCAAGATTTCTACCATTTTAATATATTTTTTAAAATGCCCATCTGCTCTCCTCCCTCTTTCACTTCTGTTACCTCTACTCGGTCTATCATTACTTTCACACCAATTTTTGTGCTAGAACCATGGCTTCTGTTTCTATCCAGAAACCCATAATTCTCGTACAGTCATGCTAATCTTTGCAGGACACAAAACTACATCATGTCACTCCCCTGCCTAACACATTTCAATATAGTCGTTGCTGTTAAGTGTGTTCTGACTAATATCAACCCTGTAGAACCTCTGCTCCACCAGGGCTCCTCACACTTCAATAGCTTCCCTAATGAAAGGTGTGACTTTGAGTATGTGGCCTTGTGCTGATGGTTACGAGGACTGCCAATTAAGTTCGCTAGCTCATCCTAGAAAAAGTGCTATATAACTCACTGCTGAATGTCACTGCAGTCACATTCAAAGTACTCCCCTTGGGGAGATATGCACCAAGACTAGTGCCTAGCCCACCCTTCAACGCAATTTTGAAATCCTTGTTCTGGAATGACCTCTAGGGTCACTGTGAGTAGGCTCTTACTTAACAGAAGTGGGTTTTCTGGAATGGCAATCAGAGCTATTGTCCTTATTACTCTTGGTATCTGAAATATCATCAAAATGCCTTCCTTTCAATGTTTCCTTTATCTCTGGATAAAGAAAGAAAAGTCACTGGGTCCAGATCAGTAAGTAGGGAGGGTGTTTCAATATATTTATTTGTTCACTGGATAAAAACTCCGTCACAGACAACTATACAATTAAGTTTGCAAAATTGCCACCTGGCCATTCTAGAAAGAGTTCCAAAATTGCTTTGAAGGGTGGGCTAGGCTCTGGCATCAGTACCTAGCTTCCCAAGAAGAGTACTTCGAAGGTGACTATAGTGATTTTCAGCAATGAGTTATATTGCACTTACAACAATTGAGTTTCTGGACTTAATTGTCAGACCTCCTATGTATAACGATGGCATGTTCAGATGGCTCTCCTGCTGTAGTATCAGGCACCCCTGGTGTACTGGTGATTTGGAACTTTGCTCCTATTTGTTAATGCCAAACATCTGTGGATGACGGCATCGTGGCTGAGAAGTGCTGCAGCCCAGGAGATCCACTTAAAAAATCAATGTCATCTTAATGAGGAGATTGACACTGGAACTGTGTTAGGAGTTGTGCTAAGCACTTTGTGGGCATTACTTTATTCCATCCCTATGACCAAGCTGTCAGATAGGTAGTGTTACTGGCCTTGTTTTGTAGACACAGAAATAGAGCTTCTGAATATTTAAAAACAAAAAAGAAAGAAAGAGAAGGATAGAAACAGAACCCCACAGAGCCACAGGCAGTAAGTAGCACAGTATGAATACTAGGTCTGACAATTAACTTCATGAACCTGTACTGTGTGCTTATGTTGGTGGTACTGTACAAACAACATGATAAGATTTTGTAATGTTGTCATGTCAGTTTCTCATAGCTGTGTTTGTGTCAGCTTGTGGCAGTCGTGTTTATTATTGTTGTTGCATGTTTCTGTGTGCTGTGTTGGAGCTTTATTTAGAGCAATGAACAAACATTAACTTTCTTGTTAAACTTGGCAAGAATGGAAGTGAAATCAGGGACATGTTAGTCCAAGCTTATAGGGAAAATGCCATGAAGAAAGTGGCAGTGAACAAACTGATTAAATGTTTTTCTGAGAGGAGAAAAAGCATCACTAAAGAAAAGAGGTCAGGGTGACCAGTAATGAGCATAACTGACAAACACATTGCAAAAATGCATCAAATTGTGCTTCAGAATCATTGGCTGAGTATGAGAAACACAGCAGACCAAGTAAATGTGGATAGAGAAACAGGAAAATCTTAACTGAAAATCTTGGCATGTCGGTCCAAATCAAGAGTCAAAATGATGTTGCTAACATTTTTTGGTTTCAGAGATATTGTACGTTATGAATTTGTACCAACTGGACAGTTAACCAAGTTTACTATTTGAAAGTGCTCAAAATGCTGTGTAAAAAAGTTAGATAAAAAGGACCTAAACTTTTTGGCAACATCTCATGGCTCCTACAACAATACACCAGTCCATGCAGCACTATCTGTGAGGGAGTTTTTAGCCAATAAACAAATCACTGTACTGAAACACCCTCCCTACTGAACTGATCTGCCTGCTGGGTGATTTTTTTCCTTTACCTGAAGATAAAGGAAATACTGAAAGGAAGATATTTTGGTGACATTCAGGTTGTGAAGGATAATATGATAACAGCTCTGATGGCCACTCCAGATAAATAGGTCCAAAATTGCTTTGAAGGGTGGAGGAGTAGGCACTGGCACTGGTGCATAGCTTCCCAAGGCAGGTACTTCGAAGTTGACTGTAGCGATATTAGGCAATGAAGTATGTAGCAATTTTTATAGGATGAGACCATGAACTTAATTGGCAGACCTCGCATAAATGCAAACCTGGCTTTCTCCAGAGCACATACCCTTTAATACTGTTCTATACTTTCATGTCTTAACTGAGTCCTTATTTTTTGAGAGACAAAGATGGATGGGCTGAAATTAAATGCGGGTTAGAAGTGATATTTCATGACTTCAGATTTTAGTACAAATCGGATCTATCAATACAAATTCACATGGATTATAACCAGTTGTTCTAACAGCTGAGTCCTCAACAGCTCTGTGTTGTACTAAAAGTCTGCTGAAAATGAACGGCAGTAATAGGATCTGAATTTCAGTTATGACCTAAGCAAGAATCAGGTTCTTGGAGCCTCTTGAATGGTTTGCATCTCTCTGCGAGATTCTCGAGTTAATATTCATGCTTCATCCCCCCTCAGAACAGTCTTACTAGTCTTGGGAGATTTTGCTAAGGGCCCAGCATACTGGCTTCCAGAAGCATTGTCATGCGGACCTGGTAACATGAACTGAATGGAAATGGACACATTACACAGCCTTGGTTCCTCCAACAGTGATGGGAAATAGATCGCAGGAGCCGAGGCCCTAACTCACCCAGCCGTTCCATCCTCAGCTTGTCTCAGGGTAGTCATAAACTTCTTGGTCTGTTAAATTTATGAAAGAGAAGTGCAAGCACAGCCTCCCAGTGGTACCTCTGGCTTTGATCAGGTCAATAACCGTGGTCTGGAGGTCTGCATTCTGGCCATTATAAACACCGTGTGGACTCTCACCAATGTACTGTTGTTAGCAATTGCTTCCGCAGTTGCTCTGTAGCAGGAAAGATAAATCAGGCTGCCTAAAGAATGAGTTTTACATGAAATTGAACTTTAGAGCTTCCTATGGAGAAGTATAAGATTAAGGGTTTAACTCCCAAATACCCTCCTTGTTTATCCACTTCGCTAGCTTAGCCAGCAACTCTGCGTGGTAAAAGAGCTTGTAGGGCATAGCCATGAGTCACAATGCATCTGTTCGTCAGACTCAGTGTGTGACTTTTACCTTTGCAAGGGCAATAGTGCACTATGGCTGCCTGAAAATGTCCTCAGGTTATATGATTTATAAACTTAATGAGCATAAGCTGCCCAAGTTACACTGTGTTTACAATTAATACGGTAACATACTTGACTTAATATACATGAAATTGGAAAAGTGAGTTGTACAGGTCCATGAAAGATCGCTCTAGATCAGGTGTGATTCGTCTGCCTGGATCACTGTTCCCATCTGCATCACCTAGTTAACTCTTACTCTCCCTTCAGATGACTGTTGAGGAGCACATCCTCAGGGAAGCTTCCTCAGACTTTGCAAAGTCTCCGCCTCTCCCTAGGGTGCTCATTTCACTGTCTCTGTCATTGTTAGGTGCCTTGTGTTGTTTCTGACTCATCGTGACTGCCTGCACAAAGGAATGAAAGGCTGCCTGACCCTCTTCACAGTCGTTGCTGTTTCAGCCTCATCGTTAAAGCCGTTGTGTCAATCCATCTTGTTAGAGGTCTCGGTCTTCGCCACTGACCGTCTACTTTATGAAGCATGATGGTCTTCATCACGGTTAAGTTTGTCCTGATAATATGTCCCAAGTAAGTGAGATGAAGTCTCTTCTTTATGTATTCAGTGCATCTTGTATTCGTGTCTACCTCTCCCATTAAGCTGCTAGCTCCATGATGACCAAGACCCCTATGTTTTTCCCACTATTACACCCACAGTCTTCATCAAATAATAGGTGTGCAGTAAATAATACAAGGAGGAATAAAATGAGAAAAAATATATTTAAAAATAAAAGTAAGAAAGACATATAGTATGTTTTTCAAAATGTATGGAGAATTGTTCAAGTTTTAAAATCTTTCACTCACTTATTTTGTTCAACAAATATTTCTTTTTTATTGTGTCAACTACAGAACAAAACAGTCAATCCAGTAGTCTTTATATATAAAATTCTGCAGCATTAATTATACTTAACATATTATTTAATTATCACCATTATGCCATTACATTCCAACATTAGAATGTGACTTGGGTCTGCAGTGACAATAAGATAGACATAAATATGTATTTATATATAAACAGTTTATTTCAGTAGATGCCTTTGAACTGTGGTGTTGGAGAAGAATGTCGAATGTAACACGGACTGCCGAAAGAACAAACAGATCTGTGCTTGCAGAAGTGTGCTCCTTGGAAGCAAAGATGGCAAGACTGCATCCCACATACTTTGGACATGTTGTCAGTAAGGACTACTCAGTGGAGAAGGACATCATGTTTGGTAGAGTGGAGAGTCAGCGAAAAAGAGGAAGACCCTAGCTGAGATGGATTGACGCAGTGGTCACAACAATGGGCTTAAGCAGAAAAATGATTGTGGGCACGGTGCAATACTGGGAAGTGATTCATTCTGCTGTCCATAAGGTTGTGATGAGTTGGAACTGACTCGAAGGCACCTAACAACAACAATCTTTATTTAAAAAAACATTGTCTGTAACTATCTACTCATCTCTAGCTCTACCACTTTTTCCTGACAGAAATAAGAGTGTATGTGTATTTACTCAATTAAAAACAGTATGGGAGAAATCTTTGCCTTGACTGTATATCTTAGTATTCAGTAGCAATCTTCATGTTTGTTTTCTCTAAGAATATAGGAAACTACTTTAAAAAAAATATTGTTTTACAATTTCTCAAAAATCCCAGAGCAATTTCCTGTGGAAAATACTCCTGACTTTACAATTGATCATCAGGATGCATAGCTTTTAAATACAGCATCACAAAAAACTCTTTTGTGGACTCAGGATGATGCATTTTCGATGGCATATTGTATAAAGATTTCCTCACTCCAAATCAGTCTTTGGAAAGCACTGCCAGACAGTGGTCATATTAGAAGGAAAATAAGCAGGTGCTAATGGAAAATGGGGCATTAGGCTACTCAGTGTGTGTCTGCATTTTGTGTAGATGATGTGTGAGTGTGTAATGGAGGACTGTCTGGAGCACCAGTTGGAGGTCAAAAGAAAAACCTGGAATTCTCACAGTAGCATGCTGAAATAAAGCCAAACACAATAAAGTACATCTGGCTGGCTTTCTGGAGAGATCTAAGAAATTAATTTTTCTGCAAACTAGACTCAATTTTGATTGAATTCCTCTCCGTAAGCAAGTTAAGATTGACATGAGGTAGCTCTTACTCCCGTAGTTTTTATTGGCCACTTGTTTGTTAAGGGAAAATAGAGAAACAACAGAGAGCATCTGTAATAAGGCTTGACTGAATTTGCATATCTTCACAGAAGAGCAAGATTCATCACCAGCAGTATATAGTAAGGCAATTTTACATTCCTAGCCTGGAACATTCTCTCACAAGCAAAAATATTTCTGCATAGCAACCTAAATATGGAGCAATTATATGCAGTTCTATCGCCAACCACATCTGCTCAAAGTTTAGTGGAATCCATAGAAAGCAAGTTATTTCATTTTTGTACAGCAGGTAGATTGTAATGCCAGAGTTTGCATGTTTGAGTGTCCTAGGTCAGAGGTTCTGAAAGAGTGGTCCTCGAACCGGTAGCATCAACATCACTTGTAAGAAATTCAGATCCTTTAGGCCCGCACCTAAAGTCAATGGAACTAAGAATTTAGAGGTGGAGCTGTGCAGTCTGTTGAATGTACAAGTGCCGATAAGTCAGCTAATCTAACTCAGCAATATTAATATTGTAGCAACTACCTTCTCTGCCTCTCTTTTTATACCACTAAACTAGAGGTGGGTTAAACCATCTCCAAGGTTTTTTTAGGAAGCACTGATGGTCTAGTGGTTGAGTGTTACTGGCTGCTAACCAAAAGGTTGGTAATTCAAATCTACCAGGTACTCCTTGGAAACCAAGGTTTATTAGGAGCCCTGATAGCTCAATAAAACCAAACCCTCTGCCATCAAATTGATTTCAAATCATGGAAAATCCTGGTGGTGTAGTGGTTTGCCCTGCTGTATGTAGAAAATATCAGCCTCTTCCTGGAAACCCTATAGGACAGTTCTACTTTGCCCTGTAGGATCACTATGGGTGGAGTCAACTGAAGGATTTTTTAAAAGGTTTATTAGGGATATTCGTGGTAGAAAGAACAAAGTCACACAGAACTGCATTCTTCTCTTACTACTCACAGGGCTTTAGGCCAATAATAATGAAAGCTAATTTTTTTGTGACCATTCTCTGTGTGCCAAAGTCTATACTAAGTATGCAGTTTGGCTTCTCAAAATACTCTGAGACTGTATTTTTGCCAGTTACAGGTAAATTATGACTGAGAGGTCTTGTGAGTTGCACAACTGGAATTAGTATATGAATTTTACTTATCTCAAAGAATAAGAGTAGTTCTCTAAATTATAAAGGAAAGAAAGAAACTAAGTATGAGGAAAAACAGGATAATACTACCAAGTCATACAAAATTAGAGAGTTCATGAGTCAAATGAGAGGCTCGGGATCTCTGAGACCCTATAGCTGCTTAGATCCTAAGTTGTTCTTTTCTCTCCCTTCTTTATGAGGCTTCCATGTTCTATACTTGTTCTGTAAGTGCTTTAAGTCAGAATACAATCTGATAAATAGACAAGGGATGCTATTTAGTGCTAAAATAAGAAGATGGTGTTTTCTACATACGGCAGGGCAAACTCACAGAAGAATAGAAGACTAGCGATCAGTGAACCACAGAGTCAAGAAGGGGAACTACTAGCAAAATTTGCTTGGCTTTGCTTTTCTCAGATTGCCCTTTACTTACCTCGTTCTCAGAGCTCAGTGTGAGACAGGAATCCTCTCTTTTGGAAAATGTTTCTAAGAAACTCTGTTCTGCAGTGATCCCCTTCTGGCCTCCCATGTAACCCGACTTGACTTTTATCTGATTGTACTCCTGCCACCCTCACTTTACCTGTTAGATTCTGAGCACTACATCTTTGTCTGTTCCCTTATTCTGTTCTTCCCCATCTTCTCATGCTCTTTCCAATTCTATTCTTTGTATCAGATTCCATATATGTCCAGTATGTGATTACTATATACAAATTAAGACACAGAAGAAAAAAATAAAGGAATATATATTCCCTCTGCCAAGAAAAACCAAACCCACAACCGTTGAGTTGATTCCAATTCATAGCAACCCTACAGGACAGAGTAGAATCACCTGGTGGAGTTTCCAAGGAGTTTCTGATGGATTTGAACTACCAGCCTTTTGGTTAGCACCCATAGCAATAAGAAAGTCCAACCGGTAGGGCTGTTGTGAAACACACTTGGTTCCATGTTATTAAATCACGTTACCAAATGTCATTGTCCTGTGTCGTCTCCCTCCCCTTTCCTCTTTGTGATTCTATTTTTTTCCCCAACTCTTTTTCCCTTCCCCTTATTTCTCTGGCTTTCTCTAATTTTTTACCTAAAACCTGGCTTCTCCTTCATCTCTGTGTCTTCATTGTCAAGATAATGCTTCTCATTTGGTTCAGTGAAACCTCCGCCAACTCCGGGCGTACTGTATGTTTTTAGCTGGTCTTCTCACCTCTAGTGTTCTTAAGCATTTCTAGAAATGACTTTCCTTGTCTTTCCCTGTGGTGTATGACCATGTGTTGGTGAATCATTTTGTCCAATGAGATAGGATATTACGATCAGTAAAGCCCTGTCTTTTGGGAGTAGATTAATAGACTGATTGCCATACCAAAATACATGAAGCGGTGGTAAATTCCCAAAAGAAAAGAATCAGGGAAAATTTAAAAGCAGAAGACAGCCATTAAGTCCTACTTTTGACTCACTCATAAACAAAATCCCAACTAGCTCCAGTGCTGACATCACCCGCCCTCTTGTATTTCCTGTGTGCTGTGTCTCTACAGCCATTCTTCTTTCTTTGTGTGTACTAATGCTCACTCACTTCTATAAGGAAAAAAAAAATTCCTCTAGGATATGCAGAAGACGATCTGGCTTGTTCCATGACAAACCAGCTCTTCACCCTTTAACCCTTTCAAAGACTGTGTTTCCAAATATTGCATCTTTAAGTGAAATGTGGCTGTTCCTTGAGCATTTTATAGGTGACTTTTCAATGGAAGTGGTTCATTCTCCCATCCTGTGATACAACAGAATTACTTGCGATTTTCTAGATACGTCTCTGCCTCTACAGATGCTACCTCCTCTGCCAGGATTTCCCTTTCTTGTCCTTGAAAAACCAGTCCACAGTGAGTATCCTCTTCAGGTACACTTTTCCAGGAAACTGTGTTCTGAAGTAAAGAACTTTCTTGAGTCTTTCCAGGTAACCTGATTTCCTTCATTAATCTAATTGTATTTCCATCTTATGAAAAGCATGAGAATAAGCAAAGTGCTTTTCGTCTCCACGTGCCTTGAAACTAGGTAATTAAAATTCACCCAGGTGCACCTCAGGAGAAAGGCTTGAGGTCTTCTTCAGAAAGATAACAGCTATTGAAAATCCTACAGACCACAGTTCTACTCTGACATAGGTTTCTGTGATTCAGAACTGACTGATTGGAAACTAATATTTTTCTGTGTTTTTAGTGGCATATAGTATGCATGCAAATATTTATTTGATTTGTGAATGCAAACTGTCATTAAATTATCACAAAGATCTCATTGTGTGATATCCAAAATACATTATGATACCTGCTTTTGCTCTGGTGGTAAAACAATACACAGACACTAAAGTAATTTTGAAAAAATGCCAAATAGTATGACATGTAAAATAAAACTGACTGATAATCAGTGCAGAGGGAATCATTGCTAATGTTTTTGGTGCATTTCTTTCTAATGGTTCTGTTTGAGTGTTTTTGCTGTAGTTTGTGAACCAGACTGGAGCTCTAACGCTTCCCGAGGTGTTTGCCATCGGTTTGCCTCATGCAGCCCAGGGTCCTGCATAAGTGTTCTTTTGCTTTCCCACTTTTGCACGTGCTGTCCCTTTCCTTACCAACACTCACCCTTTCTTGTGCTGCAACACCCTTTTCAGTGTTCTCCGGTCAATAGCTAAATTGCCTTTCGTTTTGTGATTCCATCTTCAAGATGCTCCAGTTGAGTTATTTACTGTTTTCTCTGTACTGGGGCAGCTCCTGCTACATAACTTTCTTGTAACACTCACAAACCTTTGAAGAACGTGCTCATTAGATATTTTACTCATTAGACAACAAGCAACTCACCTTTGTCTCTTCCCCTATTCTGTTTACTGGTGCGTGAATATATACCACGCACCAATACGTGATTCCTAAGTAACGTGGCATGCTTTAGCTTTTAGTAGAGACTCCACCTAATACAAGTAAGGAAATAGAGGCACGTGTTAAGATATATCAGTTGCCCCAGGACATATCGCTATGCTTTTTTCATTTCCTTGAAAGAGAAGAGAAAAAAAAATCAACAATCTACAGTGTCATTAAAAAAAAATAAGAAGAATGCCAATAATGGTTGTATAACAAGAACGTAATCAGTGTCCTTGAATGCAGAAATTGTTAAATTGATTTATGTGCTGTTGTGTATATTATCACCACAATAAAAATAACTTGGGGGGAGAGGAAAAAACATATCAAACCTATTGCCATCAAGTCTATTTTGACTCGTAGTGACCCTATAGGACAGAGTAAATTGCCCCACAGAGTTTCCAAGGAGAGACTGGTGGATTTGAACTGCTCACCTTTTGGGTAGCAGCTTAACTGTTAACCACTGCATCATTCGGGCTCCACCAACATAAGCCACCCCTAAAAAGGAATTAACCATGTATGAACAAGTTTTACATCAAGTGGCCATTTGCAGTACTGATCGCCAAAACAAAACCAACTATTCTCTGTCACCAGACTGCCTTCTTTAAAAAAAAAAAAAAAGTTTCCAATGTTTTATTGCTTTTTAAGTGAAAGTTTACAATCCAAGTCAATATGTCGTACAAAAGCATATACATACACTGCTGTGTAACTCTAGTTACTCTTCCCACCCTGTAACAGGAATTCCTCCTCTCCAACTTGTATTTCCCATGTCTCTTCAACAGCTTCTGTCCACTTCTGCCCTCTCATCTTACTTCTGGACAGGAGGTACCCAGTTAGTCTCAAACATCTACTTAAGCCAGGAAACACACTCATCAGCAGTATTGTTTTACGTCTGACAGTCCAGTCCAGTCTTTGTCTGAAGTGTGAGCTTCAAGAATGGTTCCACCTGTGGGCTAACAGTCAGTCCAGAGGCCACACCTTCCCAGGACACTCCAGTCTGTTGGACCATCAAGTCTAGTCTTTTTCATAGTGTCACCAGAATGTCCTAACACCTGCAAGTTCATGTCTCTAACAACAGTGAACTGTAGCCTGCATACAGTTGAACATTTTCTAACACTGGCTTTGCTCTGGTGGTAGCTCTTATAGGCACAAAGCTTGTTCTTTGAACTGGATGATCTACATAGAGTCTCAGATGGTTTGCAACAGTGGTCAGGTGTATTGGTTCTACTAAGGCTGACGAAGAGGCAGAGGGAAACAGAGACCTTGTCAAAAAACAATTTTGTTCACATGACTTTTCCCTGCCTCCCCCTCCTCTCACTGATTTGCGTTGGTAAACCATGATTGCACTGTCTCCTCCTTGAGGATCACAGGAAAATAAAAGCTCTCACCTGTGCAGATAAAAAGCATGTGCTCCCCAAAGTCCTTGCAGCAAGACACAATAAAGCTTACCGCAAATCTGAGAGCAGTGCATTCCACTGACAAAGAACATCTTCCAGATGCTGCCTTCTGTGCTTTGGGGTTGTTTGCTTGTTTTTTTATTAGAGACAATGACACAGAAATAAAGAAAAACATGAGTTACAAGGATTTTCTCTCCCAGTAATAACCAATGGATAATTGTAAATGAATTTCACCGAGGACAACTGGAAAGCCAGAGGAAAGAGAGGACAAAGGAATACAGAGTCTGTCATTAGAATGTGAGGGCTCATATGTGGCATTTACTAGTCTGACAGGGTGTTATTTTCATGTGGACAAACCCATCAGCCAAAGATAAACTTCTTGAAAAGATCTGCAGTCCCAGTCTAGGTCATCTGTCAAATCAGTCTAAGACATTTGTCGAGTGTTGACTGTATGCAGGTGGGGCACCTGTAGCCTTCTGCTGACATGTCTACTTTGTGCTTTTGTTGTCACTAGCTGTCATAGATTTGACCCCTGTTCATGTTGACCCCGTTCTTAACATCACTCCTGCACCATCGCTGTTACCAGTTGTGGACTGAACAGGGTTCAGCTGTAGTCGACAGGGTTTTTGTTGCCAATTTTCAAAAGTTGACCATCAGGCCCTTCTTCCTAGTCTGTCTTAGTCTGAAAGCTCTGTTGAAATCTGCTCAGCATCACAGCAACACAGAAACCACTACTGACAGACAGGTGGAGGCTGTCCGTGAGGTGCCTTGGCTGGCCATTGAACCCTGGTCTCCTGTGTGGAAGGTAAGAGTTCTACCGCTGTGCTACCGATGCCTCATTGTGCTGTTGTACTAAACCACAAACATAGGTCTAAGAAAGTTCTCCGATTATGCTTTAAAAGGGTCTTACTAAAAATATCAATATTCCTCTCCCCCAACTCATTTATCCAGTTGAAAACAAGATAACTGAAACAAAAAGGCTGATGCAAGAGTGACTCTTTTATGTCCTTAACCAGTACTGAGGAGCTATAAATAATTATCACAATGTTCTTCATACTCCAAATTGCTGTACCCTGTCCCAGTTATTCCTGAATCTAATAATTCTCCAGGGATGCATAAGCTACTGCTTCAGGACCCCACTCTGAGAGGCACTGTTCTATACACTTTCCCACAAAACTTTTTCTACAGCAAAGGTTGCCTTGGTTCAGACTCCCCTTTCTGTTTTTTTTTTTTGTTTTTTTTTTCCTTCTTCACTAATTGAAACTTTGTGGAGGCCAATAAAACTTGAATGAAATATTTTCCTAGTTACCTCACCCATTCCTAAGCACAATTTCTGAGGACCCAGTGAAATTATATGGCTTAATTACAGTGAGCAAGGCAGAATGAGTAGTGGTGTATTCACCTGCTCATGTGGCCATTTGTTTAATCATTCGACATGTATTCCTGTAGTTGTCATACTTTAGGCACACTGCTAGAGACTAAGAATACAAAGATGAGAAATGTATAAACAGGTCTTTCAAGAGACAAAAATACTGTGGGAAAGACAAGCAAATATAGAACTACCCAAGCACAAAGAAAGTGTGTTAACTCCTTTACCAGTATTAAACTGGTTGATGAGGAGTATCAGGAAATACTTACAGTGTTGTCATTTTTAGGTACTGTTGAGTTGCTTCCAACTCATACCAACTCTACATATAACAGAACAAAACATCACCTAGTCCTTCACTGTCCTTGCAATTATTACTGCCTTTGAGCCCACTTTTGCAGCCCATTTTCTCAGCCACTGTTGAGACTGTTTTTCTCTGGGTTTCTACTTGTTACCAAGCTTGAGAACCTTTTCTGGAGATTGGTCCTCCTGATGTCCCAAAGTAAGCAAGACAAAGTTTCTCCACGTCCAAATTAAGCGAAGTCTTGCCATCTTTGCTTCTAAGGGGTACTCTGGCTGTACTTCTTCCAAGACAGATCTGCAGAGTAGTAGACAAATTTAAGGTCCTTCGTGTTCTGTCTGAACAAAGATTGTTGTGATTTGTCATCAAGTCAGCTCCAACTCATGGCAAACGTGTGTATAACAGAAAGAAGCACTGGCTGGTTTGCCCCATATTCATGATTATTGGTATGTTTGAGTCAATGAGAATGAAAATGATGACGAATATCAAGAAAATTAAGTACAAGTTATAACCCTGCATGAAAGGAAGGGCTGAAAAGACAAAATCTGTTCATTGCAAACAAAAATATGAAATTAATTTGCATGTTAGCCTTGCCTGAACATACTCATCTGTGTATTCAGTCTGTAAGCTAAAACTTCTATGTAGCCCCTGAGTACTCAGTGAACTTTATGTCTGAAAAGAAAATTGCATCCAGCCCTTTCAAAGTAAATATAAGTCACTCAAGTCCCAGAGAGTGTGGATAGCCTTGCAAATCATTTCCAACAGGGTGTGTCATTGTTCTTAGTTGCTTTTGAATTGATTCCAACTCATGGAAACCCGTGCCTACAGACTAGAGCTGATCCATAGGGTTTTTAAGGCAGTGACCTTTCGGAAACAGATTAGCAGGCCAATCTTTCAAGACTTCTACAGATACATTCAAAAGACCAACCGTTCAGCTAACAGTGGAGTGCTTAACTATTTGCATCACCCATGCTTGCTCTCAATAAGCCATAGGTTTTTAGAAGGCCAGAACTACGTTTTATCACCACTAAAATATTAGTTCTTAACACCACTTCTGACACAAAAGGTGCTAATCTAGGATGCGGAGTGAACAAACAATCCAAGCTTTTGTTTTTCACCTTTGGTACTTTTAAAGTTTATGGGTCACATTGACAAAAATGCAAGAGGCTTGGACCATACCTCTGTGATAAAGATAAAATTTTTGATACTTAAAGAGTTCACATATATAAAACCATTTTACTCGTGATGCACACTTTTAATTCTTGAGTGCCCTTTCAAGGATTCCTGCATAAAAAACTATCTTGAACAATGTTATTTAAATTTCTGGAGAATAACCAAGCCTTATGATAGGGTGGCATATTCCTAATATTTTCTGCATCTTTTTTTCTTTAAGAGTATTAAGGAATACTTTGCAATGCCTTTAAATAATATTGAATGAATTGATACAGTTGGTTTTGACTTCTTGGCATTATCCTTTTCTTTCACATTCTCCATGCAGAGCCTGTAGCACCCAAGAGATAAATTCTTGGAGTTGGGGATGGGTTCACCATGTGGAAGGAAATACACAACTCCATCAGACAGCTGGTTCAAAATACAGCTGGAGCCTCAGCTGTGTCCTAACCACCATGTTCTTTCTGCGCCATGCATTCTGTCTTTGTGTTTTTAGTCTTACAACTTTTTCATACATTTTTGTAAAGAAGAGATTGTAAACTGGCACTCTTCCTAAGTTAAACAATAGATGTCTCTCATTTTAGACAGTTTTTTCTGATGGTCAAATGGACAAAATGTTTATTTAACACTAGAGAATCAATTTAGCTTTCACAGGCATGGGGCTCTTTGGATTGTTGCGGAAGCATTTTGTGGCTTTTGTTAGCTTTGACAAAAGTAGTTTCAGTACGCTTCCACCCAAAGTATACAGGCCCTTGGTAGTAAAGCAAACAGTTAACACATTTAGCTGCTGACCAAAAGATTCAAGTCCATCAGATGTGCCTAGGAAGAAAGGCCTGGAGAACTATGTTAAAAAGAAAAAGAAATGCATTAAAAATCTACTGGAGCACAGTTCTGCTCTGACACTCTGGAGGGTCTGTGAGTCAGGACCACTCCCTAGTAACTGGGACTATCTGAAGCATAGGATGTTGACACACATGAAGCAGGGTTTTGTGTTTCTGTTTTCCCAGTGAAAGATTTTCCAGATATTGTATTTCCGAGTAAGACAATTACTTTCTCTCAGCCTCACAATTAATTGAGGTCAATTCTGGTTCAATAATAGTGATGAACTTCCCGATATTTCACTAGAATAAAATGAACTCCTTCAGCTCATACCTGCCTGATACCAAGATCCTGGGATTCTGTGGGCCTGTACAAATGTTTTACATGCCTTGAGGTCTATCATTATGCCATTTGTGGTGACATTTATATTAGTAGGTATGTAGAGGGAAAGTATGAGATAGGTCACAAAATGGGAAGCCCTGTGAGTGACAGTAAAAGGATTTAAATTAGGATTTGATAATTTTATTAATTTTGTAAATGTGAAAGTAAGTGCTTATGTCTTAATACAGCCAATCAAAATTACCTAATGATAGTTCTTGAAGTTGCAGTGTGGGTGAGGAACCTTCCTTTTGTGTGTGAGCATAGCAGCCATTAATTTTAATGAGAATAATGTGCTGAAAAGTATAGAGATTGTGGGAGTGAGCATGTTGGAAACTTGCCCTGGCCTGAGCTGAATGATAAATGCATCATCCCCTGGGTCAGCCATGCACTAATCAGAGGTCTCTGTTTACTGGATGCCACAGACAGTGATTACCAAAGAGTCATTCAGTCAATAAGTAAATCCCTAATTTACAAGCGAGTAACACTGACACAGAGCAGCAGGTCAATATTTCAGACTGTCATTATCCCCTCAGGGGGAGGCACACCTCACTTTATACAGTAGAGAGAGCGGAAATTGATTTGATAACATTGAATAATGCAGGACAAAATCATCAGAGCACACTATGTGGTTTTTGTCTTATTGGGCTTCCCTTTACACCTGTAAAACTCATTGCCTCGCAGCAGATTCCAACTCACAGCAACCTTGAAGACCAGAGAAAAACTTCAGGGAAGCAGACTGTCACAGTTCTCTTTGTGGAGTGGCTAGTGAGTTCCAACCACTGACCTTTCTATTAGTGCCACCACGTTCCCTTTCCGTTTGCACAGTGGCTCAGTTTTTCTGGTTCCCTCTCCAACTACTTTGGTTCTGCAAATTTGGCAGGAGGCCCAGGAACATGCATTTTTGACAAGCACCTCAGGGGGTTCAGGAAGCATGAACTCAAGGAACCATACTCTAAGCAATACTTTCAGCTCTCCTGGAGTTGTCTTTAAAATGAAAAACTGATGAGTACCTTTCCACTTTAATCCTGATCCCATCCACTCCAAATCCTTCAGGATAAAAATTGGCAAACTAAACTTTGTTTTAGAGCTTATACAACATAGACCTGTGGTTAGTTGTACCTACATATTTTGCAAATATTTTGAACTTGTCATCAATATTTAAAAATGGAAGACTTCACATAAAACAGATTTAAATGTGCTCTTGAAATACGATTGCAGAACAGTTCGCACAGATTAAGGACTATTTTTATCCAACTGGGGCATGTTCTGTTGGTTGACAAGGCCTCATCACTTCTTTCAATGATCCAGTCTGTCACTAGTTTTTAATCTCCTATGGGAGGGGTCGCCATGAGTCGGATCTGACTCGACGGCCCTTGTCTGGTTGGCATGGGAGCTCAGATATTTGAGAAGCGAGACTTTTTCCTGCAATACATGCCACATACACTAAAACATCCCCTTCAATGCCAGTACATAAATTGGTCCTCCTGTCTAGTAAAAAAACACATTTTTGCCCCAAACCTATTTTGTTTTACATTGACTGTCCAGTCTGTGAACTATAAGGTTCACTTGTCTTTTCTTTAAAGCTCAGCTGAGACTACTGTAAATTATTACTCTTAAAGAAGAAAAAACTCCTATTATCATTGGTAGGAAATCCTGGTGGCTTAGTGGTTAAGAGCTATGGCTGCTAGTCAACATAAATAAATAAAGATTGACAGTCTGAATCTACCAGGTGCTCATTGGAAACCTTTTGGGGCAGTCTTACTCTGTCCTATAGGGGAGCTATGAGTCAGATTTAATTCCTTGACAATAGGCTTGTTCTGATTTGGGTTATTATCATTGTTTACTACTATTTAAGTCCATTTCTTAAAGTACTCCATTTTTTACTTTAAAATGCTAATCTTTGAACTTAGCAGAGCTGGCCCCTAAATTGATGCATTCCCAAGATCTAGCCTCAAGCCAGAAATAGGTTACTGGCACATAAATGATGAATATAGATAGAGGGATGGATGGGTAGATGTATGGGTGGATGGGTAGACAGATGGATGGATGGACAGACGGATGGATGGACGCATGGGTGGATGGGGGAGGGGGGTGGAGGGGCACATGGATCCACAATATAGACATACTTGTTTGTGGCTGTATCTTCTGTGAGCTACCCAAAACTTTAAATACATATTTTTTAATTTTTATCATCTTCTATAAGGAATGCAGAATTAAATGTTCCAGTCAATTAGAAGGAGGACAAAGATTAAAGCAACGAGATAATCATCATTTTGCAACATTGTAATTCAGTACTACTGAAATGTCCTCTATTTGTATTTCAGTGAGAAAATAAATTAATTTTACTTTAAGTTGAAGTATTATATTCCATCCGAATGGGTCATGAATTTCACTAAATTAAAAAAAAACTGATACCCAGAGAAAATAATAAATAACAGTTGAGTAGTTTGTGTTCAGACCATTCACTAGCAACGAATTGTAGTTTTTTAAGGACCCCAAAATTTGTAGATAGATAAATAGATAGAGGTACATGCATCAGAATGTTTCAGCACAGTGTTAGAAGACGTTATATTTCTTCAGCTGTCTCCCAGGGAATATAAATATGAATAATAAACTAATATGCTTTGTTTTTTACAATAACCCTTTAAGATGTAAAAAGAAGATACTATACACCCTTTCCCCACTTACCAACAAGGTTTAGTTTCAAAAATCAGGTCATTTTGTGAAATGGGCACATGGTGAAAATGGAGGGTGACTACATTATTATGTAACTGCAAGGCCACTGAAAGTCACGGCCCAGCCAAGACGACATTTAACCCTAACCATCCAAGCCAGCATTACTTTTACTTTGTACCTCAGAATTTGTTATTGCCAGACATACAGTGTTATTGCAAAATATAGTAGCATAGTAGTTATTTTCACTATTATCATAAATATAAAATATCGAATAGTAAGATAGTTGATAAAATGAGGAGAAGGTATAATTTTTCTTTTAGGAATGAGGAAATCCTGGGACTCAAGTTTATATGATGGTTCCTAAGGAACACAGAAGCTAAGAATTGTCCTCAGAACTTTGGACATCAAGTTTGCATATTTACCCTTCTATGTCATCTCTCTGTCTGTCTCTCTGTCTCTGTCTCTCTCTCAGCTAAAAATATAAAATGGAGGGGTAGAAAACACACAGATTTGACTTTTGAGGTTCTAAGAACCATCCTTAGCTTTGATATTCCTCAAGGACCATCATATAAACGTTCAGAGCCATGACTTTTAATATTTTTTTCTCCATTTGGACTCAAGCTCCAATGGTAAAAGAAACTGGTATATGTGCCAAACTGTGAAAGGTGATCAAATTTGGTTCTTTAAAATAATTAAGAACCTAATTGGATAGTATACAACTATGTGTTGTGAATACCTTTCTCCAGCTATTGATTTTCAGTATGATTAGATTAATATGCTTAGCATCATGCTCCACATAACAGCTGTTTGAGCAACATCCAACAACACGTGTGTCAGTGGTCCCATAGGCTTTTTGTTTGTTTGTTTTAAGGGAAAGCAGCTCTTCTGTTTATTATTTTCCCCTAATTGTTTCAAAGACACCAAACCCAGAAATCTTGCAGTACTGATGGCAAAGATATGGGTGGGATAGCACAGCTCTAGATGGACTAACGGCTGCTGCCCTGACATAAGGACATGGCTCCTCCTCCTCTGCCCCTGCCCCTGCCCCTGCCCCTGCCCCTGCCCCTACTTCTGTCCCTTCTCCTGCCCCTGCCCCTGCTTCTGCTCCTCAGATGGGTAAAGGAGTGAGCAGGGCTGGCTAGGCTTCACTCCCTCCGCCCTTGCCTCCCCTCACTCTACTCCCACTGCCACCCTCTCAGCCGTTGTCACCTGTTCCTCTGGCTTCTGTCAGCAGCTGGAGCAGCAGCAGAGATGGAGGTGATGGAGGCAACTGGAAGTGGGCTTCCGCAAGGTTGTTATGCAATAGGGTTTACAGGGGTTGGTTCCCAACTCAGTTAAGGCAGTGGTTCAGAACCTACAGACTGTTTTATATAACATGGTTTTGCACATCTTCCAAATCACGCAACAGTGTGTTTCAGAAAGAACCTTATTTTAAACTTCGTGAAAACTCAGTCTTACTCTCATGAAAAATAGATCGAGCCAACTCTTGATCCTAGAAGCAAGACAAAATATTGCAGATGGAGGATCTGCAGTTCCCGACTTTGAGGATCTCAGAAGCTAAAGATATCACCCCCACAGGAGTAAATGAGTCTTCACAGTCCAGTGCAAGCAGGGTTATAACAGAGAGAAGCACGTGGCCTTAGTGTGGTTTCACAGAAGAAATGTCATGAGCTGAATCTCAAAGTTTACCTACGAGGAAATCAAACTCAAAAGAAAGAGGGAAGCTAATCCATTCGGACAAAGAATTAAATATGAGGAAGAAAGAGATGGCTGCATTTGAGGAATCTGAGAAGGGAGGACTGATAGTTTCCTTCTTCAAGAGTCACAGACAGTTACATTGACTCTACATTCATTCAAAGAGTAGTTGATATTTACTGAACATTTGAATGTGCAGTTCTCTGAGAAGCAGAAGGCAAAATTCAAGCACACCAGAAATAGCACCTGCATAAATAAATGGGAGAGCTGCATCCCCACATAATGCCTCACAAAGAAATTACAACGTGGGAGTGAGAATCAGTGCAGGTCATGGAAATGGAGGGCACCAGATTCATAAACAAGGTCTGATGATGCAACGGGTTATGACAGGGAAAGCCACTTAGAGTCTTCTGAGAAATTCTCCGTGCTGCATGAAGCAGAATCGGGAGACTCCCAAAGTATGGGAAGAGTTTGATGGACCCAGAGTTTTAGCACATGTTCTGGTCTGAGGCACAGTTGGGATGTGCCCCTGGGGCAAAAAGATTTTTCCATTCATTATCATTGTATTGCTGCTGCAGGGTCACTGGGGAAAATACCAGTACAGTATAGAGGAAATGTGTATATAGAGAAGGCAAGCATGTAAGTTAATACAGTCCAATAATTTCACATAGATACACATCATAGAAACTATCTAGACCACTGGAATTCTGAGTTAGTAGACTAGACAGACCAAAGATTTCACTCAAGGTAGATGAATTGCTCACATCCATACACATCTAATGTCATGAGTAGCTATTTAATATACAGCGACGGAGACTGCATAGCTTCATAAATAGTGTGCAGTCAAGAGTCAAGTAGACTAGCTTAGGTTCAGTTCCTGATTGTGCTCCTTCCTGTGCCTCAGTCTTCCTCTCTGTAAATTGGAGACATTAGCTTTGTCTTTCATATACTGCTGCTGCAAGGATGTAACAGCCAATGTCCCTGAAGTACTTGGTAGAATATCGGCCATGTAAGTATCTGATGAATGTTAAGTCTTCTCCTGCTGTTCTTCCATCTCTTCTGTCTCCTATTTCTTCTCTGCCTCTCCTCTTCTTACTCCACCTCCAAGGCTCCAATTCTTGAAAAGGAGAGAGGAATAAAATGCAGAGTTCAATGAGATTACAAGTAAGAGAGTAGAGAGAGGGATTGGTCTAGGTTTTGCTCCCTACAGCAGAACTGTCTTTCTTTTTCCTTCCACCAGTAGTTAGCAAAATCTTTCTATGCTCAGAACCTGTATTAAAACCTTCAGTTACAATGATGAAGCCATCACAGTCTGTCCTCAAGGACTAGTCTGGAAGACAGCTAAGAAAATGGGCTCTTCGTGGGAGACTGTATCAACATGTGCCAAGAATAACCAGATGGTGCCCAGCCACCAACAAAGGCAGCTATGATGGGGTACACAGTGATGAGTTCCCGCAGCAACATGAGAAAAAGAGGTGTGCACCTCAAGAACTGTACTAAAAGACCACAATTGATGGCCTGAAGGCCAGAGAGATACTCTGGGTGTATGGCCCCTAGAACTGGTGCTGCCCCTGTCTAGAAAACACTACTGAGGTCAACTCTTCAGACCAAAATGGACTAGACTTGGGGATACAATATGACCATATGCTGTGTGTACTTTACGGCTCTATGCATTTATAGGAGGCTGTCCTACTTGTCTCTTTCTTGATGGGAGACAAGAAGGTGGAAAGGAGGGGGAAGGAGGTTGTTAAGAGGATACGACAAGTATAGAATGAAAAGGAGGAGTGTACGGTCATGGAGCAAAGGGAGCAGAAGAGCTGTGGGTACGTGGGCTAGAACAATTGATTTGGATTGTATACTTTCACTTAATCACAAAAAAAAAAAGAAAGAAAATGGGCTGTTGAAGGATGTTCGGTATACACCAAGAGGAATATATGAGTTATGATGTGATGTGTATGGTGAAGACATATAAGAAAGGCACATCAGCAGTTCAGGAGATACCAGGGAAGGAAGTGGCAGCTCATGGAATCAGATGGTTGGTGGCTTTTTGCCAAGTGAACAGGTGGATTGTGAACTGGACGGCGGTTGACTGGATTTTAGGCGATCAGTTTTGGTAAGTTCAACAAAGAAGAGACTGTGAGCTGCTTTTGAAGCAGTTTTTTATGAGGGGAGAGTAAAGTGGGATGAAAGGAGTGGCAAGTGATTATAGACTGAAGCATTGGCCATCTCAGGATGGCCTTATAAGACAACATTACAAGCCTGGACTTTACACTGACTGCTACAGAATACAAACAGAAGGCTTTCATCAGAGTACCAACTAGATCAGATCACTTCTTAGGTAGATCAGATAGGTCATTCTTTGGTGCTCTATGGAACGAGGAGAAGGGAGGGAGAACCATACAGAAAAAGTCTTAAAGTCTGGGAAATGATTCGGATGAAGGCTTAGCGGACACTGTATTTCAGAGGTGTGAGTAGGTGAAATGTGTAGATGAACAGAAATGTAGGCGGGAGGTCAAGAGTATTAAGAAATTGTTGAACATAGGGGTTGGAAAGAAGAAAGAATGACAGATTGTATACATATATACATATATATATACATATATATACATACATGAGTCGGATCCGACTCGACGGCACTTGGCTTGGCATATGTATATGTATGTACCTGTTTCTAAGAGAAGCATTAGGAGAGAGGAATCAAGGATTACCCTTGCACTGGTGAACCATGAGTAAGAACAGTTGTTAAAATTAGAGTGTTGAGATAATGAACTCAATTTTCGGACAAGTAGTCTAGTTACGAGAGAGACGCCTATAAAACAAGAAGAATGTTTCAAATACAGTAATTAGAAACTTTGAGACTCAGACACAAGCCTTAGGGTCTTTTCCCTTTCCCAATGTTTCTTCAACAATGCTGGGACATTTCAACTTTGACTTGTTTTAATCAAAACTGATGGTGATCTCAAGGTTTCAAATGATCTTTGTAAATATTTAGAAATTCCTCCAAATTAAATTAAGATTCAGTTAGTCAGTCTTGCATATCCTTTGCTTTAACTCAAATTAGCTCTGAACGAATTCAAATTTCTAATATATATATGTATATATATATATATATATACATGTGTCTCTGTGTGTGTGTGTACATTTGCAATGCCAGCAGCTTTTACCTTACTTTGAAATCACAAAGGTAGTTTTTTCTCTTATTATTTGCAAACACTATCAGAATTTCTCTCAAAGTGAACTTTTTTGGTACCTGGAAATGCTTTGTTTAGATCTTTTTTCCACATTTGCTTAACTATGGCTGGGTAATACTTCTTTTGATTTCAGGCACAAATAACTCTGATCTTGCAGTCTCTGTGGCCCACAAAACTTCTGAACACAGAATATAGGAAATCATCATTCATCAAACTACCTAGAAGAAGAGGTTCCCAAATTACTTCTCCAACTTCCGTGCTCACTCACTGTCCAAAGCACAAACTTGTAACTATATTGCTATTCTTGCGTTCAGAGGTCACTTTTATACAAGGACCTCTAACTATTTGAAAAATACGCCTTAACCCATGGACTTTGTAGAGGGAAGAGGCAAGAAACAGTAATGTAAATAGAATTTGTTAAAATAAGTGCATGCTTTTCTCAGATAACAGACATGCCACTCTATGTCTATAAATAAGGCTCTTGAGTTCTGTCCTAGATTTTTCCAAAGTGCATTCAACAAACAACTCCTACGGTCCTACTATGTGCAACATAACAGAGGAATATAGGATTGAGTGATAAACATTTTAGGCATGTTTATTATTATTATTATTGCTAAAGACAATATAATAAGATACTATGACAGTGCTTTTTGAAATTTAATAATTGAGACACTACATGTAAAAATGTCTACACGATCCTTTGGTACCAAATGTTAACAGTCACAATGATAGTGATAATTATTGTAGTGGTGACATATTTTGAGTATTTAATAAGTTATACAGCTTTGGACAATTTGTAAATACTTAATTCTTTAATTTTTAAAATCGGCAGTGATTTTAAAAATGATTATACATTTCCAAATGTATAAGTGAGAAATTTGAAATTGAAATTTTAAGGTATTTCTCCCAACCCACATAGGTTAAGGATGGGTAAGACTTTTAACTCATACTCAATGACTCAAACGCAGTTGGTTGTTAATCATTAAGCTAGATATCTGTATTTATCAAATGGAACATAGTCTTGGATGCTGACTTTTACCTGAAAAGTGGTAAAATTCTTTTTAAGAGCCCTTGCCTCAGTGAGAGCAGTTAAGGATGAGCAGAGTAAACACAGTGACTTATCCTATTTATAAAGTATAAAACCCCAAATCCACTGCCACCGAGTCTGTTGCAGCTCATAGTAAACCTGCAGACAGAGTAGGATTGCACTGTAGAGTTTCCAAGGAGTGCTTGAAGGATCTGAACTGCTGACTTTCTGGCTAGTAGCTGTAAAGCTTAACCACTATGCCACCAGGATTTCTGTCTAAGGTGTAAGCATCAAAAAAAAAAAAAAAGAAAGAAAGAAAGAAAGATAGAAAGAAAAAGAAAAACCCACTGCCATCAATTCTGACTCATAGTAACCCTATAGACGAGTAGAACTGCCGCATATGGTTTGCAAGGAGCACTTGTCGGATTTGGACTGCTGACCTTTTGGTTAGCAGTCATACCACTTAACCACTATACCACCAGGGTTTCAGGAAGAAGGAAGAAAAAAAAAAGGCATTCATTTAGTGATCAATGATCTCCTATTTATTAAGGTAAACTTCCTAGATTCTATTTACCACATATGCATATTCAAACTATGTTTCCAATTATTTTTCTTTTTTTCGGATTCTAAGGTCCATCTGAGTATCAATTGATTACCTGCTATTTATAGACAAAACCAAAACCAAACCCACTGCCATTAAGCCTATTCTGACTCATAGTAACACTGTAGGACAGAGTAGGACTGCTCCATAGAGTCCCCAAGGAGTGCCTGACAGAGTTGAACTGCCCACCTTTTAGTTAGCAGACATAGCACTTAACCATTACGCCACCAGGGTTTCCATGTATAGACAAGTGAGAGATTAAACACATACACACATACGCGCATGCATACACACACACACAAACACACACACAGAGTCTAATCCACTAAACCAGTTACCACTGAGTCTATTCTGACTCATGACCATCTCATGTGTTTCAGAGTAGAATTGTGCTCCTTAAGGGATAGCAGTGGCCAATTTGTCAGAAATAGATTACCAAGGCTTTCTTCCAAGGTGCCCCTCAAGAGAATTGACCTGTCAACCTCTGAGTTAGTAGTTGAACACTTAAGCTATTGTGCCACCCAGAGACTCCTCCTAGATTCACTAGGGCTAGTGAGTGAACCCCAACTGATCTTCTCTTTCTTCTCTTTGTTTCTGTTTGTTTCTTTCTTTTTTCCTCCCTGTCTTTCTCTTTCTCTCTCTTTCTTCCTCTCTCTCTCTCTGTCTTTCTTTCCCTTTCTCTCTCTCCCTTTCTTTTCTTTTACATTTGACAGTTGTCATGGAATGAATTGTGCCCACCCAAAATTTGTGTATTAATTTGGCTGAACGGGGATTCCCTGTATTCTGTCATTGATTATCCTCCATTTTGTGATTTTTTTTTCTTATGCCGTAAATCCTAATTTCTGCCTGTAGTTAATAGAGTAGATTATGTTAGAGAAGATTAGGGTGGAACCATAAATCCCTTCATAAGATCATTCCCCTGCTCCACTGTAAAGGGAGTTTCCCTGGAGTATGGCTTGCACTGCCCTTTATCTTTGCATCCTACAAGAGACAAAAGGAAAGGGAATCAAACATAAAATTGAGAACCTCACACCTTCAAGAAAAAAGCACTGGAAGAAGAATGCTTCCTCTAGACCTGAGCTTCCTGGGCCAAGACCTCCCAGAACCAAGACTGATGCAACACAAAGACTTTCCTCTGAAGCTAATGGGGGAAAGCCTTCTCCTGGAGCGGACACTCTGAATTTGGACTTGTAACCTAGTGAACGGAAAACAAAAAATCCTCAAAACTGGACCAGTAACCAACATTGTCATAAATGGAGAAAGCACTGAAGTTGTCAAGGATTTCATTTTACCTGGGTCTACAACCAACACACTTGGAAGCAGCAATCAAGAAATCAAAAGACACATTGCATTAGGAAAATCTGCTGGAAAGGACCTCTTCAAAGTATTCAAAAGTAAGGATGTCACCTTGAAGACTAAAATGTGCCTGACCCAAGCCATGGTATTTTCAATTGCATCATATGCTTGTGAAAGCTAGACCGTGAACAAAGAAGACAGAAGAAGAATTGATGCCTTTGAATTGTGATGTTGGAGAAGAATGTTCAATGTACCATGGACTTCCAAAAGAACCAACAGATCTGTTCTCGAAGAAGTACAACCAGAGTGCCCCTTGGAAGCAAAGATGGCAAGGCTGCATCTTATACACTTTGGACATGTTGTCAGAAAAGATCAGTCCAGGTCAGTGAAAGAGGAAGACCCTTGATGAGATGGATCAACACAGTGGCCACAACAATGGGCTTAAGCATAAAAACGATTGTAGACATGTTGCAGACAGGGTAATGTTTTGTTCTGTTGTTCATAGGGTCGCAATGAGTCAGAGCCGACTTGACAGCACCTCCTAACAACAACAGCAACCTACTGGACTGTGTAAGAACGAACTTTCCTTTGCAAAATCCATCCACTTGCGATATTTCTGTTAGAGCAGCACCAGATGACTAGATGACTAAAACCAGCCAGTACAATGAAGGACAAATGTGGAGCACTGGCCCACCATTACCTAGTGATGTTGTCAATTTAACCTTTGAAGTAACTGGTTGTTTAACACTACCTGACCATTAATACTACCTGACCGTAGCTTGGTGGGTGTACGGATGGTTGGATGGATGGATGGGTAGACAGATGGACAGATAGCAGCCTTTTTCTCTCTCCTTAGAGAAATGACCATCCAGGCTCTGAAAATATAAGGCAACTAGTCATAGGGCCACTATGAGTTGGAATCGGCTCAGCGACAGTGGGTTTGGTTAGTTTAATCACAGCCCCAAATAAAACTACTCACACATTCATTCATTTTATTTATTCACTAAATTAAGCCTGTTCTGTGTTTTAAACAATTTTCTAGGCACTGGAACACATCTATTGGTATGCTGGTAAATACTTAACCACTAGTTTCATGGGGATAGGGGAATATATATGTGTATAAATATATCATGATTGCTGATTTTGTAATATAAAAACCCTGCCATGACTAATTTTAAGCTAACGATTTGCAATACAAGCAGCTTGCAAATTCCTGAAAATCCAGCAATCCTTTCTCATGAGCTACTACTGCAAGCCAACTCGAGCACACCATTAACACAGCTGTGAACAAAACAGACATCCTTTAGCTTGTAGAGGGTGCATTCTAACACCAACAGAAAGAAGATCAGCAAACGTTTGATAAATCAGCAAGAAAATAGCCAGACAGTGATCACTTTTATGAAGATGGTGGGATGAAAAAAATGGAATGGTAAGGGGAAGTGTTGCAATTTAATCACAAAAGGACATTCAGAAAGGAAAGAATTTAAGATAAATCTGGTATGAAAGAAAGGCACTCTTTCTGAAAATAGTGTAGTATGTTTACAGAAAGGATCATAGATACTTTAGTAGTCCTACGGTGCCCTGGTATATGCAAGAAAAAGTGAATCTAGTTTGGCAGGGTGGAAATTTTTTTTCTTTTGCTCTAATGGAAACAATTGTGTCCTTCCTCTGTGTTTATTTACATACATGTACTTCTCTCCTTCTTAAAACCCAGTTGCCTGTAGGCATGGCTTAGCTTTTATAGAAGGGAATTTTCTATCATTATCTGGCAGAGCACTTGGCAAGTGTTTACTGGATAGCGTATTGTTTTTCTACATTTGCTAGCATATCACCTAGGCCTGAGTTTGTTTGGGGTGTTAAATTTAGCAGACTTTGTTAAAAGAAATTTAATCACATAGGGACAGAGTTTTCTATTCCCCTCCCCCCACATAAAGACATTATTTTAATCTTGCCCTATGGTGTAATAAAGCATGTTGAAGAAAATAGCATTTTAAGGTTCTTAGTAGAAAAATTTTCAGAACATATTAATAGGTAATCTTTTCATCCACGATGTTAATAATTTTTTTTTTAATTTCCCATGAGTTAGTCAAAGAAAAAATTTTCACTGCTTAAATATTTACAAATTTTACATTTTAATAAGAAGAGAAAAATTTAGGGTCAGATATCTTAGTAAGTGATTCTGTTTGACATACTATTTTGCTTTTATTGATGGCCCAGGGGCTTTGGGGTTCCTCTGGGAGCATGGCCCCTGGCCCTAATGCTGCCCCTGTCCATAAATCATAACGAAGATCAACTCTTCAGACAGCAATGGATTGGACTTGGTGACTCAGAATGACCATATCTTGTGGGAGCTTTATGATTCCATGTATCTATAGGATATCATCCTGCTAACCTCTTACTGGAAGAAGGGGAGTGGGTGGAGAGGAGGGGATAGGAGACTGTTGGGAGGATAGGAAATGTATGGAGCAGAGAGAAACAGTATGCTGTCACCAGGCAGGGAGAGCAGTGGGAGCTGCATATAGATCAGCATCAAATTTATATGGGAATGTATATTTTCATTCAATCATAATAAAATATATATATTATTTTGCTTTTGATGAATTTTTGATTTTACGGTTACATTTATTTATGCTTTATTTTATACTTTATTTGCAGTGTTGATTGAAGTTAATTTTATTTTAAAGACACTTAAGTATAAGTAAAGTCTGACATAAATAAAAAATATGTAAAAAATAGGACAAGTAGATGTGGAAAAAAATCATGAAATCATTACATGGAAGGCTAAGTTTAGGAAATTGTCTGAAAGACTAGGTCATTCTTCCAGCTCATTTTTGGGGCAAAAATACGTGTGATTTGAAAATGTCTTTGACATTCCCTACCGGAGAGGCCCATACATTGAGTGCTAAATTCAAGATCATCAATTTATACATAAAGGAAAGAGGATAAAATGACTGAAGTAGTTTAGCCAAAATAATAAATAGAATTCAGCCCTGGTATCAAGATGAAATATAAACTCCTTAATTAAATTATTATAAAATAGAGTGTGGAAGAACTGGTATTCCAACCCAGCTTCTGCCTATCACAGAGCCTGGGGGCTAAATCCTTGAACTTTTCAGGCTGCTCAATTCATATATGTTGCCGTGAGTTGGAACCCACTCACTAGCAATGAGTTTAGTTCTTGGTTTTGAAGATCCAAGACTTACTCTGAAACACACACACACACACACACACACACACACACACACACACACACAAACTTAGTGCTATAGGTTATGACTCACATTACTCATTAATAAAAAGAGCTGTCTCAAGGGTCCCAAGGCTGTAAATCTTTAGAGAAGCAGACTGCTACGGAGGGGCTGATAAGCTTAAACTCTTGACCTTTCAGTTAGTAATTGAGTGTTTAACTACTGTTCCACCAAGGCTCCCAAGTGACTCTAACCAAACCTTTGCCATGGAGTTGATTCTGACTCCCAATGACCGTATAGGACAGAGTTTAACATTCCTTTGGTTTCCAAGGAGTGAGTGGTAGATTCTAACTGGCAACCTTTGGTTAGTAGCCTGAGCTCTTAACCACTTCACCGTCAGGGTTCCAGAACGACTCCACTTGTCTCTAAATCTGTGAGACATAGGAACATTGATTCAAATCAAAGGTTACAGAGTCCTGCTAACCTATTTATGCGATATTAGTAGTTAACAACTAGAAAAAAAAATTACCATAGTCAATGCTGACTCACTGCAGTGTTACAGGACAGAACGTAACTGTCCCATAGAGTTTTTAAAGCAGACTACACCCTCTTTCTGCCATGGAGTGGCAGGTGGATTTGAACCACAGACCTTCTGGTTAGCAGCCGAGAGCTTAACCACTGCACCACCAGGGCACCTTGTGGTGAACATAGTACACCTTATTTGAAAGCTATGAGTCAACATAGTGAAGATACACTTCTGTACTTGAGTGATTCCTCTAACAGGTTCTGAAGCTGACCTGTTGTTACTTTATAAATCTGTTTGACAGAAAGGGCTCTTAAAGGAGCCATGTTACTGAGAAGGATGGTCATGCCACAGAGCATATTTCTGTGAGAATTCCCTCAGTGACAGGAGCCTGAGGGTCTCATTCTTGCTTCATGCTTTTGTGGGATGAGGGTTTATTTTTCTAGTTATACACTTGTGCTTTCTCCCAGGGATGGCAAAAGACACAATTTCGGTTGTCGGCTTTATAAGCTATAATTATGTCATCGGAAACAGCTGTGCATACAAGCAACCTAATTGCAAGCAGTTTAATTAATATATCGTCATTGACAAATTCCACTCACCAACACTGATATTATTTTCTGGGTGTGATTTTACAATAAAAGAGGGAAATTCTGAACTTTAGCTTTTTGCAGACTACCTGTTCAACTTTTCCTTTCTTAAAAGAAAAGAGAAAAAAAAAAAAAAACCTGAGAGATGTTTTGAAGATAGCTTCATCCCATATCACAAATTCCTTCCCTACTTCTTGTTGCAATCTCTCTCTTTTCTCAAAGCTAAAGACTGGTAAAATCAAGCTTCAAATTTGGTTTAATTGCATAATGAATGCCTCTATAGGTACCTCGTTCGATCCCTCAGGGCTGACATCACACTGTCAGCTGCTAGGTGTGTTGGGTGTCGTTTTTTCTGAGGTGCTTTTGAGTCGCTTTTCCAACTCATAGTACACTCACGTGACAAAGTAGAACTTCCCCATAGGATTTTCTTCGCTGTGATTTTTTCGGATCCATATCGTCATGCAGCCAAGAGCTTAATTAGCCAGTACGCAACCACCCTTGCCTGAAATTGCCCTCAGCTGAAGAGAGTTGCCAAGTCCAAAGTCACAACTTCCCCTGAGGAGCAGCCTTCATTCAGTGCTTGCTCAACTGAAGAGGTATGAAGACCTTTATTGCTTGCCTTAAGATGGGTCACTCTGAAAGACCATCTTACACTCAACACCAACAGCGGAGACCTTTGTTTCTGCGGCACTAGAACTCAACTTCCCCTCTTCCCAGTTCTCTGCCCTTCAGCACCCCATCTCAGGGGGCTTCCTAGCAAACTTCATGCTGGAAATCTCAGTCTCTGCATTTACTTCCTGATGGAACCAACTTAAGGTATGATCAAATCTCAGAGCCACTCTAAATGACTTGGATTTATTTTTACTTTCAATCATCTCTCCTGGCCTGAACTCCTGAAATCTTTTCATTTCTTTGGATGATGCTGGCTCATTTTTCATTTAGTGTGTTTTTTTTACTTGACTGTGCTTCAAAATCTGCCTTTTGATTCTCCTGAATTCTTATTGACTCAGCCTAGTGAAGTTTGTTGTCTGAAGTACAAAACATTTACTCCAACTCCAACATATTAGTTTGTGGCAAACTCAGGCAGCCTTTTTCTTTAAGGAAATAGTTTGTCTCCAGCCACTGGAATCACATGTACGTGCATGAGAATGGGCACACACACACACACACACACACACACACATGCTTTCCTACTAAATTTAGAAATGGGATAGCTGGATTTGAAAGAAATTAACTTTAGAAGATAATATTTCAGATATTGAAAACTTTTTTTAAAATAAGGTAATTTAGACACAGCAGCAACAGATTTCCTATATCAGACATTTGTTTCAAAATGCTGCTGAACTGTTTTAAATTCTATAATGAAACATTATTAACATATAATTCTCTCCAAAAAGTTCACAATATTGAAAACATATGTTGGGGCATGAACATTTGTCAAGTGAGACTTCATGTTTTTGATCTTTTACAATGCATAAATTTTTAATGGCTGATATTGTCATTCTCTATTACTACAGTTCAAAATCAATTACAATTTCCAATCAACTATCTGAAGTTGCAATGTTTACATGAACACTTGAGATTGCTGTACTGAAACCGTTTTCAACCTCAGTTCGTCATTAAAATATTTTCCTATATGAGAACCTTTATTTTTCTTTTTTTAAAAATAACTATTTTATTAGTATTCATCCTTATAATTTTAATACAAACTCTTCTCTTAACGTTTATATGTCCAGCCCTAATAGACTGCTATAAATAAGATAGACTTTAGATTGAACTGGAAAGTAACATGAGACAATAGAAGTAAAACATTTATTGTCACGATTTAAGGGTCGGGGAAAAAACACATCAAATTGATTGCAAATGAGAATTGCTCATGTTAATATTCTAATCTTGGTAATTTCTCAGCTCAAGAAAATTCTCCTTATCCCCAGACATAACTGTATTCAGTGGTACCTGAGTGCTTGGATTTGGACATTGTGAGGGACAACTCATCTAGCAAATGACAAGAGTGGAGAAAGTCACATGTCAAGTATCTTCTGATGGAGACCAAAATACCTAGTATCACTGTGTTCTGTTTTACTTCAGTGGCTTTAAAGATGTTTCCAGTCTCCAATTTGATGGAGCATTGCCAAAGCAATCGTATGTGTTTTGTGGATCTCCTGGTACAGCTGTGATTTCAAAGGTTCTTTCCCTTTGTCTCCATATGACTGAGCCCATGTGTTTCCGCTTTTTATGAGTCAACTCTAGCACTATGCACATTATATAGAACCTGAATATGAAAGCAGAATTTAAAAAGAAATCATGAAACAACAAAAAGTCTTCTTCTAGAGGCAAAAATGGAGAAACTGCACAGGAATCCAATTAATACGTGAGCTCATGTTGGAATCTACCAGCAAGCAGTCAACTTTGGTTAGATGTTTGTAGATAGATCAAAAATCACTGCCCCTAGCAATTGCTAGAGCTAGGAAATAACTTACAAAGGCAAACGGAAGTTTCATAATGTCAGAAGAGTGGACACTAACAGCATGTAGGAAATTTTGATTTCCATGGACTGAATGGTGGGAACACATTTTTGCCAAAAAGCATTGAGAAGGAGCTGTGAAGTGAACAGAATGCTCTTGCTGAACCACAGTCCTATGTAGACCGAGGTGTACTTAAGGCAAGTGATATTCCCGAACATAAGACTCTCCTGCTAAAATAGTGTCTGAATTAAGTATATGCTCATACTTTTGGATACATGTGAATGAAATCATCGATTACCTCTAGATGGTGGTGCAGTGTTCAAGCACTGGGCTACTAACTGAATGGTCTGTGCTTCCTGTGAGAGAGATGTGGCAGTCTGCTTCCATTAAGATTACAGCCTTGGGGCAGAGTCAAGATGACAGACTAAGCACACATCTCCTTATATCCCTGTGGAAACCAAGACCTGAGTTGATAATCAAACGGAGCCTTCTGGTCACCTAGTCAGCCCCCAGGACATGGCACATGGCTGTTAATTTGAACTTCATACCACTGAACGAGAAACCTCCTCTTTTGCTGACTCCCACTCCTGGCTAGCCCTGGCTCTCACGGACTGAAGGTAAATGCACCATTTTGACTTTTGTTTTGTCTCTGTCTTGGCCTGCAGGTGGAGCTGGGTCTTGCCTAGCAGCTAGACTCAGACGCACTACTGGTGGGATAGGCAGGCGAAATTGCCATATTTTGAGAGCCAGGCTTAGGACTCTGTTCATCTAGCCACTTTGGGCCTGTCTTTTTACCACTGCCACAGAGTCGCACAGCGTGGTTTGTATGGAACTGCGGTGTCTGTGTGTGGGATACCATGTTGGATATGGAGATTTCACCAGGAGCTAATTCTTTGCCTCGGAGCCAGCGCCTGCAAACAGGACAGCGCTTCTCCAACAGAAAAGCAGTAGTTTACACAGTGTTACCTACAGTGGGGGCCCAGTAACAGAAGTGGAGGACTCACTACCTCTCAGCACCTTCAGCCCCTCTATCTGTCAACCATGTAGATATGGTGGCCACAGCTGGACATATTTCTTAGCTTGGGAACCAGAGCCCACCCACAGGAGAGTGGTTTTCTACCAGAAAAGCGGTGGTTCACACAGTGTCACCTAAAGCTGGGCCCTGTCAGCAGATGCCAACAGGGCAGTAGCATTGCTGTATTTTGAATTAGTTTGTATCATCTGGGGTTGGATATAGAGGTGCTTACTTTGCCAGTTGGGAAGAGGTACCACTACAACTGAAAACCTGACTAACATGGGAAGTGGTCAGATACCTTTTGTTTTGCATTTTAAGACAGCCTAGAGAAATATCTGTGTGGTCCATCCTCACAGTATCTCTGCCAGTCTTTACTTACTCACATGAAACCCAAAAAACCACAGACATTTGTGGCATACAAGAAATCACCCATGGCTTCAGAAGGCTCCCAAACAAAACAACCAAGGAGTTATCTGGATGAAGAAACTTTTCTGAAATCATCGGAAAGTGAATATAAAAGGATTATATACAGAACTCTTCTAGACCTTATACAAAACGCAGCAGAACAAAAGGAAAAATTAAGCAAGCTGTTCGATCTGATGGAACACCAGTACTCTGAAATCCAACAGATCAAGAACAAAATCAAAGACATAGAAATTTCCATTCAAAGCCAAGAAAACAGAATGGAGCAAATGGAAAAAAAAAAAATTCTAATTTGGAAGACAGAGCTACTGATGCCAGTGTCTATGAGCAGAAGTCAGAAAAAAAGAAACAAGAAAAATGAAGAAGCATTCAGAAACATGTGGGACTGTATTAAGAGGAACAACCTTCGATTAATTGGAGTCCCTGAACAGGATGAGACACCTGAGAACACAGAGAGTATCATCGCTGAGCTGTTGACAGAAAACTTCCCAGAAATCATGAAGGAAGAGAATATAGACATCTCAGATGCATATTGTACGCCACCCAATAAAGATCTCAAAAAAAGGACTCCAAGACATATTATAATCAAGCTTAACAAAATGAAACATAAGCAGTAACTCTTAAAGGCAGCAAGACTCAAAGCAAAGCTAACATTCAGAGGGAAACCCTGTAGGCTCTCTTCAGATTTCTCAGCAGAAACGACGCTGGCACGGAGACAGTGGCATGACACATTCAAAGCCATGAAGGAGTAGAACTTCCAACCAAGAATTATGTATCCTGCAAAACTATCTTTCAAATATGAAAATGAAATTAAGACATTCCCAGATAAACAGAAACTCAGGGACTTTGTAAAAACCATAACAAAACTACAAGAAATACTGAAAGAAGTTCTTGGCTCTGGCTTAGATGAACGGAACCACTAACTTTATATTTTAGAAAGACACACTACTCAAAAGTCTACTCAGTTAGGGAATGCTCCAAAGCCAATCACAGCTTCAATATGGAAAGAAGCAATCCAGTGATCATAATGAAAACTATGGTGCCATCGTATTAAAAGGAGGGATGTACTACAGTCGTTATAGTCCTTCCAGACAGAGAGTAAGATGACAAGACTGGTAGTAATTAAAATTGGGTTTACATATAGTTTATTAAGGGGGATCATAGGGGCAGCTGTAAAGCACAACAAAGATGTAATGTACCATATCAAGAAATGTAACACAGGAGTCCCAACAACTACAAAAACAGCTCTGACAAAAGTGAAAATTCATCTCACAAAAAAGAATGTCCCACAGCAGACTAACAGGAATAACAGAGAAAACATCAACACAAAAATAAAGATATCACAATGGCAGCACTGGACACAAACCTATGAATAATTACATTGAATGTGAATGAATTGAATGCTCCTATAAAAAGACATCGAGTGACACTTTGGATCAAAAGACATGACTGATCCATATGTTGTCTACAAGAAACTCACTTGAGACTTAAATTGAGGAACAAACTGAAAATGAAAGGATGGAAGAATATATATCAAGCTAACAGTGAACAAAGAAGAGCAGGTGTGGCAACTCTAATCTCAGACAAATTCAATTTTAATGTAAAATCCGCCATTGTGGACAAAGATGGACACTATTGCTGAAAGCTTCAATGTACAAGCAAGACTTAACTATATTAAATATGTATGCACCTAATATCAGAGCAGCTAAATATGTTGAAGAAACACTAACTACACTCAAAGAAGAGTTAGATGACTCCATAATAATAGTGGGAGACTTCAACACTCAACTCTCAATACTAGACAGATCATCTAGAAAAAGCTCAGTAAAGATACAGAAGACCTTATTGCCACAATTAACCAATTAAAACTCATCAATATTTACAGAACTTTTTACCCATCAGAGGACAACTACACCTTCTTCTCCAGTGCACATGGAACATTCTCCAGAATTGACCATGTGTTGGGACATCATGCAATTCTCAACAAAATCCATACCATTGAATTACTGCAAAGCATCTTCTCAGATCATAAAGCCATAAAAGTCAAAATCAATAGCAGAAAAAAAAACATAGATTGAAAGTGGAACTCTTGGAAACTGAATAATATCTTACTAAAAAAAAAAAAAAAAAAAACATGCATTAAGTAAGAAATCAAAGATGAAATAAAGAAATTCATGGATTCCAATGAGAATGAAAACACTTCCTACCAGAACCTATGGGATACAGCCAAAGCAGTGCTCAGAAGTCAGTTTATCTCCATAAATGCACACATCTGGAAGGGAGAAAGAAACCAAATTAAGGAACTAACCCCACAGCTTGAATAAGTAGAAAGAGAACAACAGAGGAACCCCTCAGGCACCAGAAGAAATCAGATTATAAAGATTAGAGCAGAGCTAAATGAATTAGAGAACAGAAAAGCAACTGAAAAAAATGAAAAGGCCAAAAGCTGGTTTTTTGAAAAGATCAACAACGGTGATAAACCACTGGCTAAACTTACTAAAGAAAAGCAGGAAAGGAAACAAATAACCCAAATGAGAAATGAGAGGGGTGTTGTCGCAATAGATTCAACAGAAATCAAAAAATCATAACAGAATACTATGAAAGACTGTACTGTAAGAAACTTGAAAACCTAGAGGAAATGGACAAATTCCTTGATTCATATCACCCTCCAAAGTTATTACAGGGTGAAGCAGGCCTATTTAATAAACCCATCACAAAGGAAGAGATTGAAAAGGTCATCAAAACACTGCCAACCAAAAAAAGCCTGGGCCCAGATGGCTTCACTGCAGAATTGTACCAAACTTTTAGAGAAGAGTGATCTCCAATACTACTGAGACTATTTCACAGTATAGAAAGTGATGGAGTACTCCCAAACTCATTCTATAAAGCCAGCATAACCCTGATACTACAGCTGGGGAAAGACCCAGCAAAATAAGAGAACTACAGACTGATATCACTCATGAATCTAGATGCAAAAATCTTCAACAAAATTCTTGCCTATAGAATACAACAACATATCAAAAAAATAATCCATCATGATCAAGTTGTATTCATTCCAGAGTCATTTTTTTAATGAGATAAAGAAACAAATCCCCAATTTTGTTTGGAAAGGGAAGAAACTCCAAATAAGTAAGGTACTACTAAAGAAGAAGAACACACTGGGAGACCTTTCATTACCTGACCTGAGAACATATTACACTGCCACAGTCAGAAAAACAATCTGGTCCTGGTACAAGAACAGACAGATTGATCAATGGAACAGAATTTGTACCCCAGAGATGACACCATCTGCCTATGAACAGTTGATATTCAACAAAGACCCTAAGATATTAAACTGGGGTAAAAACAGTATCTTCGACAAATGGTACTGGCAAAATTGGATATCCATCTGCAATAAATTGAAACAAGATCCATATCTTACACCTTATAGAAAACCAACTCAAACTGGATAAAGGACCTAAATATCAAATCTAAAACAATAAAGCTCATTCAAGAAAATGTAGGAACAACAGTGGAAGTTTTAATACACAATGTAGACAGACTTCAAAATCTGTCAAAGAAACCACAATCAACAGAAGAGAAAATAGATAAATGGAAACTATGAAGAATCAAACACTTTTGCTCATCCAAAGAGTTTATTAGTACAACTAAAAGGCTACCTACAGAATGGGAAAAAATATTTGGCAACTATATGTCAGACCGACACCTGATCTGCATAATCTGTAACGTACTACAAATTATCAATAAGAAGAAAATAAGTCATCCAATTAAGTGATGGCCAAAGGAGACGGACAGACATTTCTCTAAAGAGGAGATCCAGGCAGACAAAAAACACATGTGGACATGTTCATGATCTTTAGTTATTAAAGAAATTCAAATCAAAACTACAATGAGGTACCACCTCACCCCAACAAGGTTGGCCATGATCCAAAAAACACAAAACAACAAGTGCTGGAGAGGCTGTGGAGAAAGTGGAACTCTTCTACACTGTTGGTGGGGTTGCAAAATGGTCCAGCCTCTTTGGAAAGCAATCTGGCGCTTCCTTAAAAACATGGATATAGGTATGTCATTTGATCCAGTAACACCACTACTTGGAATATATCCTACAGAATTAAGGCCATTCACACCAACGGACACATGCACAAGAATGTTTATCACAGCATGGTCAACGATAGCAAAAGGATGGAATCAACCCAGATGCCCAACAACAGAGGAATGGATAGGTAAACTATGGTACGTATACTCAATGGAGCACTATGCAATGATAAAGAATAATGATGATTCCAGGAAACATCTCATAACCTAGTTTCAACTGGAAGACATTATGTTGAGTGAAAGCAGTCAGCAACAAAAGGACAAATATTGTATGAGACCCCTATGATAACATCTGAAAAACAAACCTATGCATAGAAGAAAAGACTCTTTGATGACTGCAAGGAAGGGGAGGGAGGGAAGGTGAGAGGGGAATGGTTTAGATTAGATAGTTGGTAGAAATCTGGTTGGGTGAAATCGATGATAGCACACATTAGAAACAAGAACAGTATTAAGTGGACTTCAACATAACTTGAATACTCCTTCCATCTTAACCCAATATTGCAAGGATAGAGTAGCTGGGGCAAAGGGCAGGGGACCATGCTCTTAGGCGAAATAGAGGCCAATTGGCACAACTAGCATTTTACTAAGAGGGCTCTCTGAACCCCACATTGGTGAGTGGAGTCTGGGGTCTTAATAGCTGCCAAGCTGCCATCCAAGGTCACAGCAAATGGTCCCAACTCAGAAGGAACAGATGCTCACCAAGGAGCAAAATGACATGAGGTAAAGACAATCCAGAAGACAGAGAGACCCACATCAGTGGGTGTCTACATCGACTTGGGACAGGAAGAACCGAATGATGCCCGGCCACCACCAGTGATAGCTACAGTGGAGCTCCCTAAGTTGAGTCTCACTGGCAACACAAGAATAAAAAGGCTTGCACCCTGAGATCTCCACTAAGAGATCACAATTGATGGTGCCATGGCTTCGGGTTCCCCTTGGGAGCATGAATTCTGGCCCTGATGCTCCCTTGCCCATAAATCATAATGAAGGTCTACTCTTCAGACACAAATGGATTGGGCTTGGCGATCCAGAGTGACCATATATTGAATGCACTTATGGTTCTATGCATCTATGGGATATTAGCCCACTGACCTCTGGCTGGAGGAAGGGGAGTGGGTGGAGAGGAGGGGAAAGGAGAGTGCTGGGAGGATGGGACATGTATGGAGCAGAGAGGAAGTGTGTGTGGTCACCAGGCAGGGAGAGCAGTGGAAGCTGCATATAGGTGGGTATGTAAATTTATACGGGAATGTACATTTTCACTCAGTCATAATAAGAAAAAAAAAAAAAGATTACAGCCTTGGAAACCCTACAAGGCCGTTCTCTGTCCTAAAGAGTTGTTATAAGTCAAAATCAACTGAACTGTTGTGGGTTTGGTTTTGGGAACACGTGTTAGCATTGAGAGCATAAAACCTTGGTAACTATATGTGGAACTTAGATTCTTAAATAACCATCTGTGTTTTTTCCCTATTGTGGAGGGCCACAATGTGTCACAAAAGTTGTATCAAACATAAAATCCACATACATCTATTATTACATAACTAATTTTATTTATTCATGTGTCAAAACATTGATATATTTATTCATTTGTGTACTTACAGCCTGCGCATTTTCCAAAAGCAATCTGAAATACATAAAAATAAATCTAAAAGCACACTTTTATCATGGATAATATAATGAAGGACTAAAACGTTAGCATTAAGTTCAAAGCCTGAGCAGACATGATAATTTTAAAGTCTGATAGAAAAGAAAAAGATTGTCATCAACCTTCCACTGGATAGACCTACCTCTCAATATCTTTGTGGGTCCCTGGGCATGCGTTAGCAGCTGTACTCCTCTCTTGCAGAACTTGTCACCCAACATAGCCCATGTATCAGGCAGGATTTGCTTTTAGAGAATGCTGGATAAGAGAAGTGATGAATCCTTGGATTATTAAAAGTCCACCTATCAATGTCTAACTACCAGCATTGTCTAATTCTCCCTGGACTCACATCAAGAGAATTTTACTATGAGAAAGTCCGTTCTATCAAGTACACTTTTGTCTTTCTCACACTGTTGTCATTAGGTGACATCAAGCTGGTTCCAATTCATAGCAACCCTGTGGTACAACAGTGAAGTACTGCTGGGTCCTGTGACTTCCTCACATTTTTGTACTCAATCCCATGGTTGCAGCCACTGTGTCAGTCCATCTCATCAAAAGTCTTCTTCTTCTTCACTGACTCTTTACCCAGTCTGAGGTCTTCCTCCAGGGATTGGTCCCTCCTGGTGACACATCGTAAGTACTAGAAAAGTTTGGTCATCCCAGCTTCCAAGTAGTGCTGTGGCTGTACTTTTCCTGAGGCACACTTGTTTACCCTCTGGCGGTCCAAGATACACTCAAAATTCTTCACAAATGCCATTATTCAAAAGCATCCATTCTTCTCCAGTCTTCTTTATTCACTGTCCAGCTTTCACATGGCTATAAGATGACTGAAAATATTGTGGTCAGGCACTTCTCAGCCCTTACACAGACATCTTTGCTTTTCAGCAGTGGGGAAGGTTAACGATAGCTGTCTTTTTCTTTTCTATCAAACTTTAAAATCATGGGATCCCCTAGGACTAAACTTACAGGTGATTTTTTTTTTTTTTGGAGTGCTTTCTTAAAAATATGTATCTTTTTAAATGTTTTTCCAACTTTAACTTTCTTCTTTTGAGAATGATGACAAAAAATGCCCAGATCCTTTCTCAATTTGATATACAATTTCATTATACTTAGCAGAACTTTAAACGGGATGATTTGTTCTCTCAATTAGCTGTGTCTAAAATATTCTTATGTCACCAAAGTGATTTCTAGAATATTTCATTTTATTTTAATATACTTTTTAATAAGATTCAAATCACAGGATGTTAAATGGGTAAACTTCTCAGAAAATGAATTAACACCATTAAGTTAGAATATGTATATACTTTAATTGGCTTATCTAATTTCTTTTAAATATGTTTTGCGGGATGATGATGTTTAACTTAAATTTCACTGTGATCCTTGACTTCTCTCCACTTTTGTCCCAGGCATACTCATATACAATAAAGTCTGTCTGAAAATTATTTCAAGATAATATCATAGCTATTTTTTTTCCTGTGAGTGTTCTTTAAATTACTGAATAATCTTAGTGTAGAATATTTATCTATGTTTATACATATTTTCTGCAGTTGTTTATACAAATTGTCATGTTTTTGCCCTTGAATAAGTCATATTATTGCTCAGAGTGTCAGGTCTCTGTGTACATAAATTTGGACATAACAACATCTGCCCTTTCAGAGTCTTTCTCTGAGATCGGAGGATTGCAGAGTGGTGGCAAGAGCACACACAAGCACACGTTCATGCACACATAGTAAGATTAAGTTCACAATTTCTTAATGAAGATTCCAGAAAATTAGAGGGGGGAGGTGTAGGAGTCTTCTAGCACAGGAGCAGATACAGTACACCTAATGTTGATTTCCTTGGTTCCCAGTTTCTAAACTAGCATGTTCCCGGTGACACTGGCAATAGTATGCTGTTGAATCTCGTGTTCAATTTTGTTGCTGCGTCAAGGTCCATGACGAAACTTTCATCGTAACCAGAAAACAATTGCATGACACTCATTTCCAGGGACACAGTTGGGTCCCCTCTTGGTTATCTAACTGCATTCAGCATCCACCAGGTCATATCTTCTGTAAAGAAAAACAGGTCCGTGTTCAAGTATCCCTTGGGCATAGCTCTGTTGCTGTTGGGTGTCTGAAGAGTCTATTCCAACTAACAATGTGAACCCATCTGACAGAGGAGAACTCACCAGAGCATTTTCTAGGCTGCAATCTTTACAGAAGCTGATCACCAGATCCTTCTCCCATGCAACCACTCGGTGGATTGAATGGCCAGTCTTTCAGTTGACAGCCAAGAGGTTAACCAATGTACTGTCAGGGATTCTTTGGTGATACTCTAGTTTCACAATTAATGGTGAGTAAAAAATGTCCATTTCCAGGGAGGAAACATTAAGTCATGAAGTGTATGTTTGCTGTTTCTTTCAAGTAAACAACTTAACTTTGTAGTTATGGGAATTTGGCTCAGTGCCAGGGGTAAAGTATAGAAAGATCAGTGTGAAGTGAGATTGTTCGGACAAGTTCCTAATAATTAAAGTTATTGTTGGAAACTGTTATTGGACTCTAGCATTTTTCAACTAAGTTTAACTACAGCCTAGAAGCATCTGCAATCTCACATCTTCGGTTCTGATGAAATAGTTAAAATGCAAAAGCTATGCTTCATGACCTCTGTTCTATACTTAGCGGAAAAAAAGAATAACAAAAGAGCCATTGACTTATTTACAGCAGGAAGCTAGTCAGTGGTGAGAACCATCCTCGGTTTCATGTGTACTGTGACCAGGTAATGCCTGGATAAATAAATGACTGATGTTAATGCAGATATGAGTTAGTTTATATAGATACATAATTAGTATGATTAATTAGACTATAGATTTTCAATCATTCATCAAAGTCACAGCTCTAAAAATTGAAATTATTTAACTATGTACTCTGTCTGTAGGGTCGCTATGAGTCAGAACTGACTCAGCAGCAGTGGATTGGAATGTTCTTTATGTTTTTTTTAAAAAAAAAAACATATCTATGAAGACTAAAAATACGAAACCAAAAGAAGATCATTTTATTTGTCAAGGGGTGAGACATGTCTGGGGGTTTCACTACATACTCTAAAGTGACACACAGTGTGAGTCGATTCATCAGCTGTGTGTTTTTATTATTTTTATTATGAAACTTAATGCTGTTGTGAAACGATTTTTTTTCTACATCGAGAGACGAGAAAACCAAAACCAAACTCAGCACCTTCAAGTTGATTTCAACTCCTAGTGGCCCTGTAGGACTGCCTCATGGAGTTTCCAAGAAGCTCTTGATGGATTCTAACTTCCAACTTTTTGGTTAGCAGATGTAGCACTTAACCACTATGCCACCAGAGTTTCCATGTGATGGGAAGTGTTCAGGATTTCAGAATCTATTTTAAAAGAAAAAGTCACTGGCCGGAATAGACTCAGTACTGTATCTTTACATTTAAAAAAATTAAAACATACTCTATTTTTACTCAAATAATTCGTGGCCTTCTACAATTGCTTGCTGACTGCTCCCTCTCCCTTTGAGGTACACTCATAAGTGTCAATATGCTAATTATTTTTAGGATTGCTATACATACACAATTAGCATGCAAGCTTAGGAAAATGGAAAGTGAGGGGAAGAATGGTTGGTAGATGAAGGAGGGTGCATTATTTGCATAAAAATACAGTGCTTTTTATTTTTATAAAATCAATGTTCTAAAACAGTGCTAGTGTAGTGTAAAATCACTTGATACAAAAAGTGGAAGTGGAAGTATTACGATTAAATCCCCCAGAACAAACACTGTGTACAGACTGGTGCTGTGTCCAGAAGAATTCCCAGGTCTCTCTTGCCTATCTGTCTCTCTCTGTCACTCTGTTGTTATCGGACACTGTGCTGTATTCCTCTCTGATGTCTGAGTGACTCTCTCTGCCTTACTGAATTTCCTGCTAGTGTCTCCCTCTCTCCTTCTCACATTCTCTATCACTTTCTCTCTCTCTCTCTCGCATTGATGCATAAATCTTTTCTCCTTTTCTCCCAAATGTGTATCTATGCATGGGCAAGTACAAATAAATTTATGTTGGACACATTTCTAGCAACTTGAGTTTTCTGCTTAACAGCATTTGTGACTATATTTTAAAATGTTATTTCTATATAAATCTTCTTTAGAAATTTAGCAAAGGTTAATTCATTGGAAAAATTTACTACCAACATTATACACAGAAAGTTGTAGAAGATATAAAGAATATTTGCATAATGCAAAGCTTTGTCTGGGGAAATGATTTTCTGCCAATTTCAGACATTTTATAAACCTGACATTGGTAGTTTCTGGATACTCCAAATTGTTGTATACAGCATTGCCTTTACTGTCGTTTGAATAAGCACTTTTCTGGTGACGAGTGGAGTTGGGCACCTTTTCATATATACTGCAATTATTTTTTCTTCTTCTATGAGTGTCTCATTGATGCGGTAGAAGTTACATCATTATAAAGCCTCAAATAAAGTCATCCTTAATTAAAATTAATGTAGAATCTGAAGCAAAGCACTCCAACAGCAAGAGTCTTGAGGAAACAAGGAACTTGGAGCTGTTGGTGAAAATGTTTGAGAATTCAAAATGCAAGACGAGCCTTTAATAATGTGTGAAAGATGAGGAAGAAGGCTGAAGAATGTTTACTAGTCCCGTGAACACAGTCATTGGAGAGAACACAGTCATTAGTCAGATTGTGTTAGAAAGTCTTTTCTGTTCAGATTTACGCATTTTCTGGGTCTTATCATAAAACACTGAGTCTTGGCTGACTTCTTTTTTTTTCTTTCCCTGTTCTCAAGAAATTGTGTTTTGACATGTTGACTTCAGAAAACAAAACAAAAACGACTACCTGCTGTGGGTAATTGTATTTACCCATTCATGTTTATTCTAGATACTTGGTTTAGTTACCCAATAGTATTAACCCATATTTAACTCAGTGATTTTACTCCACCAGTCTGTTCTAATTAACTTTGATTATGAGAGACTGGTCACATTATTTTGACACTGATGTGCTCATACGTTTGGTTCCATTTACTGTAAGTATGTTTCTGTTTTTGTCTTTTTCTTTTGTAACTTTTCTTTTTCATTTTGATTATAGGTTCTTTCAATAACAAAAAGGTTTTTTATTTTAATATTAATGTTAAGTTCTTATTTCTTTATACTTAGTGTTTGTGTTTTAAGAAATCCTTCTGTACACCATTCTCAAATATGTATATGTTTAATGATTTCAAGAATTTGATTTTCAAAGGTGTCAAATCCACTATGAGGGTGATGGAGAGGGTAAGGATCTAATCTCGTTTCTTTATCCCATATAAGTAGTCATTTTCTCCCTGTGTCATTTATTAAAATAACAGTTATGCAAATCAGTCAGTATTAACATAACCAAATATTGTTGACAATTATTATGCTTGGTTTTTTTAAAGCGAAAACTCGTGGGTGGTTGATTCTATTTTTCTTTCTCCTTGTCCTCTCCCTCCTTCCCCTTCAACCTCATATATCTTTCATCTCCTTCTCCTTCTTTCTTATGAAAAAATGTCCAATTTCACCTTTATTTTCTGTTCTTTACATTTTAACTTTATTCTTGTTTTCTATAGTATCACTACACTTTTTGTTGTTTGAATTCAGAGTGCATGATAAAACTTAATCGTTATAAAAGCCGAGTGCTTAATCATTATATCTGTCTTTATTTCTGAAGAAATATATACCATCTACTTTTCAAATATCATATATTTTAGTTTCTTCTGTTCCAGAAAAATCAATTGAATTCTATAGGAACCAAACAATCTGTTTTCCATTTGTCCTTAATTACAGGGTTGCACAGTGGGTTACTTGTACTTTCTCTTCAGCTCACTAACTCTATCCTCAACACTGTACAACACCGACATTGCTCTGTTCTTTAATTTCAGTTATGCTATCCAACATTTATAGGCCTTTATTTTTATCTTGTTCGTATTCCATTTTTCTCATTTTGCAATGTCTTGTTTCGTGTTGTCTGTATCAGTTTTCCCTCTTTCCTATTTCTCTGAGGATCTTGAACATCATTAATTTTAAATTGTTTTATATGATTCACTTAGTTTCATTTCTTTTTTGAGGATTTGGTTTGGTCTGCTAACTTATCTCAAGTCTCTGATTGTATTGATACCCTTCACTTTTTCTTTTATCTTGATTGAGAGTCTCTCTGTCTCCTCACTCTTCATGGTCTTCTAGATTTTTTTTTTTTTTTTTTTTTACCTCCTCACTGATTCCTTTCTGCCACCCCCTTCTTACTTCAGGGTGATCCTGCCTTTTAGTTCAAATGCACAGCATCCCTGCCTCTCTCTGAAACAAGAAGCCTGACGTCTGTCACTGTGTCAGCTAATGGCTTGACTCCACTCCAGGCTGGAAGGTTGCATTCATCCTGTCCTTCTTTTCTGTATCATATAAGCTGAAACTGCTGTAAATCACAGCCTTTGTCAGCATCTGTTTACAGTCAGAGATGGACCAGTCTAATCTCTCCTTTCCAGCTGTAAGTCTGGCTCTAGCCTCAGCCATGTATGGAACACTTTACTCCTCCTTGGTCGACAGGAGCCCACAACACCAGCCGTGACCTTGTCTCTAAACCAGAAACCCATCAGAATCCCTCTTACTGCTACGCCTACTTTTTGCCTTTCTGTACTAGTCTGCTCTGTGGAAACATTTATTTTGCTTTTATTGTTTTTAGACTTATTTTTCACACATTATATATAATTGTTGGAAATTCTGGTTGTGTTGTAGTTAAGTGCTGCGGCTGCTAACCAAAAGATGGGCTTTCAGATCTACCAGAGGCACCTTGGAAACTTTATGGGTCAGTACTACTCTGATCTATGGATTTGGTATGAGTCAGAATTGACTCAACGGAGATGGGTTTGGTTTTTCAGTTATATAATTGTTACAATACAGTACAGGGGAATCAAAATCTGTATTTACAATGTTTTCCTGACTGTACATCCATAAATGTTTTTTTTCAATTATACTGATCATTTCACTTACACATTATTTGTTCTACTAATTTTTTTCTGTTTAAGTTTTTGAGAGTGCACTTCCTATATCAAAAATCACAAAACTTCTGTTGCTACATATGGATTGTTTTTTCTTTTTTTTAACTGCACTTTAAATGAAGGTTTACAGTACAAATCAGTTTCTCATTAAACAAGTAATATACATATCGTTTTGTGACGTTGGTTGTCAGCCTTATGACATGTCAACACTGTACCCTTCTCAACATTTGGTTCCTGTCATGGGTTGAATTGTGTCTCCCCCAAAATATGTATAGAAATTTGGTTGGATTGATTACCAGTATTGTATAACTGCCCTCCATTTTATGATTTTGCTGTGCTGCATGTTAAAGATGATCAGTGTAGGACTGTAAATCCCTTCCCGAGGCCACCTCCCTGATTCACTGTAAAGAGAGTTTCCCTGGAGTGTGGCTTGTACTACTTTTATTCCTTTCTCCTATGGCGGATAAAGAGAGAGGGAAGCAAGCAGAGAACTGGGAACCTCACGCCATCAAGAATCCAACAGCACCACGAGCAGAGCTCATCCTTCAGCCCTGAGGTTCCTGCACCAAGATACTCCCTGATGTCAGACTGATACAACACAAGGATTTTCCTCCAGAGCTGACAGACGGAAAGCCTTTCACCTGGAGCAGGCATGTTGTATTTGGACTTGTAGCCTGCTCCACTGTGTAAGAACAAACTTTTCTTTGTATAGCCTTCCACTCTTGGTATTTCTGTTAGAGTACCACTAGATAACTAAAACAGTTCCCAATTAACAGGCTTTTTTGTCCTTTTTCTGTCACATTTTGTTTAATGGACTTGTCTAATCTGTGATTTGGAATCAACTCAACAACAAAAGGTTTGGTTTGGTTTTGGTTCATCTTTGGTTGAAGGGTGAACCTCAAGAGTGACTTCGGCACTGAGCTGAAAGGGTATTGGGAGCTGTAATCTCAAAGTTTCTCGATACTGTCAGATCAGCGAGCGTGATATTTTCTCCATGAGTTAGAATTTTGTCCTACATTTATCTCCAGCTTTATTTGGAACCTTCTATGGTTGCTATGATTCGGATCCGACTCGACAGCACTTGGCTGGCAGGGTTGCTGTGAGTTGGACTTGACTAGATGGCAGTGGATTTGGTTTTCGGTATTGTGATCCCCTTGGAGCAGTTGGTAATAGCTGGGCACTATCCAGTTATGCTGGACTCGGTTTAACGGAAATTGTAGTATGTGTGGTCCTTTCATCCTTTGGACTAATCTTTCCCTTGTGTCTTTGGTTTTCTTCATTGTCTCTTGTTCCAGATAGGGTGGGACAGGTGAAATATCTTAGACTGACACTCACAAGCTTTTAAGACCCCAAATGTTACTCACCAAAGCAGACGTAGAACATTTTCTCTCTAAACTGTAGTATGCCAGTTGAGCTAGATTTCCTCCAATCATGGTTGCTACTTTTTTTTTCCTATATCTCATTTCAGAGACAAATGAGTTTAAAGATATATACGTGACATATTGTTCATTTTTTAAAAAATGTAATGATTTTAATGTCATCGGATTTATCAAATTTCATCTTTATGATTCCACAGTTTCATGACACATGTAGAAAAACCTATCATTTGGAAAAAGAGAAAAGCGGAAATAATTCCTTTGAGCCTTTCCTACTTTTTGAAAATATTTGGCACTTCTGAAATTTATTTTGGTGAATTGATAGCAGAGCTGTCTGGCTCCTCCTTCAGGGTTTATGAGTACAGTAGCACATCATGGGTTGAACTGTGTTTCCCCCCAAAAATCTGTAACAATTTGGCTGGGCCATAATTCCTAGTATTGTGTGATTTTCCTCCATGTTGGAATTCTTGCCTCTACGATGTCAATTAGGGTGGATGGGCAGCAATCTTGCTGGTGGAGCAAGAATCAACGTGTAAGTGTGTTTTGTGCCTTGAGGTGATCTCTTGAGATATAAATGAGAGAAGTTACCAGAGACATTTGGGGGCTTCATATCACCAAGCAGCAGTGTCAGGAGCTGAGCATGGTCCTTTGTAAAGGACCAGGTTCTTCAAAGCTCATAAGCTTTGAGTCCAGGGGAAGATTGGCTACAGGGGCCTTCCTCCAGTGCCCTAGAACTGACACACTGATTGTGGACATTTAACTTACTGGACTATGACAAGTAAGACTTCTCTCTTTTAAAGCCATCCACTTTTGGTATGTCTGTTAGAGCAGCACTAGCTGAATGAAAGACGCATTATTAAACAATCAGTGTTTCCTTCCTCTTATTTACAGCATCACTTTTTCACGTATTGCATTGGCATATATACTGGTTGTATTTTGGACCTTATTATCTTTTACCGACTTTTCTATTTGTGTGTCATTAACATGTAGTTTTATACTTGTTACGTATCTGTTTTTTTTTTTTTCCCTATATACCTCTTGCTTTCAAGTTGATTCCTACTGACGCAGATTTACATAAACATCTAGAAGAGCTGGTATGATCTTGTTACTACCTTTTATAGTTCTATTTATTTATTTATGTTCTGGCTAGTTCCACAGGTTTTGTTTTTTAGGTTAAATTTTAGATTAAAATTTTCGCATTTTCCCTTAGTATGTTTGAATATTCTTGGAAAGTTCATTCAATTTACATATCATTTGATGAATTTATAGGTTGAATATTCTTATAAATAACAAATATGTCAGTATCATTACTTATTCAAATTGTCCTTTATGTCCCAAATATTTATATAAAAGTTCTAGACAGACCTTAATAAATTGATAACTGATATTCAATAGCCTTCTGTATTAAAAGAGGTCTATTTCTTCTTTTATATTTTTGTTATTATGTGTCATTGACTCCGTTCTGACTCCAAGTGATTGTCTTAGTCATCTAGGACTGCTATAACAGAAATACCACAAACTGGTGGCTTTAAAAAGAGAAATTTATTTTGTTACAGACCGGTAGACTAGAAGTCCAAATTCAGGGAATCACTTCCAGGGGAAGGCTTTCTCTGGGGACTCTGGAGAAAGGTCTTTGTTGTCAGCCTTCCCCTGTACTGGAAGCCTCTGAGACACAGGGACCCAAAGTCCTTTTCAAATGATGCCCTCTGTTCCCGGCATTACTTTTCAGAGGTATGAGGTCCCTAACTCTCTGCTTGTTTTCCTTTCCTTTATATCTCAAGATACTGCCTCAAGGCACAATACGGCCTTGCACAGAGTCCTAGCCCATCAACACAACTGCAACCCATCCTCCCTCATTAAGGTCATAGAAGCAGGATTCACAACGTATAGGAACATCACACAATACCAGGAATCATGGCCCAGCAAAACTGCTACACACTTTTTTAGGGGACACAGTTCAATTCATTGCAGTGGCGCTTACAGCAACACTGACTGATCTTCATCAGAAAGCACTTCCAATCCTCTTTCTCTTTTAGCAAACAAGGTTGTGTTGTTAATAAGACTTCCTCCAGTACCAAACATTCTTCTTCATATAGCCCAACTTCTTGGATTATTTTTTCAGCATAAAGATTGAATTAATGTGATAAGAGGATACAAGCTTGAGCCATACTTTCTCTGAATTTAAACCATGCTAGATCCCTTCATTCTATCTGAACAACTAACTACCTCTTGGTCTATGTAGACATTCCTCATGAACACAATTAAGTATTCTGAAATTTCCATTCTTCACAACAGTATCCATTATTTGTTACAATCCCCACAATGAAATGCCTTTGCATAGGCTGCAAAACACAGGTAAACATTCTTCTGGTATTCTTTGCTTTGAGCCAAGATCCACAAGGCATAAGCAATGATATCCCTCATCACACTTTCTTTTCTGAATCTGGCTTAAATTTCGGTGAGTTTCCTGTCAATATACTTCTGTGACCATTTTTAAATTATTATCTTAAGCAAAACCTTATCTGTGTGTCCTATTAATGATATAGATTGATAATTTTTACATTCTGTTGGATCACCTTTCTTCAGAACAGACCCAAATACGGATCTCTTCCAATAGATTGGCTAGGTAGCTGTCTTGATGTGTGACTGCTTCCAACACTGAATCCATTTGCTTCCACACCCCTGTTGATATTCTGTCAGCTCCTGAAGTCTTTTCAACAAAATCTTCGGTGAAACATGGGCTTCTTCCTTCAATACCATCCATTCTTGATACCCTCGTGAAACGGCTGAACATTGACTAGTTCTTTTAGGCACAGTGACTGTGTTTTCCTTCCATCTTATTTTGATACTTCTTGACTCATCAATATTTTGCCCATAAGGTTCTTCAAAATAGCAACTCAAGGGTTGAATTTATTTCCTCAGTTGCTTGGTGCTTGAGAAATGCCAAACATGCTCTTTCCTTTCTGTCTTCCTACACCAGGGCTTGACACATGTCATTATAATACTTTACTTCTGTCTTCCTGGGCTGCCTTTTAAAGTCTTCCAGTTGGCTGTTTTGCTTGATCATTTCTTCCATTCACTTTAACTGCTTGATGTTCAAGAGCAAGTTTTAGAGTCTTTTCTGACATCCATTTTCATCTTCTCTTTCTTTCCTTTTTTTTCTTTTTAAATAGACTGTTATTTATGTAAAAACAATACTAATTTCTATCACATATTTGTTGGTAAAAAAATCAATATATTCTCTTATTTAAACTTATTTTTCATTTGTTACCTATGGGCTTTGCAACAATACATCAACAAGTAATTTCAGAATGATTACAAATGTTCTCATTATTTTCCAAAATGCTGTACTCTTACATTATCCTCTTCCCTAATTTTATTGTCTAATACTCTTAAAATAGTGCTAAATAATGATGGCTATTAGGAACAACCACATCTGCATTTTGACTCTAATGGAAAAGTTTCAGTGCTTCAGAGTTAAGCATGAGGCTGACTGTTCACTTTTGAATTTTATTAAATTCCTGTTAATGCCCAGGAGATGACTGCATTATAAACTTTGCTAACATTGTATCATTTTTACAATTGGTCATGGTTCATTACTCTATTAATATGTTACTGGGCTCAGGTTAACAGCATATATTTTCTGTTTGGTGTGTAAAAATGAGCTGTGGACCATGGTATTCTACTTATGTGTTATTTTTGTGAGGTGTTAATGTTTATGGAAATATACCTTTTAAAAAACTATTTCTGTGGCCCTATTTAGACATTGACTTGAGTTCTGGAAATGGCTATATTCAAAATGTAAAGAACCCCACTGATGTAATTGAACCCCACTGGTTTGATTTTACAGTTATTCGTGCAATAATTTCCAATACGTTTAGGCTATGAAAGAAAAGAACATTGGTGCATAGGACAATTGTTTTTACTCAATTATTCATTCAATAGGTATTTATTAAGATCCTTGCATATGCCAAGCACTGTTTCAGGATATACAAACAGTACAAATTAGAAGCCAATGGAAAGCCCAGCAAAATTTTTGTTTTCTTTGAGCTCATATTTTAGTTATGGGAAATGTGGTTAAATAAATGAACTAATACTACTGTTTGGGAACTGGTTTATTTATGTATAAACTAAAACTAAACCCACCGCTGTTAAGTCAATTCCAACTTGCAGTGACCCTATAGGACAGAGTAGTTCTGCTCCATAGAGTTTGCAAAGAGTGCCTGGTGGATTTGAGCTGCTGACCTTTAGGTTAGCAGAGGTAGCACTTAATCACCATGCCACCAGGTTTTCCTGTTTATGTATAAGCTGTCAAAACAGAAAATAAGCCAGGTCAAGTGAGTGAAAGTGAATAGAAGGTGAAGAAAGGAGGACAACATCCACCAAGCTATTTAAGAAAGTCCTCCAGAGACAATATTTGAGCTGGCACATACAAGACACAAAGCTAAAATTACTAATATGGTATTTTATGACTATAAAAAGGACAAAGAGGGCAGTTAAAATTATCTCTCTCTGCAGTCTTTTGAGACACACAATAAATTTTAAGTTTCTTGGTTATAAGTCTAGGGAAAAAGAAGAAAAATATTTTCATGTGTAGGATGCAGAAAACCTAATATTTCTGGTATGCAGGCCAGGAACTGTGCATGCAGAGAGGTGAATTTTTTTCTAGGCATTCTTTGGCCAAATTTACGTGTATTCAGAGAACACTGCTCTGACTCAATGTGTCTGGAGACTCCTTTCCGGAAACTGAGCTCACAGACAGTTTGTGAGACACAAGAAATTCTAGCTCAGTCTTCGGTATTCAGCTCTGGATTGGGAGCATACGTTAACTTGACAACAAATCTAATTCATCAGCCTCAGCTCTGAATAACTTCTGTGTATTCACGAATGTAAGTGGCTTTGTACCCAAACAGAGATTGTTTCCGTAACTATTCAGGCGCCGTTGTGTAAAATGCGTAACTCTTCACTGTTCCCACTCCTGTTACCTAAGGAATGATTTTCAAAAGCTGCTAGAGATACTCCACTGAAGTACCTTTCTTACAAAGAAGAAAATGATAGTAATTCTAGACTTTAGACTGTTTAAGAGAAGAGCTTGTGTTTCCTATTTATTTCTGTATGTCTTCATATCTAGATAGGCCACTAAAACAAAAACAAACAAAAAGCACTGCTATGGAGTGGATGCAGACTCATAATGACCCCATAGAGTCCCCAAGCTTGCAAATCTCTATCAAAGTCTACCGCCACATCTTTCTCCCACGGAGTTAATGGTGGTTTTGAACTACCGACCTCTCTGTTAGCAGGTGATTGTATTAACCTCTGCACCACTTAGGGCTGCCTCACACCAAAGAAACGAAATCCACTGCAGCTGAGTCAGTTCCGACTCGCAGCGACCCTATAAGACAGAGTAGAATTTCACCATAGAGCTTCTAAGGAGCGCCTGGAGGATTTGAACTGCTGACCTTCTGGTTAGCAGCTGTAGCACTTAATCATTAGGCCACTAGGGTTTCCAAGGCTCCCTAGGTGGCATGAACAGTCTCAGTGCTGGACTCCTAACCTAAAGACTGGCCACTGGAACCCACTCAGGGGCTGCACTGAAAAAAACAAAACCCAGCAATCTGCTTCTGTAAAGATTACAGCCAAGGAAACTCTCTGGGGCAGTTCTACACTGTAACCCCTAGGGTCATCGTGAGTCAGAATCTACTGCACTGCAACAAGCTTAGTGTCTAGAAAGTATCTGTTTGCTTCTCAGTAAATATTTGACAACAGTCAATGAAACATACTTAATTCAATGTTTAATGACAGCCAGGCGATTTGCTAGAAGTCGCTACACCCTGCAGAGTGAGCTGTGTTTAGTTTACTGTACTGTAAACTGATGAATAAAAATTTATTCAAATTACAAATAAAGCAAAGCAGGACTACATAGAGGGAGGACTGTTGTAAACTATCTGCATTTTGTAACTAGAATGACATTGTAGAACTCTTTTGCTAGGAGGAGCATTATGAGTTATCCAGTATTTTAAAAACTACTTTAGTATGTTTCAGAGCCTGGGATCTATGGATACAGAGATGAACTGGACAGAGTCCTGGACTTCAAGTAACTTCTAGTGGCACTGCTATTTTCTGTCCTGTTTGTTGTCCACAGTCACTTTCTTATTTTTCAAACCTGGGTCTGTTTTTCTGCAAGATGTTATTATTCCCTTTTCCAAGACAGTTTGGATGCTTCCAGGAATCTGAGACGAAAGAAAACTAAATATGTAAATGAAGCAGAAGGTATTTCTCAGCTGTGTGGTCCCTTACCCCTTAGCTCACTCAGGAAGGCAGGTCACCAGGATCTCCGCTACCTGAACCTTCTGATGATGACATACGCAAAGCTCATTTCCCCGTGAGGATCTGCAGAAACTGTCCATTCAGTCGTGGCATGGATTGAACTGTGTCCTGCCAAAAAAATGTGTGTAGTAATTTGGCTTGGCCATAATATGTATAGTGAATATGTAAACCAAATTTGCAGAAATCTCATTTTCTTTGCCAGCTATGTCCCACATACTCCATTTATAACTATTTTTCTGTTGTTGCAGCCGTCATTCTTCTGTGCAATGGAAGTTTCTGGAAAACCGGACAAGCTGCTTGTCTCAATCACCTCATGCTCCTATAACAGAAATACCTCCAGTGGATAGCCTTAAAAAGAGAAATTTTATCCCATGACAGTCCAAAAGGTTATAAGACCAAATTGAGGCCACTAGCTCCAGGGGAAGGCTTTCTCGATTGACTTTGGAGCAAGGTCCTTGTCATCCATCCTCCCTGTGTTGGGAACTTATGAGGCATGAGGACCTTGGGTCCTTTTCAAAGACACACTCTGCTCCTGGCATTGCTGCTTTCTTGATAGTATGAGGTTCTGAACTCCCTGCTTGCTTCCCTTTCCTTTATATCCCAAGAGATTGCCTCAAGGTGTAATACAGTCTTAGTCTTCCCCCACCAACGTAACTACCACCCAGTCTCCCTCATCAGCATCACAGAGGCAAAGGTTTAAGCGTATAGGAACATCACATAAAACCAGGAATCACGGCCTACCCAAATTACTACGCACATAGTCAGGCAGACACAATTCAATCCATGACACTAACGAATGGACAGTTGATACAGATCTTCAGGGGGAAGTGAGCTTTGCATATGTCATTGCCGAAAGATTCAAGTGGGGAGATGCTGATAACCTGCCTCCTTGAGTATGGTAAGCAGAACCAGACAACAGAGCTGAGAAGTACCTTCTGAGCAAAAGTAAAACGGAGGTTACTACCCCAGTCGTCTGAGAATGCCCCTCAAATGTAGTTTCCTGGGCCCTGTCTCAGATTTCTACCCAGTTATGGAAACTACCATTCAGAGCTAACCTCATGCATCAATTATCTGCGCATCTGTGATACTATGGTTAAATACTATAGCTGCTAAGCAGAATATTTGGCAGTTCAAATCCACCAGATTGCCCTTTGAAATTCTTTGGGGCAGTTGTACTCTGTCTGTAGGATTGCTGAGACAAAATTGACTGGATGGCAGTGTTTTGTTATTATTATTTGTGTGTGTGTGTAATATTTGTTTCTACTGCTTCTTGTCTACCTCATGTGGGTTTTAGACACATTAAATTCTCAGTGAAGTAATAACATTTTCATCAGTAGTGAAGAAAATTAATAGTTCATATATCTTAAAATTAGCTTATCCTGAATATCTCTAATTATCTTGAACAATAGCTTCATCCATCAGCCAAACATCTTGGCATACACACACACACACACACACACACACACACACACACACTCACACTGTCTTAAGTGCCTACCCTGCAGCTGGAATTTCATAGGTCAAGTTTCCCTACAGAACTGATTACTCAGATAAAAAATAAAACAAAAGTTCTCAATCATGGTAACCCCGTGTGCGTCACAGCCTACCTGAGCTTCACAGTGTTTTCAGTGGCTGATATCACAGAAGCAAATCACCAAGACCTCCTGAGTTGCCTCTGGATGGACTTAAACCTCTCATCTTTCAGTGAGCAGCCAAGCATGTTGACTGTTTACACCACCCACGTACTGGGATTGTTCACTAAGGTCCTACAACAATTGCCAAAGAGAACAATTCAAGTGCAAACCAAGCCACACCTCTTGCTGTCAGGTTGATTCCAACTCATAGATATGTTAAAGGACAGAGTGGAACTGCCCCACAGAGTTTCCAAGAAGCACCTGGTGGCTTTCAACTCCTGACCTTTTTGGTTAGCAACTATAACACTTAAATACCATACCACCAGGGTTTCCAACTGTGTATGTCAGGTTTTAACGAATCATCCTCAAAGCCTGATGCCCTGTTCTTCTTCAAATAGTCCAGCTTTTCAGATTATTTGCTCAGTATGCAGATTGAATGCATAGGTATAATGAATGGATACCAACCAGACTCATACCTTTCTTAACTTTAACCAAAGCAGTATTCCCTCGTTCTGCTCGAACAACTGTCTCTTGGTTTAAGTACAGGTTCCACATGAGCACAAATGTTTGGAATTCCCATTCTTCACAATTTTATCCATAATTTGTTGTGATCCGTATAGTCAAATGTCTTTGCATAGTCAGTAAAATCAGGTAAACGTCTGTCTAGTTTCTCTGCTTTCTTCTATGACCCTTCTAACATCAGCAACGATCTTCCTTGTTCCTCATCCTCTTCTGAATCTGACTTGAATTTCTGGCAGTTTCCTTGTCAATGTACTGCTGCAACCACTTTTGAATTATCTTTAGTAAATATTACTTGCAAGTGATATTAATGATATTGCTCAGTATTTTCTACACTCAGTTGGATACCTTTCTTTGGAATAGGCATCGATACGGATCTCTTCCATTTGGTTGGCCAGGTAGCTGTCTTTCAAATTTCTCTGCATAGATCATGGAGCATCTCCAGCACTGCATCTGTTTGTAAAAACACCTCGTTTGGTATTCTTTTAATTTCCGGAGTCTTGTTTTACACCAGTGCCTTCAGTGCAGCTTGATCCACTTCCTTCTTTTGTATCTAGTTTTCACATTCCAAGCACTCGTACTTATCAATGCCTATTGTTTGCATGTTTGATGAATTTTAAACTGCAGAAGTTGGTAAATCTTTAACTTCATCTTTGGCCTTAGTGGTTGGAGCATAAATATGAATAATAGCCATATTAACTAGTCTTCCCATTAGGCATGTAAATATTTTCTTGTCACTGACAGTGTTGGACTTCAGGACAGAGACTGGAAAATCCCACATCCAGCAATTAGATGTCAGGCCTCAAACTGGAGACTTCTTCTGACTCATGGAGTTGCAGGGGCTGAGAAATCCAAGATCTACAGGTCGGATGACCAGCTGCTAGCATACAGCTATAAAGTCCGATGAACCAAAGACTGGCAGGCAAGATGACTAATAAGACGGGAGGCTGCTGGTCGAAGCCCTAAGATCTGGAGGTCAGAGGCTACTGAACAGGATACAAGATCCAGAGACAAGTAAAATCCAGTGTGTTTTGCCAGAAAGTCCATGTGTTGGATGCAAGCCACACTTACAAAAACTGCTTTTCAACTGATCGGCTATTTATAGCAGATGTCATCAAGGAAGTGATTACATTATATCATATCTCATCACAAAGATGATTACATCATTACACGACTGCCAAGATACATCAGAACTGTCAAACCACTGAGAACATGGCCAAACCAAGTTCAAACACAACCTAATGATCAAAAAATCCTACTCAGGAAGAATTGTCTGTTGACACCAAGCAGTTTTCTAAGACAAAAGTCTTTTTCCCGATTACCTAAAGAAAAAGCTGGAAAAAGCAGCTCAACTTCAGGAACCGAATACTAAACGTCACAGGTGCAGGTGTAAAATGGAATTTGAAAGGAGTGTGAAGTAATATAGCTAAATGCTTTTCATAGTAACAAAAGAATAACTGGATGGATGGATGGACAGACAGACGGACAAATGGACGGGTGGATGAATGGATGGATGGACAGATGGATTTACAGACAGACAGGTAGATGGACAGATAACACTCAACCTGGACATATTAATGAACACATAACCACTCTGGTTTAATTCAACATCACATTAATTGCACTTCTGAATGCACACCTGATTCACCAAAAACCAAACCCGCTACCATCGAGTAAATTGTATCTCATGGTGGTCTATAGGACAGAATAGAACTGTTCATAGGATTTCACAGATTTTAAACCTTTGCAGAAGCATACTGCTACCTTTTTCTCTTACTGAGTAGCTTGTGGTTTTGAACTGTGGACCTTTCAGTGAGCAGCCAAGAATTGAACCATTGTGCCACAGAGGTTCCTTATGTCTGCTTAACCTGTTGTCAGCAAGGGGATGCCAACTCATACTGACCCTATAGGATACGGCACAAGGCTGTAATTGTCATAGCAGCAGACTACCACTTCTTTCTCCTCCAGAATAGCTGATCGGTTCAAACCATCAACCTTTCTGTCAGCAGTTAAGTGCTTAACCACTAGGCAGCTGGGGCTATCTCATGTTTGATCAAACCAAAATACCAAGCCATTGCCATCGAGTTGATTCCGACTCACAGAGACCTTATAGGACAGAGTAGAACTGCCTCATAGAGTTTCCAAGGAGTGCTCAGTGGATTTAAACTGTAGACCTTCTGGTTAGCACTCATAGCACTTAACTACTATGCCACCAGGTTTTCCCATGTCTGATCAGAGAGATGCAAATTAGACTTTTGTATTGTTCTGATTTTTGTACTGAAGAGCATACTGTTTGGATGAAAAAAGCTTCGGTCTGATTTTGGTTTATTTTTGGAGGTGTTCTAAAGCATCAGAAGTGTTAGGTTCGTGTGGACACTCTTCAACATGCAGGCTGGAAGCAGCATGACAGGATCGCTTAATATTCTCATGTCTTTAAATTACAGTCTTTGTAAAGCTGCTTCATTGAAGTGGTAGTTTTTTTTTCCATTGTTTTATTAGACAAATTGGCTTACATTGAAAATGTATAGTATATTAAGTAGAGAGAGCTGAAATACTGAGCCAAAGTTTGCACAATGATTATGGATATCCCAGTATCTAATTTAAACTGTTACTATTATAAATAAATCATTGAAATACCCAAACAACTCTTGTTTATTATTCAAATCATTATTTTTTTCTGTTCACTTGCCACATTGTTTATTCATTTAATAACCGGAACTTCTAAGCCCATGCGTGTTTTTTTATGAACAATCATAAAATGTTGCTATTGTGATATGCAGAGCCAAAAATGTATTTCAAGGTTACTTCATCTCAACAGCTAGTAGATCTTAATTACCAGTTGTGTGAAACAACGGCTTAAATATGCAAAGTTTGGATTTCTTTTTCCCCAAATTACCCTATATGTCTTCAGTGATTCAGACTTCACGCCAAGTGTTCTTATGGAAAGACGTAAATTAGCTTTTACGAGCACCATAGAGGAAGAAACTGATCTCTCTTTGTGTAAGGACTGTATTGAACATATTCGTAATGTGGGCAGAGTGTGCAAGGGAAAATTGTGCTTCTTACACACAAATTATGGCAGGAAAGATACATTTTTTTAATTTGTCAAATATGTATTAATTATTTACTAACAGCCAACCATTAAAGCATAAACCGTTACATATGTGTAATCACATTCAGACTTCACATCAGCCCTGGGCAAAGGCTCTATGACTTCTAAGGAGGGACACAACAGGTTACGATGCAGAGGAGCACCTGTTTCAAGTTCAAAAACATATTGTTTAAAACCACTTTTACCACTTACATGCTCTACCACTTTGTGGATAGTGCCCACAATCACCAGATGTTGATTCTTAAGTGTAAAGGGATGAAACTATTACCGCTTAAAGCATTTCAATGTTGTTTTAAAGAAAGTGTCCTAACAAATGTAAAGGATCTTCCAACAAGGATGCCTTGGTCTTAGTAGCTCTCCACAACCATATTTGTGAAGCTCTAGTGGCCATATTTATCATGTTTTCTTGATTAGTCTTGACAAATAGCCATGAAATGTTACATAATTCCACAATGCATACAAATTATTAAAGTTTATTATCAAAATGGGTGTTGTGTTTGCCAAACATTCACTACCTTACATGAAATTTACGAAGCACGTAATCATCCTGAAAACCCTGGTGGTGTAGTAGATAAATGCCACAGCTACTAACCTAAGGTTTGGCAGTTCAAATCTGCCAAGTGCTCCTTGGAAGCTCTATGGGGTAGTTCTTCTCTGTCCTATAGGGTTGCTATGAGTTGGAATTGACTCCACAGCAGTGGTAATCGTCATCCCACCAACAAAACAATTAGACGTTTAGCCAAAAAATTTGAGACAACTGAGTCTATTGCCAATCAGACAATGCCTGTGTGTCAATGAGCGACATGCTCCAATGAAAACACCGCCACAGTTGGCCCGAGAGTACCCAAGATTCCATCCCAATCAATTCCTCTCCAGGCACAAGAACCGGGCCTTTTGTCAACCACAGTTTAGGGGACTTTCTATTTGGACTGGAAGCTTCACCCTTATAAAATTGTTTTAACCCAGGAACTGAAGTCAGCAACCATAGATTGTACCATGTGTTTGCTGATTGGGCTCTGAAGCAACTGGAAGTTCATCTTGCTTTTGGTGGAAAAATCATCTTCAGTGACAAGGCCATTTTTGGATGAATGGTTTTGTTAGCAAAGCTGCCACATTTGGAGTGATGAGAATCCAACGGAGATTCAAGAATGCCCACTTCGTCTCCCAAAAAGTTACCATTTGGTGTGGATTTTAGTTAGGTGGAATCATTGGCCCTTATTTTTTCCAAGATAAACAAGGGGACGCTGTGACTGTCAACGGTAAAAGATATCAGGCTATGATAACTGATTATTTAGAGCCCCATTTGGACGGTGCTGCAGCAGCCATTTACCTGAAGTTCTTTTGCACAAATGATGTCATCAAAAGTGTACTTCAAAATAATAAAACAATTAAAACGGCATCATTTGTACGACTTGTTCTATTCACACTCAAAGATAGGATACACTTACTGGAAGACTTTACTTTGGAAAATTTTTCATATGCGCAAGGCTATCGGTAAATACTATTTTCTTCTTTCCTTCCTCTCCATCAAGGACAAAGACAGCTAGCTAGATTGTGACTTGCCTCAAAACATAAAACACATGAGTGACAGATAGGGTGATAAAAAGGGAGTACCTACTCAGTTTTGGAATTCATTTATTTAATGGTGCATCTTCCTGGTTACCACCATGAACACCAAACCTTACCCCCTAAGACTTGTCCCAAAGGACTCAAGGAGTTTTCACAGTGGAAGAAATACTTGAGGCTGCTTCTTAAAACAAGGATGACTGAGTTCATAGGAGGAATATTGAGCATTCCAGGTACTGGGAATGATGAAATCATTAAAGCATTCATTTATTCAGCAATTATATAGTAAGCATAATTCATATTGGCCCAACAGGTAGATTTAACCAGAAGAATCTATTATCAGATCCATTTTTAGATGGCTAGAAATTAAGATTGTTGTTTTAAGCTCCAAGCATTTGATGATAAAAATCAATTGGTTCCTTTTCAGGATGTCAATGATTAGATTCAGTTTTCTTAAAATCCAAATTAGAAATGAAATATCATGAACACCAAAGATCATCTTGTTCAGTAATACTACATAAGGTGACAGTAATACCTATAATTCTTTTAGAAAGCATTTAATATATCCAAATAAGTATACACAGTTGCTCCTTACATAATTGGATATGTAATTATTGAACAATTTCCAAGCTGCATTGGCCTACACTTTGGATCACTTACACTTTCACGGTTGAAAACACTAGTCTATCAATGCCTAAAACCATGCTATTTGTCTTCATTATTGTCAACATTGTTCCATTATTTTGATGCATGAAGGTGCCATGCCCCTGGGTGGTATGGGAACAATCATGCATGAATATCAGATCCCAGAGCTTCAGAACTCATTGTGTAATGACATTCTTACCCTTGAACTGATTTAATGTCCATTTTGTCAGCCTATAAAGGAAGGTATGAGAAACCATTGTTTCAGCTGTTCCAAACACCTGGAAGTGCACACATTCTAGAAAATAAAGTAACAGTGATAATACCTTAGATGAGTATTGTTGATAATTTTAGAGTTTTAAGTCTTTCCCCGTTCTTTTCTATGACTTATGTTTATTGACCATATATGTAACAAGTATCATCATTTTAGATGCTTGGGATGCAATGTGAAAGAAAGCTTTCATGAGGTTTTCTCAATGGATGTCCTTTGGCGATACAAGAAAAGCATCTGGTACTCCCATTTTAAGGAATAAAAAAAAGAGAGAGAGATGCAAGTACATGTCCTGACCCATTCAAGGACAAATATAGAGCTAACAATAACGCAAATTATCCTGATACTTCAAGTCCTGTTTTCTTTATTCTATTTTGTGTCTTAATCTATTTTACAATCCAGTGTTGCTATGGGCTGTCAAGTTGATTCCAGTTTATAGTGATCCAGTGGGATGAGGTAGTGCCGCCTGGTGATGGTTAAGTGTCAACTTAGCTGGGCCATGATTCCTAGTGTCTGTATGTGATCACTCCCATAAAGCGACCTATTGAAAGGGGGTGTCTTCACGGGTGTGGTCTGCATCCAAATGTAAGCAGCCATTCTAGCTTTTTCCTGACTCTGGATCTTTCTGCTGACTCCTGTTCACCTGATCCCTGGTTTCTGTGACTTAAACTATCAGCTTATCTGCCAGTCTTGGGATTCATTAATCTTCAACGCCTATCAGAAGAACCCTGCTCTCCAACCTGCTAAACTTGGGTTCACCAGACCCTGTGGCTACATGAATCAACAGAAGACTTCTGGTCTTGCCTGCCAGTCTTGGGATTTGTGGAGATTTGCTCAAGAGCCCTGCTTTCCAATCTGCCAATCTTAGGTTCACCAGCCTCTGTGCTTACGGGTTGGGAGAAAGTGTTTTTATTTTTTTTTAATTGTGATTAAGTGAAAGTATACAATCCAAATTAGTTTTGCATGCCCATCTGTCTGCAGCTCCATCTGCTCTCTTCACCCAGTGACAGAATAGTCCTCATTTTCACTCTGTATTTCTACTATCCTCTTGATGAGCACCTGTCCCCTCTTCTACACCCTCTTCTTTCCTATCTAGAAAGAAACCAGTAGGACAGCCTCCTAGAAATGTATAGAACCATAAAGTATACACACCATATGGTCACACTGTATCCCCAAGTCTAGCCCATTTTTGTCTGAAGAGGTGACCTCTGTACGGGGTTCTGGTCAGGGCCAACAGCAGGTTTAGGGGCCATGTTCCCAGGGGAACCTGCAGGCTACAGGACCATCATTTGTGGTCTTTTAGTAGAGTTCTTGAGCTTCACCACTCTTTATCTTGTTTTACCACAGGAGTTCTACATTGTGTGCCCCATCATAACTGCCTTTGGTGGTAGCTGGGCACCATCTGGTTTTTCTGGGATCATGTTGATACAGTCGCCCACTGATATAGGTCCTTCTGTCTTCTGGGCTCTTTTTTTCTTGGTGTCTTGGTTGTTCTTAGTCATCATCTGTTCCAGATGAGTTGGAACTATTTAGTGTACCTCAAGCGGCAGCTGCCTAGCTTTTGAGACGTGAATTGGGAGAAATTTTTATCTCAATCTACAAATTTGGGATTTTCCAGTCTCTACAGTTGTGTGAGCCATGTCTTTGATATAAATATCTCTCTGGTGGTATAGTGGTTAAGTGTTATGGCTGATGACCGAAAGATTGGCACTTCAGTTTTACAGGGCAGGCCTCAGTGGGATAGTTCTGCCTTGTCCTGTATGATTGCTATGAGTCAGAATAGACTCAATAGCAGTATTTTTTGTTTTTGTTTAAATGTTTATTTATACATTTTACTGATTTTGCTTCTCTAGAGAACCCATGGCCCATAGGGTTTACCAAGTTGTATAGGAGCAAATTGCCAGGCCTTTTCTCCTACTAAGTAGGTTCAAACTACTGACTTTCAGTTAATATCCAAATGCTTAACCATTGTGTTACCATGTTAACCAGTTGTCGTTGAGTTGATTCTGACTTAGACCGACTCTACATGATAGGATAGAACTTCCTCATTAGATTTTCAAGGCAGTAATTTTTAGGGATTATTGTAATCCTTTAACACAAGTTAATGTTGTTCATGAGAGAACAGTAAAAAACCTGAACTATGACATTATGTTTCAGGAGGAACCGAACACTTTTCTATTAAAATATGATTTCATGAAATCCCAATACTCTTATTTGATGGGCACAGAAAACAACTCCCATTAAGAAGGATCGAAACAATGATTAGGCAGTATACAAACATTTCAAGTAAAATTTCCATGGCTGGTGTAATAACAGTGCTTGAAGGAAAGGCTTAGAATATACAATCTTGAGGAAAGGTAACAGAGCTGCAAGGTTAGGAGGTGGAAGCCATGCTGTTAGTCAGTGTATTAGATGATCACTGAGAGAGTCAGTTTTATGCCTTTGTCCATCTTGTCCGTTATAGATAGCATACATATTATTACCCTCACATCCAATGCAGCCCTGGCTGTTTAGTAAGGATCTATATGTATGTGAAGAGTTTGATCAAGAGTAAAAGAAAGTGAGGGAGAATAGACGGAAGGAAGAAAAATGGCAGACACAGAAAAATGTTTTACCCACTTGGGAAACGAATGAACACTGGTAAATCCTAAACCCCTCCCCTGACAAACTCATTGCTCTTCCTGATCCTGCCTAGTCTTTCAGCGTCTCACATTTATCATTATGTTCATTCCAGCTACTGGCAATAGAGGTAGACATTTCCTTTTGCCCAGAAATCCCCCAAGAAAAGAGCATGCTGACCACAGCACTGGAGGTTGGAAGATCTGGCATTAAATTTAAACAGTGACACCAGTGAATAATTCACCACTGAGCTTTGGCTGTGGAAGCATGAGGCATGAGGGGGTAGAAAAGAAAAAGAATTTGCTTTATTGAATTTGAAAATATGATATTTGGATTAAAAGTATATTTTAATATAGGGGGAAAGCATAAGGTAAAGAAAAGATGATAAATAAATAACAATCAGTTGTCAAGTTAATTGTGACTCATAATAACTCCATATGTGATAGAATAGAACTGTGTGCTACAGGATTCTTAACAGTTGATTTTTCAGGCCTTTCAGTGTATGGTCAGACTTTCCATCTGAGGCATATCAGGGTGAAGTTGAAACACCTCTCTTTCAGGTAGTATACGAGTGTGATTAACTGTACCATCCAGGGACTCCAGAGAAGACAATGTCATTTGTATGACTTTGTGCATGTCATTCAACTATTCTAGACCTCAGTTGCCTTATGTGGATACTGGGAGTAACAATAACATATCTCTGTCTCTCTCTCATGATTTGTTGAATGTACTCATGTGAAATATTAGCTCCGGGCTTTTATACAGCAAGTACTTAATACTTTTAATTAATACAACATACATTTATTACATTAATATTACATTGTTTGGGGTGTTCAAAATAGAAATACAACAAAAATGTGTTCTGTATCATTAATAAGACATCTTTTGAGAAATCACAGCTGTACCTAATGACCTTTCCAGAAACAATAGTCTATGGGCCTAGACAGTCTTAAGAGTAAGCTGAAATGTTAAGCATGTCTTTTAAACTTGACCATGGATTTATTGCCAGGTGAGAAAATTGGTGTCAAATCAACTTGGCAATAGGATAAACTGCAGCTAACTGATATCCGACTGATCAAATCCTCATATCCTCCACACAGTAGAATAAGACACCTCAAACTACTTCAAAATGGAGATAATACCATTTACAATTTGTTACTAATATCACACTATAGACACATATCCAGTTCTTCTCCTCTGGATGTCTTATCATGAGTCCTAATGAGCGCATTGTCATTCCTTGAATATCTTG